>BSBN01001005.1:4085428-5447238 GCA_027924645.1 Cunninghamia lanceolata
AAATAACTCCTTAATAATTGTTATCATAAGTGATTAATATAGTCATATGACTATGGTCTCTGTTGCCAAGGCATTAACATTCATAATATAGTCACCTGACTATGATGACAGTCGAGGAGGCATTCAAAAAATAGTGTGTATACAACACCAAAACTAATACCCAACCGAGCTTGTATGAAAATCCAATTATGAAACACCTTTAGGGTTACTTAAACTAGAAAGATTAAATACTTATATCCTCAAGTATGGAGGTGGTGAGACCATTGAGAGCATGGTCTCATCATGAAACTGTTGAAATGTATTTACAAAAGAATACTAATTTATTCGTTATGAGTCTGAATTTAAGACTTATTGTTAAATGTTATGAGTTATGAATATTTTACTTCTACTCTACTAAGGCAAGGTATTCCTTGAGTACATGTCTTCAATTTCATCATATGAGATGACTTGTTTTTGAAATTACAAACCATATGTGACCCAGGTGTCAAAATGGTTGAACTTGATATGAAATGAAAATGAACCTGGTGATGAGGAGTCACTAGATTCTTGTTATGAATATAATATATTTCAGTTGTAACTAACCTATGGAGGGAGTCGAATGTCCAAGTCTAGATAGTGACTCGAATTGATCCCACTCACACAAGACCTAAAGAATTGGGTCGTTAAGAACTTACTGTAGGACATGACAACTTATAAGTCTAGTTAGGGTGGTGGACATACGATGAATGTCATTATGCAATGTGTATGTATGAAAAAATAGGCCAAAGTAATGCATCTGTATCTGCATGCATTGTCAGTTCATAATTTTCTAAATGGCCTAGTGTCTCCAGTAGTGTCATACAAGTTAGAGTGGATCTATAGTGTGTGACCATGAGACATTAGGAAGGACACAACACTAGATACTGAAATGACTATCTGATTGGTTTCTAATGTCTAACCTTTCTGTGAAGTGTCGGGCCTCTTCCAGTTAGAAAGATAAGCGGGGGACCATAGGTCCATGGTTGGAGGAAAGTACCAGGATGATGCTCTCCTTTCCAAGCATGAGACAAACTGAGGCTTATGAAGACAGATGTCATTGGTTCTAGATATAGTATTTGTATTTTATGACCAGTAGGTCTATTGTAATGTAAAAACTTGATTAAGATGCCTAGAGCATATATTGTATTTAATTAGTGATGGTTTCTCACTAAAGATTGTAATGGTTTACTAGATTGTAGCTTCGTTATATCTTGATTTGATTAATATGCTTAATTGATGGAACAAAATATGTTTCTTTTGGTTCAAATTATGATTATCTCTATCAATTCTTAATTAATGACTTGTTTAAGTTAAATCTTGAGCATTATGGAAAGTGATATTACATATGGTATTAGACCCAGCTTCAACACATGGACCTAATAAGATCACTACTTGATTATTAATGTATCCAACATTAAGTATGCTAATGATTGGATGTTCTATGCCAGAATGGTAAAAATTAGAACCACACCTCGCAATAATGTAACAAAACATGGATGTTACTTATGCCAACAAAGGATCTTGAAGGCATGAGCCTCCATGAAGGAGAAACTTGAATAGACTGGATTCTTCGCAGGTGCATGGTTATTTGATGAGGAAACTTTTGCTGATGTCATGAAACACATCAAGTAGGAGTTAAGGAAGGACGAACAGTTGGCCACCCCTAACTTTATTAGAGCATCAGTGACACCCTCAACCCCTAAAGTACCATCTGAGGGAAATATCCCTAAGGACTGTAATGTACTTAAGGAGGATGTGATGGAAAATCAGTGTGTATCCTTAGCTCCTGAGACTGAAAAGAAAACATGATTATGGGAAGTTATCCCAAATTATAAATGACTTGAAGAAGCAAGGTGCAAACACAATTTTGTAATTTTGTGGATTATATGTAATCTAATGGCCAATTTTGACAATCTTTCCTTTCTTATTAAATAATATATGAATGTGAATAGATTTGCAAATGAATAAATTGCATAGCATGGAAAACTAATCCGTGACTAATCTACAAACTTTAGGAAAAAGTATATTGTAGTAAAGGTTCGAGTTGGAACCATAAGATGAAGGAGCACCTTTAGGGAAATCTGAGTCTAAAATAGACCAAATCCTAACTTTGTTGAAAGAAAGAAGGACAAGGGTGGAAACTCTCGAACACAAAGTGGGAGGCTAGTTAGAAGAGAGGTGAGATGATAATGATGGGGGTGATGGTGAGGAATGCCATAATGATACCACCCAAAGCCACCACGGAGAAAATAACTTCACAGCTAAACAAGAAGGGGATAAGAAGAGCCTTATGGCTATGGAACTGTCTCATGACATAAAAAAGGTCATGCCACCTAAATTTGATTGATCCATGATCGAAGATGCCACAGAGGCATGGCTTATGGAGATGGAGAAGTATTTTGAAATTAGAAATCCGGTGTTACAAAAATATAAGGGAGATGAGTTTTACGAGCAGGTAAAACAAGCCCTTGAGAAAGATCCACAGAATCTAAAATATGAAGGATTCAACCTTGAACCAGATGGGTTATTAAGGTTCAAAGGAAGGATGTATGTACCTAACTTAGCTAAGTTAAGGAATATGGTTTGGAAAGAGGTTCATTCTGCACCATATTCTAGGCATCCTAGAGTAACCAAGTTACTTGCTGATGTGAAACTGTTATATTTTTGGAAAGGAATGAAGAGGGATACTGCAAATTTTGTAGCTACTTGTATTGAATGCTAAAGGCTGAAGGCAGAACACCAACAGCTAGGGGGATTATTATACCCTCATGAAATTCCTAAGTGGAAATGGCAGATTATAAGCATGGAATTTGTGCAAAGTGCTCCCTATATAAAGGAGAAAGCAGAATGCTATCTTGGTTGTGGTGGATAGACTCACCAAAGCAGCCCATTTTATACCTAGAAACTTGACAGATGGGGCACCCATCATTGCTTGAAAATTTGTTCAAGATATTTTCAAATTGAATGGCATTCCTGAGAAGATTATCTCGGATAGGGATGCACGGATGACATTGAGGTTTTGGAAAACCTTGTTCTCTTCAATTGGTATACAATTGAACATAAGCTCTACTTATCATCCTAAAATGGATGGTCAAACTGAAAGGGTGAACCAAGTGTTGGAGGACTTATTAAGGATGTATTGCATGGATCTGCAATACAAGTGGGAGGATTACATTCCTCTAGTAGAATTTGTCTACAATAACTCTTATCACTCAACTATTAAGATGGAACCATTTGAAGCATTATATGGATGGAAGTGTCAAACCCCTATAAGCTGGGATAAGGTAGAGGATAGGGTTAGTCTTAGTCTAGAAATGCTATCAGAGATGGAAGAACAAGTCCATTCGATTAAGAGAAGGCTAGTGGAAGCCAATGATAGGTAAAAGAGTTATGCGGATGCAAAGTGTACTGAAAGGTATTTCACTATGGGAGATAAAGTTCTCCTAAGGGTAAAACCCTAGAAAAGCTCCATCAAATTTGGAAAAATGTCCAAACTGGCACCAAGATATGTGGGGCCATTTGAAGTTCTAGAAGAAGTCAACCCAGTGGCATACAAAATTACTCTACCACCAGCACTTTCCATGATGCATAATGTGTTTCATGTTTCTTATTTGAAAAAGTTTGATTCTGGTGAGAATCAAATTCCTATGCTTGATTGGAATATTCTATAGGTGAAAGACCTAGGAGTGGTGGTGATCGAGCCCATCAAGGTGCTCGAAATGTGTAAGCTATGCTTAAGTAATAATGAAATAAAATAGTGCAAGGTCCAGTGGGACCAATATTTGGTGGAAAACGCCACCTAGGAAAATTATGATGACTTCCATGATAGATTTCCTCATATTTTCTAAGACATTTGATATTATGCTTTTGAAAACATTTTTATATTATGTTGGCTTATCTTAAGACAATTAATCATCAGGGACAATGATTCTTATGGGGGGAGATATGTTAAATCCCTAATGTTGGCCTCCTACAATGATTTAACAACTAAGCCCATAAAGTTGTGACTCAGAGATTGGACATCTAACTTGAATAACTGTCTTAATCACTATGAAGGTACATTTAAATTGTCAACCTAGGGGCGTGAACTTGAAATGGGTTAGCACAGTGTGTGCACTAGGAACCCCAAAGTAGCCACATTCATTCTACACCTAAGAAAGACATAATGCTGAAAATAAATTGCTTGGAAAGAAGTAACATAAATGTTGAATATCAACCAAAAACTATACTAAGCTGAATTGCATGATAGAAAATAAAAATCTAGGCAAACAAATAGGAAACTACTATGTCTGCTTTGGCTATAGGAATAGACACATAATGGAATTTTAGTGGCTGCAAGAACATATGGTGCCAGATTTTAACTAACTGCTTGACAAAAAATAACAACTAAACTAAAGGATGGAATGCTCACCAAGTGGGCCCCCTTGGATGAGTGTCCCTTAAGACTAATGTAAACTCAGAGATGCAAACTTATAACTTCATTTTATTCATGGAAAACATGAGTACAAACAAGAAACATAACTGTATTACTAAAAAACTTAATAATGCAAGTACAACCTCAAATTAATCAACCCCTTAGAAGGAGCATTAGAGTCTTATTTATAGAAAGATAGACTACAAACCAACTACCTAGCAAGGCGGTCAACTCCAATAGATTAGGAGGATGCCACTTTAGGGAAAGCATAAAAAGTGGAGAGGAGGTTATG
Organism: Cunninghamia lanceolata; assembly: GCA_027924645.1. Lineage (NCBI taxonomy): Eukaryota > Viridiplantae > Streptophyta > Pinopsida > Cupressales > Cupressaceae > Cunninghamia > Cunninghamia lanceolata. Next base: position 4,090,153 of record BSBN01001005.1, read on the forward strand.
CATGCGTGGAATCTGGTCAAGCATGTTTGCTTTGATGTAGATCTAGCACAACAGTAACTCCTATATTTGCTCAACAAGCAATTAAGACCAGTTACAAGATGGTTATCTTCCCTCCATTTGACATTTGAATGACCACCTTGTTGACTTTGATGGCGAGTGACCAACTGACAAAATCTTCCTCAATTTTATAGGGTGCTAATTATATCTGCATAACAATATTAGTATACACAATAATTGCATATTTGTAGCTATCTTAGAGTAAAATTCATTAATCCACATGTAAAATTAACATAGATAGTTCATATAGCATGTCAATGTCATTTAAAGATTATAGGAAATAACCTATGCCCAATACCTTATGGTTTCGAGAAATATCATAAAAAGATCAATATCTAGGTACCAAAGTCCATGATAACTACAACAAATGGATAATAAATTCTAACAAAATTGAGTCATAAACTAGACTCATCACTCTCCCCAACTCTAGCAGAGGAAGGGTTGTTCTTCTGTTTGGTCAATGCCTCTAACCCTTTTACTGTGGCCTTACCTTCAAACAATGTCTAGGTAAATTCCAATGCAACATCTTCATTAAAACCATTCATCTTTAGGAAATAATCTAACCACCCGTAATTTCTAAATTCGGCCTAACTAGGTGCATCCTGCAGTAACACTTCATTAACCAAGGGTTCATTTCAAATTAACCCTCCTCCTATTGTTTAGCTGTCTAAAAATAAACAATCACTCTGCAAGTTTTTCTTCTTGTAATCTTTATCTGAAAGTTAAACTTTGCCTTCTTGCAACACTACTAAATTTCCAACGCCAATGTCGTCTAAATTTTCCTTATTTTGGGACTCAAGATTATGACAAGAGTAGCAAAGGCAGTAAAGGAGTAATCAATGAAGGCTATCACCTCACCCTTGCAAGCTGTCATCTCACTTAGAATTTAAATCTACTCAATTTTAAACTTTCCTGACGTTCTGGCTGCTGGCATAAATGAACATGGACTGACACGTGGACAAGGTATTCACACTCCCCCCAACCTAAATTTAAGTGTGTGTCCTCACATGCAAAATGATGATGCTTGATTGGATAGGGCAGGGAATAATTACATGCTATGGAGAACATCAACATTAATTTACAGTAATTAAATGAATATACTAAAAGATAAGTAAGAGATAAAAAAATTGATGCACACGTACCTTGATTTTTTGAAGATTAGTTGCAAAAATGATTGAGAAAATACCGGTCACCTTTTAAGAAATTCATTAAGCAATGAATGAAAGTGGAGCGGAATAAAGTGAAGTGGAATGAAGTGAGATCATGGAAACATGATGGAAGAGAGAATGATGGATATGGATGGGTGGATGGGTGAATGAATGAAGAAGTGGACCTCCACAAAAGTGGAAGTCTTTATTATGACAAGTTTCAAACCTTGGTTAGCCAAAAGGAGGGACACTAGGTCCGCTGCCTTTGGCTGTAGGAAGTTCAGGAGTTACATGCTAAGTGAACTGTTGCAGGAATTTGTCCTTCAAAGTTGGCTTGTGATACAACTTGAGGCGATGACCATTGATGAGTAGCTTAAATATGATAGGGTCAATGGTAGTGAGTTGAACAACACCATTGGGGAAAACTTCGGCAACCTCATATGGTCCTAGCCACCTTGTCTTCAATTTTTCTGCATTACCCTAATACCTTTAGTCATAGAGCAGTGCCCAGTCACCTAGCTAGAATTTCTTGTCTTTGATGAATTTGTCATGCCACTTTATTCTCTGATTCTGCACTACCTTTGTGTGATGCAAGGCTACTTGATCAGTCACTATCTCTCTAGGAACCCCATACCATGTGCAAATTTCCTCATAAAGAAATTCTACAACCTTGTTATCTCTTACATGCTTCATGGCCTTAACTTCTACCCATTTTGTTACATAATCAGTGCATACTAAGATATAGGATTTACCATTGGATGGATGATCAATGGGTCCTACAAAATCTAATCCCCACTTATCAAATGGAGTGATCACTAGCTAAGGGTAAAGGGGCATCTCATCATATTTGGTTGGCTATCCCATCCTCTAGCATCTGTCACATTTCCTTGTATATCTCCTTGCATCCTTATGGAGTGTTGGCCAGTAATAACCTGTATTCAAAATCTTCATTATTGTCCTCTTAGCTACAAAATACCTCCACATGGTTCATTATGGCATGCATGCAAAATGTCATATGTTTCATCTTCCCTCACACATCTCCACATGACATGGTCTGGTCTAGTATAGAACAAACATCCAACAATCCATGAAAAAGGAAAAGACTTTTCAATGAGCACCCTTCTCTCCTTTGGAGAGAAATGAGGATGGACTCTCCCTGTGACCAGATAATTAGCTATGTCAGCATACCAGGGTGTTTGCACAATGATGGAAAATTAGTGTTCATCAAGGAAAAAGTCATCAATGACTTGGTTGTTCTCTGATGTAGTCAGCCTTGAAAGGAAGTCTGCAACAACATTGGCCTTCCCTAGCTTATCCACAATGGTAATGTCAAATTCTTGCATTAGCAACACCCATCTTTCTAATCTACCTGATATCAAGGGTTTGTTCATGAGATACCTAATGGTTACATGATCTGTGTGCACAAAGATTTGATAGCCTATTATGTAGTGCCTAAATTTGTTGAGGGCATAGATTACTGCTAGCATTTCCTTTTCTGTGACTGTATAATTGAAATCAGCTCCCTGTAAGTTCTTGCTGACAAAATAAATAGTATGTTCAATGGCTCCTTCTTTCTGCCCTAAGACTACTCCTACGGAATAATCTGATGCATTAATATGGATATGGAAAGGGAGCTCCCAATTGGGCCCTTTGAGTATAGGAGCATGAGCTAATGTTGCCTTTAAATTAGAAAATCCCTTGTTACAGTCTTCATTCCACTGAAATTCAGCATCTTTAGTGAGAAGAGTATACAATGGGGCTGCTATTTTGCTAAAATCCTTGATGAAACATCTATAGTAACCTACATGACCCAAGAAGCTTCTGACATTTCTTTTCCTTGCAGGAATGGGCAGATTGATTATCACTTCAATCTTTGCTAGGTCTACTTGAATTCCTTTTGGAGAGACATAGTGGCCAAGCACTACTCCTTCCTGCATCATCATGAAGCACTTTGCACTATTCAGGGATAGATTGTGGTCTTCACATCTCTCCAAAACCTTCCCTAAGTTTTCCAATGCCTCATCAAAAGTAGCACCATAAGTAGTGAAATTGTCCATATAGATTTCCATGCAATCATGTGAGATATCAGAAAATATGCTAATGACTACCCTTTGGAAAGTTGCAGTTGCATTGCTAAGCCAAATGGAAGCACTAAGTAGGCATAAGTCCCCTGAGGATGGGTGAAGGTTGTTTTCTCTTGGTCCTCTGGTGCAATCTGTATCTAATTGTAACCATTGAACCCATTCAAGAAGGAAAAGTACTGCTTTCCTGTCAGTGAGTCCAATACTTGGTCTATAAAAGGAAGGGGGAAATGATCCTTTTTAGTGGCAGAGTTTAATTCTTTGTAATCAATACAAACTCTCCATTTCCCCCCCTTTTTGGCACGAGAACTAGAGGAGACACCCACTGGCTATTTGAGATTGGGTAGATAAACCCTGCATCTAATAGCTTCTGTAATTCTTCTTTGACAATCTCTCTTAATGTAGGACTGATTCTCCTTTGTGGCAATCTTATTGGTGTACAATCTGCCCTTATGTAAATCCTATGGGTGCATAATGTGGGATCTAGTTATTTCATGTCATGGTAATCCCATACAAAGGCATTCTTGTGTTTCTTTAACAAGTTTGTCAAAGACAACTACTATTCTTGAGTCAATTTGTTGTTAATATTTAGATATCTTTCTTCTGAAATCTCCACTTGAGTTGTTAACTCTACCATAGTTGCTTCACTAATGCTTGGTACCTTGATTTCTTGTGGTAGTAATGTATGAGGCAACCTGTTGCTGCAGGAAAAGTGGGAATAAGTGTCTTTACTGGATCAACAAAATGAGAGGATGATGCTTCCTCTACTTCACAATGATTCTAAATTATGTTAGACAATACTTCATCTTCCTCTTGAAGCTGCATGCATAAGCTTCTGTCTAACATCATAAGCTATACCACAAAATTAGCTTCCTTGGCCTTGTCACCAACATGTGGCCAAACATTATTATCCATATCATGAGATGGCTGTGCAGGTGGGTAAAGAACAAGCTTTTTAGTGCTTCTCCCATTAGAGATGGTCATGTCTCCTAACCAGCATCCAATATAAGCATCAGCTGTGGCTAACCACGACCTTCCTAGAATGATGGGATACCCTCCCAATGTGGCTTTAGGAGAAAGGACCATGAAATCAGATGGATATTCCCATGAGTCGAGGGATACCACAAGGTCCTCTACTATCCCATTAGGTTTAACAGTAGAACTATTAGCAAGCTGTAGGACAGTAGGAGTAGGTCTCATGTTTGCAAAATTTAGTTGCTGCAAGATATCCTTGGTCATTACATTTATTGCTTCTCCCAAATCAATTAGAGCATTCCTTATTTGGATCCCATTTATAACAACTCCTACCACAAGACTCCCAAGATCATTATATTTAGGAATAGTCACTTTTCCAAGCATGATGTCAGCCAACTGTCCCACCACATGAACCATAGTTGGGTTTTTCCTCTTTCTCCCTAGCTTCTTAAGGCATGCTTCCTTGATTGCTTTGCCATATATAGGAACATCTTTTATGGCCTAAAATAGAGGGATCTTGACACATACATGTTTCAACTACTCTACAATGTCAAAGGTGGGTTCCTCTTTCTCTTCCTTTTGTTTCACAGTTTCCAACCTCTATGGAAATGGTGGTTCTTGTGTAGTCTACTTGACTAGGTCTGGTTTAGGATTTTTAGGTGCATTTGGCTGAATGGGGGCATTTAAAGGCTCCTCTTCCTCCTCAGGAAGCTCAATAATAATGGGTGTGGAAGGAGCTTCCAAGGTAGTTCTTGAATGCGGGTGGATGTCACTTACACTCACAACATATGCAGGGAATTGATTTGGATTAGCAGAGTAGACCAGCTGCTGCTGTGGTTTGTTATTTGGGTTAGGTGAGGGCTGAGTTGATAACTAAGTAGGTTTAGGTGTATTTGAATTTGAACTAGCAAGAGTTGGCATTATAGCAGGCTGCCGGCGCTGAGAAGGTGACTGCATGTAATTAATTGTCTAGTTTGGCCATTGTTGTCCTCCCCTCCATTGAGATGTTTGCTGCTAGTTTCCTAGAGGTGACTGCCAATTCCCCTAAGGTTGTTGCCACTGGGGTGCAGGGTTTTGGTAATTTTGCCAAGTGTTTGAGGGTTATTCCAAGGCTAAGGTGAATATCCTCCATAGTTGGATGCAGATGGATGTTGCCATTGGTTACTAGATGCATAAGCATTGAAATATGGTCCAACAAATGATAATGGATCTCGTGGCATACCATGAATTGGAGCCCATGGCCTCCTTTGTGCAACATAGTAGACTTGATCTTCTTCAACCTGGATTGGCTTGAACTCAGGTGGAATCTGCTTACTATCAATATTAGCTACCATATTGCATCTATAGTCCCTCTTCTTTTGTTTGCAATGAGGGCAATATTCTACCTACATTGCCTCTTCCTTGTCTTGCTTCTTCTTTGCGTGAAGTGTGTCCAACTGGGTGGCCATATTATTTATGATATCTTGCTTAAAATCAGATAGCAAGTGAGTTATCTCCATCCTTGAAACTCCATTGGTAGGGGTTTTTCCCATAAGGGAATGGTAACCTCTTCCTTTCTTCATGGCTTCTCTGGAATAATTATGGCACGTCTTCTTAATATCCTCCCAAGGCACTTGGGTAATATCTCCTCCTCCCATTAAATCCAAGGCATCCGTGCAATGCTCACTTATTCCTCTGAGGAAGAGTAGTTTCTGAGATTCCTCATTGAGTGTATGATGGGGAGATTTTTGCAAACAAAATAGGAACCTTGAGATTTAATCCTCCAAACTTTCATCCTCTTTCTGTTGCATTATGAAAATATCATCTCCTCTCATATCTCCACCCCTACAGTAGTCTTTATACTTCTCAAGAAATTTCTCTTTCATCTCATCCCAAGTATTGACAATATCACTACCTAGACCCATAAAGCATCTCAATGCAACATCTTTCATGGTAGTAGGGAACAACTTAAGCCTATAAGCATCAATGGTGTAGTCATAGCTTCTATAAAGGATATCAAATTCAAATAAAAAGGTGTTTGGGTCATCTAATGGAAGTCCATAGAACTTGAGGAGAACTGAAGAAGGGATGTTCTTGAGGTTATCCACTTCATTTTGATGAGCAATAGGAAATGGAAAGGTTGGTTGATTGGGTCTATTTTGGGTAGCCATAGTTGCTTGGCTAATTAGAAAAGCAAATGGATTGTCAATCAAGTTTTTGGCAGCTTGTTTTTCAAAGGATGTTTCAGAGCTATTCAAATTGGGGAATGCATCAGGAAAAGGATTCACTTCTTCTTCTGCTGGGTAGTTTGGATACTCAACTTAGCTGTCATTAGGAATAGGATCATTAGGAAGGAATCTCCCTAAAGCATATCTTCTTCTGCTTCTATCCATGCAGCATACACTCAGTATTAGCCAACTCACACAAATAATATTGTGAAAGGATTGTGGGTCATTACTTCCTACATGAGGGGTATACTAAGAACACACTTCAAAAATACTTCTGCAAGAAATAATACTAAAAAGGACTTCAAAGATCTTCCTAGTTTGACACCATGCCTGACAACGGCACCAAAAATGTTGGCCTCCTACAATGATTTAACAACTAAGCCCATAAAGTTGTGATTCAAAGATTGGACATCTAAGCTGAATAGTTGTCTTAATCACTATGAAAGTGCATTTAACTTGTCAACCCAGGGATGTGAACTTGAAATCGGTCAGCACAGTATGTGCACTAGGAACCCCAAAGTAGCCACATGCATTCTATGGCTAAGAAAGACATAATGCTGAAAGTAAATTGCTTGGAAAGAAATAACATAAATGTTGAACATCAACCAACAACTATACTATGTTGAAGTGCATGACAAAAAATGAAAATCTGGGAAAACAAACAGGAAACTACTCTATCTTCTTTGGCTTCAGGAATAGACACATAATGGAATTCTAGTGGCTGCAGGAACATATGGTTACAAATTTTAACTGCTTGACAAAAAATAACAACTAAACTAAAGGATGGAATGCTCACCAAGTGGGCCCCCTTGGATGAGTATCCCTTAAGACAAATGTAAACATAGATATGCAAACTTATAACTTCATTTTATTCATTGGAAAACATGAGTACAAACGAGAAACATAACTCTATTAGTAAAAAACTTAATAATGCAAGTACAACCTTAGATTAATCAACCCCTTAGAAGGAGCATCAGAGTCTTATTTATATAAAGAAAAACTACAAACCAACTACCTAGCAAGGCGGTCAACTCCAACAGATTAGGAGGATGCCACTTTAGGGAAAGCATAGAAAGTGGAGAGGAGGTTATGCATGCGTGGAATCTTGTCAAACATGTTCTCTTTAACATTGATCTAGCACAATAGTAACTCCTATATTCGCTCAACAAGAAATTAAGACCAATTACAAGGTGGTTATCTTCCCTCCATTTGACATTTGATAGACCACCTTGTTGACTTTGATGGCGAGTGACCAACTGACAGAATCTTCCTCAATTTTATAGGCTGCTAATTATATTTGCATAACAATATTAGTACACACAATAATTGCATATTAGTAACCATCTTAGAGTAACACTCATTAATCCACATGTAAAATTAACATAGATAGTTCATATAGCGTGTCAATGTCATTTAAAGATTATAGGAATAACCTATGCCCAATATCTTATGGTTTTGAGGAAATATCATAAAAAAATCAATATCTAGGTACCAAAGTCCATGATAACTATAGAAAATAGATAATAAATTCTAACAAAATTGAGTCATAAACTAGACTTATCACCCAACTTACAACTAGACTTAATCATTAACTTAGTATGATAATCAAGAGGATTAGACATAGTTAATTGATTTGATATTGTGGAAATATATGGTTTAACTCTTGATTATGAAATAGTTATTGATGATAATTTGTTTTATAAATTGATTAAATTATGTTATGAGACATGATAATGATACACTAATCATGATCTTGTGGTCCTCAGTGTGGATAGGAAAATGAACGTCCTTCATAGAAGGAAGGAGAGTATCATCTTGGAGCAATGGTTGGATATTGTGAAAACAAAGGGTTGAATAGCCATCTGAGTATCAACTTTTATGTCCTTCTAAACTCTGTTCATAAGTTGACACGTGTCATGCCTCTTTTCTTAGTTTTCATGTCCTCTGTAAGTTGTTATGTCTTTGATGCCATTTAGACTAGGCACGAAGACCAGTTGATGTTGTTGAAGCATCACCTAAAGTCGAGGAACAATCTTGTAGAGAGACAAGGAAGTCTCTCATAATCTTTTGTTCTCAAGGATATTGTTCCTTAGTCTTTCGACTAAGGATGATAGTTGAATTTAGAGGAGAATTACTCAACCCAACAATCGACGATCTAGATGTGTTTCTGTTGTGCTTTCTATTTTTCAATTTTAATCCTTTAGTAAGTATTAAAACCCTAGATTATAGGTTAAATTTCCATAATAATAATATTGTTATTATCTGTTTTATCATATTATTCAATTTCCATCGAATGCTATTAAATTGTTGTTGGTCATCTTTGTGAAGTGATGGATAGCTTTAAGCTCATCAATTTTCTAGCATGATGCTAGAATTTAGCCACCTTTTGTGGGAATCGATTAAGTGGGAAAGATAGGTACCTTTCAAGATGGCATGCAAAGGGCCGGCCAGGGGGTTATCAAACTAGGGGTGATCGTATTATGAGGATATAGTTTTTGGTTTTTGTTGTTCGGGGAATAGTAGACTGGGGTGGATTGTTATGAGCAAGATAGTGAAAGCTACAAAGAAAACAGAAGTGGATTAGAAGCCATGTGTATTTTGAAGGAGACTCAGATTGGAATGACATCTCCATTGAAATCATTTACTAGGTAATACAAAGGATGTAATCCTATTTTTTTATTGATGTATATATATTAAGCCATGATCATGAGTAATCTTTATTAGGGTGAAGTTATTTGTGATAACTCAAAGGCACGAGGCCAGCAAGGCCGTACCATTAATTATGAAAATCTTCACTGAGCCATGGCTTGAGGCTATTACAGCCAAGCTATTATGGTTTCCAATTTTTATCTCTTATAGTGGCTCTAGGCCTTAAGGCCAAGCATACCAAGATTATCTTTATGTCAAGAACAAGCTCGTAGCCTTAATGGCTGAGCTAGCATTACCAGTTAAACATCGTATGTATGAACACATGACTATTAAGCCAAGTTTTGAACTCATGGAAATCTTTTTATATTATTGTAGGTCATAAGAACAATTGTATAAACATTTAAACCTAATTTTGGAGATTGCAGTCCAGGTCTTGTGGCCGAGGCAGTGGAATATTATAATGTTATCGATGGTTAGGCTCAAGGCTTTGAAGCCGAGCATCGACTTCCCCATGTGTTGACTTTGTTTCTTACTCAAGGCTGCAAGGCTGAGTATTTTAGAATGAAATCCTTTCTATGTCTTAACTGGGGTCTCACGACCCAACTATAATGTGTTTTACATCTTTCACTTTGCAAAGAATAACTAGTGCATGAAGTCGTATCGGCTTGGCTTGTTATTAAAGAAAGAAAAACTTGCATCATTTAATGACGTGGATAGAGTTTATGAAATATCGAGTGGAGCAAGAAATAACTCCTTAATAATTGCTATCATAAGTGATTAATATAGTCATATGACTGTGGTCTCAGCTGTGAAGGCATTAACATTCATAATATAGTCACCCAACTCTAATGACAGTCGGGGAGGCATTCAAAAAATAGTGTGTATGCAACATCAAAACTGATAACCAACTGGGCTTGTATGAAAAGATGATTATGAAACACCTTCAGGGTTACTTAAACTAGCAAGATTATATACTTATATCCTCGAGTATGGAGGTGGTGAGACCATTGAGAACATGGTCTCATCATGAAACCGTTGAAATGTATTTAGAAAAGAATACTAATTTATTTGTTATGAGTCTAAATTTAATACTTATTGTTAAATGTTATGAGTTATGAATATTTTACTTCTACTCTACTAAGGCAAGGTATGCCTTGAGTACATGTATTCAATTTCATCATATGAGATGACTTGTTTCTGAAATTGCAAACCATATGTGACCCAGGTGTCAAAATGGTTAAACTTGATATGAAATGAAAATGAACCTCGTGACAAGGAGTGGCTAGATTCTTGTTATGAAAATAATATATTTTAGTTGTAACTAACCTATGGAGGGAGTCGAATGTCCAAGTTTGGATTGTGATTTGAATTGATCCCACTCACACAAGACCTAAAGAATTGGGTCATTAAGAACTTACTATAGGACATGACAACTTATAAGTCAAGTTAGGGTGGTGGACATATGATGATGTTCATTATGCAACATGTATGTATGAAAAACTTTGGCCAAAGTAATGCATCTATCTCTACATGCATTGTTGGTCCACAGTGTTCCAGATGGCCTAGTGTCTTCAGTAGTGTCATAAAAGTTAGAGTTGATCTATAGTGTGTGACTGTGAGACATTGGGAAGGACACAACACCAGATACTTAGATGGCTATCCGATTGGTTTCTAATGTCTAACCTTTCAATGAAGGGTCTAGTCTCTTCCAGTTAGGAATATGAGCAGGGGACCGCAGGTCTGTTGTTAGAGGAAAAGCACCAGAATGATGCTCTCCTTTCCAAGCATGAGACAAGATGAGGCTTATGAAGACATATGTCATTGGTTCTAGATACAGTGTTTACATTTTATGACTAGTTGGTCTATTGTAATGTAAAAACATTATTAAGATTCCTAGAGCATAATTGTATTTAATTAGTGATGGTTTCTCACTAAAGATTGTAATGGTTTACTAGATTGTAAGCTTTGTTATATCTTGATTTCATTAACATGCTTAATTGATGGAAAATAATATGTTTCTTTTGGTTCAAATTTTGATTATATCTATCAATTATTAATTAATGACTTGTTCAGGTTACATGTTTAAGTTAAATCTTGAGCATTATGGAAATTGATGTTACAACATGACCCCTCTTCCTCCTAGGGGTAGTTTTTTTTTCAAACCTTCATAACTCGGGCGTACAGAGTCAAAAATTCACAAATGAAGGCTTGTTGGAAAGATGACAGGATGAACTTCACAAAGGTACATAAATTATCAGGTGAATGTGTCATTTTACAAGATTTTTTTCATTCAAAGTCAAACTTGATTTCAAACATCAAATGCTCATATCTATTGCAAATTTTATCTAATTTTCACAAATTTTTTTTAAAGTGCTTAGAATTTTGCCTAGAATCTATCCATGCAATCCATTCAGTTGTATCTTCTCATCTTAATTAGTTTTCACTATTTTCCTAATTTTTCACATAACACTTTCTTGTGCAAGTTTACTCGCTTCTTTCTTAGTTTGGTGACTTTCAGGTGTTTATACAGCACTGGAACAACATCATATCAGTCTTGCATAGTAGATTGGAAGTGAAAATTTTAGGTGCATTCCTTCTAATCTTTCACTTCTGATAATCATTTCTTGTCTCACATTCCAATTTGGGCTCCTAAAATGAACTCTTGCTTGCATTCACACATCAAAAATTGGGCATAAAACGAATCATTGTCTTCATCATACATTTTGACTTGGACAAAAAAGAACAAGTGTCTTCATTGCTTGGTGAATTTGATTTAGATCAGAGGAATGTATGTTCTTCTCATGCACTTCATGTGACCTTGAGAATTAAAACACCTGTCATCCATTCATTTTCGTACCTCACATTTCAATTTTATAAGGGAAATTAACAAGTACGAGTGTGAATCAAATGTGCATGTGTATGCTCTCTCCTCACACTAAAAGGTGATCTTAGAGATCAAAAACAACTCACTTGGTTTGGTTTTGTCATACCCTTCCAAGGAGACCTTCTTGGAGACACATCACTTGAAGGGACGACCTCAATCGAGGTGTGAATTGAAAGACACCATCTTTGGAAGTGTAAATCTTGTCACTCTTGGCTAAGCCCTAAAGAACTTTATACCTTTGGAAGTGAAGGTGAAGAGTGGGTTACCCCTTTCTCCCAGTTGTGTGGAAAAATTTCACTTTCAATTCATTCCCCTAGTCAACCTTGTGCAACCTAGAGTAAGACCTAATTGACCATACCCCACTTGACTAATTCTAGGGCTTGTTGATGTGTCTTCCATGTGTGCTTGTCTAATCATCATCAAATTATTCAATTTAAAATTTAAAATTACTTATGTGTCTTGTGTGAGTGATTCATGTTTGTACATGTGTGATCATTCATTTGAACATTGCCAAATCAAGTTATAAACACAAACACATAAACAAGTCATTCTAAACATTCCTCCCAACACATTCAAATCCGATCACTTTCATCTTAATTACCCTTCTTAGGCACATCATATCCTAATCATATCCAAGTCACCATAATTCAAACCCAAATCATTCCTAATCACCTTCATCCTAATCAAATCCTAATCGCATCTAAGTCATCATAACCCAATCCTCATCCAATCTTGTCATTCTAATCATCATCCTAATCACATATGAATCATCTTAATCTAATCATAATCATATCCTTGTCATTCTACATTATCCAATCCATATCATTCTAATCATTATCCTAATCAATCCAATTTATCCAATCTTGTCATTCCTCATCATTCATAATCACATTCTATTCATATCTTCATCATTCAACCTTTATCCTAATCATCTTTTTCATATAAGCATCATCACCCTAATCATTCATAATCATCTTCACCCTAATAAAATCCAAATCATCTCAACATCATCATCATTCCCCATCATCCTAGTCAATCAACACTTGTCAACATAATCCTAATCATAAACAAACCTATGCCCAATCCCAATCATAAGCCCAAAATCATAGTCGAAGGGGTCCATCCCTCTAGTACAAATAATGAGACAAATTCAAGACCCAAAGTCATAATCCAAGGGGGATATCCCTCTAGTCCAAATCATGAGACAAAACCTAAGCCCAAAATCATAATTCAAGGAGGCCCTCTCCCTAATCTAAATAATGAAACAAAACCAAAACCTAAAATCATACTTCGAGGGGCCCCTCCTCTTACTTCCAAAAATAACATAAATCATGTTGCATACCTTGAGGAACAAATCGACATGCAAAGACTTAAACACATGTGTGACACCATGCCATAGTTTGAAAATAGGATCCTAGCACCTCAACTCCAAGACCTCATCCAATCACTTCACCAAATACCCCAACCCTTCGATCAACCAACCATAGAAAGACTTCAAACCCTCTTTCAAAAATTCCAAAAAATCCAATCACTCCAAATACAACACCTCCTAGTCCAAGCCCAACAATTCATGGCCACTTGTCAAATCCAACAAACACATCATCCCCTATCCATTTACTATCAACCAATGCCACCTCAACCCTATGTGTTATCCCTCCCCACTTCATACCAATCTAGTCAATCTACATGTCAAATCAATTCCACATCAACCTATCCCACTTATTTCCATGTTAACGCCACATCAATACAACAATTCATTCCACCACAAACACATGTGAGCCTATGTCTAGGTTGGCGACAAGATAAATTGCCTTTGAATTCTAATGTCACCTTTGAAAAGGGGAACACCAATCTAGTTCATGCATCCTACAAGTTTATCATACCACCATCCAATCACAAGCATATCCTAAAGCCACCATATCCTAGCCCTAGTCCATTGGTCCCTCCACCTTCTAACCCATTAAACCCTTCATTACCCTTACCATCATCCAATCCTCCATCAACTTCACACCCTAAATTCAAACATTTCAAAGTAAACCTATGGCATTATCCAAATTGACCCCTAGACCTATAAAGGATGTGATCCAAGGGCTACTAGAAAGGAGTCAAACATGTTACCAAAGTACTATCCTTGATCCTACCAAGGAACCTTCCAACACCATGTCATTTCCTACAAACCCTTCATATAGTCCACAACCCCCTGAACCCATTCAAGAGTCTCCCCCTATGAGCCCAAGTCAACCTCCATCATGCTCTCATGTCGGTAACCATCAAGAGTCTATTGAGTCCACACAAGAGTCTTCCACTTCCATTTCCACCCAAAGTCAAGAGATACATCAAGAGCATAATCCTAAACATGGGGAAGCATTAATCCCTTGTTCTAATCAAAATCAAATCACTTTCATTCAACCCATCCATAACATGTACCCTTTCCATGATCAAGACATTATGCATGATGAAGAACCTATCCATGAGAATCTTGATCCTATTCATACCTCCACAACTATTCATGAGAAAGACACCCAAGACCTACATACTCCATCTAACAAAAGTCTTGTTGACCTACTTGAGCATTCAACCCATTTCATGGCCTTCCTATGAAGCAAAGAAACTTCTCCACCTATCCATGATATACCAACATCAACTTGTCACGATGATACATGTGCCTCCCAAGTACACATAGAAGATCAAACAAATACCTTGGATCTTAGTGAACATAATCAAGATCCTAATGATTCATCATCATCCACTAGCAACCTCATTTCAAATCCATCATATCCTATTGGTTTATCCACCTTAATTCATCAATTTTCTTCCTTAGGAACACAACAACCATTATCCACTCTACCTTCTTTGTCCAATAATCATTTCAACTCTAGTATCCAAAGCACACATAATCCCATTATCCATTGCATGCTCTAAAACATGAATTATCAAGGTAAAGGCCTAGGCCTTCACGAACAAGGTATTTTGGATCCCATCCATATCAAACTCCCTCTGCGATCATATGGCCTTGGATACACACCCCAAGGTAATCAATCTAAATATGTTGGTACTTCATCCATTCCTCCTAAGTCCACCACCTTCCATCACAAATCCTATCACATCCCCAAAACATATGTTGTCTTTCCACCTCCATCATCCTACAAATGCCAGAAGCTTGTGACCATACACCTTCCACCATCCAATTTGCCTCCATTACTTCCAACTCCTATTTTCCCTCCATCCACTTTACCTCAATTGATCCCAAGACCTAACATCCATATCATCGATAAATCCATTCTTAATCATGACCAATTAATGCACACATTGTCTAAGCATGAAGCTTCCACTCATTCCACCTGTCACATGGGATTAACAAATAAACATTTGGATGCCTACTTTCATAAACACAAAAATTCTAAGGGTCCTAATGCCTTAGGAAATCAATCCAAAAAATCAAAGCAATGTACATTCAAAAGGCCACCCAATTCCATACCTTCACAAGAAAAGTCAAAAAACAAAATGGTATGGGTACCTAAACAAAAAAGCAAGTCAAATGAAGCATCCACATCTTCAAAATCCCAACCATCCTCATCCGTTCAAAAATGCCATTCCATACAAAAGTCTCAAACTCCTTCATCCCACATCAAAAGAAAAAATCATAAAAATACTAAGTCTATGTGGGTCCCAAAATGCTTACATCATCCATCCACTAAGAAAACATTGCCATTGCTACCTACACCCCCTTCCAATCAAAAGCTTCCATGTTTAACATGGTGTGTGCAACTGTTGATCATGATTCCTTTCCATACCTCCATCTCCCCATCTTTCATCCACTATCCTACATATCTCACTCATCCTATTCCTATGGTCCATGCTTTTGCATAAACCTTTTCATCCATCCTTGGATAAATCCTACATAATCCACATCATAATCCACTATCTTGCCATGCATAATGCACATCATAATCCACTATTGTACCTTCCATAATCCACCCACTATCCACCTAATCCATCTCACTTTCATGCAATCTCCTTACCAACGTCTTGGGCATAATGACATTTGACATGGTCCATTTGCGATGACATTCATTTCTAATGGGACTATCACCTTTCATGGCACTAGACACTTGAGTCCCTCCTTTCCATATTCCACCTCTCTCATTCAAAAGTCAAAAAGTCAAAAAACCAAAAGAAAACAAAAAAAAATAGTATAGAGAAATCCCTTCATCCAATGGTGAAAACCACCCTTGGTGGCACCTTGGATAAGTACCATGATGAAACCTTGCAAACATGCATCATGCATAGATTGATCTTCTATGTCACTTACACTTGAGGGCACCTCATCTCATCTAACCTATCATTTTCCATCCTATCATATCATTTCATCCTACCATTTCTTATCATATCTTACCATCCTTATCCCTTACATACATACACTCATTCTTATCGAATCCATTCATCCTCCCTTACTCCTTTTTAATCTTGATAAAGATGTGGAGGAAAAAATGTTGAAACATGCCTTGGAAAAACTTTTGATATACCTCATTCCTTTCAAACTAATCCTATTCACAATCCCATCCAATCATCCTATTGTCATAAGCTTGTCATGAAAAATCCTAAGTATTGCACCTACAATGGGGCATGTTGTTCCTATTGGACATAGTCTTTGGAGATCACATCCTTTCTCTCTTACGCATATAGCCATCCCTTATCACCCATCCTTTTATCCATTCATCCCACCTACATCCGTGCACCTAGACTTGGTTGCCCCTTGTCATTGACATTTAGCACATAGGCTATTCAAATTGTCATCCATTAACATCTCAAAACATTCCAAAATACAAAGAAAAATCAAAATATTCAAAAATCCAAACAAATAAAAAAACATTCAAAATCCAAAAAAATCAAAATATTTCAAAATACAAAAAATCACAACATTTTCAAAATCCAAAAAAATCAACTATCCAATCAAAAATCCAAGCAATAAAGTCAATTCACTCATCAATTCAATTCATCCATTCATCCATTCAATTCTTCAAATCACTTCATCACTTCAACCAAAAATGTTGATTCACTTTCACATCATTCAAATCAATTCAAATAAATCACATTCTTCCAATCAAATCAATCATCACTTCTTCTAATTCAATCCAAATAATCAATCAAGCCATCATTCCAAATCAAATCCAATCATTATTCAATCCAAATCATTCCAATTAATTCAATTTATTCAATCCATTCATCAATTCATAAATTCAAATCAATTAATTCAATTCTCCTAATCACTTCATCAAATCAATTACATTCATCAAAATAAATCAATAAAATTATTCCAAATCATTCTAATCAATCACTTCTAATCATTTCAAGCAATAAACTCATGCAAAACAATCATTAATCACACCAATCAAGTCAATGTATCAAGTCAAATCATACAATCACATTCAATGGTCTTGATCCTAATCTTGATGTAAACCAAATCAATCAATCATTAATCAAATCCTGGTGTTGCTTGCATGGTCAACAACACTAGTGTCAATCAATCAATCTATCAATCATCAATCAATCAATCAATTACTCATTAGTTTATAGCCCAATACGTTGTTTATTGTTGAATCATTTGTGCATGCTATCTCACTTGCTTGTTTGTGTGTGCTATCATTTTTATCTTGTGTTTGTATCAAATCCAAATCTAACCCAACCAATATTCATATCTTGTATCTAGACAAGGTTGTATTACACTGGGGCACAAGACACATCATCACCTTGGTCCTTATACCTTGGTGCATAATTTCTAGTGCTATATCAAACATCATGGTTTCTCACCTTCATTGCAGTATAACACATCCTTTCCTTTTTCTATCCATTCCCTTATCTTTTTCCTTGACCAATCTATTTCATTTCGAGAGTATACCCATGTTTGTCCAACCCACCTATCATCTCGAGGGGGCATCATCATCCTATTCCTTCATTGTCATCCCATTTCCTTAGCTTCTTTGAAATGATATTACTTGGTCATAACATCATCTCAAAGAGGGGAAAATGTAGACACTTAAATTTGTACATGTCTTGTGACATTACCTTGTGAGACACCTTGTAATGTTTTTCCCTAGGCCCCTTGCATAATCCCACTTATCCCACTTGCCAATGAATTAAATAAATCCCCATTTCACATGTCTCAAATAATTCAAATAAAATATTTGAATTAAATCCCTCACCTCTCATCACATGCCGACAAGTGTCACATGACTACAACCCTTCATATGCACAACTAATTTAAATAAAACATTATTTAAATTAGACTTATCCTACACATGTCACATGACTACATCCCCTCTTAAAGTGGGAAAACCCTAATGAATTTAGACCGTTCATATCATTCAAAACAACTTGCAATCACAATCATCCATTCGAATCAACCCTTTCTATAAATCATTTCTTTCACAAGACATTTTCATATATCTATCTTTTGAGTACTGTTATACTGTAGGAATGAGCACCCAACATTCCTCCATAATTAAGCTTCAAAATCTTGCATGCCTATGTGAGGTTGAGAAGAACAATGGAGATAAGTCATTAGTTATCTTTAAATTTGTGTTTATTTCATGTTTGTTTGATTGATTCATAGCTCATTTGCACTCCATTGGGAGCTAGGGCTGGCTGTAGGGTGTTTTCTACATGCTTGGTAGCTTTTTTCATTCCTCACCCCACACATTGACATTTCAAATTCTTTCTACATTTCATCTGTAAAACTCTTACATATACCTTCATTTCCACCAAAAATTATGTCATCTACATACACTTCCACAATTAGAATTTGATCTTCACTTACTTTGATGTACAAATTTCTATATGTGGAGCCTTTAATGAAATATTACTATAATAAGTACCTGTCTAACCTTGCATACCAAGCTCTGGGGGCTTGTTTCAATCCATATAGTGCCTTCTTCAATCTACAAACCATATCTAGTTTATCTGACAACTGAAATCCTTCCGGTTGTTCTACATCCTAATGGCCTCCATTCTTGCCACCAGAGCATAAGTTTCCTCATAGTCTATTCCTTCCACTTGTGAGTATCCTTTACACACAAGCCTTGTCTTGTTCCTTACCACTTCTCCATTCTCATTCAATTTGTTCTAGAATACCCACTTAGTTCCAATCACATTTTTGTTCTATGGTCTTGGGACAAGTTCCCAAGTCTGATTCTTCTCAATTTGCATTAGTTCTTCTTCCATAGCCTTGATCCAATACTCATCCTTTCATGCCCCAACCACTATTTTAGGTTCAACTTTAGAAAGTAAACATAGATTAACCTATTTTTTAGAAGCTTTCCTTCTTGTTAATACACCTTTTCTCTTATCACCAATGATCTGGTCTTCAGAGTGATGCCTCTACACATACTTCGGAGTTTCATGGATTCTTTCTAGAGCTTCTTGTTCTTCAATATGTACTCCTTCTTCTTTAGTTTCTTCTTCTCCTTTGCAAGAAGACTCATATGATTTATATCCATTAACCTCTTGAATCTTCTATATATCTTCATCAACCTTAACATTAGCACTTTCAATAATTTTCTTAGCCCTTTGTTGTAGCACTGATAAGATTTGTTTTTTGTAGAATACCCAAGGAAAATACCTTCATCACACCTTGCATAAAATTTTCCTAGATCTTGATCTCTTCTAATATAACATTTGCTTCCAAAAAATTTGAAATATTTAACAGTAGGAACCCTTCCATACCATAGCTCATAGGGAGTCCTTGTGTTATTTGCTCTTACTTGCACTTTGTTCTGTATGTAGACAACAATATGAATTGCTTTTCTCTACTAAACTTCTGGTAGATTTGCTTCTTTTATCATTGTCCTTGCAGCTTCTTTAATAGACTTGTTCTTCCTTTCAACCACTCCATTCTGTTGAGGAGTCCTAGGGGCAGATAAATGCCTCTTTATCCCACTATCCTCACTAAATATGTTAAACTCATTTGAAGAAAATTCTCCACCTCTATTACATCTCAAGAATTTGATTTTAATATCCATTTCATTCTCAACCATAGCTTTAAATGCCTTAAACTTAGCTAGGGCTTTTAATTTTTCTTTAAGAAAGGTAACCCATGTCATCCTAGAATAATCATCAATTACGAACATGAAATACCTGTCACCTTGAAAAATCCTTACCTTGGTAGGACCAAAAAGATTTTTATGCACCAATTCCAACATTCTGGTAGAAGATTTTTATTTGACTTTGAAACTTCTCCTCACTTGCTTTCGAACTTGACATTCCTTACAGAAAATATTAGTAGGCTTGATAATCTTTGGTAGGTCTCTCATAGCTTGAACTAAACTTATCTTTGAAATAGACTATCAAAATTAATGTGACACATCCTTCTATGTCATAGTCAACTTTCATTGATTTGAGTCATGAAACAATATCCAACAGTACCTTTGAGTTAATAAACATTTCCATCTATCCTCTTTCTAGCAACAATCACTATTCCGTAGCTTTTTCTGATCTCACAGCCATCATCCTAAAACAAAATATTGTAACCCTTGCTACACATCTATCCAACACTCAAGAGATCATGCTTTAAACCTTTAACATAAAGAACATCATCAGTGTTATGCTTTCCATCAAAACTGATTGAACCTTTTCCATAGATCTTAGCAGTTGCATCATCACCAAACCTAACTACTCCACCTTCAAATTTTTCAAGTTTAACAAACTTACTCTTATCACCTATCATATGATTTGAGCATCCACTGTCAATGACCCAGTCTTCTTTTTCTCTTTTAGCATGAAAAGAAGACATTATAGTGCCTTTAGAGTTAGTACTTGCTTCCAGACCCTTTACCTTCACACAACTTCCAGAGTTAGTAGAAATAGTTTCATATCTTAGGGCTATGAATAAACATTCATTATCTGTGTCATCCTCATAATCAAATTCATCATTAGATATACTTGCATCTTCTCTAACATAGTAACTTTTCTTAACCATCTTACCTCTGTTTCCCCTATTCTTAATTCTTAGAGCTCTATCTGGACATATTGAATTATAATGACCTAAAAACTCTAAAAACTCTAACTCTATGCAATTTGCATGCTCGAGAGGAATGGTGCCAGATAGATTGTTTACATTTAAATAGAGCTATTTCAATTTGCGTAGGCCACCAATAGTGGGAGACAGCATTCTAGAGATGTTGTAGCTAGTGAGTTGGAGTATATGAATAGTGTCATCTTCATCACACATCACTTCTTCCAAGTGAGATGTTAGGGTTTTTGTCTAATGATCACCAATTGCTAAAGCATCAGGTGGTGCAATCAAATATTTGAGCAGAGAAAGAAGAACTGTGCCATCAATATTGAGTGCTCCAATGAGATGAAACTCTAATGCAAGTGTAATGATCACGAAGCGGGTGATTGTACATAGTAATCTCTGCATTTTGGTTCATGTGATGTGAGACCAAATCTAGACTCTACCACGATCTAGATAGCTTAGAACATTGGTAATTTAGATCAAAACTTAGCAAAAGGAAAGATTTCATTATGTATATCTCAAATAAGGGATCAATGATAGGCATATATATATATATATATATATATATATATATATATATATATATATATATATATATATATATATATATATATATATATATATATATATAATGCTAGAATGGAAATAGATAACATGTTAAATGCAACATAATCTTTATTGAAAGGTTTTAAGGCCAATAAAATGTATGGTATAGAAATTTTTAAAGCAAGAAGGATTGCATGAAGGGCTGCATCCCTCATGGGAGGGACCATGACCTATATAGGCTAACGACCTCTCATGGGGAGCACCGTGGGGAGTCTCCGTAGCTCCCACAGGCTATGGCCTATGGTAGGCCATGGGGCTTCCCACAACCTTCCTTAAGGCCAACATCTAAGAACTACAACTCAACACATATCAAAATAAAATCAATCATTGTGATTTGGTTTATTTGCCTATGATTTCTTTTGTATATTATTTACCATTAATCCTTTATGATATCATAGATTGATCCTTCGTCTGCACAGCAACATTTGGTTAAATATACAGAAAATCTATGTTTATATATATATATATATATATATATATATATATATATATATATATATATATGGCAAAGGTAGAGAATAAGAAAGAAGTAAAAAAAAATGAAGGAAAAGGTGGCGAAGGTAACTGGACAATAGAATGCGAAGTGCCATATGTAGCGACAAGAGTAAATACAATCCTAGTCAGAAGCACAAGGAGAACATTTGCGGACATACTTAGAGGGGAGAAAGATCAGGCAGGAGAAGAAGAGATAGAAATAAATGTGGCAAAGGAAGTTGAAAAAAGATATAGAAGCCCTAGGACAATTGGTAGTAATAGGTATAGTGATTGGAAGAAACATATCAAAGGAGCAGATTAAGTGATGGATCAAGGAAAATTAGGACTCGACAGAAATTGTGCACTTCATATTGAAGCAATTTTTCATGGTTGATGTCCAAGGGGAGGAACAGAGAGATAAAATTTTGGAGAAAATTCTTTGGATGATTGGCTCAGATTATATTTATGTTCAAAAGTGGAGACCAAATTTTAACCTGAAATTTTTTTATCAATACAAAGAACCAATATGGATTAGACTGTATACTCTCCCTTTTGAATATTGGTCAGGAAGCTGTCTATATCAAATAGGAAACAACCTAGGAAATGCGGTGGATTTGGACATGGGGAATACTGATTTGATATATTATGCAATAATTAAATTGATACCAGTCAGGAAATTTCTAAAAACAATTAAGTTGATCACATTGGCAGGTGCATGGGAGCAGGAAATTGAGCTAGAAGAAAGGAAGTTCTTTTGTCTCCACTATAAGAGTAGAAGGAACATGGAATCAATGTGCCCTAGAAAACAAAAAGAGGAAATGGAGTATAATTCATCTACATACAAAGGAAATGCATGCAAAGAAAAGAAGCAATCAAAAAAGTAGGAGATAGGGGGTAACAAAATACCTTCTTTGACGGAAAGGAGGATGGAGGCCTCAGTTGAATCAGTAGTTAGGGAACAAAAAAAGATTGACATGGAGGTTGAGATGGAGCCAAGATTTGAATTAGAGGTGAATGCAGAAGGACTCCCTGAAAAAAGTATTAAGGAAATGGAAGGAAGAATAGAGATAAATGAGCAAATCAATTACCCAGAGGGATCAGAGGCTTCGGTAAGAAAAGGAAATCAAGAGGGCAAGGAAGATTCATCATCAGAGGTTGTGATGGAATCCCTCGAAGGAGGAGATGACTTAAGTGAAGCATGGTTAGAGGAAGAGGAGGTTGGCAAAGAAAGAGAAGAGATGGGATTAATTGATCACAGACATATAAGCCAGATCGCGGCTAGAGGAACCTGAGGTCAATCCGGAACAGGGAAGAAGTTGGGAAGGAAGTTGGATAAGGAAAATATAGAGGAATATGCGGCAGAGAAAGGGCTAACAAGCATTAGGAAGTACATGTTAAGATCCAAGGGAGGAAGTGCCTCCCTTGGGAAGTCATGAAAATCATATCATGGAATGCTAGGGGCCTAAATTCCCCTAACAAATGGCACTTAATCAAGCATTAATTAGCAAAGTAAATGATGGATATAATACTACTACAAGAGATCAGGCTAGTTTAGGAAGAAGCGAAGAACTTCTTGATGCATTGTAGGCCATGGCAGGAGTTTTTAGTGAACCAAGAGGGATGGTAGGAGGAGTAAGACTCATGTGGAATCCATCCAAAGTAGATATTAGAGACATTGAGATTTGTCAAAATTGGATATCAGGTAAAGTTTACTTGTCATACATGAATTTATCGTTTTGGATCTTTAGTGTTTATGGACCAATTAAATCAGAAGATAAGAGGGAAGTATGGAGAAGCATACTAGATAAATGTTAGAGAATAGGAGAAGAAATATTGGTTATAGGAGGGGATTTTAATGTGGTTTTGGGGCTAGAAGAGAAAAGAGGAGGTATGAGAATAGAGAGTAGTTCTACAAAAGATTTCAAGAATTTTGTTGAGGATGGAAGACTAATAGATATCCCACCCAAGGAAGGAAGATTCACATGGACAAACATAAGACAAGGGTTCACCAACATCATGGAACAGTTGGATAGGTTCCTTTGTAGCATAAAGTGGTTAGAAACTAACATGGGGTTGGAATCGAGTATATTACCTTGCTCTTTATTTGATCGCTACCCCATCAAATTGGAGATTTGCACCTTGATCAAGTCTAGAAACTCATATTTCAAGTTCTAAAAAATGTGGTGGAGAGAAGAATTGGTAGATCTCATAGGGCAATGGTGGACACAGATACCAGGAAATGGAGGTTCTATCAGCTATATTTTTTGCAAAAGGTTGGCACATGTGAAGAGAAGTTTAAAGGAATGGAATAAAGAGACATTCAAGGATATTTTCCAAGAAAAGGAAAGAGTGGAAGGAGAATTGGAAGCCCTAAATGAAAAATTTATAAAGGAAGGGATGTATTAAATAGACTTTATAAAAGAGAAAGAATTAATAGCAGAATGGGAAGAACTCCTTGCAAGGGAAGAAGAGTATTGGAGGAATAAAGCAAGAGAGGTATGGCTGGAAGCAGGAGATAGAAACATAATTTTTTTCACAATTTAGTAAAAGAAAGGAGAGTGGTAAATAAGATCTTAGAGATCACCATCAAAGACGGGGTTATCCTGAAGGAACCAGAGGAAATAGAGAAAGAGATTGTGGATTACTTCTAGAATTTCTTGGCCCCAGAAGAAGGATTTGATTGGAGAAGTATTGACCTAGCCACAAGTTATATAAAACCATTAATCAAGGAGGAAGAAAAGGACAAATTAGATGAACCATTAATAGAAGAGGAGGTAAGGGAGGTAGCCTTCTAGCTTCATCTGAATAAGGCTCCAGGTCCATATGGCTTCCCAACATTGTTCTATAAGAAGTGTTGGTCAATTGTGTGTAAAGAGGTCTAGAGGATAATCGAAGACTTCTAAAAGAAGAACAAATTTGTAAGAGAAATTAACAACACAGTCATCACTTTGATCCCTAAAAAAGTAGAGAGCAAAATGGTAAGTGATTTTAGGCCCATATCACTATGTAACACAGTCTATAAAATCATTGCGAAGACATTATCAAACAGACTTAAGCCGATACTAGGAAGGATCATATTGGAAAATTAGAATGGCTTCACACTAGGTAGGGAAATTGCAGACAATATTATATTGGTCAATGAAGTAATCCACTCTATCAATCAGTCTAAGTAGAGAAGTATGCTAATAAAACTAGATGTGAGCAAGGCATATGACAGAGTCAGATGGAACTTTCTACTATGAATTCTTGAGAAAATAGGATTCAGACAGAAATGGCTAGAAGATATATTCCAATGTATATCCACGACAAGAATCTAAGTAGCAGTAAATGGTTTGTTATGTGGCTTCTTTGAAATGACGTAAATCCTGAGACAAGGGGATCCTTTATCCCATTGTCTATCCATTCTAATGGAAGAAGCCTTGGGAGGAATGATTAGATATTGTCAGGAATCTGGGGGATAGAGAGGGGTATGGGTGGCTAGAAATATTGAGTCAATCACTCATGCACAATTCATAGATGACACCATGTTATTCAGGGAAGCTAGTCTTTTAGAAGTAGAGGAAATCAAGGGAGTGTTGGAATGCTACACCAAGTTATCAGGACAAATAATAAACAAGGAGAAATCAAGAATGCATTTATTTGACATATTGAAAAGATGGCAACAACAAATTGTGGCCATTTTGGGATGTCAGGTGGACACACTACCGACCAAGTACCTAGGGGCTCCTTTATTCAATGGGGAAGTTAAGTCAAATCTATGGGAAGAAGTGATATCTCATTCCAAAAACAAAGTGGAATTGTAGAGGGGGAGGTGGTTGACTCTAACCAAAAGGATCACCATGCTAAAAGCAGTGTTAGGGGCAATCCCTATTCGTCTGATGTCATGTCTAACAATTACAAATAAAGCCAAGACATAGATGGAAGGGGATTGGAAAAGGTTTATGTGGGAGGGAGCTAAGGATGTTAGAAGGATTCCTCTAATTAGTTGGAATAAAGTCACTTGTCTGCAAGAAAAAGGAGGCATGGGAATGAGGGATCTGAAGCTCCAAAATGAAGCATTAGGGGCAAAGTTGGTTTGGAAAATGGTCAAGAAGCCCCAAAACATGTGGTGTAGAATAATGCAGAACAAATATTTGGATGAATTGGACTTGAACAGAGTTTTAACTATAGCCAACCTTGGGGGCGGATCAGCATTTTGGAAGTTCATGAAACAGTGCAAACCATTAATACTAGATCACTTGACGTGGGGCATAAATAATGGGAAAAAGAAAATTTTGGACTGACTCGTGGGAAGGTTTGGAACTATTAGAAAACATATAAGAGCTACAGGAATTGAAAGATCAAATGATCCAATCCAAAGGGGAAAAGGTGGTGGACTATATCAAAGAGTGTAATGCTCAAGGAAGAGTCAAATGGGTAAACATGGATGAATTTAATATAGGAGAAGTTAAAAAGAAATTAAGAGAAATTCTAAGAGAAAGAAAAGTTTGTGTTAATAATAAGTTAGATGAAATCCAGTGATGTAGGGCAAAATCTGGACAGTACTTAGTTAAGATAGGATATCATATAATGAAACTAGAAAGAAGTGGAAGTTCTTCTGAATGCTAGCCAAAAAGATTTTGCTGGGATAAACAAGTCCTACCCAAAGATGGTGCTTTCATGTGGATGGTTCTTCATAAGAGAATGCTAACAAGTGAGAAGCTATAGTGATTAGGCTTAAATGGTCCAAGTAGATGTGTTTTATGTAAATAGAATGAGGAGACCATAGACCATTTTCTCATAAACTGCCAAGTGGCAGAGGTTTGTTGGAATCATTTCCTTAACCATTTAGGGTGGAGAGGAGTGAAGAACATCATGATAGTAGATTTTCTGAGAAGCTGGCCGATGCTTTAGAAGAAGGGGTTCTGGGGAGGAATATGGACGGCTCTCCCTTCCATGATAATGTGGCATATATGGAGGGAAAGGAACTAGAGAATTTTTGAGGAGAAAGAGAACAATGTCGAGAAGAAGGTAATAAGGGAGATAAAGAATGGGATAATAGAGATTCTAAATGCTAAAGTTGGGGTCATAGGAGGAATCAAATTCACTTCTTGGGATGACCACATCTTGAAGATTTGGCTAGGCTTGAAGATCCCATGTGGGATGGGAAAAGGGAAGAAGAGAAGGGAACAAACCAAATGGATGGACCCTCCTAGTGGAAGACTTAAACTCAACTTTGAAGGGGCATCCAAGGGAAATCTAGGGTAGGCAGGATACAACTTCATTATTAGAGATGAGAAAGGCAAATTCTTAGAACTATGCCAAATTATAAGCACTTGCCTGAGGAGTAGCTTAGTCTAAGACCAAAGGTTGGAATAAAATAGACATAGAAGGGGACTCACAAATCATAATAAATGTAATTAAAAGGAAAGGAATTGAGCATTGGCTTTTGGACAAGGGTGTTAGGAGAATTTGGTAAATGCTATAAGAATTAGATTTCTCCATCGATCACATTTTCAGAGAAGCAAATATAGAAGCTAACCGCCTGGCGAACAAAGGAGTCATGATTGGTGTAAGGGACATTTGCAACTCAGATGCTGCAAAATGGGATGGACTAGAGGAAGTACTTCATGCAGACCTAGAAGGAATACAGATGAAAGGAGATCAATGAGGAAAGGATTCGACGGTAGTCAAGGGTGAACAAGAGTACTAGTAGCCTAAGGGAGCATTTTATGATAAGTGATTTGCTAGATATGGAAAATCTAATCAAGATTTGCCAATTAGAATGGTATCCAAGCGTAGGTGTGTAGCTACAACAAGGTCAGTAGAAGTAAGTCTATTTAAAGAAGATTAAAGAAGAAAATCTCCAGCATGAAGAAATGTTGAAGATCACAGGAGTAGAGTGTAGTTACCTAGAAGAAGGGAACAAACAATAGGTGGGGTGTCTATTTCGGCTGGGGCAGGAAACGGCCCGAGAAGCTATCCTACAAGTGATTGGTGGAGGCTCGTGGAATGGAGGGCATGTGCATGATGACTGTGTATATCAACTCTTCTTTGCCAATATATCCCTGGTCATGGGTAGTTCACACTATGGAATCACGTGGGGAGCTCGGATGGTTACGCAGGCAAACCATTCAGTGGTGATGAGAGGAATTGAGGCCATAGGCCCAAATCAGGTAGAGGAGATTCTGAAGGTGGCCTATGCAAGAAAGGTAGGCTCAAGGAAATCTGGTACCATACTTGTTTCCTTCAAGGAATGGATCAAGAACAAAAACTTGGAAAAACTCCACAAGCTCCTTCAAGAAAACAAGGGGAAATTCATGGATAGGCAAGTGGGAAGGCTATTGGAGGCTGTAGAGGGCATAATTATGATAATGTATGAATTGATGTAAGTAGGACTTATCACAACCTTAGAATATAGAACAAAGGTATGTATAGCCTTAATATAGATATGTAATCATGGCAGACCAGATTTTGGGTAGTAGCCATTAAATAAATTTTACCTTTATTTTATATAGAAAGGGAGCCATTTCCAAGATGGCACTTGCCTATATATATATATTTGTTTGGTAAGTACCATCAAGGGGATGGCTACCATTATAAATAATGAGTAAACTCAAAAGATCATTCAAAGCATGCCCTTTCCACAAGGGGTGCAACAACACAACATGAAATCATGTTTCCCAGATCTATTCATTAAACATGATTGAGGGCCAATCCATTGCAACTCAAAATTTACTGCTTACTTGAGGACCTTAATGACATTGTGTGCTTCTTTCTTGGAGGAGTTTTCTTCCTCCTTACCTTTGTCTAGGCATGTTCGGCTTTAGGGGAAAGAAAGCCATCGCTTAGATCCCCCGGAGTAGACTCTCCCACTTTGTTGTCTGCTAAAGTGCCCAAAGAGACAGTTGACATCACGGGTTTGGATTCCTCCATGGAGGGTGGAGAGGAGTCAATGTAATCAGCTATAGCCTTCGGATCAGCCTTGAACACCTAAGCTTGGCCAAGCTCCAAGACCGTAGAAGAGGGGGACATGGCTGGAATAGGTTCTTCTAGAGTGGAAGAAAGTGGAATTACATTCTTCTCAAAAGGAGAGATAGCGTAATGACGGGATTCAGCCCCATCCCACCATGAGGGCTTGTAGTGCAGAACAACCTTGGAATTCACACCAATACTTCTTCTCCCACACTGAAGGGTGACATGATCTAT
The DNA here is from genome assembly GCA_027924645.1 of Cunninghamia lanceolata. Lineage (NCBI taxonomy): Eukaryota > Viridiplantae > Streptophyta > Pinopsida > Cupressales > Cupressaceae > Cunninghamia > Cunninghamia lanceolata. Next base: position 4,119,435 of record BSBN01001005.1, read on the forward strand.
ATCAAAATAGATTCTACATATAAAAGTTGTTTTCTCATAATCAATTGGTTGCCACCAATGCCTATTTCCAACTTTGAGTAAAATTTTTGCTGGAATACCTCTTGATACATCCATCTCTATGCACAAGCGAGCAAAAGTTGTATTTTCTAAGTTGATTGTTTCTTTTGAGATGTTACGTAATTTCCCCAAACCATTTCCAATAGCCATCAGACACTCCATTTCCAAGAATTGTAATGGGAGGTATGGTAATCAAACCCAGAAGAAAGTTGTAGAAATGTCTCTGTTCGTGGATCGAATGAGGGGAACCAAGGTTTCATGCATAAAAGATCACCTTGGAGAGACCACGACCTGGAGTTGAGCACTAGCTCTTTATCTTCCAAAGATTCAAATTCCAGAATAAAGAAACCTTTCGCGCATGGGTAGATGCAAATTTCATCCTCTAGATTCTCCTTCCAGGTTGCATCTATCCATGAATGTAGATCACGAAATTTAGGCCATAACTTCGTAAACCTACAAATCAAGGCATGCTCCTTTAGATATTTCTCTCTATCATAGACGACTCTATCCAGACAAATCTCTGAGGCTAAAGAAGCGGGTCTAACAGCAAAGAGGGGGCTTAGTGAGACACCACTAGGGTTTGCAGATGGTTTGGAGCCACCAGATTTGTCTGACCATGTAATTGAGCACACCCCCAAAGGCTCACATGCTTCCTAATTAACAGCCACTTTGAAATTCAAAGCTGGAGGCCGGCCAAAAATGTTTAGACCAGAACCACAGAGGCTAGAATTCGCTCCTTTGACCCTGCCAATCAAAACCCTATTCACTGATGCTAGACACGGATCCAGTTCAAGGCTAGGATCCATGACATCTTTGCATGGAGAAGAACGCACCTCAGAATGACCAACCTTACTCATGTCAATGGGTAGATCCCACAGCAATCCACTGGAACTAAAACCCTTGCGTGAGGAAGCGAGCAACTGATTCAGAGACATTGCAGATTTTCTATACATATAACCTCATTTAATACATAAAAATAGAAATTGTTTAAAGCACATATGGATTTATTAAAAACATATGTTTATTTTTCAGATGCATAATTTGTTTATATATATATATATATATATATATATCTCAAAGAATACTCAGTTTATATATTTCTTTTTTTTGTTTATTTCATGTATGTTTACTATTAAAGACTATTCTATTGATGTTTTTAAAAAACAAAAAAAATATATATATATAAACTGAGTATTCTTTGATATATATATATAATCTCATTTAATACATAAAAATAGAAATTTTTTAACACATACAAATTTATTAAAAACATATGTTTATTTGATATCAGTAGCTTCTAGAAAAAATTGTGTGGTTTTTTTGGATCGACATTTCAGATCACACTCTGTGATCCATCACCAGGACAAAAAGATGAGAATAAATCAATATGGATCACAGAGTGTGATCCGAAACGTCAATCCAAAAAAAGCACACAGTTTTTTTCCAGAAGCTACTGATATCGTATTATGGACTATGGAAATATCATGACTAATATGTTTATTTTTTAGATGCATAATAAAACATACAGATGTAGAGCTGCTATTGTAATAATCAAAATTTTGATGGAGAAAACTCATTGAAGTAAACAAATGCAAACATATAACTTTGATAACCCAACTAAATAGTTTACATACTACCAATATACCAACAATCCCAATACCATATTACATCCATCAAAATGACCCAAAACAAGGAGAGAGCATAATAGATCTTTGCATGCATCAACAATTATAAATTTTTCTTGATCTTCTAAATCTTCATGTTGCCCTCAATTTTTCTTTCCTGCAATACATCTATCAAAAATGAATGGCCAAAACCTTCTCTCCACCCTACCATAGGGATTGTCTCATAATCCCACCCCCGAGCAAGAAATTTCAAGGAACCGAGAAACACACATGCAACCACACAAAATGGATAAACCAAAAATTCATTTACACATAAGATCAAAACCCCATTTGGTTGACTCATAAACGTGGAATCCATTGGATCCCACAGAGGGGGAGAGAGGGGATACTCCTACCTCTTGGGGAACACCAATAAAGTTCTCCATACAAATAATATATCACAGAAATCACATTCTCCATTCCCACAAACCACTTATACCTCCCAAACTATAATAACTCTATATAATACTAACTGCAATAAAATCACCTAATCCATCATTTTATCATATTTCATAATCAACTTTCCCCAATAGAGGCTTCATGCCTCTATCTACTTCAAAAACTTAAGAGGCTCTCACCCCTCAAGGGAGGGCCACTCCTTCACAACCTGATTCCCACAATAAAACCAAAAAACACAATTTCACTATACAATAAAATTTACATCATTCACACACTATGCAAAACATTTTAAAAAGGAACTAAATCCTACCTCATCTCCCCAAGTTAGGGAGATCCCAAAAACCAAAATGGAAAACCTTGAACTAAAATCTACAACCAAAATCCTTCTTCAAAATTTCCAAGAAAAACTTCTTCCAAATCTTCCCACTAGTTCTTCCTTCTTTTCTCCCAAAAACCATGCATATTAAAAAGTATTTCCCAAAAGCCAACTTTCCCCATAAAAACCAAAAATACCAAAACTTTCTTTCTTTTTCCCTCACAATCTTTTAAAAAAAAAACAATTAAAACATATCCCTTATCCTCATCCAAAATAATAAAACAATAAATTAATTTAAAATAAAAATTAAATTCACACACTAACAAATGTAATATTAATAAAAGAATACAAAATATAAAATGGAAAAACAATTATTTAAATAATACACACAACATAATTAGTCTTCACTCCTTCCATAGGTTAGACTAGGCTAATAGGGAATCAAAAGATGGGTTCTTGGAAATCTCTGAAACTTAATGTTCTTGGCTACCCACCTACACACTTCATTTCTAAATATCAGTATATCAAAGAATATATAGTCAAAGCAACATGAAAATGCATAGATGGAAATAACTTAATATTCTAATTCATTCATGATCATATAATCAAATAATTTATTAAATGACATAATCCATACATCTAGCTCATCTACTAAATTCACATAAATAATAATCCATGAGTTAACTTATAAATTTTGAAATGTAATCTTCATAGAGTTCAAATATAACATAATGTCCATAGAGTTTGAATATAGCATAATGTCCATAGATTTTAAATATAGCATAATGTCCATAGCATAGAAGCATAAAACTCGCACCGATAAAGCATATAAAAATTAAATCCACATAGTCAAATAGTATGAACTGAAGTAACTAAAGTAACAGGAAATGATGAGCCTCACATCCTCCCCCTCTTAATATTAGGCTTCCTCCTAGAAGCTCTCAAATAGGTGAGGGTATAAGGTCCTCATCTGAGTAGTATCCTCCCATGTAGCTGTGGCCTCATCAAGTTGGTCTAATTGGACCCTGACCTAGTCTAGAACTCGTCCTCACAAGACCAAGGTTCAATGATCCAATATGCAAATGGGCTCTAGTGATAATTGCTCATCCTATGTTACCTATAGGGCATCCCAATCCAAAACATGAGACAAATCTGGCATGTACTTCCTAAGAACTCATCTCATGCCCACATTTGCCATGTGGTCATGACACGGAAAACCCCATGCCATGCCCACATTAGCCATGTGGTCATGACATGAAGGACCAAAAATTTTCCACCTGTCCCTGAAACCCCGTCGGATAAGGTGGGAAAGGAAACAAGGTGCGGGATAAGACGACCATGACACCTTGTCAGGTGAATGCAAATCAAGGGAAGAACAACATAAAACGTTGAAAACATACATCGATATAGAAAGTAGTAAAAAGAAACAATCTACCATCTAAAGTTAGATTGAACCATTCATAAGAAGATGAGGTACCAATAGATCATATAGTCATACAAGAGAACTATGAGAAAAAATAGCCCAAATTCTTTGAGTCTATCACCTAACACATAGCATAGGGTGATCCCACAATAGTGGGTTACACTTTTTTGCCAAAGTTGACATTGAAATGAACATTTTGAAAAAAATCTTTACTTTAGAACACCTATAGTTGGTAAATCATGAGGAATTTGAAGATGATGTAAACTAGTGATTTGTCACATTTTGTCTGTATAAGTATATTTTTTTATTTTTTGGAATCAAATTGCATTTATTTTTCCATCTCCTTCAATAACTAGTTTTTAACAGTAAACACCATTTTTAAAGAATGATATGTATTGTGTAAAACATAACGTTTTTTCTATGAAGGATAAAATTCTAATTTTTTCGAATTTAGATTTTTAACTACTATGTCTAGAGGATGCATTTGATTTCATAATGTTTTATTGAATATTTTTCTTATAATTAACTTTTAAAGTCAAACCAATTACAATTTAGACATAGGCGTACTGTGTAAAACATTATTTTTTTGTATGTATCAGAATTCTTTTTTTTTTGTTGAATCAAGGACATGAATTCCAAGAGGATAGATATTTTTCATAATTTTTTTGGTAATATACTATTTTTCCATATGTGTAGAACAGAGAGCTTGATTTTCGGTGAAAACCCAATGTTTAATTAAATTGAAAAAAAATAATTATAATAAAACTAGAATATATCAAAATTATACTTGATAGAAAGCTCATTTCAAGGACTATAATCCTCCATATGGGTTTGTCAAGTTGCTTCCATTTTGATCCTCACCCTGAGATTTGAAACCCAAAAATCTGCATAAAATTTCCGCTGGAGAAGGGCAAGAGAAAAATAAGGGGGTTCGATCGAATGGGTGTTCTAACGAACCCCCAATGACCCATTCGATCAAACTGGGGTTCGATCAAACCCACCTATTTAAAAATAAAAAAATCATAGTTGGGGGGTTCGATTGAACCCCCCATTTTATTAATAAAAAAATCATACCGAGGAGGTTTGGTTGAACCCCCTCAATGACTTGGCCTGACGTAGTGTTCGACTCAATTAGGAGGTTCGATCGAACCCAAAAATGGGTTCGATCGAACCTGGTCATTTTTGTTTTTTGAGGCATGGGTAATTTTGTGTCATAAAAAAAATTGTAACCCACTATTGTGGGATCACCCCATAGCATCATAATGAAAATATGCGGATGTCAATGTGCATATAAAACAATAAGGCATGATTAAGATCATTTACCAAATTTAATACTCCTACCAATTAAATATCAATTTCTAAAACCAAGAGATAATTATATACAATTTACAAGGTGAAGGCTTCTCCCCAAACATGGGAGGGTGGAACTTCAAAGAATACATTACAAACAGAAGTAATATTACAACATGGAACAACTAACAATCGAGGTGCCCTACATCATAGTGATTGACAAGAGTACATTGAAATGATACATCACCAGGATCTCACCAAGTCGTCAAAAGATCATTTGAACAGAGACCAATGGAGGATACTACCCACCTCCCAACCATATTGCCATCGTCAAACACAATGGATGTCCATTGTGCCCTAGGCAACCCCCGAGCTATGGGGAGAGAAGATCAAGGAACCACAGCTCACCCGGCCAACTCACACGACTAGGGTCTCTAGTGCGACACTAAATTTAAACACATAGACATAAAACATGTGCCACACCCACCCAACACATCCAAGGGAAAACACAACAATTTCAAAGCATAACCATCCAAACAACATCATGCACATGGTACAATCCCACTAATATTTCATAAAAGGGATGCTCATGGCCCAAAAAGGAAGAAAGGTCTAAGAGTCTAACAAAAAGGGCATAAAAAAAATTTAAATTCATACCTCCCCTACTTTACTACATCATCACTAACATAAGATTTCAATACAATGGAGAAGAGAAGAGTACACATTCCAAACCATAATGCAGAACATCCATAAATGAGTAATAAAATGCCATCTTCTCAAATGGAAAAGCACGCAGAATAGGATATGACATCATCACATCAATAAACGTAAATATAATCATAAAGATCAACAAGTACTACAATGGAACAATCCAACAAAACTAATAAAGAAAAGGAAGTATGAGTTCCACTAGCACTAACTTAGGTCAAAAAGTACGTAAGAGACCATCCTCTTTATACTATTATATACTGATGAAAGGTAGGACACTATCATACAAAAGGGGCTTGTCTTCCATATACCACAAAAGCATAGTCATCCCCCCCTTTTTTTAAGACCAGCAATCATTCATTCCATATCTAATTAATATAACAACAATCATTAATAAAAAACACATTAATGTTCCAACAATGCAATTACCTATTTGCATAAATACATACATAAAAAATATTCCATTAATGTTAATTCTATAAGCCATCATAATTTACTTTAAATATGTAAACACTTAGTGTTCATATATACCAATGTATTTTAATCAATCATATTTTTATTATGATGACATATACTAACACTCAAATTCTCAACACTATCCAATAAATCTTACTTCAAATACAATAAGAAATTATAGTAGTTGATTCAAGAAATGTCAGTTGAAAAAATTAAAAAAAACTATATCATATGAAGGGAGAGATTTTGGACAGCTATAAAAAAAAATAAAAAGGCAAAAGATTATGTCAGATATAAAAAGAATATTCAATTCTCCCTTTTTATGTAAGATCTACTTCTACTTAGGCACGTCCTAGTATCTAAAGGCACCATTGAGTCAATAACAGTCAAAAAAGAATAGAGGACTACTGGGAGGGCAAGGTAGACTGGCATTTTTTTGCCCTGAGAGGGATGATGTACAAGGGACGCGATTGTAGGGAAAAATCATAATTTCCTAGAGCGTTTAAGGATTTTGAAAGAAATGCCTCCACAAGATGCCATGTCATGATTGCAGAATATGGACAAAATGAGTTTGTCAAGTAGGCTTCAAAAGAATGTAACCAAAAGAAATTTGCACGTTTAACCCCTGCCAACACTGCCCAAAATGGAGTCTACAACCAGCATGGGTGTGTGCATCAGCATGGTTGTTTTAAGGAAATGAGAATAGGCAAGTCTCAAAGAATATTTCTCAATCTTCCAATAAGAAGGGTGGTTTCCTGGAGTACCCGATTTGCAATATAAGCTTGAAGATAGCAACAGATTTCAATGCAGATGCCTCGACCCCCTTATTTTTATGTCCTCACTACCTGTGCCAAAATGTGAGTGTTGGAACAGGGTACAGACATCCATTTAAGCATAATAGGAGGCATAATACTATCAGTTATTACAGTTGGAAATGCTCACTACCCTAGGCCAAATCCCATTGGCAAGAGAAGTCAGATCCATAGAAACATTTACCAAGAGAGAGAGATTTGCATACACATATAGCATTTTAACACCGACTGAAGCATTATAAAGTTTTCTCTCTTGCCAGAGATAAGATTAAGAGCAGGAGATTACCTCCCTAGATGTGGCGACTACCAAGGAGGAAGAATCATCTTCTTCTTATGCCAGAGACTGCACATCCTTCACTCCCACCCTACAACCAAAAGAAGCCCAAAAAGAAAGCTTTCTTCCCTCTCCAATCTCCCAACCCCCATGCCCTCAAACCACAAAGAAAAAAAATAAGGCTTCCCCTCAAGGGATTTCCCCCCTCCTTTTGTCCCCAATCCGTATGACCTTAAAATTGGCCTTAAGCAAAATATCACTCTTTGGCTTATACATTATTTGTTTGTTCAATATATAGATTCATGCCCTCATGAGTCCACTGAGAAGGCAAAATGTGTAAAACGTAGAAAGTATTAAATATCACACTAAAGTTCATTCACAAATCATAATGTCTTTTTTTAAAAAAAACCTTGTTGGCACATCTTGTGTCCAACCAGTTTATGATGATATTTCATGTTCTAGCCTTGTATTCACTCAACTTTCAAAAAGAGGTTTTTGAACTCATAAGTATGTTTTTTTAATACTCCACCCCATTTTTATGTCATAAGGAACATCACATATGCAACAATACATCAAGAAGAAAAAGCTAACAAATCCTATAGATATGGCCCATAAAGGGTCTACAAGCATATTCTTTCATTTCATCGATCACAGTCCTTGGTGTACATAGCGCACTTGACTACTCTTAGTAACCCAAAAAATATATGTTATACACACAATGAAAAGAAGTCCTCTTCCAAACTAAATTTTTATATGCCAAGACAATGCAAACAATTCCATGAACAATTATACCATTATTCATTGACCACAGCTATTATTAATTACATCATCAATTGATGATTAGTTGCTACTTAATTTAATTCCCATTGGTTGATGCTTGGAGTTGTTGACAACTAGAAAGCATTTAATGCATTCATCTCTCACTAAGGATGACATCAATGTGTTGATTGATGCAAGGTTAGGTTGATGTTGAAGGAAACTTTCATATCACTATTCAAATGATTTGATATTCTTCATAGTGATTGTTGACAATTGGAAGATTCTTAATAAATTACACATACTAAAACATGTCATAGTATCCTAAAGGCACCATTGAATAAATAAGTGTCATAAAAAACAAGTTGCTTGACTTATCAAATTTAAGCCTACCCATATCCTTAGAGTATTACCATAAAAATGCAAACCGTAACTCACAAATGAATCAAAATCCTAAGATTGAACAAATCTAACTATGACGTAAATCCAAAAAAAAAGAAATTTTGAACCATACACAATATGAGAAGCATATATTTAAATGCAAGGGATGCTCCTACAAAAATAAATACATGAAAATGACATCACATCTAAAGCAAGGAGGTTTCTTGAAAGCACAACACTGCTAATCATAAAGAACCAAAAAAATGAACGAGCAATCAAGACCACTAAAAACATGAAATCAACACAAACACTTTACGAGTATACACATGACATAAGGATCCAACTCGTGAATGACTTGAGATAGAGGCAAATGGGTGAACACTCGAATAAGTCCTCTATTTGCAACCAAATAGAATTGGTTAAGCGATTGACATACCACAAGAACCCAAGGTCAATAACTCAACTAATGTACTGGTTAGGTGAGATGGTCAAGTGGTTATGTGATTCCATGTCTCCTCCTCCACATCCACCCATTGGTCAATACCTATAAGTATATCTAGCACACTCAAATCAAAACATCAAATCCCACAATGCAATCATAGCTGCAACAACATTAATAGGCCAAATGAGGATGCATAACCAATCACAACATATATTCATCTTGCAACTATATGATAGGTCAATTAGTCAATTTATCATTTAAACTAGACTATCAGAATACTAGGATACACACCAATTAGACAAGGGCAGGCCTTACATCCTACCCCACTAGGATATGACTTACTCCAAGAAGTCACTAAGAGTAGGATAGAAGCACTCTCCTAAACTTCTTTGCACCAAACAAGGTAAGTATAGGAGATAACACATGCGATATAGAACCACTCACTAAACATAACCCATGGTAACATGGTAGCCATAACACATATTTCACTAGATACAAAATAACTTGCAAGATCATTAATCACGTCCATATGAGATAGAATGTTTCATATATAATAAAGCATGGTCAAACAATTTCAACAAATCACAAGTAGATACATCAATTGCATATCTTACAGCTAAACACCTATTTTCATTCATCCACATCACAGGGATAACAACACAAGGTTTACATATAGGTCCACGAGGACACCATAGTCTCATCATAGAACCATGTACCCAAAAACCAATGCCAAGTAACCAAAGATCCAAAAGTCGAGTGGAATGATTATCTCGAGGCCACACACCTGGAGGCCCCTCCATACATTTCCACAAATGACATACCTCTTTTTTGTATATGGGGATTAGCCTCCAAGAGATAGTTAGCAAGAACATAAGTCACTAGGAAGGTAAGTGGACGATGACTAGCCCATACTAGCCCACACTTACCCCCATCCTCAAAAGTTTCTTACATCTGCTTCCTTATATACACTCTACTAGAAGTCACTCCATCGACATGGTGAGAAGAAACATCACAACACAAGACCAGCATATGAAAATAGAAAGAACCTAGCTTAGCCAACCCACATAAAAAAAAATACCAAAAGAAATTTCTAAATCCAACAATAAAATAAATAAATGCACACAAATTCGCAATAAAGTAACATAACCATAAGAGTCACGTAAAAAGGAAAGATTCAAAGATTTGTGGCTAAGCTACTCATAGTCAAGATGAAATAACACTGCTCGTCATCACAAGCAAGATAAATAAAAGTCACCAATAACTGAAAGAAGCTCATAAACCATGAAATTGCACATTACGTCACAACGTGACTAACATTAAGTCACCAATAAGGAAGGAGGGAAATCATAGTCACTACATGTGCTATGCAAACACAACCAATGCAATAACATCATGTAGGTAAGTATTATCAATGTGCCTTCACGTACTCCTATGTGGAATCATGCCCTTCTCAAAGGTAACACGTCATCATCACCAACACTATGTTGGAACATCAGTGTGGTGTGGCATCACATTTATTCACCTCATGTCCACCAGGTGTTGACACACACAATTACCATAACATAGCTTAAGTCCAAAGAAACTTAATTAATACTTAGATATGATCAAAACTAAACATGTATTTCTTTTGTATAAATTCCAACTCTATCCTAGTGCTAATGTTTCCAAGTTACTACACATCCAACTCAAAGTAAAAAACCAAATGTATGAACAAATCTACACCAAGTAACATGGCCTCGTGTAACTCACATGCCCATACCAAACCATAACCAAGATTCCCAAGTTAGATTCCAATAGTACCATCAAGTAAATAGAGCATGATAGGATAACACTATGAACCTCTCAAAGGTCCATTCGCTAAGAAGTAGGGGGTACTCTTGCATAGGAAGGTATGGTTAGGTGGGTTACCCCAAACCAATGTCACAACATGTCACCATAGGTTCCTAAGTTCTTCCACTCCACTACTTAACTCCACACATGGAAGGTCTCCAACTCCAAGGTTGGACCTTACATGGTATACAAACAAGCAACCACACAAGCATGACTCCACCATACTCATAGCTATACACTCAACCCATGGATGGATACCTAGTATCACAAGCTCAAGAGTACACAAATCATGTATGAGATATTCACAACACATAGAAAGTACTCACATAATAGGTATTCACATCCACAAGGTAACACATAACACTTTTTTTTCTTTACCGTTCATTACTTAGTGAAGGAGAACAACTTTCATACCCAAAGTCACATAATAATTACCATAAAGGTTTCTAAGAAGACTATCTAACATCAATTCAAATTAATCTTTCTAAGGCATAAATGGATTCTAACCATACTTCACATTTAGAGGCAATACAATACACCCCAAACAAATACACCAACATTCTAGCATTTGCATACTAGGTCATAATTGAATCAAAACAATATTACTTCAACTCACAAGATGGTGACTCACAACACATCACACATCATGGAGCTAATGATAAACAATATCATACTACATATGTCCTACAAACATTACATATATCTATCTAACAATGAAGCTCATAAAGTAGAGGTATATTATAATTGCAAGCTCAAGTCCCTAATTTAATATTCTAATTATATCATATGATGTCAAACATCTTCTTCACACAAAGGAAAGTATAACTTGATATCAAATTTACACAAGGCAAACTCATAAAATTCAAAATTTGCATTATGGAGGTACTTAACAACTGGGTCACCTAGCACACAATGCACCATTGATACATTTTGAAAACATACGTTAGTTCCTAACAAGTTGCCATGCATAAAACTCATTTTTACCTCTGTCCTTCTTAATATTTTACATTTACTATAATGCAATCACACATGCAAAGTACGCAAGGCAAGACTAAATAAGACAAGCATTAAGACTTCATTATTCTTGCAAAGAATCTAAGCATAAAAACACACCATCATCTCTTTCACATCTAAAAATCATAACATAAATCAAGGCGCAACACAAGACTACTATTCCCATGATGCTAACCTCAAATCCCAACCATAGATTGCTTACTAGGGAACAACACCACACTCTACAATTTACACAAGGGTGAGGAAGGGCCCAACACAACCTTCTTGATCTAGACCACCTGACTCAAGATGGAAAATTGACAAGGAGAAACACAACCACCACAAAACACAAGTGGAAGACTTCAATAATCGTGTGACAAGGACACCACGATGACAAAACAAGAGGAGGGATATTCCTCCAAGATGAAGGTTGGTTGTCAGTCCACAACCTCACTCTCACACAACTACACAGAATAGGAAGATGGTCAAACCTACCTCAATCCACTCCATGTTGGCCCAATCAAACACGCAATACCCTAGAGCACCCAATGTTGAAACATGGGCTCTAATACCAAATGTTATGCCTACATTTTCCATGCAATCATGACATGCAAAACCCCATGTCTTGCCTACATTAGCCATGTGGTCATGACATGAAGGACCAAAAAATTTCCACCTTTCCCTAAAACCCCGTCGCATATGGTAGGGAAGGCAACAAGGTGCGGGACAAGATGACCATGACACCTTGTCAGGTGAATGCAAATCAAGGGAAGAACAACATAAAATGTCAAAAAATACATAAATACAGAAAGTAGTAAAAAGAAACAATCTACCATCTAAAGTTAGATTGAACCATTCATAAGAAGATGAGGTACAAATAGATCATACAGTCATACAAGAGCATTATGAGAAAAACTAGGCCAAATTCTTTGAGTCTATCACTAACACATAGCATAGCATCATAATGAAAATATGTGGATCTCAATATGCATATAAAACAATAAGACAAAACTAAGATCATTTACCAAATTTAATACTCCTACCAATTAAATAACAATTTCTAAAACCAAGAGATAATTATATACAATTTACAAGGTGAAGGCTTCTCCCCAAACATGGGAGGGTGGCACTTCGAAGAACACATTACAAAGAGTAGTAATTGATGAGGTATAAATAACCTCATTTCTTTGATGGAACAAATAGCCCTTTTTACATCACCCAATTCCCTAGCCTTGCCAATTTATCTATTTTTATAAGCAATATTTATATATTTTTAATAAAATGTTGTACAAATCCTTATCTCCTAAATTGATTGAAACTAGCTTTTAAATGTTAATTTAATGGCATGAAAAGTTGGGTAATTGTGCAGGTTAATGTATTGCCTACAAAAGAAGTGGACATCATGCAATTGTGGATGAGTGCGCTGGAAGTTGAGGGTGCCAAAAATTTTAGGCATGCATTAAATGAAGACTTTGTTTTAATTCTATTATTTCTGTAGTTACCCAAAAGACATTATGGCTCCACTCAGAGTCCTTTTTATATTTAAGAGGCATCAGTAGTAAAGATTCTATTTTTTAGTTATAAGACTTCTTCAAATGTCATTTTCCCACCATCTAAAATTTAGGAGTTTTGAAGTAGTTCAGTTTTAGTTGTTGCTCAAAACATGGATATAAATATATACTATGGAGGAATGAAATATAATCCCTTAGTTTTTAAAAATATCTAGAGCTGTGTACTTGTAAATTTTCATGAATGTGAATGATGTTGTTCTGCATTTTTAGTTTCTTTGGAAATATGAAGATTTGAATGGAGTTATCATGTGCGTTGAAAGTGATTGAATGTGACCCGAGTTAACACAAGTTTCTCCCACACATTGGCCACTCGTAAGACTATAGGATAGATAAGTACTTTCATTTTTGTGGACGTTTTCATTTAGTTAAAGATAGTTTATGTTTAGTTTTCTATCATTAACTTGCAGGGTGTGTTGTTAAAAAGTTAAACTATTGTGTTCTATTTTTTCAAAACTTTCTATGTTGATTAGAATTTTCTAATGCATCTGCCTGAGTTAAAATTATTGTTTTCTAATAGTTAGAATTTGGAATGTTTGCAACATAGCAAATTACATTTGTGAATTGTTAGCATAGAATTTATCTGCTTTCTAGTGTAGAATTTATATGCTTTCTAGTCTAGAATTTTCATTCTTTTTAGAATAAAATTTGAATGCTTTCTATAGAAGGATAAAATTATTGTTTCATTTCATGTGTTGTTTCAATATTTTAATAGAACTAGAAAACTATTTCTCAATGAAATATCCAAACTCCCTATGGCAGACAGCCTCAGACACTACCTTGGTCAATAAACTAATAATTTTCTATCTAAAGTGTTAGGACCTTATGACAGCCTATCACTTTTTGGTACTGTTGCCGGGGACACATGATCTTTTCTAAGTGTTATTAGGGCATGCTTGGGAATTTCTTGTAGTAAACACCCAAAAATAGTCACCAAACCTCTCTTTTTGCATGGTCTAGAAATGAGGCCCACACAGAAGATTCATACCAAAACCCCCCCCAATAGTAATTCCAACCATAAATAGGGAAGAAGAAGAAGTCTCAGCTGAAGAACTAAATTACAAATTGATTGAGTAAGATCAACCTAAGACCTCCCATCATACCCCAAAATTTTTTCCAGTTGACCCAATCTTTGAGGAGATAGTTATTCAACCAACCAACCTAGCCTTTGAGGAAGAGAACATTCCTTTCGACATTATGGCTAACAATCTCCATAATGATGATATGGCAAGAAGACTGGTAACACGAACCTTTACCTACCCTATCACTCTCAACAAAGATGATGATACACCAATGAAAAACATTTCACCATCTATCTTGCTAACTTTTAGGGGACTTTCTTCTGAAGATCTTGACCACTTCCTCTTTGAGTTCAAAGTCTTGTGTCAAACATACAACTACAAGAATGACAATAAGAATCTTAAACTTCTTCCCTCCACTCTAAGAGATGCTGCAATGCATTGGTTTATGGGACTAGCTTCTGGATCAATAACTACATGGTATGACATGGAAACTATTTTCTTAGAAAAATACCAGAGTTAGTGCAGAGTTAGTGATAAGAAGGAAGAGTTGTTCAAACTAAGACAAAAAGAAGATGAGAGCTTAGAAGATTACCTTGAAAGGTTTATCTTTCTAACCAAATGATGTGGTGATGAAGTCATAAGTCCGAAGATTTTAAAGACTATATTTCTCAAAGGACTTGATGAGGATGCTAGAAGAAGCTTAGATTTAATGGGAAAAGGAGATGTGTCCCAACTTGAACTTACTGATATCTCTAAGTTAGGTCAGATTTTTTTCCCGTACTCAAGGAGGAATTTGAAAATCTAGCCTCTTAAAAAGCTCAAATGACATAGGTAAACTGCGAGAGGAAATAGGGAATCTGAAAACTGACATTCTTGTTCAGTTGAACACCACCTTGGATGACATACAAGCCAAAACACATAACCCTCAAACCTTATCCATCTATTGTCCTAGCTGTCAAAACAAGCATCTGTTAAGAGAATGTCCTTTGGACAAGGCTGACAATTGCCAAATTTGTGAAAAAAATGATACCACTGATCAATGTGAGATTCTGAATGCAATCAAGACTTCTAAAAGGTGACCATCCCACATTGAGGAGGAAGTCAATTTCGCAAGCTAGAGATTTGGAGAAAAATTCTCCTATGGTCAGAACTCCAACCCTACATGGCGACCTCCAAACCCTTGGATCAATACACAGTCGTCATCTCTATAACCTTTAGTACCACCTAGATGGGGATCTTATCCACCTTAGGGACCACCTAAATGGATGAACCAAACTTGGGGAAACCCCCAATGGCAAAATTAGCAATGGAATCCTCATAATCAACCTCCACAATGGAATCAACCACCAAATCAATTCTATAATGGTCCAAGACGAATGCCAAATCTCTAACAAAACCTTCTCATGGCTCCTCAAAATCCTCAGCAGAGTGAACAAGTTAATCAACCACCATTACTGGCACAACCTATTCCTAATCCCAAGAACACACGTCAAAATGCCCTAGCATATGTTGCTGATCAAGATAACATGGCAGGGGTCAATGCTATCTATTGTGGAAACCTTCAATTCATTTTGGGAAAAACACTTAATCAACTGACCATTGTTGAAGTTATAGAAGAACCAGATGAAAGACTTAACGTAGAACTAGAGACTCTTCTTGTACCTACAGAGCAAGACTCCAAGAAAAATCAAGAGGAATCATCCCCACCACAATCTCAAGAAACTCTAGCACCTATCATAGAACCGTCTCAGGAAGAAGTTGCCAAACAACAATCAACGACTCTAGGAAAAGATCCCATACTAGGAAAGAAAACCCAGGCAGCTTTTCTAGACTGTCTAAGATCAAATGTTCATAAGAACCCACCAGAAGTATCATTGTCTAACGAAACTACTCTAATACAAGAAATTAAACAACTCCATATCAAGATTCCTCTATTACAAGAAATTAAAGAAATTCTTGAACTAAATTAGCTAGTTAAATAGTTGTGCATTAAAACACTAGGAAAGAAACCAAAACATATTAATATGGTGCACATCAATGGATATCTGGCTAAACTTTTAGATGGACAAACCTTAACCCCAAAATATGATGACCCAGGTAGTCCACTTATAACAATAACAATTAATGAGGTAGTAATACCTAATGCATTAGTTGACTTGGGAGCAACCATTAACGTTATGATAGTGGATGTTATGGAAAAATTTGGACTTACTGATCTATGCCCCATGACTACCATATTACAGATGGAAAATCATGCCATAGCTCTTCCCAAAGGAGTCTTAGAAAATGTCCCTGTTAAGGTTGATGATTGGGAATATCCAGTAGACTTCCAAGTCCTCCAGTCCCTCACACCCAAAGACAGTTACCCAGTAATACTAGGTAGGACATGGTTAGCCATAGTCACAACCAAAATTGATTGTAGAGTAGGAGGAATGGTCATTTCACATGGTCCCAGTAGAAAACATTTAAATCTATATCCCCTCGCTTAACCTACAGAATATAACCAAGTCTGGGTGGATGAATCAGATAAATCTGATAAGCAAGAAAATCTAGCTTCACTTGCCATGGTAGTTATTAAACAACACGACAAAGAGCTGGAAGATGAATTAGAAAACATCCAAGATCTTTCCATAGGCTCAGGAGATGAAGAGACTTTAGAGGTGGAAGAAATCTTAGGACAACCAATCCACATTAACGATGAACAACATGATTATACTAACTTCACAACTCGACCTTGTCCCCTGGCAAATATCATCTTGAAAACAGATCATTTCTTCTCAAATATTGCCAGACTCCATAGAACCAGACCACATACCTATCATCTCAACACATTAACAGAAGAAGTTAACATTGTCACCTCTAATTACACTTGAACCAAGACTATCATGCTATTACCAGGAAAGACTTTAAATATCAATAGTTGGTTGATAGATTCTAATGAGCATAAATTATTCGATGTTTTGATGAACAAGTCCAAAGATTTTTCTTGAGACTATATAGATATGAGAGGAATCCACCCAAGTGTTTGCACCCATCACATCTATACTGAAGACGTTAGACCAGTCCGTCAACCCTAGCCAAGACTCAATCCTATCGTCAAAGATATTGTCAAAACTTAAATTGAGAAACTCTTACAAGTGGGATTTATTTATCCTATTTTAGATAGCAAATGGCTGTCACCCTAGGTGGTAGTGCCAAAGAAAAATAGGAAATGGAGAATGTGTGTTGACTATCAAGAACTCAACAAAGCAACCTATAGAGATTGTTTCCCACTACCCTTCATAGATCAAGTTTTGGATAATCTAGCAGGAAGGAAGTATTTTTCATTTCTAGACGAGTTTAGTGGATATATCCAAATACAGGTGGCAGCAGAGGACCAAGACAAAACTACTTTCACATATCCTTGGGGAACATTCACATATCAGGTTCTTCCCTTCAAGATTTGTAATGCTCCTGCCACATTTCAAAGAGCTATTTTGGCTATCTTTGCTGAACTTGTAAATGATTGTGTAGAAGTCTATATGGATGACTTCACAGTCTACGGTTCAACTTTCAATGACGGTCTCAAAAATTTGGATAGAGTGTTGTAACAATGTGAAGATCATCAACTGTCTCTAAGACATGATAAATGTCTCATAATGGTAGAACAAGGTATAGTACTAGGACACCATATTTCAGCTAAAGGGACAAAAGGTTGACCCTAAGAAGATTAAAGTGATACAATTGGAAACCGCAAAGAATCAAACTGATGTTAGAAGTTTCTTAGGACATGCTGGTTATTATCGAAGATTCATAGAAAACTTTAGTAAGATTGCAGTTCCCATGTTCTCTCTTCTACAGAAAGATGTGGATTTTACCTAGATAGAAGAATGTCAAAAGTCTTTTGACATCATTAAAGAAAAGATTGTTTCAGCTCCAGTCCTATGGGGACCTAATTGGAAACTTCCCTTCCATATATGTTGATGCTTCTAATGACACTATTGGAACAGTGTTAGAGCAAGAAGATGTGAATGGAGGGAAATATGCTATATATTTCATCAATTAGAACTTGAGCCCCACAGAACAAAATTACACCACCATAGAGAACGAATTTCTAGCAATGGTTGATGCAATAAACAAATTTTGGCATTACATCATAGGATACAAAGTGATTATATTCACATACCATTCAGCTATCAAGTACCTAATGAGAAAACCCTTAGTGAATGGATGAATAATTAGATGGTTATTACTTCTACAAGAATTCAATGTGACCATAATGGTTAAGCCTGCAAAATTCAATGTAGTTGTAGATTTTCTATCCCGGATAAAGCAAGATGATGGAGATTGTACTCTTGTGCAAGATGAATTTCCTGATGAAAATTTATTTGTTGTCTCCATTAAAACACCCTGGTTTGTAGACATTGCCAATTACTTAGCCACCTCTGAGCTTCCCCCAGACTTCACATCAAAACAAAAGAAATGCCTTATTCGGTAAAGTGCTCACTTTAAATGGATTAATGGCATGTTATTCTGATATGGGCCTAATTTAGTCCTGCAACATTGTGTCAGACCAGATGAAACATACAGTATCCTTAGAGCTTGCCATGATGACCCATCTGGCAGACATTACTCTGCCAAAAGAACTTCAAATAAAATCTTAAGTGCAGGGTACTATTGGCCCTCTATGCACAAGGATGTGAAGAACTATGTTCACTGTTGTGATGAATGCCAATGAGTGGGAAGACCTACATCATCCAATGAAATGCCTCTGCAAACACAGATAACTTTTGAACCATTTTGGTCCTATAGATCCTCCTTCGCAAGGAAAAGAATATATTCTAGTATGCATAGACAATCTTACCAAATGGGTGGAAGTCCAAGCCCTCAAAGTTACTAGAGATGAATAGGTTGCAGATTTTCTGTATAACAAATTTTTTCTCAGATTTGGAGCCCCTAGGTCAATTGTCATAGACCAAGGACCTCAGTTTATGTCCAAAGTTATGTTGTCTTTCATCAATAATTTCCATGTAAGCCATAAAAAGTCATCACCCTATCACCTACAAGCAAATGGACAAGTAGGAGTCACTAATAGGGAGTTAAAAAACATCCTAAGAAAAACAATTTCATCAGGCAAAAAGGATTGGGCCAGGAAACTGCCTGAGGTTGTTTGCGCTTACAATACAACTTGGAAATCCACCACTAGTCTTACCCCTTACAAATTGGTCTTTATGAAGAAACCTTTTCTTCCCATTGAATTTAAACTCCAAACGCTTAGAACAATAATGGAGCTAGACTTCAATCTTGATCGAGCCTAGGTAGAGAGAGTCTTGCAGCTTAGTGAACTAGATGAACTCTGCCTAGAATCCATTCATCAGACTGAACTAGCTCAACAACAATGAAAGGCCTGGCATGATGAACACATCAAAGAAAGATAATTCCATTCGGGAGATTGGGTGTTGATGTTTGATTCTCGATACAAGGACCAGAAAGGTAAACTCATAACTCAATTGTTGGGACCATATGAGATTTCTGAGGTATTCCCAAATGGAGTAGTAGAATGCAAACCCATTGATAGTGATTCTCGAACCCTCTTAATCAATGGACATCGACTCAAGATCTACCATAAACCTGTCAACAAAGAAGAATTTACTCAACTGGTAGAAATGTACGAGGAAACTCAATGTGTTGATTCTTCTTCGGTAGAAACAATACCATAAGTATCTTGTAGAATTTAAAAAAATAAATTAAAAATTAAAAAATAAAAAAATAAAAACTAAAATATAATTTTTTTTTGAATGTGTGCATATGCATTTAGGAACAATTCTTCATATTTTCTTCTTAGTATTTGTTTAAATTTCATCTTTGTTTCATAGGGTTTCATCTTTTAAGAAGTGTTACAAAATCTAATGCATCTCCTAGTGATGCTCTAAAACTTGTTGTCTAAGTAAGATCCATACCCTCACTTTGTTCCTGCATTCTGATTGCATCATTCAGCGATGCTCTGGAACTTTGTTCCTGCATTCCGGCTGCATCTTTCAACAATGCTCTGAAACTTTGTTCATGCATTCGGACACCATCTTTCAGCGATGCTCTGGATCTTTGTTCATGTAATCTAGCTGCATCTTTTAGCAATGCTCTAGAACTTTGTTCCTACATTCTGGCTACATCTTTTAGCGATGCTCCAAAACTTTGTTCCTGTATTTTGGCTACATCTTTCAGCAATGCTCCAGAAATTTGTTCCTACATTCTAGCTGCATCTTTGAGTGATGCTCCAAAATTTTGTTCCTACATTCTGGCTGCATCTTTCAGCAATGCTCTGAAACTTTATTCCTGCATTCTGGTTGCATCTTTTAGTGATGCTCTAGAACTTTGTTCCTGCATTCCAGCTACATCTTTCAGCAATGCTCTAGAATTTTATTCCTTTAGCCAGCTACATCTTGCGACAAGCCTATGGAATTTTATTGATATCCTCTATATCCATTCCTTTGATATCTACTTCCATCATTGTTAACTTTTAATTACCATCCATGAAAATGTTCCTATTATCTAAAAATACACCATTCACCTTGCAATCCACTACAAATGCCATCATGAGTTCGACATCTCTGATCATAGTAAATGAAAATTATTATGATAACATTTTGTCATAATAAATTTTAGCCACCCCATCTTCATATCATAATAAATTTAGCCACTCCATTATCACATCATAATAAATTCATTCCATTTAAACTAGTTAGTACTGCCACCTAGGATGCTATTACATCAACAAAGACAAGCGACTTTCAAATCAATAATGGGATGGAAGGTACGTACATGTTTTGTTTTTAATAGATCATTTATTGTAAGGATAGATAAGTTGGCACAAACCCTTTTCTTTTCTAAATTTAGCAAATGTGTGAATTGTTCCTTCATTAGAGAAGGTGGTGGCTTGTTCACTCTACCCCATGCAAAGTCATAATTAACTACTGTGATTAACTATTGAAAAGCCAAGTACCATGAACCAACATTACCAAAATCCAAGTGGCCTTGAAACCTGCATTTCCCTTAATCTTCCTATCAGTTTCTTGAGTAGTTTTACCACTCTGGGTGCCATGATATTTCAGTAGTCTTTGAGCAATATGGGAGGATCCAAGCGCAAGTCTGATCCAGCTTCATCGGATAAATTGTTGGCATTGGGGAATATTTTAGAATTGTTTCAAAGAGTAGGATGGCTACACTTCATAAAGAAATTTGAAGGACACCATGCACAGCTAGTCAAGGAATTTGCTCAGAACTTTGTAGATGGGTAGTCAATTGTGTGTGGGAAGAAATTCAAGGTAAGTCCCTGAATTATCTCCAAATTATCTGGTATTGGAAATGAAGGTATTAATTTGTATGAAACTACAAACATTTCCTATCAAAAAATGACAGAACATTTTGCACGGGAAGGGGAACTTCACCCATTATAAGTTGTAAATACCCGAGGGCAAAACCAGGGGTTTCAGAGAATGTCCATTGTAAAGCCATGACAAACTACAGTTGCATGAATTGTTAAGTATTTCTCCTATGAAGGCCAATGTGCCACAACAGTTGGTCCCCCTTTTTGACAACTAATTCATTTCTGCCATGATCTAGAAAATCCTGATTTGAAAGTTAACATTCATGCTTTCCTCCATGATTCCCTTGTATGTATGATAGAATGCTTCAAAATTGGGTCTGCACCTTTGAAACATCATGGTCTTATACAATTAATCTACAAATATCATTTTCATAGAAAAGGAAAACTAGATGAGAAATGGAAGAAATTTCTGCCAAAATTTGAGAGCCTTGAACATCCAAGATAATTTGAGGTAGGTGAATCATCTGGTAGGGCAACCCAAGACATGAGAGAACTCTCACCTGCACCCGAAGGTGACAGACAAGCTCCTAGAAGTGAAGCATTGGAAAAGCCACCAAACCCTCCAAACTGTGAAGAAAAGCCTAAATCACATAATGTACCTGAAACCCCAAAAAAATGAGAAAATGTGGATTTAGTAGACTCAGAGGAGGAAGGTGTTCAACCTCGTAAAAAGTAGAAGAGGCCCAAAATGGAACTGCAAAGACCTACTCCTCTGAGAAGGAGCAAATGGTTAGTTGATGAGCCTAGTTGTGTTGTAGCCTATGAATTACCCCCCTGTTCCAAAGAAAAAGAGGAATGAAAGGTAAGCCTATGAAAAAGTGACTCAGTCCGATGAAAATGTATCTTAGATTTCTACAGATGTAACTCAAACTCTGAAAATTGATGAACCCCCTGCATCTAGACCATCAATTGACCCATCTAAAGAGGACCTAGAGGAAAAAGGAGAAAAAGGACAAGAGGGAATCAGTAAACAAATGCCTAATTATGTCCTAGTTGAAGAAGAGGAGGGTCAAGAATATGAGACTGTTGAAAAAACTTCTTCATTCCAGCAGCTAGAAAACATTTAGGAAATTGATACAGTCCTTGAGGAAAGATAGTTGTCTCCCTTAAATAATCTTGATGATATAGAACAAGGTCCATCTGGGGCAATTAATGAAGAGTACATTGTTGGAAACAAGGTAGATAACTGAGAGGGGGGGTGAATCAGTTATCTCAAATTACTTTAACTTTCTTTTCTTCTTTAATAATTAGTGCAACATCAAAACATATAAGCATATGTGATTGTAAGAACAGAAATAAAATCAACACACATAACACAAGGATTTTTACGTGGAAAACCCTGTTAAGGGAAAAACCACGGGGTGACTAACCCAAGATTGTATTCTTTGTTAAAAGAATAACAGGAACAAAATGGCACATGCCAATTAGGTCTCACTGCCTGAGCACACTACTCACAAGAGGCACACTGCCTACAAGAGACTCACTGTCTATAGAACATACAGAAGGTAATCAGGTGTTTGAACTAATGAGAAGCATCTACAAATGTAGGAGTTCAGTTCTGGTTAGGCACAATACACTGATTTGATGCACTTCATTCTTCCTCTATTTTAATATTGTTGCTCTCTCACATATCGAACTGGATTTGTCACTTTCACACTTATCCCTACTTTTTTTCACACTTTCTTTTATTACCTATATATTCCACACCTCTACATACTAGAATCCATCTGGTATATATATCCGCATCAAGGATTTCATCAACTTTCTAGTCAGCAATAGGAACACTCAAGATATTTACAAGTTACTAATCTGTCGGCTGAATCCATGCTTGATTTGTGATGCGTATCAAAAGTATAGGTATAGAAGTCATTAATCATGTCGTCCAACAATGTATAATCACCCAAATGCTCTGTCGGTCAGTTCTTTCTCTATCTTCTCTGCCTGTTTGGAACCCAACACTCAGATGCTCATGCTTTATCACCAGAGGCTAAATCTCTAGAATATAGTAGTCATGATACTGCTCTTGACTTATCCAAGTCTATAACTTGCTGAGTTACAACATCTGAGAGATTCAGACCTGATTGTCAGACCTTGTTGCATACTCTATTCTTGTTCACCGGACCAAAATAATCTTCAATCTAACTTCTGGTATAGGCATACTATGTACTAAGGATGTGTGGAATAGACTTTTTTTCCATTAATGACAACACTCAAGAAGCCACATAGTGTCTCTTGCCAACAATCTCCCCCTTTGGAATTGATGGCAACACTTAGTGAAAAATGGCTAAGTGTCACAGTAAACTCCCCCTTGGCTGATGCTCTATCTTTTGCACTCTTTTACTAGACCTCCCCATTAGCTGGATTCTACATTTTTCACTACTCCTGACTCCCCTTTAACATCAATGGCAAAGGGTGAAATCCGCATACCAAAATTTTGCAAAAAATTATCCTATACATGGCCGTATAAGTATATATATAAATGTTATACTTACATATACTTAAGTATATCGGCAAAAGTGGCCTTCAAATGTACAAACTCTATAGCCCATCTCTGCTTCATCCTATCCAAAATGGAGATGTGACCACTCAACAAAAATGCAAATGCTTCTGCCCTTATTAAATCTACCGAATCACTGGTCCGTACTATGGTCTGAGCATCTGTCAAGGCCTCATGCATTGCCTCTAACTTAGGGATAATTATCCCTCTGAGTTCACTCATTCTATTTATTATATCCTTCCTTTCTTTGTTTAGCCTCTTTATTTCATTTATGATGACAATGGCCTAGCATTCTTTATTCATTAAAGAGGTAGTAAGGGGATCAAAATTTTGAGATAAACTTGATAGTTTACCTTCTTGTTCTTTCACCATCTTTTCAATATCCTCTGTCACTTTGGACCAAGACAGACAAAATTTGTACATGTCCCCACCATCTTTAAGAGCATTTTCAATTCTCTTTATTCCAATGTCTAGGGTCCTCCTATCATTAGCCATGAGTCCCTGTACTTTAGTGAATCTTTTTCCCAGAAACTCCTTCTAGACCTTTGCTTCTGCTAATTTTTCTAGAGATTCAAAGTGAGTGGTAGCAGAATTTACCAAAGATTTCAGGTTGCCAGCTGGTGAGGCCAAAGGATCCTTTTGGAATGATGGCATGATCTTCTCCAGCATCCCAGATGCCATCTCCAATAGTTCACAGTCTTCCATGTGAGATTTCAGGAGTTTTTCTTTTGCTTTGGCTTGAGCAAAAGATGTTATTTTCATTGTCTAGACCAGAGAGAGAGAGTCAAAATTTAGTGGCCCTTGAAATAGGTCAGGTTCATCTATCTCCATCATTTCTTTGTTCAAGAAGTTCTTCACTACCTCTACAGTGTCTCTTGCCAATGCTCGAGTCTTCTTTTCTTTTGGGGTATCAGAACAGTCAACATTAGTCTCTTCTACTTGTTCTTCTTCTTTTCCTCTAACCTCTTCTTCTTCACTTACTTTCTCCTCTTTTCTTCCTTCTCCTTCAACTTCAAAATCTGGAATGTCTACAGTGGGATCTGGAGGAGAGATGTCAGCTAAGATTATTGCTTCATGAATGTCCTCTTCTGGAACAGAGGAATCCAAGTCATTAGACTTCTCTTCATCTATCTCTTTTGATCCTTCTACATCAGAAGTTTCTTCATTGGTTACATTTAATCCTTCAACATCCATGGTAGAGGGTTCTTCATCTGTTTCCTCTACAATAGGAAGATTGAATCTTTTGAAAGCATTCTGGAGGATTTATTTTGTTTCTCTTGCTACTTGGTCAATTTCTCCAAGCATAAGTTTATTCATTCTTGCCTTACTCTGGAACTCATCCTTACAATCCTTAAAAATTATGTCCATTTGTTTTGGAGTGATAGAAGGATAGAGCTGAATCATTATTTGTTCCTGAATCTCTAGGTCTTTTGCCTTTACATTATCTTTTCTCAGTTCAAGTACCTTTTCTAGACTCTTGGGAATTAATGATATAATTTCAATGAAAGCTTTATTGTAAATATTTAGGTACCTAACAGTAGCTTCTTCCAAAATCCTCTTGTCAGTATCACTGTATTCATCATAGAACTCTGTTACTGGCTGCAGGTTCCCATCCACAGTAATTGCCTTGATAATGTCATTAATGGAAAGAGTGGGCTTTTCAACAAATTCTTCTACCTTTTCTTCCTTATTTTTACTAGCAGAGAATTCTCCAGATGTTTTCTTCTTCTTCATTTTCTTGATTTCCTCATCAAATTCTATTTCTTAATCATCTTTAAGACTTGTGTATGACCTTGTGGCTTTGGTCTTTGTCATCTTTTCTCCTTTTTGGGATGTCTTGACTTCCGATTTGGTGACCCTTGAGCTTTCAGGAGTGGCAGGTGCAGAGCTCTTGGAAGATCTAGTCCGGGAGGAGGCTTGTACCAGAACGTCTCCTTTCTTTGCTTCTTGTTTCTCTTTCTTAGCCTTCTCCATTTTCTCTTGGTTTTCATCTACTACCTCTTTTGATAGGCCAAATCTTTTGGTAATTTCCTCAACTTCCCTTATTACTTTCCTCTTTATCTCCGGTTGTCTTAACTTAACATGTATTTTTACACTTAGTTCTTAAAATGTTCCAAACCTTTCTACCTTAGGGTCCTTAGCCTAGCTCAACAGGTGTTGAATATGTAGCTCCAAGATTTTCTCATCGACCTCGTATCCCATAGGCATCATCCACACTATTATGGGCTCAACTAGCTCCATTAGGCATTGATTAGTGTCAACCATGAAGCACATTGTATCCTTGTATTTCTCAACTATCGATTGAGGTATTCTTTCTCTGGCTTGCATCATGCTTTGGAAGTTCTTAAAGTAACCCTAGAGAGCTATGTTTTGAGCTTTAGCATCACCAAGTCCACACATATAATCTCTAATCTAGATTGCAACCAGTTTGGTATTTTTCCAAACCCAACCACTTGATCCAGGTAGCTCATTCATGTAATAGAAGAATAGACACAGTATTAGACAACCATATTTAAAGGAATTCTTCTTATCCTTTTTGTTCTTCTAAAGGTTTTCTAACAGTTGATTTAGGAGAAGCTCACATAGGTCATAATCTACATCTTCTCTCAACATCTGATATGCTGTATAGATTGTTGTCCCAGACACAGAATTCTCCCTACTAGAATGATAGATCTTGTACCCAATTATCATTGAGGCAAACTTGACATCCAGATCTGCTATGTCATCTATGGTCATTACTCTTTTGTCAAACTTAGATCTGGTGGCTTCAGTTATTGTTTGGTTCTTGACAAATTTAAGTGCAAGTAACCCACTGGATGAGTACAGTCCAGTCACTACCCTGATGGCATCTTTTGTTATCTTGAAGGACCTCATTAACCACATGAAATTATCATGCATCCTGCTTAGGACATACTGGACCCAATCATCTTCTACAAAATAGGGAAAGTGTATGCAATATCTAAAGTGTTTATCCCAGAGGGCCTTGAATTGAGGTTTGAGTTCAAAACTCTCATCTATTAGCTATTTGTGATAGATGTCCATCAATTTAGAGTCTCCAAATTCCTCAATATTGGTATGGATATAGACCCTAATATCTTCCACGTGTAATACCCCATGTAGAATGCTAGAAAATGCACCTAAAGGATCAACTTCTAGAGATTTATAGGGGTGTTTCTTGAATTTAGGATGTTGCCTATCAATGATCTTTACAACCATTGGAGTAGCCATCTTGCAAAAGATTCAGAGAGAGATTTTCAAAAAGGAAGTACCTTTGTACACTTTAGGGTTTGAAATAGGAGCTGGAACAAATCACTGGTTGAATTTGATTTTCCAGTTGATCTTTGAGTGAATTGTAGAAACTTTGTTGCAGAGCTCTTCTTATCTTCTCCATGAATGTAAGTGTGCAAATGATGAGTGAAAGAAACCTTTTATTCTTGCACAAACCCTAATTTCCTTTTGTAATAAATGCACAACTTAAGTTATCTGATTACCTTATTTTAAGAGAGATCTTCTCGAATCATTGTGCTGATCTTAGAATCATTGTCGGTGAGGATTGACAATGTATCTTATTTTCTTCAATCATGCCATGGGTCTGTAGATCAAAGTATTTCAATTCTGAATCATACCGGATCTGTCTGTGGAAATCCTACTTTACTAGATGGCTGTCAAACCGGATCAACTTGAGCTGTTAAACTCTTCCAAAACTCCATGCGGATCTTTCATATTTTTACTGAGGGTTATTTAGATATTTTTTTGAGAACCCTTTAATCTGTAGCATTCCATGTGCCAAATTTAGGCACTAATTGATTGGCTGGGGGAATTTGTTATTCTCTGTGACTCCCCCTGAGCTAGAGCTCACCTTTTTAGTTTCTGGAAGGAATATCATTACTGGATTCTGGTGCAGATCCATCCCCAATATTTTCTATACTCTTCTTTACCCAAAACTTGCTCATCTCATTTTGAATTTCATCCGAATTCACTTTACCTTTTCCATTATCTTGTTTCTCTTTATGTTCCACCGGACTTTTTCTATCCTAATTTCTATTTTTTCAAAATTTGGCAATATGATTGGATCTGTTGCAATTGTAATAGACAACATTTCTTTGCTTATTTGATTGATATCCTTTTGATTTGTATTAATTAGCCATATGTCCTAATTTGTTGCATGCAAAGCATCTACCATTGAATGAATTGTTTATTTTCATATTTCTACATTCATGAGATTTGTGATCACACCTTTTATAGTTAAAACATTGTCTGGAGAAGAATGGATTAGTCTAATTCATTCTCCTCCTGCACTGAGTTGCTTTATGACCAAAATTGTTACAATTGAAGCAGTATCCATTGAATGATGGATATCTTTTAGCATTTGGTTGCCTTACTGGAGGTCTTCTAGGCCAATTTCTTTGATTTCCCAATCCAAAGTTCTTCTGACTAGATCTGGAGCTTTCACCTTTCTCATATCACAAGCCATACTTATCATCTACCCTCTTTTGGCTTTCAAGAACTTCAAGTTGGGCTGAGCTTATCTTGAATTTCTCTTTGTATTCATTTGTTGTTTGAAGGTCTTGTTTATGAGTGTCTATCTGATTCTCAAGTTGTTCTTCAGTGTCTCTAGCTTCTTCAAGATCTAATTCAAGATGCCTGATTATTCTGTCCATTTTGTGGCAGTCCTCTATTTTCTCCTTGAGGGATTGTTTTAGATTATCTTCAATTTTCCTCTTTTCTTCAATTTCTTGGGTGAATCTCATAACCCCTGATTCCATTTCATGCCTTACCATAATGACCTCTTTTGACAGCTTCTCACATAACTTATTTTTCTCATCCAGATCTTCATTAGTATCATTGGCTTCACTCTGATTTGCTAATTTTTGAAGTAGTTCCTTTCTCTTTTTCACAGAGATACTAAGTTTTTCTTTTAGCTCAGTTATGAAATCATCAGCGTGTTTGAGTCTTTCTCTCAAATTATTGACTTTAGAGTGGGATTATTCAAGGTCATCTAGGGCAAACTAAAGTTGTTCCTTCATAACATATATATCTATTGAGATTCCCAGATCTTCCTCAAGCTATTATGCTTTGTTCAAAGGAACTTAGCTCTGATACCAATTGTTGGAAACAAGGTAGATAACTAAGAGGGGGGACTGAATCAGTTATCTCAAATTACTTTAACTTTCTTTTCTTCTTTAATAATTACTACAACATCAAAACATATAAGCATTTGTGATCATAAGAATAGAAATAAAATCAACACACATAACACAAGGATTTTTACATGGAAAAACCTGTTAAGGGAAAAACTACAGGGTGACTAACCCAAGATTGTATTCTTTGTTAAAAGAATAAGAACAAAATGACACATGCCAATTAGGGCTCACTACCCAAGCACACTACTCACAAGAGGCACACTACCTATAAGAGACTCACTGTCTATAGAACTTATAGAAGGTAATCAGGTGTTTGAATTGATGAGAAGCATCTGCAAATGCAAGAGTTCAGTTCTTGTTAGGTACAATACACTGATTTGATGCACTTCATTCTTCCTATATTTTAATATTGTTGCTCTGTCACATACCAGACTTGATTTGCTGCTTTCAAACTTATCCCTACTTTTTTTCACACTTTCTTTTATTGCTTGTATATTCCACACCTCTACATACTAGAATCCATTTGGTATATATATCCGCATTAAGGATTTCATCAACTTTGTAGTCGGTAATAGGAACACTCAAGATATTTACAAGTTACTAATCTGTCGGCTGAATCCATGCTTGATTTGTGATGCGTATAAAAAGCATGGGCATAGAAGTCATTAATCATGTTGTCCAACAATGTATAATCCCCCAAATAGCTTGATCAACACCTTTTACTCATCCAGATTGAAGTCTAATGCTTTGTCAGTCAGTTCTTTCTCTATTTGCTCTACCTGTCTAGAACCCAACACTCAGATGCTCATGCTTTATCATCAGAGGCTAAATCTTTGGAACATAGTAGTCATGATACCCCTCTTGACTTATCCAAGTCCACAACTTGCTGAGTTACACCATCTGAGAGATCTCGACCTGATTGTTGGACCTTGTTGCATACTCTGTTCTTGTTCATCAGACCAAAACAATCTTCAATCTAACTTCCAGTATAGGCATACTATGTACTACAAATGTGTGGAATAGACTTTGTTGCCATCAATGACAACACTCATGAAGTCACATAGTGTCTCTTACCAACATACATCTCTAGCAATGAAATAGAAGTTTTTATTACTCCCCTCTCTACAGATGTAGAGGACAACAAGGGTGAATCTATGACATTAGAAACAGAGAAATTAAAATAAAAAATTATACAGTTGAGAAATAAAATACAATTGAGTGAAGAGGAGTTGAACATGCAACAATAGAAGATAGAAGAAAAGAAAGAGCTTCTAGAGCAAAAGGATCAAACTATTAGAGAGCTGTGATCCCAATTGTAGCAAAGTGAAGAAAGAGATAAGTATTATTTAGATAGTCTATCTAAGAAAGATAGACAAATCAAGAATCTAACCTCCAACCTAGAATAGTGCCTAAGGACATTTGCAAAGGAGCAAGAGAAAAAGAAAATTGAATTAAATAAGGCCATAAGTAGAACTATTGAAATGGAGCAAGATTTACAAGAAATTAATATTAGGCCAACTATGGAATCAAAAGAGGTTCAAACTGAACCAACTAAAATGGAATGGTTTCAGTTTCACATTCCTCCCATGCTAACCAAGTGGATGGACCAATGCTATTTCTTAAGACAATCTAGAGCTGAGAATGCTAGACTTAAGAAAGAAATAGTATTGTTGAAAGAGTCTTATGATAGATTATATCAGGCCAAGATGGATGCATGCCAGATTGGAGAGCTATTGTTGGCCTGAAGGAAACCATCTAGATTATATTCTATGTTCCTCAATCAACATTTGTTAAGATGGAAGCTCCTGAGAATCTCTTGCAATTTACCACATGATCTTGATGCCCAGCAATTCTTTGAAGCATTTAAAGAAGCATCTCCTATACAGAAGAATTTATTATGTGAGTTCTTCATTCATAATCTATTTCTTGAAAAAGATAATGTTTTCTTTATTGATCTGTTTGTGGGGGAAGTTCAGTTAAGGGCATTTTTGTCAAATATGCAAAATCAAATTCAGTGGAAAGACAAAACTAGAGAATATCTTCATGCAGAGAGAACTATGGGACTACACATGAGGTACCCCAACCGAAAACATTTTGCTTTCAAAACTTAGTTTAGGAGAACTAAGAGTTATGAACATATGAAAGAAAAATATAATGAGAGCATTAGGATCTGCTATGAAGATTTCAAGGTTAATGGACCACAGTTGATTGACAGAGCTTAGAATGCCTGTGAGTAAAGGTATACCCCCTTACCTATGTATATAAAAAGAAGAGAAATGATTTCCCCCACTAACCTTAGATGGTCACACAAAAGAGTTGACCCAATGATAGAGATTCTTTAGTACCTAAAGACGAAGTGGATAGGAATGAGATATAGATCACCTCTACTTTTACAGCCACCCCCTATAGTCTTAGGGGTTACAGAATAGGAACCAAGGGACTTACATACCTGGCAACTCAGAATCAAACTTCACAAAGGTTTTTTGAAGGTCCCTAACCATATTGATGAAGAGGTAGATGAAGTATATGGTTTGAGCTCAAAATATGATGAATTGAATAGGAAAAGAGAGGTAGGGAGAGAAAGGATGCATAATAGAGCAGGAGGACTTGCTCAAGGTTAGGAAGGGGAGGAATGATGAGGTATAAATAACCTCATTACTTTGATGGAAAAAATAGCCCTTTTTACATCACCCAATTCCCTAGCCTTGTTAATTTATTTATTTTTATAAGCAATATTTATCTATTTTTAATAAAATGTTGTACAAATCCTTATCTCCTAAATTGATTGAAACTAGATTTTAAATGTTGATTTAATGGCATGAAAAGTTGGGTAATTATGTAGGTTAATGCATTGCCTACAAAAGAAGTGGACATCATGCAGCTATGGATGAGTGTGCTGGAAGTTGAGGGTGACTGAAATTTTAGGCGTGCATTAAATGAAGACTTTGTTTTAATTCTATTATTTTTGTGGTTACCCAAAAGACATTATGGCTCCACTCAGAGTCCTTTTTATGTTTAAGAGGCACTAGTAGTAAAGATTCTATTTTTTAGTTATAAGACTTCTTCAAATGTCATTTTCCCACCATCTAAAATTTAGGAGTTTTGAAGTAGTTCAGTTTTAGTTGTTGCTCAAAACATGGATATAAATATATACTATGGAGGAATGAAATACAATCCCTTAGTTTTAAAAATATCCAAAGCTATGTACTTGCAATTTTTCATTAATGTGAATGATGTTTTGAATTTTAGTTTCTTTGGAAATATGAAGATTTGAATGGAGTTATCATGTGCTGTGAAAGTGATTGAATGTGACCTGAGTTAAGACAAGTTTCTCCCACAAGCTGGCCACTCATGGGACTATAGGATAGATAAGTACTTTCATTTCTGTGGATGTTTTCATTTAGTTAAAGATAGTTTATGTTTAGTTTTCTAACGTTAACTTGCAGGGTGTTTTGTTTAAAAGTTAAGCTATTATGTTCTGTTGTTTCAAAAAAAATTGTATTGATTAGAAGCTTCTGGCACATCTGCCTGAGTTAAAATTACTATTTTCTGTTAGTTAGAATTTGGAATGTTTGTACTGGCATAGAAAATTACATTTGTGAATTGTTAGCATAGAATTTATCTACTTTCTAGTGTAGAATTTATATGCTTTCTAGTCTAGAGTTTTCATGCTTTTTAGAATAAAATTTGAATGCTTTCTGTAGAAGGATAAAATTATGATTTCATTTCATGTGCTGTTTCAAGCTTTTAACACAACTAGAAAACTATTTCTCAATGAAATATCCAAACTCCCTATTGCAGAGAGCCTTGGACACTACCCGAGTCGATAAACTAAAAATTTTCTATCTAAAGTGTTAGGACCTTATGATAAAGTGTCAGTAATATTACAACATGGAACAACTAACAATCGAGGTGCCCTACAACACAGGGACCAACAAGAGTACATCAATGATAAATCACTAGGATCTCACCAAGTCATCAAAAGATCATCTTAATGGAGACCAATGGAGGATACTGCCCACCTCCCAACCATATTGCCATCATCAAATGCAATGGATATTGATTGTGCCCTAGGCAACCCCTGAGCTACAGAGAGAGAAGATCAAGGAACCATAGCTCACCTGGTTGACTCACACAACTAGGGTCTCCAGTGCAACACTAAATTTAAACACATAGACATAAAACACGTGCCACACCCACCCAACACATCCAAGGGAGAAACAATAATTTCAAAGCATGACCATCCAAACAACATCACACACATGGCACAATCCCACTAGTATTTAACAAAAGGGATGCTCATGGCTCAAAAAGTGAGAGAGGTCTAAGAGTCTAACAAAAAGGGCATAAAAAAAAAATTCATACCTACCCTACTTTACTACATCATCACTACCATAAGATTTCAATACAATGGAGAAGAGAAGAGTACACATTCCAAACCATAATGAAAAACATCCACAAATGCATAATAACATGCCATCTTCTCAAATGGAAAAGCACATAGAACAGGATATGGCATCATCACATCAATAAACGTACATACAATCATAAAGATCAACAAGTACTACAATGGAACAATCCAACAAAACTAATAAATAAAAGGATGTATGAGTTCCACTACCACTAACTTAGGTCAAAAAGTACGTAAGAGACCATCCTCTTTATACCATTATGTACCGATGAAAGGTACGACACTATCATACAAAAGGGGCTTGGCTTCCATATACCACAAAAGCATAGTCATCCCCCCCTTTTTTAAGACCACCAATTGTTCATTCCATATATAATTAATATAACAACAATCATTAATAAAAAAACACATTAATTTTCTAACAATGCAATTACCTATTTGCATGAATACATACATTAACAAATATTCCATTAATGTTAATTCTATAGGCCATCATAATTTACTTTAAATATGTAAACACTTAGTGTTCATATATACCAATGTATTTAAATCAATCATATTCTTATTATGATGACATATACTAACACTCAAATTCTCAACACAACCCAATAAATCTTATTTTAAATACAATCAAAAATTATAGCAGCTGATTCAAGAAATGCCAGTTAAAAAAAAATTTAAAAAA
Source organism: Cunninghamia lanceolata (assembly GCA_027924645.1). NCBI lineage: Eukaryota > Viridiplantae > Streptophyta > Pinopsida > Cupressales > Cupressaceae > Cunninghamia > Cunninghamia lanceolata. Next base: position 4,153,926 of record BSBN01001005.1, read on the forward strand.
ACTATATCATATGAAGGGAGAGATTTTGGATAGTTTGAAAAAAAAAGGCAAAAGATTATGTCAGATATGTTGATGGGTGTTTTTACACTCAGCAACGTAGGTATGATCGCTGGTATCACACCTCTCTTGAAAAAGGTATACTATCCAAGATAGGACTACCCCAAGGATAATACAACTAGGTCTTAGCTTGCTTGGAATGACTCAGTGGTATGTCTAGCTATGCCAACAAGGGGTCTTACATAAAATACAGGGTTTATGGAATATGACAGCAGTATGTATGCAGAAACCCTATGATACTTTCAACAGATTTGTAATGTAGATGCTACTTATAACCTAACCTATGAAACTTGATATAAATAAAATGGAAAAGGAAAAGGAGAGAGAGAAGGGGTAAGAGATCCTAAGTGATAGTCACAATGGGATAAAATGCTGCAAATAAATAAATACTTTTAATAAACCATTCCCTATTTCACCAGGATAGGGAACCCATAATGTTGCAAGAAATAATGCAATCTTCAAAGGATCCTTATTATTTTCAAATTGCATTCACTCATTAAACACCCAGACAATAGTGCAACTTAACTAGTGGAATGCAACCAAACTATATTCAATAACAAGGCCTAGGCTAACTATACACAACAACTTACCATCAACAAGCACTAATAGTATGTACCAAAGCATTCATCAGATATCTAAACATTTACCCATCATTGCAAAAGCACAACTAATTGAATTCAGATTGATATGAACCATGAAAACCAAAATAAGACAACACATAAGCACAAATTCTCAGCAACCTGCAAAACTTGCTTTATATTGACTATATTTTGGCAGTCTCAGTAGTTCAGTATCAAATCTTACTTACAAATGAGAGAAAAAGATGGCCCTTTTATAGACAAGGCACCATATCGAGTTTTTCAATGGACGGTGGAGATTAACTCAACACCAATAGTCCAGATTACATGGTATTTAATGAACTATAGCAGTTTGCTAAATTTTGGGATTTGCATTTGTCTTTTAGGAAAAAGATAAAATACAACTTGCAAATACATTGAATTTGGACAAAATGGATACCAATTTGGTTGTACATGTTGAAAAGGCAATTTTCAAGGCCTAATAAAGCCAAAATAGAGTCACATGACACTTGAAAACTTGAGCTAATGTGAATTTATGGGATTCCAAGTGTTAACTAGATCAAGAGGTGTACGTGTCACATTCTTAGTGAAAGTGTATCCAACTGGATGCTTGTTGGATCATCATTGCATGACTGGAGTGCTGGGGCAACTATGAACAAGTGTTGGACATTGGACTAGATCTATAGGAACAACACTAATTTGGCATGATCTTCTATGTCTTTGAACTCCTGTAGCTCATCTCCATTATCTTAGACATCATACTGACCTCCTTTTGCATGTGTAGTAGCAATTTGGTTGATAGAATGAAGTATCTGCTTTTTTGGGTCAGCACTGCATATCTATGTGTACATCCTTCCAAGACGGTTCCAATAAGTTCATGTGTCCTCCAAGACCTACAATTAACAATGCAAAGCATCAATTTCATCTTAACAAGTCATTTCTCATCAATTTGGATCAAAACATGTCCATTTGCAATCATGGATCAGTCAAAAATAGCTCAAACTTAATGTCAGTTCCTTGTAGACAACTTCGTAAATCCAGTGATTTTCACATGATTTTCTTCATTTTTTTACCATTTTCAAGTACCCATTTGGCCAATATATTGATCTAGGAAGTATTTGTAGTCATTAGGATCCATTCAGGAACTTTTATTTCATGTTTTTCTAGCCTTTTCTGCAAAAAGGAGGATTTTTAGGGGTCACCAACCTTTTATGTGTAGTGGCATTAATTATCATAAAACATGCCAAAAATCCACACAAACTTGGTAAAATATTTAACATGATGTGACAAATAGATATGGAATTCAAATCGATCAAGAAAATCAAATTTGCTCCTTGAAAAACTCAATTTTTAGGCCAATATGTCAAAAAGCACTGATTTTTGGGGTTACTGACCTTAGCACTGATTTTGGGGTCTACTAAAATTCGGTGCAATGCAATTCTAGCATGGGTTAGAGAGGTTCATTTTTAGCACAAAATACTTTTTGTGCTACTTTTGGGTGCCACCGACTTGCGCAAGTTTAGGCTCGGACCGACTAATAGCATCTCATAAGGTTGGTCGAGGTGGATTGTAGCGCAAGTTAGAAAGGTCAATTTTTGGCACAAAACATAAAAGGCTTAGTTGCAAGGGATTTTTGGTGAAACCGACTAGCACAAGTTTCTCTATCTACCAACCAAGTGTAGTGAAGGCAAATATCAGCGCAAGTCAATTGAAGCTCATTTTAGCGCTTTTCTTCGAAATTGTCTCAACGGGGATTTTTGGTCTAACTGACTTAGCGGTAGCTTGCAAGGAGGTCGGTTAGAGGTGAATTTAGCGCAAAGGTTGGTAGGAGGCATTTTTAGTGCTTTTTACAGTAGGGGTCAGTTTTAGCGCCAGATTTTGAACTTCTTAGGGTGAATGTATATTTAAAAATATTTAAAGTATAAGAAATTCAATATCTAAACCTCTTATACTTTAAATATTTTTAAATATACTTTCAAGATGTTTGAGGTAGGTTCTAGATTCATAGGATTTCATATACAGATTCTACAATTTTGTGGTTCCATCATATTTTAGACTTAGCCATTTTTCAAGATTTTCAGGGTTTCAAACTTAGCCAAATCAGGGCTCCATGAACATGTATCAAGGTGAAAGCTTATGGACCCCTTAGTGAAATCTAATGGAATTTGACACAATTTTGCAACTGTAAGATCTAAAAACTAAGAATTTCAACATGACACATCCTACAAAAGCAATCTCAAGGGCAATATCTAATGACATGGGATTTTGGAGCAAAATACAGTAACCCCAAATTTTAGCACAAAAGGCAACAAATGGCTATCTTTCAAGCACAAGACCACTTCAAGACACTTCCAAATCAATCATGCATGACATCAAATCACCCCAATCATGCAAAATACTAAAATTTGTAATAAATCATGCATTCTAAGCATAAATTCAACTTCTCTTCATCCTAAGTAACAAGGGTTGAGACTTCAAGCCAAAGTAAAAGAGGGGATCTCCATTTGGCAAAATGGGGCGTGTGTGCAAGGCACAACAAGATATAAAAAGAATATTTGATTCTCCATTTTTATGTAAGATCTACTTCTACTTAGGCATGTCCTAGTATCTGAAGGCACCATTGAGTCAATAATAGTCAAAGAAGAAAAGAGGACTGTTGGGCGGGCAAGGTCGATTGGCAATTTTTGGCCCTGAGAGGGATGATGCACAAGGGATGTGATTGTAGGAAAAAATTGTAATTTCCTAGTGTTTAAGGATTTTGAAAGACATGCCTCTAGTAGACGCCATGTCATGGTTGCAGGATATGGACAAAATAAGTTTGTCAAGTAGGCTTCAAAAGCATGTAATCAAAAGAAATTTGCAAGTTTAACCCCTACCAACACTTCCGAAAATGGAGGCAACAACGAGCATGGGTGTGTGCATCGGCATTGGTGTTTTAAGGAAATAAGAATAGCCAAGTCTCAAAGAATATTTCTCAATCTCCCAACAAGAAGGGCAGTCTCCTAGAGTACCTGGTTTGTAGTATAAGCTCAAAGATAGCAACAGATTTAATTGTAGATGCCTCGACCCCCTTATTTTTACATCCTCACTACCTATGCCAAAATGTGAGTGTTGTAACATGGTACAAACATCCATTTAAGTATAATAGGAGGCATAATACTATTAGTTATTGCAGTTGGAAATGCTCACTGCTCTAGGCCGAATCCCATTGGCAAGAGAAGTCAGATCCACAGTTCACATTTACCAAGAGAGAGAGATTTGCATACACATACAACATTTTAACACCGACTGAAGTATTATAAAGTTTGCTCTCTTTCCAAAGATAAGATTAAGAGCAGGGGATTACCTCCCCAGATGTGGTGACTGCCAAGGAGGAGGAATCCTCTTCTTCTAATGCCAGAGACCGTACATCCTTCACTCTCACCCTGCAGCCAAAAGAAACCCCAAAAAAAACTTTCTTCCCTCTCCAATCTCCCCACCCCCACGCCCTCAAACTCCAAAGAAAAAAAAAGGGCTCCCCCTCAAGGGGATTCCCCCTCCTTTTGTCCCCCAATCTGTATGACCTAAAAATTTGCCTTAAGCCAAATATCACTCTTTGGCTTATACATTATTTGTTTCTTTAATACATAGATCCATGCCCTAATGAGTCCATCAAGAGGGAAAAATGTGTAGAATGTAGAAAGTATTAAATATCACACTAAAGTTCTTTTGCAAATCAGAATGTATTTTTTTAAACCTTGTTGGCACATCTTGTGTCCAACCAGTCTATGATGATATTTCATGTTCTAGCCTTGCATTCACTCAACTTTTGAAAGGAGGTTTTTGAACTCATAAGTACTTTTTTTCATACTCCACCCCATTTTTATGTCACAAGGAACATTACATATGCAACAATACATCAAGAAGAAAAACTAACAAATCCTATAGATATGGCCCACAAAGGGTCTGAAAGCATATTCTTTCATTTCATCGATCACAGTCCTTGGTGTACATAGTGTACTTCACTTCTCTTAGTAACCCAAAAAAAATATGCTATACACACAATGAAAGAAGTCCTTTTCCAAACTAGATTTTTATATGCCAAGACATTGCAAACAATTACATGAACAATTATACCATTATTCATTAACCATGGCTATTATTAATTACATCATCAATTGATGATTAGTTTCTACATAATTTAATAGCCATCGGTTGATGCTAGGAGTTGTTGACAACTAGAAAGAATTTAATGCATTCATCTCTCACTAAGGCCAACATCAATGTGGTGATTGATGCAAGGTTTGGTTGATCTTGAAGGAAACTTTCATATCACTATTGAAATGATTTAAGATTCTTCATAGTGATTGTTGACAATTGGAAGGTTCTTAATAAATTATGCATACTAAAACATGTCCTAGTATCTTAAAGGCACCATTGAATAAATAAGTCTCATAAAAAACAAATTGCTTGACAAGCAAGGAGGATTATCAAATTTAAGCCTACCTGATATCCTTAGAGCATTACCACAAAAATGCAAACCATAACTCACAAATGAATCAAATATCCTAAGATTGAACTAATCTAACTATGACGTAAATCTTTAAAAAATGAACTTTTGAACCATACACAATTTCAAATGCATACATTCAAATGCAAGGGATGCTCCTACAATAATAAATACACAAAAATGACATCACATCTAAAGCAAGGAGGTTTCTTGAAAGTACAACACTACTTATCATAAAGAACCAAAAAAATGAATGAGCAATCAAGACCACTAATAACATGAAATCAACACAAACACTTTATGGGTATACACACGACATAGGGATCTAACTCGTGAATGACTTGAGATAGAGGAAAATGGGTGAACACTTGAATAAATCCTCTATTCGCAACCAAATAGAATGGGTTAAGAGATCAACATACCACAAGAACCCAAGGTCAGTAATTCAACTAATGGACTAGTTAGGTGAGATGGCCAAGTGGTTATGTGATTCCATGTCTCCTCCTCCACATCCACCCATTGGTCAATACCTGTAAGTATATCCTGCACACTCAAATCAAAACATCAAATCCCACAATGCAATCATAGTCAAAGCAACATTAATAGACCAAATGAGGATGCATAACCAATCACAACATATATTCATCTTGCAACTATATGATAGGTCAATCAATCATTTTATCATTTAAACTAGACTACAAGAATACTAGGATATGCACTAGTTAGACAAGGGCAGGCCTTACAACTCAAACATGGAAAACATCATGAATGTGAGATAGGTTGGGTGGCAATGCTAAGTGATAAGTAATTGGACCAATCATCTCTAGGATGTCAAAAGGCCCTACAAATCTAGGCACAAACTTTGAACCTTTCCCATAATGATTTGGGCTCTTATGAGGGTGAACTCAAAAAAACACCTTATCTCTGACTTGAAAGGTTCTATCTACCCTCTTGGCATCTATAAAATGCTTCTACCTATCTTGTACCTTCTACAACTAATCTCATATTTGGATCACCTACTTCTCCATTTCCTGATCTAAATTGGGTCCCATCGCAACTCTATCCTCTAGACAATCCCAACTCAAGGGTGTCCTACAAGGCCTACCATACAAAGACTAATATGGATCCATGCCTAATGAGCTATTATGCTCATTATTGTAAGCAAACTCCACTAAGTATAAATAGTCTTCCCATTTGAACCATTGGTCCATAACATACTTCCTCAACTTGTCCTCTAAGACCTAATTCACCCTTTCAATTTGCCCATACATCTCGGGGTGATGCAACTCCATCCCCTGAAATGATGTGGCCTAAGTATTTAATCTTTGTGTGGAATAAATCACATTTTTCTAAATTCACATACAATTGATTCTCTCTCAAATACTGTAAAGCCATTTTCAGATGTTCCTCATGCTCTTCCTCAGTATGAGAATATATCAAAATATCACCAAGGAAGATGACCACAAACCGGTCGAGGAAAGTGTGAAGAACTCCATTCATTAAAATCATGAACACTGCTACGACATTAGTTAGCCCAAAGGGAACTACAATATAAATTCATAGTGACCTTACTGAGTGTAGAAAGTTGTTTAGTGAATATCTTCTTCTCCAATCCTCAACTGATGATATCCTGATTTGAGATCCATCTTTCAGAACACCTTAGCTTCCTAAATTTGTTCAAACAAGTCATTAATTCTAGATAGTGGGTAACAATTCTTCACTATGAGTATGTTCAACTACCTATAATCGATACAAAGGCAAAGTAACCAATCCTTCTTGATGAAGATAATAGGTTCAACCCAAGGAGAAACACTAGGGGGAATGTGGCCCTTCTCCAAAGTTCCTCTAACTAAAATTTGAGCTCTTGAAGCTCCTAAGTAGTCATATGGTAAGGTTCTACTCATAGCACTAAATCAATATGAAAGTCAATCTTACACCGAAGTGGCATCTGAGAAAGCTCTAAAGGAAACAATGTTGTCAATCAAATATGCACCCTGCTAAGCTCACATGAACTTAGCTACCTATTGAAACATGGAATCACTCTAAGGATGTGGGTTTCCTATATTTATAATGAATCTCTAGAGTAAGCTGGTTCTCCTTATGATTTTCTAATCTAATGAGTTGTAGGGAAAATGGATAGAAGGATATACTGAAAGAAATGAATCCTAATTAACTTGAAGTTTGAATCACCTAACATAGCTTACTCACAAACAAATTATTTAAATCTGACCCTCACAACACTCAAATCATTTAACTCATACATATTTCACATGAAGGTCAGATAGACACAACATGCAACCTGAATTAAACCAAGATTTTGCAAAAAATCACAAGCTAAGACAAAGCAAAGGACAAACTTTCATCACAATGCAACATCAAATTAACTTGCAAATAATTAGACAAAATATGAAGGAAAGATGCTACTCAATAACTAAAGGAATAATGAATACAATGAAAAATGTGTACAACACTCTCAATGTGAGAGGAAGACTCTATATCTCTGCACTTTGATCTCTAAAACTCTAACCAGAAAACTAAAAAAATGGAAATTGGAACTCTCTCAAAAGAAATGAAAATATCAAATATATACTGTAAAAGATCCCCTCCTAAAAGTTGGAATAAAGCTCCTAAAAATAGACTCCAAGGCCATTTTTGAGATACTCAGAAAAGCGTAAATAAAATCTCTTAAAAAGAGTCCAAACTGCCAAATCATGATGCCAAATGATCTTCTGATGTTCCCCGCCACAAAGTTGCTTTCCTCTGCTCATGAAATATTCAAATTTTGTCTTATATGGCTCTAAATAAAACAAATTGAAAGAATATTTGATTTGTTTTACTAGCCTATAAACTGCCTAAAAATAGTTAAATTTTAAAAGCAATTTATCAATGATTGCTTTAAAACTAACTTTACAATGTTATGGCAGTTTGATCTATATCCCTATTTGATTTGATTTTTGCAAAAATAAATAATACCTGGCTCATAATTTCACCAAAAAATTTACAAGGCATTACAATTGATTTTTCTATAAGAAATCACAAAAAAAATAATAAACATATCACTACACATTTTGCAAAATAAATCAAAGCCTTGAAGGCTTAAACACCATGGTTCCTATCCTTATACATGCATTGTCCATGTGTCAATATCCTGTGACCTCATCTTTGTCTTCATGCAAAAATACCACCTCACTGCTTATACAAACACCATCATGCCCAAAGCAACCCTACTCACAATGCCATCATTTTGCATGCATATCTTGTCTTCATATGTTCTTTACCTTTGACCCTTCATGCATTAAGCAATGCATAGTCATGAAAAGAATCTTGTTGATTCTATTTAGCCACCTTATTGATTGTCATGTATTATGAAGTAGATTCAATGACTCTTGAATATTTGCAAAAAGACAATGGTATATACTCGACCATGCATGACTAGAAGGTATCTTGACTACCATTAGTCGACCACATAGGAAAAAAAGGCTTTTGAAAAAGTTTAAAAGGCATAAGCCTTATCTCTTCATAATACCGACCACCTTTGACTTAACAAAAGAAAATGCAACATGTGATATACTGTCAGCCCTTTCAACTCATGATCACTAGGAAATATTAGTTTTCAAGTGTTGATCATGGTGCATTTGGATAAGGCAATTGTTGGAATTGGTCTAGACAACTGAGAGGGGGGATGAATTAGTTGTCACACAATTTAAACTTTTCTTCCTTTAATCTTCTTTTACATCTTCTAATAAAATTAATGATATAAACATTAAAGCATGAATCAATGACACATGAGTAGAAACATAAACAACACACTTGACACCAAGATTTGGACATGGAAACCCGGTTAAGGGAAAAACCACGGTGGGGGTTAATCCACAAAGATTATACTTTGTTAAAAGTATTACAAAGGGGAATGCACATGCATTTGGTCTCACTGCCCAGAGCTAACTACTCAAAAAAAGGCTCACTACCTACAGTAGGCTCACTACCTACAAAAAAAATATTACAATAAGTTTGAACTGATAATTAGCCTCTATCAATGCAAGGATTCAGTTCTGGTTAAGCACAAAATACTGACTTGATACACTTCATCTTCACTCTGTCCTATTTATTGTTCTGCTAACATATGAACCTTAGATTTCTAGACTTTTCACACTTATTCCATTGTCACATCGCACACACACACACTCCAATCACTTAAATCCATTGCCTATATATATCTGCATCATGATATTCAATCACTTTTCAGTCAGCTTCAAGAACATTTATAACTTTGTTGAAGACTCTGCTCTATCAGCTAAATCCATGCATAACTTGTAGTGTGGACCAAAACTTGCATTAAAAAATCATCAATCATGTTGGCCACTAACACTGATCATCGCAAATTATCCAACTGACAACTTCCATTTATCCAGAACTAAGATCAATTACAAGGTCGGCCTGTTCTTTTATTGTCTGCATTGTCAAACTGTAACCCTATACTCAGATGCAAATAACTTTTAAATCCTTCATCACTAGAGGTTAAGATTCTAGATTTATATTTCCCTGACTATCCTTATGACTCGTTTAGATTTGTAGCATACTCTAATTTACCACCAGAGAGATCTGGACCAAGATACTGGACCCTGCCACATGCTCTATTTCTAGCTACCTGGACTTAGATAAATTCTAATTCTGACTTCTGGTATGAACAAATTACATTATGTGGATGTGTGGAATAGTCTTAGTTGCCATCAATGACAACACCTGTCATGTGTAGTGTCTCTTTCCAACAATCTCCCCCTTTGGCATTGATGGCAACACTTAGTGAAAAATGACTAAGTGTTACTCATTTACTCCCCCTTACTCTATACTCTTATTCTTCTCCACTAATTTTGGAGCTCCCCCTTTGCTAGATTCTTCATTTTTCACTATTCTTCACTCCTCTCTGACATCAATGGCAAAGGATGGGGTTTGCAAGACAAAATTCTCAAAAATTCTGAATACAGTGTTGCATATGTACAACCAATCCCTAAGTTATATTTACATGAAATTAAGGATATCTACAAAATTACTTTTCAAAACTCAAGTTCAAAGGCCCAGCTTCTTTTCATTCCATCCAAAATTGAGATGTGTCCACTCAGTAGAAATGTGTAAGCTTCTGCCTTTATCAGATCTGAAGGATCACTTGTCTGAACTATAGTTTGAGCTTTTTATAGTGCATTAAACATTATTTCTAGCTTGGGGGAAATCAATCCCTGGAGCTCACAGATTCTCTTCATAATATTGCCTTTTTCTTTAACAAGCTTCTTTATTTCATCAGTCAAGCTGATTACTTGGCATTCCTAACTTATAGGAGAAGTTGTTAGAGGATCAAAATTTTGAGATAGATTTGACAGTTTTTGTTCTTACTCCTTTATCTTTTTCTAAATATCCTCACTAACTTTGGGCTGAGATAGACAAAATTTGTATATATCACCTTCATCACTTAGAGAATTTTGAATACTCTTTATACTAATACCAAGTATCCTCCTATCACACCCTATTAGACTCTTTATTTCACTAAATTTCTTATCTAAAAATTCATTTCTGACTTTAGTCTCTGCAGACTTCTCAAAAGACTCAAAATGTGTACTTACAGAACTTACAAGATTCTTTAGTTTTCGTGAAGGAGAGTCAGAAGGATTCTTCCAAAAGGTTGGCAATATCTTCTCCAATACTCCAGTTGCAAGGCCTAGTAGCTCACTGTCCTCAATATGAGATTTCATCATCTTTTCTCTTGCCTTTTCTTGTGTGAAGGATGCTATCTTCATTACTTGAGCTGGAGAGAGAGCATCTAGATTGATCGGTATTTGAAATAGCTCCAGTTCATCAAACTCAAGCATTTCTTTACTCAAGAAACTTTTCACTACATCTGCAGTGTCTCTTGCCACCATTTCTGGACCACTTTCCTTTCTTTGAGTTTTCACAGTATCAAGATTATCAACATTTGCACCATCTTCTTCTGCTTTATCTTCCTTACTTTTGACTTCTTCTTCTTCACCTTTCTCTATGTTATCTATGGCTGGATTCTTTCCTTTGACTTCACTATTTGCAATCTATTCCTGAGGATCTTGTGTGGCAGTAGTATTCTCAACATTATCTTCTTTTCCGGATTGATTAGGAGAAGTTAGAGTATCTCCTAAATCATCAGTTTGATCCACCATCTCTATATCTTCTATGTTTATTTGTTCTTCTTCTGGAACATAGGAGTCATCAACCTTGGTTTGCTACTCATCAGTTTTCATCTTTTCAATATTCAGGATTGATGAATCAATACAATCATTAGTCTCCTCCTCAAAAAATGGAAGATTGTGTCTCTTTAATGCACCTAGAAGTATTTCCTGAGTTTCTTTAACTATTTAGTCCAATTCTCCAAGCATCAGTTTGTTCATTCTTTTCTTTCTCTTGAATTCATCCTTTACTTCCTTGAATATCATATTCATTTGAACTTGAGTGATTTGAGGGCATACTTTTATCAATACATGCTCTCTAAGTTCCATATCCCTTCTTTTTGCATTTTCTTTCCTCAACTCCAAAATGTTTGCAAGACTTGGAGGGATCTCAGAATTTATTTCAATCAGGGCCTTATTATAGATATTTAGATATCTAATAGTTGCTTCCTCTAACACCCTCTTATCTGTGTCACTATATTCATCATAAAATTTAGTCATGGGTTTCAAATTTCCATCCACAGCGACTGATTTTATTACATCTTCCACGAAAGTTGTGGGCTTCTCAACATATGTATCTATCTTCTACCTTTTGCTTGCCTTTTTTCCTCCGGAGGGCTTCTCCTTAGTCATCTTAGCAGCTTTTGTTTTAGAGGCTTTCAACTCCTTTACCTCAACATCTAAATCCGTTTCTTCTTCATCAACTTTTGTGCTCTTATAGATTCTTGTGGCCTTTGTTTTCACTCTTTTTATTTCTTTTCTGGATGATTTGCCTTCTAGTTTCTTAGGATTGGCAGATTTTGTAGAAATAGGGAAAGCAGTAGAGCTCCTAGTGGCCCTTGATGTGGAAGAGAGTTTCACTAGAGCACTTCCTTGTTTCTTATCTTGTTTCTCTTTTTCAACCTTTTCAGTTCTTTCTCTAAATTGCCTAACAGCTTCCTTTGTGAGACCTAGATTCTTAGCCAACTACTCAACTTCTTTTCTTACTTTTCTTTTGGTTTCAGGTTCTTTGAGCTCAACGTGCAGTTTCAAACTTAACTCCTTATATGTTCCAAATCTTTCAACTGTTGTATCCTTCGGCTTGCTGAATATGTGTTGGGCATACATATTCAAAAGTTTCTCATCAACCTCATAGACCATAGGCATAATCCATATAGTTCTAGGTTCCACAACTTCCATTAGGCACTGATCAGTGTCAACCATAAAACATATCTCATCTTTATATTTCTCCACAACCAATTTGGGAATTCTCTCCCTTGCATGCATCATACCCTAAAAATTCTTAAGATATCCCCAGATTGTTGTTTTCTGTGTTTTATAGTCACCAATGCTATTTAGATGATCTCTAATCTAAATCACAACTGGCTCATCATTAGTTAAGTGTACACCTTTTACCCTAGGTACCTCATTCATAAAGTAGAAGAGCAAACATAGAACTAATGTACCATATTTAAAAGTGTTTTTCTTATCTTTCTTAATTTTGTTTAGGTTCTCAATCAGTTGATTATGCAATATTTCACACAAATCATAATCTACATTTTCTTTTAGCATCTTGTATGCAATATATATGGTTGTTCTGAAAATAGAATTCTCCCTGCTGGAGTGATAAATCTTGTATCCAATCACCATGGAAGAAAACTTAACATCTAGTTCTATAATGTCATAGATGGTCATTACTCTCTTATCAAACTTAGCACTGGTTGCATCGGTAATAGTTTGGTTTTTCACAGATTTCAACATGGGTAATCCACCGGTTGAATTTAATCCAGTCACAATTCTAATAGCATCCTTGGTGATCTTGAATGATTTTAGTAGCCATATGAATTCATCATGCATTTAGATCAAAACATATTGGACCCACTCATCTTCATCAAATGTTGGAAACTTCATAATATGAATAAAGTGTTTATCCTATAGTGCCTTACACTTGGGTTTAAGGTTATGGTTTTCATCCTTGAGATGATTATGAAACAAGTCTACATATCTTGAGTCTCCAAATTCATCTATGTTTGCATGAACATAAACCCTAATATATTCAACATGCAACACACCATACGGAACACTCAAAAAAGCACCTAACGGATCGACTTCAATTGATTTGTGAGGATGCTTCTTAAATTTGGGTTGAGGCCTTTCAGTAATGTCAACAACATGAGGAGTACCCATCTCAACAAATTTCAGATCGAAAACTTTACAGAGAAGTACATTTTTCTTTCGCGAGGTTAGGGTTGATCAATTGTCGATTGAATTCACTCTTCATGCTTCAATTTCTAGATTTGCAGCTCAAATGCTCTTCTTCTTATTTCCTTTGAATGCAAAGTGGTTCAAATGCATGACTGAGTGACATTTTATCCTTTGTAAAACCTAATTTGGCATTGTAATAAATGTGTTGCCCTAACTTCATCTGGTTACTCTATTTCTCAAATAGTTCTTCATGAATCACTTAGCACATTTCCATATCAACATCTTTTGTTCCAGAAATCCTTCCACAAGTTTCAAAATAGTTCTAAATATCTTCTCTCATTGTGCCAGATCCAGACACCCATTTACTAGCTGGGGAATTTGAGTTTCAATGTAGCTCCCCCTGAGCTAGAGCTCCAAATTCAATTCTCGGAGGAATTATCAGCACCGGATTCTAGTGCGGATTCATTACTATTGTTCTCAATTGTCTTCTTGACCCATATCTTACTCATTTCATTCTGGATCTCATTCACATCAATTTTTCTTTTTCCTTTGTCTTGTCACTGTTCATTCAGTTTTTTGTTTACCAGACCTCCTCTTTCATTAATCCTACTTCTGTAAAATTTTCAAATATGACTAGATTTATTGAAATTAAAGAACACAACATTTCTTTGCTTATAGACTTGATTTCCTCTTGATCTACACTGATTAGCCATATGTCCAAATCCATTGCAAGCAAAATAGTAGTCATTGAAAGAGTTGCCATTTCCTCTATTATTAGAGTTATTTATTATCATGCTTTTGCATTCATTTGATCTATGACCATACCTTTTACACTTGAAGCATTGTCCAAAGAGGGATGGATCATTTTGATTTTCTCTGCTTCTACACTGAGTAGCTTTATGACCAAATTTATTGCAATTGAAACAATTGCCATTGAAGGATGGATATCTTTGAGCATTAGGCTATCTTACCAAAGGTCTTCTAGGTCTGTTTCTTCCATTCCTTGGTTGGAAATTTCTTTGTTCAGACCTAAAGATTTCACCTTTCTCATATCCAAGACTATACTTGGCATTAGCCTTTTTCTAACCTTTAGCAGTGCTTCAAGTTTAGCTGAGCTTATCTTGAACTTCTCCTTGTATTCATTTGCAACTTCTAGGTCATGTTTGAGAATGACAATTTGCCTCTCAAGTTCTCTCTCATTGTTTCTGCTTTCTTGTAAATTAGACTCTAGAAGGCCAGCTATCCATCCAACCTGCAGCATTCTTCAGTTCTTTCTTTCTTTTAGATTTTGATTCAGGTCTTCTTCAGTTTTCTTCCTATCTTCAATTTCCTTGGTTAGCCTCATCACTCCAGATTCCATCTCATGTTTTAATACAATAACTTTTTTAGTTAACTTCTCACATTCCTTTATCTTCTCTTTTAGGGCCTTATCCTTGTTATTGTCTTCATAATGATTCCCCAGTTGAAAAGGTTGCTCCTTTTTTTCATTAGATTTGCTCAATTTTTCTTTTAAAATCTCAATGAAGTCTTTAGCATTTTTAAGGTTTTCTTGCAGCTCACTTGACTTCTGCTCTAGACTGCTCAAGGTCTTCTAAAGTGAGATTAAGTTGTCCTTAAAGAATGTATTGATCCATTTTACTTCCTTCCTAGATATTACTCAAGCTGTTAAACTTATTCAAAGGAGCCTCGCTCTGATACAAATTGTTGGAATTGGTCTGAACAACTGAGAGAGGGGGTGAATCAGGTGTCACACAATTTAAAATTTTCTACCTTTAATCTTCTTTTACATCTTCTAATCAAATTAATGATATAAACATTAAAGCATGAATCAATGACACATGAGCAAAACCATAAACAACACACTTGACACCAAGATTTTGATGTGGAAACCTAGTTAAGTGGGGGTTAACCCACAAAGATTATACTCTATTAAAAGTATTACAAAGGGGAATGCACATGCATTCGGGCTTACTGCCTAGAGTTCACTACTCAAAAGAAGGCTCACTACCTACAGAAAGAAGATTACAATAAGTTGGAACTGATAATTAGCATCTATCAATATAAGGATTCAGTTCTGGTTAAGCACAAAATACTGTCTCGATACACTTCATCTTCACTCTACCCTGTTTATTGTTCTACTAATATCTAAACCTTAGATTTCTGTACTTTTTGCACTTATTCCATTGTTGTGTCACACACACACTCCAATCACTTAAATCCATTAGCTATATATATCCGCATCATGATATTCAATCACTTTTCAGTCAGCTTCAAGAACACTTAGAACTTTGTTGAAGACTCTGCTCTGTCGGCTAAATCTATGCATAACTTGTAGCGCGGACCAAAACTTGCATTCATAAATGATCAATCATGTTAGCCACTAACACTGATCATCACGAATCATCCAACTGATAGCATCCATTTATCTGGAACTAAGATCAATTACAAGGTCAGCCTGTTCTTCTATTGTCTGCACTGTCAAACTGTAACCCTATACTTAGAAGCAAATAACTTTTGAATCCTTCATCACCAGAGGTTAAGATTCTAGATTTAGATTGCCTTGACTATCCTTATGACTCATTCAGATCTATTAGGGTTAGCTAGCAGAAGATATCAATTAAATTCAAATAAATATTAAATAGAGGAATTAAAAATACATATAAATGATAATAGCGAGAGACAAGTTTTAACGTGGTTCACCCAAACTTGGGCTACATCCACCAACAAAGAGTCTAATATTATTATCCAGTAAATCAAAATGATTATAACCAGCAATCCCTGCAACTCAATATCATTGCAAATACTACAATACAATAACTCAAGAAAAACCCTAACCCTTAGCTGCTTTTATCAAGCCTTATGTCAGTTACAAAAATAGGGTTTTTTATGTTGGCTCATAAAAAAAATTTCAGGGGCTGTGCCCCCAAACCCCCGCTTAGGGCCGAGCCCAGCCCCAAACCCCAGCAAGGATACATGGCTAGTGTACAGTACTTTCCTGATTAGTCACCACCTACCAAAAATCTCCCACTTGGAGATTGATCAGGCTCCACACCAAACAATCTCCCACTTGGAGACTGATCCTGGATGACACCACTATGCGTACAACTCCCACTAGAAATAAGCACCCTGGACTCTATTGTTCTGATTTTATTGTTTCAGTCTTGAAGACCAACCGAAGCTGAAGAGGAGTTTAGCTTCTCCCTTGTCACTGCCTTTGTAAACATATCCGCTAGATTTTCATTTGTATGTATCTTTTCCAGCCTTAACTATCCATCATCCAACACCAACCGAATAAAGTGATACCTCAACTGTATGTGTTTGGTCTTTGAATGCAATGCATAATTTTTTACAAGATATATGGCACTCTAATTGTGTCTATACAAAGAACTGTTACCTTGTTGTTTGGCCAATTCTTCCATGAAAGATTGCAGCCATATCATCTACTTGCTTGCCTCTATTGCAGCTACATAGTCTGCCTCCATGGTGGATAAAGCAACCACCTTTTGCAACCTAGAAATCCAACTCACCATTGTCCCACCTACAGTAAAGACATAACATGTAGTATTCCATCTGGTATCAATATCCCCTACCAAATCTGAGTCTACATAGCCTACTAAATCAATATTAGATCCCCCAAAACATAAATGTGTATTGGATGTACCTCTCAAATATCTAAGAATCTATTTTATCGCATTCCAATGCTCCAATCCAAGATGACTCATATACCTACTTACGACTCCTATAGCATGTGCAATATCTAGTCTCATGCATACCATGGCATACATTAAACTTCCTCCAGCTGAAGCATATGGTACCTTGGATATTTTCTCTTCCTCCTCTTGTGTCTTTGGACACATCTCCTCAGTCAATTTCAAATGACTACGCAAAGGTGTGCTGACAGCTTTTGCATTCTCCATATAGAATCTCTCCAACACCTTTTCAACATAAGCATCCTAAGATAGAGTCAATTTTCTATTCTTCCTATCTCTACAAATTTTTATACCAAGGATTTATTTTGCTGACCCCAAATCCTTCATAGCAAATGATTGTGTGAGCTGCTATTTTAACTCTTGTATGTGATCCATGTTAGACCTAGCTACAAGCATGCCATCAACATATAAACATAAAATAATGTAGCTGTCATTATCCAACCTCTTAAAATAAACACAATGGTCAGAATTACATCGACTGTAGCCTTGCTCAACCATAAAACTATCAAATTTTAGATACCATTGCCGAGGTGCTTGTTTCAGGCCATATAAACTCTTCTTCAATCTGTACACCAGTTTCTACTTACCTTTGACCTCAAATCCTTGGGGCTATTCCATGTATATCTCCTCCTCCAAATCACCATGGAGAAAGGTAGTTTTCACATCTAGTTGTTCCAAATGCAAATCTTCAGCAACCACAATACATAAAATAGTACAAATAGAAGTCATCTTGACAACCAGAGAAAAGATCTCATAAAAATCAATGCCCTTTTTCTATGCAAATCCTTTTACAACTAACTTGTCTTTAAATATTTACTTACCTCCATCTTCCTCTTTTAGCCTATAAACCCATTTGTTCGGTAAAGCCTTTTTACCTGTAGGTAATTTACATAATTCCCAAGTCTAATTTTTCAGCAAGGAGTCCATTTCTTCTTTCATTGTAAGCTCCCACTGAACCTGTGTATCCACTTGCATAGCTTCATCATACCCTTCTGGTTCACCAACATCTGTTAACAAAATAGAATACAAATAGGGAGAAAACCTTTCAGGAGGTCTTCTTAGCCTTGTTGATCATCTAACATTCACTAGAGTTTGTGGTATTTCTTATTGTTGTTGCGGAGCATGAGGGACCACTAGAGCATCACTATTTGGAGTATCATCCAGCACCACATAATCCTTATCTTTCTTCTCATGCTACTGCAACTGATCTTTGTACAACACCTTCTCATCAAATATAGCATCCCTGCTTCTCACAATTTTTTGATTTTCAAAATCCCAAAGCCTATAACCAAATTCATCAATGCCATATCCAACGAAGGTATATTTTTTTGATTTTGCATCTAGTTTGGTTTATTTTCATAATCTACATGTTCAAATGTTTCACATCCGAAGGTTTTGAGAAAAGAATAACTCACCTTCTTGCCTGTCCATGCTTCCTCTGGAATACCACAGCCCAAAGGAACTGAAGGACCTCTATTAATTAAATATACAACAGTGTTGATAGCTTTTGCCCACATGTTTAAAGGTAGCCCATCATGCATTCTCATGGTCCTTGCATGCTCCATTATTGTCCTATTCATGCGTTCAGCCACTCCATTTTCCTGTGGAGTCCCTGGAGCTATTTTCTGCCTATGAATTCCATTAAAGGAACAATAATACTCAAATTCTTTGCTGCAATACTCACACTGTTATCATATCTGAGACATTTTAATCCCTTTACCTATCTCATTCTCAACCAAGCTTCTCCATTTCTTAAATGTTTCAAATACATCATATTTTTGCCTAAGGAAATAAATCCATACCTTCCTAGTTGCATCATCTATGAATGTAACATAATACCGAGAGCCACTGAGAGAAGATACTTGAGCTGGTCCCTATACATCTGTATGCACAAGCTCCAACTTTTCATCTTTCTTTTGCTTCCCATCCTTGAGAAAACTGACTCTCTTTTGTTTGCCATACACACAGCTTTCATAGAAATCTATATTAATACATTTTAGACCTTGTAAAACTTTCTTAGAATGAAGTACCTTCATACCTTTTTCACTTATATGCCCAAGTCTATTATGCCTCAGTGTTGTCTCAGAACCTACAGCAACTGTTTCAGTCTCTTCCTACGAACCTACATCAACTGTTCCTAAACCTGTTTATTTTTTCTCTATAATAGCTAAAGTAGAAGGAATAGTATAACTTGTACAAAGATATAAGGTGCCTACTTTCACACGTTTTGCTACCATTAAGGCACCTTTTGAAACCTTCCAGTTTTTATCAGTAAATGTAACAATGCAACCTTCTTCAGCTAGATGTCCTGCTGAAAATAAATTCTTACTAAGCCTTGGAATGTGGCTTACCTCTTGTAGTAGCCAATGATTCCTATTCTACAACTTAATCTTGATTCTTCACTTTCCAACAATCTGACAGGGTTCGTTATCTCCCAAATAAACCAGCCCAAAATCCCCTTGGACATAATCAAGAAAATAACTTCTATGGGGCATAGCATGAAATGAGGCCCCTGAATCTGAAACCTATGAATCATCAACATTATCTAGGGAAAGAATCAAAGCATCATCTTCAGATTTATTACTTACCACATTTGCCTCCTTATTTCCTTCTTGTTTGTCTCCTTCTTTATTCTTCTGAGACCAACAATCTTTCTTTAGATGACCTAGTTTCCCATAGTACCAGCAATCCTTCTATCCTCTGATTTGGGACGTCTTATCCTTTGATTTTTCTCATGACTTCCTATGACCTCCAGAACCTTTTCCTCTCTCCTTTGATCTTCCCCTGCTTTATGTATTCAAAACACTACCTGATGTGGACCCTCCTGAGCTTTTCTATTGCATTTCCTCGCTAAGGAAAACACAAACAACATCATCAAATTTCAAAGTGTTTGAACCAGAGACAGAGTTACTTACAACCATTACCAAACTATTCTAGCTTTCTGGCAAAGAACATAAAACCAAGAGAGCCCTCACCTCTTCATCAAATTTCACTTTTACAGAAGTTAACTAACTAACAATCATATTAAGCTCATTTAAATGATCTGTCACAGATCCACCATCAATCATTTTCAGATTAAACAAATGCTTCATGAGAAATACCTTATTTGAGGATGAGGGTTTTTCATACAATTTAACCAAAGATTTCATCAATTCATCTATTGTCATCACTTTTGTTATATTGAACCCCACAGATGGTGCCAGGCACAACTGAATAGTTCCCAGTGCCTTTCTGTCCAGAAGATTCCAATCCTCATCCATCATTCCTACCGATTTCTTGGATACTCCTTCCAATGGCCTCCATAAATCCTTCTGATAGTGGTAATCCTCCATCTGCATCTTCTATAATTGATAGTTCTGCCCATTAAATTTATCGACCTTTAATTTACCCTCATCTGCCATTGCTCCCACTCAACCGTGACACCTCCCTGTAGATGATAATTGAACACAACCTGCTTTGATACCACTTGTTAGGCTTAGCTGGCAGAAGATATCAATTAATTACAAATAAAGATTAAACAGAGGAATGAAAAATACATAGAAATAATAACAGTGAGAGACAAGTTTTAATGTGGTTCACCCAAACTCGGGCTACATCCACTAACAGAGAGTCCAATATTATTATCCAGTAAATCAAACTAATTACAACCAGTAATCCCTGCAACTTAATACCGTTGCAAATGCTACAATACAATATCTCAACCAAAACCCTAACCCTTAGCCCCTTTTATCAAGCCTTATGTCAGTTACAAAATTAGGGTTTTTAATACATGGCTAGTGTACAGTACTTTCTTGATCAGTCACCACCTACCAACAAGATCTGCGACATACTTTGTTTTACCACCAGAGAGATCTGGACCAAGATACCAGACCCTATCACATGCTCTATTTTTGGCTACTCGAACTTAGATAAACTCTGATTCTGACTTCCGGTATGGACAAATTACGTTATGTAGATGTGTGGAATAGTCTTAGTTGCCATCAATGACAACACATGTCATGTGAAGCAGTGTCTCTTGCCAACAACAATGATGTTTTGTATTTGCAAAGTCAAAAAATGAAAAAAAGGAAGACCAACTCCATCGAACAAAACAGTGAGAAAAACCCTAAAAGCTATCTCATTTTCCATTTATCATTCTTTGCTGTTCACTCTTCAACTTCACCATGGTCAACTCAGGGTTTGAAGCTTTCTGAGTTTTCTTGCATTTCCTTGGCTTCAATGGTCGAAACTTGGCATCTTCTGTGTTGAAATAGAGCCCGGAACAAGGTAAATAGGGTATACAAGTTCTTGACTAGCATTTCACTCTTTCTGTAGCTGTTCTTCCTTTAAATGGCCACAGCCATGATGACCCTTTCTCTATCTGCAAACTTTGACATCTTTTCTTTTGATATGTCTGTGTCTTCTTGCAACTTTGACAAAATTGGAGAAAAACCTCAATATGAGGCCGTGGCCAAGCTTCTTCTCCTACTGCCAATACTAAAGGTGAGCTTCTTTTGGTTCTATTTCTTTATATGATTTCCTTTTACTGTAACAGAAAAAGATAATGGTTCTCTTCAAAAATGAAGTGGGTATCTTTTTTTCTTAAATGATGTGAACTCTCTATTGTTATGGCCGTGACTGTGTATTATACTCACTGTAAATACACAACTTTGAGGGTTTGAAAACAAAAACCTCAAGGGTTTTACCATTTTGTATATAGAAAACTCCACTAGCCCCAGCCATGGTACATTCTGCTTCTGTGGTGTTCATTTACTAGGCTGGCATAAAATGAAACAAGGGTCTAAAAATTGAGATGGATATCTCATTTTGCATATACTGAACTTCCTCCTTAGCAGGGCTATGGCATTACATTTTCTTTGTAACTCTTATGTTGACTCTATGTAAAAATGAAACAAGAGTTTCAAATTTTCAAACAAAGTTTTCATTTTGTTGGCATAAAATGTTCATTTCCTTCATAGCTAAGCTCCACCACTTCTGTAGACACAAAAATTGAAACAAAAGATGGATTTTTGTGTATATGAGACAAGGGTTTCAAATTTTTCTTTACATAATAACCCTTACTACTGTCATGGCCAAAATATCTTCTCTTTGCTGAATATTGCTTACTGTATATCTCTTTCAATTGCATTCAAATGATTCCTCTACTTTAGATGGCTCCTGTAGCTTGTATGCTCCTTCTTGATTTTCTAATTTTATCATTTGATCATTAAACATTTAATGTATATCTAGTCCATATTAACCTATACTTATTCATTTTAATCTCCTGTATGGCTATCACTTGTTAGATGTTCTTCATTCTTATGCATTTGAGATCTCTCATTTTGTATGGTAGATACTTCTTCATGTAGCATATATTTATCTCATCTTTGTATCATTATTGGTTGTCCATGAACTCTGTATTTGTATTGTTCTACAGTCATGACAAATATAGTTGGAATTTATTTCACAAGTCGTTATCAATGACAATGGCTTCTTCCTTCTGTATAATGATAGATGAGATTTTAAATAGTTTGACTATGATTTAACTTTGTAACAAGATGTTTATTTGATCTGCAACATATGATATCATGTTGATGTTTATAAACACTTGCATACTCTTGTCACTATAGCATACTTATGACGTCTCAAACAAAACAATGATAACATTAGTGAATGACACCATGGAATTATTTATTCATCATACAAATGTGCAAATTTATTACTATTCATGACTTGATATGATAAGATGCCAATTGATCTACAATTCTCTATTGACTAGCTATTCCAACTCACTATTTCAAATGACATGCTTCCGATGGAGGATTGAATAGATGTCTATCATTTATGAAAAAACTTTATTGATAAATTGCCTATGTACTACAATTGAATGTTGCACTTCTACAGATTGGACATGCATGACTGTATTTGATTATTCTTGTCATTATGACAATCACTTGGAATCATTAGAACTATCTCATGAATAAGATACTATCCAATGTTGACTGCGTAGTTCCTGTTGTTCCATTGCCTTTCTTTTGTAGCACTATTTGTTAGAACTTGTTTGTTTCTCCTTGATCCAACTATTCTCATACTCTAAAAGCAATAGCTCCTTGTCTTAATCATGAAAAGAAATACAAGCCTATGTTGTTCCAAGTTTGTTGTCTACTTGATTTAGTCAATGTAATGCAATCTGCATTATATTCCACCATTGTGGCAAGGGAACAGGGTAATCCATATATGCACTTATGATACTATTTATTCAAATCATGCATACAAATGATACCTATTTTCTAATGTTATGCTATCATCAAACAATTATACACATAGTTGCCTCATATTATTCACTGGCAACTTTTGACATTCAACTGATGCAATGTACCTTAATATTCTCATTTCTCTCCGATGCATCAAAATACTATGAAAGATATACAAGTGAAATACTTGTGAATGTCACTTTTCTAATGTCAATTGAAGTAATGATGACAATTGCCATATGCATTAAATGCAGTCCCTTTTTATAGTTTAGTTCATTTTAATGGTTGCATTTCATTACTTGAACTATAATCATGACTATGTGTTGGAACAGAAACTGATGTATATGATTGATTTTATTATTCCTTCAGTTTGTCATGTAAATATGAATAATATTTCTTTCTTTTTCCATTCATCCCTTCTGAGATTAAGGGGAAACATCATGCTGGGTTCAACCCTTGTGGGAGCCCATTTGACACCACATGTTGAATATCTTCAATCAGCTACATGACTTATCCTATACCTGTTTATGAAATAAACAGATTAGAATAAAACAATGATGCTCCATGATTGTTTCTTTTTTCAATTCCTTCTACATATGGATGATGTTCATTTGATCAATGCACTATAATCAAAGTATTATGCCTCTTCTGATGGATAAAGGATTTTCATAATTGGAGCTTCTAATGAGACCCTTCCCACATTTTCTCAAGTACATGTCGAGATCAGGAGCATGATAGGAGGCAACTTTGAAGATCGTCAAAACCAAGGTAATGATGGCTATGTCTTTCCTTTTTTCATTCATTAGATGCATAGTATTTTCTTTATATCTGCATATGTTTATCTATAACCCACAACTTGTGTGGGACATCTGATATGTCATCATTTCTTTCAATACAATGATTATTCCTTTATGTATTTCAACTTCTAAATGAATAACCATTGTGATGAATGAAATACTTAACTCACTTGACTATTCTGCAATGCAATGAATGATCTGAAATCTTTCCTTCTTTCTTGAACAAATGAACCGTACTTATCATTGAAACATAATAACTATGCAACTAACTCATAACAAAAGTAAATCAAACCTCACTCAAAAATGATAATGTCACATCTACTCAGCCAATTTTTGAGCTATGGTAAAAAATGGTAAACTTCTAGCAACTTCTGCTATATGCTTGCCTGCTAAGCATTTGATCAGTTTCCTTGAACATCTATTGGGCATTGAGTCATACTCTGTCCTTATCTAACTCAAAAAACACTACAATTCAGCTCTCCAACAATCTAACCAACAACAAAAAACTAAAAAAAAACTAATTGAAAGCAAACTAACAGTTCCTAATGGCCAAAACAAAATGCTGAAAACAAATGTGCATGAGCACTTATTTACTACAACACTACTCTACTATATACAAAAGAAGTTTTCATCCTCAGAGGCAATGCTTGAGGTGGATCCGATATAATGGGATAGATAGCACCTCTCCAATCATCTTGGATAGCTGAAATGCATTGTTTTCATTGCACTCTGTGATAACATAAGGCCCATCTCAAATTGCATCAAATTTGGAATTCCTTCCAGGTCTGCTCCTCAGTTCATTCCACTTGAACACCAAATCTCCAACAATAAATTTCCTTGGTCTTTCTCTCTTATCAAATGCATTCTTCATTTGAGTTTGATGCATATCAAGTTTTCTGAAGGGTTCTTTTGTTGTCTCTTCCAGCTCCATGAACTAAGCTAGCCTGAATACTAGAGGTTGTTCCTCTAGCAGCTCAAGCTCTTTGATGAAAGTCAATGTGGTCAACTCAACTAAGATAGGTAACCGAGCCTCTTTACCATAAGTAAGCACATATGGGGAGCAACTAGTAGCCCTCTTGACTGTAATTATGTCAGCCCAAAGAGCTAACTTTAACTTTTCATGCCAAGTTTTCTGGTTGTCATCAGCAGTCTTCTTGATGATCCTTATCAAATTTTTGTTGGTAGATTTGGCCTGCCCATTACCCTATGGGTAATAGTTAGAGGAAGTATTCAAATAAATATTATTTCTAATAGACCAATCTGAAATTCTCAATCCTATGAAGGCTAGACCATTATTTGAGATGATTGAATTTGGTGTACCGAATCTTGATACTAGATCATGATAGAAATCTAGGACAACAAATTCATTTACCTCTTTTAAGGAAATAGCCTTGGTCTAGTTGGTGAAATAGTCTGTGGTAGTCAAGATCCACTTGTGGCCTACACTTGAAGGTAGGTTTATTGGTCCTATGAAATCCATCCCTCATTTTGCAAATGGTTGTTCAACTTTAATAGGATGCAGGGGTAAGGTAGCAAGCCTTTTCTTACCTACAAATAAACAACACTTCTCACATCTTCTCACCCAAGAAAAAGAATCTTTAAACAAGTTAGGCCAGTAATAAACAACCTACATAATTTTCAACGTAGTTGTCCTAGCTGCAAAGTGACCTCTTGAAGGTCCATTGTGAAACTCTTCTAATAGCTTATCAACTTGATCAGATCCAACACACCTCAGAAATACACCATTAAAATCTCTCCTATATAAAATACCATCAATGATAGAATAAGGAGTAGCTTGTAACCTGAAATATCTTCTTCTTGCCTTGTCCAAACCTTCAGGGCATTATCTGGACTATAAATAATGCATCATTTTCTGCACCCAGTTGTTTGTAAGAGTTGGTATAGTGGCTAGTTCATTATTGTTCAGCACTATTTCGGTGTCCTCTTCATGTTCTTGACTAAAGTCTTCACTTTCAGGTAGCTACTTGCATAATCCCTTACCTCTAATCAACTTGGTCACTTTGACATCAACATCAAATTCCATAACTCTAGTTATCCAACCAGCCCTCTTATCATTTATATCTCTGTTCAATAAGAAACTCTTGATAGTGGGATGAGCAACCATTAAGTGAATTTTGTTATTAGACAACATGTGTCTAAATTTCTTGAGGATCCTTACAACAGCAAAAACATGTTTTTCCACAAAAGAGTACTTTACCTTGTAGTCGTGTAGTACCTGGCTGAAAAATATAATTGGATGCTCTAAACCTTCACCATTTTGCTGAAATAACATTATAGAGATGGTTTCAGCTCCTCCGAAAGAATACAAAATAAAATCCCTCTCATAATTAGGATTAATGAGGGTAGGGGTAGTAGCAAGGGCTTCCTTAATCTTCTCGAAGCTTCCTTTTCCCTCCTTAGTCCAGCTCAATGACGCATTCTTCTTCAACATGACAGTGAGAGGTTGTAACAAAGCTACAATATTTAGAATAAACCTCCTAACAAATTTAATTCTGCCAAGAAAGCTCTGCAAGCCTTTCTAATGTGCAGGCAATGGTAAATCTAAAATTGCGGGCACTCTCTCAAGATCAATAGAAATACCTTCTTTTGAAACAATATGACTGAGGAGTTTACCTTCATGAACTTAAAATATGCATTTTTTGGGGTTCATTGAGACTCCAAACTCCCTGCACCTTTGAAAAATCTGCTTCAAGTAGTCAAAGTGATCATTAGAATTTTTGGAAAAAATAGTTATATCATCTAGATAGACCAGCACTATTCTATTCATAAGACCATGGAAAACCATATCCATTGCACTCTAAAAGGTTGCTCCTCCATTGGACAAACCAAATGGCATTTTCTAATAAGCCATAGTACCCCGCTTAGTTGTGAATGTAGTTTTATATTGGTCCTCTTCTTTGACTAGAATTTGATTATATCCAGAGTAACCATCTAGCAAGGAATACCTATCAAAACTTGAAATAGTTTCTAGTATCTATTCCATGGAAGGAAGAGGGTAGTGGTCTTTCAATGAGGCCTGATTCAGATCATGAAAATCAACACAAAGTCAGATTTCACTATTCTTTTTTTTGATTGGGACCAAATTGGAAACCCAGGAGGTATGTTTTATTGGGAAAATGATATTGCTTTCTATCAGTTTATTCAACTTAGCCTTCATTAAGTGCTCAAGTTTGGGATTGAGGGGTCTCTATTTTTGCCTAACAAGCTTGGCATTAGGCTCTGATTCTATGGTGTGGTGGGCCAAACTAGGATCAAACCCTCTTAAGTCTTTATATTCCCATGCAAAAACATCAGAAAAATCTTTACATAATTGAATAAAAGATTGATGTTCTTCTCTAGTACATACCTTCCCAAGTTTCAATAGTTTGTCTTTGAAAATTTCTATGGTCTAATAGTGTTCTTGCTTCACTATCATGCTGCACTTATCCTTTTTGAATTGATCATCAATGTTGAACACTAATTCTAATGTGACTAGTCCTTTGGGCAACTTATTGGAACTCAACTATACAATTTGATCTTCAAATTGCTGCTGATATTTATGTTGATTATTAGCTGCAAACTCAGCTTTTGCACTTAAAAAACTTAATATTTGTTCATCACTATTAAACACTTGCCATGAAACACTATTGTTAGGTACAGAAGGTCTAACAACCATATTAACATATGACTATACCTCAACATTCTAAATCTGATCAAGTATCTTAAATTGAGATCCCAAGGCTGCAAGCTTATCTACATACTTATTTTGGCTCCTAGGAATCAAAATCAGATTAAAAGCATCAAAAAATTTAATTGAATCCCATGCTCTATGCTTGTACTTTTTGAGCAGATCATTTTTAGTAACATTCAGATTCCTAACCTGATTAATGATCAATTTAGAATCTCCATAGACTTGAATAGATTTGATACCTTTTTTTCAAGCCCACTCTAAACCATGGATCATGGCCTCATATTCAACCACATTGTTTTTGCAGCTGAAAATGAACCTTAAGGCTGCATAATATTTGTCTTCTTGAGGTGGAATCAACATATTACCTCCACCAACACCTGTCTTGGTCCTTGATCCATCAAAGTATAGTTTCCAAAGCTGATCTTCTTACTGTTCTAATTGATTTTGGTCCTTAATTAGATTAGGAATCACTGCATCAGGTTCCTGTATCATATAGATGCCTTATACTACCTCATCTATGTGACATAAAGGGTCACTTTCATGATCTTTAGTTGCCCAATCATCTAAGTTTATGTCTTCTATAGGTGCATTGGGATCTAGGCTCATGGGTTCATCCTTCTACCTGCGAGTGATGTATAGATTAGCATTTATTGGGCTAGGAACATAGGGCTCAATATGTCTTTTGCAAGTGGTTCAGACTGTATTGTTACTTTTGTACCATACCTTGTTCTAAAGAACAAGTGAGTCCAATCATAGGAAGGAAACCCACCCAATTTGGCTATGAACTCCCTAGAAAGGCAAATTACAAAACTAGGTGGCAAATCAATGATGTAAATGTCTTGATGGATGGCAAAATTAGGATAAGCATGCAATGTAAGTGGTAGTTTTTTAATTATTCCAGCAGTACTATGTGTAAACTCATCCAATTGGACTACTCCTTTTGCAAGGGGTTCATAAACCAATCCTAATGAATCAACTACACTTTTAGGCATGACTAAACTACTTGCTTCTGAGTCTACCATGTAGTTATGAACAAGCTTATTGCCAATAATGAGACTTAGATAGAACAGAGGGGGTTTTACCTCATTTGCTGGCTGCCCACTCTTGATCTCCGGGTTGTTGGCAAGTACAACCTTGGCCTTCTCTTGACTAGAACACTCAAAAAATGAGAGTTCATCCAATGCTTCTTGTAGCAAATTCTTCTGGCCAAGAATACATAAAGCATCCATAACTGACATACTCACTATAGCTTTCTTAAGATGGTCAACTATATTGAAAGAAACAAAATTTACTTTCTGCTATCCTTTCGCTACAACTGCATCAATCTACCTTTGTGAAGTCTGCTGTTGCATTTTGGGCTGATCCTTTACTAGTACCATTTGATCCCTTTGCAGAATTTGTACTTTTTGATGTGATACAGAGGTAGTTTGTGACAAATATGCTTTATTTTTATCCCTTGCAGTCTATTGTTGTACCACATTATCTTTCTATTTAATATCTGTAGCTCTTTGTTTTGATCTCGTGTTGGCTGGAATATTCATACTTTGTTGATTTTGACCTTGAAGGTAGTTTATACCGTAAAAATTAGGCTCTTCCCAATTCATTAAGGCCACATCAACATTATTTTGCTGAGATGGAACTTCACTAGGAACACCTTCCAAACTTGCACAGCTATTCTGAACCATGAGTACCTAATTTCTTACTCTATTTGTGCATGCAACTTGATCATGTGGTTGGTGACATGGATAACACCAGTCACTATCTTGAGCCAAATTATTCTATGTGGGCACAAGCTCTTTCGAGGTGCTGACAGTATTTGGGTTGTAAGCTTGGAAAGGTCGAGGGTTGTAGTTTCTTCTCTCACCCTGAGGATCAGCCTAGAAGGGTAACCTATATTACTGATTGGGTTGAAATTAGGTATTCTATTGATTGGGCTGATACTAATTTTGATAAGGCAAGCATTTCTTCATATTTACCAGCTTATTTGGAATTATTCTCAGTGTATTTTCAAGCTCTGGAGAATTTTGGGTTTGAGCTAGAACAACAGTTCCTTGCGCTACTTGATATCCTATTGCTGGAACAGGCAAGATAACAACTAGAGGAGGTATTGCCATTGGTATAGATGGCTAGATTTTAGGGAAAATGGGTAAGGGGAGTCTAGGGGCTATCTTCCCTACCTAAATAAGGTAGTTTTCTACTCTAACAACAATCTCAAAAGAATCTGGAAGGGTGGTTCCTCCCATAGACTGAATCATTACAAAAATTTTACTATTCAAAGCTTTAAGATAAAATAAAAATGTATACATTGGTAATAGTTTTATCATTGCAGGAATCCTATCCCAGGTTCTTTGAAATCAGTAGTTGAAATCAGCCATGTGTTTGTGGGGTGCCCTTTTGATGGTGCTCAACTGCTCCAGCAATGAGAGATGATCAGATTTGTCTTCAAAGTGTTTGTGCAATCCATCTCCCAATATATCCCATGATGTTATTGAATTTTTAGCAAGTCCTTTGAACCACTGTAAGGATTTTCCTTTTAATGATGCAGCCAAAAGTCTAATTACCACATTTTCTTGGGTGACATTGTGTACAGAACAAAGGGTTGCCACATCTTGAATGTGTTCAGCAGCAGTAGTATGATCTTCTCTGGTGAAATAAGGCAATCCTTTAAGGGCTGCCATTGGAATATCATCTCTTTGGGCTGCTTCTGTTGAAAGCAGCAAATGCATACTACCTAGCCATTATGGGTATCTGGACTATCAGTACCAAACTTCTGCTTCTTTTGATCAGACTCAGAGAACTAAATCTTGATGGTGTAGACTTTGATCTTCTTGATGATTCAACTACTTTACTTGTTAATCTTCCTCTCCCTTTGGGTGTAGACAACTGTAAATAATCAAAAGGGTCTAGATTAGATCTAGTTTTCATAGGCTAAAAGTACTAATCTGCATGTCAGACTAGAGGAAATGAGTCACTAGGTATATTATGAAAGCCTCCAAAGGCTGGAAAACTATTGTATATACCAGAACAATAGCTATAAGGGGTACAAATTTCTCTGAAATCACTTTCAGAGTCCCACCAGGCGTGCCAAAAACTGTTGTCAATCAGATATGCACCCTGCTAAGCTTACAATAACTTAGCTACCTATTAAAACATGGAATCACTCTCAAGATGTGGATTTCCTATAATGAGAATGAATCTCTAGAGTGAGCTAGTTCTCCTTATGATTTCCTAATCTAATGACTTGAAGGGAAAAGGGATAGAAGGATATACTTAAAGAAATGAATCCTAATTAACTTGAAGATTGAATCACTTAATATATCTTACTCACAAACAAATTATTGAACTCTAACCCTCACAACATTCAGATTATTTAACTCATAAATATTTCACATGAGGGTCTGATAGACACAACATACAACTTGAATTAAACTAGGATTTTACAAAAAATCACTAGCTAAGACAAAGCAAAGGACAAACTTTCATCACAATGCAACATTAGATTAATTTGCAAATAATTAGATAAAATATGAAGGAAAGATGCTACTCAATAAATGAAGGAATAATGAATACAATGAAAAATTAGTACAACACTCTCGATCTGAGAGGAAGACTCTATCTCTCTACACTCTGATCTCTAAAACTCTTACTGGAAAACTGAAAAAATGGAAATTGGAACTCTCTCAAAAGAACACAAAATTTGAGATATATGATGTGAAAGATCCCCTCCTAAAAGTTGGAATAAAGCAACTAAAAATACACTGCAAGTCCATTTTTGAGCTACTCAGAAAAGTACAAATAAAAACTCTTAAAAAGAGTCCAAACTGCCAAATCATGATACCAAAGGATCTCCTGATGTGTCCCCACCACAAAGTTGCTTTCTTCTGCTCATGAAATCTTCAAATTTTGTCCTATATGGCTCTAAATAAAACAAATCAAAAGAATAGCTGATTTGTTTTATTAGCCTATAAACTACCTAAAAATTGTTAAATTTTAAAAGCAATTTATGAATGATTGCTTTAAAACTAACTTTACAATGTTATGGCAGTTTGATCTATATATCGCTATTTGATTTGAATTTTGCAAAAATAAATTATACCTGTCTCATAATTTCACCAAATATTTTACAAGGCATTACAATTGATTTTTCTTTAAAAAACATAAAAAAATAATGAACATATCACTAAACATTTTGCAAAATAAATCAAAGCCTTGAAGGCTTAAACAGCATGGTTCCTATCCTTATACATGCATTGTCCATGTGTCAATATCCTACCACCTCATCTTTGTCTTCATGCCTCACAAAAATACCACCTCACTACTTATACAAACACCACCATGGCCAAAACAACCCTACTCACAATGCCATCACTTTGCATGCATATCTTGTCTTCATATGTTCTTTACCTTTGACCCTTCATGCATTAAGCAATGCATAGTCATGAAAAGAATCTCCTTGATTCTATTTGGCCACCTTGTTGATAATCATGTATTATGAATTAGAATCAATGACCCTTGAATATTTGCAAAAAGACAATGGTATATACTCAACCATGCATGACTAGAAGGTATCTCGACTACCATTAGTCGACCACATAGGAAACAAAGGCTTTTGAAAAAGTTTAAAAGGCATAAGCCTTATCTCTTCATAATACCAACCACCTTTGACTTAACAAAAGCAAACACAACATGTGATATGCTATCAGCCCTTTCAACTCATGATCACTAGGAAATATCAGTTTTCAAGTGTTGACCATGGAGCATTTGGGTAAGGTAATGATGTTTTGTATTTGGAAAGTCAAAAAATGAAAAAAAGGAAGACCGACTCCACCAAACAAAATAGTGAGAAAAACCCTAAAAGCTATCTCATTTTGCATTTGGCATTCTTTGATGTTCGCACTTCAACTTCACCATGGCCGACTTAGGGTTTGAAGCTTTCTAGTTTTTTCTCCATTTTCTTGGCTTCAACAGTCAAAACTTGGCATCTTCTATGTCGAAATCGAGCCTGGAACAAGGTAAACATGGTATACAAGTTCTTGACTGGCATTTCACTCTTTCTATAGTTGTTCTTCCTTTAAATGGCCGCGGCCATGATGACCCTTTCTTTATCTGCAAACTTTGACATCTTTTCTTTTGATATGTCTATGTCTTCTTGCAACTATGACAAAATTTGAGAAAAACCTCAATATGAGGCCGTGACCAAGCTTCTTCTCCTACTGTCAATACTAAAGGTGAGCTCCTTTTGGTTCTATTTCTATATATGATTTCCTTTTACTATAACAGAAAAAGATAAGGGTTCTCTTCAAAAATGAAGTGGGTATCTCTTTTTCTTAAAAGATGTGAACTCTCTATTGTTATGGACACGACTATGTATGTATACTCACTGTAAATACACAACTTTGAGGATTTGAAAACAAAAACCTCAAGAATTTTACCATTTTGTATATGGAAAACTCCACTGGCCTCGACCATGTTACACTCTACTTTTGTGGTGTTCATTTACCAGGATGGCATAAAACGAAACAAGGGTCTCAAAATTGAGATGGATATCTCATTTTTCATATACTGAACTTCCTCCTTAGCATGGCTATGGCATTACATTTTATTTGTAACTCTTCTCTTCACTATATGTAAAAATGAAATGAGGGTTTCAAATTTCTAAACAAAGTTTTCATTTTGTTGGCATAAAATGTTCATTTCCTTCATGGCTAAGCTCCACCACTTCTGTAGACACAAAAATTGAAACAAAAGATGGGTTTTGTGTAAATGAGACAAGGATTTCAAATTTTTCTTTGCATAATAACCCTTACTACTATCATGGCCAACATACCCTCTCTATGCTGAAAATTTCTTACTATATCTCTCTTTCAACTGCATTCAAATGATTCCTCTACTTTAGACGGCTCCTATAGCTTGTATGCTCCTTCTTGATTGTCTGATTTTATCATTTGATCATTGAACATTTAATGTATATCTATCCATATTAACCTATAGCTATTCTTTTTGATCTCCTATATGGCTGCCACTTGTTAGATGTTCTTCATTCTGATGCATTTGAGATCTCTCATTTTGTATGACAGTTACTTCTTCCTGTAGCATATATTTATCTCATCTCTATATCATTATTGGCTATCCATGAACTCTGTATTTGTATGGTTCTGCAGTCATGGAAAATATAGTTGGCATTTATTTCAAATGTCATTAGGAATGACAATGGCTTCTTCCTTATGTATAATGATAGATGAGACATTAAACAGTTTGACTATCATTTAACTTTGTAAAAAGATGTTTATTTGATCTACAACATATGATATCATGTTGATGTTTATAAACACTTGCATACTCTTCTCACTATAGCATACTTATGATGTCTCAAACAAAATAATGATAACATTATTGAATGACACCATGGCATTATCTATTCATCATACAAATGTGCAAATTGATTACTATTCATGACTTGATATGATAAGATGCGAATTGATCTACAATGGTCTCTTGACTAGATGTTCCAAATCAGTATTTCAAATGACATGCTTCTGATGTAGGATTGAATAGATGTCTCTATCATTTATGAACAAACTTTATTGATAAAGTGCCTATGTACTACAATTGAATGTTGCACTTCTACAGATTGGATATGTACAATTGTATTTGATTATTCTTTTCATTATGATAGTCACTTGGAATCATTAGGACTATCTCATGAATGAGATAGTATCCAATGTGGGCTGTGTAGTTCCTATTGTTCCATTGCCTTTCTTTTGTAGCACTATTTGTTAGAACTTGTTTGTTTCTCCATGATGCAACTGTTCTCATACTCTAAAAGCAATAACTCCTTTTCTCAATCATGAAAAGAGATAAGAGCCTATTCTATTCCAAGTTTGTTGTCTACTTGATTTAGTCAATGTAATGCAATCTGCATTCTATTCCACAATTGTGGCATGGCAACAGGCTGATCCATAGATGCACTTATGATACTATTAATTCAAATCATGCATACAAATGATGCCTATTTTCTGATGTTATGCTATCATCAAACAATTATACACATAGTTGCCTCATATTATTCATTGGCAACTTTTGCATTCAACTAATTGAATGTACCTTCCTTAATATTCTCATTTCTCTCTGATGCATCAAAATACTATGAAAGATATACAAGTGAAATACCTGTGAATGTCACTTTTCCAATGTTAACTGAAGTAATGATGACAACTGCCATGTGCATTAAATGCAATCCCTTTTTACAGTTGAGTTCATTTTCATGGTTGCATTTCATTACTTGAACTATAATCATGACTGTGTGCTAGAACATAAACTAATGCATATGATTGCTTTTATTATTCCTTTAGTTTGTCATGTAAATATGAATAATGATTCTTTCTTTTTCCATTCATCCCTTCTGTTATTAAAGGGGAGAAGCATGTTGGGCTCAACCTTTGTGGGAGCCCATTTGACACCACATGCTGAATGCTTTCAATTAGCTACATGACTTATCCTATACTTGCACATGAAACAAACAGATTAGAATAAAACAATGATGCTCCATGATTTTTTTCTTTTTTCAATTCCTTCTGCATATGGATGATATCCATTTGATCAATGCACTATAATCAAAGTATTATGCCTCTTTTGATGATTAAAGGATTTTCATAACCAGAGCTTCTAATGGGACCCTTCCCACATTTTTTTAGGTACATGTTGAGATCAGGAGCAGGACAAGAGGCAACTTTGAAGATTGACAAAACCAAGGCAATGATGGCTATGTCTTTCCTTTTTTCATTCATTAGATGCATAGTATTTTCTTTATATCTACATATGTTCAGCTATAACCCATGGCTTGTGCGGGACATCTGATATGTCATCATTTCTTTCAATGCAATGCTTATTCCTTTATATATTTCAACTTGTAAATGAATCACCATTGTGATGAATGAAATACTTATCTCACTTGACTATTCTGCAATGTAATGAATGATCTGAAATCTTTCCTTCTTTCTTGAACAACTGAACTACACTTATCATTGAAACATAATAACTATGCAACTAACTCATAACAGAAGTAAATTAAACCTCACTCAAAAATGATAATGTCACATTTGCTCAGCCAATTTTTGAGCTGTGGTAAAAAATGGTAACAAACACATCAATGAATTCCTGTAGGATAGGATGATCATCTAAGGAGGTTCTAGGTCCTTCTTCTAATCTATCACTAATGGATATAGTGATGATTTGGCAACCCTTACGTATGTTATGTTTAAGTAGTTTTACAGAAACTATTCTCAATGACACTGGTCTCTGAACCCCTGAAATCTTCATTAGATTACCCACATTGTCAAGACACTCAATTATTTTGTTTCAGAAATCTAACTTAGTCTCATGGGCATTCAACCAATCCATGCCTAAAACTACATCATATGATCCTAAGGGAAGAACTTGAAGGTCCACCAAAGTAGTGAAAACCCCTAGTCCTAGATGATAATCCCTTACCAAAGAGTTCATTGATATTTTGTCTCTTGTGTCTAATTCTACATCCCAATCAACTTCCTACCTAGTTAACACCAACCCACTTTGCTTCACTAAAGATGGGTATATGAATGAATCCATATCCCCAGAATCAAAAAGTATAGACACTGAAACATCACCAATTTTACCTTGAGTGTCTATCAGTGTAGCTTGATGATCTTCCTGATGGTTATTGATAGCCATAAAAAGCTTGTGGGATGTCTTGACCTCCCCAACAATAGGCTCAAAATATGCTAGTTGTTGACCTCTTGGTGCTAAAAAATGTCAAGGCTGTAGAAAGCCATTTCTCATTACCCAAAATTAACCATCTTCATTAACATTAAGAATAAGTTCATGATTAACATAATCATAGTTAAGCAAGGAATGAATCATTAACATAATCAAAATAAACATACCTATCTTTCCTAGATATTTCAAATTAAAATTTTAAAAAATCCAAAGATAACATATTAGTGAATGCCTTTCACTATACAATTACAAAGTTTTACTCATGACATCACTGATAAGTTTACACAAAATAATTAACTGTCAAGTCATATAAAAGAATGTACTATATCTAAAATTTTGACATCTGTCTTCATAAGTCTCATCTTGTCTTCTTCTTGGGAAGGAGAGCATCACCCAAGTGCTTTTCCTACCGGCGATCCCCACACAACTTCCTTCCTGGAAGTGGCCCTACCCTTCATGAAAGGAACAGATAAATAAGGAACCAATTGGTTTTCCATCTGAGTATCTAGTGTTATGTCCTTAATACTTCATAGTCATACGATTATAGATCCACTCTAACTATGTATGACACTACTGGAAGTATTATGCCATTTGGAGCACAATGAACCAACTAATGCATGCAGAGACATGCATTACTTTGGCCAAAGTTTTATATACATAAATGTTTTGCAATGAATGTAGTTGAATGTCCATACACCTCGACTCGACTTTGAAGCTGTCTCATCCTACAGTGTTCATAATCTGGCCTCTCTAGGTCGTGGAAAAGATGGGTTCAATTCACCCATAGTCCACCTATCTTGGACTTTTGACTCCGATTCTAGGAGTGTATCCATTAATTATCTTGGACTTTTGTCTACTGTTAGAAATAATTTCAACCAAAATTTTATACATGTTTTAGGTTTGAATCTTTATTAATTTATATAAAAATGTAGTAGTGTAATTTAATCAATAAAAAAGTTTAAATTTGATTTGTTAGTTAATTTGATGGGTAAAATATAAACCTTAAATAATTAAATAATTAACCAAAATTATGTATGTAGTAAATAAAATGGTTCTAATGTGAAGTAAATGAAATACCTTCAAATTGAGAACTATTTATACAATGGGATTAAGGAGATGACTATGACCATGTACATAAAAACTAAATAGAGCCAACATATATTTTGTAAGTGTTTTAAATTTAAAAAATTTATAACTGACATACTTTTATTAAATAATGCACATAGAAATTATAAAGTAATTGTTTTAAATTTAAAGTATATAACAAACATATTTTTTTAAATGAATGCAAATAAGAACTAAATTTAAAATATATGACCAACATATTTTTATTATAAATAGTTTTAAGTGGGGTGTATAATTTAAATTTAATATATTAATTGATATTTATATTTATGAGATTTGTAGGTTTACAATTTGTTGTACATGCAAAATGTGGAAGCATAGACAAAATACATCGACTGTTTCACAAAATACCTCATTTCAAGGAAGGCCATTATTGCAACATAAATTAAAAAAAACTAAATATTAAGAGGAATGGATTGAAAGACTTCATGTTTTTTGGATATCATTTATATATATTTTTAAAAATATAAATATACTAGTTTTATTTTATTTATTTAAGAGATATTTTATAGTTAATTTATTTACATAAGGGTTATTCTATTTTATTTTATTTACTTATTATTTTATAATTTTAGGTTTGTTTAGTTTTAATTATTTTTTTATGTGGCTCTTTCATAGTTTTTTATTTTATTGAAAGACGTCATCCTTTTTTGGATATCTCTTGGCGTACTTTAAATATATTTTTAAAAATATAAATATACTAGTTTTATTTTATTTATTTAAGAGTTATTTTATAGTTAATTTATTTACTTAAGGGTTATTCTATTTTATTTTATTTACTTAACTATATTATTTTATACTTTTATCTTTGTTTAGTTTTTATTATTAGTATCTGCCAAGGAAACTATAGGCCAGGCCTATTCTTAACTAGTTATTAATAATTCTTTTTGCAACCAATGAGAACTGAAATAATTTTTCTATTTAAAAAATATTTAGCTATTGCTATTGTATAGATGCAAATATTATAACAAAACATATTTGAAAAATAATTTTTCTTTAATCTAATTGGAAGAAAACTTTTACCTGATAAGGGCGATTAATGCGCATCCATTACAATAATGGCCTCTTTCTTAACTTGAGGATAATAACAATATTTGAACCTTTTAGCCAAAGATTTATTAAGTTTATGACCTTATAAATATATGTATATATGTTATTAACCCAAACAACGATCTGAAATCAAATTTGATTAGTATTCTAACCTTATAATAGGAAAGATTTAAAATGGCGTATACATTGTTGATTGTGGAAGTGTCTGGTGAGGTGGTGGACCTTTTGTGAGTAGGAAGAGATATTCTTGGAATGAGAATTCTTTTAGAGAAGCCATTTCTTGGCTGGAAAATGAGAGCTCATTCGCATAAACACAAGTAGTTTTGAGCTCATTTGCATATACACAAGTAGTATTTTGGAAACAAGAAAAATGTTAGTCTTGGAGGAGGTGGTGGGAATATGCAAAGATAATGGTCACTCTTACGCATGTAGGAGCACAAAGACATTGTACAACAAGGTAGAAGATTCGATGATAGAGACTAGTAGGAAAAGATAAGAAAGGATATAACTTAAGTGCCTTCTTTGCACCTTCATCAAGAGAAGAAAATATAAGCGTTAAGAGTTTATTGCTCTCATAACTTAACAAAAATTAGTCAAGATATGGCACAATGATTATTATAAGGTCTTAAAAATCTCATGTGTACTTCATCCCTAAACTCTTTAGAGTTAATAAGTCAGTCTATTCCTTCAATCTTTGCTTGTGAACATATTAAGACATGCTATTCTTTAGAACTACGAAAGAAAGGATTATCTATATAATATAAAACCTTCAAGAGGATGAAGGAACCAGTTGTGATATACAAGACTTTCCTCTCTTTCTCGAGCTCACAACAAATAAAATTGATTATACTAACCTCCCATGCATACTCCATGGTCGTTTGTACATTGTTGCTCTATATCTATCATAGATGTTTGTTTTCCTTTAAGATTGGTGTCATTTCCCTGAGCACACTCAGTATATATGTAATTGGTTCTAAAGCTGGTTCAAATGGCCATTCCCATGTAAACTTTAAAGCGCAATACCAAATGTAGCTTCCTACATATAACTCTCTGTTAATATATTTAAATATTTTTCCATTATAATTCACCAATTTCGTGTTTAAAAACAAGTATATAATTGATATTAAAGAAACTGTGAATATAGCAATTTTATTCAAAGATTGGAGCAAGTTGAATATTATCAAAGACTTTGGTTACTAATTTAGGTGAGTTGATAAACGATCCAACATAAATTTTGTTATATTTTTAAACTTATACCTGATGATCATTCACAAACAACTTCAACCAAATGTGGTGTCATAAGCAAGAAATGAAAAGTCTTACCTTTATCGTTAAAGCATATCTTCTTCATGCATCTCATTTTCCCCCAACTCTTTCGGATTCTACACTATGTTCATATTTTAACTTTTTTGTTCTCAAGTTTGAAATCTATCAGCTAGATCTTCCACTAACTAGGTAGCCATGGACAACTTCCATGTCAAAGAAAAAGTAGCATCCATTTTCCATGTTGTAACCTCATTCAAATTGATTATATTTGAGAATACAATGTGAAGGCATTATTACTTGAATGTTTGAGTTCCATTGATTTTGGGTCTATCCTCATCTTGACAGCACTAGAATCTATCCATTTATACATACTTTAGCAGCCATAACTCCTTCAAAGAATGGTATTTCATATTGCAATCACAACAAATTATTTACACCAAAATAAACTCTATAATCAATACAAACAAATCTCAAAGTGTAAAACCTAAAATGTCTTTAAATTTTAACAACATCCACTCATCCCAAACAATAACACACTTATAGAATGCCTACAAAAGGAATCTTTCTTATGTTGAGGGGAAATCTCAACTTGAATCATCTTTGAACCCTCCTTTTCCATGTCAATGGTGTTGTATACATGCTCAGTGAAGAATATTCTTGCTAGATTGTAGTTACCACCCTATTTTTCTCACCTTGCATTGTTGATTATGGTTCATGTTGATGCATAAATTTGTGGGTCTAATCCAACAACAACATGGGAAGTTTCTGAGATGTGGGATTGACCCCAGAAATAACCTCCAGATTTTAGGGAAGTTGGATCTTCCATTCTGCAATGGGGGTTTGGGAAAAGAGAGGAGGAAGAAATAGGATTACAGATACAATAGAAATAAAATCTAATCCCTAAGGTGATACGCTAGATTTGAAACTTAACTCGAGTCAGCACAATGTCAAACTTTGAAAAATTAACTGAGAACCAAAAAGCATAGATGCATAGTTAATACCTAGTTTAAGAACATATTTGACAGAGGCAAAATAAATAAAGAATGAAAGAAACTAGAAACATAGACACTCAGATATGCACAAAACAGTAGTTCTCATTATTTGAATGGATAACAAATTTATAGAGGCAGAAATTGTTGTACAAAGTAAAATATTAAATTCAACTGAATGAAAGAACTGCTAAGGCAAGAAGAAAAATCTCTGCCTGCTGTTCTCATCTCTGATTTGTGAATGTGTGGAACTATCTACATCTAACCTCGATCTGACTATTTAAAGCCAAAACCAAAACCTATGAAGATATTTTGCAACTAAAAATCTACAACTGTCCACCAAATCTGGCACAAAATCTGGCCAATAACGGTATCTGCAACTGAAACCGACTATGTAACTATATCTAATAAATCAAAATCCCTTTTTGTTTTTTCATGGCTGGACATATGCACCTCTTCCTCTATTATCTTTGGCCTACATATAAGTTTCTTCCCACCACTCATCATTTTGCTCACCATAAAAAATAGAAGTAGCTGCTCAAATATTTAGGGTTAAATCTCATTGTTGTACGTGAGCCTTAAAATAGTCCTCATAAAATAAAGAATTTTATATGGCTTTATTTGACTCAGTGGACCCACCATGTATTTATAAAACTTTATCATCTTTTACTCCCGTGGCTTTATCTAAAAAGAAACTATCATATAAATAAAGTATTTTAGCTTATGAAAAGGTGCCCACTGGTATGAGAAACTCTTATTAAATTAGACTTTAGCTTTTGTGACACATTCAATGCCTATATGAAATGAAATAAAATTACTTTATTTCCTCTCCTCCGCTTCAACCATGTGGGCAAGTCCGTTGTTTGCCTTTGGTTCTCATCAATGCAACTACCTCATGCTTCACTCCGAGAGTCTCTTTTAGCTACTCTCTCTTTTCTTGTCTTTAGACACGTGGTGACCTCCAATTCTTTCATTCTTTTTGTTTCCGCACCTTTAGATCTTTTTCTAATCCAATGGTGGTTGTAGGTTTCATTAGGAACCTGTGTCTCTGCATTATTTATTGATCGCGAAGGTTGAGCTTAGTTTCTACAATCGCTGCAGTGGCTACATTTCGTATGTGACTCTTATTCATGGTAATGTCTTCATTTAGACCCTCTCTATGAGCATCATTATTACTTGAAATGGCCGTGACTATATATCGCATTTTTGCTCATATTTGTCTATACTAAATGCTTGATCATTAGTGGCGGGTATGTTTTGAAGAGTTACACCGTTTCCTTAAGAGCAACAGCATATCCATAGTGGCACCGTGGATGAAATAACTCAATCCCTGCATCTCAAAGAGGCCACCAATCCTCTTCTTTACTTACAGTACTATGCTTTGAGTTTGATACTATGTTGATCTACTTTTCATGACAATGCTCTCTTGCTTATCCGAGTCTTTATATTAACGGTGACGCCATTTGATATGGCCATGGTTGCATTTTTAAAGAGGCTTGACACTGCATTTATCTAATAGAGGCCGCCAATCCTTTTCATTTGGTTGAGCCTCATTCATACCTTATGTGCATCTATTGTGATGCTGCGGTGTGAGGTATGGCGCCTTGAAGATGATGCTATATGTTGCTTCCATTGAAATCACCTCTTTCTTTGATGTGACCATCTCATGATGTATGTTGAGCACCATTTTTAAAAGGCTAGATGCTCCATACTGAATTGTTGGCAACCTGTGTTGTGGCTTATCTTCGATGAGTCCTTCCTCCCAAGAAAGTTGATCCTCTTATTATGCAACGCCACACTCTTTATTTAGACTATATCTAATATTGAAATAACCATCAATCCTTTAATACATAGCTCCATCTTTTGTAATGCTTAGCTTCCGCCAAATAAGCGACTTTGAATAGATGGTGAATGTGTAAAAATGAGTGCCCAATGGAGTATGAGGAAGCTTCATGAATTTCTCTTTGATGTTGTGTAGTGCAAAATTTGTACAAGGAGGACTCTGAGCTGAATCATCACTTTTGTGATACCTATCATTGGTATACAAATCCTGACCTTCTATTTAATGTCTTGTGTTACTGTTGTTGAAAATTATGAGAAATGTGAGCCAACAAGCTCCTTGCCGAATGAAACCATGAACCATGGGGCCCAATCACTGCAA
Organism: Cunninghamia lanceolata; assembly: GCA_027924645.1. Classification (NCBI taxonomy): domain Eukaryota; kingdom Viridiplantae; phylum Streptophyta; class Pinopsida; order Cupressales; family Cupressaceae; genus Cunninghamia; species Cunninghamia lanceolata. Next base: position 4,197,198 of record BSBN01001005.1, read on the forward strand.
ACAATGATTCCTTGGTTCCGTGACTTTTGATGAGTCATGACAGCCAACCTCGATTCTGGTGTGAATCAATTATGCCTACAGCAAAAAATTCTTAATACCTTAAATCCTACTGATGTTGAGGCTTATATGAATCTTCATTGGAGCCACCTTAAAACTTCATGACACTGAAAGATTTTAAACTCTAAGGATATAGAAAATTTTGGAAATGGTGTGAAAAAATTATCAACATTTCCTGGCAAGTGGCTAGGGAAGGGGGCCTGCTTAGTTTGAACCTAGAGAAAATAGTGCCTTTATCATTGGGCATATAGAGTCAAGTATCCTGAAACTAAAAAATCCATGCAACTGAAAATAGATCCGCAACCAATGCTTGTGCAAGCAAACTGATACTGAACTACCCAAAAGGCTCTTGAGTCTGAATCTGAAACACTGTTGAACTAAGGACACCCATAACTGAAACCAACTGAGACCACTGAAACTCTGAAACTGACATAGAGCTAACCTTATCTTCATAGAAGTAGAAACTTATTGAAAGAAAACTAACTAAAATTGAAAACTACTACTACTACTGTAGCTTATTGAGCATCTGACATCAAACTACTGATATATTAGATGCATAGGAATATGTCCATTCACTGGGACAACAAAGAAACTACCACATCTGATGATGCTTCTCCAATGAATCCTCATCAAACTAAAAATGAACCAGACAAATTGTATGAAGAACTATAACAATATTTTGTACCTTTTTACTTCTCTACACTCCGGAGAGTCTTTCTTTGCTTCAAAACACCAGACATGCTAACCTGCATGTTGATCTTTCTTCAACAGAGGGTGGGAAGGGAGAATAAAGCATTGAAGCGCATTCTGATATTTGTATTTGAAAACTTCTACTGACAAAACCTCATTAGTGACCTCTTTTGTAGACTCTTCAATAGAATGATGACTCATAATAGCATCAAAATTAAGGTGATAGGTGACTGAACTACCGATTAGAACCTTAAATCTGATTGGGATTCCTTCATGAAAGAAGAAATGAGTAGAATGTGACTCAGTATGCAACTCTTTACTTTTGTAAATGTCTCTTTGGACCTCATCATTATGAATCTTTCCTCACATCTGTGGGTCCTCATCAAGAAGAAGAGAGTAACCATCTTCAAGAATAGAAAACAAATCAACTCTCACATCTGCTTCAAAATTTTCTTTATAATTATCTTCAATAGGCTTTGCAAAGTAGCCATTCGCATGTTCAATAGTATCATCTCCTGCATACAAAATCTGATAGCCTTGTTGAAAAAGTGAGAACAAATCCTAATCATGCTGCCCCTGATGCATACCTATGCTATCTTCTTCAAAATGTGAAACCTCATGACTGAAATAAAGACAATCACCCTTTGTAGATTCTAATATAATGTCATTTGCAACCTCCTCCTCAAAATGAGACACAGCTAGAACATCATTTTGGACCCAGTACTATTCAATTTCAAAACCACTCTTGAAGTACTTTTCAACTTCTAGAAGTGTCACCTCATAATCAACTTCTGAATCTTCTTTGTTACATGACTGAAATTTTGAATCACATGTTGCCACAAGTGTCTGATGCTCAAGATCATAGGGACATACTGAATAGACAGGGGCCACTTTCTTGTTTGCATTTTGATTCTTGAAACTTGATCCTTCTTGGACATCAAAATGGAAAAGAACCTGATCTATGCCATCTATAGACGGGTTTACAGCTACAAAACCTTGTAATGCATAATTATCAAGATAACAGGGTTGCTTTTGTTCCTGAGGGAGGGTTTCTTCTACTTTCTGACCATATTGATATTGATGTTCATGAGGGCTTGGAGGTATGACGTATGGATCAGCATGGTATAGGTTTTGATATTTTAACTCATTCAACTCAAGGGTGATGCTTTTTATAAGTTCTTTTATCTCCATCATCTCTTCATGATTTGGCAAATCAGCAGGGATGGTGGGTTGATTAGAATAGGTATACATTTGACTGTAAGAAAGGATTTGAGATAGGTTATTTACATGAAGCATCAACTATTTTAAGGGCAGAGGAGACAACTTACTAGACAATATGAGGTTACTTTCAGCCTTAATGGAAAGATCATATGATTGGGGTAAAGTTTCACCTCCTAGGGCTTGTATCATGACAGAAATCTCACAGTCCAAACCCTTTAAATAATACAAGAATTCAAAAACTAGAGATGGCCTAATATCAATAGGGAATTTCTTCCATACCTTGTCAAATCTTGAATTGAAATCTTGTATGCTTTCCATTGGATGCCTTTTGATGGTGATGAGGTTCTGTGTAAGAGTGCTGACATTTGTCCTCTCTCTGAATTGATTGTAGATGAGCCCTCCCAGCTGATCCCATCCAGTGATTGAACCAAGCTGCAAGCTTCTATATCATTCTTTTGCTTTACCTTTGAGGGAGGATGCCAGCAATAGAAGGGCATGATTCTCAATTGTGACATTGTGAATAGCACATAAACTTGCAACATCTTGAATGTGATCTATAGGGAAAATAGAGCCATCCCCAAGAAAATGACATAGTGACATCCAGGCTGTGTCAGGAACTTGACCCTATTGTAGGAGAATAAGAGGACTTGAATGCCAAGTCAAAAAGGTAGATCTCTTTGAATATTCAGGTGCACATATATACCAAGGGCTGCCATGATCTGTGGGATAAAAAATTCAAGAAAGAACCTCCAGTAGAGTCGCCATATGGAAGATTCATGCTCCTATGAGTAGATGTTTCTGTGATTTCCCATCAAAACCACAAAATGCAGGGCAAAGATTCAGTGGAAACAAAGACCCAAGTCTTTGATTCTAGTCCCACTATGGTCACCAAAAACTGTTGATGTATAAATTTGTGGGTCTAATCTAGCAACAACATGGGAAGTTTTTGAGATGTGGGATTGACCCCAAAAACAACCTCCAGATTTTAGGGAAGCAGGCTCTTCCATTCTTCAATGGGGGTTTTGGAAAAGAGAGGAGGAAGAAACAGGATACAGATACAATAGAAATAAAATCTAATCCCCAAGATGATGCGCCAGATTTGGAACTTAACCTAAATCAGCACAATGTCAAAGTTTGAAAGATTAAATGAGAATCAAAAAGCATAGATGCATAGTTAATACCCAGTTTAAGAACATATTCGATAGAGGAAAAAGAAACAAAGAATGAAAGAAACTAGAAGCAAAGACACTCAGATATGCACAAAATAGTAGTTCTCATTATTTGAATGGATAACAAATTTACAGAGGCAAAAATTGTTGCACAAAGTAAAATAGTACATTCTCCTGAAAGAAAGAACTGCTAAGGAAAGAAGAAAACTCTTTGTCTGTTGCTCTCATCTCCGATCTGTAAATGTGTGTAACTATCTATATCTAACCCAGATCTTACTTTTTAAAGCCCGTGAAGATCTTTTGCAACTGAAAATCTGCAACTGTCCACCAAATCTGGCAAAAAATCTAGCCAATAATGGTATCTGCAACTGAAACTGGTTGTGTAACTATATTTGATGACTGAAAACCTCTTTTTTTTCTTCATGGTTGGACATATGCACCTCTGCCTCTATTGTCTTTGGTCTGCGTATAAGTTTCTTCCTGCCACTCATCATTTTGCTCACCATAAAAAATAGAAGTGGCTGCTCAAATATTTAGGGTTGAATCTCATTGTTTCACATGAGCCCTAAAATAGTCTTCATAACATAAAGAATCTTCTATGGCTTTTTTTGACTCACTGAACCCATCATGTATTTATAAAACTTTATCATCTTTTATTCATGTGGCTTTATCCAAAAAGAAACTATCATATATTTACTAAAATAAAGCATTTTAGCTTATGAAAAGGGGCCCACCAGTATGAGAAACTCTTATTAAAATAGACTTTAGCTTTTGTGAAATATTCGATGCCTTTATGAAATAAAAAACAAATCACTTTATTTCCTCTCCTCCACTTCAGCCACGTGGGGAAGTCCGTTGTTTGCCTTTGGTTCTCATCAGCACAACTTCCACGTGCTTCACTCTGAGAGTCTCTTTCAGCTGCTCTCTCTTTTCTTGTCTTCACACATGTGGTGACCTCTGATGCTTTCATTGTTTTTGCTTCTGCACCTTTAGATCTTTTCCTAATCCAGCGGTGGCTGTATGTTTCATCAGGAGCCTATGTCTCTGCAATATTTATTGATCGCAAAGGCTAAGCCTAGTTTCTACAATGGCTATAGTGGCTACATTTTGTATGTGACTCTTATTCATGGAAATGTCTTCATTTAGACCCTCACTATGAGCATCATTATTACTTGAAATGGTCATGACTGTAAATCACATTGCTTCTCATTTTTTTCTATATTAAATGCTTGATCATTAGTGGTGGGTATGCTTCGAAGAGTCACACCATTTCCTTAAGAGCAACACCATATCCATAGTGGCACCATGGATGAAATAACTTGATCCCTGCATCTCTAAGAGGCCACCAATCCTCTTCTTTACTTACAGTGCTATGCTTTGAGTTTGATACTGTGTTGATCTACTTTTCATGACAATACTCTCTTGCTGATCTGAGTCTTTATATTAATGGTGACGCCATTTCATATGGCTGTGGTTGCATTTTTAAAGAGGCTTGACACTACATTTATCTAATAGAGGCCACCAATCCTTTTCATTTGGCTGAGCCTCATTCATACTATATGTGCCTCTATTGTGATGCGGCGGTGTGAGGTATGGCACCTTGAAGTTGATGCTATATGTTCCTTTCATGGAAATTGCCTCTTCTTTGATGTGACCATCTCATGTTTTATGTTAAGCACCATTTTTAAAAGACTAGCTACTCCATACTGAATTGTTGGTAGCCTATGTTGTGGCTTATCTTTGATGAGTCCTTCCTCCCAAGAAAGCCAATCCTCTTATTATTTTGCGCCACACTCGTTATTTAGACTACATTTGATATTGAAATAACCATCAATTTTTTAATACAGATCTCCATCTTTTGTAATGCTTAGCTTCCACCAGATAAGTGACTTTGAATAGATGGCAAATTTGTAAAAATGAGTGCCCAATGGAGTATGAGGAAGCTTTATGGATTTGTCTTTGACGTTGTGCAGTGTAAAATTTGTACAAGGAGGACTCTAAGCTGAACCATCACTTTTGTGATACCTATCACTAGTATACAAATCCTAAGCTTATATTTAATGGCTTGTGTTACTGTTGTTGAAAATTATGAGAAATGTGAGCCAACAAGCTCCTTGCCGAATGAAACCATGAACCATGGGGCCCAATCACTGCAAACAATGATTCCTTGGTTCTGTGACTTTTGATGAGTCTTGATAGCCAACCTTGATTCTGGTGTGAAGCAATTATGCCTACAGCAGTAAACTCTCAATACCTTAAATCCTACTGACATTGAGGCTTATATGAATCTTCATCGGAGCCACCTTAAAACTTCATGACACTAAAAATTTTAAAGTCTAAGGATATATAAAATTTTGGAAATGGTGTGAAAAAATTATCAACAGTTAGTTATAAATTTACAGTCTTTTCTGCTAAGGAAACTATAGGTGAGGCTTGTTCTTAACTAGTTATTAATAATTTTTTTGCAACCAATGAGAACTGAAGTGGTTTTTCTATTTAAAAAATATTTAGCTATGGCTATTGTATAGATGCAAATATTATAATGAAACATATTTGAAAAATAATTTTTCTTTAATCTAATTGGCAGAAAACTTTTACTCAATAAGGGCGATTAATGCGCATCCACTACAATAATGGCCTCTTTCTTAACTTAAGGATAATAAAAATATTCAAACCTTTTGGCCTCTCTTAAAATGAGCACAAAGATTTATTATGTTTATGACCTTATAAATATATGCATATATGTTATTAACCTGAACGACGATCTGAAATCAAATTTGATTAGTATTCTAACCTTATAATAGGAAAGATTTAAAATGGGTTATACATTGTTGATCGTGGTAGTGTCTGGTGAGGTGGCAAACCTTTCGTGAGTAGGGAGAGATATTCTTGGAACAAGAATTATTTTAGAGAATCACCTCCTTAATGAGTTGATCTTATAAAAAATTATGATTTTTTTATTTAATCATTTATAATGTGTTTAATTTTCCTATTTTGTAGAAGGTGTGCATTGAAAAACAACAAGAGCATCTACAAATATACTTCAACAACATATAAAATTTGACAAGTAACATATTACACCTATTTTTTTATATATTTCTATTGTGTTTTTATATTGTGCATAAAATGTCAAAAAAGAGTGAACCAAAAAAATCATTGCATACTATCATAGATATAGAAAGTTATGAATCAATGAAAATGAATGAAGAACAAACAATAGATGTAGTATTGAATAACAATAATATTTTTAGGATAAGTCCATTTGTATACAACATAGGGGATTGTCTTTTTGACTCTTTGCAATATTTGTTACATATGCACTTCACTTCGTAGAATTGCGAAATGGTATGATTGATTATTTTCTTAATTGCCTAGCAGAAAAGGACCCCGATTCTTTGTTTTCATATAGGCATGAGCTAGATCCTAAAACATTAAATGAATTGTATCAAATTACTGATGTTAATACATAAGTTTACAACGTATGCACCTATCTGCTATTAAAAAACCAAATTGTAAAGAGTATGGCCTTTGGGGCAACTTATTTTGTATTAAATGGCTAGCAAATTGCTTACATATCCAAATATGTATTTGGTCATCAGCTAGAAAAGTAAAGTACTTGCATTCAAATGAAAATTCAAAAAGTACTACATATTCTATTTTGTTCCATGATGAAGACCATTTGAATGGACATTTTGAACCACTTGTTTCCAAAAAAAGAAAGCCATTGGAACAACGTATTAACCAATCTAATCACTCAAAAACAATTAGTAACTTGAGAAAATAATTTGTTGAGGATAACTCAATAGATTCAATGTCCAAGTTTTGTCAATATGCATTATCAATACCAAATTTTGCATTGGATAATATCATAGAAGTAGAGAACTATGAGTCAAGAAACACACATGGAGATATCTCAATTGACATAGTATTAGGAGACAATAACCTATTTAGAATAAGCCCCTTTGTATACAATGTAGGTGATTGTCTTTTTGACTCATTACAACTACTGTTACATATGTGATACACATCTGTTGAACTAAGAAATGGAGTAGTTGATCATTTTCTAAATTGTCTAGCAATTGATGATCCTAATGCCTTGTTTTCACTTCAAAAAGAGCTAGACTCGCACACACTATCCAAAATGCATGGCATTCATGATGTTAGTACATATCTATGATGCATGCAACTATCTGCAATTCTAAAGCCAAATTGTAATGAGTATGGCCTTTGGGGAGACTTGTTTTGTATTAAATGGTTATCCAGGTGGTTATATATTCAAATATGTATTTGTTCTTTAACAAGAAAAACAAAGTACTTATATTTCAATGAAAATTTACTAAGTACACCATATTTTATTATGTTCCATTATCAGGATCATAAAAATGGACATTTTGAACCACTTGTGAGCAAAAAAATTAAGACACCTAAACAACAGGCTCACCAATCTAAATATTCTGGAACAAATTTATATTCCCCAAAGAAATTTCTAGAGAAGGAAACAATACAGATAATGTCTAGATTATACAAAAACTCATTATCAATATCAAATTGTGGTGACAGTCTTTTCAATAGTATTGCAAGTTTGACTCAAAATGAATATGATAGCCAATGTCTTAGATGCTACATGGCTCAATCCTTTTGTAATGCAATGCTAAATAGAGACAACATAGAAAATGAATGCCTTGAAACATGCTTAAAATCTGAGTTGAAAACTAGTTGTGGTGTCACAAAATGGAAAACATTTATTGCCAAAGTTGGAGATCCATTTCAACAAAGTGAAATTGAAGGATCTGATTTTTGTTTTGAATGTCTATCGTACATTTTGCAAATAAAAATTAAAGTTTACTCATAAAATAGTACCATGCCTACCAAATAATATTGCAAATGTTTACAACCAAAAAAAGTATACAATGTCATATGTTACAAAGTCAATGACATGCATACACATTATAAGCCAAGTGAAGTGGAGATAATAATGATAAATGACATTTATCCTACACAGCCACAAAAAAAAACAATAATGAAAAGCAAACAAAAGCTTAGTATGCACAAATTAAAAGAATCCATTTGAAACAATAAACATGTAAAAACTTGCAACTCTACACATCACACAAAGGGGTCCAACACTATTCTCCATAACTCACTTCGTAAACTAAAACAAGAGATATGCAAAAAACCTAAGCAAATGATTAGTATGCACAAATTGAAAGAATCCATTCCAAACAATAAGTTCAAGTAAAAACTTGCAACTCCACATCTCACAAAGGGGATTATCACTATTTTCCATAACTCACTTTGTAAAGTAAAACAAGAGATACGCAAAAAACATAAAATCCAAAACATACAACAAGGTGGAAAAAAAACCACCAATAGAATCTTACATGGAAAAAATCTAAGACACACCTAAACATGTGTGTCCAATTTGTGGGCAATTGCATTTCAAAAAGAATATTATAAATCTAAGCCAACAAACAATGGAAACATATGGGCTAGTTTTATTAAGGACACAAGAATTTTACGGAAACACATTATGCAATTTTTGTAACCACCAATTGAGGAAAAACAAAAAACCAATATATGCAACACTCGAACATATTAAAATAAATAAGCCACTACAATACACTGCTACACTTTCAAAACTTGAAGAAAGACTACTGCCCCTTCGACTTGCCTTTGAACAAATTTGGAAACTAGGATTAAAAAGACCTCAAATTGGACTAAATGGAATAATTATCAATGTCCCAATGGACATGAACATTATACAAACAATGTTGCCACACTCTACTAATGAAACATCTACAATTGCTATTGCATTAAAGAGACATTTGCAATATAGAAATGCATACCAAAAAGGAAGAGTTTGACCAAATGTTATTATGAATTCTTTAAACAAATTGTGTAAAACAATGTTGTAGAAAATGTAAAATGTTAAATTGAACAAAAATTGGTATCAACATTTGTACCATTTAGAAGAGCATATTACAGTTACCAATTCTTCATCAAGTGATAGCAAAAAAGACAATGACACAAATAATCCAATGGAAATGGAAACAGATACCTTGATCCATGGATTTACTGAGTCAAGAACTATACATTCAATACAAGACAAAGTCTTTGAAATTACACCTACTGAAGGAACACAACCTCTTGGAATATTCCAAGACAAATATGCAGAAGAAATGAATTTTTCAACATTATTTTTTGGAGAACCACATGATGAATGAATTGAAAAGAAAATTTCATACCACAAAATTGCACAATGGGAATTACAAAATTCAAATCAAACATTTACTTATCATACCACCAACTTATTTTTCAAAACAATTAAAATTCTAATTGCCCAAGTTTTTTCTACACTATGGATAAGAATTCACAAAGGGAAATTAAAAGGTAGAACTCTATTAGAAAAAGATGTCAGGCACAAACCAAACCTTGAAAAAAATATTGCAATCAAGTATTAGATATGTAGATTTCGAAAAAATAAGAAATTCATCAGACTATTTGCAACACCTGAAGAGAAATCTTTTCACAATGATATGACAGTTAGGACCACCTACTTTTTTTGTAACTTTTACTAGTACAGAACAAAATTGGGAGCCATTAAAAGAAACATTGAAAGAATTGTACATCTCACACAAAAATAAATCAATATAAAACCAGTAAGAATTGCTTAATGAAGTTGACATTACCTATTTGATTAAAAAGAATCCAACAACTTGTACTCACTATTATAAACATAGAATTAATGCAATGAAACAATTAATATGTTTAGATGAGACATTTTTTGAAAAGGTATTGGACTACTTTTCAGTTACAGAATTCTAAAATTGAGGAAATGAACATGACCATTTCATACTATTGGTTAAAGATGAACCTATTTATTGAAAAGATACTAATACTAGTATTGAACATTTTGTAGACAGATACATAACTTGCAATACTGAAACTTTAAATGAACAAATAGAAAAATACATATACATCGCCATACTAAACAATGCGGCAAGACCAAAAAAGAAAAATACCGCTTTGGTTTTCCGCAACCACCAATGAAAACGACAAGAATTCTTGAACCATGCATTGATGAAAGAAGAAACATGTGTTTGGCTGAAAAACTTAGATCCACTTTAGAATGTTCAAATTATGATTGTTCTACATCTTTTGAGGATTTCCTAGTGAACATAAGCATGGATGAAGAAGAATACATATTGGCCATACAATCTACATTTCTTGCGCCAACAATGTTTTTGAAAAGGAAGCCATCTCAGATTTGGAACAATACATTTTGTAAAAATATTCTACATCTATGACAAGCAAATACAGATGCACAATTTGTTCTAAATGCATATGCTACAAAAATGTATTGTAGCTCATACATGACAAAATTCAATGCCTCAATAACAAAAGCATTTACCAAAATACACACAAAGCAAAAAGAATAGAACATTGATGTGATTAAAATGATAACAAAACTTGGCAATGCTTTGCTCAACCTACAACAAATGTCTACTCACCAAGCTGCACACATTGTGCTTTCACTTCCACTTAACTATAGTTCAAGGAAATGCATATTCATAGACATATCAATTGCTGAAAAACCATACATTTATTTTTAAAAATTCCACATAGCTAAAAAATAAGCTAGATGATTCACAAAATGTTGCTTGTAATAGTTTAAATGACCATTATATAGCACACCCTAAAATATTGGCAAATGTTTGTCTAGCAGAATTTATCGTAGAATACACAACAAGAAAAGGACAGTAAAAAAAGAAGTAGACAACAAATTATTCGATAAATAAGATACAATAAATATGTTGACATCGAGAAATATTATAGGGAACAACTTTTACTATATGTCTCATTTTCCATAGATAAAAACATATTGAAAAAAGGATTCACAACATGGGAAAATGCTCTCATTGCTAATGAAAAGATAGTAAAACTTAATCAAGCAAAGTACACATACCATACAAATGAGCTATGTGTGATTTGGACAATGCTATTAATGATCTCAATATTGAAAATGAGAACTGTACAGAAACAATGTTGAAAACTGAAACACTAAATATAATAAACAATACAATTTGCAATCAGATCTAGACATAATAAAACTAAAATTCTACAACAAACAAATGAGAATACCATTTGAAATTGCTAAACATCCAAACATAGTTGACAACACAGAATACTACAATGTTCAAAGAATGCTAAACAAAGAGCAACAAGCCATAGTAAAGGACATACTAATAAAAAAAACATAAATTATGTGAACCATTGCATTTGTTTCTAATAGGAGGTGTTGGTACAAGAAAAACATTCACTGCTAAAGCTATATACCAAGGCCTACTGCGTATATACAATAACTCTATTGATAATTGTTGTGATGTTCACAACATGCCCCATTTTACCCTCTAGCAATATGAGGACCCTGTTTGCTTTTGCTTTCTAGTGGTTTGGTCTTTCTTGGTGGTAAAAGGGAAAAATGTACTAGATGTTGGAAATACTTGAAAAATCAAAATGCATAGTATTAAAGAGAAATAAGGCTTATTAGTTGGTTTGGCATGAAAAATTATTTAGGGTTTTTTTTAACCAATGGTTAATTCCTTGTATTTCGTGAAATATAGCAGTTTTTGTGAAAATACAATGTTAAGTCAAAGTTGTATGTCATATACAAATATTCGTGCACATAAGATGCTAATGTTGTCAGGTTGTGGTACAAAAGGGGTGGTCTTTATCATTTTTGTATATTGTATCTTGAGTGGTTGGAACTTAAATGTGCAAGCCCGGACCCGAGTGAGTTTTGAAATAACTTGAATAGGAGTTGGATTCCACAATTGTATTATGTATTGTATGTATGAACCCATGCATTTGATATACAAAAGGGAATATACATTCCCAAACCTGAAAGGAATAAATAGTATGTTTTATAAAGGTTGAAATCTGAACAAATGTATATTGTATATCAGCATGTATATTTGTTTGTATTTGAGCACAGATGCAATTTTGGATTTTAAAGGGTTAAAAGTGGTTAAATTTGGCGGGACCCACAAGGGTATTATCATAAAGGTTTCCGATATACAAAAGGTAGTACACAATGATATACATACAAAAGAAGACCTAACAGGGATTTAAATATGGTGTATAACTAACTAAGGTCCGTGCTTTTTGTATGTATGTTATATTGTATGTGTTATGCAAACCGAATATGCAAAAAACAAAGATGCAAAGATACAACATCAGAATTAACAAAAGGTTATGGTTAGATGATACATCTTTCAAGTACACATTTGTATGTTTGAATGTATACATTGCATGTACATTAAGGGATACAAAAGTTAGATACAAAACCTGACATAGTTAAATTTTGAATATTGTATGCGTTAGGTGGGGTCCACATTGGTATGGTTAGAATGAAAAAATACATAAGTGATGCAAATAACAAATATACAAAGCCAGACGTAAAATTAAATGCAGTATGATTCATAACCCCACTGGAGTCTGAGTTTGTATGTTTCAATGATTGTATAAGATTGATATACATACGAATATACAAAATTTGATATACAAAGTTGAGATAAGAAAAGGGTGGTGGAATTAACGTATACAATGTTCAAAATATTAATTGAATGGAAAATTAGGCATGGTTTGAATTGCATGCATTAATTACTACATTCAGTACATATCTAACACTAAAAAACTTACAATTTGAGTAGATAAAAGGTGAAATTTGAGTGTGTTATTTTCATAAGTGCATTCAAAAAGTAAAATTGCAGAAAATTTCACTGAGTGGAGAAAAAGGAGATTCAAGAGTTGAACGGAAATCCCAGAACGGTAATGGTGAGATTTGAACGGTAAATCTATTGTCAACATTCATAAAGTCAAACTAGTTGCGAATACAGGTATGTACCCTGAAAGCTGTTGTAATTCCATTAAATGAAATGGGGATTAGTTATAGTAAATTTCAGTAGAAAATGATGCAAATTAATGTAAAGTACTGTAGTTAATTATAGGAAATGGTTTGATATTGTTAAATTATGTAAATTCCAAATAGTGAAAATGATAAAAAACCCTAGAGTAATTGTAAAAAAGTAAAAAATCCATGGTAAACCCTAGAAAGAGATGTAAACAAGGATGTTAAATGTATAAATTTTCTTGACAGGATAGCCCCAAACCAAAAGAAAGTAGATACTACATCGGTGAGTGAAAAAGAGAAAGTGAAAAGAGAAAGGAAGCTGAAGAAAGAGCCAGTTAGGGAAGAATTACTGTTATACATGAGATATTCATCTTTGATATATATAGGTGGAATAGCAACAGCTACAAATGTTGGCCAGTATGATGCAGAAGATGTGTTACAAAAAATTATAGCACCTGATGCCACTTCAGACATGAGGAAAATTTGGGAAAAGGGGTTATACAAGGCTACTAGATTTCTGTTGGCAATGGATGCCAAAGATTTGGTATTAGAATACATAAGAAGGTATGATTTGACTACCAGAAGAGCAGTGCATAAGGGATAGATTATTGCAAATTTGTCTACAGAAGAAATAGCTAGAATGCTTGGTTTGGAAATTCAGGATCAAATGATGGATATTGATATAGATCAGTATGCTTTAGATTTTGCTAGTAATGAGAAGGAATACAAAAGTGGCATTTTTTATAATTGGTACATAACAGAGAACAAACCAAATATTGCAATAAGAGTGTTGGCCTCCTACAATGTTTTAACAACTAAGCCCATAAAGTTGTGACTCAAAGATTGGACATCTAACCTGAATAACTGTCTCAATAACTATGAAGGTGCATTTAACTTGACAACCTAGGGATGTGAACGTTAAATGGGTCAGCATAGTATGTGTACTAGGAATCCCAAAGTAGCCACATTCATTCTACAACTAAGAAAGTCATAATACTGAAAGTAAATTAATTGGAAAGAATAACATAAATGCTTGAACATCAACCAACAACTATACTAAGCTAAAGTACATGACAAAAAATGAAAATCTGGGTAAATAAATAGGAAACTACTCTATTTTCTTTGGCTACAAGAATAGACACAGAATGGAATTCTAGTGGATGTACGAATAAACGATGCTAGATTCTAACTAACTGCTTAACAAAAAATAACAACTAAACTAAAGGATGGAATGCTCACCAAGTGGGACCCCTTGGATGAGTATCCCTTAAGACAAATGTAAACTCAGAGATGCAAACTTATAACATCATTTTATTCATTGGAAAACATGAGTACAAATGAGTAGAATAATTATATTACTTAAAACTGGATAATGCAAGTACAACCTGAGATTAATCAATCCCTCAAAAGGAGCATCTAAGTCTTATTTATAGAGAGAAAACTACAAAACCAACTACCTAGCAAGGCAGTCAACTCCAACAAAATAGGAGGATGCCACTTTAGGAAAAGCATAAAAAGTGGAGAGGAGGTTATGCATACGTGGAATCTAGTCAAGCATGCTTGCCTTGGTGTAGATCTAGCACAATAGTAGCTCCAACATTTGCTCAACAAGTAATTAAGACTAGTTACAAGGAATTTATATTCCCTCCATTTGACATTTGAATGACCACCTTGTTTGACTTTGATGGCAAGCAACCAACTACCAGAATCTTCCTCGACTTCATAGGCTGGTAATTATATTTGCAAAACAATATTAGTACGCACAACAATTGCATATCTATAACTATCTTAGAGTAACATTCATTAACCACATGTAAAATTAACATAGATAATTCATATAGCATGTCAAAGTCATTGAAGATTATAGGAAATAGCCTACGCCCAATATCTTATGGTTTTGAGGAATTGTCATGAAAAAATTAAGATCTAGGTATCAATGTCCATGATAACTACAGTAAATGGATAATAAATTCTAACAAAATTCAGTCATAAACTAGACTCATCACTCTCCCCAACCTAAGACTTTGTTGGTCCTCCAACAGAGGAAGGGTTGTTCTTCTGTTTGGTCAATGCTCTGAAATTTGTAACTGCCAGCTGCCCAATATCAGTTTCTGCAGTGCATGAATTAGGATCCCAACAGAATCCTTGTTGTCTATCCAATCTATTCCATCTCTATTTCTCTCTAGCAATATCATAATGGTAGTATCTGAAATTTGGCACAATCCATAATAGGATAGGTGGTTGGAAAATTAAGGGAAGCCAGAATTGCCCCTTTGTCCTCCCAATCTACATATATCTATCTACTCTTTTGCATGTTACAGCATAGTTCTGCAGAGAGTGAGGCTCTGCTTGTTTTAGCTCATCAAACAAACTGTTCCACCTTTGTGTCAAATATCCTTTTACAGAATCTCCTATATGTTTGCTACCTTCTCATATTCTTTGTAAACTACTTCTCTCTCAGGCAGGATTCTATTGCCATAGCTTGGTCTATAAAGCATTCTATTCCAATCATTGAAAATGCTCCCTGGATTCCTAGATTCAGCTCTGATGGACAGGGGAATGTTGAATTCTACTTGCCTATAGGCCCTGAATTGTTGTCCCCAACTAATCTCATTTTACATCTAGGACATAAATGCCCTTAATTGAACATCCCCAACATACAACAAGGGATTCCAATAATGGTCTTGGGACACAACATAATTATGTAAATAGAATTCACACAACAAATTCTTCATTTCAGGAGGAGCAATCCGATAAGCATTGAAAAATTCAAGAGGAGTCTCAATGGAAGGATTCAAACTTGAAACAGTCCTTGCTAATTTAAAAGAGATACCTTTCTTTTAAATATAGAGCATAGACACTTGGGGGAGTCCTGCACTCTAATACCTGAGGAACTAAAGCTTTCATATTATCCACTCTCTCCTTTAAAGTCACAATTTTTGCATTCTTTTCTTCAATCTCTTCATCTTTCTTTTGAATTTCATCTTTCAATCTACATTTCTCCTTCTTCCATTCTTCTTCTCTCCTCTACATCTAATTCCACAAATTCATAGCTACCATATGCATCAAAAAATTAGAGGGTCTGTGTATTCCTACCAAAGGCTTTCCTACCACAAATGGTTGACCTTCATATAGGACAAGCCAAAAGGTTTCTTAATGTTCAACCAATTCCAGCTACAGGGCGTCTTGTTGCAGGAATTCCTATTTTTCTTCATGTCCCTAACTCTCAATATGTTCAACAACGACAGCAAGGTCTACCAGTGTTACATTTGTTCTTTCCTCAAATATGTCTTTTTCTACAACATTCACATACCCCATTGGGGCCTCTGTATCCTCAGCTATCATTTCTTCAACCCTAGGGGTTCTTTGTGGAGGCACACTAGAGGCTAGCTCAGTAGGTCTCAATTTACTAGAAGGGCTCTCATGTTTTTCTTCAGCTGCAGGAAGAACAGTGTCAACCTTCTATTTATTAGAGCTCGGTACCTTCTTTTCTACGGTTTGCTTTTTAGCTTTACCCTTCCTTATTTCTCCCTTTTTCTTATGTACCCTAGTTTGAATTAGATTGCTAAGAGGAACATCATCATCATAATCTAAAGAACTTTCTTTGTCTGCATTCTCTGCCTTGGAAGAACTAATCTTAATAGTTTGTTCAGTTGCAGAAGGATTTATACTAGAAGTTGAGGCTCCTGGAGTGGATTCAATAGAACTCACCATCCTCCTGGTCCTACGAGGTTGAGGCACAACCGTAGGCCGCAAATGCCTTGGTCTTATTTGATCAATATTTAAAAATTCTTCCCAAGTCATATCAGACACATCATGCAGAGACTTTTCAACTAACAATTTGACCAAACAATGGTGAGAAACATAATTAGCCCTACCTTTCTGGGTCTCAGCTACCATGATTGAGAGGAGGTGGTATAGCATGTTTGGCACATTCATTCTTCTCCCATGCCTCATATGATTTAGCAATTTGAAATGCACAAAATGAAGATTTGACTAACAACCTTCACAAGTAATGTACCTCACAACATGAATAGAAACTTGCTTCCATGGCTTAGGTAGAGAGGTTCTCTTGGCTCCCTATTTGTCCACAATTATTGGAGGGTCACCAGGTTCTGTAAATTCAGCCCTAGCTGACCTGGCATCTTTGGCAATAGGGTATTATTTAACCGTCGGCAGGTAACCCTGTAACTTCTGCAATGCTTTCTTTAGTAGCCAATACCTCTAACCCTTTTACTGTGCTCTTCCCTTCTGACAATGTCTGGACAAATTCTGATGCAACATCTTCATTAAAACCATTCATCTTCAAGAAGTAATCTAACTACCCACAACTTCTAAACTAAGCCTGGCTGGGTGCATCTTGCAGTAATACATCATGAACTGAGGGTTCATTTCAAATTAATCCACCTCCCATTGTTTTAGTTGTTCTAAAAATAAATAATCACTCTACAAAGTTCTTCTTTCTGTAATCTTCTAAACTTCTCCTTCCTGCAACACTACTAAGTTTCCAATGCCAATGCTATCAGAATTTTCCTTATTTGGTGATGCAGAGCATCTAGGACAGCAGTCACCACTATGCTTTCTTGAGACAGTCATAACATGACTTGATAGTCACAATAACCTTCATAAGTGGACTCTTTGAAGGCAAAATCTTGCCTGGCTTATACTATACAAAATCAATAACTCACTAAGCATCTAATGCCTTTCTTGGCAAACCAATAATATGATACACAAACTATCACCTCTTGATGTGACTGTGTCCTTCACATGGTTCTACAGGTTCTCTTAACATGCTTAACTCACACTAGACCATTCTCCTGCCTTCCCAATCTTCACAAGACTCTAAAACAATTAAAATACACTCCATTCCATTGAGCAAAGACAGAAAATGATCAATAGAATGGACAAAAATACATTGGTTTGCTCAGAAATACCCAAAGGCAGCGTTCTAACCCACTTCCAAACAAAATAGAAATGCAGAAATAAAAATGGATGTCAAGAAATCAAACAAGATGCACAGGATAGGTAACTCACTACCCTAACCACCCATCACCAGCACCATCCACTTCTAGGCCATACAAGTATGGATTTTTTCAGGCAAACAACAAATAACTTAAGGAGACAGCAATTAAAACACAGTATTAGGAAACCAGCTATATCTCTCACCTAGTTTGCTTTCAAGACTCCAAACCAAGTTTGAAACAAAGGTGTCTCAACACTCTTTCTATCCATCACAAGCTTGTGCCATGACAGGGCCGTACATGTACGGCAAACTGCAGAAAAATAGCAAGTTTCTTAACTGTGACAGCAAGTTTCAAAGCAGATTTCAATTTTACACCCATATCTTTCTCCTCCTGCAATGTCAAGATATCAAACTAGCTTTAAAAGATAGTTAACTCATCCACCTTCATTTCCAAGTAGTCAACCCCCCATGACAATGCCATACAACAGAAAAGTACGGACTGTTACAAAGTGCAAATTTAGAAAAAATAGTTACAGAGCAGATTTTGGGAAAACATGCATATCTTCCTTATTATCCATTGCCAAGACTTCAAACTAGCTGCATTTGGAAGTCATCTCACCCCTCTACACATGCAACATACATTGTGGCCATGACTGTTCCGTACAGGTATGGAAAACTCAGAAAAACAGTGAAGAAAACAGAAAAAATTAGGAAAAAGTAGAAAAACAGCATTCCTTTGTTATTATTTCTCAATCTATTGAATGAAATCATACAATACAACCTCCCTTGGCTTAAAACAAGCCTCAACAATGCTTGAAAATGTTTTACCTTCCAAAACCATCGATTTCCTTCTTGATTTCCAACTGCAGCTTTTTAAAAAATAGAAACTGTCTTCTTGAAACTGTTTTAGAACTGCCTGTCCACCGGTTGTTTTGGTGTTTAGAAAGCTTTTGACAAGTGGTCTAACCTTGGATAAGGTATTAACACAACTACACCTTTTGACATGCCTTTAAAAGGCTAAAAAGCATGAGAACTTAATGACTTCCTAATAAACAATAAAACTTAAATTCATCTTGCAAACTACCTATGACTGTCCTAACTAGGACTTATAACAAGACAAAAGAAGAATCTAGCTATTTGGACATAGTCCAATTACAACGTGGCTTTTCAAGCCTTATACATCAATAAAATGGTCTCAGAGACCTTATTAAACTAAACAACCTCAAGTAAAATCTCGACAACTTAGTGTTCCTGCACCATACTCCTCAGCATGATGAAAACTCTTGTCCCAAGAGTTAGGGGATCTACTCCAACCATTCTTCCATCTTGTTGGGATGTTCCTCTGACTGGTGACAGGGAACATGAACTCTCCAAGAGTTAGCTTCCTCCTTCTCCAACCTGCATGGCTCCTGTAAATAGTGTTAGAAACATAAAACTTGTTGTGATGTCCTTGCAATGCTTCAGCTCTTTTCAACTGGAACTTCTGATTCATTCCTCCCTGTACCATCTTTTGTTTGCCTTCCTTCTTCTAGCTCCTTATAGGACACTCAATGTCCCCTACCTTAACATAACTCAAGTCCCAAGCCTGCTGCTCTCTAGGATTGTCATCCACCTTCTTGTGTTGCATATGTGTTTGCTGTGTGCAATCACCCTGAACCTGCACATTCAACTTCAATTTCTCTCCAAAGCAAATTGTAACCTGTTCCTTCTTCTCCTCACAAGGTAAAGGAATCAATTTGAACTTCTTGCCATCTTTGTGCACTACATAGGTATTAGTATACCCATCATGAATTGTCCTTCTCGAATACTGCCATGGTCTGCCCAAGATTACATGCCCACATGTCATAGGAATAACATCACACAAAACAGAGTCTTGATATGGACCAATTGTAACCATTACCTGCTGCTCTTGACTCACCCAAGTAACATTGTAAGGACTGGGATGATCAAAAGTCTCCAACCCCAACTTATTCACCATTTCCAAAGAAACTAAGTTATCATGAGAACTTGAATCTACAATCAACTTGCATATCTTGCCATGGCTCAAACAATTATTCTGAAAATAGATACCTGTGGTGGTTGCTACATCTTACCTCTTTCCACCATGAGCATCTTTCCATCCATCATAGGAGAGGCTGACGACATTTCTGGTTCTTTTGGCTTCTCCTCCTCTTGTGCCAAGTGAACTCTTTTATCCTTGGTCTTGTCAACACCATCCTTCTTAGGACAGTTGAAAGATGTGTGTCCCACCTCATTGCAGTGGTAACATCTACCTGTGAACACTCCTCTACCTGATCCAAATCTACCTCCACCTCTATGTCTACCTCTCTGTTCTGTAGACAACTCCTTACCCTTCTCATTGTTGTTCTGAACTTCACTAGTAGGTTTGCCCCTACCTCTGTTTCCTCTTCCATAACCTCCTGGCCTTTCTTGCTTCCTCTTCACTCTCTCTTCAGCCCTGATGGCTAACTGAAAACACTCTCCAAGTGTTTTGGTACTGCTAACCCAATCTCATCCAGCAAGTTATACCTAAGCCCATTAAGGTACCTTGCTACTTTCTCTTCTTCATCTTCCAATCCACCTCTAATACTAAGCTTATGAAATTGCTCAGTATAGGACATAACATCCATGTCCTTCTGTTTCATATTCGGCCTCATCCTCTTTGTCTGAATAGAGTAATCAGATGGAAGAAACTGATCCTTCATCATGTCCTTCATCCTACTCCAAGAAGTGATCTTTGATGCACCTCTAGCCATTCTCTCTGTCTGCACACTACTCCACCAGGTAAGTGTTGTTCCTCTCAGTTTTGTCTTTGCAAACTTAATCTTTTTCTCATCACTCATCTCCTCATACTCAAAAAAATTTTCCAGGGCATCTATCTACCCTAACACGTCTTCACTATCCATCTTCCACTGATAGATAGGTAGCTCTATGTTTGCCTTAGTTCCACTTCCTTGGACTGCCTTCAGCAATCTCACAAACTTCTTTTCTTCAGCATCTAACTCATCCTCAGGAGGATTCTCATCTGCATCCTCATCTTCTTCTGACTCATTTTGTTCATCCCCTCTAGGTTTCTTCTCCAATGCTTCCAATCTAGCCAAGATTGTTGCATTTTCTCTTCTTACTTGCCTCAGCTCTCTGTCTCTGGTAGCATCATGTTCTCTTCTATCTCTCAGCTCTTTCTCTCTTGCCTCTAAGGCTTCTCTCAACTCAGTACTCTCTCTTGCCATCTGGTTCTTTGAAGGCATCTTCACAACTCTCTCAAAAACTCTTATCTTCTTCACAAGATCCTTTACTCCTTCAAGGACCTACTAACTTCACTCAGATACCAAAAATGATGCAGAGCATCTAGGACAGCAGTCACCACTATGCTTTCTTGAGACAGTCATAACATGACTTGACAGTCACAATAACCTTCATAAGTGGACCCTTTGAAGGCAAAATCTTGCCTAGCTTATAACATACAAAATCAGTAACTCACTAAGCATCTAATGCCTTTCTTGGCAAACCAATAATATGATGCACAAACTATCACCTCTTGATGTGACTGTGTCCTTCACATGGTTCTACAAGTTCTCTTAACATGCTTAACTCACACTAGACCATTCTCCTACCTTCCCAATCTTCACAAGACTCTGAAACAATTAAAATACACTCCATTCCATTGAGCAAAGACAGAAAATGATCAATAGAATGGACAAAAATACATTGGTTTGCTCAGAAATACCCAAAGGCAGGGTTCTAACCCACTTCCAAACAAAATAGAAATGCAGAGATAAAAATGGATGTCAAGAAATCAAACAAGATGCACAAGATAGGTAACTCACTACCCTAACCACCCATCACCAGCACCATCCACTTCTAGGCCATACAAGTATGGATTTTTTCAGGCAAACAACAAATAACTTAAGGAGACAGCAATTAAAACATAGTTTTAGGAAACCAGCTATATCTCTCACCTAGTTTTCTGTCAAGACTCCAAACCAAGTTTGAAACAAAGGTGTATCAACACTCTTTCTATCCATCACAAGCTTGTGCCATGACAGGGCTGTACATGTACAGCAAACTGCAGAAAAACAGCAAGTTTCTTAACTGTGACAGCAAGTTTCAAAGCAGATTTCAATTTTACACCCATATATTTCTCTTCCTGCAATGTCAAGATATCAAACTAGCTTTACAAGATAGTTAACTCATCCACCTTCATTTCCAAGTAGTCAACCCCCCATGACAATGCCATACAACAGAAAAGTACGGACTGTTACAAAGTACAAATTCAGAAAAAACAGTTACAGAGCAGATTTTGGGAAAACATGCATATCTTCCTTATTATCCATTGCCAAGACTTCAAACTAGCTGCATTTGGAATTCATCTCACCCCTCTACACATGCAACATACATTGTGGCCATGACTATTCCGTACAGGTACGGAAAACTCAGAAAAACAGCAAAGAAAACAGAAAAAAAGGAAAAAGCAGAAAAACAGCATTCCTTTGTTATTATTTCTCAATCTATTGAATGAAATCATACAATACAACCTCCCTTGGCTTAAAAAAAGCCTCAACAATGCTTGAAAACATTTTACCTTCCAAAACCATCGATTTCCTTCTTGATTTCCAACTGCAGCTTTTTAAAAAATAGAAACTGTCTTCTTGAAACTGTTTTAGAACTGACTGTCCACCGGTTGTTTTGGTGTTTAAAAAGCTTTTGACAAGTGGTCTAACCTTGGATAAGGTATTAACACAACTACACCTTTTGACATGCCTTTAAAAGGCTAAAAAGCATGAGAACTTAATGACTACCTAATAAACAATAAAACTTAAATTCATCTTGCAAACTACCTATGACTGTCCTAACTAGGACTTATAACAAGACAAAAGAAGAATCTAGCTATTTGGACATAGTCCAATTACAACGTGGCTTTTCAAGCCTTATACATCAAGAAAATGGTCTCAGAGACCTTATTAAACTAAACAACCTCAAGTAAAATCTCGACAACTTAGTGCTCCTGCACCATTTGGGAGTTCAAGATTATGACAAGAGTAGTAGAGGCAGTAAGGAGTAATCAATGATGGCTGTCACCTGACACTTGTGAGCCATCATCTCACTCAGAATTCAAATCAATTCAATTTTAAACTTTTGCTGACGTGTTGGCATAAACAAACATGGACTGACACGTGGACATGGTATTCACACTCGCCTCCCCAACCTAAATTTGAGCATGTGTCCACACATGTGGAATGGTGATGCTTGATTTATAGTGCAAGGAATAATTACATGCTATGGAGAACATCGACATTAATGTACAATAATTAAATAAATGTACAAAAAGATAATTAAGATATAACAAAATGATGTCCACATACCTTGATTTGTGGAAGATCAATTGCAAAAATGCTGGAGAAAGTATTGGTCACCTTGTAAGAAATTCATTGAGCAATGAATGAAAGTGGAGCAGAAGAAGGTGAGGTGGAATGAAGTGAAATCATTGGAACATGATGGAAGAGAGAATGATGGATATGGGTGGGTGGATGGGTGAATGGATGAAGAAGTGGACTCCCACAAAAGTGGAAATCTTTATTATGACAAATGTCGTACCTTGGTTAACCAGAAGGAGGGAAACTAGGTCCGCTGCCTTTAGCTGCAGGAAGTTTGGGAGTTGCATGCTGATTGAATTGCTGCAGGAATTCATCCTTCAAAGTTGGCTTGTGATACAATCTTAGCCAATGACCATTGACAAGTAGCTTAAATATGATAGGGTCAATGGTGGTGAGCTGAACAACACCATTGGGGAAAACTTCAGCAAATTCATATGGTCCTAGCTATCTTGTCCACAATTTCCCTGCATTATCCTGATACCTTGAGTCATAGAGCAGTGCCCGGTCATCTTGCTGGAATTTCTTGTCTTTGATGAATTTCTCATGCCACTTGATTCTCTAATTCTGCACTACCTCTGTGTGATGCAAGGCTGCTTTTCTCATTTCATCCAAAGTATTAAGCTGCATGATTCTAGCCTTTTGTGCCTCAGATATATCCATCCCCAAGTCTATTACAGTCCTAAGAGTCTTATGTTCAAACTCAATAGGTATCACAGCCGTCTTTCCATACAGCAACTCAAAAGGGGTGAATCCTGTGGTTGTTTTCCAAGTTGTCCTATAGGTCTAGATAGCTTCTGGCAGCCTATTTCCCCAATCCTTCCTATGGAAAACTACTATTTTGGTCAAAATGGCTCCAATTTCCCTATTAGTCACCTCAACTTGTCCATTGGCCTGAGGGTGATAAGGAGTAGACTTTTTGTGCCTTGTGTTGTACTTATTGACTAGTACTGCAACTAGGGTTGAGGTGAATCGAGCTCCTTGATCAATCACTATTTCTCTGGGAACCCCATATCATGTGAAAATTTCCTCATAAAGAAATTCTGCAACCCTATTATCTCTTGCATGCTTCATGGCCTTAACTTCTACCCATTTTGTTACATAATCAGTGCATACTAGGATATAGGATTTACCATTGGATGGAGGGTCAATAGGTCCTACAAAATCTAATCCCCACTTATCAAATGGATTGACCACTAGCTAAGGGTAAAGAGGCATCTCATCAGATTTTGTTAGTCATCCCGTCCTCTAGCATCTGTCACATTTTTGTGTATATCTCCCTACATCCTTGTGGAGTGTGGGCCACTAATAACCAGTATTTAGAATCTTCATTTCTATCCTCTTGGCTACAAAATGCCCTCCACATGGTTCATTATGGCATGTATACAAAATATCATATGTTTCATCTTCCCTTACACATCTCCTCATGACATGGTCTGGCCTAGTGTAGAACAAACATCTAGAAATCCATGAAAAAGGAAAAGACTTTTCAATGAGCACCCTTCTCTCCTTAGGAGACAAATGAGGAGGGACTCTCTCTGTGACTAGATAATTAGCTATGTCAGCATACCATGGTGTTTGCACAGTGATTGAAAACAAGTGTTCATCAAGGAAAAAGTCTTCAATGAGTTGGTTGTCCTCTAATGTAGTTAGTCTTGAAAGAAAGTCTGCAACAACATTGGACTTCCTTGGCTTATCCACAATAGTAATGTAAAATTCTTGCATTAACAACACTCATCTTGCTAATATACTTGGTATCAAGGGTTTGTTCATGAGATACCTAATGGCTGCATGATCTATGTACACAAATATTTGATAGTCTGTGATGTAGTGCCTGAATTTGTTGAGGGCATAAATTACTGCCAGCATTTCTTTTTCTGTTACTGTGTAATTGAACTCAGCTCCTTGCAAGTTTTTGCTAACAAAATAAATAGCATGCTCAATAGCTCCTTCTTTCTGCCCTAAGACTCCTATGGCATAATCTGATGCATCAGTATGGATGTGGAAAGGAAGCTCCCAATTGGGCCCTTTCAGTACAAGAGCATGAGTTAATGCTACCTTTAAATCAGAAAATGCCTTGTTATAGTCTTCATTCCATTGAAATTCAACATCTTTAGTGAGAAGTGTATACAATGGTGCTGCCATTTTGCTGAAATCCTTGATGAAACATCTATAGTACCCTGCATAACCCAAGAAACTTCTAACATCTTTTTGCTTTGTAGGCATGGGCAGATTGATTATTACCTCAATCTGTGTTGGGTGTACCTAAATTCCTTTTCGAGAGACTTAGTAGCCAAGTACTACACCTTTCTGCATCATCATGAAGCACTTTGCACTGTTCAAGGATAGATTGTGGTCTTCAAATCTCTCTAACACCTTTCCTATGTTTTCCAGTGCCTCATCAAAAGTAGCACCATAAGTAGTGAAATCATCCATATAGATTTCCATGCAATCATGTGAGATATCAGAAAATATGCTAATGACTGCCCTTTGGAAAGTTGTAGTTGTATTGCATAAGCCAAATGGAAGCACTGAGTAGGCATAAGTCCCCCAAAGACAAGTAAAGGTTGTTTTCTCTTGGTCTTCTGGTGTAATCTAGATCTGATTGTAATTATTGAACCCATCCAAAAAGAAAAAGTACTGCTTTCATGCAAGTGAGTCCAATACCAGATCTATGAAAGGAAGGGGAAAATGATCCTTTTTGGTGGCATAATTTAATTCTCTGTAATCAATACAAACTCTCCATTTCCCTCCCTTTTTAGGCACTAGAATGAGAGGAGACACCCATTGGCTATCTGAGATTAGGTAGATAAATCCTGCATCTAATAGCTTTTGCAATTCTTCTTTGACAATCTCTCTTAATGCAGGGTTGATTCTCCTTTGTGGTAGTCTCACTAGTGTACAATCTTCCTTTATGTAAATCCTATGGGTGCACAATGTGGGATCTAGTCCTTTCATGTCATGGTAATCCCATGCAAAGGCATTCTTATGTTTCTTCAACAAGTTTGTCAAAGACAGTTGTTGTTCTTGAGTCAATCTGTTGTTAATATTTAGATGTCTTTCTTTAGAAATCTCCAATTGAGTTGTTAAATCAACCATAGTTGCTTCACTAATGCTTGGTACCTTAATTTCTTGTGGAAGTAATGTATGAGACATACCTGTTACTATAGGAGAAGTGGGAACAAGTGTCTTCACTGGATCAACACAATGAGAAGATGATGCTTCCTCAACTTCACAATGATTCTGAATTATGTTGGACAATATCTCATCTTCCTCTTGATGCTGCACGAAAGAGCTTCTGCCTAACATCATTAGCTGCACCATAGAATTAGCTTCCTCAGCCTCTTCATCAACATGTGGCCAAACAATATTATCTAAATCATGAGATGGTTGTGTAGGCGAGTAAAGAACAAGCTTTTTAGTGCTTCTCCCATAAGAGATGGTCATGTCTCCAGACCAACATCCAATAAAAGCATCGGCTATGGCTAACCACGGTCTTCCTAAAATAATGGGATAACCTCCCAATGTAGCTTTAGGAGAAAATATCATGAAGTTAGCCGGATATTCCCATGAGTCCAAGGAGACCACAAGGTCCTCTAC
The DNA here is from genome assembly GCA_027924645.1 of Cunninghamia lanceolata. Classification (NCBI taxonomy): domain Eukaryota; kingdom Viridiplantae; phylum Streptophyta; class Pinopsida; order Cupressales; family Cupressaceae; genus Cunninghamia; species Cunninghamia lanceolata. The sequence continues at coordinate 4,224,183 of BSBN01001005.1, forward strand.
AATCCCATCAGGTTTAACAGTAGAACTATCGGTAAGCTATAGGACAATAGGAGTAGGCCTCATGTTTACAATATTTAGTTGTTGCAGGATATCCTTGGCAATTACATTTATGGCTGCTCCAAAATCAATTAGAGCATTCCTTATTTGTATCCCATTTATTACAACTCCTACCACAGGACTCCTTGGATCATTATATTTGGGAATAGTCACTTTCCCGAGCATGATGTCAGCCAATTGTCCCACCACATGAACCATAGTGGGGTCTTTCCTCTTCCGGCTTGGCTTCTTAAGGCATGGTTCCTTGATTGCTTTTCCATGTATAGGAACATCTTTTATGGCCTAAAAAAGAGGGATCTTGACACATACATGCTTCAACTATTCTAGAATGTCAAAGGTGGGTTCCTATGTCTCATCCTTTTGTTTCACTATTTCCAACCTCTGTGGAAACGGTGGTTCTTGTGCAGTCTACTTGACTAGGGCTGGTTTAGGATTTTTAGGTGCATTTGGCTGAATGGGGGCATTTAAAGGCTCCTCTTCTTCCTCAGGAAGCTCAATAATAATGGGTCTAGAAGGAGTTGCCAAAGTAGTTTCTAAACGTAGCTGGATATCACTGACACTCACAGCATATGCAGGAAATTGGTTTGGATCAGCAGAGTATATCAGTTGTTGCTGTGGTCTATTATTTGGGTTAGGTGAGGGCTGAGATGGTAACTGAGTAGGTTTAGGTACATTTGCATTTGAATTAGTAGATGGAGGCATTATAGCAAGCTGCTGGGGCTGAGAAGGTGGTTGCATGTAATTAGTTGTCTAGTTTGGTCATTGCTGTCCTTCCCTCCATTGGGATGTTTGCTACCAATTTCTTGGAGGTGACTGCTAATTCCCCTGAGGTTGTTGCCACTGAGGTGCAAGGTTTTGGTACTTTTGCCAAGTATTTGGAGGGTTATTCCAAGGCTGAGGTGGATATCCTCCATAGTTGGATGGAGGTGGTTGTTGCTATTGGTTACCAAATGCATAAGTATTAAAATATGGTCCAACAAATGATAATGGATCAGGTGGCATACCTTGTCTTGGAGCCCATGGCCTCCTTTGTGCAACATAGTAGACTTGATCTTCCTCAACCTGGATTGGCTTGAACTCAAGTGGAATCTGCTTACTATCAATATTAGCTATCATCTTGCATCTACAGTGCCTCTTCTTTTGTTTGCAATGAGGGCAATATTTTGTCACCATTACCTCTGCCTCTTCTTGCTTCTTCTTTTCTTGAAGTGTGTCCAACTGGGTGGCCATATTATTTATCATATCTTTCTTAAAATTAGACAACAAGTGACTTATGTCCATCCTTGAAACTACATTGGTAGAGGTTTTGCTCATAAGGGAATGGTAACCTCTTCCTTTCTTCATGGTGGATCTGGAAAAATTCTAGCAAATCTTCTTAATATCCTCCCATGGCACTTGAGTAATATCTCCTCTGTCCATCAAATCCAAGGCATCCATGCAATGGCCACTTATACCTCTAACAAAGAGTAGTTTCTGAGAATCCTCATTAAGTGTATGATGGGGAGATTTTTGTAAACAAAATAGGAACCTTGAGATGTAATCCTCTAAACTTTCATCTTCTTTCTGCTACATTCTGAAAATATCATCTCCTCTCATATCTTCACCCCTACAGTAGTCTTTATACTTCTCAAGAAATTTCTCTTTCATCTCATCCCAAGTGTTGACAGTATCACTACCTAGACCCATAAACCATCTCAGTGCAACATCTTTCATGGTGGTAGGAAACAACTTAAGCCTATGAGCATCAGTGGTGTAGTCATAGCTTCTACAGAGGATATCAAATTCAAACAAGAAAGTGCCTAGATCCTTTGTTGAAAGTCCATAGAACTTGGGGAGAACTAGATCCGTGATGTTCTTGAGGTTATCTACTTCATTTTGAAGAGCAATATGAAATGGAAAAGGTTAGTTGATTGGGCCTATTTGTGGCAGCCATAGCTTCTTGGCCGATTATCAAAGCAAATGGATTGTCAATCAAGTTTTGGTCAGCTTGTTCTTCAAAAGATGTTTTAGAACTATTCAAATCAGGGAATGCATCAAGATAAAGATTTACATCAGCTTCTTCTGCTGGGTAGTTTGGAATAGGATCATTAGGAAGGAATCTCCTAAAAGCATCTCTTCTTTTGCTTCTATGCATGTAGTATATAGTCAGTATCAACCAACTCACATAAAGAATGTTGTGAACGGATTGTGGGTTGTTACTTCTTTAAAGTTGGGTATTCTTAAGAACATACTTCAAAAATACTTGTACAAAAAATACTACTAAGAATGACTCCAAAGATCTTCCTTGTTTGACACCATCCCCGGCAACGACACCAAAAATGTTGGCCTCCTACAATGTTTTAACAACTAAGCCCAAAAAGCTATGAATCAAAGATTGGACATCTAACCTAAATAGCTATCTTAATCACTATGAAGGTGCATTTAACTTGTCAACCCAAGGACATGAACTTGGAATTGGTTAGCAGAGTATGTTCACTAGGAATCCCGAAGTAGCCACATTCATTCTATAGCTAAGAAAGTCATAATGCTGAAAGTAAATTACTTGGAAAGAAATAACATAAATGCTTGAACATCAACCACCAACTATACTAAGCTAAAATACATGATAGAAAATGAAAATCTGGGTAAAGAAATAGGAAACTACTATGTCTACTTTGGCTATAGGAACAGACACAAAATGGAGTTCTAGTGGCTGCAGGAACAAACGATGCCAAATTCTAACTAACTGCTTAATAGAAAATAACAACTAAACTAAAGGATGGAATGCTCACCAAGTGGGACCCCTTGGATGAGTATCCCTTAAGACAAATGTAAACTCAAAGATGCAAACTTATAACTTCATTTTATTCATTGGAAAACATGAGTACAAATGAGCGACATAACTATATTACTGAAAACTAGATAATGCAAGTACAACCTCAGATTAATCAACCCCTCAGAAGGAGCATCTGAGTCTTATATATAGATAGAAAATTACAAAACCAACTACCTAGCAAGGTGGTCAACTCCAACAGAATAGGAGGACGCCACTTTAGGAAAAGCATAAAAAGCAGAGAGGGGGTTATGCATGCATGGAATCTAGTCAAGCATGCTTGCCTTGACACAAATCTAGCACAATGACATCTCCTAAATTTTCTCAATAAGTAATTAAGACCAATTATAAGGTGGTTATATTCCCTCCATTTGACATTTGAATGACCACCTTGTTTGACTTTGATGGCAAGCAACCAACTGACAGAATCTTCCTCGATTTCATAGGCTGGTAATTATATCTGCATAACAATATTAGTATGTACAATAATTGCATATTTGTAACTATCTTAGAGTAACATTCATTAAAGGCATGTAAAATTAACATAGACAATTCATATAGCATGTTAAAGTCACTAAAGATTATAGGAAATAGCCTATGCGCAATATCTTATGGTTTTGAGGAATTGTCATGAAAAGATTAAGATCTAGGTATCAAAGTCCATGATAACTACAGCAAATGGATAATAAATTCTAACAAAATTGAGTCATAAACTAGACTCATCAAAGAGTAGCAAAGAACTTATATAGGATTGATTTCAAGGAAGAGAAACATATAATGATCACCTTATTGAGCAGGTTGGTTGGGTTGAAAGATGCAACAAAGTGTGAACCATGCATGTTCACCATCATTCAGTTTATGAGAGAGAATCCTTGAACAATTCATTGGCCCAAGGCTATTAGTACTGCAATATGGAAGCAGGCATTGGGGTGGAAGAATAAGTAGAGGGGCTTCTATATGTCTTCCTATGTGATCTATTCATGTGCAGTCGAGATGCAACCAATGGTTGGGATTGAAAGAGTAGGTACCCTGGGAAGTGGTCCAGGTCAAAATCTTGTTTATGATCATTATCCTAATTTGAAGGAAGAGAATGCCCTAAGAAAATATGCACTAGTGAATGATGTATTTTATACTTATCTGGTGAGAGTTTTAATAGGGGATAAGGATAGAAGGCTATTAGAAGAAGCAACAAGTGCCATAGGCTTACATAGCTCTTGGTATATATAGTTCCCTACCTTCACTTACATCAAAACTAAAGGATTTGTGGGAAAGCCATTTAAATTACAGAGGTATCCTCTAGATAGACTAATTATATTAGAGTTCTCCAGACAAATTTTGAATGTATTTGGGATGTATAAGAGGAAGTTTGGTAGAGGAAACATAAAGTTCCCTTGGGTGATTGGTAGGTATTCCTATTATAATTAAGATATAGCTCAATATTCAGAAAAGGAGATAAGGTACTATGGGTTCAAAGAATTTGAGTTAGCTAGACACTTTGATCCATTCCATATGATCCAAAACTACATTTATCATAAGTATAGACATCAGGTACATATTGAAGATTTCTGGTCAGATTGTGAAAATGAAAAAGAGGTGAGGAAGAGGGCTCACCAAAGATTAACCTTAGACTAAATGGGAACAATGGAGGAAATTAGTGTACCCAAGAAGTTATGAAAGATGATGGTAAAGTATTACATCACATTTATGAAAGCAAGAGGCTACTACCTATTAATGAACCGGATTGGAAAAAACCAGGGGAAACATCCTTGGAAGCTATATCAAAGCCAATTATTTTGTTTTCTAAAACATGGTTAAAAGATAAGATAGAAGAGCATAAAGCTAAAAGAATTGTAGCTACATACCAAAAGAATGGTGAGTAGAGAGGAAGAGAGAATGAAGATGATTTACAATGTTTCTATGAAAAGAAAAGGAAATTTGTAGAAGCCAAGGTGGTTGAAAAAGATAAAAATGCAACACTGATGGATCCTTATGCACTGGGGGTTATAGTTGCAATACCTTTAGGTACATTCATGGAAGAAGGGACATCTAGCTAGGGAGTTAATGTAGAGCAAGTACAAACACCAAGGGTGCTAGGAAGACAAGGTGTAATGAAAGATGTAATAATAGATTCTTTAAAAGGGAGGGCAATGATACATACAGAGGGTGTAGATGCTCCACAGGAAGAGATCAAACAAAAGCTTGTATCTAATCAATCTACGTAGGAAGAAAGAAGATAGGGCTACATAAAGGTTAAACAGGAGTCAACCAAGGAAATGTTGCAAGGGTCAAAAGCCCAAGAGATCAAAATGGTGAGTGAAATTGTGAATGTTGAGAATGATAGTAGTGATGAAGAAGAAGCACAATTTGAATCAAATATAGGGGCAGAGAATGAAGAGAAAGAGGAAGCATCAAATAGCTCCCCTATTGTAGAAGAACATAGTGCTCAAGTTCCTATTGGGAAGACACAAACCCCAATGACAAATGAAGAAAATGTGCAAGAGCAGGAGGCAGAGGATCCTTTTGGTCCACTTGTGCTAGAAGAAATCATAAAAGAAGTGCAAGATGTTGCACAATAGGTGGCAGAAGTAGAAAAAGAAGAAGAGAAAGCTACAGAAGGGCTTGATATATCTTCAAGCCAACCTCCACAGTCAGACCAAGCAAGCATGGATAAGGTTTACAGGTGCAAACTGAGATGCTAGCAAGTGCAACAATGTAGTCAAGTAGTTCTAATGTTAATGTATTAGGTACTCCTAAGGTGGATATTGAACCAAATGAACAAAGAGAGAATTCAAAAGGAAAAGATATGGAACAAGATGCTGAAGAGAATATAGAGGAGGAGGAAGACAAAAAGGAGAATGAAGAGGAGGAGCCACCACAGCAAGACAATGCACCACCACCTCTGGATCAGCAACCACCACAACAACAATAGGAACAATGGGAACAACAACAAATAGAGATAGAGAAACCTCAAGAGGAGGTGATAAATGAAGAAAAGAGAGCAAAAACTAGCAGAGAGGAAACACCAACCAAGATAGGTTCAGAGGTTAGAAGAGAAAATATAGAGGTACAGCTAATTCCTATTGATATAAAAAGTTTGTTAGGTGGTCATTCACAAAAGGAAAGAAGACAAGGACCATGTCTGCCATAAAGAGAAGTACATCTGGATCAAGGACTCTAGAGCTAGCCATACCCTAAAAAGACAAGAGAAAAGCAGAAATGAGCCTTGATGATTATCAGTTGCTCAATATAGACCTTGGGTATGTGATAAGAGAAAAGCATATTGTAGACTAGGAAGACATGAATAGGGTGGCTATGGAAATGATGAGAGGAGATAAGGATAAATATGATTATTTGAAGGGACACATTGTCTAGTTACAATAGTTTATTCAAGGTATGTTTGACCCTACTATTAATATGCCAGATTTACCTACAGAGCTAGCCATTTTATCAAGAGATCAAGTGAATTAGATGGAGAACAAGAAAATTGAGGCAAATACTTTTGAGAAGTTGCTCAAAGCATTTATTCAAAAGGGATAAGATACAATAAGTAAGCAATTGCCAATTGGGACATTGCCCTCATAGAGAAAAATAATTGTAATGTTATTATACATAATTGTCAATCTAGAGTAGAGGAAAGCAGCTATGAATTGAAGCAGGTTGAAGACATGAATGAAAGGGTTGAGGAGTTGATAAATGAGGGAGTAATAACCCATCAGATGGAAAACCAAATACCAAAGCATAAATTAGAGTTGAAACTTGAAGAAGAAATTTTAAAAGGTTGCATTGTAAGAACTTGATATTTGGAGGAAGTTGTTGATGGTATAATAAGGATACACATGAAGATAATAAAGAGACTTATTGGGCATGAGTGTCAGGAGATACTAGTATATGATGTGAATATGGCAATAAAATAATTCAAGGCCATTTATCTACCTTGCTTGGAGAGCCCTGCAGCAAATCTAAATACTAAAATGATTGATTCCATTATGGAATTGAATGCCAAAATAAGGAAATATCTGAAGGATAGAGAAGAGGTAGAAAAGTAGGCGAAGATGTTGAAAGAAAGAGGGGAATTGCAGCAATATACAGCGATAAAGAGCTAAGGGACTAATCATACTTCTATTGTAGCATTAATAGCCAAATGCACATAATACTTGAAAGAATAGGAGAATATGAAAGATGAATATCAGTAGCAGTGTCATTTGTGAGTACTTTGGACTTTTTTGCTATATTGTCATCAGCAAAAGGTCAATAGAGGAAAAATTCAAAGAAAATATCTTATATTTAAAAGATCCTAATGGCATTCTTTGCACTAGAAGGAATATTCTGTAAAGATATTTTGGAACGGTTGGGAAATGATTCCCACCATTGATTTGTAAAGTTTGAATGTGAACCATTGATTGGATTTGTAACCATAGAAAAGGGGGATTTCAAATCTATCTAAGGAACCCTGCTACTTGTATTTTAATTACCCAAGGATTCATAACTTTTAGCTTAAGTCTGTAATTGGTGATCTTGTTGCAAAGGAAGTAGTTCATATTGAATACTTTGAGAATTTAGTGATTTAAGGAGGTCGCCTGTGTCTGCATAAAGGAGTGTGTTGAATGTCTTGTCTCCATGTATCTGTCAAAATGTTTGTAAGTTTAGTAATTTTGGTCAATACAACAGAAGTCATTATTACATTGTAAATTTGGTATGACTTTATATTTCGAATAAAAGCAAACTCAGAATTCTGCGTCTATTCCTGAGTGTTTTTTGATGTATTTTCTTTGAAAGATTGCAATTCCTTATGTATGTTCATGAAAATGTTTAGGATTTTACATATGTGGATTTAATTGTGTTGAATTGTTTAGGATCGTTAAATTTCTCAATACATGGATAGAAAAACACTAGATTCTATCTAAAATGATGTTTCTAACCCTACTCTTTCTAACTTTTCTCCAAAAAAACATAAATACTTAGCTTGCACGCAAATATTTTAAGTAAATTGCTACTACTTTGAGTAAAGGATTGCAAATTTTGAAGATCTTTTGTAGTTTACATATATAATTTGGAAATACAGATCATGTTTAACAAATTTCATATAAAAGCTTTGTAAGATGACAAGTACATGCAAAGATTCACTTATCACAGTGTTATTTGTGATCATTAAGGAAGTCTAGTAAGTCACATATTACTTTAGTTTATGTAAGGCCCCTTGATCAAATAGCTCACGACGAACCATTAAACTTTCCAACACAGTCAATAACTGACTACCAAAGCCTTGGAGTTGAGAATTATCTTTGTATAATTATCCATACTTTTCAAGAGAGACTGAGTTTATTGTGAATTTATCTCATTTTGCTTATGTGTAAAAACATACATCAATAATAGTGACCCATATAAGATAAAGGGCTTGTTACTCACATACATAAGTCAAGCAGCTTATAATATTAGAGGCACAACTTTGCACTTTGCACTATTCATACCATTTAAAAAATCCACTACTATTCCATTGAGCTCAGAAAAATTAGATATATTGACAAAAGAATATCAACAATTGCATATTATCCTTATTGAAGAAATTTCATTAGTTGGAGCGAGACTATTGTGTTGCATAGATAAAAGATTGTGTGATATCATGCAAACACCTACTAAATATTTTGGTGGTTTAGACATTATTTTTTGTGGTGATTTCTATCAAGAAAAACCTATACACAACTTTCCAGTGTTTCAAACTGTAAAATTAGACACCAAACTAGTTCCATACAATTTATGGGAAAACATCAAATGCTATACCTTAAAAAGAACTTTGAGACAAAAAGATGAAATCTTCATCAATATTCTTAACAGAATACGAAGAAAATCTCAAACAAAGAGTGACATAGAATACTTGAATAACAAATGCTTACGTCCTACACCTACTAATCCAACATTTCCATTTCTTTTTTACAAGAAAAAATATGTTAATGCACACAATCAAAAAATATTATTTTCACTACCTGAACAACTAATAACAATCAATGCAATTGACCAATGGGATAATTTTGTTAATGTAGAATAATTGTTCAAAAATAATACAAATAGTAGGATACCAAATTATGTTAAAAAAAGACATGCTAGTTGAAATTTATGGTGGAAACTATGATACAAAGATTGGTCTCGTAAATGGATCAGATGGAATATTCAAAACATATACACAACATGCTAACATGGACATTATATGGATTGAATTCAATGATCGTCGCATAGGAAAGCTCAAGCTACAAAACTATCACATTTAAACCAAACATATATTTTAACAATGGATGGATACCAATACTCTAATTTGCCAAACCAATCCTAAAACTAAATTCTTGGCAAAAGAATATTGTTAGGAAACAATTTCTAGTACAATTAGCATGTGCTCGAACAATACATAGATCACAAGGGCTTACAATGCATGGACTTGCATTTGAACCATTAGGTGTACACCAACATCGGTTAACTTACATAGCGCTTTCCTGCACATCAACAATTAAAACCTTATTTTTGTTAAGCCCTCTAACTGTGAAAATTTTTAAAGTAAAAACACAAATCATAGATGAAATGACATAATTAGAAACAGTAGCTAAGTGGACTCTTCAAATGATATACATTACAAAACTCAAACATCATGTATTACCATATCTACATTGAACAATCATTATTTCCAACCACATAAACAAGACATTGTACATGACAAAGAATTAATGTAATCAGACATTATTTGTCTGCAAGAGACATATTTGGAAAAATTGATAACAAATGATGCATTACCAAAATATAATTACTCTAAAACATACCATATACATGGGATAATGACCTTGTAACATCCTGCCCCATAACCCCATAGGGTAAGGGCCAAAAGAGGACAAGATAATTTTTTTTTTGAATAACAAGTGATAACATACATAGATATGGTTGCTGATTTGATAGATCAACAACATTCATGGCCAAGTATGGCTGAATGCACAACCCATAGGAGAGGACTAAATCACTCTCCAGAGAAACATTAATTAACTAGGTTCATTTTAAACACCAACCCAAATGTTCCTATAACCCATTCCAGATTATAAACATGAATCTAAAAGCATCATAGTACAAGCAGATCTGATACCCACACTAGAATCCATAAACCAAATAGGAAACATCTCATTTCTTCTCATTAATTTGCATGATTACATCTTCTCTCTTAAGATAGTACAATTACATAAAAGAATATACAGTGCAATAGCATAGCCATGAGTATGATATATAAGTACAATAATCTGATGCTCCAATAACATGTTCACCGATCCCCAATGGCAGTGGCAATGCCTCCCAACCATGTGGACTCGTATGAGACCACCCCATTGTGCTCGGAGATAGCCACAAGGCCCAAACAAAAGTAACAAGGCAAGGGTATACAGGACGGCCAACACTCACATCAATCACAAAGCAGACACGAAAAACAATGCATAATGCCATAGTCATAACATAGAGATGCTCATCAAATAGAATGTCACGTACTACTCATGACTACCAAGGCACTAAGCACTAGAGTGCAAATCATATGGGGAGTCATCATGCATGTTCAAAGGGATGTCACTACATAGAATCAAGTACACTAATACTAGTGAGGAGACTCAAACATGCCCGAATCAATGTCCCACAGATGGATAACTCGATGCCCTGCAGATGGATCGGCCTTCGCGTATGCATCCTTAGCCTTTACAAGCGCTCAAGGCCATGCATGAGGACTCAATATCCTAGACCTAAGCTCATCTCGTTTAACCAAATGGGGTATACATAGCCAAATCAAAACAACTCAATAACCATTCACAATCCATGATGATCATCAATTAAATCTGTCAAATAAAAATCCCTATCTAAATATGCAAATCAGCCAAGCAAGAACAAATTCCATCCTTTTAATAACAATAAAAACAATCCATCTTTCATCAATACAAATCATTGTAGGATAGGCACAAAATGGATTAGTTGTTTAATGTTTAAATACTTTTATATGAGATGTACCAAGAATTATGTTACAGCTTTACCAAGATTCCACTCCATCTACTAGCAACCCCTCTTCTTATGCAAAATATGATCTTTGAAATATGATAAGGACCTCCACATAGCATATGAATTAGCTGATTTTTATAGAAATAAAATAGAAATAGCTAAGGTCAACTCACATGCAAAGTGTTGTATCACAGAGAAGAAATATGAACTATTAAAACATAATTCCTTAAAGAGCAACTCTCGTGCCAGACATTGATCAAGTTATGCATACGAGGTGTATTAGATTCAAGTGATACAGAGGCTCAACATTAAGAGATATAGCCTAGAAAATATAACAAAGGTGTTGCATTAAGAATTTGACCAGATTAAGTAGATATATTATAGAGAGTAAAGGTATCTGAAATACTAAATGTTTGACTAGATCCCAAATCGACTTCCTTACTAGGAATATAATGATTGCAATTTATATATATCCAAAATGGATTTGTTTTAAAGACTTTACAAACTTTCAAGATGCATAAACAAGGCCTTGACCTATTTGGCACAGTGCCGGTGTGGACTTCTCTAGCATCCACGCATGCATAATCTAAGACATGATCAATGCCTCAACTATTTGTCAAAATGCCTCAAGAAAATGTGGTCTCGAGGAATGCATTGATTGCAGGAAATGCACAAAATGGATTTGATAGAACGGCTTTAGAAACCTTTAAGCAATGCAACTGGCGGTTGTAAAGCCAAACTCCACAACCTGAGCTAGCATCCTCACTACTCATGCCAAAGTGGGAGCGATGGAATAGGGTATGGATATCCATTAAAATATAATGGAAAGTGAATATCTATCAGATATTACAGTTGGAAATGCTCTGGTATACATATATGCGAATAGTGGAAGCCTAGACTAGGCACGATTTGTTTGACAGAATGCCTCAAAGAATGTGGTCTCATGGACTGTAGAAATTGTTATATATCGACAAAATAGTAATGTTTATAAGGCTTAATAAACTTTCAAGTTAATGCAATTAGTGGTTCGAACCATCGGCTTCCGCTTTATAAACATGCCTTATACTTAACTACTCAATAAATAGAAATGGGCTGAGATATATGGTGATGACAGTGTGTAGCCTATTAGTGGATTGCATGGCTTTCACGTTGGAGGTTTGGGGAGCACATAACCGTAGCCAGCATCCTCCATGATTGCCCAAAATAGGAGCTTGGGAACAGGATATGGGCATTTGTTAAAGCATATGGAAAGGGGATATTTTCCTCATATGGTGTAGCTACAAGTGCCTCATATACATGTATGCAAAAAGTGGAAGCATAAACAAGACACGATCTGTTTAATAGAAGGCCTCAGAGAATTTAGTCTCATAGACTATAGAAGTTGCAGGATATGCACATAATGGATTTGTTGAATAGACTCTAGCAAATGCAATATGTAGCCATAAGACCCAAAACCCACATCCTTTCCCACGTCCTCTCTACCATGCCAAACTAGCATCATAGAAAAGGCACATTGACTTTTTAACAACCAGCCTAAGACGAAATGTAAATATCTTGCAATGAAATAAACTTGGCAAATATTAAATGCGATAATGGGTTTTCATTTTTCCTATGCTTAATGACATCGCAGCAACATGATTTAGTTTTTGTGTTGGAAAAACAAAGACTGAGGTAAATACATCTTCTCTTGTCGCACTCCCCTACAACTCGCCTCAGATCTTGCAATATGATATCCTTCCTGGGTATGCCAGGTTACACTCCCCTCTCTCTCACACATCCAACTTGCCAATAGCTATCTTTTTTTGGTTATCTATCCCTTGCTTTCTATTCTCCCCCCAAAAATAGACCATCCCACCCTTCTTACCATCATTGACTTTCCCTTCCTATCGCTTCCCACCAAACTCTGCCAAAACCATTAAATTTCCAACTACCACCAAAGATATTTCTTCCTGCCTTTAATAATCTCACCCACCCCATTTAGAGAGCCATCATATGGCAAAGGGAGGGTTGTTACAGACCTACACAAAAAAAAAATACAAATATCAAATGCAATTCCACTTATAGAAGATAATGTTGAAGCAATTTATTGAGTACACTGATATTTACTAAACAAAGCCTTTATATTTGTAATAAATTTGCCAGACCAGCAACATCGCTTACAAATATTATAGAAATTATTAACAAAGCAATGACAATTGCTTCTACTGGAAGCCTTATTTGCATTGTAGGTGACTTCAACATTGACATTTCTAACTCCTCAAAAAAATTATAAATGCTTAAAGAGAACATGTAAATACACAACTTGCACTTGTTATAGGAAAATACAAAACTTTTCTCAAGGACCATTATTGATCATGTGTGGACATATAATTATGCAAATACAACAAAAATTCAAAGATTTGAATTATACTGGATAGATCATGACACTTTTCTATTTCATGTTGCCAACATCATCTAGCCATGCTCTACATCTTGGAAAAGGTAATCATGTACAACAAATTTATATGACAAAACATTTTGTCTCCATACATTAACTCTTAGTTAAAAAATAGTACTTAAACTCATTAGTTATACTATTATATAGATTATAATTCATATAATGAAAAATAATACAATATTGTTTTGCAGGTAACTTGAAATCATGAATATTGGGAAAAACAAAGTATCTACTTCAATACCTGCAAAAGCACAACAAGGCACAAATAAAGAGTAAATTACATGGGCAACATACATAGTTTATTTTCTTTAACAAAATATTGTCCTAAAAAACCATAGTTGACTAACACATTTGTTTTGTCAAAGGCAATTGGACATGAATAAAGTTAACAACACTCCAGTAGCGACTATCCATACAACCAATATTACATCGGACAAAAGGTATGTCTACTAGCCAAAAATCAACTACAAAACAATTTCCAAATATATAAGAAATATATCTAAATGCAATAGGAAAAACGCTATTTTAATAGTAGATTAGTATAGAAGTAAAAAATAAAAGTATTTTGCAGTTTTCTCAAAAAGATGGAAATCAGTGAAGGAGATCTTGATGTAGATGATCTGGATGAATCTTTCTCTATACCTACAAAAGAAAGCATAACAAAATGGTCAGACATATCATTTCTTCCAAATTAGTTAAAAGTTAAATAGTATTTTCCACAAATTACATGACTAACAATTGCATTTCTTTCTACAGTCGTTTGGAAAGCATCATACTAAATAGCACTTCTCCTATGAGAATGACCATTCAAAGAAGCAAAGAAATGTATTAATTTTTAATACTCTTCTTTCCTACCATATTTTTTAATAAGCTATGTATATACTTCTACATTTTCTATAGATTTCTACAAACACCAACATACATAGTGAAAAATCTTTAATTTATATTTGCACGATTGAGAATAACATGCATTTTATGATACTACAATAGAACGCATACAAAACGGGGAGACTTGTCAATTCTTCCAAATTAATGAAAAGTTAAATAGTATTTTCCACAAATTTCATGACTAACAATTTCATTTCTGGCTATAGCCATTTGGAAAGCATCGAACTAAATAGCACATCTCCTAGGTCAGAATGACTACTCAAAGCAGCAAAGAAAGGTATTAATTTTTAATAGTCTTCTTTAATACCAAATGTTGTAAAAAAGGTATGCATATGGTTCTACATTTTTCATAGATTTCTACAAATACCAACATACATAGTGAAAAATCTTTAATTTATATTCGCACTATTGAGAATAACGTGCATTTTCTATTCTTCAATGTTGACAACTAGAATATATGTTTACAACACAGAATTAACTACAGGATTCATTTTTATAGCCTAATTTCAATAAACCCAAAACCTAGTACAATAATGGAGCTTTGCACATAAAGAACTGGTTTTGTATTTGAAGGAGATGTCCTTGTTGTAAATGGTCATAATTCTACCAAGTACACCAACACCCAAAAAAGGTAGAAATAGTACATGTGGATCTTGTACATTGCAATGGTCAAATGACTATAACTGTAAACATTAGCAACAATCTGATCAATACATTCTTTCCCTGTATGTTTGTTGGGTCTAGCATTCACATCACCAACTTTTAATCAAGACTAAAACTCAATATGAAAGAGGTGATCCAGATTGTTGCCTTATCTTAACTAGTAGAAGCATAGTTGAAAATGTGCCATTTGTTTGCAAAAAACATAGACTAACTCCAAATGTCACTATCTCCCAACTAATAGAAGCAAACTGCGACTATTCTGTTGGTTCATTTGGAGCAATAGGAACATCTTATCATTTGAACAAAACCCACTTTGAATTGCATGTCAAAGATGGAGATCTCCAAGAAGACATGGCAACTGTATATTTCTAACCATCTATATTTTATTTTCATATTTAACTTTACTTATAAACTTAAATTCATTAACAATTTTCTTTTGTAGGTTGTTATCTCAAGTACCAACACAGATTTATATGCATATTTACAATAAATGTTTTCAAAAATAGACATGTCACTCCTCCTTGTCAAAAATGTTGTTAGAAATGGTTCACAAGGCACAAACATAATGCACACAACACAAGCAACATTTTTTGAGGAGCTTAACAATGCATGCACAAGAGCACAGTTGCAATCTCTTGCAAAATGTAACATTCAAGAAAGAGCACAAAAAATAATAATTTTTTTTTACATTTACATAACATATCTATTAAATTATTTCAGTTCCCTACAAAATACATAACAAGTTATTTTTTTTCATAGGTACTTGGCACACTAAAGCCAAAGAATGTCCACTTGCCACCCTTCGAAGCTTGTTGTAGCACATGTAATCACTCCATGCTATTTGACAAGTCTCTTGAAAAAAGATCTGCCAATTGCACGTATTGCAAAACAACCACCTGACTTTTCTACCATCACAATCTGGGTTGCACACTGTATAGGAGAGAAGGAAACATCGACTGCTACTTAGATGGAGACCTCCTTAAACAAAGTTTTCCAAAGCTTGCAGAAATAACATATGAGGAATATAAAGATGGCATTTCGTCTGCAGTGTTCTTGTTATGTAGTTTCAACAAATTGCACTTTCACAAACAATCTACCGTACTAGACTAAAAAAAATTTATATGTAAATAAGTAATTTTAATATGTTTCAATTTTGTACACTTACATGATCTGTACTATATTATGATCTTTCCCAGCTTTTTAAAGCTATTTTTTTCTTGCTTTTTATGTGAGTTATGGTTCAAATCTAGACTAAATCATCAGTGTGTTGCCCTGTTTTTTCTCCAAGTATGTCTCCTATGTTTTGTCAGTCTGTTGTCCTGTGTTTTTCCCAAGTATGGATTCTATGTTTCAAGCTAAACATTAATTCACTTTGCAATGCTATTTAGAGACTTCTCCAGATATATTCAAAATCGTGATGTCACAAGTTTTTTCTCATAGTATGTCAAAATAATCATGTATGGCATTTTTCATTCAGTCCTTTAATGTCATTATGAAAGGGAAACATATATATATATAATCGGTTCATTAGATCAAATAATGAAAATTCAGCCATTAAGGAATTGAAGGTTCTGTAGTTTTCTCCTTTTAATAAGAGCTATGTGCATATTTTGAATGGTTGAAGGGCAAGACATATGGATTTACTTGCTTGTTTAAATTCTACTTACAAATTGGTTCATGTTTGGATCATTCTACTCTAGAATAAATCAAAATGAGCAATCATTAATCAGTTTAGCTCCACAAATAGTGTTCCTTCCAATCTACAGAATAAGTTAACAAGTGCTTTCTTCTGCATAGCTTGAACTTCAACAATAAGCGTGATATTCATAGCAGCCTATTTTCTTGAAGCCCAATGGTATTCATACGGAGTCGCAGGCCATATCACAATCCTAATAGGATAGTACGCTTAAGATTCTTCTTAAATATTAATCCATAATCTACTTAAATTTTATAAACTTTAACCCAGTTAATTTTTGGGTTTCTAAGTCAATCTTAGATTATTTCTTACATATCTATACTTCATTCCTGCTTGTAGCTAATAGTAGTATAAATTCTGATCTGCAATAGTCTTTCTACTTTTGCAAATCCATTGCAACAATACATTAGTTAACTTGGCTTAGGTCTATCTCTTATTCTCTAGATGATTAATATAATATTGTTCTTTCTAATATTTCTGAAGATGTTTTAGTTTGATAGATTAATTTTAATTTTGTCAATACTAAGCCTAGGTTAATTTTGCAACAAATTAAACTATGATTATTCATGAACATTTTGACAGAACACTGCTCTACAACTCTTGTTTTTGTATGTGGCTTTTTCATGTTTTTTATGAAAGACTTCATATTTTTTTGGATATCCCTTAGCGTACTTTAAATATATTTTTAAAAATATAAACATACTAGTTTTATTTTATTTATTTAAGAGTTATTTTATAGTTAATTTATTTACTTAAGGGTTATTCTATTTTATTTTATTTACTTAACTATGCTATTTTATACTTTTAGGTTTGTTTAGTTTTTATTATTTTTGTATATGGCTCTTTCATAGTTTTGTGAACATGCTGTCACTGTAATTATGTCTCTTCATATAATAATTCATATATATCAATCAATCAATTTATATTAATTGATTGATAGATATAAATAAATTATAAACATTAATTGATTTATTAATTGATAAAAATCTATATAAATTGTAAATAATTATAAATTATAGAATTGATATCAATTTTGATGATGTCAATTTATCAATTGTGTACCTAAAAACTGAAACAGGACCACATGTATTTAAAAGAATAAACTAAAACTATAAAAATCACTGTAAAAATTAGTTTTTTAAGTAATATTCATCAATAACAAGATCTAAGTCATTGTGGCTCTACTTAAACATCATTCACTTCAATGATCAAACAGTCAATAGCAATTCAACTACTAACTTCTGGCAGATAGAACGATAGTAGAAAGATCTTTTATTGCAGGAGCCACTGTATCAGGAACCCACAATCCTGTGAATTCTCTATCGGCCTACATGTTGATATGGAGGTTGGTTTCTCATTCCATGGTGCTTGCAAACTACCCAATACAGGAGGGATGAGCCCCTGTAACTTATTGTTTTGTAACCTTAGCTCCTTCAGCTGACTGCAATTTCCAAGCTCTGCACTTATGGGCCCTGTGAGCTGATTCTGAGTGGCAGATATCTTTATGAGATTGCTGCACTTGCACAATTCCCCTGGTAATTCTCCACTGAATCGATTGTCGGAGAAGTCGACTTCAATGAGATTTGAGCAGTCACCAAGTGATTTGGGAATATGGCCTGAAAGATTATTGGAATTGACATACAGGTAATATAATTTTGACATCCGGCCAAGGGTCTCTGGCAGCTCTCCAGATAACCGATTGTTTTGCAGATAAAGCTCTGTGAGATCTGTGCAATTGGCAATGGATGAAGGTATTGGTCCAGTTAGAGAATTTTCTGCGAGCGATAACTGGGAGACGCTGCTGAGATTTCCAACATTTGAAGGGATCTCTCCTGTCAAATTATTGTTGATCAAATAAATTACCCCCAACAGGGGAACTCATAAATGGAATGAGGAATGCTTCCGCTGAGGAAATTGTATGCGAGCGACAACAATCTAAGGCTTTTGATGCCACTCAATTGCTCGGGGATTTGGCCGTGGAGATTATTCTGTGAGAGATCTAGAATCTCTAACTCTGTGCAATTTCCAAGCTCGGGAGGAATGGTGCCAGACAGATTGTTTACATCCAAATAGAGCTCTTTCAATTTGCGTAGCCCACCGATAGGGGGAGACAGCGTTCCAGAGATGTCGCGGCCGGTGAGTTCGAGCATATGAACAGTGTCCTCTTCATCACACATCACTCCTTCCCAGTTGCAGGGGTTCTCGTCCGAGGATCTCCAAAAAAACATGAGGTAGGGCATTGAAATCTTTGAGGAGAGAAAGCAGAACCGAGCCATCATGGTTGAGTGCTCTGATGAGATGAACTCCAATGCAAGTGTAACGATCACCAAGCATATATATATATATATTTTAAAGAAAAAGGTGGTAATCCACCCATACCGGAAATTATATTAATGAAAAAATGGGTTACAGGAGAAAGGGAGGCAAAGGCCTCAACCACAAAAATCATACAAGTCATGTCAGCAGAACATAGCTGCTGACAGTAGTCATGTCCTCAGATAAGATCTGCCAGTGGACATAAAGGCTATGCCAAATTCGTCAGGAATCCGCCCGTTAAAAACATAGAAGGTCATTAATGTGCCCAAGACAACCGTTGAAGGAAGGCAGGAGTAACAGGCATTTAAAGCAAGGATTTGAATTCAAATTTTCACCTACTCCTGAAGCTATCCCAAAAAGCCTGCGCAACTGAGATTCATCAATGCAAGGCCAGTGAAAAGACCTTAGAATGGAGATCGTTGGTCCCCCAACGGTACAAGATGCCTTTAATCAGAGCCTTATGGAATTTGAAAAAGGCCATTGGAGGGAAAAATGACTGTTGTAAGCTCCCCTGAAATCTTGTGCTATCCATGACTAGCTTGAAAGATATGCCGCATACACAAAAAACACAACACATACAGTGAGCGGCATCCAAAACATACACCCTATAGATCGTAGATCAAAAAAATTGAGCCACTTTTCCTTGGAAGGAATCTCCATCAAGACCATCAAGCAAACTGGTGAGGATCCATTGTACCGCCCAAGCATTCCCTCATGAAGCCACCATAAAATAGGATGGAGGGAGGACACCAAGGAAGAAGGATCAGGTGCTAGCATAACCACACCAATGCTAGCTCAAAGCCTAAGAAAAGAAGAACAGAAAAGATCATAACCTAAAGTCGAGATCCTCCAGCGTCTGGCTTCGTAACCCAGGGCATAACCAGCCTGTCAAATGCATGATAAAAGCCCCCAAAATTCTCTGCAGGGGTAAAAATTATAAACACCAATATCCTCCCACATCTAGCTTCATAACAAAAAAACCAAAAACAACGTAACCATGGCCCCGCACAATAAGAGCCTCCCAAATCCTCTATTGGGGTTAAAGGATAGAAGCACAAAGTCTTCCTTTGAAGAGAAAAATAGCCCCCGATAGCTTCCAATCCATCCTCACCTTGTTCCTAGTGAGATGGCAATTATTAGGAGCTTACCAGCTCCTACCCTGCTTGAGGTAAAAAAAATTATCAAAAGATACAAGAAGAGCACACCACTCTCCTTGATCTTAGGATTTTCTCTATCATATTTTGGAAGCCAATACTTGGTTCCCCCTCATGCAAGACATTCAAAGATTTGTTGGACTTCTTGCCCTGACATGGTGTAGAGAAGTCAGATTTCTTGGTTAGGTTTGTCTGGGAGATGCCTAAGATTGGAGAATTTGTTGTCGCTATGTCTTCCTGAAGCACCTCCTTTTCAAAATCCCAGTCTTCTCCAATGTCTGAATGTGCAAATACAAAATGATCTGGGAATTCATCATCTGAAATGTCTTGAAAGGCTGCCTCTGCCAAAGCACCAAAGCCATCTCCTCCCATGGTTTTCTGAATTTCATCTGCTAGGCCAAGAATTGCCTCAGTTGTCAACTCATGCATAGTATCTTGAGACTCTATATGATCCAAAGAACATTCTTCTCCTCTGGAATTTTAGGGATCTGTAGAAAAATCCTCTTCATTACAGAGATCAACTTGTAGGAGGATTTCTTGTTGGGCCCTATGCTCAACCTCTTGCCTAGGAGGGATTACCTCCCCTACATTAGGCAAGCCATCATCTGACACTGTTGTTTGGGGAAAGTCTGTGGAACCCGCCTGATTTGAAAAAGTATGATATTCCAAAATGGAATTATCTGTCTCTTCTAACAAAGAGACTCTACAACTGCAACCATCTGTATCCAGTTCTACCCTCCCTGAGAGGGTCACCTGTAAGTTTGTCAGTCTATCCAAAACCTTATTAGTCTCAATGGGAAGACCTTTTATGGCAGTTGCTTTTAGAAAAAGTCCTCCTTCGTCCTTATCCTTGTCTAAAATATCCTTACAAGCCAAATTGCTTAAGGGTTCTGGCTCTTCTCCTGAGATCCCACCTTCCAAATTATTATTCAAATATGTGGAGATTCCTCTGCTTGTCTCGCCTGAAGAAAGAAATGTGCTAACCATTGGAACTTGAAGAGAGACCTTTTTTGTGCTTGACTTAGAGATGGGGTCTAAATTGCTTTTATGAGGGCCAAGACCCCCACTAGTTATGCATCTGGATTCCAAATTCTCATAGCAAATTTCTTTCTCCCATTCTCCTTCAGAGGTTTGTAATTTGATGTTTTTGGGGAATCCCTTCTTTATATCCAGGAGGATACAAATCTTGATATAATCCTCTGTCATTGAAGGCTGAGACTTCTCCGTGGATTTGAAAACACCAATCGAGTTCCCAATCATCTTCAATATTGTCTCATCTCTGTATTCTAGAGGTAAGTTTCTCAGACTTATCTAGGAAAGAGCATGAGATATCTCCACATACGATGATCTGGAGTTGGGTTGCCATGGCTGTAGATTAACTTTAATACCCTCAAAAAACCAGATACTCTTTTGGAATACAAAATCTCTATCTTTTTTTTTCTTAAAAATGATAGTAAAAAAACCCTCCTCAAGCATAATAGCTTCCTCAAACTCTAGCTAGGTCATTTTAAGCCATGCATACAGATCAATCTTAGAGAAGGGGCTCTTCCAGGGTTTACCTATAATAGCAGCCTCCATGAGCTTGTCCTTTCTATTTGCAAGTGCCTCCTCTGGTATGCTAACTTGGAGCTCCAAACTCTCAAGCGTTTCCTCCCTACTATATAGGGTTTTCTAGACATGATATTCGAATGTGCCCTCTTTTGAAGAAGACTTACCCCACCACCTTTTTTGCTGGAATGCTTGTGATCCCCGTGAACATCCATTAGTAGATATCTGATCATTACCATGCCGCTTGTTTTGAAATTTTCTCTTTGAAGGGTATGGGTAATGTCTAAAGTTTCGTGACCAAGACATATTCCTCAAACCTCTTCCTTTGTTCTAGTAAAAGTCCTTTTGACCACCCTCATGCGAACCATGATGAGATGACCAACCAGACTGAAATCTTTGCCTATGGGAAGGATACTCAAAAGTATCCCTGAAATGACTTGTGTTATCATAGTAAGATCTAATACCTCTGCTTTCCCTAAAACAGGGAGCATCTCGTGAAAATTTGGAGCAAGGTACCACATTATCTCTGTAGAGACGATGTGGGTGTGTTCCACCCTTGTCTTTTTCCTGAAAGAAGACTGGCCTGAAATTGTTCCACACTACAAATCTCCTTCCACTTGTATTCCACCCTCGTGCTCTGCTCCTCCATATTGTGCTTTGCTCCTCGATTTCAGGCCATTGAAATCTTAGGGTCGTCTCCAAGAGCTGGAAAACAATAAACTAACTCCCCCCTTATCACCAAGCATATTAACCTCCACATTTTGCTTCATGTGAAGTGAGACCAAATCCAGACTAACACCCCCTGCTATTCTGTCCAGGTGTGAAAATAGTAATTAGCCGATAATCTTCTTGTTAATACAGAAACCATTGAGTAGTTATAACTTCATATGTGTAACCCACCAATACTTAAAAGCTCTAGTTTGAGAGCAATCTATTTGAATATCATTCATTTCAATATTTCAATATCATTTATTACAATGGAGAAACTTTCAATAGTAATTTTATACTTCATTCATACCAAAAAGTGACAAATATTTGTCATATTTTTATTGGCTAAAATTGACCTTTGAAACAAAAAGTGACAAATATTTGTCTATAGAAGTGGATGATATTTAAGAATTGTTAGCTTGGAGTAAACTTACACTCTCACATACAAAAAGAATCTCAAGAAATTAAAGACCTTAAATGTTTTAAAAAAGAAATTAATGATATAAACTAGTATACCTGTATTTGAAAAAATATATCTAAAGTACACTGAGAGATATCCTTCTCGAGGAGCCTATTTTTTTAATCAATTTACTACATAGGTGGAAATAGGCACCTCGAGAAGGATATCTCTTTGTGTACTTTAGGTATATTTTTTTAAATATAGGTATACTAATAGCATCTGGAGTGGCAAGCCTAATTCTAACTATATTATATATCTTAAGAATTATTATAATTATATAATATAATAATATAATATAGCTTAGATATATTATTATAATTCTAAACATAACACTAACCCTAACCCTAATTCTAACTTGAATTTGAACCCTAACCCTAAGCTTAATTATATCCCTAACTTAATTCTAAACAAAACTCAAATTTCATCCGTAACGCTATTTTCAATCATAATTGTAACCCTAACCATATTTTTAACCATAATTCTAACCCTAACTCTAATATTAACCCTAATTCTAACCTTAACCCTAACCCTCACCCTAATAGTAACGCTAACCCTAACCATATTTTTTATCCTAATTCTATCTTGAACCTAAACCCTAACCCTAATTATAGCCAGGTAACTTATATTTTGAACCCAAATTGTAACTATAATCCTAACCCTAACCTTAATCCTAACAATAATGTTAACCCTAATTGTAACCCTAATGCTAACCCTTATTCTATCCCTAACCCTAATTCTAACCATAAACCTACCCTAATTCTAATCATTGTTCTAACCCTAGGTCTTGCCCTAACTCTAATACTAACTCTAACCCTAATTCAAACTCTAATTGTATTTGTAATCATAACCCTACCTATATTTCTAACCCTAATTCTAACTTTAATTTTAACCCTAACCCTAATTCTAACTTGAATCTGAACCCTAATCCTAACCTTAATTATATCCCTAACTTTAACTCTAAACAAAACCCAAATTTCATCTCTAACTCTAATCCCAATTGTAATTGTAACCCCAACCATAATTCTATCTCTAACCCTAACCATAATTCTATCTCTAACCCTAACCATAATTCTAACCCTAACACTAATATTAATCCTAATTCTAAGCCTAACCCTAACCCTCACCTCAATAGTAATGCTAACCCTAACCATATTTTTAACCATAATTCTAACTTGAACTTGAACCCTAACCCTAATTATAGCCCTAAATTATATTTTGAACCCAAATTGTAACTATAACCCTAACCCTAACCTTAATCCTAACAATAATGTTAACCCTAATTCTATCCCTAACCCTAATTCTAACCATAAGCCTACCCTAATTCTAATCATAATTCTAACCCTATGTCTTTCCCTAACTCTAATACTAACCCTAACCCTAATTCAAACCCTAATTATATTTGTAATCATAACCCTAACTATATTTCTAACCCTAATTCTAACTTTAATTTTAACCCTAACCCTAACCCTAATCCTAACTTTTATTTGAACCCTAACCCTAACCTTAATTATATCCCTAACTTTAATTCTAAACAAAACTCAAATTTCATTTGTAATGCTAATTTCAATCATAATTTTAACCCTAACCATAGATCTATCTCTAACTCTAACCATATTTCTAACCATAATTCTTGTAATGCCCCAAGCTTTCACATAGGACATTAGTTGAACAAACACCGAACCAGCAACTTTTTGCACTTGCAATTGTGACATTTACATGTCGCATTGCACTCACGCACACACAAGGTGTTACAACATGTACAAAAACACCTAAAAAGACATCACCATTACACAAGGCAACGTGGCATAAGCGGAAGACTTCACCCATCATGTGACAACTCACCATGATGACTAAGAGAGAGGTGGAGCTCACTCCATGATGAGGATCAGATATACGTCAAAGACCTCACTCCCCACAAGCACATGGAGTAGGATGAGGGTGACATCCACCTCAGCCCATTCCATGATGACACGAGACATCCCAAACACTATGGTAATGCTCACCCACGGGATAGTCCAACTAGGAGGTATGATTCCTCAACCAACTAGAATGGTCACTAGTCAAACTCATATAAAAGCACATTTCCCAAAGTAAAAGAGGGAATAATGCAAGAGTGCATATCACATCATGGAAATGACACCAAAACACCTACAAGGCTAAAAACAGTAATCAACCCTAAAGAGGATTCATTTTAACCAAAAACATTAAGGTGTTGAACCAATTATGGTAAACTAGATCACTTACACAGGGTTGGTTAACTTCACTTGACTCAGTCCCCCTAAGGTTTTGCTCTAGGTTTTAGTTCAACGTTTGAATTAATTTTAATAATCAACCTTTCCTAAATAGGATTAATGGTAGGTTAACTTACTTAGTTCTCTTAGCCCTGTTTGGGAATGCCGCGCATTTTCTCCTCTTTCTTTTCCAAGGTTAGCTGTTCTTTCTCTTTATCTCTTTTCTGTTTTAATTGAACATTTATTCTCTAAATCTACAGTTGAGTTTAAAATGGCCACTCATGAAATGCCTATGATGGCTTGTTTGCGTTTATTTTTAGTGTCATTTGTAAATGAAGGGATCATACTTTCCTCTTCATTTTCCTGTCATTTAATTTGGAATAATGTAAAGGATGTAGTGTTATTACTGTTCGATAAAGAACGTAAAGAAAAAAAAATAGGATAACATAAGAAGATCTTGCACAACGGGAAGGAGAATGAGATAGAAATACAATCAAAATTAAATTCCAAGAAAAGGAAGAGAGGACAAATGAATAGATGATCGTGCTTTGTTGAAAAATGATCTATCACCTAAAACAACTGTTGTTCAAATGTAAATCGTGAGATTAACCTAAAGCAGGAAACCAGGTGTTTTCTTGTGTAGGGTGTGTTGGTTGCCAAAAATGCAGGTTGCTAACCCTAAGAGGATGCCAGACTCTATGTTTGGATTTGCAACATTTTTGGACCAACTGACAGAGCTATTAGCTCCCTACACTTTAGGTCCTGCAAACCTAGGCGGGTGTACCTTTGTAACTAAAGCAGACTTAACACTATATGACTTGATTGGATTAGTAAATCTATCACAATGGCATAAAATGTAACAGATGCAAGCTTCTAAACTACTCCTACTCCTAATACTATGATCTGAGATGTAATTGTTTGAATGAGATTTTATGGAATCCTAAAATGGAATTGGTATGACCAGTGCCTATTTCTGTTGGGCTAATGGAGTCAAGGTGTATATGATATATGATTTACTTATTGGTTACAATCCTAATTGTTTGGCACTTGTGTTTGTTTATAGCTTGTATAAACGTGCAAGAATGTGACTGACAGACTCTACTTAGTGATCCACTCAAATCTTACTAGGTTACTGTGACTTATTGAAAGGATTTTTTAATCCTTGCTTGAAGGAACTGATCAAAAGAATCACACAATGACAGCAAATGTGTATTGACAAATGGAGTTGATGCTCAATTTGAATAACAAGACAATATCAAGTTGGAGACAGTATGGCAATCTCGATAATTATAGGGCTGCTCTTACCTATCCAAATGCTACCTCCAGGTTACTGTAATCAATCAAAAGGATTTTATATCTGTAATGGAAACTAATTAATTTGATTACACGAAAATAGCAATTGTGTTTCGATGAAACTGAAATATCAACTTGGAAACTCAGGTTCAAATAACAAAGAAATAACAGTATGGAGACAACCAAATAATTGCTCAACTCAACAAACAATTGACACCAATATTAAATCATTAATTTATGCATTTTCTCCACTATACAGTTTCAAAAGATTTTACAATGTACAACATAATATTTATTTTGGCAACTAGTCAATCCATCCAGTTATCCAACTGATGTTTTTCCTAATCTACTCTTGATCCTAATCTATTGATGTCCCTCTGTCCTCCTTTGATTTCACCTTTATACATACTGTGTATTTTAGGGTTGTGACCCTTCACTTACCGTCCCGTGCATCTCTTCATTTCCATGAAGGACAACAATTTTTATTAACGCAAAATATTAGCCTCCGCCCCTTTAAAATTCAATTATTTCTCTTCATCTTTGTTAGGGTTTACTTTCATGTATCTTGATTCTTTATTTAATTAATCTTCCTGGGACTTGTATTCTCACAAAAATAATTTTTCAATATGAATATGATTGTTTGTTATATCCTCTTGCTCATATTTTCTCCCACTGGAAAAATATATTTTACCCTTCGATTAAGAAACAATTTCTGCTCATGAAATCTTGTTTTTAACAACCTTGTGAAAATATTTTACATCCTTTAGTGAAAATATCTTATCTCCTACAACTTCCTCGGTGAAATATTTTGCATAAAATGTCCTCCAGTAAAATAATTACTTCGCTTGTGAATTGCTCGGTGAAAATGTTTTCTCACCTTTTGCATATACTTCCTCAAAATATTTTTAGGTAAAGTAATTACCTATCTCATGAATTCGTTGGAAAATATTTTTCTTTCATCCTTATAACCCCTTTGGTAAAATATTTCATATTGCATTTTAATATTTTTCCTCGGGCATGCAGCTCACATTTAAAATATTTACCACTTTTAATTAAATGACATTTCTCCCCAAAGAGGCATCCATCGGTATGACGCATAAACTCAGTGTGTTTTAAAAATTTCTCTCTGATTTACTTGGTATTACCGATGAGATTTTCATGGTGCAGTGACTTTAATAATATATTTTATTGTCCTGCATAAACTCATTTTTTAAGTGAAAATATTTTCACGGGCCATTATACACATTTACACAAAATCTTCAATTAACGGCTTTGTGAAAATATTCTACATATTTCTCCTTGCTTCCATATCCCCTTTTCCATTGTTTTACCCTATTACTTTATTTATATAACACTTGGGCCCACAACATTGGTGTGACACATCAAATCGGTATGATTTACAATTTTTACTCTGATTCATTTTCTTTTGCAGATGTATTTTTATGCCTTGATTTTTATTTAGCATTTTACACATTCATATGTTAGAGTTATAACCCTTCTGATGCATCCCTTTATTTACTCAACTATCTTTAGTTTGATTAAATTAATTTCAACCTTTCTAAGCTTTGTATTCTCGTGCAAGATAATTTAATAATAATTATTTCCATCTTTGGCTGGCAATCTTCACTCTTTCATTTATTTGTGTGCTTTTTCACCTTCACCCGGCTAGAATAATCATTTTTGTGAAAATAATTACCCCTTCTGGTTTTACTGGCCATCTTATGCATTCTCGCATAAAAATATTATTTAGGTAAAATAATTACCTATTTGATTAACTCTTCAGAAAGCATTTCTCTTTCGGAAAAATATTTTCAAATAAATTTTCACCTTATACCCCTTCCACAAAATACAGGATTTAGATTTTATTCCACTATAATCTCATATCATTTAATTTTTTATAAGTGGACCTTGCATTTTAAATATTATTTTTTCCTCCTCATCGGAGAAACACCTATAGTCGGAGAGAAAAAAGGAGTTGAGCCCGATTATATATGTCTGCCCGTTCACTGATAGTATAAATATTTCTCACCGAAAAGTATGCATCGGCGAAAGGCATAAAATTGGTGTAATCTAAAAAATTTTCTCCGACTAGTTTTCTTTCACCGATGAGTTTTTAGGGTTTTTTGCTTTCAACTCTTGCAGAAAAAGTATTCATCAGCATGACTCATAAAGGTCAGTATCATTTAAAAATCTCATTGCGATTGGTTTGCTCTCGCCGATGAGTTTTTATTTGTGCAACATCTGTTGGCTATTAGGGTTCCAGCTGACTCATCATCTTTCATTGAAAGAGCTACTCTGACTATTTTCTCTCCCTCACTGAGCATATCATTGAGATCCTTAGGCATAGAGTAGTCACATGGATCATCATCTGCATGCCTCACAATTAGGCACTATCACTGTGTCTCTTGTCTTCTGAAGGAAATTCTTAAGCAGCACACACAAAGCACCTGAAACTTTTCCTTATATATGTGTAGACAGTTTAATTTCCATGATTGTATTGCTAAGGTGGGGAGTTATTTCCCACCTCCAGATGGTCTTATTCCAAACATGAAATGTATTTGGCATCTTTTCCAAACTTAAACCTGGCATTTTCATTCAATGTAGAAATGTGACCTTCAGTTGTATAAGCAATATCTGTCTTGCAAATGGCATCAGTTGGTTGTAATGAACTCACTTCTGGCCAGACCCAACATCCTTGGTAAGAAACCAAAAGCAACAGAAACCATATCACCAGGAGCTACCACGGTCTCCTCAAAACCATATGCATATAAAATGCACATTTGTGCTGAATGGTAGATATGCAAAAATTTTGGATTGTCCTGACACTGCATTTGTGTGTTCATGAGGTGTGAAAATGAAATGGTTTTTCAACAGAATCTTCGTTCTGACACTTTGTACAGTGAGCAAAACAGGCCAGGTAGCCTCCAAAATTGCCCTGGAAAACTGATCAAAACCTCTCCCGGAGCCACGAAAATGCACAAACTTGTAGATTTTTGACCCGATAATTCAACACAACAAACTGTTCGGTGTGAAGTTATTGGGATTAAAAGCTACTCGCAATCAAAGTAGCTCACTCAATATGTTTTGCACCTGTTTAAACTCAATTGGAACTTATCATTTTGCCTCTTTGGAAAAATATTAAATCTAATTTTGAGAAGCTACCATCCTGGGGATTAGTTCATTTAGGTCACGTGAACATGTGTACAAAACAATTTTTCATCATTCCTCTTCCTTCATAAGATATCGGGTGTCAAAGTTGACCTGTCTGAAGCTGCCTTGGGAATGCAGTCACAGAGCTGTGTAAAATCCATTTGGATTTGCTTTTGAAAAAATACCAAACGAAGTGCTGGGACCTTGAGAATTGGCATGTAAGTACATTAACATGGGAAGAATTTGAGACATCAATTGGTTTTTTATGAACACAACCCGATTGCTAGATATTACCTTCCAAATTAACCTCCTTGAAAACTGCCCCTGTCAAAACCTGATTCGAGCTCACCAACTTGCAATTTTAAAAACCCATTAAATCTCTTCCTGGGAAGTTGTAACTAGAAAGTTGATTTCATTTAGGCTTGATGAGTGTGTGTGTAAGAGGATTCTTGACCATCCATCTTCTGTCATGAAATGTTAAGGGCCAAAGTTGACCTCTCCGCAACTTTCTGGAAATGCAGATATGGCAACTGAACTTTTTACATTTGCTTTTGATTTTGAAAAAATAGTAAACGATATGTTGGGGTCCCAAAAACTGGTATGAAGGTACATTATTATGAGGGGAATATGGAAACTGATTAGTTTGTCAGGATCATCATTTAGCTGCTAGATATCAACCTCCAAAGTTGGCCTCTCGGGCTGATTTCACATTATGCAAGTAGCAAATTTTACCAGAACCCTTCAGCTTGACTTCTCAAATCTCAGTTAAATTGTGTCACAGGAAGCTGTAATCAGATATGTGTGTTCTCATATGATAAGTAATCATGCTTGCAAAGTGATTTTGTAAGAAAATGAACAGGCTTCGAATTACAATGCTTCAAAGTAGGCCACTTGAGCACATTGTGCAGGTGCATTTCTGAGTGTTAAAATTGATTTTTCACATATGGGAACCTAAAATTTTGCAAAAATTGGTATGAAATTTTAGGTCCCAACAGTGGCTCTATCTGGGGATGTATGCCCCCTGTGGGCATAGCAAGATCCCAGATCTTTGGGGAGCAGACCGGTGCCTTCTCCATTGGGTAACAGAATCTACTTTTGCCCCAAAATTGATATGATGAAAAGACCATATCAGAAAGGAAAATCCACGTCTTTCCCCTGTCAAAAACCTTGTTTTGATCATGTTGTAATGATATCTCATCTGCTTGACTGAATCTGTTTGTACAGTTCATTAATGCATCATAGTTTATGCTGCAAGTGTGTTCTGTATTATTCAGTATCTGGAAGTCAGGCATAGTCTGAACATCTTCATCATTGTATGACATAAGGAAGTCATGATTATCAAACCTTTTAGGATGTCTTACTTTATCATATCTATTGTTATTCACCAAATGCTAGTTTTTTAACTGAATTGGAAAATGGAATAAATCAAGTTGCTTCTAACACATGCTATTATCAATGCTGGCTCCAACATAAAACACCGTATCATTTTCCTTATCACATCCATCTTCCCCACATGCTTGAGAGTCAATAATATGCCAATCATACATACTGGAATCGTCAACCTCCTCTGGTTCAATGGACATCTTTATCTCTGGAGCAGTGTCACAAGAGAACTCATGACCACTATCTGTCTCTTCTTTGCAAAAATGTGACTTGGGAAATATGGCCTCATATATTTCATCACCTTTAACATGTTGAATGGATTCACTGTCGAAAGATATATGCGCTGGACACAGTACTTGGGTATCATCTTTATTTACATATCTTTGATATTCTTTGGTGAGCAATTCTGAAATATGCTCACTGTCAAGTGAGCATGTTTCTTCATCAACCCTCTCACTGAAATTTTCATCATTCTTTTCAACATTACTATAATGCTCAACATTCGATGTACATATTGTATCAACATGATCATTTATAGATTCTTCATCAGAATATCCGCCTCCCTGACTGTTTGAATACCTTTCATCCTCTTCATCTTCTTCTGCTATATCATCATACAATGATTTTGAACAGGCCTGAAGATTTTTTTTGCTATGTGTATTTCCCCTTGATCAAGATTTTGTTCTTCTTGTTGAAAAAATTCACCCCGGTTATCTGAAAAGACTTCATCCTCGGGATAACATGGGTTTGGAAACACTTGGAGTTCATATTCTGGTATACCCATCTTTTGAAAACAATATTCTTCTTCCCCCCAACATTGTTGATTCATATATTGCGGTGGGTGGGATGGGATAAAAAGACCATCCACATTTTGAAGACTACTCTCATTTTCTGAAATATGCTGGGGCTCCAAGTCTCATGCAATATCATATGTCTCATCTACTAGCTGCATTATTTGATCACTTTCTTCATATTTGTCCACGCCATTATCTGTGTTGGTAGATTTACCATTGCCAGTATGCTCATACCCGATTTCCTCTACGAAACCAATCATTTCACACACTTGGTCAAAAGTAACTGGTTTCTATGACTCAGGCCATTTTTCTGAATGAGACACATATAATTTCATGAATGTTTCAATGCAGATGGATTCATCAGTCCTAACATTAACAGGTATTTGCATATAGATATCCAATGTTCTCCTGAACAAAGAAAATCCAGATTCCCCAAATTTACTTTGACTTCCCTTTTGAAAATACTCATCATTTTTCTCTTTATACTGGCACATGAATTTATTTGCAAGTTCATTCCATGAAGTTATGCAAAGCATAGGAAGGTTGTAAAACCAATCTTTGGCAGCATTTTCTAATGTTTTCACAAATAGCTTCATGATAATGTCTTCTCCATTGATTTGCCAATTCATCACTATATCAATGAATTGTTGTAGGTGCATATTTGTAGATTTTCATTTACATCCATTAAATTTAGACAAATGATTTTCAACATTTAAAGGGGGAGAACGATTTGGGTAACCTTGAATGTTTCTAAAATCAATTGGTTTGTACACTTCAAGATCTATCACCCTCTGTTGGAAAAGTAGTTGCTGCCATCTTATTTCTTCTTGTAGACTTTGATTGACCCGAGGGCTAACATTGCTTTGCAAGTTTTGATATGGTATTTGGTATTGATAATGCCCCATATACTGGTTATATTCATGATCTTGGTAGGTAGCTAGTCCATCCATAACTAGTCGTATTGTTATATTAGTTTCGTCATATTCAATATCATTGGATTCAATATTGATAATATCCTCGTGCTTTTTCCTTTCTATGATAGGAATCAATTTAACCAATTGGTCTATAGTAAATGGCTTTAATGATTCAGGCCAATTAGTAGACATAGGCACATAAGCAAGCATGAACATTTTAATAAATAAGGATACACTAGGTTTGAGATGAAAAGGTATCTGTTCATAGATATCCCCCAACCTGATGAACAACTTATATCCAGATTCTCCTTCATGTCTCCTTATTTCAAAGAATGCATCTAAAGGGGGTATGTTATATTTTTTCATATTTCATCAATTTTATTTTCAGAGTCACCACCTCTTGTGAAAAGAGGAAAATTTCATCTTTCTGGGTTCTTGCCAGCAGAGTCTACCAATCTGTATTTGAATTTTGTGTAGAGTCGCCACCTCTATTTAGAGGACTAATCAATTTTTCTGGGTTTTTCCTTCCACCAGCAAAGTTATGCCTTTTAATTTTCTGACACTAATAACATGGTCCACTACCAAGTTTCTCTATGTTTTCTCCCCAGCAGAGTCGCCATTTTGTTGGTTCCCAAAAATGCAGGTTGCTAACCCTAAGAGGATGCCAGACTCTATGTTTGGATTTGCAACGTCTTTGGACCAATTGACAGAGCTATTAGCTCCCTACACTTTAGGTCCTGCAAACCTAGGCGGGTGTACCTTTGTAACTAAAGCAGACTTAACACTATATGACTTGATTGGATTAGTAAATCTATCACAATGGCATAAAATGTAACAGATGCAAGCTTCTAATCTACTCCTACTCCTAATACTAAGATCTGAGATGTAATTGTTTGAATGAGATTTTATGGAATCCTAAAATGGAATTGGTATGACCAGTGCCTATTTCTGTTGGGCTAATGGAGTCAAGGTGTATATGATATATGATTTACTTATTGGTTACAATCCTAATTGTTTGGCACTTGTGTTTGTTTATAGCTTGTATAAACGTGCAAGAATGTGACTAACAGACTCTACTTAGTGATCCACTCGAATCTTACCAGGTTACTGTGACTTATTGAAAGGATTTTTTAATCCTTGCTTGAAGGAACTGATCAAAAGAATCACACAATGACAGCAAATGTGTATTGACAAATGGAGTTGATGCTCAATTTGAATAACAAGACAATATCGAGTTGGAGACAGTATGGCAATCTCGATAATTATAGGGCTGCTCTTACCTATCCAAATGCTACCTCTAGGTTACTGTAATCAATCAAAAGGATTTTATATGTGTAATGGAAACCAATTAATTTGATTACACGAAAATAGCAAGTGTGTTTTGATGAAACTGAAATATCAACTTGGAAACTTAGGTTCAAATAACAAAGAAATAACAGTATGGAGAAAACCAAATAATTGCTCAACTCAACAAACAATTGACACCAATATTAAATCATTAATTTATGCATTTTCTCCACTATACAGTTTCGAAAGAGTTTACAATGTACAACATAATATTTATTTTGGCAACTAGTCAATCCATCCAGTTATCTAACTGATGTTTTTCCTAATCTACTCTTGATCCTAATCTACTGATGTCCCTCTGTCCTCCTTTGATTTCACCTTTATACATACTGTGTATTTTAGGGTTGTGACCCTTCACTTACCATCCCGTGCATCTCTTCATTTCCATGAAGGACAACAATTTTTATTAATGCAAAATATTAGCCTCCGGCCCTTTAAAATTCAATTATTTCTCTTTATCTTTGTTAGGGTTTACTTTCATGTATCTTGATTCTTTATTTAATTAATCTTCCTGGGACTTGTATTCTCATGAAAATAATTTTCCAATATGAATATGATTGTTTGTTATATCCTCGTGCTCATATTTTCTCCCACTGGAAAAATATATTTTACCCTTCAAGTAAGAAACAATTTCTGCTCATGAAATCTTGTTTTTAACAACCTTGTGAAAATATTTTACATCCTTTTGTGAAAATATCTTATCTCCTACAACTTCCTCGGTGAAATATTTTGCATAAAATGTTCTCCAGTAAAATAATTACTTCACTTGTGAATTGCTCGGTGAAAATGTTTTCTCACCTTTTGCATATACTTCCTCAAAATATTTTTAGGTAAAGTAATTACCTATCTTGTAAATTCATTGGAAAATATTTTTCTTTCATCCTTAAAACCCCTTTGGTAAAATATTTCATATTGCATTTTAATATTTTTCCTCAGGCATGCAGCTCACATTTAAAATATTTACCACTTTGAATTAAATGACATTTCTCCCCAAAGAGGCATCCATCAGTATGAGGCATAAACTCGGTGTGTTTTAAAAATTTCTCTCTGATTTGCTTGGTCTGATTTGCTTGGTCTTACCGATGACATTTTCATGGTGTTCAAAAATATTCTACATATTTCTCCTTGCTTCCATATCCCCTTTTTCATTGTTTTACCTCATTACTTTATTTATATAATACTTGGGCCCACAACATTGGTGTGACCCATCAAATCAGTATGATTTACAATTTTTACTCCGATTCATTTTCTTTTGCCAATGCATTTTTATGCCTTGATTTTTATTTAGCATTTTACACATTCATATGTTAGGGTTATAACCCTTCTGATGCATCCCTTAATTTAATCAACTATCTTTAGTTTGATTAAATTAATTTCAACCTTTCTAAGCTTTGTATTCCCGTGCAAGATAATTTAATAATAATTATTTCCATCTTTGGCTGGCAATCTTCACCCTTTCATTTATTTGTGTGCTTTTTTACCTTCACCCAGCTAGAATAATCATTTTTGTGAAAATAATTACCCCTTCTGGTTTTACTGGCCATCTTATGCATTCTCGCATAAAAATATTATTTAGGTAAAATAATTACCTATTTGATTAACTCTTTAGAAAGCATTTCTCTTTTGGAAAAAATATTTTCAAATAAATTTTCACCTTATACCCCTTCCACAAAATACAGGATTTAGATTTTATTCCACTATAATCTCATATCATTTAATTTTTTATAAGTGGACCTTGCATTTTAAATCCTATTTTTTCTTCCTCATCAGAGAAACACCTATAGTCGGAGAGAAAAAAGGAGTTGAGCCTGATTATATATGTCTACCCGATCTTTGAGAGTATAAACATTTCTCACCGAAAAGTATGCATCGGCGAAAGGCATAAAATCGG
Organism: Cunninghamia lanceolata; assembly: GCA_027924645.1. NCBI lineage: Eukaryota > Viridiplantae > Streptophyta > Pinopsida > Cupressales > Cupressaceae > Cunninghamia > Cunninghamia lanceolata. The sequence continues at coordinate 4,259,929 of BSBN01001005.1, forward strand.
TGTAATCTAAAAATTTTGCTCCGACTAGTTTTCTTTCACCGATGAGTTTTTAGGGTTTTTTGCTTTCAACTCTCGCAAAAAAAGTATTCATCTGCATGACTCATAAAGGTTGGTATCATTTAAAAATCTCATTGCGATTGGTTTGCTCTCGCCGATGAGTTTTTATTTGTGCAACATCTATTGGGTATTAGGGCTCCAGCTGACTCATCATCTTTCATTGAAAGAGCTACTCTGACTATTTGCTCTCCCTCACTGAGCATATCATTGAGATCCTTAGGCATAGAGTAGTCACATGGATCATCATCTGCATGCCTCACAATTAGGCACTATCACTGTGTCTCTTGTCTTCTGAAGGAAATTCTTAAGCAGCATGCACAAAGCACCTGAAACTTTTCCTTATATATGTGTAGATAGTTTAATTTCCATGATTGTATTGCTAAGGTGGGGAGTTATTTCCCACCTCCAGATGGTCTTATTCCAAACATGAAATGTATTTGGCATCTTTTCCAAACTTAAACCTGGCATTTTCATTCAATGTAGAAATGTGACCTTCAGTTGTATAAGAAATATCTGTCTTGCAAATGGCATCAGTTGGTTGTAATGAACTCACTTCTGGCCAGACCCAACATCCTTGGTAAGAAAACAAAAGGAATGGAAACCATATCACCAGGAGCTACCACGGTCTCCTCAAAACCATATGCATATAAAATGCACATTTGTGCTGAATGGTAGATGTGCAAAAATTTTGGATTGTCCTGACACTGCATTTGTGCGTTCATGAGGTGTGAAAATGAAATGGTTTTTCATCAGAATCTTCTTTCTGGCACTTTGTACAGTGAGCAAAATAGGCCAGGTAGCCTCCAAAATTGCCTTGGAAAACTGATCAAAACCTCTCTCGGAGCCACGAAAATGCACAAACTTGTAGATTTTTGACCTGAGAATTCAACACAACAAACTGTTCGGTGTGAAGTTATTGGGATTAAAAGCTGCTCGCAATCAGAGTAGCTCACTCAGTATGTTTTGCACCTGTTTAAACTCAATTGAAACTTATCATTTTGCCTCTTTGGAAAAATATCAAATCTAATTTTGAGAAGCTACCATCTTGGGGATTAGTTCATTTAGGTCACATGAACATGTGTGCAAAACAATTTTTCATCATTCCTCTTCCTTCATAAGATATCGGGTGTCAAATTTGACCTATCTGAAGCTGCCTGGGAATGCAGTCACAGAGCTGTGTAAAATCCATTTGGATTTGCTTTTGAAAAAATATCAAACGAAGTGCTGGAACCTTGAGAATTGGCATGTAAGCACATTAACATGGGAAGAATTTGAGACATCAATTGGTTTTTTATGAACACAACCCGATTGCTAGATATTACCTTCCAAATTAACCTCCTTGAAAACTGTCCCTGTCAAAACCTGATTCGAGCTCACCAACTTGCAATTTTAAAAACCCATTAAATCTCTTCCTGGGAAGTTGTAACTAGAAAGTTGATTTCAATTAGGCTTGATGAGTGCGTGTGTAAGAGGATTCTTGACCATCCATCTTCTTTCATGAAATGTTAAGGGCCAAAGTTGACCTCTCCGCAACTTTATGGAAATGCAGATATGGCAACTGAACTTTTTACATTTGCTTTTGATTTTGAAAAAATAGTAAACAATATGTTGGTGTCCCAAAAACTGGTATGAAGGTACATTATTATGAGGGGAATATAGAAAACTGATTAGTTTGTCAGGATCATCATTTAGCTGCTAGATATCAACCTCCAAATTTGGCCTCTCGGGCTGATTTCACATTATGCAAGTAGCAAATTTTACCAGAACCCTTCAGCTTGACTTCTTAAAACTCAGTTAAATTGTGTCACAGGAAGCTGTAATCAGATATGTGTGTTCACATATGATAAGTAATCATGCTTGCAAAGTGATTTTGTAAGAAAATTAACAGGCTTCGAATTACAATGCTTCAAAGTAGGCCACTTGAGCACATTGTGCAGGTGCATTTCTGAGTTTTGAAATTGATTTTTCACATATGGGAACCTAAAATTTTGCAAAAATTGGTATGAAATTTTAGGTCCCAACAGGGTGTGCATATATGTACTTGGTACCCTGCCGACAACTGTATTGCTTTCGCCTTAAGCGTGCACTGCCGAGCACGCTTATGCGTGCGAGGGGATTTTCAGAGTAGTAAGGGAAAATTTTTGATAGTTCGTATCATGACAACATGGTGCATGTGGACATGACACGTGTGTAATGCGTGTTATAGCCACATGGAAAAAGTGGGCATGACAATGTCCACATGTCAAAAAGGACAAAAGCAATACAAAAGGCTATGCATGTTCGACACCAATGTCAATACATGCCAAAAGAAAATATAGGATCCTCACCACCTATGTGGGATGAATACAATCCAACACAAACATATCCATAAACATCAAATACAACATCAAATAACTGAGTCTAAACATGCTAACATATCTAGATTCTAACATGTAAAATATATCAAAACATGCCAATGTCCTCACAAATCGAGGCGTGGAAAAATACAAGACGATATCCAATAATTACAATATTCGAAGGGCTTCATCCTAAACATAGATGAATCATAGCCAACATCATAAATCAACTCAAATCATTAATTAAATCTTATTACAAGGGTCTCAAAAGACCTACATTACAAAGGTTACAATAATCAATAATGATAAAATACAAGTGCATAAACCACCCAGAACCAACATGCTCTCCAAGGTGCAACAAGGCACAAAGCACAGGGTAAACTACCTACAAAAAGATCAAGGAATCCATCCAGCACCTGAAGATCATCATGAAGGACCAATGGGGCAATGTTGCTCACCTTTCAACCATATTGTCGTTGTTGAGTGCAATAGATGTGTATGCAACTCTAGGCAACCCCTGAGCTATGGAGAAGGTGATCATGGCAAACCCGCTAAGAGCATCTCACACATCCAAGGTATATAAGCAACATATGGCATCCATGCCAATCAATGCACACAACACACATGGAACAATTGCCAATACAATGGATATAAACAACACATAGTACAACTACCATCCAATTGCATTCAAGTAACATATGACACACTTGCCAAAGCATAATAGAATGACATCACAACATTCAAGCATAAGGGAAATAATAACACATTCAATGCGCACTAAATGGGGCATAAATTATAGTCTATCATAGATACATATAAGCATGAATCATGCATCACAATGCACATGCAATTACATGGTAAACATCACACGTCGAGTCAAACTCTGATGGTGGAAGAAGGAAGAGAGACCTAGGTAGTTAGGACAAGGAGTGTCAAACGAGGGCAATACTCACCTTGTGGTAGAACATGAGGGTATAACCTCCTCATAGAAACTGGACACTACACCAAAGATTGCTCTTTACACCCAAACCCAAGCAAGGTAGACACTTCACCAACACATGCAATTTGGTGTAGATGGTCTTATTATTAAATTTTATTACCTAATGTGTTTAAATGTGATTCTTGATTAAAACTTCCATTCGATAAATTCCTACAACCTCTTTGGGCCATGGCGCATGATGGAAGCCACTCTTTTCCTACCCCTAGACCTCTTCCTAAACACCCAAAGCTCCAATTTTACTAATTGGGCTTGGCACGGTTTACGAGGTAACAAAATCTCAATTTGACAAAAATACAACATTTTCTAAAAAGATGTAAAACATAATTGTTATTGGGAGACATCTCATCCCACAAACTAAAACATCAAGTAAATGCATACAAAGCAATTTTCAGGTTTTCAAAAATGGATAAATAAGTGGCACAGATTTCAATGCACCAAAATGTCCCAAAACAAGACATATTCTCACAAGATGTAGAATCACATAATATGAAGGATTCAACTCATCCCTCAAAGCAAATCATAAAATAAATACATAGAATTTAATTTTCATGTTTTCTAAAAGTGCAAAATAACCATAAGGCCCTAAAAACTCCATTGGAGCTCTCTTTGGCACCTTGACCAAAGTTTGACCAATTTTCTAACTTTTGTTTTTCAATAGCTATGGATGATCTGACAACTACCCATCATAGATAATATGCCGAACAACCAATATATGCAATAATTTAATGAGTTGGCAATTTCCACATAAAATTTGCTAGGGTTTTGTCTGTATTTCTATGTTTCCAAAATAGAAAATACATGATATAAATAAATAACTAGCTGAAATACTTTTTCAAAGTTTCCTACAACTAAGAAAAGCCATCTTCAACCATTCTAGATGGTGTGGCATGAAGGAAACAGAATTAAATAATTTAAATGAGAAGATTGGAGAAAGTTACCTTCCAATACAAGCAAAATCCAAGGAAAAGAATGAGATTGAATGTTAGATTTTATCCACACATAACAAGAAAACACCAAGCTCTTGAATCCAATCCAAACTCCAAGCAATTCCAAGTAAAACTCCCTTCCAAGCAATCAGATATCCATTTTTTAAGCAAGAGGTTTCAAACAAAGGAGAGCAAATTTTGGAGAGAAAGAATAATGCAAAATACATTTTTTTTCCTTTTTATTCCTCCAAAGACTCTATTCCTTTTTTGATAATAAAATAATCCTTTAAGTGATTTAATCAATCAATTCAAAATTTTAGAATTTGCACCATTAAACTATTTAATTCAACAATTAAATAATCGAATGTCTCTGTAGCAAATCAAATAGGCATATAAAATAACACATTAATAATTCTATTTCACTAAAAATGTCTAGTTAATTCACTCAAAGCAACAGGGAAATAGTTAGTCAAACAAACTCAACTATTCCAAATAGGTTATTGCCATATAACTCAGTCTCATTCTAAAAAGTACAAACACGACATACTAGGCATTCAATTTTCTCATTTAATGCAATTTCTACCTTTTTGCAGAAAAATATCAAACTTTAGAATTAAACTAAAATCACTCAAATTTGTTCCACAGGCATATAATGATGTAACAAACATTTTAACTGAAGCAGAAATAGCAATTTCAAAATTAAAATCATTAATTTAATCCAAAAACACAGAAAACACATTTTTCAAACCATTTTAAAATAAAGTGGAAAAATACTAAGGAAACATATGCAAATGATTCCAAACACACATCACAGGTTTCCATAATACAAGGATAAGGGTGAGATGGCTTAGAGTCCCATGTCAACTTTATCCACATTTCCCACATTAGTTAACACCTGTAATTACATGCACACTCAAGTAAACTATCAGGGGTACATGCTCCATACATAAAATAGTCGAAGCACATCATAATACCCAACGTGGCATAATATCACATAAGAATCATAAACATGAGTCGAAAATCAATCAACAACATAAAATCATATATGCATAAATCATCTAACATAATCATATGGAAGACATCCCATCCATCTAGCATATTACGCAAATGAAAATGGTAAAGCTGAAGCACTACAATAATATAACATGCACAATCACAAGGTATTGGAAACCAATTAACAAAGCACAACCCCATCGGAAACACCTCGATGGTCATGCAAAATACACCATCAGAACCCATCGATGGCACCATAGACCTCATCAGCAAGTTCAGTTCAATGCATCAAAGCATAATAATCACATAAGAAATTGATAAACACTCATAATGACATATAACACATGAATCAAAAGCCACACAAGACACAGACTAGGGTGGGCATTACAATTCTAACCATAACTCTAATATTAACCCTAATTCTAACCTTAACCCTAACCCTCACTCCAATAGTAACACTAACCCTAAGCATATTTTTTACCTTGATTCTAACTTGAACCTGAACCCTAACCGTAATTATCTAGCCAGGTAACTTATATTTTGAACCCAAATTGTAACTATAATCCTAACCCTAGAACCTTAATCCTAACAATAATGTTAACCCTAATTCTTACCCTAATGCTAACCCTAACCCTAATTCTAATCATAATTCTAACCCTAGGTCTTGCCCTAACTCTAATACTAACCATAACCCTAATTCAAACCCTAATTGTATTTGTAACCATACCCCTAACCTTAATCCTAACACTAATGCTAACCCTAACTCTAATTCTAACCCTAATTTTAACCATAATTCTAACCCTAACTGTAATTGTAACCCTAATCATAACCATATTTCTAACTATAATTCTAACCCTAATTGTTACCCTAACCCTAATCTTAACCCTTAATTGTAGTGCCCCTCACCTTGTCTTCTGTCGACTAATAGTCATCCTAGTAGGATTAGACACTATGACACTCTATTGGATGATGGACTCTCTATTAATATGCTAGCTGATTATGGATCTATGTTAGGATGATGCTTGATTATTGGTAATTTATGTTTTCATAGTTTGATGGACATATCTGATGTTATAGATTAATGTTATTTTAAGTTTAATGTGCTATTTGATTATGATTATGATGCATTACTAGTAATGGATGTAGTTATTTAATGATGTGTTTATATGAATGGAACAGTGTCGCATTACTCGTGTTCGAGTACCCTGCCACACTGCGACTTTCATTCATTATGTTTATGACTGCATGTTTATATATATATGTTCAACCTTGTTGTTTGTTGTAGGATGTAGGTACCGGGCATCGACTCCACTTGAACTACCAAGTCTGAGCGTGCCCTAGCCAATGGAGTTGTTGATTGGAGTTAGCATAAGGTTCCCTACTCAGCCAACATCCTCAAAGAGGATGAGTTCTCAGTATTGTATCTTGTCATCACCATCAGTTGGACTGTTTATCGTTATTTTGTTGTCATGTCTTGTTGTTTTACATGGGGTCAGGTATCATCCAGTAAGTTGGGTTTATCCAATTTAAAGTGTTGATTTAAGCCTAGTTAGTACTTCATTAAAACAAGGTTAAATTTAAGCTAAAGTTAAATAAATAATTACAAGGGAAATTATGTGTTATAAACAATTTAATAGTTTATAAGTGGTAAAATTAATATGAAAATAATAAATAAATAAATAAATTTGATAAATGATTAAATAAAATAATAAATTACAAGTTGTAAATTGATAAAATTAAAATGGAAATAAGATACATAAATAAATATGTATAAACAATTATAAATTTTGATAATAAATTCAAAAGGTCACATTAAAATAATAAAAATAATATTTTAATGAATATTGTTAATAAAAATATGGTTCTCTCACGGAAACCATGACATTGGATCATGTGCAACTTCACCTAGAAAGGTGGAGGAAGAATCTGGAAGGAAAATAAGGATTTTCTCTTAAAAAGGAATTTTACGAGGGAAGTCTAGAGGGCTTTTGGTTGTGGGGAAAACATTTGAGAGATTGGAGAATTGGATTTTAGCTGCACTATTATGGCATCAGTTCAGTGAATTGTTGTAACCAGGTTCCATGAAATTTATCTCTGCTCCTTGTGATTTTTCCTATCAATTGAATGTCTGAATCTTTCATATTTGTAATCAATTCATTTCGTGCATATCTTGCATTGATGTCATTTACATTTGTTTGAGACCCATATAGTGAGTATCCTGCAAACATTGCATTCCTTATCAAATTTCCCTTTTAGGCATCAATCACTGTCTATGATTTCACTCGTTGCAATTATGATTGTTAGACAGTTTTCTAATAGATCCATATCGTGTATATTATGCAACCCTTGCAATCTGGGTGAGGCATTTAAAACAGTAAACAACACTTACACCTGTCATTAGCAATTTGCTAGAAAGTTTCTAAGGCCATTCCATAAATTATGTGGTGTATTTCCTGCAACCTTTGTGATCTATGAGAAAACACATCGCTTGTTAGGGAAAACGGTCAGAAGCCATTAACTTAGGCACGCATATCAAAATGCAAGATTTGAGGTGAGCTGAATGGAGTGTGAACATAAATATAGGATTTGCTTTATCTGATAGTTGTTGGATCCTTCTCAACAAAACCATTTTTGGATAGACTTCAATCATTGCATTTCTGCATAAATATTGTCGGTGTGATTAAAAAATGGTGTTGCTGGAAATACTTCTAAGATAATATTCATATGTGATCTACACTCACGTGGAAAACACAACCATACAACCAGCTCAGATTTAACAGGTATCTCAATAAAAAAATTTAGGGTGTTCTTTAGATGTCCTACGCGGCCAAGAAGGTCAACCATGCTCATATAATGTTCTCTATAATGCAATTAGGGATTAATGTGATCAGTCTATGCACAACATCTCAACCATTATTCCTCTAAGGCCGCGAGTTCAAAACTCAACCAAGGGTTAAATGTTAGGATTTTCTTGAGTGCTTCATTAATTTATGTAATTTAAGAGCTTTCTGGTAAATTCATTCTATGTATCCTTCAGTCATCGTATTCTATGAGATTTCATCTCTTTAAAACAATCTACCAAATAGTTTAAAACATGAAATTTTATGGTGGTTTAAATCTGAATGAAATAAGAAACAACTTCAACCATTATTGGTCCGTTGACCTTTCCATGTAAATAAAAGGGTAAGCGCCAATGTTAGGAATGACCAAAATTATATAACTAAGGGTTGAAATGCCCATGACATGGTATCAATTTCACTTGACGCCCTTGATGTAGATTTATACGGATGTATATTCATATAACACTTATATTCCTATCATTCGCTGTTGTTAAAGTTTGTTGACTTCAATTCATTTCCTGGCTGCTCCAGTCACAAAATCAACTCTCCGATATACAATTTTGTGGTGCACTTACATACAAACGTGTATATGATGTTTTAAGTGGGAAAATCATTAGTACTATGAAACAACGACCACCACCATTCAAGTTTTCAATTTGGATTTCAAAAACATAACAATGTCATTCTGTGCGTATCCTATAATCTTAGATTGAACGGCACCCCGTAATGAAGTTTCCCAATGTCCACCTTGCTGTTCCTTATCTCAGCCAAGCATCTGTCATAAATTTTATTCTCAACTACTCATGGCTGTAATGAGGACTGTGTTCCACTTATGCGTTTTATTTTGCTGAGAGGCAAACTACAGTTGTAGCGGGGGTGGAGATGAGAGCACTCATTTTTGGTTGTAAATATATACCCAAAAAAATCAAAATAAATTGCAAATGAAAAATTAAATATAAATTTAAAATAAATAAAGATTGCCAATGCCAAATAAAGAAAACTCCTAAAAATAGTCCCCACAATCTCCCTGGTTTTAATTACCATGGTTACTCGTTCAAATATTCTGACTTATTACTCTACCCTTGTGATATAGATATATATCTTTTTAATTTGTTTTTTAATAGATATTTATCTTTTTAATTTGTTTTTTGGTTTTTTGGTTTTGTTTTTTAATTTAATAGGTAGCTTAAATTAATTGGTTTTTGAATTAATTATTTTAATTTTAGGAAAACTTTTTAGGCAAAATCAATTTAGGAGAAAATGAAAAAATATTTTTGATTTATTTCAATATATTAGAAAGTTTTAAATATAATTTTTAGTAATGTGTAAGACTGAAAAGTGTATTTTTAATATTTTCATTCATTTTATATTTAATATTTATTTAGGTTATTTGAATATTTGTTATGTTGTAATTCTTAGGTTATAGGAATTTTATGGCAAAGGCTATCAATCTAAGTTAGTTTGTAGTAATTATTATATAATCTTGAAATATTTTTATGGAAATAGATATATTCCAATTAAATGTTATTAAGTTATTAATTAAGGTGCGGAAAAATTATTAGACATGAATAACAATCTTTATTTTTCACAAATGAATATTGTAGAGTGACATCATTAATTGACCTATAATTAGTCTATCTTAAGTTTCGGATATAATATTCATTTAATACAAGTGTTGTTAGAAGTTTACTTAATTGACTTAGTTAATAAAATTTAATAATATTAATATAATCTTAGTTAATAAAATTTAATTAATGTTTGTTAGAAGTTTAGTTAATAAATTATGATCATAACTAAATTTTAAATAAGAAATGAAATTAAATAAAAAGAAATTTATGGAATTTTATTAAATTTACTTATTATAAATTTTAATGCATGTAACATGCAGTAAGAACATTCAAACATATAAAAATCTTTGCTGCTCTCTGAGGATATATATATATATATATACAACCTTGTATATATACATGCAAATATATATAATTATTATCCATATAATTGTCCCTGTGAAATCCCTCATGCATTTTTTTGAATCCATAACTGTGCTTATTCTCTTTTTTTGTACCTGCACAAAACTAGAAAAACAATCAACATGCATATGAAAAAAAAAAACAGAAAAACAATAAACGTGTTTATGAAAAATCTAGAAAAACAATAAACATTGCATATGAGAATGATATTAGGATAATTTTTTGTACCTGCACAAAACCAGAAAAATAATAAACATGCATATGAGAATGATATTAGGGTAATTTTCTATACCTACACAAAACAGAAAAACAATAAACATATGAAAAAAAAAATAGAAAAATAATAAACATGCATATGAAAAAAAACAGAAAAACAATAAACATGGTTATGAAAAATCTAAAAAATAATAAACATGCATATGCAAATGATATTAGGGTAAAGAGGTATAGTAGGTAGGAAAAATTGTTACAGTAAGTTTCATTTATAAGTCTAAGTTAAACTAGGAAGGTTTGAATTAACTAGAATTTGTTTGTTTTTATTTATTTATATTAAAATTTAAATATTCTATTCCTAATGATCATAATTTAAATAAAAATAATGATCACTAGGAATAGAATATTTTTATTAATATCAATAGTGTTAATTTATTAAAATCCTAAAATAATAATTATTAAATGAATTTATGAATCAAATATTCTAACTTATTAATCTACCCTTGTGATATATATATTTATATTTTTAATTTGTTTTTTAGTTTTTTGGTTTTGTTTTTTTATATAATTGGTACCTTAAATAAATTGGTTTTTGAATTAATTATTTTGATTTTAGGAAAACTTTTTTAGGCAAAATCAATTTAGGAGAAAATGAAAAAGTATTTTTGATTTATTTCAATATACTAGAAAGTTTTAAATATAATATTTAGTAATGTGTAAGAGTGAAAAGTGTATTTTTAATATTTTCATTTATTTTATATTTAATTTGGTCATTTATTTCTTTTTCTTTTAATATTTATTTCTTAAATTTTTAATCTTTTTAATTTGTTTTTTTGGTTATTTAAGTTAATTGAGTTAATTCTAATTAATTGCAATTAATTATAATTAATTAATTAACCCAATTAATTCTATGTTAATTGAGTTAATTCTAATTAATTAACCTAATCTTTTTAATTTATTTTTTGATTATTTGAATTAACTCAGTTAATTAATTCATGCCTATTTTTAATTTTTAACCGTAATTAGGGTTAATGTTAGAATTAGAGACAGGGTTAGGGTTATAATTAGGGTTAAGGTTAGTATTAAGGTTAGGGTTAGGGGTTGAATTATAGTCAGGGGTAGGGTTAGAGTTAGGGTTAGGGTTAAAATTAGAGTTATGTTTAGGGTTAGAATAAGCTTTAGGGTTAGGGTTAGAATTAGGGTTAGGGTTAGAGTTAGAATTAGGGTTAGGGTTACAATTATAGTTATGGTTAGGGTTAGGGTTACAAATATAATTAGGGTTAATGCTAGAATTAGGGTTAGGGTCAAAATTAGAGTTAGGGTTGGAATTGTAGTTAGAATTAGGATTACGATAGGGGTTAGAATTCCAATTAGAATTAGGGTTAGGGTTAGGATTAGAATTAAGATTAATGTTAGAATAAGGTTAGGGTTATAATTAGGGCTAGGGTTGAAATTAAGGTTAGGGTCAGAGTTAGAATTAGGGTTATTAAATTAGGGTAAGCATTAGAGTTACAGTTAGGGTTAGGGCTAGAGTTAGGTTTAGATTTCAAGTTAGGGTTATGGTTAAAATTGTAGTTAGAATTAGGATTATTGTTAGATTTAAAATTAGGGTTATAGTTAAGGTAGAATCAAGGTTATGATTAGAATAAGGGTTATTGTTAGATTTAAAATTAGGGTTAGAGTAGGGTAGAATAAGGGTTAGAATTAAGGTGGCTTACTATTACAATTAAGGTATGAATCAGAGTTACAATTAGGATTAGGCTTCAAATTAGAGTTAGGGTTAGATTTCAATTAGTGTTAAGGTTAGTATTAAGGTCAGGGTTAGGTTTTGAATTATAGTCAAGCTTAGGGTTAGGGTTAAAATTAAAGCTATGTTTAGAGTTAGAATAAGGGTTATGGTTAGGGTTAGGGTTAGGGTTAGAATTAGGGTTACAATTATAATTAGGTTTAATATTAGAATTAAACTTAGGGTTAGGGTTACAATCAGGGCTAAGTTCAGTATTAAGCTTAGGGATAAGGTTGCAATTAGGATCAGCCTTAGGGTTAAAATTACAGCTATGTTTAGGGGTTGAATAAAGTTTAGGATTAGGGTTAGATTTAAGGTTAGAGTTAGATTTAAAATTAGGGTTATCATTAGGGTAGAATCAATGTTGTGATTATAATTAGGTTAGGGTTAGGGTTCTTATTAGAATTAGGGTTAGAATTAAGGTTGGTTACTATTGGAGTTAGGATTAGAGTTCAATTAGGGTTAAGGTTAGTATTAAGGTTAGGGTTAGGTTTCAAATTATAGTCAAGCTTATGGTTAGAGTTAGGGTTAGGGTTAAAATTAAAGCTATGTTTAGGGTTAGAATAAGGATTATGGTTATGGTTAGCTTTAAAATTAGGATTAGGTTTAGGGTTTAGGGTAAGCATTAGAGTTACAGTAAGGGTTAGGGCTAGAGTTAGGGTTAGAATTCAGGTTAGGGTTATGGTTAAAATCATAGTTAGAATTAGGATTAAGGGTTAGAACTAGGGTTATTGTTAGATTTAAAATTAGGGTTAGAGTAGGGTAGATCAACGTTATGATTAGAATTAGGGATATTATTCCTATTACAATTAGGGTTAGAATTAAGGTGGCTTACTATTACAATTAAGGTAATAATCAGAGTTACAATTAGGATTAGGGTTCAAATTAGAGTTAGGGTTAAAGTTCAATTAGGGTTAAGGTTAGTAGTAAGGTTAGGGTTAGGTTTTGAATTATAGTCAAACTTAGGGTTAGAGTTAGGATTAGGGTTAGGGTTTAAATTAGAGCTATGTTTAGGGTTAGAATAAGCGTTATGGTTAGGGTTAAGTTTAAAATTAGGATTAGGTTTAGGGTTTAGGGTTGGGGTTAGGGTTAGGGTTAGAATTAGGGTTACAACTATAATTAGGGTTAATGTTAGAATTAAACTTAAGGTTAGGGTTACCATTAGGGTTAAGTTTAGTATTAAGCTTAGGGATAAGGTTGTAATTAGGATCAACCTTAGGGTTAAAATTAGAGCTATGCTTAGGGTTTGAATAAAGGTTAGGGTGAGGGTTAGGGTTAGGGTTAGATTTAGGGTTAGAGTTGGATTTAAAATTAGGATTATAGTTAGGGTAGAATCAGGGTTATGATTAGAATTAGGGTTAGGGTTCTTATTAGAATTAGGGTTAGGATTAAGGTTTGTTACTATTAGAGTTAGGGTTAGAGTTCAATTAGGTTTAAGATTAGTATTAAGGTTAGGGTTAGTTTTAAATTATAATCAAGCTTAGGGTTAGAGTTAGGGTTAAAATTAGAGCTATGTTTGGGGTTAGAATAAGGGTTATGGTTAGAGTTAGCTTTAAAATTAGGATTAGGTTTAGGGTTTAAGGTAAGCATTAGAGTTACAATAAGGGTTAGGGCTAGAGTTAGGGTTAGAATTCAGGTTAGAGTTAGGGTTAAAATCATAGTTAGAATTAGGATTAAGTTAAGGGTTAGAATTAGGGTTATTGTTAGATTTAAAAGTAGGGCTATAGTGAGGGTAGAATTAGGGTTATGATTAGGGTTAGGGTTAGAGTTAGGGTTAGGGTTCCTATTAGAATTAGGGTTAGAATTAAGGTGGGTTGTTATTAGAATTAGGGTAAGAAATAGAGTTACAGTTAGGGTTAGGGTCCAAATTAAAGTTAAGGTTATATTCAATTAGGATTAAGTTTAGTATTAAGGTCAGGGTTTGAATTATAGTCACGGTTAGGGTTACAGTTAGGGTTAGGGTTAAAATTAGAGTTATGTTTAGGGTTAGAATAAGGGTTAGGGTTAGGTATAAAATTAGGATTAGGGTTAGGTCTATAATTAGAGAAAGGATTAGGGTTATGATTAAATATAAGGTTACTGTTAGGGTTAGGGTTGAAATTACAGTTAGAATTAGAGTAAGAATTACATTTAGAATTAGGGTTATAGTTTGAACAAGGGTGACAATTACAATGAGAATTACGGTCAAAACTAGGTTTAGGGTTATAATAAGGGTTAGGTTAGGGTGAGATTTAGGATTACAATGAAAATTAGGGTTAGGCTTAGGGTTACAATGAGATTTAGGGTTAGAATTAGGATTAGTGTTAGGGTCAGCGTTAGGTTTAGAATTAGAGATACAATTATGGTTATAATTAGGGTTAGGGTTATTGCTATAATAAAGGTTAGGGTTAGTACTAGGGTTAGGGTTATTGTTATAATTAGAGCTAGGATAGTATGAGGGTTAAGGTTGCTATTAGAATTAGGGTTAGGGTTCAACATTGATATATAATATATAATATAATATTTTAAGTATTATATATTATAATAATTATTATTATAAACATAATATATTATTATATTATATAATATATTATAATAATATATTAGATATATTATAAAAGATATATCTAATATAATATGTTTTAATATATTATAAATAAAATATTATATTAAGCTTGTAGTTCCGGTTGCTACTAGCATATTTATATTAAATATAATATATCTAAAGTATGCCGAGAAATATTTTTAAGATAGTTGAAGCACATTAATGCCTTAGAAATTTTATTTCCTGTACTTAGTGGACATTAAAATCTGAAATTTAGTCAATTTAAAATGAAACGCCATTAGGTTAGGCGCTCAGTAGGAAATGGAGTAACGTATAACCCTATGCCTATTTTTTTTCACCTTCTAACGAGTAGCTCATATAAAATAAATTAGTTTTGACAGGCAGTAAAACAATTTCAGGTATTATTAAGAGAGATACTTTTAACAGAAAAAAAAAATTATTATGGCTGTAAATAGACATTTGGGCTGTAAAATACAACAGAAATTTTAAAAATAGATTTTATCATATGAAGAGATTTTGTTCAAACTATCAAAATTTATATGGGATTATGATGATAGGTATATTAGGTTTTTATGTAATTTATTTATACTAAAGTAAGTTATAGTATTTTTTTAAAAGGCACTATTGAATAGATATCTGTCATTAAAAAAAATTCATTTCAGTAGGAAATGAATGTAAAACTTATTCCTATGGGCTATTTCGGGCTTTCAAATGAGTTGCTTCATATAAAATGTTTAAAAATTATAATTGTCAGGTAATAAAATATTACTTTGGAGAGTTATTACATTTGATGGGAATTCATGTAAAAAGAGTAAATTCCTAATTTGTAAAATAAAGATGTGTATATATTTACTTGACTTTTGATAAAAAAATATTTACTATCCAATGATCCATAGTATTATTATTATTATTATTATTATTATTATTATTATTATTAATGTATTAGTTGTCATCCCCAAGCCGTCTGGAGAATGTATGAGTGAGGAAATTAATTAACACTACACTGGTATTTTATTTATTGCTACATAAAAGTACGTATACATATATACATGATTACATTATTTTCTAGTGTTTACTATATAATTATGCATTCTAATACGCAATTATATCTATATCCTCATATTTTATTTAAATCTAAGACAATATTAAGGGGGCCTCAAACTCGATAACCAAAGTCTATGCATTGTAAATTAATTATTCTTTTATAATAATATATATATATATATATATATATTTATGTTGTGTTATAACTTTTAGAGTGTAACTAAATATAGAAATAATTTGTTGATTTATTCTAAATTAAAAATGAATTGTAAGTTATGTTTAAATCTGATAAAGTTAATTTACTTAAATGACATTGTTAATTGTAATATGATATAGTCAATTAGTGTGTAAAATAAACATAAATTATTTATAAGTTGGGTAGTTGTTGATCAGTGCAATTCATAAGGTTATGAAACTTGTTTTGCAAAAGTAAATTAAATAAGTCATCATGGTCCCTATGTTATTGCATTTACTTGAGTGGTTAGTTCCAGAGGCACGGGATGGTTATGTCTTTACATCATGCATTGGGTTGATAAGTGTTTCAAGATAATGAAGTTATATAAGTATGTTGCCTCTTGTTATGTATGAGACTTTGGTAAGTGATAATGTGAATTGATGAATATTTAGAGTTGTGAGTGCATTATGAGGAGGTAATAATCCCCTTTGTGGATGTAGTGATTGTTCGTTTAATTGTATTTATCTTGTATTGAGTTTTGTGTTATATTGTGAAATGGGGAGACATTGAGTACTGTAATGGAGTAATGTTTATGTATTGTTATAGACAATATTTTGTGAGTTGTCCCTATGATTAAGTTGATATGCAAGATGGTTAGTGCCTTGCATTATTATATATACATGTTGATATGAGGATAATTGTTATGCAAGATGGTTAATGCATTGCATGGTTCATGTATCCTCGTTGTCCTGATGATGTTTGCTATGGTTGCCGATTAGGGTCATCTAGTTGCAGGTAGGGGAGTGGCTCTCAATGGGGTCCGGAGCCAAAAGTGGCATCCAGGACAACCCATGTGGGAGTTTGATAACTCAGTGATAACCTAAAAAATAAATTAGGGGGTTGGGTAGTTAATCACACTAAACAAAGATAAGTGGATGCCTCACTCATGGCTCAAGTCCTCGTTTAGACTTGAGATGAGATGAGAAGGCCTGGAATGGCAAGATCAACTACCTTGTCCTCATGAAAGGTATGTTGATTCTGCATGAGCGTTGTATGGGGGCCGAGAGTTGGGAGAGACTTCCAGGACAACCCTTCTTACTGCAGCCTAGCATTCCCTAGTTGTACTCTCCCCATTCGTTATGTGTCTGCCTCTAGAAGTACTGTTGAGTTGTTTGTGATATTGACTTGTGATGTTGGAGTCATGTGTTGTCTCATAGTCTACTGTCTACCTGACTGTATGTTGTAGTGGGGACCTTATGTTAACTCCTAGCTCAGGGGGTGGACCTTAGGGTTCCACATGGTCGGGTTGAAGAGCTTTTATCCATTATTTTTTTTTCCTTGCCAATGTTCTTGTGCGAGGAGGATATATCTTGTGTATCAGGCATCAGATCTTGTACCAGTTATGAAGGCAATGATTTATATTCATGTACTAGCCTTGTGTATCAGTCATATCATATTGTATGTATTCAGATGTAATCAAGATGGTGATGATGTAAACTACATACTGATGTACTCATATGTATACGCTTTGTATATGCACATGTAATCTTGATCAAGTTGATTATCTAACTGATGTCATGAAATGGAGATGTATATGTGTATTCATTAATGCAATAGATTTAGAATGATCTACTGATGTTAGTTAATGATGCATGTTAGATAATGTTAATTGATTTGTTAAGTAATGCAACCATGAAATCTTAGAGTAACAATCTGATAGTTTAATGATGCATAATAATTTGTTAAACATTACTTTATTATTATCATTTAAAAAAAATTATCCTACTTTTCATAGCATAGATGTGTTGTTCTCTAAAGTGTTCATGGCGGGGCATTACATTAACTCTAATTCTAAATGTAATCATAACCCTAATTATATCTCTAACCCTAAGTTGATTATGGTAAGCATAGTTGTAACATCGAAACAACATTATTTTAACCCTATGCTTAACCTTTGTCTTATAATGGAGAGTTATAGATTTTGTCTTTCTTTGGTATGGATATAACAATATAGCGTTGTCTCTTGTTTCTCTTATGGAGAGTTTTGTAAAATTAGTTAAGTTGAATGTTGTGGAAAAGCTATATATTGTATTAAATTGTTTCATATTCTCATTTAGGGGTACTTAGATGATCAAGATTCACAATACTTTTTCATTAATATTAAATATTATATTTTTTAAATATTTGTGTTTTAAATGATTTAAATGATTATCTGGTAAGAATAGTTATCTAAGCCCTCAACTATAACAAAAGAAATAATAGAAGATCATAGAATTCATTCATCTATTCAATCCTTGAATATTTATATAGTTAAAAGATGTAATTTTGCATTTGTTATTAAAAAAATATTGATTATTTTTGCATTTTTATTACTTTTTAAATATTTTAATTTTCAAATTGCATAGGATTTCTATATGCTTTTTCTAATTGTAACCATTATTTATTTATTCTTTCTTGTCCTATTATATATTTTTCATCTTTTTTATTTTTAAAAATTATGAATTTTTATTTCTTTTTCTTATATTTAAGAATTTTTATTTCCTTTTGTGATTTTTAATTTTCAATGTGATGAGGAATTTAGGATTATGAGTTGGTTTTGACATAATTTTTAAAAATTTTTAGCCATGTTTTTCTCTTAGCTTTTCTAATAAGTGAAAATATTTATGTGAGTTTATTTGTAAAATTAGATCTTACTTATTGTGCTTATTGCTTTTTAGGAAACCACTTACACTAAATTAGAAAAAAATCTAACTATAATTAAGGAATATTTCTAAGCATTTTTTTTCTCTATTCTATCTACTGAATTCATTATTCTTTTGTAGAATAATGGAATTTTGGTATTTTAAATTTCTCTAAGATGTAATAAAGTTTTCATTTCATTATTCTTTTGCAGATTAATGGAGTTTTGATATTAATGGAGTTTTGATATTTTAGATTTCTCTACGATCTAATAAATCTCCTTCTTTCTTAGGAACAACTGAAAGCCATTTTCCACCACTCCTTTCTCATGGGTTTGCTACTTTAAACTTTTTTTTTCATTTAGTTTAATTATTTCCAAATTTATTTTTATTTATTATAAATTGTTTGATTTGGGTGTTGCATGTTGCAGGCGATTGGATACTTTGTGTTGACATCTCAGAACATGCAAGTATTGCAAATGAAGAAACATATCTTAAAATTTCAAATTCTTAACATAAATTGAGTACTTTAAAAAGATTTTATTCATTACTACAAATCTATATTAAAAGAAATATAATAGAAACATGTCATTTTTAAAAATCAGGTCGACTATAAATAAAGGCATATAAAATCATTTACACAATTTTTCTCCATTAAAACCAAGAGATATAATCATATATGAATGCTTACCTTCATATATGTGTAGCAGATATGTGTCTGGGATAACCGTGAATGCAAAAAAACAACTCTACAGACAAATTTTCTGCCCAAAAAAATGTTGCATATACACTAAAGCATCAAGGGAAGGATTTTTTCTTTTTTAAATCAGATATTTTAATTGGAATACTTTGGTAAATGCATGCAAAGATTCAACAAAATATCTCATGTTTTATGCATGGCCTCTCTCCTGGCTTTTGCTATTGTTAGTGATATATTGTTAGCGAGATATGACAATGGGTCATAACATTTTGAGGTCATGGGCATGTGTTTAGTTATTTGAAACTCCTTTTATCAATTAGTGTCAGTTTTTTTTTTTTAATTTAATTTAAGATTTTTTTTAATGTTTTTGAATTTTATGATTTTTATTTACAAGAAATTGTTTACAAGAATTGATAATATATCTAAAATATACTGAGGAATATTCTTTTCCATAGTTTATTTGAAAAATAAATTGGAAAAAATAAAAAATAAAAACTAAAAAAATGGAAAAAATAAAAAATAAAAACCAAAAAAAATTGAAAATAAGAGAATCACAAGAAGCAAGAAAGAAATTGGAAGAAATAAAAAATAAAAACCAACAAAGAAATTGGAAAAAAAACTAAAAACTTAAAAAACAATTGGAAAAAATAAAAAACAAATTGAAAATAAGAAAATCACAAAAACGATGGAACAAAAAAGAAATTGGACAAGATTTTTTTTCCAAAGAAAATTAAATTGAAGTCTTTATAGTAAAATGTATAAAATATAGGGGCTAAAGATGGTGTTTACCAGGCACAAAAAAAATATAAAATATAATGCACTTATTGAAATAACTTCTGCCCTAATATTCTTTGATCCTTTTTTATTTGATATGATAAAATCTAATAAAATATAGCTATAAATTATTAAATTTAATTTTGTCCAAAAAGAAAAGAAAATTAAATTGGAGCCTTTATAGTAAATGTATAAAATATAATACACTTACTTCCAATAACTTCTCCCTTCACGAATATACTTTGATCCTTTTATATTTGATATGATAAAACCCTAAAAAATATATAGTTATAAATTATTTAATTGAATTATGTAGAAAAGAAAAGAAAATTAAATTGAAGTATAAAATACAATGTACTTATTTGGAATAAATTCTCTCTTCAGCAATATACTTTGATCCTTTTTATTTCATGTGATAAAACCTTAATAAAATATAGTTATAAATTAAATTATTCTAAGAAACACACTCTCCTCCTTTTATATTTCATATGATAGAGCCCTAATACAATATAGTTATAAATAAATTATTCTACACAAAAAAAAAAAGATAACCCTAATAAGAGGTAACATATTAATTTGGAGTATTTTCATTACAATAACTCAACAATAAATAAAAGTACTATTTAATGTGTAATAAAATGTATGAATAAAATACTATTTAACTAAGTTTCACTCTACAGAAAAGAAAAGAAAATTAAATTAAAACCTTTATACCAAAATGTATAAAATATAATGTAGTTACCTTCAAATAACTCCTACAACAATGTTCTTTTACTATACCTTATTACCTTATTTCATTTCATATTTTTGTGATTTATGTTTGACTATTACTTATATGTTACTTTATGTCCATTCATTTAATAAAAATATGGTAATTATATAATTTAAATTTAATTCTTGTGTGCTTTCATTTGTAAAAATATGCCAGTTATATATTTTCTAAATATAAAATAGTTACTTTATAATTTTTAGGTGCATTCATTTAATGAAAGAATCTAATCTATATTTTAAATTTAAAACACTTACATTTTAATTTAAAAAAAAAATATCTCGACTCTTTTTAATTTTTGTGAACACGGTCACAGTGATCCCCTTAACACCACTGTATAAGAACTAGAATAAGGACTACATATTGAAAATCTATGTAAAAGACACCGAGAGATATCATTTTCGAGGCACCTTGGATGTAGAGAAGGTGCCTTAGAATGATATCTCTCGCCATCTTTTACATAGATTTTTCAAAAGATAGGTATGCTAGTTTTATTTACAACTATTTAAAAATTATTTTTATTTATTTACTTTATTTTTATTCTTATTCAAAGAGTTATTTTTACTTAATATTTTCCTTTTGTGGGATTAGTTATTTTATTTACTCAAGAGTTATTCTATTTTATTTTATTTATTTAACAACTATTTTCTAGTTTTTATTATTTTTACATGTGGGCTCTTTAATAGTTTTTGTTAACATGCTCAAGCCATTATGCCCCACCTCACCATTGTAGTTATTCCTCTAGGGTAATTATTTATTTACATTGTTTATTTTTTTATTTGAATAGCTATTTTTAATTTTTAGTTTTATTTTGCAACTACCATTCATGTCAAAAGGCCCTTGGTCCACTAGTGAAATTGATAGGTGAATCAGATAGTAAAAACAAATTTGTGGATGACCTCCATCCAAAAAAGTCAAAAAATACCATTCATCATTATTTTAATAATTTTTTGGTTATTTTTTAAATATTTATTTGTTATTTTTCAATAGTTTATATTGACATTAATATATATAAATCTTGATGTCTTTATATTTAAAAAATAAATAATAAATTTCTACTAAAATAAAATTAATTAGTTTATAATATATATATATATTATTGTTGAAAAAGTAAAATAAATATATATTTGTTTTGTTTTATATTTATTTTATTATATGTTTTATTTCTATATTTAATTATGTGAGTTGTGTTTTGGTTTTATGCATGTAGTCACCATATGAGACTTGTGTAGTGTTTTGGTTTTTATGTACATAGTCATGACATGAGACCTATTTTGTTTCATTGTAGAATGCCTCTTAATGTAATTGTATAATTGATATCAATTTATGTCAATTGGTATTGATTAACAATCAATTCATATTAACATACCTATGGATAGAAAAATCTATGCAAAAAATGTTGAGTGATATCATTTCCAAGGCACCTACTCCACTTAAATCACAAATTGTTTTAAAGAACATTTCTATATTCTCTATCCCTTAATCTCATCCACCCATTTTTTGTATAGCTTATCCACATCTTATGTTATTAATTTGAGATAACAATATAATATTATATATATTGATAGGCAAGTCCTACCATGGGAGTACATCCCATATATTTGAAGTTCAACAAGTAGAGCTAACATAGTTTTTAGCTCCCATAAAAGTGCATCAGACCTTAAAGGGGTGCATTACAATTTAGATTTGATTCATTAATACCAGTTTTCGAGTGTGATCATAAATTCATTTTATGGATCACTGTGTCTTTTTAGGATAGATTTGAGTCATTAATACCAATTTTGGAGTGTCATCACAAATTCATTTTATGGATCACTGTGTCTTTTTAGGATATTTCTTTCTTTTTCTTCTATGCCACTTTCCATTTTGAGGAAGGTAAAGAAGAAGGATCATTTATTGCAAACAGGAATCCCTCCCCATGATGTATTGTGCCATTGATAGAATCTGAAGGGAATACCATTTGTGATTTCTCACTTTGTATAGGAGAAAATGTCTCTTCCATAACTAAAAAAAAGTGTTAGATGTCAATGTAGTCTCTGTGAGTTGTTCATATTTTCTATTGTTGACTTGATTGACTAAAGAGGGAGAAGAGGATTCTCCAAAGGTCCATCCACATATTAATATTGTGGAAGGGCATCTTTCCACCATGTAGCATGGTCTCTTGAGTTGTGCTTGGAGCATTAAATAGTGATGTGTCCTTTTGCATAACATCGATGACATCAAAAGGGCAATCCTTCATAGTCTAGTGTCTGAGACCAACATCGACCAATAATTTTAAAAGTAATGTGTACAGGAAGAGCCTTCAAAACTTCAATGTCAACATGAATGCATGTGAAAGTTATATGTGTGAAATCTGAAGTATCATGGTCAAACACCAAGAAGCTACCAATAGAATTGCCTATAGCCTCGAAACATGCATTGAACCAAAATTAGAGTGAGAGGTTCAGAAGATGAATCCACACAAGTTTAACCTTGAAAGACTTGGTAGAAGGATTTAAGTCTGGGTCCCATGGTTTGAGTATGAGAACATTCTAGCCCTATCCATTGTTTTCCATAGAGTATATAGCATCTCAATTCCTCTCATAGTAAAAAATAACAATAAAAAATCCACGAGGGTAGGGATAGATTTCAAGGTTACCTTTCAAGAATAACTACCAAGCATCAATAACTTATTTGTGGAGGTCTAGAAGAGCAGGCCATAAGTTAACTTGAATCTTCTGAATAACCCATGTGCTACATAAAATTCTTCACTTTCTAAAACTTTAGTTTTAATTCCCTCCTCAAAAACTAGGATAGGATAAATTTAATATCAAAGTTGAGGGGTTTATGTTTCCCCCATGCATGAAATCTAAGGCATTGCATGGAATTGAGAAATGAGAAGCCCTATCAAATGCTATCATAGGATGTTTCTAGCATGGGTGAGAGCTTGATTTGGTTCATGAAACATGAGTAGAAGGCCCAAGTTCCTAAGTAGGGCATGATTTTTTGTCCTTCAGAGCTGAGCATGAATCTTTCCCATCTTGGAGGCCCTTTCCCTTAGCTATGTTTAAAGAGTCAATAATGTTGGAGCTATCAAGAGGAGAAATGCCCACATAGAGTCATGAAAATTAATTCTCAAAACCCTAAGTGTGGTAGGATTTGGTAATGCGGGAGGATTCATCAACAAACTCATAATTTCTTAATGAGTTGTAGTGTTATACAATATAATATTATATAATAATATGAATTTATTATTATTAGAATGAAGGATCAATAAGACAAATGTTGGCATCAAATTAGAGTGATGAATTATGAATAAGAGTGTTGTACATATAGGTATAGAGTTGAGTCGCTCCGAGAGTTGATTCATACACTCAAGTAGTGGTGGCAAGAAAGTTTCCACCATGTGGCAAATGAGTGTCGACATGTATCTTGGAATAGTTTGATTGACTCTCCAAGTTGACACATAACCACCTAATATATATCAAGAAATATCATTCTCATGGTGCATATTCCACTTATATCACAAATCCATAAAATAATAGGCACCTTGAGAATGATATCTCTTGGTATCTTTTACATTGATTTATCTAAGATAGGTATGCTAGTAGCATCCACAATTGTAGCATGTAAAATGTTTATTTAGTTCCCAAAATTATTTTAATGAATCAATCAAATTTGATTTGACTAATAGCAAGCAATAACTTTACATAAGGTAAAATGAAAAATAAAGAATCATTTAATATTCTTGAAATTGTGCCATACATTCATATTCATAGAAATAAATTTGTAATAAGTACATGACATTATTTATCTTCTAATAATTTTAATCTCTCTTCCTCAGCTTTGTAATTAGACAAATATTTTTCATTTTTTATCTTTTCATACCAGTCATATATAAATGGAAGCAATATTTTTAGTCCTTCCAAGGACTTTACATGAGATATCACCACAAATGTTGACCCTCTTCTTTCTTGTTGTCCTATATCAATTGTGCCTCTTGAAAGAGTCAAATTGTGTGATTTGTGTATTGTTAATGCCCAAGCCAAATATAAGGGTAGTTGGTTTTTGAGTCCACTTTGCATTTGTGTAATTAGAAATGTATATAGAGTTTCAACTTCAAATGGAATCCTTAAGTAACTATCAAACTCAACCCTAACATATGTTGATGGTTCTAGTGGAGCATTCCCATGTTTGTATAATATATTTTGAATATACCCCAGAGCTTCATTTACGAGACTTGCTTCTAACCAAAGATTGGAAGTTAACGCGACCCTTCCATCCTTAGCAATTAATAATAGTTACTCCATATCAAGTTTATCATTTTGACCTCCTTCCAGTGTACTGACACTTCTTAATTTACAATGCTACTATTAGTGTGAATAGGGTATTTCATATCTAGTTTATTATTTACTAGCTATTTATCCCTTGTTCTGTAAATAATTCACATTACTTAACTTTTATTAGTTAAATAATATTCACGCACATATTCAAATGTTAAGTTGACTTAGGAAGCTTTCTAGTTGTTTCTAGATGTTGAGAGTTGTCTCTAGTTGTTGATTGCAGTCATATAGTTGTCTTATCCTATAATTGTCACATTTCATAGGATTAAGACACTTGTCACATGACTACAACAACTTAGCTCTCACCTTTGCCTTTATAAGAAAGGTATGTCATAGCATATTGTAATGGAAGTGTAATCTTGTATATTATTGTATTTGCATTCTTTGATAGGAATACAATTTATTCTTGTCATATTAATCTTCTCATTTCTTTATGCTTTCCATTAGGCTTCTAGATCTTGGGTGGCTATCTCCATAGCCAAATCTTACATGGTATCAGATCTTGTAGATTGCCTTTGGTTATTCTATTGAGAGATATTGAGTGCAAATCATGATAGATTTTGAAAATTTGAGTATCTCTTACATCACATGATGACCTAGAGAATCAAAAAAATTTTATAGAAAAAATAGAATTGGGAGGGCTTCCTTCTTGTGGATTTATATTGTAGGTTTATTTTGGAGCAAGTTGGCACAAATCTAAGGTCACCATTGCGTACAAAAAAACTGAGATAGTAGAAATCACCTTTTGTTTCATCCAGATCAGACATCGGAGGCCAAACCTATGAGGGTTTGAAGTTGGGAGGTGCATGCAAGAAGAGCATTTTTGATCAAATCTGACCCTACCATCATGTTTAGGAGGCCCAAAAATCCAAAGATCGACTGTCAAATTGTCAAAATTGAAAAACTTTGCCCGGGGCCATCAACAAAAATTTTTGCCCTCCTTTGGAGTTGGTACGAAATCTTTTGTGGAATATTCTGCCATTCTGCAGATTCTACTTAGGCAGCATCAACGTACCTGGCAGTATGGATTCTAGTATTAAGTTTTTTTTTAGAAATTAAAAAATAATTGCTGCTGAAAAAATTTGTTTGAAAAAATTAAAAAAAATTTGAGGGGGCAAGTATTGTGTAGGCGTAGGCCTATAACCCCATACCCGTAGGGTACTATGGTGTGATTTAAGTCTGCGGTAGGAGTCTACAAACCTTTTTAAGGGGTCTCTCCCTTATTAAAAGGCTTCGGCCTTATTTGATTTATTATTTAAAAATTTTCAAATAAAAAAAACCTCTCTTCAATTCAAACTGTATGGGGGCACGGATAGCGACAAGGCCTTAGGCTTGTGTAATTTTTTAATAATTTTAATACTCATCTAGATCCACCATTGTTAGTGAAGATTTTGGTAGTCTGCCATTTTTGGTGATTTTTTTGGCGGATAAGCCAGTTTTAGCAAAGAACTTGGCAGATTTCTCCAGATTTAGCAGAGTCTAATAGATTTGGCTGGATCCCATATTTAGCTAATGAAGTTCTACATCCGGTAGAGTCTAATTTATCTAGTGATAGATATATTTGGAAGTCCTACTTATTTGGTGGCAGTTTCACCAAATTTGGCGAGAAAAAAAAAATTACTTTTTCTCCCCCTACTCTAATGGCAATTTTTATTTGTCACTCAAACTTTGCAGGCCTCTATCTCAGTCATCCAGACTTTGATTTTGGTGAAATTATTTTTATTTGGATCAAAATTTTGTAGGCTTTACAGTGGTGCAGACAGTTTTTTATTTTGGTGTCTAGATTTTCCAGAAATTGTAGATTTTCATCGTTATTGATGAGCAGTCCTCATTTTTAGAACTGTTGGGGCTCCATTTGGGGGCATACGGTAACATTTTCAGGTGAATGTTTTTTGAAAGTGCATATTTTTTGAGTACTTCTCAGATCTGTAATCATTTTGGTCTAGTTTTGCTCAAAAGTTGTACTTCAAGTTATAGGCTAATTTTGACATTTGCATGTACCAAAATAAAAAGACCACTTAGCTATTTTGGCTTGTGGAAACTATAATCACACTAATTATAAGTTGTAAGATCACATTTTTTGGGGTGGATCATTCATTGAGTGACTTTGGGGGGTGATCTTGCAGTGGTTGATTGCTTTTAGTTCTTGGTTGTGTGTTTTTGCAATGGGGAAATCTCAAATTGAACTCCTAACTCCATATAATTATGCATCATGGAAAAAATTGGTAAGGAATTATCTAATGGGAAAAGGTTTCATAGGATATGTAAAAGAATCTATTCTTAAACCTACTGATGTGAATGCAAAGGTAGTATGGGAGATCAATCATGAGAAAACTCTTGGGTACATTTGTTCATTTGTCTCTTTTGATTTACAATTCCATGTTGAATCATGCACAACACCTAAGGAGGCTTGGGAGACTTTTGAAAAATTGTATGGTAAAAATGATAAGATTAGGTTATCAAATTGATAATGATTTGATGATTCTTGATCCTAAGGAGTTTGACAAAATCCAAGACTATATCTCCAAGATTAACCAATTGAGAATACAACTAAAGGATTGCAAGATTACTAAAGAGGATCTACAATTGATTCTAAATGTGTTATCCAAGCTTGGTCCTAAGTATTTAGTCTTTGTTTCTAGATTTCATACTTAATGAGTTTCAATGGGAGTTGCATATGTTGAGCCTACTTTTGATGATTTTTCAAATCTTCTAATCTAGGAAGAAGTGAAGTTAATTCAAATTGGCATTCTTAAGTCTTCCAAACCACAAACATTGGTGGCTAGTGAACCTAAGGTACAGAAAGAATCAAGGAATCCTGAAAAGAAATAAAAGAAGAAAAAGAACAAGCCACAGAAAGAATCTGAGTCCTCTTCCTCCAAAGGAGAATCATCTAAGAAGGAGAAGCATCGGTGTGTATATTGCACAAGAAATTGGGGCATGATGAACACAAATGTTACATAAAGAAAACTGATTATTTGCAACATCAACTAAAGAAGGTTCAATTGAACTCATCTTTAGAGGGTTCATCTTCTTCTTCATCATTGTTACCAATTTTCACCTACAGCTCGAATTGGTAGAGCTGTTGCATTAAGTTCATTATAGGATGAAAAGTAACATTTGTCTGCTATGATAACTTTTGCATAGTTTGGAGTTCTTGAAAAGATGAGGGATTAGTTTGTCATTAGAGAGAAAATCAATTTATTATTCATTCATTTGAAGAAGGTTACTTGAGAGATAAGATATTTCATTTCACTACAATAATTATTCATTTTACAAATGAGATACAAAAAAAAAGAAATAAACATTACATTGAATGAAAACATGATAGATCAAATGTCCCACACAAGCTGTGGGAATAGCTGAACCAAGTACAAACAGAGGGAATCCAAGGAACAAAGAAAGTCCAGTAATGATAAGGTTATGTAGAGAGTTCATGTTTGTGAACTATAAGAAGGAAAGACCAACTGCCGTTGGAATAGACACACAAACAAAAACTATATTTAGAGGCCACAAAATATTTAAAACAGGGTGCAAAGAACACTGTTGTAGCTAATGGGATTAAAAAACATTGCCTTACCAACTAGCCCAAATAGGACACAATACAATGCGGCAAAAATTGGGAAAGGTATTGATGCAAAGAGGGCTTAGTATAACACCAAAATAATTTCAGAGAGGAAGTAGTGTGCATGAAGTGCACTTTCAAATTATGGGACGATTTTGATTGCTCAAAATCCTAAAGCAAATGATCAATTACAAGTATTTCCACAAAGACTAGGGCTTAGAATTGCTTCAAAACCGGAAATGTTAAAGAAAATCAGATTTTATTTTATCCTCATGAATTCAAGAAGTTTCCAAGTGGTGGAAATAGAGCCTATGAAAAAAGATAACCATGAAACATTTGAGGAAAGCTTCTTCTGCCTACAATAGGGATCTTTCAGATTGGCTAGATAGTGATCAGTAGAAGTGTAGGTCTGAGTGACCAAGTTTTAAGGAAGATTATTTGTGATATCAGCAAAAGTCTTTGAGCATTGTGAACCTAAGTTGCTGATATTTGCTTTCCAATTTTGTTTTTGCTTTTTGGAATTCGTTGTGACTGGCTGTCACAGTTTGTGTGGCTGTATTTGGGACCAACACTGCCTTGTGCTGAGGCTAAACTTCATTGGCTCTGTATTTGAAATCTAAAGTTTTTAGTAGACTTTGTATTCATGTTTTTTGCATTGAATTGTTTCCAAGTTTCTGTCGTGTAACTCTGGTCTATGTTGCTTGCAGTCTGTAGTTTTCCCTGACCCATTTTAGCTATTGTGCCAATTTTGGTGAAATGGTAATTAGTAACAGTCATACGATCCAACATGTATAATGCAAAGTGGCCCATAACTTTCACATATGTATCGCAAGGCTGTGGTGTACATTCAAGGTCATGATATAACATTTAATAGTTATGGGGTAAATTCAAGATTGCACCATCAGAAACGGTCAACAAACCTAAATGCCATAAATCAAAACATTTCAATCCCATGTTTAGCATCAATACCAAATTTTTGAATCGTGATGAGCTAATCAGACCATCAACAATATTCAACATAATGGTTTTTTTGATTAGCCAAGTACTACATAAAAATTTGAGTGTAAAAAAAAAAGTAATTGCTGCATCTTAAGGTTGTCTATCAATTTGTTGTTTATATCTGTTCCGGGTTGTGTTGGTTATCTCTAGGGAGAAGGAAATTACAGGCATAATGGGATAGGGTTTACTGACCATAAAATTTCATTTAGCAGTTTATTTTATGGACAAATAATTTTATTAAACAAGGTCATTATTGGTGGTGCATTTTATAATATAGAACAACATGAACCTCTCTTGGAGTACAGGTTACAATTTTAAACATCAGAATTTTAAAAATCCTCCTTGTTACACATTAAAATGTGAAAAAGACAAATGCTGACACATTTCACGAGACACAAGAAGTGCTTTGTTCCTTGACACCTATAAATGTGTTATCTTTATAATGTTCATTGTAAGGAAAATCTGTAATAATTTTTTCGCTTAGCTTACCACTCGAGTCAAGTTATTATGGCATGATACCGGCCTGTAAAATTGAATCTTGGCACTAGGAAAAGACACAGCGTGTGTTTTAAGAGCCACTAGTAGCCGCGGCTATAAAAGGAAAATGGCATGGTATTAAGAAAAGGATCGGCCTAAAAGTTGATACAACATACTCAAACCATAGTGTCACCAACATAAGATCAAGGTGCAGCTATAGATGATAGCGCTGCCAGTTCAAAGTTGGTGTTACTATCAAATTTGAAGGCACATCTATACCTCAAATTTGACAAAAGAATATAAAAGTTCCAAACGCTGACCAAAAAAGGCATGGAGGATAATGGCGCGTGGCCTTTTAATGATAGGCATGACCTTCATATAAACAAATCTCTATCAAACAAATGCACGGCGTTGCCTAAGTATAACACATGCCATATAAGGTATGCCAACTCTGTATGTGCTGAGCCATATACAAAGTCCACAGTTTTTAATAGCACTAGGCATCTCAAAATTAAAGGCTCATGCACCATAGAAGATAGGCATTGCCACTAAAATTTATTTGCATTTATTTCTTAATTGAAGCAAAACTTGGTCTCAAGCTGCAAGTTGTAAGTCCATTAAACAAATGCCATAACTTTGAAAGAATCAGCCTAAATTTCAAAACAGAGAAGTCACTATCTCTAAAAATAAAGCAGTATATTGTCTTAAGATAAGAGACCCAATAGAATCACCAATGATCACAGCTAACATTCTTGCCAATGCTAAATTTTGAAAACCCTAAATTTTCCACTCAATACGAAAAACTGTAATTACTTATCAAAACAAAGAGAAAACCAAAACTCATTGCCAAACAAAAGTAGAAAATGACTTACCTACATAGTGAGACTAAGGAGCCAGATACAATAGTAATAATATTTCGTCTTCAACAACATGGCCCAAGTAACTGTAGAAGCCTCTAAAAATTCTGTTAAAAATAGCATAACCCACTTATTAGAAGAATACAAAGTTTGATAGAATATATCAATGTAGACACCTATACAGAAAGAATGAATCGACCCTACATGAATATAATTGATGAGAGTGCAAAATATCTAGTCCAGAATTTACTCAAGAATAATTGCCCCACAAGAATTTACTAGTTCCAAGAGCAGAAAATCCTAGAGTTGCTTTGGACCCCTTGATTGTAAGTTCCAAAACCTAGGGAGAAAAAGAGCTTTAAAACATGGGATTTCAAATTCTTACCTTTTTCATCAAACTGATAGAATGGTTTGAAACCCTAACTATTGTACATACATATCTAGAACCGAGAAAAGGAATTACAATTCAACAAAAAAACATTAAAAATTGGAGGTAGTTTAAACGTTACCTTGTTACTTTCTAGTTTTGAATATGATTATAAACACACTCTATTTCCTTCAAAGATCACAACTTCAAATCTTTCTAAAACCTAAAATAAAGCCTCCGCTCCCCTCTAAAAAATGACAAATTCTCCTAAATTTGACGTAGACCTAAAAATATCCTAATTTTATAACTCCTCTAGAAAAATGAATTTTAAAAGAAGCTTGCACAATTATAGGCAGGAATCATACTTACGAAAGGAGTTAAGGGATAGATGGAATCGCGCTTATCATGTAAAAGTTTTCTGCCAATTACATTGAAGAAAAATAAATTTTTAAATATGTTTTGTTAAAATATTTACATCTATACTATAACAATAGCTAAATATTTGTTAAATATAAAAACTATTTCAGTTCTCATTGGTTGCAAAAAGATTTATTAATAACTAGTTAAGAACAAGGGTTGCCTATAGTTTCCTTAGTAGAAACTAATAAAAGGATAAAAAGATAAAATCATATTAAATGAAATTAATATTTATTTTTATTTACTGATTTTATTTATTTTACTATAATGGAGAAGTGTAAAAGTTAATTGAAGGGTAAGTGCACTATATTGTATTACTAAATCAAATTAATGAAAATACTTTAGATATATTTTGAAATAAAAGTATTACTTGTTTTATTTATTCTAGAGTTATTTTATCTTATTTATTTCACCAAAGAGTAGTAAATAAAATCCTAGGCAAATATGAAATTAGAAAAAAACCCATAAAAGTGAATATCAAGTAGAATAATAAAAAAAGGGCAGGGGCCTACCTCCATTGGCTAGAGCTCCCTGGGTAGGCACTGCAGGTTATAGGGGGGAGACGTCTATTTTTAAAAACTTTATAATTAAATCAATTCAATAGAAGAAATGATATCTCTTGGTGTAATTTAGATAGGTTTTTTAAAGATAGGCATTTTTTGGCTGATAGGCCATTCTATATGTGCACACATCTTGTAACTGCCAAATTTTGGTAGTCCTTATTTTTTGGTAGTCCTTCACTTTTTTTTTCTAAAATTGTTAAAAATCTATCAAGTCACAACTAAAATTAGAATATGGCACATGGGTGGCTGGTGCTTCATTTGTCTTATGCATATTTTAAAGAAGTTTTATTTAGAAGTTGTCGGTTTCTATTTAGTAGTGGTGGTGGTATTAGTTGAGGTGTCAAAAAATATGTTATTAGAAGCTTTAATAGTCACATTTACCGGCAGGTCTGGAATTGGTAAGTGTAATTCTAACTACAAATATGTTGCAATGCATCTTTGGTTGGAGCTCTTTTTGGGGGAAGAAAGATTAATGTTGCATGTGAAGGGGTTTTTCTATATTGTGTTACTCGACTAATTGTGATAGAAGTTACTAAGCATTTGTTTTTGGTGTGAATGAGAATTTTGAAGTAAATATGTCATTTGAGTCAGTAGATCACTCTAGATTGAAGAATTCTGGTGGGCAGCATTAGCTTTGTCAAAGCATCAAGAATACACAGCCCCGTCGATTATATTATGGTGCATTTCTCGATGGGCATTTTAGTATTTGATCCCAGTTTGTAATATATGTACTACCGAAAGTCTCAGTCATTGGATTAGCAGCATCATTCTAGCTATTCCATATAACCATCTACTCAACATTAAGTTTTGTGTATGGTTTGTGCTTTGATGACTTGTGTTGGACACCCACTTGTCATGCACAACATGCTCCTTTACATTCCTTATTTGGTTCACAATCACATTTACACTACAATAGGGCATAGGATCAAACCTTGCTTACATTTCTCCATCACTACTTTACCATCTCTTCAATTAAATTTCTATGCAAATAACACAAGCCTTCTATAAGTGATAGGGGAAGGTTTTTACTTGGGTTGGATTGGATTTACTGGAGCCACAGGTTATTATACAGGTTACTTCATCTCTTTCCAATCTCATCATTATTATTTGAAATAATGGATCACAAAATAGTCGATAAAATTCTTTTGTTTTGTAATTTCTTTCTTTAAATCATCCTAACAAGGGTAAGCTTATTTATACTTCTTTCTCTCAATTTTCTCTTTTATTTTATCTAGTTATGTTATGTCTTGAGGAGATCGGTTGTATTCTTCTTCTTAAAGTTACATCTTCTCTTCTTGATCGCAGTAGCATGGTCAGGTCGAAATGTCAATAGTTATGATTTCTTTGCAAAGAAATAGAAACAAAGACATATGCTTGCTTCTTTCTTTACAAAGAG
Source organism: Cunninghamia lanceolata (assembly GCA_027924645.1). Taxonomy (NCBI): domain Eukaryota; kingdom Viridiplantae; phylum Streptophyta; class Pinopsida; order Cupressales; family Cupressaceae; genus Cunninghamia; species Cunninghamia lanceolata. The sequence goes on from BSBN01001005.1 coordinate 4,293,698, forward strand.
GGTAATCTTAGTCTTTGTTTTCTAAACATAGCTGCCTCAATATTTCTTTTAGAAGTGATGTTTATTTTTTCTTTTATAAATCATTAACTCTAGCCTAAAAGAGATTAAGCTCTTAAAAGAAGTCTTAACCCACGATCTGATCTTGTCTAAGACCAAGAATGATGAGAGGGACTTGTATTGCCATTTTCACCATTAAATTTGGCATTTAGTAGTTACATCTGTAAGAAGAGGGATGATAGCATTTTCCAGGAATGTTACATTTTCATTACTTTTACTAGTTCAATGTATCCATTTTGTGTGTATCCTATAGATCAATTTTGTGTCTATCCAACAAACATTAGGTATTTGAATCTTTATTTTGCATGCATGTCTACCTGTGGAAGTTGTAACTCCAACTTCGGTAAAATATTATCCTTTGGTTATGATGTGATGGATTCCCTTCATTACTAGATAACCAATTTTATTTCATCTGATCTCATTTGGTTGAAAGTATCTAATTTTGTCATTAATCCATCTTTTGTGTGTCCTACAATCATTGTATACCATGAAATCCACCCTCATCTTTCATATGATCCTTCTATTTTAATGTTTTGTGAGCTTATGCTGGCAAAGATTATAGTACTTGTATCTAAAGCAAATCATTCCTCTAGGCATCAAATTGATTGGAGAAATTTTTGGGTTGGATTTATACCTTAACTATCCTTGAAGTGTTTATTTTGCATCTGTGTGACAATGGCTTCATAATCGTATTCCTTTACATTCGCATCTTAATGGCATCATGTTGTATTCATCTTACATCTGCATGTTAATGACATCATTCTTGTACAACTGTATGTAAATTGTATCATAGTCATATCTAATTTTCATGTATCCGTATGTTAATTGCATCAATATGTTTTATAAATGCTTTCTCACATCGATAGAGGTGTTGTAATACATTATAAAATTATAAGTTTTAATACATTCTAAAATTATCCCTCTAACACTCTTATCATTAATTGGTGCATTATCGATTAGTGCTCAATATTCTTTATTAATTAGTTTTTCTTAAAATAGAACCTAATTATCTATTCTATGTAAAATTTCCATGCAAAGTTAATAAACTAAATTAAATAGATTTAAATATTTATTAATTTCATAGTTTTAGTTTTAAAGACATGAACATTTAGATTTAATTTCTTATTTAATTATGAGGTTGATTTTATTTAAGTGATTAAATAACTTTCAAAAAGAAATAACTATTCAAACCTGCACAATCAAATAATATTCATTGCATGCAAAATAGATAAAAAGAAAAATAAGAAAAAAGTGGGAAGTTACGAGAAAGTAAGAAGAAAAAAGTGGGAATCTAGGAAATAGCAAGAAAAGCAAAAAGAGAATTACAAAACAACACATCTAAAAGTTAGAGGCAATTGTAGGATATAACTAAAATATATTTAACAAGTTTGGCAAAGATATATTCATAAATATATATTGTAGGATATGCCTAAAATGGCTTTTACAAGGATGGTATCAATCTATTTGAACTAATCAAACATTCTAGAACCCAACCTAGCTATGTAATCTTTACTTGTGTTTTACTATCAGGTAGCCAAAAAGGTTTAAGAGATGATGGTTGTAATTAATTTAATGCTAGATGTTGTTATATTGAAGGCCATAAAATGATACATGCTTTTTGTTTAGATGCAATGGTTTAGAACTTATTGTGTTTGTATCCAAACAAAAGATGGATGGTCTCCCATGACTTCAATAAGATATTGAACTCTCTAACATTGCAACCTTGCAAGTTAAATCTCTCAACTCATTGAAAATATCACCACCAAATTATCATTTGATTGATACTCTAAACTACAAAATGCAAGTTATGTTAACAATAGGAAAAATGAAGAAGATCAATAACGATCCTTCTCTCTAAGTAAACATTAGATGAGAACATCCAAATTATTAGGTTTTGTATAACATGTGATGGGTTGTGATGAATTGATATTTTGTTATTGATGTAATGTGGTGGTCCTACTACTTAAATTGAAATATTAAATGGTCCTCCATTGGGTGGTGTCTTTTTATCAATAATACATATATTACAGAATTGGAGCTTAATATATATAACTTAAATGGTGCTAATAGGATTCAAAGTCATTTGAACACACACACACAAACACACACACACACACACACACAATAATTCAAAGTAGATAAAATATGCAAGTTACACAATCATCAAATGAGAATTCTTTAGACTATATTGAGTATGATATAAAATTATTGTATGCATTGTTTTGAAATAACTATAGTGTTATATAAAGATACATTGCTTAAATGAAAAATAAATAAATCAAAATTCTTGTAGTTAATACTTTATGTAGTCATTCTTCTTGTTGTTGAAAATAATTAAATTGATATTGATAATTTAGGATACATTAAAAGTCACTTAAAAAAAATCATCAAAATATTTTAAATTATTAAATCCATGAGATTGTTATAACTGCTTATTTTTAGACAACAATTATTGTTCTTTATCTTCTTTGATGATTTTTAGATGACAAAATTAGGGTGGAGTTTGATGAGTTGAATCAAGATAATATTGTATCTACTATTCTTGATGTGGTTATTGACAATAGTGTCCACGTCAAGTAGAAACACAATTAATAAATATGATAAAGACTACAAAGATGTAGAACTTGATGAAAACTCAATCATGGCACTACAAAAAGAAGGGATGGATGTCTCTAAAAGCTTATGGTTTTTGGAATCCAATATTGATGATATAGACATATCAATTGCATGTGATGATAGTTTAGTCGATGGACAAGAAGATGAACCTTAACATCTACCTTCGTCTTTTGCAGCTATATTTGGTACAACATAATGAGAAATGAGAGAAGTGAAGAGTTTTGTTCAGAATAATGGTAACAAATCAATTGCCATGATTGATTGGCGCTATATTAGTATATCACCAATTAATGAATACACCATAGAGGGTTGTTTGATATGGCATTTCTTACTGTATTTCCCACTGGTGAAGCAAAATTTTTACAACCACGCATAAAAAGCATCTATACATGAATATGCATTACATCTAATGAGGTATTATGATAATAGGTTTGCACAACATCCTAGATTTTTAGTATTTACTATTAAATTTGATATTGATATTATGATATGGTGTACATGTGACAATTATGTATTTACAAAAACATTTAAGAGATTTTCTCACCAATTATCTACCTGAGCATGTGATGTGTTATGGATCTCAACTAAGAGGAACTAGGGCTTATTGGCACACATGTAGGAATGAATTGCTTGATATGATAACATAATTGGGTTGCCCTAACTTTTGAATAACTTTGAGTGCAACTAATAAAACATGGCTTAATCTCTATCAACTAATAACAATACAAGCCCCATCAAACTCAAGGGAATATAATTGAAAATCCCCATATTGTTGCTATGTACATGCAACATTACTTCAAAATTTTCCATCGAGAGATCCTCTTCAAATAGTTTCAAGTTAGTCCTTCATTATCCTAATTCTAACCCGAAACCTAACCCTAATTCTAAGTAGTTTTAGGGTTAGGATTAGGTTAGGCCTATAATTAGGATCAAGGTTAAATTAGGGTACGAGTTATAGTTAGTATTAAGGTTAGAATTAGGGTTAAATTTAGGGTTATAATAGGGGTTAGGGTTAGAATTAAGGTTAGAGTTAGAACTAGAATTAGGGATAGGATTAGGATTATGGTTAGGGTTAGAATTAGAATTAGGTTTAAGGTTAGGGTAAGAATTAGGTTTATTAATAGGGTTGGAATTACAGTTAGAATTAAGGTTAGGTTTATGGTTAGAATTAGGGTTAGGGTTAAAATTAGGTTTAGGATTAGAATTAGCACTAGGGTTAAAATTAGGCTTAAGGGAAGAATTAGGATATCTCAAATTCTGTAGGATTGAACAATGGTATCATAAATCTATATTTTAGAGTTCATGTAAGATTTTTAACAACATTCATTAAACACATATTTATAAGGCCTATACTTCAAAAAGTCTTGTTTTAAAAAGAGAGTTGAATTGCAAATATTTGATTTCATCCTTTTAAAATTATACTTTAGAATTAAAAGGATCATCTAATCAAATCATGATGATATATTACAAAGAATAGTTACATTGAACATATCAAAATGACCAAAACATTTAAAAAATAATTACAATGTACTTATCAAAATGTAAATATATACTATTTAGCAAAAGGCCTATAAATATTTATGCCTATCAGCCATTTGATAGCACCTTTGGTGCTTTTACTAATAGTAAATTATATAATTGATTTCAATTTTGTTGATATGAATTTATCAATTATGTACCAAACAACTACAACACAACCACATATATTTTAGTGGAAAAAATAAAACTATAAAAATCACCGTGAAAATTAGTTATTCAAGTAATATTTCTCAATAACAACGATCTAAGCCATTGTCATGCTCACAGTTTATTAAAATTCAATGCTGAAAATGAAACCACTAGCTTTTGGCAGATACAACAATTGTAGAAGGATGTTTTATTGCAGGAGCCACTGAATCAGGAACGCACAATCCTCTGAATTCCCCGTCGGTCTACAGGTTGGTTTCCCATTCCTTGGTGCTTACCGTTGCATTTACAGGGAGCATTCCCATCATTTTCTGCTAAGCAGAGACTTGAGTTGCCATTGAATGAGCTCGGCGACGAATTCCAGAACTTGGACCATGACTTGGGTAAGCATCCTGTTAGCTGGTTATCCGAGATGTCTACATGAACAAGAGACTTCAAACCATCAAGTGCAGAGGGAATGTTGCCACTTAAATTGTTGGACGATAAATCCATGCTCTCTAGTTGACTCAGATGCCCCACTGAATCTGGGATTTCACCACTCAATCTGTTGCTGCCAAGATTCAGTAGCTTTAGCTTGGACAGTCGCCCCAGTTGTGGAGGAATAGTACCAGACAACTGATTATCATACAAAAATACATGACTGAGACGCCCAAGATTGGTAATCTGTGGTGGTATGCTTCCTGTGAGAAGGTTGTTGTACAGATACACTTCTTTCAGGTTTTTGGCTTCGAAAATCTGTGGAGGTATTGGGCCACTTAGTAAATTATTGGCCAGGAACAAAACCCGTAAATACTGCAAGTTACCCAATACCGGAGGGATGAGCCCCTCTAACTTATTACTATGTAATCTCAGGTCCTTCAGCAGACTGCAATTTCCAAGCTCTGCAGGGATGCCGCCGGACAGGAAATTTTGGTTCAAATAAAGCTTGTTCAAATACTTTAGAGATCCAAGAGAGGAAGGTATGGGCCCTGTGAGCTGATTCTGGGAGGCAGATATCTCGGTGAGATTGCTGCACTTGCCCAACTCCCCCGGTAATTCTCCACTGAATCGATTGTCCGAGAAGTCGACGTCAAAGAGATTTGAGCAGTCACCAAGTGATTTGGGAATATGGCCTCCAAGATTATTGGAATTGACATACAGGTACTCTAAATTTGACATTCGGCCAAGGATTTCCGGCAGCTCTCCAGACAACCGATTCTTGTGCAGATAAAGCTCTGTGAGATGGGTACAATTGGCAATGGATGAAGGTATTGATCCCGTTAGCGAATTTTCTGCGAGCGATAGCTCGGAGACGCTTCTGAGACTTCCAACATTTGAAGGGATCTCTCCTGTCAAATTATTGGTGTTCAAATAAATTACCCCCAACAGGGGAAGCTCAAAAATGGAATGAGGAATGCTTCCGCTGAGGAAGTTGTATGCGAGCGACAACGATCTGAGGCTTTTGATGCCACTCAATTGCACGGGGATTTGGCCGTGGAGATTATTCTGTGAGAGATCTAAAAACTCTAACTCTGTGCAATTTCCAAGCTCGGGAGGAATGGTGCCAGACAGATTGTTTACATCCAAATAGAGCTCTTTCAATTTACGTAGGCCACCGATAGCGGGAGACAGCGTTCCAGAGATGTTGCGGCCGGTGAGTTGGAGCATACGAACAGTGTCCTCTTCATCACATATCACTCCTTCCCAATTGCAGGGGTTCTCGTCCGACGATCTCCAATTGCTAAAAACATCAGGTGGCGCATTCAAGTCTTTGAGGAGAGAAAGGAGAACGGAGCCATCATTGTTGAGTGCTCCGATGAGATGAAACTCCAATGCAAGTGTAACCATCACCAAGCTGGTAATTGCGCATAGTAACCTCCGCATTTTGGTTCGTGTGAAGTGAGACCCACAAACAAATCCGAACTCTAGCACGATCTGTGCAGCTTACACATCCTGCTGCGACCCCAGGCTATATATAGATCACTAGGTACTAGCGGATAATCTTATGGCTAATACTATTTTTAAATATCATTCATTTTAAGAGTGAAAAATTTAATTTTGGTTAATAAAAATAGGACAAAAATTTATCATTTGTTGTAGATTAGGTGTCAAATTGCTATACGAGTGTTTGGCCATTGAAATGGATGATGTTTAAATAAATGGAAAGTGTTGAGTAGTTATAACTTCATATATAAATGGACTAAATCAAAGCTAGTGATCTCCAACAATCCCTTTTAAAAGACGTTAAATGTTTTAAAAAAAAAAAATTAATGATGTAAATCACTAGTGTAGATATCTTATTTAAAAAATAACTAAAAGTTATTTTATTTTTTATAATCTGTGAACATTTTTTAATCCAAGCTCATTGGCTAGGGGAGCTTTAAGTGGCAAGTTTGAACTTTGGTGGCATGGATAACAACACCCTACTTTAACCATAACATTATGCGACATTGAAGAGTTATTTTATTTTAATTACTTGCAACAGGAATACTTAACCAATCTAGTTAGCCCCCACCCTTAATTAACAATTATTTATTTCTAGTGTTTGTTTTTATAGATAAAAATATATATATAAGTTGTTTTATTTTTTAATAATCAATGAACATTTTTTAGGACACAACATGGAGGACAATACCTAGATTAACCCGAGCTCATTGGCCTAGGGGAGCTTTAAGTGGTGAGTTTGAACCTTTGTGGCATAGATAACAACACCATTCTTTAACCATAACATTGTGCCACAAGCAAAGTTATTTTATTTATTATATGGATATACAAATTTTAATTTTTAATTAACAATTATTTATTTATAGTGTTTATTTTTTATTTTCTAAGACCATCATTCATTATTATTTTAATATTTTTATTTTGTTTTTAATATTTATATGTTATTTTTTAATAGTTTATTTGTAGACATTAATAAATCATGATGTCTTTATTTTTTAAAAATAAATCATAATGTTTTTACTATCTAAAAATTAAATAGTTTGTAATATATATTTATTTTTTACTATTGACAAAGTAAGATAAAAATATATATTTGTTTTATTGTATATTTATTTTATTATATGTTTTATTTCTATATTTCATTATGTAAGCTTTGTTTTGGTTTTTATGTGCATGGTGGTAATACTAGCATACCTAAATTTAAAAAATATATCTAAAGTATACCTCCTCTGAGGCACGTAATGTTAGAATTAGTGATTAAAAAATAGGCCCCTTGAGAAGGATATATTTGGGTGTACTTTAGATATAGTTTTTAAATATAGGTATGCTAGTAGCATCTAGATATATCCATCTAACTATATTATATATCTTAAGAATTATGATAGTTATATAATGTAAAATTAAAATAAATGTTAGATATATTATTATAATATATTTATATAATCATTATAATTATATATATATTATATTATGTAATAATTATAATTACAATTGTATATTAATTTTGAAGTTCAAATGAAGGTTAGATTTAGAATTATGGTTTTGTTTAGGGACTAGGTTAGGATTATGCTTATAAATAGGATTAGATCTAGGGTTACCTGCTTATAAAGCAATGTTAAGTGTAATCTTACAGTTATGGTTATAATTAGGGTTAGATTTACAATTAAGGTTTGGGTTAGGATCAAAACCAAGATTAGATTAGAATTAGGGTTTAGGTTAGGGTTATTATAAAGGTTAGATTAGAATTAGGTTTATGCCTTAAATTAGGATTGGAATAAGGTTTTAAGCTAATTACATGGTTATGGTTATGTTTATAATTCTTGTTACAGTTAATGTTTTATTTATGTAACAAATTATGGTTAGGATTACACTTCCATGTAGGATAGGGATATAATTATGATTTAAATTAGTGTTAAGGTTAGCATATATATCTATAAAGATACAATATGCTAAGTGTAATGTTAGCACTTGGTAGAATTAGATTTAGAGTTAGGCTTTGAATGAAGGTCATGTTTAGAATTATGATTTTGTAAATAGGGATTAGATTATGATTAGGATTATAAATCAATGCTAGATATAGGGTTAGGCTTAACCCTAATTCTTACCTAAACCCTAACCCTACCCCTAAAACCAACTCTAACCGTAACACTAATCCTAATTCTAACCCTCAACATAAACTTTATTATAACAATAAATTTAATTCTAACACTTCTTCAAACACTAACCCTAACCCTAACCTTAATTTTGACCCTAACCATAACCCTTATTATAACCCTAACCCTACTTTTGACCCTAATTCTCATTCTAATTCTCACAATATTTTTAATTGTAACCCTGTAAATAGCTCTAATTTTAACCCTAACCCTAACCCTAACTCTAGAACTAACCATAATTCAATCCCTAACCCTAACCTTAATAATGTTAGGTCTAATTGTAACTTTAAACCTAACTCTAATTCTAACAATAACCCTAATTATAGTCGTAGCCCTAATTCTAACCCTAACCTTAACCCTAATTCTAAAATTAACACTAATTATAGTCATAACCTAGTGCAAGAGGATTCCCTCCACCAAAACAAAACTCGTAAAGACACAAATTGTATAGACCAAAATATTCTTCATTCAAATTGAAATTTCACCTTCACATTTCATTGCAACTAGATGCATGATCTCATTTAAATAAATACATAACACAAATTTGCATTACAACATTTACAAAACTTGGATCTCAATGGCCATCCTCTCCAAAAACTCTTGCATCTACGATCTCAGATCTGCACTCTGCACAATCATATGCAACCTGCATCTTTCACACAACTTTCTGTATACTCTCATCTATCTAGAACACACTCACATAGCCTCACAAGGCTTCCAATCTCTTTATGCCTTTAGGTGCCTCAAGCTCACCTCTCTACAAGTTTGCTCTCTCGCTGACGGTATCCTTCTCTCTGGTAATTGACCCCTCTTCTCTAATTTGTTACTCCCTTCTACCAAACCCATGTGTAAAAAAATGGAAACCAAGAATTCACCAATACGCATGTACCTAAGGTGTTTCCTCTTCCAAGTCTTGGTGCTAGGAGTTACTGCTTTTGCTTAACTGATTTTCTTTCTAACTTTTTGGGTTCTCTTCTCAAAAATATTTCTAGCTAAAGGAAAATATAAGGATGGGAATTTTTCTTAGTGCCACATATGGCTCAATAAATACCTTCTAAATTGGCATAATATCTTCATGGTTGTGTAGCCTCAAAGGCCTTTAAATCTACCTTTCTAATATTATAAAACTAGCCTTGAATGAGGCACAACATCTAACCCCATGCAGACCATAGTACTCTCAAATTTCTTTAGAAGCGGTACTTCAATATCTTCTTATCTCTAGTTCCTTCAAATCTTCTGGATAATAGTACTTAATTTCATTAAAAGAAACTCAGATTTGCCTCCAAAAAAGGCATAATTTAATGCTCATATCATGCTTCTATGAAAGTGCATAGACTTGGAACTTTATCTGTGATTGCAATCCTAAATAAATCTTTCTAATCACAGACTCTTGCTCCTAGATAAACATCAAACTAATAAATTTCAATCAAAATTATATCTTATAGATCCAGAAAACTTCAATTATGCAACTTTGATGGGTACCATGTCTGAAAACCAACTTCAGCCATAAATTTTCACCAAAAACTCAAAACCTTTCCAAAACAAACATGGATAAGTGTATTAGCATTCCTAAGAGCTCCACCAAACTATTAAGTCTCAAGTACTATAGAACTCCAAAAAACGTGATTTTGCTAAACTACGAGAACAAGTTGTGAAACTTAAAAATCTCAGAAACTAGAAGGAATCTAACTATGAAACCTTTGCATGTATTTCTAGAATACTGTCAAGATCATTCTTATCAAAGGGTTTGTCATAAAACCTCACAGATTGCTCTAAACAATTGTTTCACTAAAACTACCCTTTTATGTGTCCAGACCCAAACTATGGAAAACTAAAAATTTGTAATTCTATTCAATCCACATGCATTGTAAGGATGAGAGATGCCAAAAAAGACTAAAACAAACTAAAAATCAAAGAAAACAAACCATAACATTTTTTGGTTGGCGCTGATTGCCAGTCTACATGGACGCTCCTGCATTAAGCATGTTGGACAAGAAGTTTGTGAGAATACACTCACAAACATGGTGTTGATTGGCAGAACCATTCTTTCACATTGCAGGAAATCTATTGCAAACCCCATCGTTGAAACATGTGCAAATAAAATAATTTATTTTTCCTCTTTTCTTTGCATCTCGTTAGAACAAGCTTCACTCTCCTCCGACAAATCTGCATTCCATTCTTCTCTCCTTTCATGGAGTTGCATCCACCATGTAGTATCCTCCTCCTCCTAAGACTCTCTTTTCTCCTCTCTTCCTTCATGGGATCCAACCCGCCATTATGATCCGGCCACCTCCACCAAATAATCTCATTACTCTTCTCTTCTTTTGTGGATTTTAACCCACTACAATCCAACCACCTCCACCAAAAGGTCACATCATCCACATCACAACCTATAGCATATACATAAAAATCTTCCCCTAGTACTTCATGGAAATTAACAATTTCCATCTGCTCTTCTCCATACCCTTCAACCTTCAACATTGCAAATGAAGGAAAATGAATTTCATCACAAAGCACAATAAACTTTACCTCTTCTCTCTTTGCTGCAATATTTCCTTCATCATCATTAGCTATAACCTCCATCTTCTCATCCTTCACTGTGAGGTTTTTGTCTACCCCATCTACTTCCATTATCACCCTCATGTCTTCAACTTTTGTACCAAGTTTTACACTTCTACCATATTCTACAACCTCTACACACAAACATGCAACAGATGCATACAAATCCATGTCTTCATTTATTTTTCTTCCATCTACTTGCAACTCCTCATCTACCTCAGAAACAAACAAATCACTATCAACATTTCAGTATGTCCAATTTTGGACACTTTAGTCTAGATTGGCTATTTGAAACTCCTGATTACGTAGATTGACTAAAATAATATAATTCTTCTAATCTACAGAGGTACATCATTTCTATTAGATTCTAACATAGGTTGGAGCTTCTAATATAACTAGAAATTTTGGATAATGAGTTTTAGTACTTAACATTTGGAGTCGATGTGCAAGCAGTAAGGTTGTATAATCAGATATGAAAATATCACATTTACTCAACCCCATCTTAATGCAAGACAAAGAAGGCAACTAGAATTCCTAAATGAGTAAGATTTTGAGATTGGATATATCAAGGGAAAGGAGAATAGAGTGGTTGATACATTAAGATCAACACTCCAAACCAACCTTAGGAAAATAGAAGATGATCCATGGTGTAATCAAGTGGGGGCAGCTCTTGAAGTATCTTTGGCAAATCAAAAATGTGTAGGGTATACCTTGACAATGATGGATTATGAAGAGAGAATCTATGAACCTAATTTTTTTTACCAAACTTAGAAAGTTGATTTTGAGGTTTTATTATATCTTTGATGATGGAATTTTAAAGGGAATTGCAAGCATGAATGATCAAGGTCATGACATTGTAATAGCATCAAAGGAGCTTTTAAAATAAGAGAAAATTAAAGATATAAACAATAAGATCAGACAGTTGGACTTCGGTATAAATTATGATATATCTCAAAAGATATAATAATTAGTAAAGGAAGAAATTTTATTTAATGACATTTTGGAGATGTTAACTTTGAATAGGATCAATTATATCTATGAATATTTAATTCTCTATGAAGGAAAATAATTGAAAACTAAAGTGAGGAACAAGTGTACTTAGCTTTATTATGAACTAAGGTAATAGCCTTCTTATATGGAAATGAATCTCCTGATGAGACATTAAGAAATAGTAATATTTTGATCCTCGCATTTGATATGATAATAATTTGGCCTCTTGACAATGAAATCTATTTTAGAATACTTTCATTCACTCTTGATTATACCACTCTCATGATAAATCCATGAGCATGGGGATGTTCTACTTTAATCAGTTCACATGTGGAGTTCATGATAATGACACATGTTTGATTTGATGGCTCCATTCTATGACATAAATTGTGAAGAGGTTAAATTAGCTAGTTATGATAATAATGTGCTTAGTGATGACACTCTTGCAAGTTAGATCTCTTCCTGAATTTTTAGACACTTATTCACTATTGTTGTATTTCACAAGACCCCTATAGATAATTACGAGGAAGTTACTTACATGATGAAGTAATGAATTAAAAATGACATCTTTGGTATCTTATGATCATTACATGGTTAATCTTAATGATTTATTACCTTAATTTTCTTTTCATTGATAAATCAAAATAGTTTATGATGAATTGTTGCACACTGAAATGACAATCTTATAAGATGGCTGAACAACACCATGATTAACATCATAACATGATATGTCTAACAACCTCTACAGGTGTTTATCTTAGACATAGAAAAGTTTTGAATAAACAAGTATACTGGAATAATCAACATTCCCGACTAGAGAACAAGCTGCAAGGATATGCTCAGGTTTGAAAGGTTAAAGTAATTTCTTAAATTCACATTGTTATGATAATATGTATTTACATTATCATGATAGAAGTTTTGATCTATGGCACCTTAATTCATGAACTAATGTTAGTGGTGTTTTGCATTGGGATGATGCAAAGTTTTAGGGAGGAAGTATGTCACGACCTACTAGTAGAGTTTATGAAATATACGAATTTGGCCATATTTTAGTATAGAAGTAATAGCTACTTTTATGCATTTCATTATTCAAATATTCAAATCATATCTTTTATATTACTAGCACACATAAAAGATATTAATGACCTTTCTAAATTAATGAAAAATTAAATAATGTCAAGTCATCATAAAAATAAAATAATAATAGCAATAAATAAATGATTTTTATTTTTGACAATTTAAAGTTTTAGATAAATAAAATAAAATTTAAAAGGGTACACTTCTAGAAAAAAAGAAATAAATGACAGTTGAACTCCCCTCATTTTCCAAGTCAATTTTCAAACAAAACATTTAATGTTAAAATGAAATTTTCTCCATGAATTTATTTCAATTTGAAAAATTGAAAGGAGGCATTAAATTGGGATTCAACTTCCCTCATCTTCCAAGTCAATTTTCCAAATAGCATTTATGGATAAATTTAATTTTTCCACCAAAATTTATTGCAATTTCGAAATGGGTGTGAAGGCATTAAATTATTAGACTTGACTTCCAAATTTCCACCATGTGCCTAGAAAATGATGTTCTAGATAAGGATTGATTTTTTCTATAAATATCATGGAGATATGAAAGGGATGGACAAGATTTTTGGGCTAGATTGCTGGAGTAATCTATAAGCACAATTCTTCCTTCCATAATTTTGTTCTTTTCTTTTAAAATTTTGTTAAAAAGTTCATTGTCTAGATGGTTTTTATGAATTCATGAGTTGTTAGTTTGGATTTCTGTGTATATGTATCTCATTGACAAAATTTTAAATTATACAAATATATAAAAGTAATTATACGTGTGAAATTTGTTGTTTATAAACAAAAATTCTATAGTTTTGGGCTCATTTCAATGGAATGACATATTGTTGTGCTAATTTTGGTTCATCATGTTTTAATGTAGTTGTTTGCATTATTTAACTAGCCTATATTTATATAAAAGAGATTTTGTTCCTTTACAAGTATATATAAATTAAGAATTGCCTGAAGTTACTCAAATTTCCCATCAAACATATTATATAGGTTAATGTACATGTAGTCCAAGCTCTCTGAAATGATTCTACACCTTAATTGATTACAATTTGAAATCATTCAAGAGAGGAATTGTGTTTAAGTTTTTTTAGGCTTTGGCGATTGGTAGTGGCATCCTCTGTCTGTCCCCTACTTCAACTCCTATTTTCGCACCAGATAGGATGAACACTACCAAAGGTTGAAGAATTTGACCTTACTTCTACCAATTGCATTTTTGAAAGTTTCTAAAGCCTTTTCAACAAATCCATTTTGTGAAATCTTGCAATCAATGCATTCCATGAGATGGCATCCCTTTGAGGGATTCTACCAAACAATTCACTTTTTTTATCTATGCTTTTTATTATAATATGAAACAAAAATTTCCCTACCATTATTCTTTTATGGTTGTCCATACCCTATGTGAAAGTTCCCATTTCGACATAGGGCAGGGGGGACATTATCAAAGGTTGTAGAATTTGGCATTACGCCTGAGTTGCTCATGCTTGAAAGTTTCTAAAGCCTTTTCCAACTAATCCATTTTGTGAAATATTACAATCATTGCATTCCATGAAACGACATCTCCTTGAGGCATTCTATCAAATAGTTGACGTGCCTTATCTATGCTTCCATGTTTAGCATGCATGTCTACTAGGTCACTTGCTATTACTACATCTAAAAAAAATCCCCCTTTTTTTCTACTTTGATGGATGACCATACCTTGTTTGAAATTTCCCCATTTTGGCATACATAGGGAGGATGCTAGAAAAGGTTCTAGAATTTGTCTTTACACCTACTAATCACATTTTCTTGAAAAGTTTCTAGAGTCTTTTGAACAAATCCATTTTGTGAATAACCCGTGATCATTGTAGTCCATGAAACTACATTTCTTTGGGCATTCTGTTGAGCACTTGATGCGCTTTGTGCGTGCTTCTACATTTTGCATACATGTGCATCAGGGCATTCCAACCACAAAATGATCAAACTTGTCTTTCCTTTATTCTTTCAATGTATGTTCATACCCTATTTGAAAGCTCCCTTTTGGCACAGGCAGGGAGGCCATAGTTAAAGGTTGTGGAATTTGGCTTTATGCCCGCCAATTGCATTTGCTTGAAAGTTTCTTAATACTTTTCATCAAATCAATTTTTTTGTGAAATCTTGCAATCATTGCATTCCATGAGATGACGTCTCTTTGAGGGATTTTGTCAACTAGTTCATGTGTCATGTTGCCACATTTGCAGAGTATTCCCAACTGTAATGTTTGATAACCCCCTGCTATAATAATGTATTTACCCTAATCCAAAGATTTAAATTGTGTGCAGATAGTGAGGATGCTGGCAAAGGTTGAGGAGTTGGTTTTTACATTCACCTAAGGCAATTGCATAAACCTTTCTAGGCCTTTTTAAAATAATAGAGTTTTGGTGTATAAACTAATTCTTACCTTTCATTTATCATATAAAGAATTCAGACATGGTCATTGTTGTTAGTATTAGTATATGATTAGGTAGGAGAATGTTGGATTGTAAATTTGTCTATTGAAGTTTGTTTTAATGGAGATCATAAACAATTTTAATTTATGGAAAAATACTATTATTAAGTAATACTCAGATACGATTCTAAGCCATTTCTGATTTAAATTAGATATTGATTCTTAAACTATCCAAATTATAGTCTCAATGGAAAGTATAGTAAAATGGCAGATTTGGATTCCTTGGTTGTCATAAGACCATAGCTATTGTTCAAACCCAATGGCTAGAACTCTATAATTCTACAAATTAAACCTTTAATAAATCTCTTGAGCACATGTTAACATGGATGAATAGCCTCTACAATGGAATTGCCTTATGAAAATATTTTGAGACTGTCAAGAAAGTGGGGAAATGGGTCACCTTACGTAGTCTTGGGAGGGATAAATATATAGATGGCATTACTATCAAAAATACAAATTTGTAGTCAAAAACATGAATATATGTATTAACATATCATTAATGCTAAAAACATTAATTCTCTATATTTTATTCTTATCGAATTAAAAAGGATTTATTCAATGTTTCTAAAACTATTATGTGTTATTGTCAACTTGAGTGTTGGTATGTGTTTATTTGGAAAATGTTTGAGGAAGAACCTATTAAAATAATCATTGTACTTCATTATTCTTGGCTTTCTCAATTGTCCACCTCAAGCCAAATTGATAGCTAGTAGGATCAAGTTCCTTCAAGGTAAGCATTCAATATACATTCCAAGAGCTCAGAGAACTATTTGTAAATGAATTAGTGACTTCATTGTATCATTCTTACTGTTGAAAATAGTTAGATGATACAAATATTTAATGGGCATTGTAATATATAAAATGTTAAAATATAATACAAATATATTCTTTAGAAAGAACTTTACGAATTGGATATAAATGTAAATGTACACTAATTCAAGATCATAATGTAAATACTTTCTCGGATAAAGTCTTAATATTTAAAATCCTTTAAATAAAAGATGATATATTTCAATCTAAGGAAACATCATACAATATGGTGAATTTATACCTTGTATTGTCACGAATAGTAAATAAATGTTAGAGAATCTTAAAATATGTGTATAGGTACTTTATGGATTTTGATATTTGATCAATTGTACCATATTGCACTATATTATGATAAAATCTGTAGTGCCCCTCATTTTGGCTTTCTAACAGTTGTTCTGTTTAGACATTATGACATCTTAGATTTATTGTTTTGATGATGATGCATAATGTGATTATTTATTCTTCTGATTGGTGGAAGGGACAGTGTCACATTACTCACGTGTGAGTACCCTGCTATGCTATGATTCCCTTCCACGATGTGTTGATTTGATTAGATGTATATATATGTATCCTTGACCCCTTTTCATCGACTGCAAGTTGCAGGTACCAGGCATCAACTCCACCTGAATTGGCAGGTCTAAGCGTGACTTATATCTAATGGTCAGTCTTTCTAGTTGAGTTCGTCTCTTTTGTCCAGTATGTGGGTTGTAATTGCATGTTATTGTTTGATTAAGTTACTGTATAAAATAGAAAATTATTTAACCACCTTGGTAAATAAATAATAATATCTTGAGGTAAATAAGTGTTTTAAATTCAGAATTTTATTTATTCACAAAATAATAATATTTAAGCAAATTCTTTTTTTTAGAAAGTGTCTATAAAAATATAGTAATTGTGGGGTGTTATAAAATATTCTATTAATAAATAAGAATAAATTTTGTTTTCAAAAAATCTTGGTGTATCCCAAAATAAGTTTAATCTATGTTTGGGTGTTACTGGAATTAATTGTGGGGTAGTGGCGGGAAGTGAATTTATTGCTTTTGGCTATTTTTATGATTGGAAAAATGGATATTTGGGGGGAGGTTTTGCGGGGGGGGGAAGGGGAAATCAAACTGGGAACTGGAGAAAGGGAAATTTTGGTTGAAGGTTGCAGGATTAGATCCAGACAATGAAGTTTCTACACAAAGGATCCAGGTTCTTCCCATCATCTGTATATATCCCTGTTTGATGAAATATGTTATAAAAGTTTCCCAATGACATTATTTGATTGTGATAACCAATAAATTTGTTCTAAGGGGGTTCGTGTTAAAATTCCTCATCCATTTTAATGTTGAAATGATGCTCATTTTTTTTGTTCCTCTAATTCATTATTTGATCTCACCTTCAATTCTTTGGGGACTTTCTCAGCCAAACATCACACTATTTAAATAAAATGTAACCTTGCTCTGTAAACATGGCACTCCAGCATCGCATCCCATATATACCAGCATCGGAATCCATTTTGTGCCACTTAATGACCTCTGTACTCCATGATATGACATTGCTTTGTGGGGGTTCAATCCATTAGTTGCGTGCCTTGTATAGGCATTCTAAATCTTGCATGCTTGTGATCCTTCATGTTTATGCAAGTCTCTCTGTAGTAAGCAACGATGTCTCGCACTTGGAAAACCATTCAACCTTGTCGGAGTAATAAATTTAGGCCCTGTCCAGTTAAATTATAGATTCTTCACATAAAGATAAATTGTGATCAATACATATAAATGTGATCCAGCTTAATTGCTGTCAGGAATGAATAGAAATGGATGAGAATTTATGTATTTATTTATTTATTTTACCATGTAAATCATTCTGTAGAGTAAACATTGCAAATGGCTTTTGGTTCGAAAGTTGTTTTAGACCTTTCAACAAATCCTTTTTGTGAATGACTAGTAAGCATTGTATCTCCTTGATGCAAACCGTAGCCCTTTTCCATAAACTCCCAAAACCTCTTCAGCAAGTCTTTTCATTTTGTTCGTATCCTACATTCTCTGCATTCCATAAGATGATAATAAATGAGGCGTTCTGTCCAGTATATTTTTCTTGCTTTGAAATTGTTAAGCCTCAGCTGCGTCGCCAAACCCATTTGTCGTTTTTTTTTAAAAAAACATTCTGCAATTAGTTGCTTTTGAGAGGACATGCCTCTTAGTGACTCTATGTCCTCCGGGCTGCTTGTAGATTTCATTGAATAAATCTTTCCATTCATCAATTTTGTCTTCTGTAGAACGCAGACTGTGGAGTTGTTTTTGTGCAGTGATCCATTTTTTAAAAATGCTTAGCTTTGTTTTATTCTTATGCGTCCATGCATAGATGAGTACTTTTCGGCCTTATGTCACTGGGAATGCTGAATGTCAGGTGTTTTAACTTGTAGTTATGGGGACACCTTTAGCAGGTTTTCAAATCCTTTTCACAACTAATAGGGTATGGTATCCGCTCTTCTTTTTCAAGATTTGCAGAACCTTGGAGGGTGATCCTTGAGGTCTCTCTAACAGGATAATTAAAAAGAAATGAAGAAATATGAATAAGTTCTTAGAAACCATGAATAAACCTACAAGACCTCACAATAAGATGTACACAAGCATGCATACCCCATCTTATGTGAAAAAGCCACCTTTGTCCTTCCTAAATCTTTCCTTCACAAGATTATCATGGTTGTTCAAATTGTGAAGGTAAAGTAATCACTTAGGAAAATGGTGGTGTGATTGAATGGAAGAGATAGAGGGTTAAACCAAGCATTAGAACTCTTACATCTCATGAAATATCAATCTCATTATGTTTAATTTGATTTAATGTGATAAATGATCAAAGGAAATAATCAATGATAGTTAAACAAACTTGAGACAATGGAAATAGAAATTCACACCAGATTAGGAAATAGTAAACTATAAATACAAGGGTTTAGATGCACTTGTAGGAGATGGTTACCACTACTTGAATGGACTAAAAATAAACATTAACCAATAAATTTTTGGGTGCATTTAGAATAGTTTACTAATAACTTCTCTATCTAGAAACTAATCAAGACAAAAAGTAGAAGATGGTACAAAATAGTAAAATATGTCATAATTGAGCTTAACTAAGCTAGAAGTAGGATAATAGAGAAATGGGTAGAATACACTTGGCATGGGCTATCATGCACTTTTAAATTGTGACAAATAATGTGATAAATGATCAAAGGAAATAATCAATGATAGTTAAACAAACAAGACAATGGAAATAGAAATTCACACCGGATTAGGAAAAAGTAAACTATAGATACAAGGGTTTAGATGCACTTGTAGGAGATGGTTACCACTACAAATGGACTCAAAATAAACATTAACTAATAAATTTTTGGGTGTGTTTAGAATAGTTTACTAATAACTTCTCTATCTAGAAACCAATCAAGACAAAAAGTAGAAGATGGTGCAAAATAGCAAAATATGTCACAATTGAGCTTAAATAAGCTAGAAGTAGGATAATAGAGAAATGGGAAGAATACACTTGGCATGGGCTATCATGCACTTTTAAATTTGGACTATATAAGGTGTCAAAATGTTTCCATTATAATTTTGAGAAAAATGATGATAGGACAAGGTTGTTAGGTAGAGTGACACCTTGGGTGTCACATGGCCCTCTCCTAGTACCTTGGTGTATGACTAGGACCTAGAAGGCAACCTTGTCCACTATGTGAAAATGATCTAAAAATTTAGACATAGCTTCATCTTGTGATTTTTTGCATCACTTCCTCTCGGTAATTTGTGAGATTTTTTCTAATTATTCCATATTTTATCTATAAATACCAATTCTATAGAAGAAACCCTCTAAAAAATAGTTAAAGAGGAATGAAGTAGGAAGGAGAATATAATATTTTAGGGAAATGTTGGATTAATTTAAGGAGACATTGAAAAACTAAAGCTAGGTAAACCAAGGTTTGAAGGAGAAAGAGGGAATTTAGGAGATGGAAAAATAAGACTCAATGAAAAAAAGTAAAAGGGAATAATATGGATATAGAGAGGACTAATATGGGAGAAAAAAAGAAATAATATGGAAGATACTTGATGAAAAATGTGGTAGAAATGAGAATCTAAAATGAAATTGAGGAAAGAAAATGGTTTAGAAAGAGGTAAGGAGAAGGAATGTGGGTTTGAAAAGGGAAGATAAAATGTATAATAGAGGAAGAATGGAGTTAAAAACAACAAATATAGTAAACACTAACATTCCTACACTTATTCAAGAAAGATGGCTCCAAAATAGCAATCAAGTGGAAACTTCACAATTTTTCTATGTTCAAATGGGGAGAGGGGGGCCTATTTTATATAATTTGATACAAAAATAGAGTCCAAATAATGTGATAAATGATCAAAGGGTTAGATTTAATGTGATAAATGACCAAAGGAAATAATCAATGATAGTTAAACAAACAAGACAATGGAAATAGAAATTCGTGCACCGGATTAGGAAATAGTAAACTATAAATACAGGGTTTAGATGCACTTGTAGGAGATGGTTACCACTACAAATGGATTCAAATGGTTTAAATAAGGGTATACAAGATATATTTAGGGTTGAGACATCATCATTTGATCATATTATATGATAAACTTGTACATGTTTAATTTTCAAGTATTACTTGCTCTCTAAATTCATGGATATTTTAAACTTTCATTTATAGATCTATTAGATTAAGTTTAAATTTATAGATATTTGTTTGTAAGTTTTCAATATGTATATATTTGTGAAATTGTACATTTGTAAGTTTTTTTTATATGGATACATATTTGGAAATTTGTAGGAGACATCTAATGGATGACCAGAGTCTAGATGAATTTTTAATAGATGACATTCTTTATGAAAACCCCCCACCCCGTGATCCACCTCAAAACCCCCCACCCCCTCCACTTGATGAGGCCCAATTGCGGCAAAACATTAATGAAAATATTAATGCAATTGAGGAGAACATTAATTTGATTAATAATCAACCTCACTTGATGCCTCCTCATGTGGTTCAGTTTGCATCTTTGATGCAAACCATTATTGATTATGTTAGGTCTATCAATGCAGACCTAAATAGATTTCACCTTTGGTAGGAGGAGAGGAGGCAATCTATGCAGATGGTCTTTCATATAAAGACATCCATGACCTCCACATAACAAAACAAACCTTAGCCCCATTTTTTCGTAACCCAAAAAGTAATCAACTTATAGCTGCAACAAAAAAAAGAATATCAATTAAGTGGTGTACACATGAGGTAATTTCGAGACATTTTTGGGATCGGTGGTGGATGATGTTTGATCACCCACCACATGCTAATTGTGAGGTACCGCTATATTTTTTGAGAAAATTATGGGTGGAGTTTCAATTGGGTCAAAAACCCAATTATTTTGATATGAGAGAATTTTAGGGTGTTGGTTGTGGCATGCCACAACATAGACCAGGGGCACGAGTTGACCCCAATCAACTTGTTCCTCCTACTCCTATGGTTGCTCCTGTTTGCCCACGATTCCTACACCTATTCAGCACCAGATAGTGTTGTCAACATTAGGAGCATTGAGTAGACTCTCGGGCAATCTCACTAAACAAGCTGCCCACATGGCAGATGAATTCAGTGGTGGAGAGCATCATGGAGGAGTCGATGCATCTCATCATAGAGCCTCAAGCATGTCAGGGGCACATTTGTGTACCAATTGTAATCAACCATGTTATGGTCTTGCTCCTACATCCACATCAGATGCAGCTATAGCAGAAGTGGAGTCGTACTTGGATCTACTATATTCGGATGTACTCCTACATAGGTACATTAACCACATTTTATTAAATATTTAAAGTGCATAATTTGAACGTATCAAAATTTATATAAATAATTTAATGAATTAATATATAATTGTGAACTATTTGTTGTACAGATCTCAAGTCGCTCTAGGGCCACATCACAATTTGATACATTGAGTTTTACATCGACAGCTATAGAGATTGGCACACCTTACAGGTTAAACCAATATATCTTAACCCTAAAACCATATGTATCTAATTCTAGTTTAAATTTTCTTCTTAAAACTTATCAATATTATATTTTAAATTAACAAGTGTCTAAATAAATAAATAACTATATGTACATGTATGTGAAACACTACTATTTCAGCTAGGCTCAGGTCATGTGGCAGTTCCCATGTCTGACCAATCACATGGCTCAGGTGTTTCTTCCATTGATCCTCCATCATCAGCTGTTATACTTGAGTATTCCCTGGTGTGTATTTTAAAAAATTGTACTAAATTTGTACTAAGTTTCTTTTTTGAGTTTATATAAATTTATATATGCACCCATATATATGTAAGTGCAAGATTATAGGAGTGAGACTGTTGGTCAAGTTTCTAGTTAGGGACAATTTCATGAGCCATCTATACATTTTGAGGCCCTAAACTTTACTAAATTTTCTATGTGCAATTTCTAGGTCTTTATATGCTAAATAAATTCTAACTTATTTCAAACTTGCTTTATTTGAAATTCTAGCAATTAGCAGGTCAAACTTTTGGTCAAGAAGATGAAACAACTATACCACCTGCACAACAAAATGTGGGAGTAGATGACCCTGATTGCATGGTAATTTAAATGCACACTTTAAATCCTACATTTAAATATTTAATTTCATATGTCATTTTTAAAATTTTTAAATCTGATTGCAAGTTTCTTTCTCTTGTGTACATCATGAGGTAGATCCATCTATTTCACGAGGAAGAAAGAGGCCTCTTTTAGATTTGAACATGAGTGATGATCATACCTGACATAGATTTTTATTTCATAGACTGAACTATACGATGTGCACATTATTTTTTATATATGTCGTGCCAGGACTTTGACTATATATGTCAAACTTGCTATTACATGAACTTCTAGATATATTTCAGTATTTTATGAACTATGATTTGTATTTATTTATATGCTAATGATGAGTAGATGTTTTAGTACACATTTCATGGGTCCTAGCTATATTCTATAGTATTTCATGGACTTATCTAAATAGATCTACATATATATATTATTGAGTATATGCTTGAATGTATTTTAGTATGCTAGATAATATGTTAAATATGCTTCATTGTTCACTTCTAGATTATAAATTATTTAATTGAGACATGTTAGAAGATTTCTCTCTACTACATTTTTTAATTTAAGAAGTGATTATGCATTATGGTTCAATAGTTCTTTTTGAAATAGTGAACAGTCTATTAACTGCCTCACAAACCTAAATTAAGTTAATTTACATAGTGGAATAGATAGGTTTAGTGTTACAATTATCTAATAGATAAGTTTGGTGCTACAATTATCTAATAGATAAATTTAGGGCACTTTATAAAAAGGTAATTTACCTAGGATAAACCTACAAAATCATGATAAAATGATAAGGATGTTAGACTCACTTTGATAGTATCCAAACAAAATCTTCCTTAAAAAAACATTAAAAACATGATTCAAAGGAAGCATTCAATTCTTGTAGAGAAACTAACTCTTTAGAAGAAACTAGAAGGAAATTCAAATCTTATCCACACAATATAAGCTACAAAAATTTTTATCACAATCTATTTTCCAATTTTTCCTATTTTTGACAATCCATTTTCCACATTATGGTTCAATAGTTCTTCTTGAAATAGTGAATAATCTATTAACTGCCAAAATTAATTAAATGTTTTCATTTATATTTATATTCAAAATTCAAAATTCTTTAATACATCACCTCACAAACCTAAATTAAGTTAATTTACATAGTGGAATAGATAGGTTTGGTGTTACAATTATCTAATAGATAAATTTAGGGCACTTTATAACAAGGTAATTTACCTAGGATAAACCTACAAAATCATGATAAAATGATAAGGATGTTAGACTCACTTTGATAGTGTCCAAACAAAATCTTCCTTAAAAAAACATTCAAAACATGATTCAAATGAAGCATTCAATTCTTGTAGAGAAACTAACTCTTTAGAAGAAACTAGAAGGAAATTCAAATATTATCCACACAATATTAGCTACAAAAAAATTTATCACATTTTGAAATTATTCAAGAAGTAGCATAATTTCTTGTGAGGGTTGTGGTGATTAGAAGTAGCACTTGCAATTAATACATCTTACAAAAATCCACTTTCAATTATGATTTGATGGATTCTCATATGTACATGTGAATTTATCTAATGTGTAGATATTTTTTTCCAATTTTTGAATAGATAGTATATACCTTATGTAATATCCCTTGCCCAAACTGATTGATTTTTTTGCTCAAGGAATATTGTCAAACACTTAGTATGCAATCTTTCTCTTTTCTGATTTTATGTTTCAGATTGTTTGGTATAGTTTGAATGATGCCAAGATAATTTAGAATGATTACAAATGATATTTACACTGCCTCTAATATGCAAATGTACCTCTTTTTGGTATTTTCAATGCATATACATGAAAATTAGACATGAAATGCACACCTACAGCCAATTGGCATTTTGTCAAACAATTGGCATGCAACTACTATGCTGATCATGTATGCTATTAGATGGACATTTCGTCAGACAAATGGTATGCAACATACATCTCCTTTATTGAATTTGTTCCCAAGTACAATGTTGCTATGAATTTGCCAAAACTAATTGGCTTACAATGATGACTATAGCAATGCCAAATCTGATTCTAAGTTATCACTTACAGTAGCAAAATTAAATGCCTAAGATGACAATGCAAACTACTAACAGTTGTAAGAAGAACCTGATAATATTGATGCCCAATGATGCTGAAGGAGAATAAACCAATATCCAAAGAAAGGAGTTCTGTCCAAACCCAATGTGAAACCTTCTCCCAGCAGCCATGTTCACGCAGAGACTATAGTGTTATTGTTCATGTACTGTAGTGCGCACTGTAGCAAATCACTATAGCGCTACTGTAGCAAATCACTGCAGCACGCACTATGGCGTCATTGTAGCGCTACTGTAGCAAATCACTGTAGCGCGACACTGTAGCATACTGTAGCAAATCACTGTAGTGCACTATTCATGTCACTATAGTAGCACTATTCATAGCACTGTAGCAGTCAATAGAAAAAACCTCTGATATGCAAATTAATTCCTCCAATCCCTTGGTTAATACTGCAGATTTAAGCACAAATGAAAGGACTGAAGTATCCCTTCCAATTTGCAACCCTTCAGAAGATATTTCACCACCTTAGTTATGCTAATCTATGGGAGTTTTCATTCCCAAAGACCAAATATGCAGAAACCCTTGGCTCCACAAAACTCATCAAATGCAAATGACAATAATCGAATGCCTGGAAGCTTGCCTTGCCCCTTCCTTTATACTTTTTCAATCCCACTTCAAGAAGCTTCTAGAAAAATAATATTATTTAATTTTAGTGACTTTATGTAATAATATTTATTTAAGTCACTTTATTAAATTAATTAAATATAAGGTCACTTTATAATATTTATTTATTTAATAACCTTACAAATAATTAATTTAATTATTATCTCCCTTATTTTTCCCATCCAACTGAATCCAAGAAACCAACCATCGACCAAGTGACTGCCTCAAGAAGACCCCCTAACCATGTACATTAGCCTACGAGGGCAGGAATAGGCTAAACCATCCGCAAACAACATCAGCTAAAAAGGGGACATTACACCTTATCAAGGCCCCTTCATTTTTCCTATTTTTGACAATCCATTTTCCGCTCTTTCTAGATCTTCAAGTTTCATGTGTTTAGCTTTAGTAGCCTTCTCCAAGTGATCTCTTCTTGTATTTATACATTCTCTTGAGATCTTCTCTTTTATACCTTATTGGTTCACAATGTTGGTGCATTAATCGAGCTTATAATGATTACTCAGAATGTCTCTAGTTCTAGGGAATTATTTCATTTTTGAGATTCCTTTTGCTATGTAGTCTTCTTGTCTTGGTTTGATTGGCCATTCTCTTAGTAGTTCTATTGAGTGGGTATTACGGATTATCTTCGAGTTCTTAATAACATCTTTGATTGGTCATGAAGGCAAGTGGCTATTAGGGATTGTTATGACAATCATATAGGTGTTTGGATGACCACTTATGCATTTTACAGTCCTCTCTTATTTCATTAGGACAATCCTATAATTGGTTTGGTGGCCTCTTATGAATTTCATGAAGGCCACTTGTTTCCATAAATACATGTCTATCTACTAGCATATGACCATTTAGAATGATATAAGATCATCAATCATTGTGAAAACCTCTTGACTAACATGATTACTTTATTGTTTCATGAGTGTCCTATTTGTTTCATGACTATCCTATTTGTTTTATTATTGTCATATGGATTTTTTCAATGGACTTTAGATGATATAACCTCATTATGACTGATTTTTAGATTTGAATTTCTCTTATGAGAAAATATGAATGATTTATGACAGTCTAGATTGGATATGACAATAATCTTCATGCATGACAATAATCTTCTATTTGCTATGACAATGAGTAACCTTTATGGTAGTCATTTAGTTTGAAATAATGACTATTTACTACCTTACCTATGCATGATAACCCTCATTATTACCTTAGCAATCGTAAATAACTCTACAACACCAGTGACTACACCTAGGTAATATGATAGCACAGTCCCATATTTATTAGTGATAGCATTAGACTATTCAAGACAATGATTGAAGGATATAGAGGAGGACCATGGCATTCATAGAGGTGATATTAAACCATGTTTCAAATATGCAAACTATCCTAGGACTATTTCCCTTTAACTATCATGACACTACTTTTCAACTTTTGTGCATTTAAATAATATAAAATAAATGTTAAATCAACAAATCTCAAAACATAGCTAAAGTGGGTACAAAAATGATAGGAAAAATACAAACTATATACTTATTGAACCTCTACACTAATATCATTTGTGGCAATCATAAAATAATATTCAATCCGTGAAAATTAAATACATAGATCATAAAAAGAGTCTCAAAACAAAAAATAGGTCCATTATTAAACATATGAGTATATCTATACAATTAGCTTATAGGTCCATGTTATTAGTTTGACATGACTATAAAATTGATCTACCATTTACATTATGATGAAATCTTGTAGTGGCAATCATGGAAAAATCTACTTGTAGGATACCCCTGCAAGAAATAATGAATGTAAATGAGAACAAATTAATCTGTACCAAAAACATAAAATATTAATGCAATATGTAACTAAATAACACAAAAGAGGATGTAAGATGATGGATTAAGGGGAGCTAAGAGGATGTCTTAAGGGGATACATAAGAGGATGACTTTAGGGGATGTATAAGAGGATTAATTAAAAGGGGAGCTAGAAGAGGATGTCTTAAGGGGATACAAAAGAGGATAGCTTGCTTGGAGAGATGTACACGAGTTAATTTACAAAGTATAAGATAAAACTTGATGGTTTAAGGGGATGTAAGATGATGGCTTAAGGGGAGCTAAGAGGATGAATTAAGGGGATGTACAAGTGGGTGTCTTTAGAGGATGGATGAGAAATATATGAGTATATATATATATATATATATATATATATATATATATATATATATATATATATATATATATATATATATATATATATGAGTATATATATATATAATTACCTAATTTGCATTTACTTTTAGTTGAAGACTACAAAATTGACCTCACATACTTGTATGGTGAAAACTTCTATTGACAATTATGTAAATTTGACTACTTATCTAGGGTACACCTGCAAAAAGTAATGTTCAAATGTACAAGTAAATTAACTAAATATTTACATAAGTCGATACAAAATTTAAGACAAGGGGAATAATATAGAAGCTGAAATGAGAATGAAAGAATTTATATACCAAAAACACAACACATTGATGTATTATGTACTTCTAGATAACATGTTGAATGTGAAATCCATAATGTAAGTATATACAATCACCTAATTTGTGTTCACTTTTAGTTGAAGACTACAAAAATGACCTCACATACTTGTATGGTGAAAACTTCTGTTGACAATCATGCAAATTTGACTACTTGTTTAGGGTACACCTGCAAAAAGTAATATTCAAATGTACAAGTAAATTAACTATATATTTACATGATTCGATACAAAATTTAAGACAAGGGGAATAATATAGAAGCTAAAATGAGAATGAAAGAATTTATATACCAAAAACACAATAGATTGATGCATTATGTAGTTCTAGATAACATGTTGAATGTGAAAGCCATAATGTAAGTATATACAATTACCTAATTTGCGTTCACTTTTAGTTGAAGACTACAAAAATGTCCTGACATACTTGTATGGTGAAAACTTCTATTGACAATTATGCAAATTTGACTACTTGTCTAGGGTATACCTGCAAAAAGTAATGTTCAAATGTACAAATAAATTAACTATATATTTACATGAGTCGATACAAAATTTAAGACAAGGGGAATAATATAGAAGATGAAATGAGAATGAAAGAATTTATATACCAAAAAGACAAAATATTGATGCATTACATGTAACTAGATAACATTATAGGATACATTTAAGAGGATGGATTTAGGGGATGTAAGAGTATGGTTTACATACCTAGAAATTTATTCCATTGTACCATCTGCATCCTCATTTTTTTGTAATGCATCTATAATTTACTCATGTTCTTCCATCGAAAGTGTCCATAATTGTTTATTAGAAGGTTTGCCTTGATATCTGACTAGTTTTATATTTGTTGCCACAATCAAATGTGAGTAGTGTATGATCTTTTTATGTGTTTTATAATCTTCAAATGCAGGCAAACCATTCCTTCTTATTAGATATTTTCATAGCCAAGTGCCAACAACAACCACAGAACTTGTTGGATACTCCATGTTATCATCATCTACTCTAAGATGTAACAACTTTTGTTTTGTCTCAACACATCGAGCCAACCAATACTTGGTTTCCTCTTCATTGCCCTCAAGTACAACAACATACACATCCTGCAAAAAATTATGTACTTCAATAAAGTGTGACATGTATCTAAATCACATAAATTTGTGCATGCATACATATATAATTAATTATATATAGATGTACAAAAAAATGACTAAAAAAATATTAAAAATAAAAGTACCTTCTTGTACAAGGTCTAAAACATGATCATAGTCATTTGATGCAAACATTTGATTATCATCTTCAATTGTTGTTTCAAATTGATCTTGTGTTTCTGTAGGTGTCAAGGATCTTTGTTTCCATTCTTCAACCCATTCTGTATTTTCACATGCTCCCTAATCACCTGTAATACAAAATTGACAAAAACATGTAAGCTCCATAGTCCATATAGTCCATGTGCTTGCATTTGAACTCTTAAATGAATGTCATTTTGTTGATCTACTTATTGTCTCACAATCAAGTCAAGTAGGCATATTCTCTTCTTCAACTAACCAAAAGAATTGTCAAATTGTAGAGTTCTGACTTGATCCCGTAGATAATTTTTCATTACACCAATCCACAATTGCATGTGCATCTCTAAATTTGGCTGCATCCTCAAATTTTAGTTGCTCTCTAGCAAGAGCTCTTTTCACACATGCTCCAGCTCCATCATGTTCTCCTTTACTATGTCTAGCTTCAAAAAAACTCCACATATGTTGGATATTGATTTCTTTGTGAGCCCTACATAGCCAATAAAACATTCTTGCATTTTTGAATTGCCCTATACAATTATCTGACCATATGAAATGTTGTGCCATCTGGATTCCTCTTTCTTTTAAACTTTCATAAAATTTTGTGAAACAATATTGCATAAACTCTGAAGAGTGTAACTGGTTATCACTCAAATAGAAATGATACTCCCTCAAATTTTTTCTATTATGTTCTATACTATCATCTGAATGTCTGTATACAATATGAACAAATATGGCCACTTGCACTGAATTATAATACTGAGATTGAATTTCCTCTTGTGGAGCAAGAGTATAGTTTTCTGCAAAGTCAACCACTGATAGGATAGTTCCAATTGGAAATGTGTTTTTACATAAACGAAATTGTCCATCAAGCCATCAAGCATATTGGGAGTGTTTGACATATTTGGATACAATATTATCCTTAAAATCTTTGATGAATGCATGCACACAAATTTTTTCAGTGACTAACCCACAACACTTTCTAATTTTTCCATCATTTAAAGAATATTCAACATTCTTGAATCTTTTCACATCCACTAATTGTTGTCTAAATTCATGTGAAATATTTTCATGCATACATTCTCCTAACAATGAAAAGTTGCCACATCTATTGCATTGTCCAGAAATACATGCTTTTGAATAAAATAAGTATCCAGTAGATGTTTCAAAAAATAAACCTGCTACAAACTCCTTAATTGTTTGAGGTGGCATATTAATACCACATTCTTGAATAATTTCATCAGTATGCAAAGTAGAACGTATATATTGAAAAACATCATAATAATAACAAAATTGCACATGAGTTTTACAACAACAAGAGATTTATTGTTTATTAATTTTCACATACCAAGGTTTATATTTCTCAAAAGATCTTTGGCTTATGGTAATATTAAATGGTTCTAACACTAAATCATCTAAGAATTTTTTATATAATTCAGTTTGAGTCATGTCTAATAAATGTTTTGGATGAGGATCACAAATTTTAAACCCCACTCATAATTTCAAAACATCTCTAACATTAGATGATACCCTTGTATTATCATGCCAATATTTTTCAATTAAAGATTTGATTTCACTATTTAATTTCATGTCATACCTTGGGAGTCTACCACTAAAACTCTAACATTGGTTAATTGGATATTTTTTAATAAATTCTCTTCTCTTTGCTGCTCTTCTCAAAGTTTTAAGATTTATCTTTAGAATTTCACTTGTTTTACTTATCATTCTTTTATTAGAAGATGATTTATTGACTAAAGCAGTTGTTATAGCTCTTCGTACTGCATTTCTATCTTTAGATTGACTCTATTTACCAATAGAATCAATAGCATTAGCAACACTAGATAAAACTTGTTTGATTGATTCATCTTTTTTTTAGGTTTTATAAAGATGCCTAACTTTTTCATTACTTTTCGTAATTTCCACATCTTTATCAATTGCATCATAAGTTGACATTGAAATCCAAGACTTTTTCTATAAATTTTTTTTTATATAATCTATTTGCATGAGTTCTCATTTGCCTCCAAGAAATCTTACCAGGGAGATTATCTAAGACATTTCTTTCAATCTCAAATAAAACATTTTCATTTTCACTCCTAAAAGGGATATCATTCTCATTCATATCATCAATAGGTGGGTTTGAAAACATACCTGGATTTATTTCTATAGTCATGTTTTCCATATCATTAAAATTTGGCTCCAAAGACACACCTGGATTTGTTTCTATAGTCATGTTTTCTATATCATTGAAACTTGGCTCCAAAGACACACCTGGATTTGTTTCTATAGTCATGTTTTCTATATCATTGAAAGCTAGCTCTGAAGACATACCTGGATTTGTTTGTATAGTCACATTTTCTATATCTTTGAAAGTTGGGTGTGAAGACATACATGCATTTGTTTCTATAGACACATTTTCTTCCAAATTCACCATTTCCACATTTGCATCATCTACATTCATCCCATCATTTATAGTCTCTTGAATGTCTTTCTCTTCAATACTCATGGAACTAGATGCTTCAATATTCTTCATCTCTTGAATCCTTGCTCTTCTATCTCTTTTTCTTTTTGCTTCCTTCTCTCTATTCGCTTCAATTTCTTGAGGTGTCATTACCCTCCTTTGTTTTTTTCTTTGACATTGATTTGATCCCATGATTACCAAACCTTTTTGATAAAATAACAATTGATACTTAATCCAATTTCATAATTGATGTACTTATTTAAAATTTTGAAGTAGAATTAGATGTAGATCCTTTGTTCCATAGATTTTGAAGTAAAAAGTAGATGTAAAAATAAAAACCTTCTTTCTTTATTCCTTTTGAAAATAAAGAAATTTCACTTCAGAATTGTTCATATGATTGACTCCTTTCAAAATCTGAATAGAATATGACCTGTCAAGAGATTTCACAAAACACTTGTAAGTAAAAAAATGCAGAAATTGTCATTGTCACACCGTATTGATCAGACTTGTAAGTTGCAGGGATACAGTAATAGTACATTTTTCCCTAATATGGGAAATAACGGGTATAATAGAAATGGGTACCCGTTATAAAACAGGTACCCATTCTTAAAAACATAATGGGTACTCGTTATGTAATGCGTGCCTATTTTATAATGGGTACCCGTTATTTGAAATTAGAAATATCCAACCACCTTTTCCCTTCCCTTTACTTGGGTTTTAGGCTCAGGATAGGCATGGTTGGCCTAACTTGAGCCTTGGACCTACAAGTTTTTTTTCTAAGTAAGAACAAGAAGAAACACTGAGTTTACCTATATGGTTGAGGACCTTTTTTTCTGAATTTTTTTACGAAACGAAAACCCATTACAGATAACATTATCTAGTTTTTAAATATATAATTTTTTTGTAATTGGACATGTTCTTCTATTTATTATTTAATTTATGAGAAAACTAGTCAAAAAACTTGAAATGACAAGTGTTTGTATTTTTTTTAATAACTTTTAATTTTTAATATTTTTTTTAAAAAATTATATGTCATCAATCTACACATCATTCTTTACACAATGAAAAAAAAAAAAAAATTATGATTTTTTTTGCTCAAATTATGTTGGCCATACATGAGGGGTTTTCAAAAGTAGCAATTAGGCCTAATAAAAAATTAATTAAAAAAAATTATTTGGAAAAAAACTATAAAAAAATCCTCATCAAACTTCACTATACTACACATCTTTTCCCAAAAGGATTTTGAAAAATAATTTCATTTAGGTCAAATTATGTTGGCTATACATATGTATGGTATGGTTTAAAAAAAGTGACTTTTAAATAGTGGTTTTTAGAAATGCCTATTGAAAATCAATTTGTATCATTTGGGTATTGAAAAAAATTACATATTTGGAAACTAGACTTCGAGTACTACATTTTATATTTAGTGAGTTTTTTAAATATTCCATCTCTAAGTGCTTCAAATTTTAAGGTCAAATGTGACAAATTCTAAAAATCAAGGAAAACACTTCCACTTTTTGGCCAAAAAGTGGACCCAATTTCTTGGACTGACCCAAATCTAGGGGCTTGGTAGTAAACACACCTAACAAGATAATGGGATTCCTCACTCATGTTTCAAGTGCTTGTTTAGGCTTGAGATGAGATGAGAAGGCTTGGAATGGTAAGATCACTTACCTTGTCCACATGAAAGGTATGTTGATTCCATGTGAGTTTGTATGGGGGTCGGGGGTCAGGAGTGGCTACCAGGACAACCCAAGATGGGGGCTGGGACCTACGAAGGCCTACCATGACAACCCATGATAGACTTCATGATGACACTCCTATCTACTGCAGTCTAGCATTCCCTTGTTGTTCACTTGTCTTCTGTTGTGAGTTTGCCTCTGGAATTGGTGTCTAAGTTTTGAATTGTGGGTTGTGTAGTTAATTGTAGTCCTAGTGTTTCTTAGATGTGTCAAGCTGATTGTTTTATCGCAGGACCTTATTGTCATCTCCTAGCATGGGAGGTGGGCCTCAAGGTTCTACATGGTTAGGTGGTCATGCTTCTTCTCCATTGGACTCTTTGCTGATGTTCAAATGTTTGAATATTCTTCTTGTAGCAGATTTCTACCTTGTTCAGTCAAGGAGATAGTAATTCATGATATGTATACCAGTCTTATCCTGTATCTTTATCTTGATGTAAGCAATACAATTGTTATTGTAATATTGTATTCCTTGTTAGGAAGATTGTAAAACATGTTGCAATTCTTATGCAATATCTTGATGTTGTTAACTAATGTAATATTGTAATGAAAAATTTATATTAATGTTTTTGGTTTTGGTTCATCATGGATGGTAATCTAATTATTATTACAATTAATGCAGTCATGTGTCCCTAGAGATTAAAGTTAACTTACATCGTTGTTACCTTGTGATTACACCTTGTTCCATTTCTTATAAAAGAAAAAAAAAATTCCCTGTTGTGTTGCAAAGTTAGATTTTTCTCTAGGGTTCCATGGTGGGGGCATTACAAAATCAATAATAGTGTTGTACATTTCAAATATAATTATTTAATTTGGTATTGGAATTTGATTATCTATTTTGACAACGTAAATGATAGAGTCACCTTATATGAATTTACGTTTCCCTTGGATAATAATTGTAGAAGTATAATGTTTAATAAGAATATCTTAATAGACAATATTTAACTAATGATTACATGAGGGAAGTGATTAATACATAAGCTTTTGTTTCCTTGGAAATAGATTTCAACGTCAAAGGTTGGATTAATTGGTATAATATTTAGTAAAAGATTATAGTGAGAATCAAAGATGGATTTGAAATATTTCTTTAAGAAATTGTTAATCTTAAATGTTTTTGGAAGTACAAGATTAAAACTTAGTGCTTTAAAACAACTTCCCTAATCTCAAAATGTGATTGAAGAATCCCTCATTGTGACCTATGAAATAGAAGTCAACTTTATTAATTTTGGTTATGATTTTATAAGCTTAATTAATGAAGTTTAAGTTAAACTCTCATGGAAAAACTTATCTTGTTTAGATTACAAGCCTTAATCTAGTTCCATTTATATATAAGTTTTAAATGATCATGCAAGAAAAGGATCTAGTCCTTACTTTTGGAAGAAAGATTAATTTGATATGCATTAATTCCTTATTTGTCTTAGACTATACATTATTGTTTTAGTACTTTACTTTTGAACAAAGTTTACTTCATGTATGCCAATTTAATTATCATAAATTCATTATTTCATCTTAGACTAAATGATCAAGTATCTTTTCTAGTTTATACTTATGAATAATGTGAAGTGAATTAGTACATTTTTGGTATTATGCTTACAAATTGTTTTAGTATCTTTACTTGACTATTCCTTATGTATATATGAATAGATCAAATACCTAGACTTATTCTTTACATGCATTATGATTTGTAACATCCCACCCTGCAACCTCGAAGGGTAAGGGCAAAAAGA
Organism: Cunninghamia lanceolata; assembly: GCA_027924645.1. Classification (NCBI taxonomy): domain Eukaryota; kingdom Viridiplantae; phylum Streptophyta; class Pinopsida; order Cupressales; family Cupressaceae; genus Cunninghamia; species Cunninghamia lanceolata. The sequence goes on from BSBN01001005.1 coordinate 4,329,124, forward strand.
GCACAAGATAATTTTTTTTTGACATAAATAGATAACATGCACATAATACAGTTACCAAATTTGTATGTCGATAACATTCATGGCCAAGTATGGCCTAATGTCAAATCCAAAGGAGAGGACTAATTCAGCCTCAAGATCACAACATTATAAAACTACATTCATTTTAAAAATTGACCCAAATGTTCTTGTAACCCATTTCAAATATAAACATGAATCCATAAACACCATATTACAAGCAAATCTAATACCCACACTAGAATCCATAAGTCAAATAAGGAACATCTTATTTCTTCTGATTAAATTACATGATTACATCTATTCTCTCAAAAGAGTACAACTACATAAGAGAATATACAAGAATAATGGTATAGCCATGAGTATGATACAATAACTGAATGAGTACATCAATTGATAAAGTAATAGAGAGAGAACATCTCCAACTAGTGCTCCAATAACCTATTCACTAGTCCCCAATAGCGGTGGCAACGCCTCCCAACCATGTGGACTCATAAGAGACCACCCCACCGTGCTTAGAGGTAGTCACAAGGCCCAAATAGAAGTAACCAAGTAAGGGTATACATGATGGCCAACACTCACATCAATCACAAAGTAGACATAGAAAGAAATGCATAAGCCAAAGTCACAAGATAGAGATGCTCATCAAATAGAATGTCGGGTACTACTCATGACTACCAAGGCACTAGACACTAAAGTGTAGATCAGATGGGAGTCATCATGCATGCTCAAAGTGATGGCACCACACAGAATCAATTACACTACTTGTATTGACAAGGAGACTCAAACATGCTTGAATAAATGCCGTACAGATGGATAACTCGACTCCCTACAGATGGATAGGCCTTCTCATGTTCATCCTTAGCCTTTACAAGTGCTCAAGGCCACGTATCAAGACTCAATATCCTAGACCTAAGCTCATCTCATTTAACCAAATGGGGTATACAAAACCCAATTAAACTAAATCCAATAACTAGTCACAATCCCCAACAACTCTAAAAAGACTTAGAATTACCAACATGCAATTATAAACATTAAGCAAGCACATCACCTCCTAAAGATCATTTCAGACTTTTCAAGATCCCTAGAAAGTTATATTTATGTTGCCCATCATACTAGGTATCGCTTGCACACCTACAGTCCATTGCTTACCATGATACTACCCTAAAACACATTGATTACATATAAAACTTATTTGCAGCTTCTAGACAAAATGGTCAATACAAGTGCCAACTCTACTACAAAATACATCCCAAAGAAGGCAAGTGCTTATTAAGTATAAACATCAGGGAAAATTGGAACATACTAATCCTATTGTTTGGATTCATGATTCATACCTTCACATACCATGACTAGCCAATATAATGGGCACTTAGTTTAAAAGAGTCTTGTCCTCTAAACTTGTATTGATTTTTGTTTTTGCCAAGTAGTTTTTCACAACAAATACCTCTAAAATTAAAATACAACAAATTGAATTGACTGCATTCTATGATGGATCAGATGTTCTAGGATTGTGGGTGAAATGGTTTAAGAAATAGAATAGTTATTAAATGGCTTAACTACCAAATGTACTATGTTGATTTATCAAAGTGGGTTTGCATTGCACTCTAGATCCTATGTTGCTTTTTAACAATTATCAATGAAATTGAAAAAGAAAAAGTCCAGGTGCTATGCATTGATAAAAATTAGTGCTATAACAACTATTCATGGAATAATCACAACAATGATCAAAGGCATTACATTTGCTAAAAAATAGGATCCCATATTGTCTTGTAACAATTATCCATGAGATCAACATAAAAATTTATCAAATGGATTGCATTCAGAGATGGGGTAACATGGCTTAAGATAATGGATGGATTTCATTGGATACTAGAACTTATGGTACCTCGTCACAATAATCAATGAATTCAAACATAAAAGTTGTCAAATGGTCTGTATTTCAAGATGGGTATATGATATAACTGATTGAAAGGGTATGTATATCAAGAAACATGATCAAATAATTGAAGTGATCTGTAATGACCAAAATAGAGCCACTAAGTTTTATTTTGTTTAAGAAGAGTTGTAATGAAAATCTCCTCAGAGAAGTCATCGAATAACAAAAGGTTTCATGGGACTTAGATCTCTGCAATCTCTATCATTACGTGCCTATTTTATAGTATGGCTTCCCTCATATATATTCTTTATAGGATTGACTCCTATGTTTGCCTAAAAATTTTACACAAAAACCACAAAATCTTTCCTTGAAACCCCTTTGTTTTTACTACAAATTATAAATCAAAACCCATGTGATCTTTTTCTAAAAACCCTTGTATCTAAAGAATAGAAGAGACCATTCTAGATGATCTTAATAAATTCAAGGATAGAGGCAATGTAAATATCACGCATTGAAATAATTTTTGGCATGTATTTCTTTAAGCCAATAATGGGGTTTCAGTTTTTTCTTGTTTTTAATGAAATAGTAGCCAACATATTTTAGATTTTTGTGCTAGAAAAATAAAGGACTGAGGTAAATACCTCAAAACTGACTGCACTCCCCTTCAGCTCCTGATCACAGTCCCCTTCCTACTTCAAATCTTGCAAATCGATATGCTTATTTGAGTTGGTTTAGGTCGCCCTCTTCTCCCAGCCCACATTTTTTTCTCTCCCCTCAACTTGTTCTCCTCCAATCATTGACTTTTTCTCTCCTTCATTCCTACACTACCTTGCTTTGTTTTCTCTATTCTCTCTTTTCCAAAATAGTGAGTCTCTTCCCAAAAATAGCATCCTCCTTTACCAGTGACTTTTTTCCTGTTTCTTAGATATTTTCCTTGCATTAATCACCTCACCAACTCCCCCCCAAAAGCTATCATATGGCAAGGGATTCAAATAAAATATCATAAAAATCTGACTTATCTTTTCTTTAAAGTCAAACTACTCCTCTCCATTGGTGACTTCCACCTAACACCTCTTCTTACCCTCATCACCAATAGGGAAGGTTATTACATCCTACCCCCTAGGACTAGGCTCACTCCCAGAAGCCTGCAAATGCTAAGATGTAGCCAAAGCACACACTAGTCCATGAAACTTGATACAATTATAAAAATTAGGTTATCTCATTCATAATTACATGCAATCGGTCTTGGTACATGGGTAAGGAATAGGCAAGGTGCCACTCATTTCCTACAAAACATACATTAGCATATAACAATTTTCTCCAATCAAAATAAATAATGATGCCATTGAAATCACATCAAACAATCGATGGAAACCAAGGAAAAATGCCTCAACCACTACACTGGAAAACTACACATGACCATAAAGGCAATCTGGACATTACCGTTAGGTAACTAGATGATAAGGCAACAACATAGGAACACTGCACTAGCAGGGTACAGTGGCTAGGGTAGGGGACATGATCTGTGACTATCTCTAGTAACCACCATTGAGAATACGAGTACGCTTGGGCTTGTGAATCCAAGCAGAGTCGATACTTAGTACCTGCAACACTCTAATCACACATCAAAGAACATGTACATATATCATATAATAGTTGAAGCATCAACGGACATTAGGAAGAGGGTCATGGCATCATAAGCCTCTTGGATATGAGTGTTACAGCATCATCCCTTTCCTATCCATGATCATCTGAAAGCACTGATAACATTATATAAAGATATAAGCATTTAATTCAGGAATAAACCACACAATTTTCTCATAATTTGTAGAAAAATGCACTTTCAAGACATAAAATTTTCAATTATCTGACTTTTATATGCAACTATCTATAAAATAGAGCACACATACACACATATACATAATTTCAACCTCTAATTTCATAGCATGCATGACATCTCTTTACATATAATGCAATAGTTTGTCACTTTTCAAGGCACAATGATGCAAATTTTGTTCTCTTCTATATTTTAGTATGCAACTACATACATGCCAATTGTACCAACTACATATACATACATACTCATTCACTTCACAAGGCTACATTAGGGGTTCACGTGGATGTCGTTGTACCACCCATATCCAATTATATCCATGAGTCCATAACCAACAACCATGTCCAATATCCAAAACCAATAACCATGTCCAATATCCAAATCTATGTGTCTTGATGGCATTGACCCACCTAGTGAGCCCTTCCATACAAGCCACAATGATATATCTCTTGTTTGTGTAAGGGTTTTAGCCTCCAAGAGATAGTCAAACAATAGGAAAGTAGTGAATTAGAACTTAGAACAACTGACACATACTCTCATCCTTAAGGGTTTCCCTATGTCTACTTCCTCAAATACACTCAAATGGGTGGATCTCACCATACCCATGAGGAATCACATCATAACACAAGACCAGCATTCAAAAATAGAAAAGTCAATGAGTTTAGCCACCAAAATAAATATAAATAAGGAAGAGTAAATCTCAATTCGAACAATAAAATAAGAAAATCGCACACAGTTTCAATAGTAAATCAAATGTAACCACAAGAGTTACATGCCAAAGAAAATCATAATCCATAGCTAAACTAATACAGGCAAGATAAACTAAAGTGCTAGTCTACACAAGTAAAGTGAAAGCCACCAATAACCAAAAAGAAGATTCATAATCTTCAAAATATACACATCACAACACTACATGACTATAACTAGTCACCACATGAGGAAGGTGGAAAATAAGCATGAGTATCTCCACAGTCCTTCATGTGGGTGTGGCCAACTCCCACAATCTCCACATGGAAAGGTACTGTGCTGGAACTCCCATGTCACATACCTCATGTGGCATGACCACGAATGGTATACACAAGCAGAGAAAGCATGCAATGGTTGAATATCACATGGTAACATCTTGCATAGTATGTACCCACAGAGAAAGCACATGTGGCTACACACTGAGCTAGAGGTGCACATGGCTAGATTCCACTTGCATGCCAACCAATTAGAATCAAGGCACTCTTGAGTGAACCCTCTACCCTATGCGAGTAACCACTCCTCTTTGCACCTGTAGGGACACAACATATATACTATGCCTTCACGCATCTATGTACATGGCATCGTGTCCTCGAGCTTAGCTCACTACCATCAACGACACGACATCATAACTAGCACTATATTGAAACATCAGTGGGGTGTGGTATCATATCTAAAACAATCACATTAGGGTAAGATCATAGCTATCATAGGTGCTCATACCACAAACTAATATCATCCTCAAGAACTAAGGGGATTAGGCTAACACTTTATGAACCAAGTATCTGGTCCATTAATAAGGGGAAGTAGTGAGTACTTTCCCAGGAGGTTGAAAGGATCACTGTTGTTTTGCACTGCCATTATACATAGACTATGCAATTCCCTCCTGAGGGACTTAGTAGCTGCTACTACCCCTCCACATGTTGACTTATCAACATCCCTCAGGTTGGAAGTCAATAGGGTGACAATAGAACACATAGATGGTATGGTTTCCCCCCATACACATAATCCATATATATCCTCCATGGATGGGTACACAGTATCAATATCCCATGGGCACACATCTCATGCACTGGTTAATCACAACACTTAACAGGAATACATCAATGAATGTTCACATAATGGGGGATACAATCACAATTTCTCTTACCCTGGCAATACCATAGCCCACATATGACTATGCAACATGATGCAAAATATACAACTTTACCCAATAATAAGTACTCCCAAACATCCATACCAATTTTCTCTTTTCACAAGGGCAACTCATTTACCCCTAACATCATAGATTCACTTGCAATGCTTTCAACATAACACAATAATGCATGAACATGTATAGCATCATCACTATCATCATTACATTCACTTCTATATTCACATAATAATATTCATCTCATAATAACACATAATGCGACATCATATCACAAGTCACACTTAGAATTCTCAATATCAACTGAATGAATGCAAGTATCAAATTGAAGTAAATTGGAAGTCAATATGACAAGTACATATAGCCCTGAGTAACCTTGAGTTAATGGGAATCAATCCCATAACTTAAAGAGATCTCAAGTAGATGTGGCAAGCTAAGTGGAGTGAAAGAGTTTGAAGGACTCTTCCTAACTGCCACATACCCAAATGACGTGTCTTATGCCATGTGCATAAAATGAGGCTTCCAAATGAGGCCAAATAAAAGCCAAATTAAGTCAAATGAAATGTATACACTAATAACCCCCCCCTTAAGCACAACTTAGGTGGGTGAAAAAGATGAGTCCTAGCAACAAAGCCTGATGAGGTACCCATGTACAAATAAAACTCTCATAAGTGGAGAAATGTAGAAAACCCAATGGGAAAAAACTACCCCCAAAAGCAAAAAACTAGAAAGTGTACTGGACACTTTAGATTTATTTTTATATTATTATTTTTAACAATTTTAATTTTAAAGTTGTAATATTTACATACAGTTAATGTCATGAAACAATTTCCCCCTAGTTGAACCCCCACCCAATATTGACCCTCCTGACCCTCCCAATAAGTTGGAATAGGGAGCCCTTTTCCCCAAATCATTAAACATAATTATAAATAATATAATTGATATCAATCAATTTACAATTAAATAATATACAGTAATTATAAATAGTATAATTTAAGTGATAAAAAAATATTGCAAATAAAATAATATTTTATAAGTATATTTTTTTAGGGTTTTATCAAATCATATACAAAAGGAACAAAGTATAGATTTTACTATACGTTCATTTATCAATTCTAATATAATTGATATCAATCGATTTAGAATTAAATAATATACAGTAATTATAAATAGTATAATTTAAGTGATAAAATAATATTGTAAATAAAATAATATTTTATAACTATATATTTTTAGGGCTTTATCAAATCATATACAAAAGGAACAAAGTATAGATTTTACTATACGTTCATTTATCAATTTTATATTCTTTTGTTTCTTGTAAAATGAAAGGATAAAAACATATTAAAGGAAATTAATATGTTTTTTTATTTACTATAGAGTTATTTTATTCTATTTACTTAAGAATGCGTACTTAATAAAATGCTAATATTCATTTCTTTTTTGAAAAATAAAGTAAATTTATTAGTTTTATATTTTACTAAATAGTCATCAATTTTATATTCTTTAATTTATTATTATTTTTTCACTACTATTTTATAAAATTAAAATGAGGCAAAAATGAAATTACAAAATGAAACTGTAGTAGTCAACATGAAATAAAATAATGAAAACATATTAAAGCAATTACTCTAGAGTTATAAGAAAAATAGTGTGTTAGTAATAAAGTAAACATGAAATAAAATAATAAAACCCTAAGAGTCCATATAAAATAAAAGGATAAAAAGATAAAATCATATTAAGTGAATTTTTTTTTTCTGATTTTATTTATTTTATTATATTGGAGAAGTGCTCTATATTGTATTACTAAACCAAACTAATGAAAATACTTTAAATATATTTTGAAAATAATAAACTATTAATTTATATTAGCAATGGAAAAACAAATATGAAACAAGTGCCATGTAGTGTTGTTATTATAATATTTGTTTAGTTGTAACTTTTTTATTATTAGCTATTAGTTGTATATAGTATTTGTTTAGTTCTAATTTTTTTATTGATTAGGTATTGGTTGTATAGACAAATTGCATTCCAATAATTGAAAAATTAATTTTTGAAGAATGTTAAAATGTCTTGAATACATAAAATTGAAATCTCAAAAATAATCTAATTTGGTAAAAATAAAATAGGACTAAAATATTTCATTAACTATAAAACTAAACTTTACAAAGCCTATTAAATAACACACATATTTCCTTAAAATGTAATAATACTAATACTTTTATAATTTAAAATGCATTAAAATATTGTAAGTTTGAAAAATAAAATTAAAAATGTAATAACATGTAAGATTTTTAACTTTTGAATAAATAAAATTGAAATCCTAAATTTTTTACTCTTTAGTAAATAAAATTAAAATTCTAAAACTAATCTAATTTTGTAAAATAAAATGTGTAGAACCATAGCCCTAGTTGGATGTGGAAAGATTTGAAATGTCTGCCTAAGATATTAAAATGTAATACTATTGAATACTTTTATAATTTAAAATGCATTAAAATATTGTAAGTTTGAAGAATAATTAACAATATAATAACAATAAAATATTCATATTTAGATCACTAGTGGGAGACAAAATTTGTATTCAAAATTTGTTTACTTGCCACATCGTCCTGCCAAACCAAAATTATCTCCGCATTTAGAGCTTTTTGTTGCACTCTTGACAATCTAGGTCATTTTTTTCAGCCAATGACAATACAGATAAATCATTTTTCAATAATTTTTTTTTAAAAATTTATCATGTTGACATAGGAAAAGTACAAATTTAAATCAAATTTGCCCGACAAGAAAAATAATCATATCTTTTGATTGGTTTACAATCAATAAATTAATAACTAAATAGGTGTGAACTCATTGCAATAGTAAGGCAGATACTACTAAAAAAATGAAACTGTTGGCATATATGAAATTTAAAAAAGAAAAAAAACATAAAAGTGAATGTCAAGTAGAATGATAAAAACATAAGGAAAGATTTTATTTCTTTCCAATGTATAAAATCATGGTCAAAATCAGAGAGATATCCTTTTTGAAGAGATCTAAGCCATTGTCATGCGGCTGATCTTAAATGTCATCCACTTCAATATTTAATGGTAAATTATGGCCAATGAAAAGTTTTCCTATATTTAACACTTTTTGTTGTGAATGAAATAGAAAAATGCTATTGGCTGTTTGACCGGTTCAACTCTGAAAGTGGATGACATTTACATGCGTTGTCATGCTCACGGTTTGTTAAAATTCAATGCTGAAAATGAAACCACTGGCTTTTGGCAGATACAACAATTGTAGAAGGATGTTTTATTGCAGGAGCCACTGAATCAGGAACGCACAATCCTCTGAATTCCCCGTTGGTCTACAGATTGGTTTCCCATTCCTTGGTGCTTACCGTTGCATTTACAGGGAGAATTCCCATCATTTTCTGCTAAGCAGAGACTTGAGTTGCCATTGAATGAGCTCAGCGACGATTTCCAGAACTTGGACCATGACTTGGGTAAGCATCCTGTTAGCTGGTTATCCGAGATGTTTACATGAACAAGAGACTTCAAACCATCAAGTGCAGAGGGAATGTTGCCACTTAAAATTGTTGGACGATAAATCCATGCTCTCTAGTTGACTCAGATGCCCCACTGAATCTGGGATTTCACCACTCAATCTGTTGCTGCCAAGATTCAGTATTGGGCCACTTAGTGAATTATTGGCCAGGAACAAAACCCGTAAATACTGCAAGTTACCCAATACCGGAGGGATGAGCCCCTCTAGCTTATGATTATGTAATCTCAGGTCCTTCAGCAGACTACAATTTCCAAGCTCTGCAGGGATGCCGCCGGACAGGAAATTTTGGTTCAAATAAAGCCTGTTTAAATACTTGAGCGATCCAAGAGAGGAAGGTATGGGCCCTGTGAGCTGATTCTGGGAGGCAGATATCTCGGTGAGATTGCACTTGCCCAAGTCCCCCGGTGATTCTCCACTGAATCGATTGTCCGAGAAGTCGACGTCAAAGAGATTTGAGCAGTCACCAAGTGATTTGGGAATATGGCCTCAAATATGAAATTAGAAAATAAATATGAAATAAAAAAATGAAACCTTAGGAGTCAATATGAAATAAAATTAATATGTTTTTTTTTTTTATTGGTAAGTATAATTTTTATAATGAAATAAAAAAAAAGGAGTACATCTTCTGTCATGCAGATACAGTTGCAGATCCAACTGCTCACACCCAACCATCCAACCTATCATACTAACCCCAAAAGATTACCATTTACATGCTACTGTCCAGGAGTTGTTTGTTGAGAGATGACACCAAAATTAATTTGATAATGCAAATTGTTGCTGATCTCTTTTAACTTGAGAATAACATTTTCCTTTTTTTGAGCGTTGAGCCATTCAACCTCACCTCCCAACTTTTGATCCTCAACAGCGGGAATGGAGTGATGCTGAAGCTGCACTCCTTTGCATACATCCCTGTTTTGATTGTTGCACCGCTTCTTTTTCCTTATAATTTGCCAATCATTTTTCCCAACCTCATCAGTGGAATCTATTTGTGCATTTGTAGGACCCTGGGATAGGGACCACTCTAGGACTGTGGTTTGAGTGCCCTCAACGGCAATTCTTGGGTGAGCTTAAGACTGAGTAATGGTTAGGGGAAGCATCTTTCCACCATGATGCCTCCCAATTAGCTTGAGACTTCCTAATTGAACAATATGTTGTGACATGTCCAACTTTGTAGCATCTTCTACATCTAAAATTTAAACCTTCGTAGTCCAATGGTTGCAACCAGCTTTTGCCATTTGCATCCAAATTAATTTCTACTGGGAGGGCTTTGGAGGTAACCATCTCAACCAATATCCACGCAAAGGTTGTGTGAATGAATTTACCAAGAGAATTACCAATGGCTACAAAACATAATTCAAACTAGTAATGTAAGGGAAGATTTGGGAGGCGAACCTAGATTGGCATAATAGAAAAGGATTCAATGGCTGGATCAAAGTTTGGATACCACAATTTTAGGAACAATGTACTATCTCCCCACATCCAAGTGCGAATGAGAATGACCTTTCTGTCTTGCTTACTATCAAAGACCACTATAAAAAAACCTTTTGCACTGAGGTATATTTCTAGATTTTTTTTCCATCAAAGGACCCCAAAAATTTAAGATTCATTCATGCAATACAGGAAGATTGGGCAAAAATTGATTAAACATACCAATCAACCCATTCTCAGAGAAATATTCTTCATTTTCACACAGCTCTTTCAATAATGTATCATCAAAATTCACCTTTAGAGGTTTATCTAAGCTTTGGACCTACCTTTTTTTGTAGTACCTAAATTTGGCAGCATTGGTGTGTCCCCAAGTGACTCATACCTAGATCTGATCTCAACCAAAGGGGTGCCAGAAAGAGAGGCAGATGAAATTCATGTGGTAGTGCCCTTTCCACATTTTACTGCATCCGCAAAGGTGGAATTTTTAGCCATTTTGCCTCCCTCGGATGGCGGCCTGGGGGGAGTTGAGAAATACCAAACCCTTGAGGATCTTCCCCAATTGCAACTTAGGCGCCCTTAAAAGCAAAGGAAGACTTAAAGGAGGTAGTAGAAAATACACTACTAATATCACTGGTCGAGGCAAATGAATCTCCAGACCATTTTGAGTGCTACATGAACCCATTTCTGGTGAAATTTTCCTATTCACCTTGGACCCATCTGCCTTTCCTTCATCTTCTGAGAAATCTATGGGATCTTGCATTGAGATGTCCTGACCACTGAGTAAATCCGCAACCCTAGGTGGAGAAGAAATATGCGCAACAGAAAGACTGGACATGACATCTGCACCTTATGAGCTCTGGGCAATGGTGACCGGTGAAGCATGCGTTCCGAACGGAGAAACTCCATAGCAATTATGAAGTAAATTGAAATACTCTTACACTATACTATTAAAATAGATAACATAAGAAAAAAGAAGAATGGTCTTTTTGAGCACAGAAAAAATATTGATTCTGTATTATAGTTATAACCAATTAACCTCAGGTAAATTGATTGCATGTAAATAGCAGTCTAAACATAGGTTTAATATACACTCATTAAAAAGCAAACTAAAGCAAGAAAAGCTACACCTATGTAACTGCACATGCAGTTCTTATTATGCGTAAGAGAAAAATTAAAAAACTACTATTTGTGGATCATGCACTATGTCTTCAATCTCCCCCTACATGAGCAATGGGGATGAGTCCCAATTGATTCCTCAAAGCAACAAAACTGGTTGTAGGTAGTGCTTTGGTAAAAATATCAGCAACTTGCTCAAATGTAGGGCAAAATTGTAATTACATTGTCCCAGCTTGAACTAAATCTCAGATGAAGTGATGTCAAATCTCAATGTGCTTTGATCTAGCATGAAACACTAGATTTTTGGTCTTTGCAATGGTATTGTTGTTATCACAGTAAATAGTGGTTGGATGTTCCTAAACTAATTGCAAATCTTTCAAAATTTGTTTAATCCATATGGCTTGACAACTAACTGCTGCTGCTGCAATATACTCTACTTCTATGGAAGAGAGAGCCATGGTTGCCTACTTTTTACTACTCCATGACACAACTCGAGAACCAAGTTAGAGAATATAACTAGATGTTGATTTTCTATCATGCACTGAACCAGCCCAATTAGAATTTGTGTAACCAACTAGCTCAAACTTATGTATGGGAGAATAATTAATACCAAAATTGTGTGTACCACTCACATACCTTAAGATTCTCTTTGCAGCACACCAATGAGACTCATGTGGATCCTGCATAATCCGAGAGATGAGGCTCACAACATACATAATATCAGGTCTCATTGTAGTGAGGTACATGAGGCTCCCTACCAAACTTATGTATAAAGTAGCATCCACTTTGGAACTTGCATCTTCCTTGGTTAATTTTTCACCAAGGGCTATAGGGGTTCCAACTGTTGTGCATGACATCATTCTAAACCACTGCAATAAATCAGCCACATACTTGGTTTGAGAAATGGATATACCTTTAGATTGTTTTTGCACCTCCACTCCAAGAAAATAATGCACAAGTCCCAGATCTGACGTCTCAAATTCTTGTTTCATTTCTGCTTGAAATTTCTCTATGAGAGATGGGCTAGTACTTGTATAAATGAGATCATCAACATAAAAGAAAACAATGAGAATATCATTACCAAGATGTTGGATATAGAGGGTTGGCTCTGAAGGACTACAAATGAATCCTTTCTTCAACAAATAACTATCAATCCTTGCATACCAAGCACGAGGAGCATGATTCAACCCATAGAGAGATTTTTTAACTTGTAGACCAAATGTTCTTTTCCTAGAATTTTATAACCAATAGGTTGTTCCACGTAGACTTCCTTATCAATAAAACCATTCGAGAAGGCTAATTTTACATCCATCTAATAGAGTGGACACTTGTGTTGTGCAACAATAGCCAATATAATCTTGACTATATCAAATTGTGCAACTGGAGCAAAAGTCTTTGAACAATCTACTCCGTGCACTTGTGCAAATCCATTGGCAACTAATCTTGCCTTGTGTCTATTTATTGAACCATTAGCATGATATTTCACCTTATAGATATATTTGACACCAATCATCTATTTGTCTTTAGGAAGGTGCACTAGTTCCCATGTATTATTTTTATCAATTGCTTGCACCTCTTCATTCATAGCATCAATCCATACTTGTTCTTTCACTGCTTCTTCATACACAAAAGGTTCAACTTAAATGGAACCAAACAAAGCAAAAATTGGGAACTGGATGCACATTAAAACTCTTTTGATAAATTTCATTTAAGCTTTGTACCTTTTGTGAAAAGCTTGGACTTGATTGTGGACTGAAACTATAACTTGAAGAGGAACTTAGAGAACTTGGTCAACTTGTAAGGACCCGACTCCTTATTAACAAAATAATACTAACTCTGATTTCAAAAATACTACGAAAATAAAAATTTTGAGCTAACAGATGCAGGAAATGTGAAATTTTACTATTAATTCAAGAAGTTCTTAATGCATGTTATAGAGATGAGACAAACTAGAGTTTAGTTTTCTAAAGTTATCAAGTTTAGTGAAGATCACCAATTTCAATTCTAGTGAACAGAGAATGCACATTACATAAGAAAGTACATTAAGCAAGGTAACATAAAAATAACTGATCACACATACCTTAAGTCCTTCAATACATCTTGCGTTTATTTTCAACAACTTGTTTTTTCTCTAGCATCTTGTATCCTTTTCGTCTACACAAAGATTAGCTAGACAATCCCATGTTAACATGACTCAGAAATCACTACACAAAAAGTTATAATCACGATGTTAATTATAAAAGGACACCCTATATCCATGGGACCTGAGTACTGGGGGCATCCTTTGCTGTCCAGACTGCCTACATACCCTGTATCCATGGGATCAAGGCCCTCTTCGGATGCGACTAACACTAGGGTATGCAAATATGTAGTTCTATGTTGCACTATATTTTATGTAATTGTGAGTGTGTCACATCCCTCTTTTTGAAAACAATTATGCTATTTACTTTCTTGCGAATTTTAGTAATTTAATATGTTGTGAATGACATGGAAATTGATGATTTATCTTACAAAGTTGTTATATTGAATTGTGGAATCTAATGATTACGATCAAGGTGATATTATAGACTAAATGTCTTTATAATAAATGCAATGATGTTCGGATATATTATGTTTTGATTTGAACATAGGTGCTTTGACCAAAAAATTGTATGTGAGTCTGTCAACGCAGGAACAGGTGGACCGTGTTCGACGAGAAGAAAAAGTATCTTTGAGAGAGAGTATAAACTCTGGAAATTAACCATGGGCATTTGTTACTGAGGTCGACAAACAGGTAGATAAACCCTGGAACCAACCAGTTAGTCTTGTTTGTCGGTTGGGTTAGTTAACTAGATGTCAACGTCATGTTGAATCTTGGAGTCGTCGATGTCATTGTAAGTCCATCATAGCAAGTCGACTTATTTAGACATTTAATATTTTCGTTTATAAGTGTTTATTGAACCATCTTCTGGCGAAATTGTAAATCTTGTCTCATAGTCGAAAGATGCGAGAATTCGGCTTTGAGCGTCTAACGTCGTAAGAACTCGTTCGCGTTACGACCAATCCGTCGTGATTGTCGTAAAATGCGTCAAACTTGTATGGTGAAGTTATTCTATTCTTGAAGATCGATGAATGTCGATTTGAAGCCATAGCGTGAAATAATTTATTTGGTCATCGATTAACGTGAGTCTTTTCTTCTGTCTTTGACCGCGAATAGTTGTCAATCTAACTTTGAGCTTTCTTAATAAGTTGGTCTTTGCCTCTTGTCCCTTTTCGACCAAAACGATGCTTTAGTCATTTCCTAAACCACCACCAAGCCGAGCTTAACTCCACTATATGTCTTATGGTGGCTTTTGGATTGAATTAGATAACTTGCTATTCAAGTGAAGGCGGAGTCGTTATGTCTTCTAGCAAACCACGTCGCTTTAGGAACCACCACCTTTTGATTGGTCGTGATAAATGGGAAGTTGGGTTTAAAATCAATTGTGCCGACCCATACGACTAAATTATGTCAACCGAGAACTCTTTGGAGAGATTCCTTTTTCCAAAACGTGAGAGGAAGGTAGTTTGTAGTTTTGAAGGAGAGTAACGGATATTAAATGATGTTACTCCATTATCTAGGAAGGTGGAGAGGTTCGGTGGCTGTTGTGTGAAAGAAGATAGAACTGCGGAGGTTAGGAGAAGTCGGAGGTAGTTGTAGAAGTAGAGAGATTCATGGAAGGTGGATGGAAGCTGTTAGAACCTTCCTCGCGGGCAGTAGGAGAGGGGAGAACGTGAATGAAGAGTTTAATGAGAGATTCTCCTTCGCAAGGTGGGAGAGAGGATGGAGTAGCCGTCATTGACGGTGAAATGGCAGGAGAAACTGCGACAGAGGAGGAAAAAGTAACTGCGAAGTAGAGTTGAGGGAGACCTCGATGGATAGGGTGTAGCTGTGGTTGAGAGAGGAAGGATAAATGGCGATTGTTTTAGTTGGAGACCGACACAAAAGGAGGAGAGAGGTAGTTTGAGGGAATAGTGGTCGGGCTATGAGAAAAGAAACGGCAGTAAGAGGACAAAGGGCGATCATCGCGAGAAAAGAAGGAGTGTTGGGAGGTTAAAAAAAAACTGTGGGTTATGAGTTAGAACAAGCAGAGAGAGATGGAGGAGAGCCCGGCTATGTGAAGAGTAAAGAAAATGGCAGCAAGAGAGAGAGTTTTGGGAGTTTTAGTAGAGGAAGTAAGTTTCTGATGGAATGAGCAAACGAGAGTGAAGGAAGGAGTGATAGGTTATTTCTAGGGAGCGATCCATTCTTCTAAGTAGAAAGCAGAGGGAGAGGTAACTAAGAAGCCTGTAGTTGTCTGTGGGTCGACGTTTTCTAAGTAAGGAGCCTGCCTTGTCTTGAATAGTGTCCGGCAGAGAGAGGATTCTGGTTAGAGTGGACTGTCATTATTTTCAGAAGGAGATAAAAGAAAAAGCTTCAAAGAAAAACAAAGGAGGACGTTGAGTTACAACAGCAACCTCCACTTTTATCAACAGGTTCATTTCCTTCGTTATTCTTCTCAGTTTAGATCTGTAAGTAAGACTCACTTTGCAAAAGATCAATGCGTTTAAAATGAGAAGAAATGTATGACAACGTAAACCTAGTATGATATCTGTATGCGGTAAATCCACGTAATAGTATCATTGCTATGTTTGAGATTTGAAAACTCAGAAAAAATAGTATGTTCTTTTCTTGAATTCGTAAACTCAGAAATTGTAGCATTTTTTGCCATGAATTAAGCGGTGTAATAAAAGAACGCAGTTCTCTAACGCATATCCATTTAGGAACGAACTTATTTTGATCCAAGATGCAATATACCTTCCTCGAACGATGACTCCACAGCGAGTAAACATGTTGCTCCTCGTGCATGTTGCGTAGAAGTCAAAAACCACAGTTTTTAGCACGTCTTGACGTAAAATTAGAGTGTTTAATAGCCGGAAAATGCAGTTGTAAACAACTGATGTCTTAACCATCATACATCTTTAACTAAAGGTCGACCATGCATTGGTCATCTTTATTGACATAAGAAGATTCCATAATCATTTACATTTTATTTATGACTTTCATCTTGATTGAACCATGTGAAACTCATGACACGGAAAGAGGAGTAGGAGGATAAAGTTTAGTAATGATTAGGAAACTGTCATGTTCTGAAATGAACAATTTGAATTGAAAACCCACATGTGAGTTGAAATTATGTTGCATGCGATGGTGCTAGAATCGTTTTATCTTATAGACCATATGAGTCTAGAATCCTCGAATTTTGGAATAATGGGAAATGGCTTTAAATGTTTTGAGTATGTTGTGTAAACATGGGAAGCAAGTAAACAAATAGGAAACACTTAGGAGTGGGCGCTTTAAGAAATGTTATTACATGAAAATGTATTATGAAACTCTGAACTCGAGATAAGAGTAAAGTTGCGCCATGCGCTATTGTAGGAGGATATCCTAAACCCTTGAGGTCATCAAGGTCGTCAAATAGTTAAAAATAACACAAATAGGAAACTGTAGGATTTTGACCAGTTCAAGTCGAGTAGGGTGGGTGAACCAAGTTCATGCGTTCTTAGAACGCTAATTAAAAACAAATCCTTTGGCCAAGGTGATGTACTATCCTCAAGTGCATCGAATGTTCACCGTAACTGGATGGCGTTTCTTGTGGAGTGTCGTGCATGACTAGAGGGTATCTAGGGATCTGCACGATAATAAGACACGTAGGTTACAACACCAGAGCTCAGATGGCAAATGCCGATGGCTATCCTAAGTCTATCCTCTTGAGTAGGGTAGGGCCACTTCCGGTTAGGAAGGAGTGTGGGAGACCGACGGTCTGTGGTTGGAGGTTAAGCTCCTTGAAGATACTTTCTCTTCCAAATACTGAGGAATGCCAAGTCTTGAATGAGATGGATCGACAATCGGGATGCATGATAATGGTATGTTTCCAATATATGTTGTATCAAGAAAATTTCATTTGTTAGAAAACAAAATGTTGAATATATATATATCATTTCTTTCAGCTTTAGGAAAATGAGATCATGTGTATGATAAAATGAAAAATGTTGTATTGGTTTATAGATGAGTAACTTTTGCATGTGATTTCCTAGTTTAAAAAAAAAAAATTTACCGTTGTGAAAACTTAGTTACTTCTTGTTATTCCTTAGTGGATGTTACATATGGTATCAGAGCTAACTAGGTTTAGCACTAGGGCTGATGAGTCCACTAACCTGATTAGGAAATCATCATTATGCGGGTAGCTAATGATTTGGCTTATTGTGCCAGGATGGCATACACCAAGAAAACCGCAAGAAAATCTTTCGCGGGTAAGAAGCGTTATCTGCAAGCTAAGCAGAAACGACTTGCGATGATCAAGACCATAGAGAAAACCAATGACGAAAATGACCTATGGCTTGACGATGTGGAAACCTTAGCCAATGCTATGTCATGACTTAAGCGAGTGAGGAGAGAACTTCTAGAGGGAGCAGCGACGGCGGTTCAAACTATGATCAACCGCTGCTCCTGGATTGTAACTGATAGTGTACCTGTTAGTGTACCTAGTACTATACCCATGATCACTAGAGATCCACGTGTAGTACCTAGAGCTGAGATTATTGAGTTATCTTCTGATAGTGAGTCTGAGGGGTATACACCTCATGATTATGTGTCGGACAATGAATCCGAAGGTTACACTCCACTAGATAACACTATGTAGAAACATGAGATTTGTCTATCTCTAATGATGTTGAAACAATTTTGCAAAGTGAATAAAGACAAAATTTTGGTTTGAGAACAATTATGATTATGATCAAATGATGTGTTCTTTTGATGTTGTTTAATTTAATAAGCGCAAAACTGATTAGTATATGTTTAATCAGGTGTGAAATTAAGCTAGCATGGACCAATCAGGGTTTAACGAGGGGGAGGATTGGGAAGGTCATAACTCTCAGGAAAACTCCACTGACAAGTTGGATAGGATCCTCAACATGCTCACGGAAACCAAGGAAAGATTGAACAAACTGGAAAGGAAAATGGATGAAACTGGCAATATAGAGGGTGAAAATGAGAACTCTCATTACACAAGCAAGAGTAAACATTGGGATGATGGCACGACAAGTGAGCGTCCTGATGACAGTGAAGCCCAGAGGAGAACCAAGGATAAACTTGCCTTAGAGTTATCTAAGGATATGAAGAAGGATAACCCTCCAAAGTTCGACGGAATGAAAACTGGAGATGCAGCTGAAGCATGGTTGACGGAGATGGAGAAATATTTTGAGATCAGGAACTACTCTGAGGTTACTAAAGCCGTGTGGGGAGCCTATCAGCTATCTGGGGAAGCAACCACTTGGTGGATGAATAAGAAAATGGAGTTGGAATTAAGTCCCTTGAAAGTGACATGGGATGAGTTCGTGGAACTATTCTGAAAACGGTGGTTACCTCAATTATACTTTGATCAGAAGTTAACTGACTTCCAAAATCTTAGGCAAGGTGAATTATCTGTGGTCGAGTACGCAGAAAAATTCACTAGGTTACTGAAGTATGTTCCCCAATACCAAAAGGACGAAAGGTTCTGAATCAGAAAGTTCATCATGGGACTCAATCCTCAGATCGGTGGTGAGGTGGAGGTGCATGGTCCAAGCACAATGGATCAAGTTTATGAAAAGGCAATAAAACAGGAGCAGAAGATTAAATCTATCTCTGCTTACCGTGACAAGAAACGTAAGAAGTTTGACAAGAACTACAATGATCAGTCTTTTAAAAGGAAAAATGATAAGGGGTATGGAAGCAGGAGGTTTGATAGGGGAAATCAAAAGAATCAAGGAGGATTTGGTAATGAGCGCAGAGGTGAAGATTTTAAGAGAAATACAAATTTTAAGAAGAATGGTGATTCTGCAAGCAGGCCATCTGAGAAGTGAGGACCTATAGGGGGATGCTTTTCTTGTGGAGGAGATCATTATGCCAACCGTTGCCCCAACAAGAAGCCGAATGGGAGGCCTAGGAACACGGAGCTTCCTTCACAACAGGAATCTTTTCAGCAAAGGATTCATGCCGCTCTTGACAATCGGCAAGCGGAGTATCAAATCACTCCTATTGAGATGACAGGTACCTTATTTGGAGTTCCTGTTTCTATTCTATTTGATACTGGTGCAACAGAAAATTTTGTGTCACCTAGAGTCTTAGGTAAATTTTCTAGAAAAGCTGGTTTTATGTCAAAACCTTGGACAGTAGAGTATGCAAATAATTCAAAGGCTCAAGTAGAGCAATGTTTGTTCGAGGCTAGGATTGATGTTTCTAACTTCACCACAGAGGCAAACTTATACGTAGCGCTTTTAGGGTCCTACGATGTCATCCTAGGAATGAGCTGGTTGTGGAAACATCGAGCCAAAGTAGATTGCTATAATAAAACCATTGAGTGTCTGGATCAGATGGGCAAAACAGTGAATCTCCAAGGAATTCAAAGGGAAATAAGGGTTAGATCCATTTCTTCTAAACAACTAAAGCGGGCTAGGTGAAAGGGATGCCAACTCTTTGCAGTCAAGATGGACCTAGTAGAGGAAACCTTAGAGAAGCAATCTTTTGAGGAAAGATATCCATTTTTGTGCAACTTCAGGGATGTATTTCCTAAGGAGTTACCATGCTTACCTCCGAAGAGAACATTTGACTTTGGTATAGACATTAAACCAGGATTGGAGCCAATCTCTAAAGCTCCGTATCGTATGACTACCACAGAACTTATGGAATTAAAAGCTCAGTTGCAGGAGCTTTTGTCTAAGAATTTGATTAGGCCAAGTGTATCACCATGGGGAGCCCCGGTAATCTTTGTCAAAAAGAAAGATGGAACTTTAAGGCTATGCATAGATTATAGGATGCTTAACAAGGAAACTATAAAGAACAAGTATCCCTTGCCACGGATTGATGATCTATTTGACCAAATGCGAGGCGCATCGGTCTTTTCCAAGATAGATCTGAGATCTAGATATCATCAGTTAAGGTTGAAAGATGAAGACATTCCTAAGACAGCTTTTAGAATGAGGTATGGTCATTATGAGTTTACGGTGCTGCTATTTGGATTGACCAATGCACCTGCTACATTCATGAATCTCATGAATAGTGTATTCAGAGATTGTCTTGATAAGTTTGTACTAGTCTTCATCGATGATATTCTGATCTATTCCAAGGATGAAGAGGAGCATGCGCGACATCTTCAAATAGTCTTGCAATGGTTGAGAGAACATAAATTGTATGCGAAACTCTCCAAGTGTACTTTCTTTCAGAAAGAAGTACAGTACTTAGGGTACATAATATTAGCCGATGGGATATCAGTTGATCCGGCCAAAATAAAAGCTATTATGGAATGGCCTGAACCTACCAATGTGTTAGAGGTACGAAGTTTCATGGGATTAGCAGGGTATTACAGGAAATTTGTGTTGAATTTCTCAAGCATAGCTAGCCCCATTACCTCTTTGCAGAGAAAAGGAAAAAAGTTTGTGTGGACGGATGTATGTCAAAAGGCTTTTGATTTGTTAAAAGAAAAATTAACAACCGCTCCAATTCTGAAAGTTCCTGATCCTGAGGGAGAGTTTGAGGTTATCACTGATGCCTCAGGGGAAGGATTGGGAGGTGTGCTTATGCAAGATGGCAGGGTAGTAGCCTATGAGTCTAGGAAGCTGAAAAATTATGAGCAGAACTACGCTCCTCATGACCTAGAGATGGCAGCAGTGGTTCACGCCCTTCAGATGTGGCGACATTATTTGTTGGGAAGGACTTTTATTTTAAAATCAGATCACCAAAGCCTTCGCTACATATTCACACAACCTAATCTCAATGCAAGGCAAAGGAGATGGTTGGAACTTATAGCCGATTATGAGTTTGAAATTTCTTATATCAAGGGCAAGGAAAACCGAGTAGCAGATGCCTTAAGCAGAAGAAGGCATATAGACTCTATAATTTCCATACATGCTAACTTTAAAGACTTAGTATTGCAAAACTTATCTGGGGATGAGTATTATGAACAAGTGAAACAGGCGCTGTACTCAAACCCTAAGGACCCAAGATATGACGGATTCAGTTTTGAATCCAATGGATTAATGAGATTCAAGGGAAGAATATATGTTCCTGATTCAATTGAACTTAGAAACCTTGTGTGGAAGGAAGTTCACTATACTCCTTACTTTGGACACCCTGGTGTAACTAAACTGTTAGCGGATGTAAAGCCGCTATATTTTTGGAAGGGAATGAAAAGCGATGCTGCAAAGTTTGTAGCTAGTTGTTTGGAATGTCAGAGAGTTAAGGTAGAACACCAACATCCTGCTAGGTTGTTGTATCCACATGATATTCTGGAATGGAAATGGCAAGTTATTAGTATGGATTTTGTCCAGGGGTTACCAATGTCTAAGAATAGGCATGATGCAATATTGGTTGTTGTAGATAAACTAACCAAGGTTGCACACTTCATACCGAGAAACCTGACCGATGGAGCACATCTTTTGGCTCGCAAATTTGTGCAAGAAATTTTCAGATTGCATGGGGTGCCTGAAAAGATAATATCTGATAGAGATGCACGGATAACATCACGGTTTTGGCAAACCTTATTTTCTGCATTAGGGACTAAACTAAATGTAAGTACTGCTTATCACCCCAAAACTGATGGACAGACGGAAAGAGTGAATCAGGTTTTAGAAGACCTTTTGAGAATGTATTGCATGGATCAGCAATACAGATGGGAGGAGTATCTACCTCTTGTCGAATTTGCCTATAACAATTCCTACCATTCTGCCATTAAGATGGCACCATTTGAAGCATTATATGGAAGGAAATGCAGAACTCCTATAAGCTGGGATAAGCTTAAAGATAGGATAAGCATTGGACCTGAAATGCTTGCTGATATGGAAGAAAAAGTTAAAGTGATTAGGAAGAGATTGGCAGAAGCCAATGACAGGCAAAAGAGTTATACAGATCGCAAGTGAGTGCCTAGACACTTCTCTGTTGGCGAGAAGGTGCTTTTGCGAGTGAAACCCCAAAAGAGTTCTATAAAGTTTGGTAAATCTTCGAAATTGGCTCCTCGTTATGTCAGACCTTTCGAAGTTCTTGAAATTATAAATCCGGTTGCCTACAAAGTTGCTCTACCTCCAGCCTTGTCTAAGATGCATAATGTTTTTCACGTTTCGTATTTAAAGAAATATTATGTAGGTAATAACCACATCCTAAACTGGAATTCCTTACAGATGCAAGAACCCGGGGTGGTTGTGATCGAGCCACTCAAGGTGCTCGAAATGCGTAAACTCCGTTTACGTAATCAAGAAGTTTTGCAATGCAAAATACAATGGGACCAATATGGCGAGGATAGCGCCACTTGGGAAGATTACAAAGATATTTACCAAAGATTTCCAAAACTTTTTAAAGACATTAATGTTGCATTATAGAAAGTTTGTTTTAAGTTTAAGTTTTTACTTGATAAACTTAATCATCGGGGACGATGATTTTTAAAGGGGAAGGATATGTCACATCCCTCTTTTTGAAAACAATTATGCTATTTACTTTCTTGCAAATTTTAGTAATTTAATATGTTGTGAATGACATGGAAATTGATGATTTATCTTACAAAGTTGTTATATTGAATTGTGGAATCTAATGATTACGATCAAGGTGATATTGTAGACTAAATGTCTTTATAATAAATGCAATGATGTTTGGATATATTATGTTTTGATTTGAACATAGGTGCTTTGACCACAAAATTGTATGTGAGTCTGTCGACGCAGGAACAGGTGGACCGTGTTCGACAGGAAGAGAAAGTATCTTCGAGAGAGAGTATAGACTCTAGAAATTAACCATGGGCGTTTGTTTATGAGGTCGACAAACAGGTAGATAAACCCTGGAACCAACCAGTTAGCCTTGTTTGTCAGTTGGGTTAGTTAACTAGATGTCGACGTCATGTTGAATCTTGGAGTTGTCGATGTCGTTGTAAGTCCATCATAGCAAGTCAACTTATTTAGACGTTTAATATTTTCATTTATAAGTGTTTATTGAACCATCTTGTGGTGAAATTGTAAATCTTGTCTCGTAGTCGAAAGACGCGAGAAGTCAGCTTTGAGCCTCTAACGTCGTAAGAACTCATTTGCGTTACGACCAATCCATCGTGATTGTCGTAAAACGCGTCAAACTTGTATTGTGAAGTTATTCTATTCTTAAAGATCGACGAATGTCGATTTGAAGCCATAGTGTGAAATAATTGATTTGGTCGTCGATTAACGTGAGTCTTTTCTTCTGTCTTTGACCGCGAATAGTTGTCAATCTAACTTTGAGCTTTCTTAATAAGTTGGTCTTTGCCTCTTGTCCCTTTTCGACCAAAACGATGCTTTAGTCATTTCCTAAACCACTGCCAAGCCGAGCTTAACTCCACTATACGTCTTATGGTGGCTTTTGGATTGAATTAGATAACTTAGTCTTCAAGTGAAGGCGGAGTCGTTATGTCTTCTAGCAAGCCACGTCACTTTAGGAACCACCACCTTTTGATTGGTCGTGATAAATGGGAAGTTGGGTTTAAAATCAATTGTGCCGACCCATACGATTAAATTATGTCAACCGAGAACTCTTTGGAGAGATTCCTTTTTCCAAAACGTGAGAGGAAGGTAGTTTGCAGTTTTGAAGGAGAGTAACGGATATTAAATGATGTTACTCCATTATCTAGGAAGGTGGAGAGGTTCGGTGGCTGTTGTGTGAAAGAAGATAGAACTGCGGAGGTTAGGAGAAGTCAGAGGTAGTTGTAGAAGTAGAGAGATTCATGGAAGGCTGATGGAAGCTGTTAGAACCTTCCTCGCGGACAGTAGGAGAGGGGAGAACGTGAATGAAGAGTTTAATTAGAGATTCTCCTTCGCAAGGTGGGAGAGAGGATGGAGTAGCCGTCGTTGAGGGTGAAATGGCGGGAGAAACTGCGACAGAGGAGGAAAAAGTAACTGCAAAGTAGAGTTGAGGGAGACCTCGATGGATAGGGTGTAGCTGCAGTTGAGAGAGGAAGGATAAACGGCGATTGTTTTAGTTGGAGACTGACACAAAAGGAGGAGAGAGGTAGTTTGAGGGAATAGTGGTCGGGCTGTGAGAAAAGAAACGACAGTAAGAGGAGAAAGGGCGATCATCGCGAGAAAAGGAGTGTTGGGAGGTTAAAAAAAAACTATGGGTTATGAATTAGAACGAGCAGAGAGAGACGGAGGAGAGCCCGGCTATGTGAAGAGTAAAGAAAATGGCAGCAAGAGAGAGAGTTCTGGGAGTTTTAGTAGAGGAAGTAAGTTTCTGATGGAATGAGCAAACGAGAGTGAAGGAAGGAGTGATAGGTTATTTCTAGGGAGAGATCCATTCTTCTGAGTAGAAAGCAGAGGGAGAGGTAACTAAGAAGCCTGTAGTTGTCTGTGGGTGGACGTTTTCTAAGTAAGGAGCCTGCCTTGTCTTGAATAGTGTCCGGCAGAGAGAGGATTCTGGTTAGGGTGGACTGTCATTATTTTCAGAAGGAGATAAAAGAAAAAGCTTCGAAGAAAAATAGAGGAGGACGTGGAGTTACAACAACAACCTCCACTTTTATCAACAGGTTCATTTCCTTCATTATTCTTCTCAGTTTAGATCTGTAAGTAAGACTCACTTTGCAAAAGATCAATGCGTTTAAAATGAGAAGAAATGTATGACAACGTAAACCTAGTATGATATCTGTATGCGGTAAATCCACGTAATAGTATCATTGCTGTGTTTTAGATTTGAAAACTCAGAAAAAGTAGTATGCTATTTTCTTGAATTCGTAAACTCAAAAATTGTAGCATTTTTTGCCATGAATTAAGCGGTGTAATAAAAGAACGCAGTTCTCTAATGCATATCCATTTAGGAACGAACTTATTTTGATCCAAGATGCAATATACCTTCCTCGAACGATGACTCCACAGCGAGTAAACATGTTGCTCCTCGTGCATGTTGCGTAGAAGTCAAAAACCACAGTTTTAAGCACGTCTTGACGTAAAATTAGAGTGTTTAATAGCTGGAAAATGCAGTTGTAAACAGCTGATGTCTTAACCATCATACATCTTTAACTAAAGGTCGACCATGCGTTGGTCATCTTTATTGACATAAGAAGATTCCATAATCATTTACATTTTATTTATGACTTTCATCTTGATTGAACCATGTGAAACTCATGACACAAAAAGAGGAGTAGGAGGATAAAGTTTAGTAATGATTAGGAAACTGTCATGTTCTGAAATGAACAATTTGAATTGAAAACCTGCATGTGAGTTGAAATTATGTTGCATGCGACGGTGCTAGAATCGTTTTATCTTATAGACCATATGAGTCTAGAATCCTCAAATTTTGGAATAATGGGAAATGGCTTTAAATGTTTTGAGTATGTTGTGTAAACATGGGAAGCAAGTAAACAAATAGGAAACCACTTAGGAGTGGGCTCTTTAAGAAATGTTATTACATGAAAATGGATTATGAAACTCTGAACTCGAGATAAGAGTAAAGTTGCGCCATGCGCTATAGTAGGAGGATATCCTAAACCCTTGAGGTCATCAAGGTCGTCAAATAGTTTAAAATAACACAAATAGGAAACTGTAGGATTTCGACTAGTTCAAGTCGAGTAGGGTGGGTGAACCAAGTTCATGCGTTCTTAGAACGCTAATTAAAAACAAATCCTTTGGCCAAGGTGATGTACTATCCTCAAGTGCATCAAATGTTCACCGTAACTGGATGGCGTTTCTTGTGGAGTGTCGTGCATGACTAGAGGGTATCTAGGGATCTGCGTGATAACAAGACACGTAGGTTACAACACCAGAGCTCAGATGGCAAACGCCGATGGTTATCCTAAGTCTATCCTCTTGAGTAGGGTAGGGCCACTTCCGGTTAGGAAGGAGTGCGGGAGACCGACGGTCTGTGGTTGGAGGTTAAGCTCCTTGAAGATACTTTCTCTTCCAAATACCGAGGAATGCCGAGTCTTGAATGAGATGGATCGACAATCGGGATGCATGATAATGGTATGTTTCCAATATATGTTGTATCAAGAAAATTTCATTTGTTAGAAAACAAAATGTTGAATATATATATATCATTTCTTTCAGCTTTAGGAAAATGAGATCATGTGTATGATAAAATGAAAAATGTTGTATTGGTTTATAGATGAGTAACTTTTGCATGTGATTTCCTAGTTTAAAAAAAAAAAATTTACCATTGTGAAAACTTAGTTACTTCTTGTTATTCCTTGGTGGATGTTACAGAGTGGGTATGCAGCCCTTTCTAGGGTGATTCCCTACCCCAAACAGTTCTTCACTGACTGCCACCCACTCAGGTGAAATAGGGATGGAATTAAATCCACTATCACGACCACCCAAAAGGGGTGTTTTTCGTGCATCCCTAGTGTTGAGGAATCCCTATCAGGCGTCTACCTGAGACATCAAGTCTACCTAAGGCAAGTCTATCTCCAAATTCATGTACTAATTTTACATCAAAGGTTTCCTAATAGATCTATTCATGATATTCCTAATCTCATTGGGAATGATGTTTGCATGATCAACTAGTGATTCAATACCCTAAAGTCACATTGTAAATTCTTGGCACATAAGTGAATATTCTATTATCTCTAAATTCTATGAGCTTCAACCTCAAGGTTTAAGAAATTATTCGATTACTAAAGAGAAGAAAATCGGTCATCTTTAATTTTCAATGATTATGACATAGTTATGTCTGTAATTCTATTTAGTCAACCCAGGGATATAAAGGTCTCCAAGGATACTACTATCACTTAACTAGACTCTAGGTTATAAACGTATATTTCCTCAAGGAGAAAACATAAGTTTTGTCAGTTCTAACACAATGATCTATTCGAGTAAAAAGTGCATAAAAACTTTATTACGCTACTCCAAGGATGCTAATTCTTATTTCAAACACAATTTCCTAAATCTAGTGATACAATGGACAAAAGGTATTACTACCTCCTCCCGATGTTGTCATCAGATTATAGTTTTACAACATATTTATAAATCTACACCATCAAGCAATGGCAATCAATGTCTCAAACAATATGGAGCAACTTTTATTGAAGCAACAACTATTGTCCTTAACACATAATAATATCATGATGATTTAATAGCAAGGAAAATACATCACGAAACACAAGCCCATCCACATGACAATATCATCTTCTAGCTCTTATATAACCTTCTAGATTGTCTCAATAGAGAACATCACCCTATCACTTTGATGCCATCAAATCCACATAGGTGATTACCTAAGAATTTCACAATATAAAGTCTCTACATATCCATTAAAAAGTCTTGGTTTCAAGGGTATTACCCATTTTATGTCAAAAGATGACATTGATTCTAAATAAGATCAAATACGAAGGAAGAGAAAGTAAAGTAAAATCATTCAACAACTTAAGTTACAAAACCAATCAATTACAACTTATGTATGAAGGTCCTTCAAATTAATTCACTAATATGATCAATTGAGACTAGTAATTTCAAGCCCATTCAACATTAAAGACAAAACCTCCTTTCTTGACAATTTCACCAAGGAGGTGTTTATAAATCAATGATGGTTTGATCTTCCTTCATACCCACTATCTAAATAATAACTCTAGTATTACAATACTCCTCAAGAAACTACCAACAATAACTGACCAAGGTATTATTGTTTCAACGAGAGACTCTCAACTAAGGAGTTTTACATACTTTGTCTTAAACCCCAAGTTCTAATCCCTTTCCCATGTTATTAATCTTGCTCCCTAATCACATAATACTAGTATAGTAACCATAACATCAATAGGCTTATAATGCTTATAAAACCACCATTGATTCATACAATAACATAACCCTACATCACACAAAGTGTTTGGCTAAAACCAAGAAAATACAATTGTTTGGCTATAAACAAGAAAACACATTTGCAGGACATTGTTTAATATATAGATATACTTAAATTTGGTCACTTAATTTTCAAGAGATCAACAAGAAGTGGAACTAAGAAAAGTTCTCCATCATATTTTACCATGAAAAGCATATTATGAAGCTTGCTTTATGGGATAAGCATGTTATCACATTGAGTTCTACAATACACTATCTTAAGGACATAACCCATAGCTAATATTATCTAAGATATCATGGAGGGCACAAATAGAATTCCTTGGTAATAATTATGATTTACAACGTAATCAAAGAGTCATTGAAGTAGCATACTAACTAAAATATTTATGCAATAATGGACTAATTAGAAAAGATCATTTGGATTTATCTATATTAATTAGACATAGAGAACATTAACCTTCTCTCTACCAAACAATTTGGTAATCTTTTGGAGAAAATGACCATGATTAATACACCAAGTTCAATCACATAAAATTGGTAAATGTCGAACCACTTGGAAAGGAAATCATAAGGTATGACTATCACTATGACTAGTAATTATTTTCACAATACTCCCAACATTGGTCAAATAGACTTTAAGGAGATTAGGAACCCCACTATGTAAGCAATAATTGTGTAGCCTTGCATAAAAATTCCATAAGTGCATCAAAAATGCATGAAACTCAACATTGTCAAGTATAAAACATAGTCACCGATATTGACTTGGCACCTCAATGGTGTTAGATAATACCATGACATAGAGCCACGTGCTCTAATACCATTGGAAAGTTTTGTGTTACACTTAATAAGAATATAAAACAACATTTGTAAAATGGATTAATGCAAGTTAGAGAAATTGGTATGGAAGATGAAGGCAGCAAGGTATTTCCTAGGTTTAAGCTATTTACTTACTATTGTAGGAGAATAGGGAAAATAACTATTTCTCTATCATCATAGTAAAAGTTGGCAATTGCAGTTGGTTTAATAAACAGGCCTCATGGAACAACTATCAGAGTTATTAAACAAATTTGCATTGGGATTGTTAAACATGCCCTTAAGAACAACTATTAGAGTTATTAAGAACCTAAGAATACATGTTGGTTGCTACACTGCAATAAGGTTTATCTCCAAGATTGTCACCAGAGAATTTGTTATTAGATGTAGACCTTTTCCATCATTTTAAATAGGACAATGTGCTTGTGGAGATTATTGATGATGTTAAAGGAAACAATCTGAAAAATAGGCTTACACTATAATAATGTGCAGCATGTCAGATTTCCAAGTAGTAGTTGTAAAGCCCCAATTCCTCAATGTTTGCCAGCATCCTCCATGCCCATGCACAAATTGAAGCTTTGGTTGAAGATATGGGCATCTATCAAAATAGAATGAAAGGGATTTTTTTTGTCAGATATCATGGCTGGAAATGCTCTAGTAGACATGTATGCAAAACGTAGGAGCACGGTCAATGCACATGATCTATTTGACAAAAGGCCTCAAGAGACATCAACTCATGGGATGCAATCATTTTAGGATATGAATGAAATGGATTTGTTGAAAATGCTTTAAAAAAAAACTCAAGCAGCTATGGTTGGCTGGTGTAAAGTCAAATTCTCAAGCTTTTCTAGAGTCCTACCTACTTGTGCCAAAATGGGCAATTTTGAATACAGGATGGACATCCATCAAAGTATAACAAGAGGGGAATTTTTGTCAGATGAGATAGTTGCAAGTGCCCTGGTAGATTGGTATGCCAACGTGGAGTTATAGGCAAGGCACGTGAACTATTGAAAAAAATGCCTAGAAGAAGTTATGGTCTCATAAATTGCAATGATCAAAGGATATGCCCAAAATGGATTTTGTTGAAAGGGCTTTAAAATTTTCAAGTGACTATAAATGGAAGGTTTAGATTCAAACTCCACAATATTTTCCAACATCCTTCCGACCTGAGCCAAAATGGATGCTATTCATCAAGGTATGGCCATTGATCAAAGCCTAAAAGAGGGGGGGTTTCTACCAGTTATTATAGTTGAAAATTCTCTGGTAGACATATATGTAAAATGAGGAGGCACGGACAAGGTATATCAGCTATTTTGACAAAATCCCCAAGAATGTCTCAATAACTGCAATCCATTGCAGGATGTGAACAAAAAAAAATGAATTTGTTGAAAAGGTTTTAAAAACTTTCAATCAAATGTGATTGACAGACGCGAAGTCAAATCCCAATCTTTGCAAAGAACTCTCTTTCACACAATATTTGGAGTTAGATTTAGGTAAGCATATCTAAAGGCAAGATGAAAAGAATCTTCCGGTTCTAATTAGCAATAACCCATTCGCTAGAGAAATAAAAGGAGCTTATCTTTACATAGGTCTGCTATGATGTTTTCCATCAATGTAGATGGCTAGTGCAAATTCAAACTCCACCATTCAAGCCAACATTTCCATGAAATTCTTACTGCCATGATATGCAGTAGTGTGGAGCACACTCCTGTTTTGCAGGGGTGACCTCCTTTTTAACCCATCAAGGTCTCCCATGAGCAACTTGTTCAACACCTCCACCATGTCTAATGTGGCAACTTTTATGAAAAGATCTTCAGATGTAGCTACTGGACAATTGCCAGTCATTTCCCTTAAATTCTATGCAGGACTTCCCATGCAAGAAAAAGAACTTCCATTACAAAACACTCCACCTTTTCACCTACCATGAATGCTTAGTCAAGGGAAAAGACTAAAGGCATTAAATTGTATTTAATTTTCTGGCAGGAAATTCTTTCTTGCATCTCGCACCACGGAAACTTCCTCCAATCCACAGTCCTATTCCAATTAAATTTTCTACTAGAACTAGTTGTGTCTTGCATTCCATGCTTCTCCTTCATTGAATGACATTTAATGTGATTGATGGCCATGACATACTTCCCCCCTAAAACTTTGCATCATCTTGATGCAAAACATCACTTACTTTAGTTTCATGAATTAACGTGTCATACATCAAAACTTCTATCATGATAATGTAAATATGTATTATCATAACAATGCATATCTAAGAAATTACCTTAACCTTTCAAACCTGATTGCATATCCTTATATCTTGTCCTCTAATTGGGAATGTTGATTATTCCAGTATACTCGTTCATTCAAATTTTCATGTGTCTAGGATAAACACTTGCAGAGGTTGTTAGACGTATCATGTTATGATATTAATCATGGTGTTGTCCAACAATACTTTTAAGATTGTCATGTTGGTATGCAACAATTCATCACATAGTACTTTGATATATCAATGAAAAGCAAATTAAAGTAATAAATCATTAAGATTAACCATAAGTTACCAAAG
This sequence comes from Cunninghamia lanceolata, assembly GCA_027924645.1. NCBI lineage: Eukaryota > Viridiplantae > Streptophyta > Pinopsida > Cupressales > Cupressaceae > Cunninghamia > Cunninghamia lanceolata. Next base: position 4,361,030 of record BSBN01001005.1, read on the forward strand.
ATGTCATTTTTAAATCATTATTTCATCATGTAAGTACCTTTCTCATAATTATCTGTAGGAGCCTTTTAAATGCAACAATAAGTGAATAAGTGTCTAAAAATTAAGGAATAAATCTAACTTGCAAGTGTGTCATCATCAAGCACATTATCATCATAATATAACTTCTTCACAATTATCATAGAATGGAGTCCTCAAATCAAATATGCATCATTATCATGAACTCAAACATGTGATATAAAAATAATGAAAGTAAAATGTCCTCATACTTATGGATTCATCATAAGAATGGTATATGAGAGTATCTGAAACAAATTTCAATGTCAAGAGGCCAAATTATTATCAAATGCAAGGATCAGAATGTTATTATTTTCTAACATCTCTTCAGAAGATTCATTTCCATATAAGAATGCTCTTACCGTAGTCCACTCACAATAAAGCTAAGCACACTTGCTCCTTTGGTTTCCAACTATTTGCCTTCATAAAGAATAAAATATTCAAAGATATAATTAATCCTATTCAAAGTCAACATATCCAAAATGTCATTAAATAAATTTTCTTCCTTTATACAAAGTTATCTTTCTGAATCCACCTTTAAGTTAGTTTCTCTCTTGGATAAGAGAGTCACATTTATTTTTCTCCTTTTCCTTTGAACCTACTTGATCATAATGAAAATCGTAATGAACTCAAAGTCCAACTGTCTGATCTTATTGTTCATATCCTTAATTTTCTCTTCTTTTAAAACCTATTTGTTGTTATTAAAATGTCATGGCCTTGATCATACATGCTTGCAATTCACTTTAAAATTCCACAATCAAAGATTATAAAAACCTTGGAATCAACTTTCTAAGTGCGGTAAAAATTGAGGTTCATAGATTCTCCCTTGGTTCAAAATTTCAAGTTACGTTTGAAGTTTACTACAACATGTGTTAGAATACAAGAGAAATGATACACCACCATAGTTTGAAGAATTTATATTATCTTAGTCAATCTGAGTACTCAGGAAATAGCCAATCCAGGCTAAAATGTTGAAAATGGGACATAATGAAATAAAGCCAACTGGGCTCTTCTGTCCTTTGGGAAAACTAGTTCATACAGAACCGGGTCTAATGGACCCTATTGTTTCTCCATAAATGAGTTCAGTCACATTGTTATCTTCACTTTCATTTTCTAAAGAAGCTTTTGCAACATCACTCAAATCATCAGTATCACACGAAACATCACTAAGTTCAAGATTAGTTCTCAAGTTTTCATTTTCTTCATTTCTCCTTCTTGTATTTTTAGTTCTTCTTCAAGGGCATCATGTTTGTCTTCCCCTAGTTCATTTATATTTTTCCAATAACTCTAAATTACACCTTTTTATTTCACACAATTCTCCCTTCAAAATAATGGCCAAACGGGCCTAAACTTGTCAAACAGACCAAAATTCTATCCAATACAGGATATGTAAATGCAACAGCCATATCGGCTAAATAGGACAGGAATCATTATGCTTTGGCCAGAGACTTTTGAATCCTTTGGGATCAATCTGGATCCATGAGTCACTTCTTGGAGACCGCAGTCTGCCCAAGCACTGTGCTGAAGATGTCAACCAAGGAATACAATATCGACTTTTACACACCTCAATTTTGGCAAAGCCAGTACAAGTAATCCACCCCAGGGATTCTTCTGAGTACCAGTGACTACTATTATTCTGATATCATATAGACATTACTCTTAAAATGAATTCATGCTCAAGCACACACATCAACACTCAAGTGAAACATAATAATTCTAGCTATCATGCATGCCTATTTACAAAGATTGCCACATCAACAACTCTTCCAAACATTCCATCCATCTCTCTTTTCACAACTGTCACATCAATTGGCGCCACCTTAGGGCTTATTATCCAAAAGTAGTGCTAGCATCCCAAAATTGATAGTAGCTTCCAAAACTAGGATTCCATGAATGACATCAATTTCCCAAAAGTTAATAGTTGTTTGTAGAACTCATCTAGTTAGCCATAAACTCATATAGTCTCATCTCCAAAGGAAACCAATATCACTAATACCTTAGTGCCAAGTACTTGAAAAAGAAAGATAGCTTTCAGGGTCCTCTCAAGGACCCCTCCTCACGTTTCTGAATACCTTGCTTACGTTCATTTAAGGTGTTATACTCCAAGAAGAAGGCATGCAAAAAAACACACACATAGATCTAGAGGGATGGATGGATTATGACTGTCCCATACCAGTCCCATTCGCAACCCCCTTCCACACAATAGAATACCCCAGGACACCTACTCCCCCATACAACCTGTCAGGGCCCCATATATATATGCCAGTTTACAAAAGTCACATTACTCTGGACATGCCAATGGTTGTAAAAATAAAAATGCCTCAAATCAAGAACCTGGATTAAGTAAAACAAGTCCATAAGTTAAATCCTGAATTAGAACACATTAAAATAAAAGGAGCCAAGAAGGAGTGAAGATCAAAAATAACAATCATTTCAACAACCCAAATTTAAACAAGAACAAATCCTTGAGGCTAAAGGACCATCTCAAAATTAAAACAAAGAAACAAAACATTGTTGGCTTAACACTTAAGTAAAATATTTAACACAAGAATAAATAATCCAACAATCTCATAAAATTTGCACATTACAATCACCATGTAGCCTTACCACAAGACCACATAAGGGGAATAGGCAAACTGAGTGGAATTCTATCACTCAAATAGCTAAATCGTACAGTGGTCTCAAACCACATAGAGAACAATGATAAATCGCCATGTTACATTAAGCATTCCCCACACAACCCGAAACAACCCTATCATGTATCTGTATCAAAAATCCATACAAATAGTCACATGCCCCCATACAACCAAGAGCATGTCATTATGAAAAGATCCATTAAGAAAATCCACAAGTCTTGTGGTTGTCATGTACCCAACTACTATTTTCTATTTACACATACTATCACTAACATCAAACTATCCACTCCACCTTTTAGGGAGGGTTTATCTATGGCCTTATCATTTCATTTTATTTTTATGTTTCTACCCATGTTTATCAATAATTGGACGATCATTAGATTGCAAGAGCGGAAATACTATTAGCCTTATGTCTAATTTCTTACCATGCTTTAGGTTAGCAGACCTTCAGGCCTAATGTCCTAACCAAAAGCTTTGATACCACATGTAAGGACCTGACTCCTTATTAAAAAAATAATACTAACTTTGATTTCAAAAATACTGAGGAAATAAAAATTTTGAGCTAACAAATGCAGGAAATGTGAAATTTTACTATTAATTCGAGAAGTTCTTAATGCATGCTATAGAGATGTGATGAACTAGACTTTAGTTTTCTAAAGTCATCAAGTTCAGTAATGATCACCAATTTCAATTCTAGTGAAGAGAGAAAGTACATTACATAAGAAAGTACATTAAGCAAGGTAACATATAAAAATAACTGATCACACATACCTTAAGTCCGTCAATACATCCTACGTTCATTTTCTACAATTTGTTTTTTTTCCAACATCTTGTATCCTTTTCGTCTACATAAAGATTAGCTAGACAATATCAAGTTAACATGACTCAAAAATCACTACACAAAAAGTTATAATCATGATGTTAATTATAAAAGGACATCCTATATCTAAGGGACCTGAGTACTGGGGGCATCCTTCACCATCTAGACTGCCTACATACCCTGTATCCACAGGATCAAGGCCCTCTTCAGATGCAACTGACACTAGGGTATGTGAATATGTATTTCTATCTTGCACTATATTTTATGTAACTGTGAGTGGGTATGTAGCCCTTTCTAGGGTGATTCCCTGCCCCAGATAGTTCTTTGTCAGCTGCCACCCAATCAGGTGAAATAGGGATGAAATTAAATCCACTATCACAACCACCCAAAAGGGGTGTTTGTCGTGCATCCCTAGTGTTGAGGAATCCCTATCTGGTGTCTACCTAAGACATCAAGTTTACCTAAGGCAATTCTATCTCCAAATTCATGTACTAATTATACATCAAAGGTTTCCTAATAGACCTATTCATGATATTCCTAATCTCATTGGGAATGATGTTTGCATGATCAACTAATGATTCAATACCCTAAAGTCACATTGTAAATTCTTGGCACATAAGTGAATACTCTATGATCTCTAAATTCTATGTGCTTCAACCTCAAGGGTTAAGAAATAATTCGATTACTAAAGAGAAGAAAATCATTGGTCTTTAATTTTCAGTGATTATGACATAGCTATGTCTGTAATTCCATTTAGTCAACCCAGGGAGATAAAGGTCTCCAAGGTTACTACTATCACTTAACTAGACTCTAGGTTATAAACATGTATTTCCTCAAGGAGAAAACATAAGTTTTGTCAGTTCTAACACAATGATCTATTCAAGTAAAAAGTGTATAAAAACTTTTTTACGCTACTCCAAGGATGCTAATTCTTATTGCAAACACAATTTCCTAAATCTAGTGATACAATGGACAAAAGGTATTACTACCTCCTCTCGATGTAGTTGTGATCAGATTATAGTTTTACAACATATTTATAAATCTAGACCATCAAGCAATGGCAATCAATGTCTCAAGAATATGGAGCAACTTTTATTGAAGCAACAACTATTGTCCTTAACACATAATAATATCATGATGATTTAATAGTAAGGGAAATGCATCATGAAACACAAGCCCATCCACATGACAGTATCATCTTCTAGCTCTTATATAACCTTCTAGATTGTCTCAATAGAGAACGTCACCCTATCACTTTGATGCCATCAAATCCACATAGGTGATTACCTAAGAATTTCACAATATAAAGTCTCTACATATCTATTAAAAAGTCTTGGTTTCAAGGTTATTTATCCATTTTATGTCAAAAGATGGCATTGATTCTAAATAAGATCAAATACGAAGGAAGAGAAAGTAAAGTAAAATCATTCAACAACTTAAGTTACAAAACCAATCAATTAAAACTTATGTATGAAGGGCCTTCAAATTAATTCACTAATATGATTGAGACTAGTAATCTCAAGCCCATTCGACATTAAAGACAAAACCTCATTTCTTGACAATTTCACCAAGGAGGTATTCAAAAATCATGGATGGTTTGATCTTCCTTCATATCCACTATCTAAATAATAACTCTAGTATTACAATACTCCTCAAGAAATTATCAACAATAACTGACCAATGTATTATTGTTTCAATGAGAGACTCTCAACTAAGGAGTTTTACTTACTTTCTCTAAAACCCCAAGTTCTAATACCTTTCCCATGTTATTAATCTTGCTCCCTAATCACATAATACTAGTATAGTAACCATAACATCAATAGGCTTATAATGCTTATAAAACCACCATTGATTCATACAATAACATAACCCTACATCATACAAAGTGTTTGGCTAAAAACAAGAAAATACAATTGTTTGGCTATAAACAAGAAAATGCATTTGCAGGGCATTGTTTAATATATAGATATACTTAAATTTGGTCACCTAATTTTCAAGAGATCAACAAGAAGTGGAACTAAGAAAAGTTCTCCATCATATTTTACCATGAAAATCATATTATGAAGCTTGCTTTATGGCATAAGCACGTTATCACATTGATTTCTACAATACACTATCTTAAGGACATAACCCATAGCTAATATTATCTAAGATATCATGGAGGGCATAAACAGAATTCCTTGGTGATAAGTATGATTTACAACGTAATCAAGGAGTCATTGAAGTAGCACACTAACTAAAATATTTATGCAATAATGGACTAATTAGAAAAGATCATTTGGATTTATCTATATTAATTAGACATAGAGAACATTAACTTTCTCTCTACCAAACAATTCGGTAATCTTTTGGAGAAAATGACCATGATTAATACATCAAATTCAATCACATAAAATTTGTCAGAGTCGAACCACTTGGAAAGGAAATCATAAGGTATGACTATCACTATGACCAATAATTATTTTCACAATATTCGCAACATTCGTCAAAATAGACTTTAAGGAGATTAGGAACCTCACTATGTAAGGAATAATTGTGTAGCCTTGCATAAAAATTCCGTAAGTACATAAAAAATGCATGAATCTCAATGTTGTCGAGTATAAAACATAGTCACCGATATTGACTTGGCACCTCAATGGTGTCATAAAATACCATGACATAGAGCCACGTGCTCTAATACCATTGGAAAGTTTTGTGTTACACTTAATAACAATATAAAACAACATTTGTAAAATGGATCAATGCAAGTTAGAGAAATTGGCATGGAAGATGAAGGCAGCAAGGTATTTCCCAGGTTTAAGCTATTTACTTAATGTTGTAGGAGAATAGGGAAAAGAACTATTTCTCTGTCATCATAGTAGAAGTTGGCAATTGCAGTTGGTTTAATAAATAAGCCTCATGGAACAACTATCAGAGTTATTAAACAAATTTGCATTGGGATTGTTAAACATGCCCTTAAGAACAACTATTAGAGTTATTAAGAACCTAAGAATATGTGTTGGTTGCTACACTACAACAAGATTTATCTCCAAGATTGTCACCAGAGAATTTGTTGTGAGATGTAGACCTTTTCCATCATTTTAAACAGGACAATGTCCTTGTGCAGATTATTGATGATGCTAAAGGAAATAGTCTAAAAAATAGGCTTACACTATAATAATGTTTAGCATGTCATATTTCCAACTGGCAGTTGTAAAGCCCCAATTCCTCAATGCTTGCCAGCATCCTCCAAGCCCATGCACAAATTGAAGCTTTGGTTGAAGATATGGGCATCCATCAAAACAGAACGAAAGGGGGTTTTTTGTCAGATATCATGGCTGGAAATGCTCTAGTATACATGTATGCAAAACATAGAAGCACGGTCAATGCACATGATCTATTTGACAAGAGGCCTCAAGAGACGTCAACTCATGGGATGCAATGATTTTAGGATATGAACGAAATGGATTTGTTGAAAACGCTTTAAAAAAAAAACTCAAGTAGCTGTGGTTGGCTGATGTAAAGTCAAATTCTCAACCTTTGCTAGAGTCCTACATACTTGTGCCAAAATGGGCAATTTTGAATACAGGATGGACATCCATCAAAGCATAACGAGAGGGGAATTTTTGTCAAATGATATAGTTACAAGTGCCCTAGTAGATTGGTATGCCAACGTGGAGTTATAGGCAAGGCACGTGAACTATTGAAAACAATGCCTAGAAGAAGTTATAGTCTCATAAAGTGCAATGATCAAAGGATATGCCCAAAATGGATTTTGTTGAAAGGGCTTTAAAATTTTCAAGTGACTGTAAACAAAAGGTTTAGAGTCAAAATCCACAATCTTTTCCAACATCCTCCTGGCCTGAGCCAAAATAGATTATATTGATCAGGGTATGGGCATTGATCAAAGCCTAAAGGAGGGGGGATTTCTGCCAGATATTATAGTTGAAAATTCTTTGGTAGACATATATGCAAAATGAGGAGGCACAAACAAGGCATGTCAGCTGTTTTGACAAAATCCCCAAGAATGTCTTAAGAACCACAATCCATTGTAGGATGTGAACAAAAAAAAATGAATTTGTTGAAAAGGTTTTAAAAACTTTCAAGTAGATGCGATTGACAAACCCTAAGTCAAATCCCAATCTTTGCAAACAACTCTCTATCACGCAATATTTGGAGCTAGATTTAGGTAAGCATATCTAAAGGCAAGATGAAAAGAATCTTCCAGTTCTAATCAGCAATAACCCATCCGATAGAGAAAGAAAAGGAGCTTATCTTGCTATAGGTCTGTTATGAAGTTTTCCAGCAATGCAGATGGCCAATGTAAATTCAAACTCCACCATTCAAGCCAACATTTCCATGAAATTCTTATTGCCATGATATGCAGCAGTGTGGAGCATGCTCCTATTTTGCAAGGGTGACCTCCTTTTTAAACCATAAAGGTCTCCCATGAGTGACTTGTTCAACACCTCCACCACATCTAATGTGGTAGCTTTTATGAAAAGATCTTCAGACATAGCCACCAGACAATTGTCAGACATTTCCCTTAATTTCTATGCAGGACTTCCCATGCAAGAAAATGAACTTCCATTACAAAAGACTCCACCTTTTCACCCACCATGAATGCTTAGTCAAGGGAAAAGACTAAAGGCATTAAACTCTATTTAATTTTCTGGCAAGAATTTCATTCTTGCATCTCAAGCCATGGAAACTTCCTCCAACCCATAGTCCTATTCTAATTAAATTTTTTGCCAGAACTGGATGTGGGTTACATTCCACGCTACTCCTTCATTGAATGAAATTTAATGTGATTGATGGCTGTGATAGAACTTGGGCTTGGAGTTCAACTAGAGCTTGTGGGGAGAGGAGGAACTTGATCATCTTCAATACCCATGATTATTGGTGTAATTTGTTGAACTGCTTTTTGCCTTTTCCATACTCCCCGTTCATCAAAAACCACATCCCGACCGATAATCCATTTCTTTGTGTCAGGGTTATAGAATTTTTATCCTTTTGTGGAATCATAATAGCTCACAAAGATACAAAGTTTGGATTTTGCATCCAACTTCTTCTGCTTCTAAACTGGAACATGAATATATGTGAGGCAACCAAATACACGAAAGTGAGCTATTGAGGGCTTGTGTCCACTCCAAGCTTCCTTTGGAGTGATATTCTGAAGCAATTTTGTTGGGATTTGATTCAAAATATAAATGATCGTCGCTACTGCAACTCCCCTATAGCAATTAGGAAGGTTTTTGGACTGCAACATACTTTGTGCCATCTCCATAATGGTACGGTTCTTCCTTTCTATAGTACCATTTTGCTGAGGAGTATAAGTTATCATGTGCTGTCTCTGGATACTGCGAGTGTTACAAAAATCAGCAAATTCTTTAGAAGTGAATTCTCCCCCTCTATCTGTTCTGAGTATTTTTAGAGAATACTCGCTTTGTTTTTCTGCCATATCCTTAAAATACTTGGAGCATTCAAATACCTTAGATTTCTTCTTAAGAAAATAAACCCATGTGTGGCATGAGAAATCATCAATAAATGTCAAAAAATAAATGTTCTTACCCAAAGATTCCTCTTGCATGTCACCACAAATGTCACTATGGACAAGCTCTAGAGGAGATTTTGCCCTCCATGATTTATTCATTGGAAAGCTGTCTCGATGTTGCTTGCCAAGTGCACACCCTAAACAAACTTATTTTTTTGCCTAAATTTTAGGAAGTCCTCTCACCATATCCTTCTTATGAAGCAAGCTTAATCCTTGAAAATTCAAATGACCATACCATGAATCATCTGTGGTTTCCTTGAGGGCATGCATATTAGCGGACACCAATGTGAGAGGAAATAATCTATTCTTTGTCATACAAGCCTTTACTACAAGATGATGGTTAGCTGATTTATCAAATATTTTGCAGCAATTATCCTCAAACACAACCTTATAATTTTTTTCTACAAGCTACCCAATACTTAAAAAATTATTCTATAATTTGGTCACATGCAAAGTGTCATGAATAAAAGTAGTTTCTCCTTGCTTAGTTTTCATTGCAAGGGTTCCTTTTCCCATTACATCAACCTCTTTATCATCACCAAATTTTACTTGACTTCTCCACACATCCTTTTGAGGTTCTTTTGTGTAATTGCAAGTAAAAAATGTGGAATGGTTTGCATCTTCAAAAGACTCTTCAGTATAGTTGGCTCTTGACTTATTCAAATCATATTTTTTCTTTCTACATTCAGATTCATAGTGTCCATACTTCTTCCTCTTCCTCTACCACGTCCTCTACTAGTAGAAGGCACCCATTGAGACTTATTTGATGGAGAAAAAGGAGTTGTAGATTTTTCTTCAATTCTTACTATAGACTGGAAAGCTTGTACAAAACTCTCTGTATAACACTGCATACGCTCCTCATGAGATTGCAAAGAACCAATCAACTCTGTAAGTTTGAATGTGGTTAGATCTTTACTTTCTTCAATGGCTATGACCGCTGGATCAAATTTTGGAGGAACGGATCTCAAAAATATTTTCTACAATTTTTTTCTCTATGACAATTTCCCTTGAGTTTTGAGATGGTTCACAATACTTTGAGCCCTAGTGATAAACTCTTGGATAGACTCAGCTTCTTTCATCCTTAGATTTGCAAAATCTCTTTAAAGGGTTTGAAGTCTTACAAATCTTACTTTGTCAGATCCTTGGTATGCAGTTTGTAGGGCCTCCCATGCATCCTTTGACTTTGTCATACCAGCTATATGGGGAAAAATTGACATATCCAATGCGGATTGGATGGTAAAGAGTGCTCGATTGTCCTTTTTCTTCTCTTCTTTCAATTGAGTTCATTGATTTACTGTTAAAGCATTCAAAGCATTATGGTCTACAGGTTCTATGTATCCCACTTCTACTAATTCCCAGAGATCTTGGGATAATAGTAGGGTCTTCATCTTTATACTCTAGTATTCATAGTTGTCTCCAATAAACAGTGGAAGTTGGAATGGAAAATTGTTGCCATCATTTACCATTCTGATAATAAAAAATTATTACCCTGCTACTGCCTGCAAACAAATATTTCTACAACCTGCTCTAATACCAATTGAAGTAAATTGAAATACTCTTACACTATACTGTTAAAATAGATAACACAAGAAGAAAGAAAATTGCTATTTTTGAGCACACAAAAAAAATATTGATTCTGTATTACACGCTGATAAAACAGTGATACAAAATTCTGTATATAGAATAGTTTTTACAAGAGTCTTACTGACGCTGAAAATAAAAGACTGCAGTTAAAGGAATTTTAAATCTAACACAGAAAAGGCAGTTTCATGCAATGAGCATGTGCTGCATTAAAAAATAGTTGTAACCAATTAACCTCATGCAAATTGTTTGCATGTAAACAGTAGTCTAAACATAGGTTTAATCTGCACTTATTAAAAAACAAACTAAAGCAGGAAAAGCTACGCCTATGTAACTGCACATCCAGTTCTTATTATGCGTAAGAGAAAAATTAAAAAAACTACTGTTGGTGGATCATGCACTATGTCTTCAGATTACCCGAAGCTTCTCCATAAGAAACCCTAGGTATGGACGCATTCAGCAGCAGCTTCATTTTTGGCAAAATTAGTATGTTGTTTTCTTTACTCTAGACTTATTTTATTTTATTTTTTTCACCAAAGAATAGTTAATAAAACCATAGGCATATATGAAATTAAAAAAAAAAAAACCATAAAACTGAATATCAAGTAAAATGATAAAAACATAAAGGAAAGATTTTATTTGTTTCCAATGCATAAAGTCATGGTCAAAATCAGAGAGATATCCTTTTTGAAGAGATCTATTTTTATAAACTTTGTAATTAAACAAGTGCCACATAGTGGCCAGTACTTACCTTGTAGTGTTTTTATTAATGTATTTGTTTGGTTGTAATTTTTTTAGTTGATTAGCTATTGGTTGTATATAGTATTTGTTTAGTTATAATTTTTTTTCTTGATTAGGTATTGGTTGTATAGACAAATTGGATTCCAATGATTGAAACATTAATTTTTGAAGAGTGTTGAAAGGTATTGGGTAAATAAAATTGAAATCTCAAAAACAATCTAATTTGGTAAAAATAAAATAGGACTAAAATATTTCCTTAACTATAAAACTAAAATTTACAAAGCCTATTAAATAACACAAATATTTCCTTAATGTAACAAGAGACACAATGCATCATGTTCATGCCTCTATGTGTTGAATTTTGTTGTAGTATATTGTCAAAAGGGAAAACCCGATGAGATGAGAACAGCTCATGCAAGTAATGATTTCATATGTCCAATTTAGTTGGCAAACCATCAAATAGAAGATTGAGAACAAAGGAAAAAACATAAGATGAAAAATGTGCAATGGAATCTTGGATACAACATAGTCTAAACAGATTATTTCATTATGTATTAAGCACCATAGTTCTTTTCCCATTCCTGAAATGACTTGAGATGATGTTTATTCTGAACTCAGTTACTTTAGGATTTTCCTATAGCATAGAGCTGAGTGTTTTTTGTGCCATTTCTTGAAGGATTGACATCACAACAGACAAATGTTACTTGGTACTAATATTGAAGCTATATTGTGAGTAGAAGATGAAGATGATGACGTAGGCTTTGGGGAGGAAACAAAATATTTCTTTGATGAATGTGACAGTGAAGATAGTCATAAGGTAGACACCAATGTTCCTACTTCTCGGTAAGTTTCTTCTACTAAAATTGTAACATACACTAGCACATACTCATCTATAAATGGATCTGATATGTTCCAGGAAGTATACAAAAGGCTTGAAGTGCCAAAACCTATGTTCTTACAGTTAGATTGTGGTGGGATTGGCACCTTGAGTCTTTTGGATACCTGTTGGCACATATCAGCTCTGTGTTGAGGCTTGAATACATTTCTCTCTTGTTACCGACACATGCAGCTACCGATATGTAAACACCAAAAATCCAAGATGTCTCTCTTGGCACAGAATATGGGGTCAAAAATTAAGCATTACCAGCTAAATTAATTGAATTAGGAAAGTGTTTACTAGTGCATAGGAAGAAAGAAAGAAATTGATGAAAAAAATAGGTTAGTTAGACTTTGAGTACATCAGTTCTTAGCAAATCAGGAGTGCATATGAGGAGTCAAATGAGAAAAAATGTCTAAAGAATCAAAAGAATCGAACAGTTGGTATATAGTAAACCATAAAAATTTACAATACAAAGTAATTATGTAAAAGTAAGGGTCCATGCCAAAACAAGGACTGCTGATAGAGGGAAAAGAATGGTGCCAATGGAGAACAAAGCTTTGTTTTCTGTCAGTGTTATTTTTTTAACAGAAGAAACATATGCTATTGTTAGACATTAAGGATCTCAGTATTCATTAGGAATGTCAGTTAAATAATGAAGCTTTTAATCATGTGAGTTTCAAAGTATTTCTACAAGCACATTGCAAGATAAAAAGTTGAACAACACTGAACATATTTAAATTTATTAGTTAAAATGAATTCAAACTGCTATATAATGCACTCAGATCTGCTTGAACATGATAGGATCAATTCAAGTTTGAAGTTATATGTGGTAGAAATTCCTAATTCTACATTCTAGTCAAGTAAAAGTTAAAACAACGAATTAGATAGGCCTAAACACATAGTTGCAAGGTAAATCCATTTTAGGACTATGGATTGCATCCCTATTGCCGTATAGGATCAATTCAAGTTTGAAGTTATATGTGGTAGAAATTCCTAATTCTACATTCTAGTCAAGTAAAAGTTAAAACAACAAATTAGATAGGCCTAAACACATAGTTGCAAGGTAAATCCATTTTAGGACTATGGATTGCATCCCTATTGCTGTATTGACAATTTCTGGTGATTGCATTTATTATTTATATATAATATAGTTTTTTTTAATTCATTTACTCATGTATCCCAATTTGATCGGTGTCCCAGTTCATGTCCCTGAACTCATATTGGTAACTCGTGTCTCCTTGTAACTTTGCATTAAACAGGTTAAACTCACATTTGATTTGCTATGAAACTCTGATCACAGAAGGCTTTAGCAAGCTTTCAAGTATATACAAACCTAAGTGGCATCAATACGTATAGAGTACAGATAAGAGTAGGGAATACAATAGATTAGAAATCCTTCAAACGGTTTTACTAGAATACATCAAATGTTTATCTATCTATCTATGCATATGTGCACATACATGAAAAACAAAAAAAATATGAAACATGCAAAGTCTAAAGTAGCCCTCATCAATTTGGGAACATAGAACAGTGAGATTTTCAATGAGTATTTGGGAACATAGAAAAGTGAGATTTTTTATTAGTATCGGGCTTTGGACATAATATGTAGACAATCCATATGGAATGTTTATCTCATCAGTCTATGAGTGTTTTTGCAACACAGCAGTCTAAATATTTGCATCCAATAAAAAGAAAAGAAAGATGTGAGCATTTTCATTTTCCCTTGACATTTTGAAGAAAGTTGAAGACAATTTTACTGCAGATTATCATAATATGCATAATGAGAGAGAAGTTTACAACATTATAATTTTTCTTGAAAGAATTTAAGAAGCTTTCTAATATTTACTTCTAATGAAAAGAAAATTTAAAACACATTCGATTAAGGGCTTTGATTTTCTGGTCAAAAATACCAATTACATAAGTTCCAAGGCAAATTTTATCATGAGATATTCAACATAATAAAATTAGGCAAAATGATAAAGTAATGTGTAGTTTAGAGAGTAAAGAGAGTATTAAAGAGGTATTGTGTATAAGATATATGTAACAAAAATGTAGTTTCGTATGCTTTAGTAGAGACTGGCAAAAACTATGTAATTCAGTTTGGCTATGGTGTTGTGCTACATTTGCTTCCTGCAAGATGAACATGAAGGTGATTGTAAACATTTTTTTTATTGGACAAAATAAGTGATAGGGAGGAGACACTATAGCCTTTGTGAAGAAGTTAAATTTGTTTGTTGTATTTTTTGTTTACAACTAAGAAGTTGCAAGAAGAGAAAGGTTGTACCTTAGTATATTGGCATAATGTGTTCATTCTTTAGGACAAGATGCATTAATGATGACATTGGACTTATTCAATGTAAATTGTCCTTTTTTGCTGAACTCTTGTAACATGAATATCACTTCTGATTTATCTTTGAGGTACTTGTCATAGCTGATCCATTGTAGGTCTGGCAGTAGCATCTCGATGATATTGTTGGTGTAAGAGCAATGTATTGTCTATTTGTTGTCCATTGAAAGAATAGTCTTGAGATAGTGCGAGTAGATATAGGTGACATGTTCATTGCATCTATCACATTGGGTAGTTTCATTGTCAAGTGCTCCATAGGAATCAAATTTATAATTGTATTTTGAGCAAAATGCGTGGAAAGGACTACAAAATGCATTGGCTATTTTCAATGTTCCTTGTACCTGCAATACATATGGAAGTACTGTTTGGTTAGCAAGATATTTTTTTTCTTAATTTTGTTTTAGATTTGCCAGGGAAAAAATTAGATAGTTCAAGAGTTGTTACCTCAAATGTTGAGCGTACTAAACTATCTAAGTGATCCAAGGTCCTTTTGTCATTTAATACATCGATATATGTTGACTGGCAAGTGTGAAGCATGTTGTCTTTGGCATTGATCCGTTTGACAATATTTTTGAAAAGGATAAGTGGAAATTCATTCCTTCAGAGCTATTCTTCCATTTTTAAGAAATGGTCCTCTAAATTCTGGTGCATCTGTAGTTGTAGGTGTAAATAGCGTAAGTAAGAAATGAAACTATAGAAGAGTAATCATGTTAATTGGAAAATAGGTTCAAGAACTAGAAACAATTTAAACAAGAAAGGGGACAGTTGAAACATAAACAAGTACATGAACCTCTTGCATTTGCAACATGTTGTCTGCTTTAAATCACTAATTCTTGCTTTATTTTGAAGCTTTGATAAATGTTTGTATAGCAACTAAGCATTTTAATAATCTTTTTGAAGCATTAAGATGTGTAATTTTTGAACCTGTTAATGGTTAATCCTTAACAGATTCATTATGTTGTAGGTGGGTTGTTAAGATACCCTTTTATTTCATATTACAACCTATTTCCTTTTACACTTTTTACGTATTTAGAATTCTGTGATGGTTTCTCAACTACTTTATAACCTCCAAGTGTTCATGGTCCTCTAATGTGTATAAACTGCTCAAAGGCTATCACCTGTCAGTATGGAAATCAGAATACTCAAAAAAGAAAAGCATAGAGACATGAAATTCTGAACTGTAGTTTATCTATTCAAAGTTGGTTTTTATGTTAGAACATTAATTGACTCTAGAGGTTGAAACCCTAAGAAAACCTACAAGGTTCTAAATTTAGTAGAGTTGTTGAGCACTCCAATATTTGTTGGAAGAAAGGATGAATTCCACTCAAATGTGCAAATGCTTGTCATCATACATTCACAAAACATGCGCAATGTCATCGTTGGCAACTTCACTTTTAGCACAATTTGTGTATGAAAATTTCGTAGACATGGTAAACTTGGTATCTATAGGGGTGGTACTTCATTTTTAGCAGAATTTGTGGATGAAAAACTAGTAAACATGGTAAACTTTGTATCTACAAGCGACCAAAGTGTTTTGCAGAAATGATTAGAAATATGAAACTGTGATTAGAAATGACGTCTCTAGGAAATAATGACATAGACATGTGCAAAGAAGAGTTTGGCAATGGCTTGCTTAGACACATTCTTCTACATGCTAGACAACTACTCTCCATTTGGTATCCTTAACATGAAGATTGGTTTGGTGGAAGTACTAGAAAACTGCAAGAGTCTTGTGGATGCCAAAGTGACTTGAGACTTTGTTGAAGTCTGTTTTCTATATCAACTTCTAGCATTATATCTCTTGAGGAACTTCATGAACTATAGCATTATATGTGTGAAAAATTGTAGAGATGAAAATTTCAGCCTTGGAAGATATATATATATATATACTTAGTTAGAAGTTATTTCAATTTTGGAGGGTTACTCACATGTAACAATTTGATTCACTCTTTAGTTAGAATTCATATTGCAATTTTTAATTTTAGGCAATTTAAAAGGTCTTAAAATAAAATACTTTTGATTAATTAAAGTGTGTATATATTGCAATTTGGACTGTTTGGACTTCAGCTCCATAGTGAACCCTTATGTCCACTCCAAGATCGTCCACTCCAACTAGAATTGCTTCTTGAACACATCACTAAAAATACTATAGATACAAATTTATCATGTAATACATAATCTATTAGATACATGAACCTCAAACTAGCAGAACAAATACTCCTATTGTTAGATTTAAGTGCAAACACCCAAATATTGTCTTAAGAGAAATTAGCAGATGGCTACTACATTCACTCTTATTGGTAAAAGTAGGGAAATCTTGCCTTCACTGAACAATCTCAATTTCAGGCAACTTAAAACATCTTAAAATCAAATATTCTTGAATAATTAAAGTGTGGATATTAAAATTAGATGCTTTGATCAGGCTAATATCTGCTAGATTAAATTAAAAAGTTCCCTTATAGTCATCTAAAAATATGTCGGCAAGTATTTGAGAAAAATACAAAAACTATCTGCGTATCAATTGCAGGTCACTATCGATGTTCCTAATGTAAATGGTCATAAAGCCATCCTTAAGATTCAGCATCAAAAATTTTTGGGTTCAATTCATGGCAGATTCATAGAGGTATGGCAGTTTGACATTGGTCATTACCTGAGACAGAACTGGAGCCATAAAGTTTTTATGCACTCATAGTAAAAATGAGAATTTAAAAAATTTAAATACAATGGAAAAATGAACCTAAAACATCTGAAGGTGAGATCAGTCCCTCCCCGCAACTGCCTTGTATTTATTGCTTGTTAACCCTAGTTGGCAGTTTTCAGTTGGCAGTGATGTCAACATCGGTAACATGTATGATGACTTCCAGTTGGCAGTTTTTGGTTAGCAGTGACGTCAACAGTGGTAACATGTATGATGACTTAGCATATGGTTAAATGTAATACAAAGAATGCTTGGTAACATTGTTTGAATGACATCTCCTAGCAAGTTGACTTTGGAACACATGTTGATCGACATATTGTTAAGTGCTAGGAATATTCTGCTTACTATTTTGAGCAGTTGAAATGTTATTCCACCTTTCTAAGCAGTCAGTGCTTGTTTGTTTTGTTGAAGCCCTCCTTAGGGAAAACTGGAACAACCAGTCACCGGTCTCAAGCAATTGTATCTTTGTTGTTTTGGCATTTCTTTTCATAATTTTCTGCATAGCGTAGGGTTTGATGGAAAATTGTGAAAGAGGTCTGTTGAATCTGAACGTTGACTTCATAGTTTGCAAGCTAATCATGAAAAATCATGAAGGGGGTCTGATGGATCTTCAGAAAGGATGGAGTATTGACTTCGTAGTTTGCAGTTGTGTGTTGGCAAATACATCTGTCAAGGGTTTTTGTTTTGAAGGGATACAATACCTGCATAGCTTGTATTCTTCAAAACAGCACTTTACAGATCTATGTGCTTTCATCAGTTGGGTTTATAGCATTTCTTTATTTGCACCACCAAGTTTGTTCTACCTGTCGATGATATGGGATCTTTTATACATATTGTTGGTCGTTATTTTTGAAACCCTGGGGTTTCACTTGAGTTTTGGAAGTTGGGCATTATAACTGACAGTTGAATCTCGTAACCCTATTGAGGGTTAACAATTTCATATGACTTCTCTTTCTCAAACCGTCTCTTCTTTTCTAAACAAGGAGATTAATGATTGTCTAAAGGACACAGTTACAAAACTGTTAATTGGTTTTTATTTCAGTTGTTTGTTTTCTTGGAACTGCCAACAGTAAATGTCTTTGAAAGGAACATCTTCAAATGTATATAAAGATATAATGTAAATGATGTGTGAGCAAGAATTGTATTTTGTGTTATGCACATACATTGTTGGCAGTATATGTTTTTAGAGAAACAGAGTATTCCTCTCTAGGAAAATATCTTCAAAACATTTGTAATCTTTAACATGCCAGTGAGGCACAGTAATCAGTGAGATTCTTTTATATGCCAGTGAGGCAATGTTATATTCCAGTGAGGCAATGTTGTAAGCCAGTGAGGCCTGTAATTAGTGAGATTCTTTTATAAGCCAGTGAGGCATTTTTGAGTGGTTTTATGCCAGGGGCTTTCCACTAAGGAAAATATCTGTGTTATGATTTATCATTGATGAGTTTGATTCTCATGTCTATTTACTGATCATGTGTCATTTGTCTTAAAGTCAGTTAATTTACTATGATCTATTTAAACTCATACTATACTCCTATCACTATCTAAAACAATAATACTGTGCACGAATGAGTCATTATTTTTCAGTCTCAATATTGAGTTGATGCATTCTTGATTTTAATCAATCTGTTTAATTGTCCAAATCTTTCATGATGTCATCTACAGTCAATGGGAATTTTTTTTTCTGCATCAAAGTTTTTAAGTACAAATTTGAAGGTCACTAAGTCCTGCATACCACTGATTCACCCCCCCTCTCAGTGGTGTTGTGCTCGAACAATTGGTATCAGAGCCAAACCCTTGGAAGAAGTCTAACCAACTTAAGGGTTCCTAGAAGTGGAGTACAATGGGTAAAAAGAATAGGAATAAGGCCTTGAGTAGAGAAAAGATAAATGCTGATCATAAAATTGAAAAACAAGTCTCAGTCAAGTCTAGCAATGGATTGTTGCATGAGTCAACCATGAATATAGATACAAAGTGTCATAAAGAAATCAGTCCTGCAGTTAAGAATCATGACAATGTGAATGTGAGTAGACATGAATTTAATGATTTTGTAGTTGAATTTGATGATGAAGAAGGAGATCTATTTGTGGATGAATATGATTATGAATAGGATTGTGAGACTAATTTAAAAGAAGAACTCATGTGTGCCTTGGATACAATCAAGGAACTTAGAAAGGAGAATAAGAGATTAGAAGAGCAACTTCAACAAGAGATAGAATTCAAGAACAAGGTATGTTCAGATTTTGAAAAAACTTCTTTAGAGTTTAAAAATGCTAGAAATCAGATTGCAGAATTAAAAAGTCATGTTAATGAATCTGATAAATTAATTTTTAGTCTAAAAACTGAAATTGAGGAAGCAAAAAGAATAAAAGATGTAACAAATTCTGATCTTGAGGTGAAAAGAATTGAATGTCTGAGACTTGAAAGTGAAGTTGTCAATCTAAAGAATAGTCTGGATGTTGTCAAAATAAAGAAGTTTGTAAAAGGCACAAATGCTTTAGATGAAATATTGAATAGTCAGAAAAACTACAAGGATCATTTTGGCTTAGGATATGAAAAAGGGGAAATCTCTGGTGTTAAAGATGAAGTTAAAAAGGAAATAGTTTTTGCAACAGTAGATAGGAAGAGTTTCAAGGTTAGGTAGACTCCTAGGCAGAAGATACATCTAAATTATCATTCTACTGTTTCTGATTACGACAAGAAGAGAGAAAAGGATAAGACTACTGATATTGGAAGAAGAAGAACTAACAGTTTTTCAAGACCTTTATCTATCAGGCGATATCATTCGGTCAGGTATAACTATTCTTAGTTTCACGGTTATTGCTATGTCTGTCATAAGTATGGTCATAGAGCTAGGGATTGTAGTTATTATGGTTTGTCAAATCAAAACTACAATGTTGTTTTCTATAACTATAATAAGGATGGACATATGAGAAGAGACTGTTGGATGCATGCAAGATGTGATTATAGAAACTCAAGAAATAGACATTATTATTCTTCTGGCAATATCATATGTTACAGGTGCAACAAGGTTGGACATACATCACAATATTGCTGGAGTAATCTTGTGAGATCAATTAGAGATAACGAAAAGGCAAGCACTTTGGACAAGCAAAAGAAAGAACCTATATTAGTTTGGAGGAGAAAACAAAGTGTAGAAAATACTAGTGAACCAGTGCATAGCTCACAAAATCCTAAATAAGTAGGAGCTTGGAGATAGGGGGAGCAGATTAGTGTTTTACCCTGCATCCCCTAGAGAAGATCAAGAAGTGATTTATTGATTCCATGTTGTGCTATCCATGATGCTTATTCATAATAAAGCGTGGTTGTTGTTACATAAATACCAAAGTTAACTGCATATGGGTGGTTCATGTCTGATTCTATGATTAAATCTTCATGAGATATTGTTACTTCTAATTATGGTTTGTAGTATTGATATCTTCACGTGCTACAAAGGTTCTTAAAGTCAAAGGAGAAGAGAAAAAAATCAAAGTTTTTATCATCTTCAGGATGTTCATGTGTTCATCATGATTTGTGTCTGAACATCAGGATATCATAGTTTAAGAACTTCTTGAGTTTTATTCATAGCCTCACCTTGGTATCTTTGATGGAGTTGACAGTATGTTATGACTCATGCTCAATTTTAAGAAATATGGCAATATTATTGTTTTGTGATAATCAGTGCTATGTATACTTGCCTCAATCATGAGATAGTGACAGTTGATGAGTATGACAATTGCTGATGACAGATCAGGACAGTCTTTGACTTGCAATCTGAATAACATCAGGAGAGTAATTTGTAACTGTAAGGTGCAGTTAGAGACAATTGTAGTGCAAAGGTATTTTAGGTATAAAGTGATAGTGAGCACGTGTAGTAAACTACACTTTCATGATAGTTCTAACAGTGAATTTTGTGGTTGACAGTGACAGTGCTCTTTTTACCAGTACTTTTAAGGTAACTCTTGCTTTCTAAGTATTTATCTTAGATATCTGCCTTTAGTCAACATTTTTCAGCCTTAGATGTAATCAATGATAACTATTGTGTGACAATGGACTCTTGCATAGTATTCTTGCTTATCTGATGTTTGAATAGTTGTGGTGAAGGATAATGTGTTTTTGGATTGGTTACAAATTAGTTGAAACAAGTGATTGGTATATATTGGTGGTTTCACTTAGACCTATGATGCTAATTGTCAATGCTCAGTGATCCCTAACAATGTTCAGTGTATCTTGTAAATGGTATAGTTTCAGTTTGACTGATGACAGGATGTTCTTGAGGTTATTGTTCTTGCTTCTATCAAGTTAATTATAAGTCATATTAGTGATGTTTTTTACTCACAGCCTGATGATGGAAATAGTCCTAGTTTGTTTTGATGCTCATAGATATGGGGAGTAATTTAATGTCAAAAACATAGTGCAATTCAGTTTCTAGATCATGATCAGTATAACAATGATGATGTTTGACAGTGAAGGACAGACAAGGCATATGCACTTTATAAAGTATATAGTTAAGTATGGTGTGTTGTTTGGGACATGATTAGTCATTGAGAATAGTGATATTTCCTTATTCATAAAAGGGGACAGCATTGGTGGTTAATGCCCTGGTAATCATATTTGCAAAATATGGCAAGTATGTAGGACATATTGATTGGTCATGCTTTGATCAGTTATCTTTGTTTCATGTTCTGCATGCTCTAACTGTGGCAGTAATTTGAGCTCTGATAGTGATTTTTTGGATATAACAGTGATTGGTCATTATTGATTCAAACTTTGTTCTTTTGTTTCATCATGGTCAATATGATTAGTATCTAAAGTTCTTGGAAGTGGTTGATGACAAACAGATTTTTCATTGCCTTGATTTTCTTTCTTCTTCAAGGATATTGGAGGTGGATGAAGTTGTAGAATAGTCTTTTAGACAATATTCTTTGACTGTATCTGAGTGCAGTCTCATGTGTGGTACAAAGTAGAAGCATTTACATTTGTTGTGACTAAGTTTCAATTATGGATGAAGATGGTTTGACAGTACTTATTTGCTGATATCTAATAAAAGAACATTTCCTGTGTCTTATTCTGAAGACAGTGATATGTTGCTTGTTTTTAGTATTTTTCTCAAGGTTCCTCTGTGTTGGGTGACAGTACTATTCAAGGGAGTATAAATTCTCTCTGGTTAGAGTGTTGCTAAATAAGTATACAGTGACAGTGATTTTGTGCAGTGACAATGGTATGACATGATTTGCAATAACAATGGTCTTTTTGCTGATAGTAAAGTGAACAAAGCAGGTACATGTTCTTTTCATGACGAGATGGTGGACACCTTTAGATGACAAATTTGTCATCTACATACTTAAGGATAGCAAATGCAAAGTCCAGTGGGTGCATTGTGATGGGCCTATGACAATGTTACAATGATTTTTGGTAACAGTGCTAATATCAAGACAAGACATGGTTTGATATGTAAATGGCATTTCTTCCTTTAAGTCTATGATACATATGCTCTTTAATCTCTAGATCACGTTATTTGATGGTGTTTGTTGACCCCACACATACTTGCTTGCACACAGTGTTTAGTATTACTGAGATCATCCTCAGGGGGAGCTTGGCTTTTGGTGACAATGTCATTTCTATTAGCATCCTCAGTTGTTTATCTTTGCTACATATGGTGCTGCTATGATGAGAGTGATGTTTTTGGGTAGACAATTTTATGATGAATGTTTGGAGATGATGCTATGTAATACTTACTGTATTGCAATAGTAAAAGTGTTATATCTTGATCAGCTTGACAGGGCATTAAACAGTATGACAATAGTGGGTTGTTCTCTGCTTGTTCAGTTATGACAGTACCATGTTAGTCTTGACAGTGATGTCATGCATTTTCATGTTGATAGTATTGTATCACAGTGAATAAATAGTGACATTTTTGGACTAAGGGGGAGATGCTTGGATATTTCTGTCTTGTTGATCACTCTTCTTCATGAGACAGTCATTTTTGTTTCTACTTCTATATATCTTGTTTCAGTTGTTACTCTTGGACTATTTGACAGTGGTGTTGCCTATCCTATTCTTTATCTCTTCTAGTTGTTGGCAGATCTTGACAGTCGGCATGTTCTCTCTATTACTTTTTAGATTCATATTATCTTTGTTGTCTTTTTGGCCATCTTGTTTCTCATAGATTCTTGTGATTTTTGGATTGGGATTCTCGTCACTTGTACAGGTTTTCTTCTTTCTACCTTTGGCCTTGTTGTCAAAAGGGGGAGAGAACACTATCTTTCAGTGGTATCTCATTTGGAGTACTCAGTGGTGATGGTGACATTGGTAGATCTGGCATTAGTAGCCTCTTGCATCTGAGGAGTTGGAGGAGTTGATCCTTGTATCTGAGTTGGGAATCTGATATTGTTTTTGGTATTTGTGTTGGAACTGTTACTATTGATAATCAGATATTGTTTTGGTATTTGTGTTGGAATTGTTGATAATATGTTTTTTCTGATTTCATATTGAGGTGTATCTGCAATTTGTATCTCACAATGTGAATTTTGGTGAGGTTTGACATCAATGCCAAAGGGGGAGTTTTGTTAACCCCAGTTGGTAGTTTTTGGTTGGCAATGATGTCAACAGTGGTAACATGTATGATGACTTCCAGTTGGTAGTTTTTGGTTGGTAGTGATGTCAACATTGGTAACATGTATGATGACTTGGCATATGGTTAAATGTAATACAAAGAATGCTTGGTAACATTGTTTGAATGACATCTCCTAGCAAGTTGACTTTGGAACACATGTTGATCGACATATTGTTAAGTGCTGGGAATATTCTGCTTACTATTTTGAGTAGTTGAAATGTTATTCCACCTTTCTAAGCAGTCACTGCTTGTTTGTTTTGTTGAAACCCTCCTTAGGGCAAACTAGAACAGCCAGTCACCAGTCTCAAGCAGTTGTATCTTTGTTGTTTTGGCATTTCTTTTCATAATTTTCTGCACAGCGTAGGGTTTGATGGAAAATCGTGAAAGAGGTCTGTTGAATCTGAATGTTGACTTCATAGTTTGCAAGCTAATCATGAAAAATTATGAAGGGGGTCTAATGGATCTTCAGAAAGGATGGAGTATTGACTTTGTAGTTTGCAGTTGTGTGTTGGCAAATACATCTATCAAGGGTTTTTGTTTTGAAGGGATACAATACCTGCATAGCTTGTATTCTTCAAAACAGCACTTTACATCTCTACGTGCTTTCATCAGTTGGGTTTATAGCATTTCTTTATTTGCACCACCAAGTTTGTTCTGCCCGTCAATGATATGGGATCTTTTATACATATTGTTGGTCGTTATTTTTGAAACCCTAGGGTTTCACTTGAGTTTTGGCAGTTGGGCATTGTAACTGACAGTTGAATCCCATAACCCTATTGAGGGTTAACAGTTTCATATGACTTCTCTTTCTCGAACCATCTCTGCTATTCTGAACAAGGAGATTAATGATTGTCTAAAGGACACAGTTACAGAACTATTAATTGGTTTTTATTTCTGTTGTTTGTTTTCTTGGAACTGCCGACAATAAATGTCTTTGAAAGGAACATCTTCAAATGTATATAAAGATATAATGTAAATGACGTGTGAGCAAGAATTGTATTTTGTGTTATGCACATACATTGTTGGCAGTATATGTTTTTAGAGAAATAGAGTATTCCCCTGTATGAAAATAATCTTCAAAACATTTGTAATCTTTAACATGCCAGTGAGGCACAGTAATCAGTGAGATTCTTTTATATGCCAGTGAGGCAATGTTATATGCCAGTGAGGCAATGTTGTAAGCCAGTGAGGCCTGTAATCAGTGAGATTCTTTTATAAGCCAGTGAGGTATTTTCGAGTGGTTTTATGCCAGGGGCTTTCCACTCAGGAAAATATATGTGTTATGATTTATCATTGATGAGTTTGATTCTCATGTCTATTTACTAATCATGTGTCATTTTTCTTAAAGTCAGTTAATTTACTATGATCTATTTGAACTCATACTATACTCCTATCACTATCTGAAACAATAATACTGTGCACAAATGAGTCATTATTTTTCAGTCTCAATATTGAGTTGATGCATTCTTGATTTTGATCAATCTGTTTAATTGTCCAAATCTTTCATGATGTCATCTATAGTCAATGGGAATTGTTTTTTCTGCATCAAAGTTTTGAAGTACAAATTTGAAGGTCACTAAGTCTTGCATACCACTGATTCACCCCCCCTCTCAGTGGTGTTGTGCTCCAACATTGCTTGCGCAGTCGAGAAAAAGAGATTGATTGGAAGGGCTTTGAAATGCTTGGACATGATTTCCATCCTCCCACCCGCGGGTCGAACAATACTATTCTTGTCTAGCAGGAGCCCACCCCAACCGTTATTGAATTGACTATTGAGAGGTAGGAGAGGCAGGAGAGGAAGGGCTAGGTTGAGTGATGTTATTGGATGGAAGGAACCAAATTATAAGAGATATGGCAACATAGACAGGCAGGAGATAGACTTCAACTATTTTTGGGCATCTAGAAGGAAAAGATAGTATAGGAATGGAGATGATATAGTGACTGACAATAGCCAAAGTTGTTTGAAAAATAGGAAGCTAGTAAGACATCCAAAATCTCCAAAGAAAGAAGATATATAGCAAGCCAAACTAAATCTCATGCATGTGCACTAAACCCACAAAAGATGTACATTGTGTTTCAATAGGATATAATTGAGATACTTTCCAGAGCAACTAAAATTCATCAAAAGTCATAGCAATGATCATTTCAAGAAGATAGAGAAAAAGGTTTACTCAGTACTTTTACACTCACCCTTGTAATATATAGATTTAGTTGGTCATGTATTTGGTGAGTACTTAAAGACTCCTTAGTAAGATAATGTTGTGGACATAACTCATTGGCTTGTTCCATATTATTACAGTGCAGCATGCGGGTAGACTTTTGAGAGAACTTATAGAGTGGGTCATGAGGGGTTTTGGTCTCTAGTTAACTAAAACATAGTTTCGTTCGAGCTGGGAAGATATGATAAAGAGTTAGAACAAACAAGCTTCTTATAATATAGTGTAGTTACCATAAAAAATAAAATTTTCAAAATGATTTAAAGTTAAAACTAGTATCTGGAACCTTCAAAAGTGCACCTGGGCTTTGTCAAACTCTGGATCTCCATCTTGCACATCAACAATATATTGGAGACCTATGTTTTTTGCTCTTGTAACCAATACACCTATATTTCTTGTAGCATATTGTTCGGTACTTGCCAACAATTGTTTTATGGTTGTGCTAGGGATGAATTTATAGTCAACACAAATTCATGGAATGATTTCTACTATTGAGGACTTTGTTAGAACCAGTATGCAGTCACAATCACCATGATCATAATCTATTCTAGGTACAATCTAGAAGCTGGATATGGATAGTCTTGAACCTAGAATTATTTTGTCTTCATAATGAGGAACAAGATCAGTAGTTACATTTAAGGTAATGGTCATTTCACCTTTTGTTTTTGTGAGGTCTGTGCAAAGTACTTCACGTGTCTTATTAGTCTTATCCAGTATATCTTTATACTTCACAATGATGTCACCTTGGAAAATGTTGCCTGCTTTACAAGCGTTCAAGTCTTCAATTGAAACTTGATTTTGATTCTTTACTTTTGATCTGCAAAAAACAAAACAAAATTAGTCCAAATCTAGAATTTTGATAAGGTAATGTAGATGCAACCAAAGATATTGTTTACCTTTTCAATTGTTGTTGGTTAATAGTCTCCATTTGTTCTTCTGGTCTTTTGGCATTGTCCATTGTAACCTGTATTTTTTTATCAATTTGTCATTTGCATAAATTTGTGTAGGCAAAATGAAAATATGTTGTTGTTCTAATGTTATATCAGAATATGTATAATTGGTACTATGCAGTAAAAGAGTAAGACAATTTGCAAACACAAGAAAATGAAATTCTATTGAAATGATGAAGCTATCCAATATATATGTCTTTTGTTTGTACACATTAGGACTATTTTTTTTAATTCATTTGATTGATAAGATTTTGATAGTGTTGGTTTAGATGCTTTTGAACCAAAACAAATGGCATATTTAAGAATATTCAGTTTTTTGAAAGGATTGAAATTAGGGAAAATCAGTGAGATTGTTGCTGCAATATGCTTTTCATTTGTAAATTTGGATTTTTTGTGTCAGTAAATTAGATGATACATGATTGAACAATGGTTTGTATATAGATTAGATTTTTCAAAATATGTTTTTTGTTGATTTGGATGTTACTGAACAAAAATAGTTGAGATATTTAAGAACATTGAATGTTTTGAGAGGGTTGAAACCTTAAAAAAGTAGCAAGATGGTCACTCCAATATGCTTTCGATTTGTAAACTACATTTTTTTTGTGAGTGCATTACACCATAGATGATCGATCAATGGTCTAGATAGAGCATGAGACCCACTTAACAAGAAATGCATATTGTGGTTTTGCATATGATTCAGGAGCTATTTTTTTGTAGTTTTCTACACACATGTCAATGTTGAAATCTCCCACCAGGTACAAGGTTTTATCTCCATCAATACATGAGAATACTTGGTTGGTGATTGCTATGATATCTACAAATGGAGCATTGGGCTTGGCATATAGGTTACATATGTTAATTTGATTGTTCATAGAGCTTATTGTTAATGTTATTGCTTCTGTATATGACATTGAATGTTGCATTGTTTTAGAGACTAATATGTTTTTCCTAGTTATAGACATTACTTCATGTATATGGTATGTTGAGTAACAATTGAAATCTTTGAAAAGATTATTTGTATGAGAGTCTTGGATATATGTTTCTTGAAGGCACAAGATATCAAATGCCATGATATCAATGTCATTGATCATGTCTTCTAAATGCAGGTGTAGATTGTGACTATTTAATGTGCACAATAGTAGTTATGAATTAGTCTTATGTTTAATATCTCCATTTTCAAATTGCCAATGTGTTGTTGATTTTAGATGAGACATTTCAAGGATTATTTTTTCTTTTATTTTGAATTTTTTTTTGGTAAAAGGCTTTAACAAGAATAATGTGTGGATTGTTTTTGTCAGGGAAAGTGCTATATACATTAATCCATGTTGCCTTATGCCCATAGGATCAAATGCCAAGCCTTGCATTGTGAGTCCTTGAGATCTATGTATTGTTCTAGCACAAGCAAGATGAATTGGAAATTGTTTTCTAATAGTTATTTTCTTGTTGTTTGAGATTTTTTTGATTGGCCTTGTGGTGTGAAGTATAGGTGTCCATTGTTTATCAATACCATTGTTATAACATTGTGTTAATTTAACACGTTGATGGTGGCCAATGTTTGGGTCATTAAATTTTATCCAAACAATGTCAAAAGCATTGGATATGGTATATGCTTTAAATGTTCCATTTGACCCATTGACTAGACCATCTTGCATATCATAATTACTAGCATAGATTTCTACAAGCATGTTTGGTTTCAAAAGTATTTGACATGGTAGAGACGTTCTGTGATTATACAGATGTATTTCATTGCAGTTTTCATCATGTTCATCAATTGCATTTAATATAGTTAGCTCTCTCGGAACCATTGACAACATATTTTGATTGTGTGCATTAACATCTTTCCTTCTATAAAATAGATAGGGGAATGTTGGGTCCATGGGTGGTGAGTACAAACAAGTCTGATTCAAGTACTCTATATCATTATCTATTTGTGAACCTACACGTATTCAATTGAGTATTGCAATAAACTTCTCATCTGTTTGCCGCATAGTTGATTATAGCTCATAGTATTTTATGTTGTCTTTCCAAAAGTTGTATGGCATTAATTCAATCAGTGTTGGTGTATTATCAAATACAACTGAATCTAGTACAGGTTGTGCTTGATATAAATCACCACAGAAAATTGTATCAAGATTTCTAAAGTATGTAGTTGGCATTTGCATTATATCTCTTAATCACTTATCAATGTAACGCAGAAATGTTGCACCTACCAATGAAATCTCATCTGCTAAAAGGACACGCAATTGTTGATAATTCTTTGACATTGTATCTAAGATTTTAGTATTCAATGGAATAAATTCTAATTTGTTGAAAGGTATGCGGAATGCTGAGTGTAATGTTACTCCACCTATGTTGTAGGCCCCTTTTCCTGTATAAGCAACTACTAGGCCATTTGGTTTGTCTAGATCACTATCAATGGAGTTATTATATATGCAAAGGAGAGATTGAAATATTGCTTCTGTAGTAAAAGTTTTGCTAGTGCCTGCTCCACCTGTCAGGAACAAGTGCAGTCAAGTTTTGTTATTTTTTAATTTCTTCAACACAATGTCTTTTACAATTGCTTGTTGTTCACTATTTACAATTCATCTCAAATTGAAGTATTCGATGTTGTTCATAATATGTGGATTTTTCCCAATTTCAAATGCATTAGAGAATTGAGTTTTTGATCTGTTATGCTTTAGTGTTTCAATATCATCTTCTATGTTGTATGTTTCATTCTGTGGATTTTGATTTGAAATGATTGATTCATTCAGAATTTAACTATTTTTAGAATAGATCTTGTCTATAGCTTTGTCAATATCACCCCATTTAGATTTTATGTGGTAATTGTATTTGATATGGTTAGCATTAATTGTGTTTTCATGATATGAATAAGCATGATGCCATGAATGGAAACCATGCTTCAATGTTTTTCATTTATTCTGAAGGGTACATAAAGCAATAAATGTTCTCTGCAATAATTTTCCAAGTCAACATGTTTGTTAAAATTGATAAAATGTATAATATTTGGTTTAGCTTTGCGGTGCATTAGCTTTCCATCTTTTCTATATTCTGATACGAATTGTGCAAGGCAAATATACGTGAGTGTTTCAGGTTGTGCTAAATAGTAATCTATTAAAGATTTACAAGCCACATTTTCTAATTCATCTGTTTCATTGTTCAATTGTTTTGTAGACTATAGAACAAAAGTTCTATCACTATTATCTCTTGTATCAATGAATATACATTTTCTTGAACTATAGTTTAGTGGAATTGATAGTACGATGTGAATAGCATGTTGTGTAGACATTTGTTGTAGATTTAGTAATGCATTTCCAAGTCTGCTTATCATTTTTATAGCATCGATATTATTTTGTTGATGATCCCTACGAATTCTTTTAAATGCATTTGTCATTGTTTTATCCACTTTTGTCATGTAAGAACTACAATACATTGCTGCAGCATATGCATTAAGCACAAATTGTGCATCTGTATTTGCTTTCCATAGCTTAGGTATTTTTTTTGAAAAGTTGTTATTCCATATCTGTGAAGGGTTTCATTTTAAGAAAATTGTAGGCCTATGGGTTGTTGATTTTATAGTTGTGATGTAATCATCCTCATTCAAATTGATGTCTTCTAGAAACATTTGAAAGGAGAATACTTGGTCATAATTAGATT
The DNA here is from genome assembly GCA_027924645.1 of Cunninghamia lanceolata. Taxonomy (NCBI): domain Eukaryota; kingdom Viridiplantae; phylum Streptophyta; class Pinopsida; order Cupressales; family Cupressaceae; genus Cunninghamia; species Cunninghamia lanceolata. The sequence continues at coordinate 4,391,759 of BSBN01001005.1, forward strand.
GTTCTAATATGGAAAAGATTTTTCTTGCCATTGAAACAGTAACTTCATTACTCTCTTTCAGTGGTTCGAGAACCATAGTTTTTTTCATTGGTGGAAATGGGAAATTGTATTTACAATAGTGTTGTTTTGATTTTCTAGATTGTTTTGTATGGTGGTGCCTGTGTAGGATAGCTATTTGAGGAGTCAAGTCATCAGTGTTATAAGTGATGTTTTTGTCAATAAATTGTTTAATTTTTGCAACTTCATCTTTTCCATAAACTGGAGCATCTTTAATCCATAAGAGAAAGTGGTCATGTTCATTGCCACAATTTTGGAATTTAGTTACAGAGAAATAATCCAAGAGCTCTCCAAAGAAAGAGCTATCTGTAAATATCAATTGTTTTAGTGCATTGATTCTACATTTATAATAATGTACACATGTTACAGGATCTTTTTTTATGAGATAGAAAATATTATTCTCATTTTTTGTGTCGTATTCTTGTTGTGAAGATGCACAATATGTATTATGCAAGGCTTCAAGTTCTTTTGAAAGGTGTTCCCAATGTTGTTTAGCACTAGTAAATCTAAGGAAAAATGTAAGCGGTCCAAGTTGTTGAATCATTGCAAACACATTTTTTTAATTGATGTAAATAATCTGGAGATATTCTTATTCTTTTAAAGTCAACTTATCTAATGTCTAATTTGAGAATCTTCTCCAGGCTAGGTTTGCATTTGACATCTTTTGCTATTAGTTTTCAGCCTTTTAACTAACCTTTTCATACTCTTATCCACATTGTAGATAAAATTTGATGTATCAATATCTTGACAGTTTTAAAAAATAGATTAGTTGTATGATATGCAAATTGTCTATTGGAATGAAGTAGTTACCATTGTGCAATTTTTTGATACGAGAAATTCTTGACAATGTCATCATTATGTGGGTTTCCAAAGAATAGTGTGGGAAAGTTCATTTCTTCTGCGTATTTGTCTTTAAAGATTCCAATAGGATAATGGTTTTCTGCCGGGGTAACTTCTATGATTTTGTCTTGCATTTCATGTATACATTTAGATTCTGTGTATCCATGGACCAAGGTCTCACAAGGACTTTGCTCATCTATATCAGATTTTGAGCTTGTTTTATTTGTGCAGATGTCGTCTACTATGCCACTTTCATCATCTATTTCAAGAGATTGTCTCCAGTGCTTATTTAACTAGAATTTTTCATTTTTGTACAGCATTGTTTCACTCAATTGGTTCAAAGCTTTCATTATAATAGTTGAACACAACATTCCCTTCTGATATACATTTTTATATTGTAGTCTTCTTTTTAGGGCAACTGCAATAGTGTATGTTTCATCGGTAGATCATGGAACTGCATTCTGTATAATGTTCATGTTCATTGGGACATTAATGATAGACCCAGTCAATCCCATTTGGGGTCTTTTGTAACCTAATTCCCATATTTGTGCGAATGCAATTCTCAGTGAAACAAGGTGCTCTTCTAGTTGCATAAGCATTTTTACATATTGTAAAGCTATATTCATTCAAATATGTTGTGGTGTTGCATATTTTGGAAGCTTGCATTGTTTCAATGTTTCCTAGCATATGCAACAAATACAATTTGTCAATACATTGTTATTTTGATTTGTTAGTTTATAATATGTTTGATTTTCTTTCTCTTTGAAAGCTATAATGTCTTTCTTAAAATGCAATGTCTGACAAATTGCACAAGTATATATTGGTGTATCTTGAATTTTTTTTTGAAATAATTCTATTGGTGATGCTGAGCATCTAGTTTTCTTGGTTGTATTTTCCATTTGATGATTAGAATGTATTTGTTGTTTGATTTTGCGAAGCAATGTAGTGTTGTTATTTGTCATTTTTTATTTTCTAATAAAATCATCATCATGATGTTGTTGATTAGTCCTCAGAAATTGTTTTAGTTGTCTACATGTGGTACCTAGACTGGTATTGTTTGCTTGTACTAGATAAGGTACAAGCAGCTCAAAATGTCCTTGGAGGGGATTTGTATCATGAAATAAGATAGAATACGATTGTCCTTGGGATGACGGATTGAAGTGCAAGTATTTTTTTCTTGAAGTCATTGACCAAAGGCATATTTGTATGTCTAGCCACTTTGACAACCAACTAATACAAAACAAATCACCCCATAGACCAACTTCCTTATTATTTGTAGAATGCATTGCAGAAATAAGCATTCTATGTAGGTATTCTTCAACATTTTATACACCATGTAGTTCATGCAATGTACGATTATCTAGTTCATAATTATATGAGGTGATTGCTTCTGGATCACCTTGTGTGAGGTAACTCAAGAAGTGGTCTATAGCTCCATTCTATAATTGACTTGATGTGTATTGAGAATGCAGAAGTAACTCTAGCGAGTCAAATAAGAAATCCCCTACATTGTATTTAAATACATTAGTTATACGCAATCCTTCATTTCCCAATGCATAGTTGATGTTCAGAATCTGAGTCTGAATTGCTAATTTGTATTTCTATACATCTATGATATGGTTTTTTTATCAACTACTAGTACTCTTGTCTGTTCATTTTTTCTGCAAACAAGGACAATATTGTTGATATCAGAATATCAAAAAAATGGTGTACCTGTAAAATGTTCATAACCATTGGTTAGACAGTTTTGGTCATTGATAACTACAAAAGGCATATTACAAATTGAAATTAGAAGCAGGTTGTCTCCTAAAAGAAATCTCAATATGCAATTTTGAAATCCATTTTGTATTTGGTTTCCTTATTTCAAATCACAAATAAACATTTGAAAACAAATAAATTCCATGCTAAAATTCTAAATAGTCAAGACATTGTTTAAATGTAATGAAAATAATTGTTATTTTTGGATTGTACAAGAAAATAAGGCATTATAATGAAGAAGAAAAGTCTGAAGGATTTAAAACTAGTGGCAATGGCAATATCAGATTCATGGGCTTGCATTATTTTCTTCACAAAGTAGAGAAATAGAAATCACCATTTGCTAGACAGTCCTAATCATTCATAGCCACAAAAGGTCTATTAAAATTTGAAATAAGAAGCAACTTTTGACCTAAAAACAATGTCGGCATGTGACTTTGAAATTCATTTTATACTTGGGTTCGTTATTTCAAATCAGAAATTAACATTTAAAAATAAATAAATACAATGCTAAAATAATAAATAGCTAAGCCATTGTTTAAATATTGCAAAAATAATTGTTACATAGTTGTCTAAATAGTAGGAACAATCCTTGAACAACTCTAATAACATCTCATATTCTCCTAGCCCTAGGCTTCAAATAATTAGCAATTTGCATAAATGAATAATATATTGAACATATAAATTGAAAACAATGGAAGAAACAAACAAACAAGAGATATGAAGAAGCAAATGAACTTGAATAGATGACAATAACATTTTCCAGAGTTGACTATGACTTGCAAATAAAGGATACACATGGAATTCATGAAGGTTTTAGTACCTTCTGATAAGCTTGTGCTTGGATTTTACAGGTAGGTGAAGGATTAGAATGATGTACAAAAGTCTAAAGGATTGTAAACTAGTTGCAATGGCAATATTATATTCATGGGATTGCGTTAATTTGTTTACAAAGTGAAAAAGTATTGTACATTGTTAAACAGTATGTGCCTCCAAGTGGTTTTGTCACTTGTATAGTCATTAGTAGAATTTTGCTACTTACATCCTGTAAACTATGTTATCTATTTATATTTTGATATTGAATTTAACTATAGCACCTAAAAATAATAAATATAGTAGACATGGATAGCCTATAACAAGATCTGGAGCTAGGAAACCGAAGATGCAATATCAAGATTTCTTTAAAGCTGACGTATGCACAAAAAAAGATATTATAACTACTTGTTGAATCTTGCAAACCATATAACTATCACTGGAATATAATTGTAATTTTAGTTTTCTTGTTATCAAGTCTTATAAAAATCCAGACCAAAAAAGATCAAAAACTATTAGAAGTACTTTTGACAATTTACTATTGTTGTATGTCTTCGCATCCATACTCAAGGATAGCTAACCAGCACCAAAGAAGTACAGGAAGACCAATACATAAAATATAAGTGACATGCAAAAGTGTACAGTGTTTTTCACAAATATCAGTAACAAGGATAATATGACCACTTGAATCAATAGAATCACAAATGATCCCAACATGAAACCATCATTAACAGATGCAGCCATCTCTTTGATGTTCTAGAAAACTATATAAATTGTAATAATAGTGATGTGGGTGGTTATTTCCAAATTGTTATAATTGCATACATGTGATTTGTATAACCCACAAGTCACTTGCCACAATGTGCTTTGAAATGTTTGCTACACCAAAATGCATGATTTTAGTTGTTGCTAAGAAAAATTACACAACCATAAAAGAACAGTTTTAGAACATTATGCATTGTTATGGAAATGCTTTCAAAAGGAAAACAATAAACACCCTATGGACTATTGGTAAAAACCAATAGGCTGGTACATTCTAGCAATATCTAGATAGACCTTATGGCTTTCTCTATCTAGAGGCTATCTCTGTTAAAGATGAAAAGATACAATTATGGTTGTCTTGGAATGTAGGTGAAATGATATACCTTTGATATACTTTTGCAATTATATGTCAAAAAAATAGCAGTACTTGGCTCAAAACTAGTTCTTCAGCTACTAACTTGTAGAAGCCACTAGAAACTAAATGAAAATTAGAAACCTAACTTGTACCAACTACTAGAAACTAAATGAAAAATTAGAAATAAAATACAAAAGGTGTAAACCTTAGCACCTATAGTTAATGCAAAAAACAAAAAAAATGAAATAGGGAAAGTGTTACATACCTAAGAAATGTGACTGATAAGTTCAGTAAACTTGATCAATGCTCACCTCAATTTGCTAAACATCACTTGCAAACAAATGCTCAATGCTCAAATATGTCGAAAAGGATAAAAGATTGAAAAGAATGCTCTAAAAAATGAGGAATATAAGTGTTTTTTGTAGATGGACTGATGTTTTCCCACCTGGTCATTTTTTTTCAAACTTGTGACTAATCTAGGCAATTTACTCGCTAGACCAGTTTGTCCTATGAGAACTTGTGCATTGGCGAGTACTATCCAGAGTTTTTTAAATATGCTTGCATAGTATTTTTTTTTTAAGTATAAAGAAAGGGAATAATAAAATGTAAAATATAGGAATAGGTCTTGGTTTGTGTACTAAATATGTATTTAGGAAAAACATAAATGAATGTGTTCAAAATGGTAAGTTACATTCTTTCAATCTCCCTCCACTAAATTCATATTAATCAGTTAACTATACATTGATATATTAGCTGTAAATCCATTTGTATCCCACTGATATAGCTTCTAACTACCAAGAATCCAATACACAAGACAAATATTTCAATACCCAAATGCAACACAGTACTTTGTGTAACCTGAGATTTTGCACCTCAAGATAATGCAAAAAGAACCAAAAACCAAAGCATATTAACTATGGTTCAAACCTAGGTTTATGAAATGATCCACTTTAATTATGGAATGATGGATTATATTTGAATTTTAATAGGGCACATGACAACATCTAGTAATTCACTATTGCATGCAATCCATCTGGTAGTTTGTCTATGTGATATGACAATATTCAAGAAAAAACTTGTGTATAGGTGGAGAGCCATGGCTAAGTAAATTATTAACAAACACAAGTGGCATTGGTGGCATAGTAAACCTTCAACGATTGGAGCCAAGAGACTATCTAGAGCTAGGCACACTTCCAAAATTTGATGAATTAGCTTGTCTACTAGAACTACTTGAACTAAGAAGCTAAGATGATACAAGGTTTACAAAATTGCTCATCATTGGTGGTGCTTGTGATAGATTGTAAATGTTGGGAGGTGCCAAGGATTGAAAGCTTCTATTTGGAAATGCAAGAACAACCCCATTGTATTTGAATCCGATTGTTTTTAAAACCCCTATTGTATCAATCTGCACAGCAATTTCAACATCTAAAGAATGTGAAATAAAAAAGAATGCTTCCAACAATCTCCATTTGTTTGACTCACTAAACACCGATCAAAGGGCTAGGTTTCACTCTTTGTTGGAATGCTTCTTGAGTGGAATCGGGTATTTACTATAGGCTTTCACACTATTATCCAAATGGAGGCCTAGGCCATCATTATGGCCCCAGTGAAACCTTATGAGCTAGATTGGTAGAAGATAGTGTCACATAGATTCCATGACACTTTTGTCACTTCTAAATAATGGTAACTTGCATGAGTCTTCTTAAGATTGGCACCACTTGTCTAGCATGTTCTTCATCTTTCTTGAAACTTTGACTCCATGTCTTCTCTTCATATTCCTATAGAATGGAAAGTTGCAGATTGTTTGGTGGATTGTTTCTACTATTTCATTTGGTTCTTGGAAGTGAAGCATCAGTGTTAAACCTCTGTTGCATTTTATTCTTTGGACTTTTTGATAATTATTGCTACTTGGAAATGTTTTTATAATCTTTTATAGATTCTTAGTTAATATATTTACCCTTTTTCCTAAGATTTAAATATGAATTAATTATATAATTATTATTGAGATTTATTTGATTAACTTTAAATTTAACATTTCATTTGACCAATGGGAATAGAGTATTAAATTCATTTGCCAAATCCTAAAGTTGAAAATTATTTTTTTTTAACGATTTAATAAATCCAAGCATATACTAATTAGGATTATATATATAATTATAAGATATTATTATATTTTATAATAATAATATATTATAAATTATGACTAATATATTTAAATTAATTAACTTATGACTTATAATTATGCATTATATGAATAGGGATGGGTATATACAGTTAGATCCATAATTAAGATGTGTACTCATAGATTTTAACCTTGATTGTAACCCTAACCCTAATCCTAATTCTAATGTCAAACATAACCCTATCTAGCTTAATTTGTTATATTATAATAATTATATTATATTAATATTCAATTTATCCAATTTTAATTATATGTATTATATTAATCTAAGAATTATTTTGGCTCAACTATTATAGAGTTAATTATAATTATAATGTAACTAAACTATTATATTTATTTCAGTGAATAGTTAAATATAATTGGGATATAATATTATGAGCAAAGTATGTAACAAGGTGTTTGAAAAAATGTATTAAGAATAATGTAATAATTGAGTAATTATGATTAGAAATTATGGTCAATTATGATTGATACATTATATAGTCATAATGTAAATACATTATTTGCACAATTATGTTTTTATTAATATTACTTATAGAAATTACTATCCATTTATCAGATATATATGTTTTAACCATGCATGTAGAATTTAGCTTTAATTGCTTGGCCTCAGCGTTAGTGACTAATATGGTAATCATGAAGAAAAGATGTTACAACTATTTCCTCCTGAGTCTATGATCTGAATTAGTGATGCAATTGCAAAGACAACACACCAACTATGGACTCAATGTATCAGAGAAAAAAAATTAAGGCAATTGACAAAAAAACTAATAAGCGCTGACATAACTATAAAATGGGGATTTATTGCCAAATGAGAGTATAAAATTTCCTCATTTGAATATAGCTATTTTATAGCCATCCAATGTAGAAAATGGAAAATTACTAAAAATAGCAACATGATACCTTCTCCTTAATTATAGATGAGTCACCCTTCAAGTGGCATGTGTTCCTCCTAGAAGTGAAAATTAATTCTTCAATAAGAACAATCTTATTATAAGCTGAAAAGAACTGTTTGTATAGCATTACTTAGATAGTGCCACTAGTCAAGTTCATAACTCCTTAATCAAACTTAAGTTGAAAACCTAGATACATGTTGGAAAGCTCAAAATTGAAAGCCTAGATATGTGAACTAGTTTCAGAAGTGACGATATTTGTGGGCAAATTCCGCTCCAAAGGAACCCCATAAATTCAAATTTGATTTATTGGATGTTGGACTTGGTGTCAAGAGCCAATTAAGTACCTAGATTGGTCATAGGTGCAATGGGCAGTGGAAAGAAATAATCACTACGAGGTGGGGAACAAATTTGTGTTACTGAGGGAGAAGTAAATTTTTTTATCAAGATATTGGACTACTTTTCCAGAAGATTTTATGACTCAATAACATGGACTGTGAAAGCCTCAAGTTAAGGGATATTGGAGTGAACCCACCAATAACAGGGCTTCAGATTTATATATCATGCAAATGAAGATTATTGAATATGAGGGCAAGCCCATTCTAAGGAGTACTAGGGCCTTGAGCACTGAAACAATTGCACACCAAAGTCCCTAAAAATGTAGAAATTAGCATCACATGATGAAAGTGTAGCTGAGGAGGGATTTGGGCCTGAGCTTTGAAGAGATTCAACTCCTCTTTATATAAGCCTTTTAATGTCCCATGGAGAACTAAGTTCTATGTTCTTTTTACTAATGAAGCGACAAGGTAATGGAAGTCTTTAGAAGAAGAGTTATGTGAGGTCGAGGAAAAGCACTGGGTGAGGAAGTTGGTGCAAAGAATAGGCTCGAGAGAACAACAACAGGGGAAGCTAACACAGCTATGGGTGACACCTTGAAACATGCATTTATCCAGAAGGATTGTGCTGAATTAAGAACTACTTTTCTATTTGTCTTTCTATTTTTTTGAAATAAATAAAAATGTGATGATGCCAAGGGTTTATGGAGAAAATCAGAAAAAATCTCAAAAAAAATCTTATCTAAAAAAAATTATAAATTATTATAACTAGCATATTTATATTAAATATAATATATCTAAAGTACGCTGAGAGATATCCTTCTCAGGTGCCTAATGTTAAGATTAGTGATTAAAAAAGTAGGCACCTCAAGAAGGATATCTCTCAGCGTACATTAGATATATTATATTTAATATCAATATGCTAGTGGCATTCGGAGCATAACTGTAATCATAACAATAACACTAACTCTAAACCCTAAATTTGACCCTGATTGTAATCTTGACCTTAATTAAAATACCAATTAATTAAATACTAATTTTAATAATATTAATAATATTTGGCCCTAATTAAATTATTACTATTACATTATTACAAACAAACGTTAATTAAATTAATATATAATTATATCGTATATTAAGACATTAATATAATTAATTTTGGATTACATAACTGAACTTAAGTAAACTATAAAAGTTGAATACAATATATTTAGGGTTAAGGTTATGAGGATATATTTAATTATATGCATCTTTAAGAGGTACAAAGGGTTAGATTTAGATTTAGGGTTAGGCTTAGCATTAGTGTTAGGATATAGGTGAGGGTTATGGTTACAATTATAATTATGACCTAAATTAGTGTTTGGATTAGGGTGGGAATTAGGGCTAGGCTTAGTATTATAATTCGAGAAAGAATTAGGGTTAGAATTATGATTAGAATTATATACCTGGTTAAGCTTAGAATTAGGGTTGAGGTTAGAATTAGGGTTAGGGTTAGAATTAAGGTTGGGGTTAGGGTTAAATAATAAAGTCAAGGTTAGCAATAGAATTAGAATTATTGTAATCATAATTCTATATCTAGCCATAATTCTATATCTAAATCTGACTTTAATTATGACTCAAGTTGTGCTAGCATTACATTTAGCATATATTTCTATGAACATAACCATAACCCTAATTAGATAACCCTTACCCTTACCCTTATTATAACCCTAACCCTAATTTAGTAACCTAATTTAGGGTTATTATTAGAGATTACCCTAATTTAGTAACCCTAATTCTATTTCTAACCCTAACCCTAATTATAACCCTAATCAAACCTAACTCTATCCTTAATTCTAACCTTAACCCTCACCCTAATACTAATGCTAACCCCAACCCAAATCCTAACCTTATTTTAGTAACCCTAATTCTAATTCTAACCCTAAGCCTGATCCTAATTGAAACCCTAACCATAACCTTAATACTAAACTTAATTGTAACTGTAACCTTAACTCTAATTCTAACATTAACCCTAATTATAGTTGTAACCCTAATTCTAATCCTAGCACAAACTCCAACCCTAATTATAACCCTAACCTTATTCTAACATTAACCCTAATCCTAACCCTAATTCTAAACATAGTTCCAACCCTACTCCTAACCTAAACCCTATTTCTAATTTGAACTCTAATTTGAACCCTAACCCTAATTTTAACCCTAACTCTAACCCTAAGCTTGACTATAATTCAAACCCTAATTCTAACATTAACCCAAATTATAGTTATAACCCTAATTCTAATCCTAACCCAAACCCTAACCCTAATTGTAACCCTAACCTTATTCTGACATTAACCCTAATTTTAACCCTAACCCTAACCCTAATTCTAACCATAGTTCTAACTCTACTCCTAACCTAAAACCAACTTCTAATTTGAAATCTAATTTGAACCCTAACCCTTATTTTAACCCTAATTATAACCCTAACCCCAACCCTAATTATAATCCTAACCCTTATTCTAACCCTAAAAAATATCTCTAATTTGAATCCTAACCCTAACCTGAATTCTAACCCTAACTCTAGCCCTAACCCTAACCCTAACCCTAACTATAACTCTAATGCTTACCCTAATTTAGTAACCCTAATTCTAACTCTAACCTTAACCATAATTCCAACCCTAACCCTAATTATAACTCTAACCTTATTCTAACATTAACCCTAATTTTAATCCTAACCCTAACCCTAACTCTAACCCTAACCCTAACTATAATTCAAACCCTAATTCTAACATTAACCCTAATTATAGTTGTAACCCTAATTCTAATCCTAACCCAAACCCTAACCCTAATTGTAACCCTAACCTTATTCTAACATTAACCCTAATTTTAACCCTAACCCTAACCCTAATTCTAACCATAGTTCTAACTCTACTCCTAACCTAAAACCTATTTCTAATTTGAAATCTAATTTGAACCCTAACCCTAATTTTAACCCTAATTATAGTTGTAACCCTAATTCTAACCCTAACCCTAACCCTTATTCTAACCCTAAACATAGCTCTAATTTTAACCCTAACTCTAGCCCAAACACTAACCCTGACTATAACTCTAATGCTTATCCTAATTTAGTAATCCTAATTCTAAATCTAACCCTAACCATAATTATAACCCTAACCTTATTTTAACATTAACCCTAATTTTAACCCTAACCCTAACCTTAATACTAACCATAACCCTAATTGAACTCTAAACCTAACTCTAATTTTAACGGTAACCCTAATTCTAACCCTAACCCCAACCCTAATTATAATCCTAACCCTAACCCTTATTCTAACCCTAAACATAGCTCTAATTTTAACCCTAACCCTAACCCTAATTGTAACTCTAATGCTTACCCTGATTTATTAACACTAATTCTAACTCTAATTCTAAACCTAACTCTAATTGTAATCCCAACCCTAACTCTAATTCTAACCATAACCCTAACCATAATTCTAACCCTAAACATAACTCTAATTTTAACCCTAAGGTTGATCCTAACTGAAACCTTATCGCTAAACTTAATAGTAAACTTAACCCTAATTTTAACCCTAACCCTAACTTTAATTCTAACATTAACCCTAATTATAGTTCTAACCCTAATTCTAACCGTAACCCCAACCCTAATTATAATCATAACCCTAACACTAACCCTTATTCTAACCCTAATTATAGCTATAATGTTAACCCTAACCCTAATCTGAATTCTAACCCTATCTCTAGCCCTAACCCTAACTCTAATGCTTACCCTAATTTAGTAACCCTAATTCTAACTCTAATGCTTACCCTAATTTAGTAACCCTAATTCTAACTCTAACCCCAATCTCAATTCCAACCCTAACCCTAATGGAAATGGTAACTCATTGACAACTTCCGAATACAAAACAATGCAGTTATTAAAAATAGGAGGACTAATTAATTCCCCATCTTTTAATTCCATTTTTGAATCTCCCATGCTTTCATCTTTTTTGTTCACTATCCTTAGTATAAACCTCTGCACCAAATTGGCCTTATTCTAACATGTTGAATTAAGAGGATTTGGCTATTGCTAGCATGAATGTTTTAGTCGCAAGGCCTCTATGTAGCCCCTTTCAAAATACTATGAAGTATGCTGCTTCAAGCCTCTATGAATCTATGATCATCCTCAAATAATTACTTTATGTACCTTCTTTTGATCTTTAGAATAATATTACATTTTAAATACATTTTTTTAAATTATGATAAGATTAATAACAACTAATACCAAGTAATCTTGTCTCATTAATAACAAGTAATTATCTCTACTTTCCCTTTAAAATAAATATTATAACTATAAGATTACTTTATATTTGTAGTATTTTTATGTAGTACATGAATTATACATAATTAATAAATAAAAATAAAACATCTAAATAGATATATTTAGTTGCTCTACATATAAAAATAAAAATAAAATAAAATTTAAACTTACTATTTAAATAAAAATAAATAAATAAAATAAACACCTCACACAATTAATAAATTTGAATAGAGTTACATATTAATTTAATGATTACACTTCATATATATGATTATAATTTTAAAACAAATAATAAAATATTTTTTTGCTAAGAAAATAACCAAGTTGGCTACAAATAAGGAACATATCATGTAGTGACTTAAGCAATAATTATTTTTTTCTATTTTTAAAATTTAAGTCATATAAAACATTTCATTCACTTGGGTACAAATAAGGAACATATCATGTAGTGACTTAAGCAATAATTTTTTTTTTTCTATTTTTGAAACTTCTAATTATTTAAGTCATATAAAACATTTCATTCACAAGAAAAAGATTCATTTGTTTCCTTTATTTAATTTTTGTGGTAAATGTCACAGACTCAACCTTTATTTAGTTTTTTTGCAAAAGAAGTTGAGGAACTCCATAGCAATGAATTATTATTTTTTATTTGATTCTATTTGCTTTGTAGCATTCTTTTCAAACCCTAACTTTTTTTCTCTAAGCTAAGGTTTTAGCAATGAATTATTATTTTTTATTTGATTCTATTTGTTTTGTAGCATTCTTTTCAAACCCTAGCTTTTTTTTTTGTCTAAGCTAAAGTTTTCTGATTTGAAGAGTTGCATATTAGGAAGGAAGCTTTGAAAATATTCTATGACAAAATAAAAAAAATGCAAATGACAAAATCAAAAATAGGGCTCTTCAAAATTTTATCTTATTTCTTAAAATTGGTAAAATAACTATGCATACAGGTTTCATTCAAACTTGGAGTGTAATTTTGTAACCATAATTCATTTATTAACATATTACTCTATAATCTAACATATCACTATTAATTTAATTTAATTTTAAAATACTAAGAAAACATTAAGCAGATTTTTTTGAAAAGAATAATAACTCCATTATAATAATTCCATTATTTTTACTTAATATTAAAAATGTGATAAAATAGACTTTTATTAAATTCCTTTATTTCCACTTAATATTAAAAATATGATGAAGTAGATTTTTTTAAAAATATATATATAAAGGCATCCTTTTGTTATCTAACATCCTGCTATGTAACCCCGAAGGGTAAGAGCCAAAAGGGGATAAGATAATTTTTTGTTTACAAAAGTAAACAACATACACAGATTTAGCTGTCAATTCGATAGATTGATACCATTCATTTTAAACACCAAAACAAATGTTCCTAATCCCATCTGATAAAAACATGAATCCATAAGCATAAAATACATGTGGATCCAATACCCACACCGAAATCCATAAAGCAATAAAGGAACATCACATTTCTTCTCATTAAATACAATGATTACAACTTCTCTTCTAAGAGAGTTCAATTACATAACTACATATACAATTACAATGATATATTCCAAAATATGATACAAGTACATAACATAGTCCTGAGTATAACACAAAGACTGAATAGGTACAATAACTAAATGAAGTGATGGAGAGAGAGATCATCTCAAACTAGCACTCCAAAACCTGTTCGTCGGTCCCCAATGGTGGTGGCAATGCCTCCCAACCATGTGGACTCCTAAGAGACCACCCCACCATGCTTGGAGATAGTCACAAGGCCCAAATGGATGAACAACAACAAGGGGATACAAGATGGCCAACACTCACATCAGACACAAAGCAAACACGGAGAACAATGCATATAGCCAAAGTCATAATATAGGTGTACTCATCAAAGTCATAAGTCAGGTACTACTCACGACCGCTAAGGTGCTAGATACTAGAGTGTAATCATATGAAGTGTCATCATATGTGCTCGAAGGGATGACACACACGGGACCAAGTACCTCTCATACAGACGAGGAGACTCAATCGTGCCTGAATCCACATCCCACAAATGGATGACTCAACACCCCGTAGACAGATAGGCCTTCTCATTGCATCCTTAGCCTTTACAAGTGCTCAAGGCTATGCACGAGGTTTAATTATCTTATTAGTGTTTTTACCCCAATGTTTTAGTTTTAGTTATCACTTATTAATGTAACTCTGCTACTAGTTCCCCTGGTAGCCACTTGCGAGCCCCAGGCCTATAGAGAGCCACTCCAATGGACCACTCTAATGCCTAGACCTTGTTCATCTCGTTTGACTAAACGAGGAATCTAAAAAGAATAAAACATTGGTGTAGAAATTAGAAATAGAGGAATGTTGTCTACAAGTCAAAAGCTTCCATAGACAGTGTAGTGTTATTGAAAACAACCCTATACTAGATAGATCAATTATGTAATAACTCCAGTGACCCCAGTTTAACAACTCTTCACAAAGGAATGCATGAATATCAAGAAAACACAACAAATGGTCTTGCAAGTCTACTCACAGCCTAAATTTTGCATGATGACCGCCTACCAAGACACCAATTTGGTGTATGGAACCCCCTTTGTGTTAGCCCCAAAAGAAAAGTGGATTATATAATTTCTAATGTTTCTTTTGGTTTGTCATCACCGAAAGTAGCTTTGGTCTCATTTTGTACTTAAAATACTATCTACGTGTACAGACAAAAATATATATATAAATATTTACATTTTTGATCTAAATCTGCACCTTTCATTTGTATTACTGCTACATGAAGATATCTTCCACTAATCTTTCTTTTTAAACTGTTAATATAATGACATCTATGTTTAAACTGTTTAACAAACTATTGTGTTATGTTCAATTGTTCATATTTGGAGAATCTGATATATATTATATGAGGTCTATGGTAAATATCATTTCAAATGTACAATAGCCTTAAAAATCATTTTACTCATCTATTATACTTCATAGTCAATTTATTAAGCTGCAGCATTTAATTACAAGAATTGCCAAAAATTTCACTTCTATTCATTAGCTGGATAGCCATAGCCCATATTTTTAAAGCTTATTCATGCTCTTGCCATTTTTAGGCTAGATCCTTTAAGCCTAGCTTATGCTATTGATTTTGTTTATAGTCTCCTTAACCCAAATTTTCTATGTGTCCCACAACTTATAAATCAGAAAACACATGATCTTTCTTAGAGAACCTTCTAACCTAACGAATTAAAGAAGAGTTCCACATGTAAAAGGAATAAATTCAAGGAAAGAGGCAATGTAAATGTCTTGCGTTGGAGTAAATCTGGGTAGTTTTCCTTCAAGCATAGTAACCAGACCATAGTTTTTGTGCTGGAAAGACAAAGAGATGAGGTAAATACCTCTAACAAATTGCACTTTCCTTCTGACTGGTCGCAGTCCTCTATAGACTAGTTGCGCTCCCTTGTATTCATCCTCTTGTCTCTTCTTTCTTAGCCTGTGAATGAGGCATCTTCTATGCCTGAGGCCTTTTTGTTTTTTTTCGTTTTCAACTTTTCCTTTTTTTTTTGAAGGATGCGTGCGTTTCCTTTAAAACTGTCCTCTCACAGAAATTTTCTTCCTATCTTTTAATGAACTCTACTACCCACACAATATTTCTCCATTTTTAAACTCTTATTTTTCTTCTACCCCCATGTGTTGACTGACTTTCCCTGCATACCTACGCTACCTAGAAGATATTTTCCTCCTCCTTATCTTATCTTTGTCGGTCACCAACTCCATGGATATTTCCTGGTCCTGCAATAACTCTCTCTGCAGTCGTTCCTTGCAAGCATTCAAATCTCCACCTAGAATAGATATTTTCTTTCCACCTCATAAGCCACGAAGACATTTTCTTTTTGCATTAAACTTTCCACCAACTGTGAGCATTGTTTTATATATATATATATATATATATATATATATATATATATATATATATATATATATATATATATATATATATATATATATATATATATATATATATATATCTTTTTGTTTTAAAAAAGAAAAGAATAAAGAAAATTATATCTCTTTCCTAAGCATATAGCCATAGCCATATTTATATTCTAATATATTTCTATTATCTTTTGCAAACTTTTATGAATTTTTAAATTTAAAGAGGATTTACAAACTTACTAAAAGAAAGTAATGTTATGGCATATTAAATAGCAAGAATATTATATATCTTAATAATTATAGGGTTAATCTATGATTAGTTAATATTTTTATGATTGACTAACATATAATCATTCTAAAAAATAAATCCTAAAATAAAATGAAAACAATAATAATAAGCTAAATACAATATCTGAATCAAAGAGAATCTTAAATTTATGATAATCCTGTGTTTAATACTATCTCAAAACCCTAGTTTGGTGTAGCTTCCAAAACTTTTTATCTGTTACCTTCTAAAACTTTTTATCTCAAAGCTAACAGACAAGTACTGGCTATAAATTATATTGTTGTAGATCTCTTGGGGCAGAAAAAAAAGAGGGAATAAATAGACAGCAATGAAATGGCTGGTGTACATTGCTCCACACATGATTCTCCCCTCCTACCTATTTACAGAGCATGGAATATAAAACCAAAAGTTTTAAGGTGAGAATCAATTGGTCAACATAATTTTTAGAAATTGGCAGAAGATTGCTTGGAAAAACTGTGTGAGCAGATTATAATTTTTAGAATTAGAGAAGTGATTTGAAAATTGGAAAATTACCTAAAGTAAATATTATACAGGAGATGAGTACCAACGCAGCTACTACTCCGGGCCTTTCTGTGTCGGCACGAAATCATAACAGTTACAAATGAAAGGCAAGATTCTGCGTACAATTGATTATGTAAAGAAGTAATTTTAATTTGTATTATGTAAAGAAGTAATTGATTATGAGCGTTAGAGACACTCTATCTGTGCCTTGTGCCTTGTCCCTGGCAATGTGCATACACAGCGCCTGCAACGCACGCAGTATGGTGGAACCCTCAACTTTTGGCTTTTATATAAAAGTTGAGGGACTGAGGGTTTTGCAGTACTAATTTTGCTATCCGCTGGACATCTGAAAATGGAGCCATTAAATAGAGCCTGAAAAATCTGAGTAATGTTGAGGGCGGCATGGGTTTTGAAACAAGAGATCAATGCAGCAGACTGGAAGATTTGTCCCTGGTTCATCCTGACCCTATCCCTAACATTGGCCGTAATAAATCTGCAGACGAAGGCGGCAAATTTACATCTCTTGTGGATTCCTCTTCCTCCATAATGAAATATCTAGAGTTAGAAGGTTCTGCCTCGTTTTCTTCCTCTGACTTGGATCTGCTTTACCAAGGTTTGCAGAGGCTGTAGTGTAATAAACCTAAAAATAGAAGATTGAAAGGTAGGCAGAAGTCAAGCAGATCAGTCTCAAGCTACAACAAAAGTAATGCAGGAAAATCTGGAGGGAATGTTTGCAGGGGACGGCAGGTTTGCACCTGCATGGCCAGCTATGCTGCAGACTGTGCTGCCATATGCTACTGCCCCTAAGCCATTGTGCATCTCTTCATTCTCGCCTTTGTAGTGGCCCCTTTGTGTTCTTGTTAGGAAGGCTTTGTGCTATGTTAAGAAAGGTAAAGCGGAAGCATTGTAAGAGGAATGATGACGATGATGATGAGAGGGGAACAGAGGAGTATACCTATGCAAACAATTGTTAACAATCAAAAATTGGTTATGATAATATCCATCAAACCGCACCTGCTCTCTAATATCCTGCAATGTGACCCACCCAGCTGCAATCCATAGCTTAGGGTGCTCAAAATCCTTGCCATTGTTAGGATAAAGAATGAGTTGCTCAAAATCAAATATATTAATCTCTGGGTGTTCCACAATCTTAAATAATCATTCACTCATTCTCAAATAAGCGTTACACAATCATCCATTTATATTATTATTATTTTTTGTAGAGCACCAATTATAGATATTTATTTAATTCTTAAATGTAATTTAGATTTTTTTTTTTAGTTTATATTTACGACTAAAAATGAGTGAAATTATAAAATATAATTTATAATTTATAATATTATGTATAATTATATTAAAGTTATATAATATATTATAATTATACATAATATTATAAATTATAAATTATATTTTATAATTTATATCTTTCTAGTTTTTTTGAAATAAGTAAAAATGTGATGATGCCAAGGGTTTATGGAGAAAATCGGAAAAATCCTCCAAAAAAGTCCTATCTAAAAAAATTATAAATTATTATAATTAAAGTTATATAATATATTATAATTATGCATAATATTATAAATTATAAATTATATTTTATAATTCATATATAAATCAGTATAAAATTATAAATAGTATATTCTATAATTATAATTTATATAAAAAAAATAAAATTTTAAATTATAATTAAATTATAAAAATTATGATTTATATATAAATTACAAAATATAATTTTTTTAAGGGCCGGGGACAATTCCAAGCACTTAATTGTTCACATATAAAAGTCTATAAGGCTGAAAATTTTCTAGGCTCATCTCTCTCTAGTGTTTGTGAAACCCAATTCTAAATATGCAACATGTAAACACTATAAAACATTGACTCTATTTAAGTGACAACTATCTAGTGGTGCAGAAGAATCCATGAGGTGTCGAGCAAGGTTGTTCTAAACTCTGGAATAGAATGAAAGAGAAATATCATATAGCCATGAAATTTACATATGGCTATCACCATTTGTCTCTCTCGACTGTTCTTTGTGATCAGGACAAAATTAGTAGATTACACGAAGTTGCTAGTCATCAACCCAATGGATATATTCTTCTATATACCCAATATAAATAGAATCATCTATCCCCATCACCACCAAATAGAGCCTATTTGTGGCTTCCACAATGTCAATGACATCATCTTATATAGGCTTAATTTTTCCCAAGGCGATTGTGAGTTCAAAACTTGCCCCCAATCTTTGAAAACGCAAACACTTTAGAGTGCAAGCCCTCCAACAAAAGAGGCCACCTGAGGTCAATAATGTAAGAACAAGCCTAGCTTTGATACCATGTGAGAATAGGCCTGGCTCTGATACCATGTAAGAACAGGCCCAAAAAACACCAAAAAGATAGGGCAAAATATAACATTAATGAATAGAGAAAACACAGGGTAAAGGAAAGTTGAATAACCCAGAAATATATTTATCTAGCTTTCAATACATTACATCCAAATGCTATGTCTAGCAGCTATCCAGATGCTGTGTCTAGCAACTATCTAGATGTTGTATCTAGCAACCATCCAAAGGCTGTGTCTGGGAGCTCTCTATAATCACATATATATAGGTACAAAGTCCTTGAAGCTTGAAAGCTTCTAGTTTTCTAGATAATTCTAAAATAGCTCTTAGAATGTTCTTTTCTAGAACAGCTTCAAGAATGTTCTAGCTTATAGAAAACTCTAGAAACATTCTATCATTTTCTAGACAATCTTAATCCTTAACATCCCCCCTTAAGATTGGCTATAATAATACAAAGAAAATACAAATGAGAGGGGAAACTTATACTACTATCCCCCCTTAATGTTCACCTCTAACATATCAAGCATTCTTCTATCATATTCCTCTTTCATGGCTTGCTCCCATTCTTTCTTCCTTCTAGCTTGCTCATATGAGATTGGATCATTTATATGTAATACTTTGGCCATGAGGGCACTACCAATAATACTTCTAGCTTGTTCCAACTTGCATTTCTAGCAATATAACAACCCTACAAAAAAAATCACTCTAGCAATATATCAGCCTTGCAAACAAATCACTCCAGCAACACATCTACCCTACAAACAAATCACTCCAGCAATATATTTCTAGCTGAACTTCCTACTAAATCTCTAGCTGAACCTCTTGATGGTCCTCTAGTTGAACCTAGAAAACATTCTAGTTGAACCTCTAGCTAAACCAGGAAAATATTCAAGTTGAACCTGGCTAAAACTCTAGCTGAATCTCTAGTTGAACATGGAAAACATTCTAGCTGATTTTTTTTTCCAACAATCCCCCCTCAGCGTTACCCAAGGGGATTTGAACCCATGACCTGGCTCTGATACCATGTAAAAACAAGCTTGGCTCTAATACCATGTGAGAATAGGCTTGGCTCTGATACCATGTAAGAACAGGGCCAAACAACACCAAAAAGACAAGGCAAAACATAACATTAATGAATAGAGAAAACACAGGGCAAAGCAGAGTTGAATAACCCAGAAATATATTTATCTAGCTTTCAATACATTACATCCAAACACTATGTCTAGCAGCTATCCAAATGCTATGTCTAGCAACTATCTAGATGATGTATCTAGCAACCATCCAAAGGCTATGTCTGAGAACTCTCTATAATCACATATATATAGGTACAAAGTCCTTGAAGTGTGAAAGCTTCTAGTTTTCTAGATAATTCTAAAACAGCTCTTAGAATGTGCTTTTCTAGAATAGCTTCATGAATGTTCTAGCTTATAGAAAACTCTAGAAACATTCTATCATTTTCTAGACAATCTTAATCCTTAACAAATAACAGCAAGCAAAGTTTCCTGAGGTTGGCTATGGGCTTTGCTAGACTGGGATGCGGTTATAAACCAAAGCTTCAAATTACCTTTCTTTGGCTGATTTTTTGCCATAATGATATCATATATTCCACTATTTACAACCTCTTTTACTACTGCTTTAGCTATTAAAAATTGTAGCTCATATATTCTCTCCATATTTATAGTTTTTTTTAGTTTTCTACCAAGCTTATATATTCTCTCCATATTTATAGATTTTTTCAATTTGCTACCAGTAAGAGTTTATAGAGTATCCTTAAGCCTTGGGATGTTCTTAAAACCCTAATATACCCACCCGCATGTATTTTATGGCCTGTTTTCACATAACGTCTCTTATCACTTCTGAAGTCGGAAGAAATGGCTAAGGGTTTTCAGGATGAGATTGAACCTGAGTCATTATTGTAGTAAGGGTTTAGGATTCACCTTTACTGCTCAATTATTCTCTCAAATTCGGTTAGAATGAGATTGAAACTGGGTCATTATTGTGTCAATACTTCGCCATTATTACTTAGAGATTCTTAAGATGAGATCGAAACTAGGTCATTATTGTGCCAATACTTTAGGTTTACCACTCAATTTTAGGTTTTTAAGATGAGATTGAACCTGGGTCGTAAGTATGTGAATATTTTGCCTTTACCATTTAATCACTTTGTCAAAGGTTCTTAAATGACATCGAACCCAGGTCACCATATGGAAAGCTTTGTATTTGCTTCTCAATTACTCTCTCAAACTTAGAGGTTCCTAACATGAGATTGAACCTGGTTTATTATTGCGATAACACTTCACCTCTACTACTCAATCACTCTTATACTTTCTACTTCAATTTTATGTTTTTTGTTTTCTTTATTTTTAGTGGTAGTATTCCCTATTTAGGGGTGCACTCAGAGAGTAGGGCACTGAAAAATTAGGCAGTGACTCAATCTAAACCATGCTTGGTTTACTGCCAGGTAGTAGCTTAATACTAGTGTAACATTTGATGATGTTGCTAGGGTTGATGAGGCCAAGTAGGATTTTAAAGAGATAGTGCAGAGAAAGGATTCCCAAGGGGGTCTTGTTAGTGAGTCCTCCTGGAATTGGTAAAACCTTGTTGGCAAAGGCTATAGCTGGTGAAGTAGAGGTTCCCTTCTTGTCAATTTCTGGGTCAGAGTTTATAGAGATGTTTGTAGGTGTGGGGGCTTCTAGGGTCTATGACCTATTCAAGAAGGCAAAGGAAAATGCTCCTTCTATTATATTTATTGATGAGCTTGATTCTTTGGCAAGGTAGAGAGGGATTGGAATTGGTGGGGGAAATGATGAGAGGGAGCAGATCTTGAATCAACTACTTACTGAAATGGATGGATTTGAAGGGAACACTGGAGTCATTGTCATTGCTGCCACCAATAGAGTTGATGTGCTCGATGAAAGTGATAGTGAAGATAGTCATAATGCAAACACTGATGTTCCTACTTCTCCGTAAGTTTCTTCTACTAAAATTGTAACATACACTAGCACATACTCATCTGCAAATGGATCTGATATGTTCCAAGAAGTATACAAACAATGAAGCTTTTAATCATGTGAGTTTAAAAATATCTCTACAAGTACATTGCAAACTAAGAAGCTGAACAACACTAGACTTATTTAAATTTATTAATTAGAATGAATTCAGACTGCTGTCACTCAGATCTACTTGAACATGATAGGATCAATTCAAGTTTGAAGTTATATGTGGTAGAAATAATCTTAGTATTTCCTAGGCTACTCCAGGAGATAAGTGGCTATTATTACAGAATGTTATTGTCACATGTTTCAAATGGACTACCTCACCAGCCATGGAAAACTCTTGTTTCCCTGATTTCAAACAAAAAAACATTCATGGGGTTAACCCAAATTCTTCAACAAATACAATTTTTATAAACCAATAAAGGCTTTAAATTGATGCATTCTACAGTATCAATTTTATATTTTTTGTTGATGACTCTAACCCTTAAAGTTCCTAGAAAGTTAGGTTTATGATATTTTACTATTTTTTATTTTCCAAAATAGTATACAGCAATTAAGAAAATCCGCATCTTTAAGTTCAGATTACAAAATCCGCTAAACTTCAAAATTACCATGAATACAATTGTGGAAAATTGGGTGCAAAGATATAAATACCTGTTCTATTTTACAGTAAAGGGTTCGTTTTATTAAATTTTCAAGATTGTTAGAGTTCTATAAAGCATATAAAGTTGAAATATTGAAACCAGGGCACTCCATTAGACCCCCTCAAAGTTGTAAAATCTACAAAATAGGCCAACATGAGATTGGTAAAGTTTGAAGCTATCCATAAGGTCCCATTCTAGCTAAAGTATACCACACCCAAATGGCATGAAATTATGAAAATAAAAGGGGATGAAGAGGCTCATGCAAGGCCAAGTGTTTGTAGAATAGACAAGACTAGTTCTTTAGAGAGTGACAAGAGATAAGTATCCACTAAATCCTTAAGTACGAAGGTCCTACCAAATATTAACAAGGCTTCAAAGATTCAAGCCACACCACCAAAAGATACTCCTCTCCACAACAGGAATGACCCCACACATAGCAACCCTCTCTAGTAGCTTGCGAAATAGAGGTCAGGAAACATGAAATACAAAACCAAAGCATACAAAACTTTTTTAATGCCTTATGTGTATTAAACTTGAAGGAAAAGGCCACTTAAATCTTTGATTCATTGTATCTATAGTATGAAACACCCTAGAGGCAGATGAACAAAGAGGTCCCAAGCACGGGATATGACCCCTGCATTTTTCTGAAGGGATGACACCTGAGACTCTAAAGAGTAGACCTTACAAAGATGTATTGCAATCAATGAATACAAAACAAGAGTTTTACAAGGCTAAAACAATATTTATTCAAAACCTACATTTCATCATAAACACAACTTAAGAAGAGAAAGAGCCTCAAAATGCCCTTTGAGACACGATTTTCCTCATATTCAACCTACTAGCTTAACTCACCCTGTCACCATTGTTGCTTTTTGAAAATGTTTCTTGAAGCTTCTAAACAAAGAACTAGTATGATTTAAAATACCAATGGAAAGAAACAACAATATGTTTTAAAAAATTCAAATTTGATCTGCATAGCTATTGTACATAGATTCTACCCATAGTGAAAACATTTATCAAATAGAATTCCATACACAGGCTTACCACAGATGCAGATGCCCACTCTCTCTCTCTCTGAGTCCAAACAAACTGACAAACAGATATCCAAAACCCATACAAATTACCTCTGATGAAAAAATGACCTGTACAAGATATTAAAAATCATTAATTAAATTGTCCAAAATCTATACAAATTACCTCCGATCAAGAAATGACCTATACAAGATGATTCAAATTCAATAATTAAATTGCAAATGAAATAAATTCAACAAGCCTAGCTATGCCATCACTTTGCACAACTTGACCTGTCCTCAATGAAATGACTATTAATAATTTTTTGAAATAAAAAATTTAATTTTTGCACTTACTGTTTGAACCAGCAACAAATAGGAAAGAAGATAAATTAAATTTTCCCATTAAATAATTAACTTAAAAAATCAAAGACTTTAATATTTTGCCCTGATTTTTCTGTTTGCATGCCTATTGGTAAAAAAAGTTGAAATATTGCATCCAACAGATGCATTAGTAATCATGTCGAAGGCAGGAACTAATAATAATAATACTTTTATAATTTAAAATGCATTAAAATATTGTAAGTTTGAAGAATAAAATAAAAAATGTACATGATACTATAGATTTTTAACTTTTTACTAAACAAAATTGAAATCCTAGATTTTAAACTCTTGATTAAATAAAATTGAAATTCGAAAAATAATCTAATTTCATAAAATATTGAGTACTATTAAAATTTAAAATGCATTAAAATATTGTAAGTTTGAAAAATAATTACACAATATAATAACAATAACATATTCATATTTATATCAAGTATTTTATCTTAATCACTTAATTATTAATTTAAGTAATAATAGTAAGTACTTTTAGAGAATATGATTTTAATTATTTTAATTAATTTAATATTGTGGTTTAGTAATAATTTTTTCTAAAGATAAAGAATTGTTTATCATTTCAAATTTGTAACTATTATATTTTCAAAACTAAATTTATAAGGAAAAATTTATGCGAACTCGTTTTGAAATGTTTTGGGTAAATAAAATTGAAATCTAAACATAATTTTATTTGGTAAAAATAAAATAGCACTAAAATATTTACTTAGCTATAAAACTAAACTTTACAAAGCCTATTAAATAACACAAATATTTTCTTAACTATAAAACTAAATTTTAAAAAGCCTGCATATTTATATTATGTGGAGAGCCATGGTCCTAATTGAGTGTATAGAGCTTTGAAATGTCTACTTAAGATATTAAAATGTAATAATATTAATACTATGACAATTTATAATTCGTTAAAATATTGTGTGTAATAATGTAGCAAAATATTTTTCTTCTAGATTTTTAACTTTTTAAAATTGAAATACTAGATTTTTAACTCTTAAGTAAATAAAATTGAAATCCCAAAAATAATCTCATAATTATGGCCATCCATTTAGGCATGCCTTAACTAGTGGGAGACAAAATTTGTGTTCATAATTTGTTTATTTGCCACATCCTCCCCTCAAACCAAAATTCTCTCCTTATTTATAGCTTTTTGTTGCACTCTTTGACAATCAATCCGTAGAGAAGGGGTCATTTTTTTTCAGCCAATGACAATACAGATAAATTATTTTTCAATATATTTTTTTAAAATTTATCATGTAGGAAAAGTACAAATTTAAATCACATTTGCCTAACAAGAAAAATAATCCTGTATTTTGATTGGTTTACAATCAATAGATTAATAACTAATAAGTGCGAACTCATTTCAATAGTACTGCCAAAGGTAAGTACTAATAAATTCAATAGGACAAAGAAAATCTCTTGATGTAATTTAGATAGATTTTTCAAAAGATAGTTATTATAGTAAATTATATAACTGATATCAATTTTGTTGATATGAATTTTGTTAATATGAATTTATCAATTATGTACCAAACAACTACAACACAACCACATATATTTTAATGGAAAAACTAAAACTATAAAAATCACTGTGAAAATTAGTTATTCAAGTAATATTTCTCAATAACAACGATCTAAGCCATTGGCATGCTCACAGTTTATTGAAATTCAATGCTGAAAATGAAACCACTGGCTTTTGGCAGATACAACAATTGTAGAAGGATGTTTTATTGCAGGAGCCACTGAATCAGGAACGCACAATCCTCTGAATTCCCCGTCGGTCTACAGGCTGGTTTCCCATTCCTTGGTGCTTACCGTTGCATTTACAGGGAGAATTCCCATCATTTTCTGCTAAGCAGAGACCTGAGTTGCCATTGAATGAGCTCGGCGACGAATTCCAGAACTTGGACCATGACTTGGGTATGCATCCTGTTAGCTGGTTATCCGAGATGTGTACATGAACAAGAGACTTCAAACCATCAAGTGCAGAGGGAATGTTGCCACTTAAATTGTTGGACGATAAATCCATGCTCTCTAGTTGACTCAGATGCCCCACTGAATCTGGGATTTCACCACTCAATCTGTTGCTGCCAAGATTCAGTAGCTTTAGCTTGGACAGTCGCCCCAGTTGTGGAGGAATAGTACCAGACAGCTGATTATCATACAAAAATACATGACTCAGACGCCCAAGATTGGTAATCTGTGGTGGTATGCTTCCTGTGAGACGGTTGTTGTACAGATACACTTCTTTCAGGTTTTTGGCTTCGAAAATATGTGGAGGTATTGGGCCACTTAGTGAATTATTGGCCAGGAACAAAACCCGTAAATACTGCAAGTTACCCAATACAGGAGGGATGAGCCCCTCTAACTTATTACTATGTAATCTCAGGTCCTTCAGCAGACTGCAATTTCCAAGCTCTGCAGGGATGCCGCCGGACAGGAAATTTTGGTTCAAATAAAGCTTGTTCAAATACTTTAGCGATCCAAGAGAGGAAGGTATGGGCCCTGTGAGCTGATTCTGGGAGGCAGATATCTCGGTGAGATTGCTGCACTTGCCCAACTCCCCCGGTAATTCTCCACTGAATCGATTGTCCGAGAAGTCGACGTCAAAGAGATTTGAGCAGTCACCAAGTGATTTGGGAATATGGCCTCCAAGATTATTGGAATTAACATACAGGTACTCTAAATTTGACATTTGGCCAAGGATTTCCGGCAGCTCTCCAGACAACCGATTCTTGTGCAGGTAAAGCTCTGTGAGATGGGTGCAATTGGCAATGGATGAAGGTATTGGTCCCGTTAGAGAATTTTCTGCGAGCGATAGCTCGGAGACGCTTCTGAGACTTCCAACATATGAAGGGATCTCTCCTGTCAAATTATTGGTGTTCAAATAAATTACCCCCAACAGGGGAAGCTCAAAAATTGAATGAGGAATGCTTCCGCTGAGGAAGTTGTATGCGAGCGACAACGATCTGAGGCTTTTGATGCCACTCAATTGCACGGGGATTTGGCCGTGGAGATTATTCTGTGAGAGATCTAAAAACTCTAACTCTGTGCAATTTTCAAGCTCGGGAGGAATGGTGCCAGACAGATTGTTTACATCCAAATAGAGCTCTTTCAATTTACGTAGGCCACCGATAGCGGGAGACAGCGTTCCAGAGATGTTGCGGCCGGTGAGTTGGAGCATACGAACAGTGTCCTCTTCATCACATATCACTCCTTCCCAATTGCAGGGGTTCTCGTCCGACGATCTCCAATTGCTAAAAACATCAGGTGGCGCATTCAAGTCTTTGAGGAGAGAAAGGAGAACGGAGCCATCATTGTTGAGTGCTCCGATGAGATGAAACTCCAATGCAAGTGTAACCATCACCAAGCTGGTAATTACGCATAGTAACCTCCGCATTTTGGTTCGTGTGAAGTGAAACCCACAAACAAATCCAAAGTCTAGCACGATCTGTGCAGCTTACACACCCTGCTGCGACCCCCGGCTATATATAGATCACTAGGTACTAGCGGATAATCTTATGGTTAATACTATTTTTAAATATCATTCATTTTAAGAGTGAAAAATTTAATTTTGGTTAATAAAAATAGGACAAAAATTTACCATTTGTTGTAGATGAGGTGTCAAATTGTTATACGAGTGTTTGACCATTGAAATGGATGATGTTTAAGTAAATGGAAAGTGTTGAGTAGTTATAACTTCATATATTAATGGACTAAATCAAAGCTTGTGAGCTCCAACAACCCCTTTTAAAAGACCTTAAATGTTTTTTTTTTTTAATTAATGATGTAAATCACTAGTGTAGATATCTTATTTAAAAAATAACTAAAAGTTATTTTATTTTTTTATAATCTGTGAACATTTTGTAATACAAGCTCATTGGCCAGGGGAGCTTTAAGTGGTGAGTTTGAACTTTGGTGGCATGGATAACAACATCACGCTTTAACCATAACATTATGCCACACTAAAGAGTTATTTTATTTTATTTTAAAATTATTTTATTTATTATGTGGATATACAAATTTTAATTTTTAATTACCTGCAATAGGAATACTTAGCAAATAGAGCCAGCGCCCACCCTTAATTAACAATTATTTATTTCTAGTGTGTGTTTTTTATTTTTTAAGACCACCATTCATTATTATTTTAATTGTTTTGTTTTTAATAGATAAAAATATATATTTGTTTTGT
The DNA here is from genome assembly GCA_027924645.1 of Cunninghamia lanceolata. Classification (NCBI taxonomy): domain Eukaryota; kingdom Viridiplantae; phylum Streptophyta; class Pinopsida; order Cupressales; family Cupressaceae; genus Cunninghamia; species Cunninghamia lanceolata. The sequence goes on from BSBN01001005.1 coordinate 4,420,347, forward strand.
TGTATATTTATTTTATTATATGTTTTATTTTTGTATTTCATTATGTGAGCTTTATTTTGATTTTTATGTACATGGTTAGATTTGTTTTGTGTCATTATAGAATGAAACTTTAACATAATTGCATAAATGATATCAATTTGTGTCAATTGATATTGATTATCAATCAATTGATACGAACATACCTATGTTTAGAAAAATCTATGCAAAATATGTGCTAGAAATCATTTTCAAGGCACCTACTCCAAGTAAATCACAAATCCAATGCCAAAAGATATCATTTTGGAGGTGTCTATTAAATAACAAGTAAAAATGAGAAAACAAACAAATAAACTAAAAGTAAATATTTTTAGGTCATTGAAGATTGCCTCTACACCTAGGAATGCTCAATGGACAAAATTGACTACAAAACATAGAGACTCAATTTTTTTAAAACTTTTCTTGAAAATGTAAATAAGATATTCGGAGGTGTATCTAATGCAAGAGCGTCCCTAGATGTAGAGGCAATATTCCATCAACTAAAAATATTTTCTTTTACTTCATTTGTTTGTTAGTTTTTAGTTTCTAGTTAGTTGCACAATAAGCCAATGTATTTGTGATGTAAATGGAATATACACCTCCAAAATGATATCTTTTGGCTTCATGGTACTTATCAATTTTATTGTTTTATTTTTGTATTCTTCACCTTAATATTCATTACCCCATTATGTTTGATTATAAATATATCTTCTTCCCAAAATATCTATTTTAGTCACTTCCATAATTTGGCTATGTTGTAGTCTAGATAGGATTTCTAAGTCATGTTCTATTATTTTTTGTTGAGTAGGTCAATTATCTTTGTTTTTAGAATCACTATATAATTTTCACCATCTTTTGGAATAGTCATTCACTTGACATGCAAAATATTATAATTCAATAACACTCAATGTGATTTTATTTCATCATTATCAAGTCCAATATCTCTTTCTATATAATGAAATGACTTGTAAAATAATAATTCACAATAGTTAAAATACATATTGAATGAGGAAATGAGGTTCAATGGATAAAATTTACTATAAAAAAAAGACTGAATTTTATAAAACATTTCTTGAAAATGCAAACAATATTTTTGAACGTATTTCTAATGCAAGAGCATCCCTAGGTGTAGGGGCAATCTTCTATCAACTAAAATATTTATTTTTAGTTCATTTATTTGTTTGTTAGTTTTTAGTTCTTATTTAGTTGCAAAAGAAGCAATTGTACTTGTGATTTAAATGAAACAGACACCTCCAAATGATATATTTTGGCTTCATGATACTTATTAATTTTATTGCTTTATTTATGTATTCTTCACCTTAATATTCATTAGCCCATGCTACTTGTTTATAAATATCTCTTCTTCTCAAAATATCTATTTTAGTCACTTCCATAATTTGGCCATGTTGTAGTCTAGATATGATTTCCCATTTGTGTTCTATTATTTTATGTTGAATAGATTGATTATCTTTTCTTTTAGAATCACTATATAATTTTCAACATCTTCTAGAATAGTCATTCACTTGATATGCCAAAATTATAATTCAAACACTCAATTTGATTTTATTCCATCATTATCAAGTCCAATATCTTGTGGAAACCAAGAACTATCGTAGAAGATTGCGAGTACCAGCACAAGGAGTTATAAGAGATTGAACAATTGCACACTCAACACTGTCAAAGACATAAGAAATATGCAAAGCAAAACCAGATAATAAATTAGCTCAATGATAAAGTACATATAGGCATTTAGTCTCTAAGAATAGACATGCCTAAATAGAAAATTCAAGCCTAAGAATAATAGTGGCCCAAAGATAGGCATGTAACTACTTAACTTAGGATAAACTAATTTAGACACCTAGCTAATCATAGATGTGCTAATAAAAGCACAAGAACACCCAATTTTAGCATGTGTCTAATTAAGGAGCTCTACTAAATATAGTCATACCTAAGTGAGCTTAATTTACACTAACACCACCCTTAAGCAAATCTTAGGTGAGGAAATGAAGATGGGTCCCAGAAACTAGGCTTGATTAGGTACCCATGTACAATGCCATACATTACAATTTGTCATAAAGAGGAGAAAGGGAGAAAACCCCATGGGAAAATACTCCCCCCCAAAAGAGAGAAAAAAGAAAGTTGAGAAGATATAAAGCCCCCTTGAGGATAATGTTGCTGATGAAGTGGACCATACCCCAAGAAGAGTTTGTAAATGAACGAGCTTTCTCTCAGTTCCAAGGGTAAATGGTGAAGATGTCAACAACTCGCTCCGATGACTAGAAAAAGATTAAGTCAATGATCTCTGCATGAATAAGATCTTGAATGAAATGCATATGAATCTTGATGTGCTTGGTCTGTTGATGCTAGACTGGATTCCTACATATCTGAATGGTGCTCTAGTTGTCACAATAGATGATTGTGGGCTGTTGGAATGGAATGCCAAACTCAGTGAGAATGCCCTGAAGCCAAAGAGCCTTAATAGCTACATTAATAGCTCCCCTATACTCCGCCTTTGTGTATGATAAAGCAATAGCATTCTTCTTTTTTCTAGACCAACTGATAGGACTAGAACGAATTGAGAAACTGTAACTTGAAGTGGGCTTGTGATTTTGAGTATCACCTCCCCAATCTAAATCTGTGTATCCAACTAAGTTAACCTTGGTGCCATATGTGTAATGAATCCCAAAGCTAAGTGTATCTTAACTCTAGATAGAAAAGGAGTAGAGGATGAATTACAATTAGCCATGTGAAACCAATCAACAAGATCGACAGTGTAGTAAGGTTTTTCTAAAGTGATCCCTGAGTCTGTCTATGAAATCTCAATGCCAAGGAACTAATGTAGTAAGCCTAAGTCTATCATGTCAAACTTGTCTTGAAGAGCCATCTTCACTGCTTCAATAGTTGATGTAGAGCTCCCTGTGATTAAAATACCATCAACATAAAGTACTAGTATCAATAATGAATCATCCTATCGTAAAAGATAAATGTTGAGATCTGAGTGGCACCTAGTAAAACCTAAAACACAATTATAATAACAAAACAGCGACGGAGGCTGACGACCGAATGGTTATGGCTTCTGATATTAATTGAATACAATAACTTACAGGAACAAACTTATATGCAAGATATTTTTGATATCTTAGATCACACTAAGCACAGAGATAGAGCATACTCAATCTTTACAAATCTAAGACTCAACGTAGACTTAAAACTCTAAGACTTTTTCTAAGACTCGATAGGAACCCTGATGCCCACAATGCTTCCGCAAAGGCTTATTTATAGAAAATTCTTGACCAGGAGAGGAGGTAGAAGAGAATCTAACTGACAATCCTAGGTAAACAGGTTATCTAAAAAAGGAGGTTTATCGTGCCAAAGTGGTCAACAGTGACAATCCTTTACAACTTTAACATGTCGGGAATCTAATATACAACAAACAAAGATATGTACATTTGTACAATCCATCCACCATGCTATGTTGTACTAGATCAGCCATGATCAATAGGAGACCAAAGAAGTCAACTTCGGGAATCTAAGAGATTAAATGCAGGAAGTTCTGGTGGAGCCGGAAACGGAGAGACATAACGATATGTATAGGAATGCTTGATCCTTTTTTGTTGATAAAGGAGCATTGTAGGAGAGTACCAGTCGCTGATTAGAGCAGTGCAGGAGTGACATATATTCCATTGAAGGAAACAGTGAGGGAACTCAAGACAAAGATCAATAATATGTGTCAGAGTGTCCCGTTGTGTTTTGTCTTTGAATGAGGTAAGCTAAGATAGGAGGATCTTGCAATGAGGGTTGAGCACTCTTATGAATGCATCATAAGAATGGACACCAAATGGAAAATCCATCATGACAGCTCTGCAACTCATATTGATTCTGATTACCTTATATTTCCGGGCGAAGGATTTGATTAAGATGAGATTGCTCCCTGAGACTGCTGAAGTCCAAACTATAATTTCTTTGTTTTCAGGATCAATAGTTAAATTATCCCATGCATAATGGTCTTGTAGAATTCGTGGATAATCATGGTGGTATAGATATTTTTCAATGATCAGTTTCTGACATTCCTGTGGGAGATCCTTAATCTTCCTTAAAGCAGAATCAGCTGGGTCTTCAGGCAGGAGATTACCATCTGGATCAAAACTTCAGATCATATAAACCTGAGGCATTAAATAAGTATGAACAGGGGTGAAAGGAACTCGATCAGGTATCCCGTTGAAGGTTAGTAGGACATGGTCATGGTAGATTGTTAAAGGGAAATAGTTTTCAAGAATATCAAGTCCCAACAATAAATCATAGGGAATGGTTTTTGATTGCCATAATGTACAGGGCGTGTAGAAGGATTTAATCTGGACTAGAATATTGGTGTCGACCTTAGTAAGGTTATGGGGAATACTTACTATAGAAATCTTTAGAAGTTTGAATTGCCAGAAAGAAGGAGGGAGAACATAACTTTTACAAAGGCTTATAGAAGATCCTATGTCAATCAGGGTACTGAAACTGCGAGATAAACCAATAATACGGACACGGATGACAGGAAAATAGACTCAGTAGTATAATTAACACCACGACTGATATTTTTGTGGAATGATAAAAAAGGAAGAAGGGTATACATAAATAGATATAGGTAGAATGCTTTATACAAGAAGGCGTCTTTAGCTGAGGGTGTAACAAGATGGACAGGATGACTGTCTTGGACATGTGCCTGCTAGGAAGGAAATATACACACAATTGGGTTTTTTGGACAGGAACAATTACCTTCGACAGATGTATGATCATTATGAACTTCTTCATCACTGTATTCTTCTTCAGTTTGTTCACTATATGTTTTTTCAGAAGAGTAAGACAAATCATAGCTACAACCATCAGACAAATCACAACTACAGCCATTAGATGAATAATCATCAAAATCTTCATTAGCACTTTCGATCCCAGTATGAGGATGAGAAAATCCTTGAAATTTTGCCATTTCTTTTAAGAAAGAGAAGATTGATAAATCTAAGACAACTTACAGGGGTTTTAAAGGAGAGATAACAAAACCCTTAACCAACCAAAGACATAAATAAAACTCTCAAATCCCAACACCGAAGTGAAACCCTACAGAGATAACTCTTCATTTCTTAGATAACTTCTCCAATTCTTTACTAGAAATTAAATAGATAACATATTTCTTTCCCCTCAGAATTGTCAGAGGCTCTGATACCACAATTATAATAACAAAACAGCGATGGAGGCTGACGGTCGAATGGTTACGGATTCTGATATTACTTGAATACAATAACTTACAAGAACAAACTTATATGCAAGATATTTCTGATATCTCAGATCTCACTAAGCGCAGAGATAGAGCATACTCAATCTTTGCAAATCTAAGACTCAACCTAGACTTAAAACTCTAAGACTTCTTCTAAGACTCGATAGAAAACCTGATGCAAACAATGCTTCTGCAAAGGCTTATTTATAGCAAATTCTTGACTGGGAGAGGAGGTAGAAGAGAATCTAACCGACAATACCAGGTAAACCGGTTATCCAAAAAGGGAGGTTTATCATGCCAAAGTGGCCGATAGTGACAATCCTTTACAACTTTAATGTGTTAGGAATCTAATATAGAACAAACAAAGATATATACATTTGTACAATCCATCTAGGAATTCATCATGGCATGCCAAGCCCGAGGGGCTTGTTTGAGGCCATAGAAAGATTTCCTAAGTCGACATAGTAAGGAGGAATCCTGAAGATACCCTGGTGGTTGTTCAATGTACATCTCCTCCTCAAGGTCTCTATGAAGAAAAGCACTCTTCACATCCATTTGGTGCACTTCCCAACCATGTGTTGCAACAGTAGCAAGTGAGTCATATGGAAGTCATCTTGGCCATGGGTGCAAAGGTCTTCATGTAGTCAATACAAGAAACTTGTATAAACCCCTTAGCTACCAAATGTGCCTTGTATTTATCGACTAACCCTTCTACTGCATACTTGGTCTAATAGATTCATCTGCATCAAACCATCTTTCTTCCCTTAGGAATATGTGTCAAATCCCTAGAGTGATTTCTCAATAAGGAATCATATTCCTCATCCATAGCATCATCCCACTTAGGTATGCCTAAAGCCTCTCTGAGGGTTTGTGGAGTAGAGGCTGAGGCAAAGTAAGCATGTGGCCCACTTTGATAATCTAACCATGTATGTCTCCCATCTACTGGATTCCCTGCCCATGTCCCTACACTCTAAAGTGTTTTCTTTGCCCAAACAGGTTGTGATGTGGGCGAATTGGGTGTCGAGAGATCAACCTCCAAAGAAATCTCATAAGTAGATGAGGATGAAACCCTATCATCGTCCTCACTGTCAGAATTGGAAGAAGGAATCTCTATCTTAGGAATCAATCGTGGATGGTCTGAGTCATCAGATGACGTATCATCAAATTATAATGAGTCCACAAAGGAAGGAGGAATGTCAAGTGAAAAGTTAGTGGGACTTTCCTAGAACTTAATACTCCTCTCGATGAACAACTCATGTGTGGTTGGATGTAGGAGATGATAAACTTTCACACCTTCTGGATACCCCACAAAGATGCAAGGTTTGGACTGAGGTTCCATTGCCTTGTAATTTTGAGAAGGTATTCGTGCCATAGTTGGGGATCCAAAGACTCTTAAGTTCTCAACTAAAGGTTTCCTTCCTTTTCAATCTTCAAAAGGTGTGATACCCTTTAAGGCTTTTAAAGAGGAACTCTATTATGATTGTAACATGCACATTTGATTGCTTCTACCCAGTATTATGGTGTAAGGTTCTTGGAGTGTATCATGCAATTTGCCATCTCTTTCAAGGTTATGTTCTTACAATCTACAACTTCATTATTTTGAGGAGTATAAAGAACTCTGCATTGCAAGTTTATTCCCTCTACTATGCAAAACTACTCAAACCTAGTATTAACATACTCTCCTCCATTATCTATTCAAAGAACTTTGATGACCTTCCCTAATTGTTTCTCAAAAGGAGCCTTGAAATCTTAAAAGTGGTCAAAGACTCTAGACTTCTGTTGAAGGAAGTAGACCCATGTGCACCTAGAGAAGTCATCTATGAAGGTGAGGACACATCTAGCCTTAGTAAAAGATGGATGGGGAAAATCCACAGATACATCGTTGTGAACAAGCTCCAAGAACTGTTTCACTCTCTATGATTTTCCTTTCTCAAATCTCTTCAGGATGCTTCCCAGGTGCAAATCCCTCACAAATACCCTTAGAGAATTTGACTCTAGGCAATCATGCAACCATATCATGCTATCTAAGCTGCTCAAGATAGTGGTAGTTGAGATTGCCAAACCATTCAATAGTTTAAATAGTTTGACTTTAAATGATTCCCTCTATCGAAAATATTAAATAGTTTAAATTATTTTAAATAGTTTGACTTTAAATAGTTTATCTTATGACAGGTTAGCAGACGTCAATTTAAATCAGGGCAATAAAAATGTACACACATCTTGTGGGACATAAAAATGTAACGCCTCTCAGCATAATTAATAATAATATTTATATTAAATTATTGATTATACAAATAAATGGAATTATCTTAATAATGTATTTATATTTATGGTTCATTTTTTGAATCCCTTCCTAGTACAACACATGCTATAATGATGAACAATACATTCGACAATGCATTGTAAAATTGCAATTAGTCATTTTCAGATCTTGTATTCAACTAGTTAATTTAGCTAATTGGAATGCAACTTGTCAAACCTTTCTTGTATTTAACTAGTTAATTTAGACAATTGGAATGCAATTTGTCAAACCATTGGATGTAGACTAATTACATCACAATAATAGCAAGTAGTAAAATTTTATAATAAATAAAAATATTAAATCAAGCTCAAAATCAACTAATCAATTCATGAAGAGTATCTACCAATAAATCAGTTCCACGTCAATATTAGACAAATATTTAATCTAAAAAGAAATTCAACTACAAAACACATAATATTATTACAGCACTACAATGTAGGTACTCACCACTATGTGACACTTGTTAGCTGATAGGCTATTAGTGGGAGCTTTTTCTACCAGAAAATTGTGGGACATCGAAACTGTTAGATGCCAAAAAGTCATCAGATGCCATCTTTTGTTATGGTTTGGTTGTACTGTCACCACATCAAATGCATGAAAGGGAATATGGGGAAGGCTTGCACGTGGAGGACTATAGTTTAAGTGTTGTGGCTAGTTAGGGTTTGTGTTGGACGTGAATGACGATTTTTATGTAATTAACAGTTTCAAAATTCTCCCACATCTTTGAGGTTTTTGAGCACCCAGTTCAACAACTCTTGAGGTGCAAGTTGACCCCCAAGGCGATGGAGTAGATTGAAGAGGAACGGGTTGCCTTGATTGCGCTTGAATGAAAATTTGTTATCAGGTTGGTGTTCTTTCTTCTCCAAATGAATGTTTTCAATGTAATAAGGGTTTTGTGTGTCAAATTTGGGGTCAATGAGGCCATGTTTCAGTTTTTGTGTTAGGGTATACCTACATTAGAGTTGCTTTTTCGGTATTAGTATTGATTTAGAGCTAGAATTTGAGTTAAGGTAATTTTGATGTCAGTGCTTTTTCGTGAGTCCTTAAGTTTTGTAGCATAGTTAGGTTTCTGTATGTCAAATTAGGGCCAGTTAGGCCCAATTTGAGTTTTTGCGTTAGGGTATACCTGCATTGGAGTTGGATTGTGACTTAGAATTTGCATTAAAATAATCTTATTGCCAGTGCTTTTCTTGAGTCTTTTAGTTTTGTAGCATATTTGGGGTAATGTGTTCCATTCTCCTATTTTGGTCAATCATAGACATTAATATCATTCATTTCTTTTCCTACAACAACACTAGGGTATCACCCACTTTTGATTACCCCTTTAACTTCTATTTTGAATTTGGATTGTGAAGGAAATATATCTACCACTATGAGGATAGCCATCAGTTTGAATAGGTTGAGGAACAAGATTACATTAAAGTGTTAGAGAGGGGAACAAAAAAGTGGAGAGATAGAGACGAGATATAGAGGGAAAGAGAGATAAAAAGAGAGGAAGAGAGAGACAAATACAAAGAGACAAAGAGAGAGAGAGAGAGAGGGAGGGAGAAAGCACGAGAGATATAGAGAGTGCAAAAGATAGTGATATAGATAGGAGAGAAAGAGACAAAGAGAGATAATTAGAACAAATATATATAACCAAAAAACATATGGTTAAGATTAGGCTTACCATTACAATTAGGGTTAGGGTTAGGGATAGAATTAGGGTTAGGGACAGAATTAGAGTTAGGGTTACAATTAGGGAAATATTTATAACCAAAAAAATTGTTAGGGTTAGAGTTGAAATTATAGTTGGGGTTAGGGATAAAATTATGATTAGGGTTAGAATTTAGGGTTAGAATTAGGGTTATAGATAAAATTAGGGTCAATGTTAGAATTAGGTTTAGGGTTATAATTACAATTAGGATAAGGATTAGAATTAGGGTTAGGGTTATAATGAGAATTAGGGTTAATGATAAATTATGGTTAGCGATAGAATTAGAGTTAGGGGGGATAGAGAAAGAGGGATAGAGCTAGATATAAGAGATATAGAGGGAAAGAGAGGAAAAGAGAGACAAAGACAGAGAAGAAGAGAGAGACAAAGACAAAGAGACAAAGAGAGAGGGAGGGAGGGAGAAAGCATAAGAGATATAGAGAGTGCAAAAGATAGAGATATAGATAGGAGAGAAAGAGGTAATGGGATAGATAATTAGAGAAAATATGCATAACGAAAAACATATGGTTAAGATTAGGGTTACAATAGGGTTAGGGTTAGGGTTAGAATTATAGATTTAGGGTTACAATTAGTGATAATATTTGTAGCCAAAATAATTGTTAAGCTTAGAGTTGGAATTATAGTTGGGGTTAGGGATAAAATTATAATTACGGTTAGAATTAGGATTATAGATAAAAATAGGGTAAATGTTAGAATTAGGTTTAGGGTTATACTTAGAATTAGGGTAAGGATTAGAATTAGGGTTAGGGTCAATGTTATAATTAGTGTTAGGATTACATTACAATTAGGGTTAGGGTTCAGGGTAGAATTAGGGTTAGGGATAGAATTAGAGTTAGGGTTACAACTAGGGTAATTATTTTTAACCAAAAAAAGATGTTAGGGTTAGAGTTGGAATTAAAGTTGGGGCTAGGGATAAAATTATGATTAGGGTTAGTATTAGGGTTAGGGTTACGAAATTAGAATTAGGGTTAAATCTAACTAGAGATACTAGCATATAATAGATTTAGGGTTAGGGTTATGTGTACAAGCAGAACATGATAATATAAATGAACTTGGATTGTGAAGGAAATATATATACGGACATATATATACCACTATGATGATAGCCATGTGTTTGAATAGGTTGAGGAATAAGATTACATTAAAGTATTAGAGAGAGGGGAACAAAGAAGTGGAGAGACAGAACTGGAGAGGGATGTGGGGTGACAGAGAGAAAGGGGCAATAGAGAAAGAGGGGGATTATAATTAGGGTTTGGGTTATAATTACAATTAGGGTTAGGGTTAAGGATATAATTAGGGTTTCCTGATAAATTATAGTTAGGGATAGAATTAGAGTTAGGGGGAATAGAGAAAGAGGGCTAGAGATAAGAGATATAGAGGGAAAGAGAGATAAAAAGAGAGAAATAGAGGAAGAGAGTGATAAAGACAAGGAGAGGAAGAGAGAGGGAGGGAGGGAGAAAGTGCGAGAGATATAGAGAGTGTAAAAGATAGAGATATTAATAGGAGAGAAAGAGGCAAAGGGAGAGATAATTAGAGCAAATATATATAACCAAAAAATATTTCATTAGAGTTACAATTACAATTAGGGTTAGGGTTAGGGATAGAATTAGAGTTAGGGTTACAATTATGGAAACTATCTATAACCAAAAAATATTTAGGGTTAGAGTTGGAATTACAGTTAGGGTTAGCGATAAAATTATGATTAGGGTTAAAATTAGGGTTATAGATAAAAATAGGGTCAATGTTAGAATTAGGTTTAGGGTTATAATTAGAATTAGGGTAAGGACTAGAGTTAGAGTTAGGTTCGATGTTACAATTAGTTTTAGGGTTACGGTTAGGGACAAAATTAGAGTTAGGGTTACAACTAAGGTAAATAATTTTAACCAAAAAAAGATGTTACTCACTTATATATAAAATACGCTGAGATATATCCTTCTCAAGGCACCTTTTCATCAATTTATCTAATAAAAAACTTGTTTTATATCCCTCTCAACATATTTTATATATATTATTTTCTTAAGCTAGTATCCAACTTAATGCAATAAACACGTTAAAAAGGGCACTTGAAGCCATGCTAACAATTTTTTGGTCAATTTATTTCTTAATATTTCTACAATTTATTTCCCAATATCTTTCATGCAAGTCTGCATTTCAAATTTACGATTACAAAATTGATACACCCTAATCATATACAATATCCATTTTAATGCAATAAACACATTAAAAATGGTATTTGAAGCCATGCTAACAATTTTTTGGTTGATTTATTTCTCAATATTTCTATAATCTATTTCCCAATGTCTTTCATGAAAGTCTACATTTCAAAATTGATACACCCTAATCATATACAATTACAACTATATTCTTTCTAAATATTCTTGCATTTCAGCTTTGTTACAGTTACAGATGAGATATTGATATACCCTATTGCTATTCCATTGCGCATAGTTATTTTTATATGTGACTCTTTCATAGTTTTGTTAAAATGCTATCACTGGCTTTTGGTAGATACAATGATGGTAGAAGAATATTTTATTGTAGGAGTCACTGAATGAGGAATGCACAATCTTGTGAATTTTCCATCTGCCTACATATTAATATGGAGGTTGGTTTCCCATTCTATTCGTTGAGACATGGACCAGTTAGGACTCGAACCTATGACCTTGCATTCGCTGCTGGAGTGCTCTACCACTGAGCTATTGGCCCCTCTTGGACTAGTCCATCATCGGTCCAGGTGTGGTTTATTTTGAACACCAATACCCCCCCTTAAGCCACACCTCTTGTGTATTTGGGGCTCCTAGCCTAGTACTAGCTCCTGAGACATGGACCAACTAGGACTCAAACCTAGGACCTTCTATTCACTGCTGGAGTGCTCTACCACTGAGCTACTAGCCCCTCTTGGACTAGTCCATCGTCGGTCTGAGTGTGGCTTATTTCCAACACCAACACCCCCTTTAAGCCACACCTCTCATGTGTTTGGGGCTCCTAGCCTGAACCTGGCTCTGATACCATGTTGAGACATGGACCGGTTAGGACTCAAACTGAGGACTTTCCATTCGCTGCTAAAGTGCTCTGCCACTGAGCTACTGGCCCCTCTTGGACCAATCCGTCATCGGTCCGGGTGTGGCTTATTTCCAACACCAACACCCCCCCTTAAGCCACATCTCTCGTGTGCTTGGGGCTTCTAACTTGGTCCTGGCTCTTAAGACATGGACTAGCTAGGACTCAAACCTAGGACCTTCCATTTGCTGTTGGAGTGCTCTACCAATGAGCTACTAGCCCCTGTTGGACCAATCCATTATTGGTCTGGGAGTGGCTTATTTCCAACACCAACACTATTGTGCTTGCCATTGCATTTACAGGGAGTATTCCCCTCATTTTCTGCTAATCAGAGACTTGAGTAGCCCTTGAATGAGCTTGGCGACGAATTCTAGAACCTGGACCATGACTTGGGTATGCATCATCTTAGGGTATGTGCAGGATCATGATGGGCCAAACTATACCTCTAAGTGGCAATAAAAATACAAAAAATCAGACTCTATCAAGTTCATGTGAAAATTTGAATGGATTATCTACACAATTTGAAAAAGATGTAAGAACAAAATTTGTAGAGAATTGAATCTAGTTTATAGGCTACTATTTAAAAAAAAAAAACTAAATTTACTTAGTGAAAATTGAATATTTCAATGAACAGCTATTAAATTTTTCAGAAAAAAATAAAAAGTGGGTGTCTGTCCAGCCAACCTAACTATGAGTAAAATTTTTTTTTTTTTTTGAAAATTTTAAATAAGTAGAGGACTCATGTCCGGATGTGACGCATATTTATTTGAAATTTTTTTCCAATAAAATAATTAGTTATGATTTTTTTACTGTGACTTTTTTAAAAAAATAAAAAGTAATATTCCAACCAACCTAACTCGATAAAAAAAAAATGAAATTCAAATTTTTTTTTAACCTATAGCCAGAAAAGCATAGAGTGTGACACAGGTTTCAGATCTCAAAAAGGTGAAATGGTTTGAAAGTTATGGATGTTTTTCAATCAGTGTGTCCATCAGGATTTTAGAGACACGGTATATAGAAAATTATTAATAATTATTTAATAAAATGATAACCAAACAAATCTTATATTTTTAGAAAGCTAACAATTTTTTCTATAAACCCTTTTCGTTTTATCAATTTTGCATAAAAAAAGTCATCAGCATGAAGGGTGAAGTTTGAAGAAGAGACCAAAACATGAAAACACGTTAGAATCCATAAAAAGTCAACAACCAAAATGGATATCCGTCTTTCTTTGTACCAAAGCAAGAGAGATATCTGTTTTGCTTCGATAAAAGCAACTAAAAATGGATATCTGTTTCCAAAACGGATATCCGTTTCCTTGATCTATGAAAATTTTTGTACCATTGGTTTTGGATGAAGAGAAGCAACATATTTGAAACATCGAGGCAATAATACAAGAAGTTAAAGTTAGTTGGTCATTTATAGGTGTATCTATTGTTTCATATCACATTACACATAGAATTCTAATTAACAATCTAGTTTCCTCATTTGGGGGAACATTTTTTTATCCATTTCTAATGGAAATATTTAGTTAAAAATTGGTGGCTCCTTGTGAAAAGTATGGGCTCTTATCAAGCACGCATAACCAAGAAGGTTGATATCCATTTTTCTTACATGTTTGTTGATCACATCTTATGAAACGGATGTTGCTTGGTGATAGTTCTAGGTTTAGTGAATAATATTCTCAAGCTTATTGCAATTTTTACACTTGTGACCAAATTTGGTACCAAACCCTTTCACCTTTTCAATTAATCTTGATCGTGTCATCTCACTCCATGCAAATCAAACCAACATTAGGACCATGTGAATGAGATTAAGGATAGCCTTGAAATATGAATCTTTGTACTGTTGACTATCCTTTTAGCATGACAATCCTTTAGGATCATTGTACCCAGGTGCAACAATCCTTCAATCTTCTTTTATTTATATTTCTTTCCTCTTCATACACAAGATTCTCATGCCTTGTAGTCATGACAATCCACAAATCACCTAATTGTCCTTAGTGAGACTATATCTTATTTTGACAGTGATAGTCATCGTCCATTCACAACTCTCCTCTTTAACATAGATACCCTTTGTACATGTTTTGACTTCATGATTTTCCTTTTGTATGTTGTATTATGGTATGAAAATACTATGGCCCCTTCTTCATCCTCTTGTATAATGAAATTGAAGGTCGACACTTATGGTTACTCTTCTTTATTACTTGGTGATAATGAATTCCTAAGCTCATTTTTTATTGTCTTGAAGCAAAATTTACCACTGTTGAGACAGTCAGAGTTGATTCTTGCTCATGAATATTATGAATTACTTCAAATATCCATGGACAATTTCAATTGTGTTTCTTAAGACACCCATGCCTTGACTATCCCTTGATGTTGGTCATGATTGTGCTTGGATGGCACAATAGTTCATAGTTAGATTTTTGCCACTAAAGTTTTCCTTTGACAAAGTCATATTTGGAGTCCACCTTTTGATGATGTTCAAACAATATAAATACTTATTCTTAATATAAGAAATACATTTCTCACAAATACCAATGCATTCTACTCATAAGGTTCATGGCACCATGACTAAAGGTATGATAGTCAGCAGTGTACTATTATGGTAGCCTATGGTTGGTTTGGCAATCTATAATAGTGATAGCATTCATGCCTAATAGTCCTTATCGTTATTGTCATAATATATTTTACATTTGAGGCCTTGTCTACAACATACAAAGTTTACCTTTCTCACCCATACCTTCATTATATAAAGGACAGTAATAGGAAATTTTTAATTTCCACTCAGTCAGTGCAATCTAGGAGAGGATAGATTGTCTAAAGTTGTAATCTATTTCCATTTACACTTGCCATAACTACAAATCCTTAGTATTTATTCTCAACCCCGGTATATGAATAAAATGTGACCTATTGTTCTAATAGGCCTATAGGGACAAAGAGGTGATAAAGCCTTTAATTTTAAACATGACATGGTTTTGATAGCTTCCCATATTGGTAAGGTCCTGGATGACAATCCTTTGATGCACCTAATTGTAATAGGTGTTATGATAGTCCTTGGTATCTTTTCATTTCTTTCTTGAATGGCCTGCAAATAAGACATAAGACCTATTAGATCCTTCATAAATAAGAATTCTCATACATTACATTTAAACTTAAACTCCCTAAACATCCATCAATCCATCCATTAATATCAAAATGCCATGAATATCCTATGATCAACCATTCTAATTCCTAGGATAGTCATATATTGCAATTTTGCTTCTCTATACTAAAATAGCCCAAGGAATATCTACCCTTGAATTTGTATTTTAACAATCTAATGTCTTTACAAATAACATTGAGCCTTCTTTTGGGACAACATTTTTGCCTTTAGAAGCTCCTCATTTGATGATAGCCTAAAATAGAATAAGTGGATAGTCATAACATTTTAACATAATGGGAAAACCCTAAAGTGTGATAAAGCCTATACATTATCTATTCCCATCCATGTCACGAAGCAACTATTCAAATGCTAGGCCAACATGATTTAAACAATCATAAGGGCCAACAATCCACTCCAAATTCATGGGAAAAGGACAACTCTTGGATCCCATATTAATCATGTTCACATGGCTGCTAGCATCTTCAAGTGAGTCAATACAAAAATTGAAAGCCTCAAACTCATACACTTTAGAAAAATATACCTAATTATAAATTTGATATACGTGAATAACGAAGTCCTCATGCAATACAAACTAAAATGTGTCATATTTAGACATGTCATCAAGTTGAACTACATCATGTTGAGACTCGTGTTTACTTAAGCATTACAAGTCACTTGCCTCTTTGCATGCTTCAAAGCTCCAAACAAAGGACTCAACTTTAGGTGTAGCAGAGTCCTCATCAATGACTGATTTACATGGCCTTCAACAAACTAAAATTATATATCATCTTTATGCTTATATGGAGGCTATATCATCTTTACAATTGTATGTCCAGGCTCTTTAGGAGTCTTCACAAATGTGTCCAAAGTAAGATTACTCAAATCAAATAATGACTTATATCCAGAGCTTTATTAAGTTGATACCTAGGTGGATTAGTGTGTAAACATTCAAATGAGATGGTAATTCACAAGTTTATAGAATAATAAAATGAATCCCTAGTCTAGAATCCAAATGTACATAATAAAATAGATATCTATTTTGTAGTAGCAATATGGACGTTGTAGAGTGTTCGTTGGCAAAAATTTGGGATTTACTTAAATTTGCTTGTTCATGCTTCTCACAGAACATCACCTCCCCTACCCATCTAGCTCTATAGAAGAAGAGAGACAACAAATGATCAAGAGGGATCACCAATTGGCATTAAGTGATTGATTACTTATGTCATGTTATATATTTTGAATATTAAATTCTATATTAATGTGCATGTTGTTTGATTGTATTAATAGGTGGAAATTCAAAAATCTCTATCGAAGAGGTCTAGTCGATGAGCGATAGAGGATGAGTCATTGACTAGTTCACCATCTTCATGGCCTAGAAAGAGCCATAGATTATTTGATAGCAATCCATAGGAGATTTGATTTTGGGACATTTTGTTACATATGCCTATTTGGCTTTGTAAACATACTTTTGTATGTTATCAATGTATATCGTTGTATATACCCATATAGTTTTATTTGTACATGCCTATATGGCTTGATATATACACTATACATTATTTTCATGACATTATGCATATATGTATATATAAGATCCTAATTTGGCACAAGTAGGGAGAATGCTTGCAAAGGTTATGGAATTTGGTTTTAAACATTCCAATTGTATTTGTTTCAAAGTTTCTAAAGCCTTTTCAAAAAATCCATTTTGTGCATATCTTGCAATCATTGCATTCCATGAGATAGTATCTCTTTGAGGTGTCATGCCAAACTGTTCACATGCCTTGTCTATGCTTCCACACTTTGGATTTACACCCGCCAATTGCATTTTCTTAACATTTCCTTTCAATCCTTATCAAAAATTTTGTTTTGTGCACATATTGCAATCATTGCATTCCTTCATTTACAACACATGATTAAATAAGAAGATGCATATTTACAACAGTTAAGAATATGTAGTAGTGTTTCTCATGTCACCAATACTATGTTTACATCTTCACATACATGGCTTACAACATGTGACAATATGAAGTGATGAAGAAACTTGTTATTTTGATGTATTTCAACTCCAAACTTGCACCTAGAAGTGAAGGCGCTAATCCTTGATCAAACTAACCTAAAAGTGCGCCTTGGTACTTAGGGTGCTAGATTATGATTGATCAACCTAAAATGTGCACCTAAGGCTAGATATTGAATTGGAAGGATAAAATGCATCATCAAAGGAGTTTATAGTTATTGAAGGCATCAAATGCTGACTTGGGCGCACATCTACCTCTCTACACCATCAAATGTGCATCTAGATTAGTGAAGCACCACTTCATATCTCTATGACTTTGGATAGGCACCTTGATAATAAATTGATATTGCAAGTTGAGGTTGTCTCCACAAGTTGAAAGAATGTCCAAAGAATACAAGGTGCCAATTATTGAACAGACAACCTAGAATGAGTGCCTTACTATTTGAGGTGCTAGTTATTGCTTCTAGAACACCAAAAGTGTGCCTAGATGTTGAGGCGCTAGCTCTTGCTCAAGCAACCTTGAAAGTGCGCTTTGACAAGGAGGTTAAAATGTATTATCAAAGGATTAAGTTGAATCAAGGAATCATCATTGAAGACAAGTAAAACATGATTGTGACTGAGGCGCACTTTTCATCATCTCCAACCTCACAATTGCGCCTTCCCTTGGAAGCTCATATTGTGCCTAAAGGAATGGTACTGAGATATCATCCATGTTAATGATTGAGAATGTGTCAACTAGAACAATATTTTTTGTTTTGCTCATCGTGGGGTCAAACGAACTGTGCCACCGTGTCAGGGTGGGCGGGTAAATGCCAGTGGAGGTCTCAATTTGTGTGCCAAGCATCCCAGTCATTCTGGGCAAGAGGCTACTGGCAAAGTCCCTTAAGATCCCTGAGACCAAAAATGTGCCAAACTTTGATGGAGCAGTTCTCAGAATTCGTGATAGCTGGGAATATTGTGTTTGGACCTACAAGTGCATGTGGGGTCCGTCGACAATAATCTCTCTCATTTTTCGTCAACTCCATTCCATTTGACCATGCCAAAATCAAACGCATTGTTGCAAAATGCTTTAATTTGATGTAGTGGAAAGGTGGTACGTGTGACATTTTTCATTCCATACCTCATGGGGTTGAATGGACTGCGCCAACACATCGGGGTGGGTAGGTAAATGCTAGTGGAGGTCTCATTTCGTGTGCCAAGCGTCCTAGTTCTTTCAGGCAAGAGGCTACCGGCAAAGTCCCTTAAGATCCCTGAGACCAAAAATGCACCAAACTCTGATGGAGAAATTATCAGAATTCATGATAGATGGGAATGTTGTGTTTAGACCTACATGTGCATGTGGGGTCTGTCGACAATAACCTCTCTCATTTTGGGTCAACTCCATTCCGTTTGACCGTGGCAAAATCAAACGTAGTTTTGCAAAATGCTTCAATTTGATGCAGTGGAAAGGTGGTAGGTGTGACATTTTTCATTCCATAGCTCGTGGGGTCAAACGGACTATGCCAACACATCGGGCTAGAGGGATAAATGCCAATGGAGGTCTCATTTCATGCGCCAAGCGTCCCAGTCGTTTTGGGCAAGAGGCTACCAGCAAAGTCCCTTAAGATCCCTGAGACCAAAATTGAGCCAAACTTTGACGGAGTAGTTCTCAAATTTGTGATAGCTAGGAATGTTGTGTTTGGACCTATAGGTGCACGTGGGGTCCGTCGACAATAACCTCTCTCATTTTTGGTCAACTCCATTCTGTTTGACCGTACTGAAATCAAACACATTGTTGCAAAATGCTTCAATTTGATGTAGTGGAAAGGTGCTAGGTGTGACATTTTTCATTCCATAGCTTGTGGAGTCGAACAGACTGCGCCAACGCATCGGGGTGGGTGGGTAAATGCTAGTGGAAGTCTCATTTTGTGCACCAAACGTCCCAGTCATTACGGGCAAGAGGCTACCAAAAAAGTCCCTTAACATCCCTGAGACCAAAAATGCGCCAAACTTTGACGAAGCAGTTCTCAGAATTTGTGATAGCTAGGAATATTGTGTTTGGACCTATAGGTGCACGTGGGGTCCATCGACAATAAACTCTCTCATTTTTGGTCAACTCCATTCCATTTTACCGTGCCGAAATCAAATGCATTGTTGCAAAATGCTTCAATTTGATGCAGTGGAAAGGTGCTAGGTGTGACATTTTTCATTCCATAGCTCGTGGGGTCAAATGGACTGCGCCAACACATCGGGGTGGGTGGGTAAATGCCAGTGGTGGTCTCGTTTTGTGCGCCAAGTGTCCCAGTCGTTTCAAGCAAGAGGCTACTGGCAAAGTCCCTTAAGATCCTTGAGACCAAAAATGTGCCAAACTTTGACAGAGCAGTTCTCAGAATTCGTGACAGCTGGGAATGTTGTGTTTAGACCTACAGGTGTACGTGGGGTCCGTCAACAATAACCTCTCTCATTTTTGGTCAACTCCATTCCGTTTGACTATGCCGAAATCAAATGCATTGTTGTAAAATGCTTCAATTTGATGCAGTGGAAAGGTGCTAGGTGTGACATTTTTCATTCCATAGCTCTTGGGGTCGAACGGACTACGTCAGTACATCAAGGTGGGTAGGTAAATGCCAGTGGAGGTCTCATTTCATACACCAAGCGTCCCAGTCGTTTTGGGCAAGAGGCTACCGACAAAGTCCCTTAAGATCCCTGAGACCAAAAATGCGCCAAACTTTGATGGAGCAGTTCTCAGAATTTGTGACATTTGGGAATGTTCTGTTTGGACCTATAGGTGCACATGGGGTTTGTCGACAATAACCTCTCTCATTTTTGGTCAACTTCATTCCATTTGACCGTGCCGAAATCAAACACATTGTTGCAAAATGCTTCAATTTGATGTAGTGGAAAGGTGCTAGGTGTGAGATTTTTTATTCCATAGATCATGGGGTCGAAGGAACTATGCCAACACATCAAGGTGGGTGGGTAAATGCCAGTAGAAGTCTCGTTTTGTGCGCCAAGCGTCCCAGTCATTCTAAGCTGTAAGCTACCGACAAAGTTAAAAGTTGCTAGGATTGAAATTTTGCATTATACAGGTCCTAGGGCTGAACAGATTATGCCAACATGTCAGGGTGGGTGAGTAAATGCTAGGGGAGGTCTCGTTTTATGTGCCAAGGCTCCCAATCCTTCTGAGCTGTAAGCTACCGGCAAAGTGACTTTATCGGTAGCTTATAGCTTAGAATGACTATGATGCTTTGCACACAAAAAGAGACCTCCCCTAACATTTACCCACCCACCCCGACATGTTGGCATAATCCGTTCAGCCCCAGGACCTATGGAATGCAAAATTTCAATCCTAGCAACTTTTGACTTTGTCGGTAGCCTATTGCCTAAAATGACTGGGAAGCTTGGTGCATGAAACAAGACCTCCACTAGCATTTGCCCACCCACCCCGACATGTTGGCGTAGTTTGTTTGATGCCATGAGCTATGGAATGAAAAATATCACACCTAGCACCTATCCACTGCATCAAATTGCAGCATTTTGCAACAATGCATTTAATTTCGACACGGTCAAACAGAATGGAGTTGATCAGAAACGAGAGAAATTATTGTCGACGGAACCCAAGTGCACCTGTAGGTCCAAACACAACATTCTCAGCTATCACAAATTCCAAGAACTACTCCGTCAAAGTTTGGCACATTTTTAGTCTCAAGGATCTTCGGTAGCCTCTTGCCTAGAATGACTGGGATGCTTGGCGCACGAAACGAGACCTCCATTGGCATTTACCCACCCACCCCGACGTGTTGGCGCAATCCGTTCAACCCCACGAGCTATGGAATGAAAAATGTCACACCTAGCACCTTTCCACTGCATCAAATTGAAGCATTTTGCAACAATGTGTTTGATTTCAGCACAGTCAAATGGAATGGAGTTGACCAAAAATGAGAGAGGTTATTGTCGACGGACCCCACATACACCTATAGGTCCAAACACAACATTCCTAGCTATCACAAATTCTGAGAACTGCTCTGTCAAAGTTTGGCATATTTTTGGTCTCAGGGATCTTAAGGGACTTTATCGGTCACCTCTTGCCCGGAACGACTGGGACGCTTGGCGCATGAAACGAGACCTCTGCTGGAATTTACCCACCCAGCCTTATGCATTGGCGTAGTCCGTTCGACCCCATGAGCTATGGAATGAAAAATGTCACACCTAGCACTTTTCCACTGCATCAAATTGAAGCATTTTGCAACAATGCGTTTGATTTTGGCATGGTCAAATGGAATGGAGTTGACCAAAAATGAGAGAGGTTATTGTCGACGGACCCCACGTTTACCTATAGGTCTAAACACAACATTCCCAGCTATCATGAATTCTAAGAATTGCTCCATCAAAGTTTGGCACATTTTTAGTCGCAGGGATCTTAAGGGACTTTTCTAGTAGCCTCTTGCCCGGAATGACTAAGATACTTGGCGCATGAAAGGAGACCTCCACTGGCATTTACCCACCCACCCCAATGTGTTGGCACAGGCCGTTCAACCCCACGAGCTATGGAATGAAAAATGTCACACCTACCACCTTTCCACTACATCAAATTGAAGCATTTTGCAACAATGCGTTTGATTTTGGCACGGTCAAATGGAATGGAGTTGACCAAAAATGAGAAAGGTTATTGTTGATGGACCCCATGTGCACCTATAGGTCCAAACACAACATTTCCAGCTGTCATGAATTTTGAGAACTGCTCTATCAAAGTTTGGCGCATTTTTGGTCTCAGGGATCTTAAGGTACTTTGTCAGTAGCCTCTTGCCTAAAACGAATGGGACGCTTGGTGCATGAAACAAGACCTCCACTAGCATTTACCCCCACCTCGATGCATTGGTGCAGTCCATTCGACCCCACAATGAGTAAAATAAAAAATATTGTTCTAGTTGACACATTCTCAATCATTAACATGGATGATATCTCAATACCATTCCTTTAGGCACAATATGAGCTTCCAAGGGAAGGCGCAATTGTGAGGTTGGAGATGATGAAAAGTGCGCCTCAGTCACAATCATGTTTTACTTGTCTTCAATGATGATTCCTTGATTCAACTTAATCCTTTGATAATACATTTTAACCTCCTTGTCAAAGCACACTTTCAAGGTTGCTTGAGCAAGAGCTAAATTATGACATGCACATAAGGAATTTAGATTATATTGTATATCAAATTGTATATATATTAACATCTAGTCCATAATGGTAGACATATACAAAAATTTGGTAAATATACCAACTCAAAACATTTTTTTACAAAATGTGGCATATGCCATGTCTCAAAATCTATATACAATCTACATGCCAAATAGCTACATCAAATACTACAAGTCCACTTGACCCTCAATCTATGATGGATCCTGAAAGAGTGTCCTCTTTGTACCAAAATGTCTAGTAATTGATGGAGGCAAAGTTTCCTGCATTAACAAGTTAAAACACAAATTTGATTAATCTCTTCAATGGTAAATAAAAATAAGTTAAAGTTAGTAAATAGATTCTTATCCACTACAATTAAGAACTTTCATTTATTAACATACATTTAAATCACTACAATCAACTATAAGACCGCTAGATAAACTATCAATTATTTAGAAAAATTCAATTCAATTACCTCGACTCTATGCTGTTGTTCGGACAATCATTCTGCAAATGATTTTCTCTTAACACGATCAGGTTTCCTGCTGAAGCATGATGGCAAAGGTGGCACATCACTCACATTCTCAAGAGACTACATATAAGCAAAGTAACATTAAAATAAATTAATATATAATTATTAAACAAAATAGGAAATGCATACATTTAAAAAGGTTAGATGTGCTACACACAAACAATCAATTAAAGTACAATTCAATCAAATTACCTCCACCCTTTGTTGGCGTTGAGAAAGCCATTCTGCAAATGATAGTCCCTTGGGTCGATTAGGAGTTCGAGAAAAGACTATTGGCAAAGATGCCACATCATTCACATTTTTGATTGACTATAAAATAAAATTAACATCAAGATATAAATTAATATATAATTACTCACAAAGAAATAAATGCATAAAAAAAAGTTGATGTGTAGAACAAATTATACTAGCAAGTCCAAGCCAAATTGGATGGCAGACAAAGTTCCATGATGAACTTCTATCAACTCCTCCTCTGTCATCAACTGTTATCCCTCTTAGATACATTAGTACTAATAAATTTGTTTATATATTCAAATGGAATAGACCATAAAATTTAACTTTAAATTTTACCTGCATAAAAGATTGCTCATGCATTTCTCTTTCTCTATGGTTCATTGATCCAGTAGCTTCTACTCTTGTCCCTGACCCCTCAACTTAAGTTCTGGACCCCATTGCCTCATCTCGTGAATGGAGATCATACTCTAATGTGTTCAACGGTGGCTCACTACTCTCTATAATAGGACCTAAGCATAAATGATTGCAAGAAATGCAATGATGGGGCACATATACATGTGTGGACGATGACGGTCTAGCAGATCCAGGTGATCCAATATCATCGCCTTCATCATGTGCTTGTGCAAACTGAGATGTGTGTATAATCAAATTCTCGGTCAAAGAGTGTATGGCACTAAGGCCCTGTTGTGTTGCATTTGCAACAATGTCTGGGTGTTGCATTGGGGGTGGAGAAGGGATAGCAGGAGGGGGAATATAGGGACCTTGTACTTGTCTCACTGCCTCAGGTCTATCTTGAGGCATTCCCTTACCCAATCCTTGAAACTCTCTAAAATCAAAATAATTAACATGTTGACCCATGATGAACTCTGCATAGAGTTTATGAAGGAAATACAAAGGTACATCTAAATTGTTGTTGGGTGGATTATTAAAAACCATCCACCAACGATCCCAAAAGTTTTGACTAATGCCCTCATGATTACACCATTTGATTGAAAACTTGGGCTTACGGACATCAACATGCAATCCGGTTTTAGGATTGACAAAGCATTGGGCTAACATCGTTTTTGTAATCCCTAATTCTTTCACTTCATCATATGACAAACCGTTAGCATATTCAGCCTTCTTGGCTTCTCGCCATTGCCTAAATGATTCATGTTGGGTTGACAAGGTTTGAACATGATTAATTATTCCCTCTAAATTCAATGTCATTGTAGACAATCGAGGGTGGCGGCGATACATTTCTATGATCCTACTTATTTGATTAATATTTCTTTGAATATTCTCTTCTATTGTTGGAGGGGGAGGGTTTGGTGGTGGAGGGTTTGGCTTTTCATTTTGTGCATCTATTTTACCTAATTAAAATATAAAACATACCCACTTAGCATAAAAAACCAAAAAAAATTGATTGAATATACAAAACAAACAAAAAAAATGTGAAAAATCTTACCTTTTCTTATCGGATATCTATTCTTCACCTTTGATATCCATTCTTTAGAGATGACACTACATTTTTGCAAGCTGCGGGTTTGCAAAAATGTGAGCTTTTTTCACTTTTTATGTTTTTCAAAACGGATATCCGTTATCAAAATGGATATCCGTTTTCTTTTTCTCAATTTTTTTCATTTTTTTTTGTTTAGTATTTAGGCATTTTAGCTATAAAATACAATCCAAATTTTAGAAAGACAGTATCATATGAAAGGACAGATTTTAGACAAACTATCAAAATTTATATAGGATTATGATGATATATATATTTGATTTTTATATGATTTACTTAGACTAAGGTATCTCATAGTATTTCAAAGGCACTTTTGAATAGTTAAACCCTAAACCCTAAACCCTAACCCCTAAACCATAAACCCTAAATAATTCCCCTAAGCCCTAAACCCTAAACCTAAGAAAGGGAATCCTAGTTTTCTTGTTTCCATTTCCTTCGTCGATAAAGGAGAGGGAAAGATAGAGGGGAGAGATAAGATATATAGGACTGATAGGGGGAGAGAGGCAAGAGATAGAGAGATTGGGAGAGATGGCTAGGTACAGAGAGATAGAGACCTGAGACAAATAGGAAGAGATAGAGGAGACGAAGGGGAGAGATAGGGAGATTGAGAGTTAGAGAGATGTCTAGAGGGACAGGGAGATAGAGGAATGATAGGGGAGAGAGGCAAGAGATAAGGAGAGATAGATATAGGTAGAGAGAGAGAGAAGATAGATTGGGAGAGATAGAGGAGACAAAGGGAGAGATAGGGAGATAGAGAGTGAGTGAGATGTCTAGAGAGATAGGGATAGAGATTGAGACCTGTGGAGGGATGATAGAGAAAGGGAGATAAGGGAGAGATAGGGAGATAGAGGTGGAGGGATATTAATTTTAATGACCTCCACATTTTTCATAAATTCTTCTCCACTAAACCCTAGACCATCACCCAAATCCTTACTTTCCTCACCTTTGAACCCTTAGAAGATGACATTTAGCTATCCCCACCATTACCAATCACACTTTCTAGCAATCCCACATAAGACACCTTACCCATCACTTCACCTAGGTCATCACCAATTAAATCACCTCATTACTCCAATCAACCATACCCATACCACCCATTTCTCACTCCACCTGTAGTAACACATGATTAAACCTAACCCCTAACCCCTATTTCCTAACCCCTAAACCCTAAACTTGAGAAACCATAAACCCCTAAATCCTAAACACTAAACCCAAGAAACCCTAAACCTCTATCTCTCTATCTCCCTATCTCACTATCTCCCCATCACTATCATTCCTCTACCTCTCAATCTCTCTCCCTATGCTTTGGCCATATCCCTCACACTATATCTCCCTATTGGTCCTCTCTCTCTAAACACTAAACCCTAAACCTCTAAACCTTAACCCCTAAACCATAAACCCTAAACCCTAAATAATGCCCCTAAACCTTAACCCCTAACCCCTAAACCCTAAACGTGAGCAACCCTAAACCCTATCTCCTATCTCTCCCTTATCTCACTATCTCTATCATCCCTCTACCTCTCAATCCTTCTCCCTATTTCTCTGGACATCTCACTCACTCTCTATCTCCCTATCTCTCCCCTTTGTCACCTCTATCTCTCCCTATCTGTCTCCTCTCTCTTTCTATCTAGCTATCTCCAAAACTGAGAAACCCTAAACCCAGGTACACCCTAAATCCAATCAACTCTAAACCTATATCTCCCTATCTCTCCCCTATCTCCCTATCTCTATCATCCCTCTACCTCTCTTGATCTCTCTCCCTATGTCCCTGGCCATGTGCCTCACTCTCTATCTCCTTATCTCTCTCCTTGGTCTCCTCTCTCTATCTCCCTATCATTCCTCTCTCTCTATAAACCCTAAATCTAAAACCCTAAACCTCTAAACCTAACCCCTAACCCCTAAATAATTTAAATCCTAAACCCTAAATAATGCCCCTAAACCCTAACCCCTAACCCCTAAACTTGAGAAACCCTAAACCCTAAACCCCAAACCCCTAAACCCTAAAACCAAGTAACCCTAAACCACTATCTCCCTACCACCTTTGTCCCTTCACCTCTCAATCTCTCTCCCTATGTCTCTGGCCATGTCCCTCACTCTTTATCTCCCTATCTCTCCCCTCAGACTCCTCTATATCTGCCTATCATTCCTCTCTCTCTATAAACCCTAAACCTCTAAACCTAACCCCTAACCCCTAAACAATAAATTCTAAACCCTAAATTGTAATGCCCCTAAACCCTAACCCCTAACCCCTAAACCTGAGAAACCCTAAACCCCAAACCCCTAAACCCTAAACCCAAGTAACCATAAACCAGTATCTCCCTATCTCTCCCCTATCTCCCTACCACCTTTGTCCCTCTACCTCTCAATCTCTCTCACTATGTCTCTTGCCATGTCCCTCACTCTTTATCTCCCTATCTCTCCCCTGGGACTCCTCTATATCTCCCTATTGGTCTTTTATCTCTCTCTAAACCCTAAACCCTAAACCTCTAAACCTTAACCCCTAACCCCAAAACCATAAACCCTAAACCCTAAATAATGCCCCTAAACCCAAGCAACCCTAAACCTCTATCTCCCTATCTCTGTCATCTCTCTCTCTCTCTCTCTCTGTCTCTCTCTCTCTCTATGTCTCTGGACATGTCTCTCACTCTCTATCTCCCTATCTCTCCCCTCTGTCTCCTCTATCTCTCCCAAACTCTATCAATCCCCTCTCTCTATCTCTCTTTAAACTGTAAACCCTAAACCCCTAAACCCGAGCAACCCTAAACCTCTAAACCCTAAATAATTCCCCTAACCAACCTCTAAACTACTTCTCTATATAGGTGCAACTAATACCACTTTTTCATCATTTTCCACATTTAATTATATTCTTTTCCATTTTCCAAGTCCTACATGTGTCCAAGTTGTATTGTTTGTTAGGTTTTTAGTCTAATTGTTAGTCCCAGCTCTCATGGTTATTAAAATGTTAGTATAGTTAGATTTATCCTTCGGTAACATTAATTTACACATTGTTGCACAAACAACCACACTGAAACATAACCTTACCTAATTAAGGTTAACCTTTAAGGTTCTTTCATAAATGGCGAGCTTAACAGATCCAACTAGTTCAATGTTCTTATAGTCCATGCTTAGCCTTCCAAGAGAGTTCATGCCATGTTAACTTTGCATTATGTCCTAACATATCACATGAAAGATATCATCATCACAAGGAATAACAATGTCATGAAGGATTAACGAAGGTGTAGCTTCACCACATAAAGTATCATTCATCATTTTATCACTAGAGGGTAAGGGTATGTCATGTGTATCCTTCTCAAACCATGTATAATGAATCAAATCATATGAAGGATTGGGTAAAGCAATTTAGGGCATGAAATCCAAAACACCCCGAAACACATCCCCTGCTGCCCCACCATTCCTATCCCTGAAATATTGGAACATAGTCTAAAAGTGATTATTTCACCTGATCAACAAAACTGAATATTTTATTATTGATTATTTGAGTAATTCATTAGTGATGATTCTTAGTGTTTAACAAATCCTTATGGATCAATGTGTAAAGAAGCTACCAATGTTAATTTGACCTCCTCCTTCACTAGAAACAGTCTTTAAGGAGGTTCATATATTGATGGGATATCCAAGATTTAAGAGGTATATTTTCAAAAAGAGTAAAAAGCCTTTTTCCCAAATTTTTTTAGAAAACGGATATCAGTTTTGGAACAGATGTCCATTTTGGTTTGGTATCCAAACCAAAACAAATATCCGTTTCAAAGTCAAACTTTGCCAAGTCGCGAATTTGGCTAAGTAAAAACACGATTTTTTTCCTATTGCCACTGTTTGGCCCACGATGATCCTACACATACCCCTTAGCTGGTTATCTAAGATGTTTACATGAACAAGAGACTTCAAACCATTAATTGCAGAGGGAATGTTGCCACTTAAATTGTTGGACGACAAATCCATGCTCTCTAGTTGACTTAGATGCCCCACTGAATCTGGGATTTCACCGCTCAATCTGTTGCTGCCAAGATTCAGTAGCTTTAGCTTGGACAGTCGCCCCAGTTGTGGAGGAATAGTACCAGACAGCTGATTATCATACAAAAATACATAACTGAGATGCCCAAGATTGGTAATCTGTGGTGGTATGCTTCCTGTGAGACGGTTGTTGTACAAATACACTTGTTTCAGGTTTTTGGCTTCGAAAAGATGTGGAGGAATTGGGCCATTTAGTGAATTATTGGCCAGGAAAAAAACCCGTAAATACTGCAAGCTACCCAACACAGGAGGAATGAGACCCTCTAACTTATTACCATGTAATCTTAGGTCCTTCAGTAGACTGTAGTTTTCAAGCTCTGCAGGGATGCTGCCGGATAGGAAATTTTGGTTCAAATAAAGCCTGGTCAAATACTTGAACGATCCAAGATAGGACAATATGGGCCCTGTGAGCTGATCCTGGGAGGCAGATATCTTTGTGAGATTGCTGCACTTGCCCAACTCCCCTGGTAATTCTCCACTGAATCGATTGTTTGAGAAGTCGACGTCAAAGAGATTTGAGCAGTCACCAAGTAATTTGGGAACATGGCCTCCAAGATTATTGGAATTGACATACAGCTACTCTAAATTTGACATACGGCCAAAGATTTTTGGTAGCTCTCGAGATAACCAATTCTTGTGCAGATAAAACTCTGTGAGATGGGTATAATTAGCAATGGATCACGGTATTGGTCCCGTCAGAGAGTTTTCTGCGAGCGATAGCTCAGAGACTCTTCTGAGACTTCCAACATTTGAAGGGATCTCTCCTGTCAAATTATTGGTGTTCAAATAAACTGCCCCCAACAGGGGAAGCTCAAAAATGGAATGAGGAATGCTTCCACTGAGTAAGTTGTATGCGAGCGACAACGATCTGAGGCTTTTGCTGCCACCCAATTGCTCAGGGATTTGGCCGTGGAGATTATTCTGTGAGAGATCTAGAAACTCTAAATCCCTGCGATTTCCAAGCTCGAGGGGAATGGTACCAGACAGATTGTTTACAGCGTTCCAGAGATGTGGCAGCCGGTGAGTTGGAGCATACGAACATTGTCCTCTTCATCACACATCACTCCTTCCCAATTGTAGGGGTTCTCATCCATTTCGAAAGTCACGGTTTGGCACTTCGCCAGTCACAGTTTGGTAAACTTCAACTTAAAACAGTCTCCTGCCCAATCAATTTAAAATTGTCTCCCACGCATTAGTGATGCATTCAAAATGTGGAAGCATAAACAAGGCAACTGTCTGACTGGATGGTGTGCAGAGAAATCTGGTCTCCTCGACTGTTCTGATTGTAGGATATACACAAAACGGGTTTGGTGAGAAGGCTTTACATACTTTCAAGCAAATGCAATTGGCAGGTGTAAATCCAGATTCCGCAACCTTTGCCAGCATCCTCCCTGCCTGTACCAAAATGGGAGCTTTAGAACAGAATATGGACATCCACCACAGGATAAAGGATACAGGAATTTTATCAGATGCTGTAGTTGTAACTGCCCTGGTAGACATGTATGCAAAATTTAGGAGCATTGACAAAGCACGTTAACTGTTTGGCAGAATGTCTCAAAGAGATACAATCTCATGGAATTCCATGACTAGGATATGCACAATGTGAAAGCATAGACAAGTCACGTGAGCTGTTTGACAGAATACCTCAAAGAAACGTGTTCTCACGGAATGACTCGATTGCAGGGTATTCACAAAATGGATTTGTTGAAAAGGCTTTAGAAACTTTCAAGCAAATGCAATTGGCAGGCGTAAGTCTAGACTCTACAACCTTTGTCAGCATTCTCCCAGCCTGTGCCAAATGGGATCTTTGGAACAGGGTATGTACATCCATCAAAGCATAAAGGATAGAGGAATTTTTTCAGATGTTGTAGTTGCAATTGCTCTGGTACTCATGTATGCAAAATGTGGAAGCATAGACAAGGCACGTGAACTGTTTGACAAAATGCCTCAAAGAAATTTGGTCTCATGGAATGCCCTGATTGCAGGAATATGCACAAAATGGATTTGTTGATGACGCTTTAGAAACTTTCAAGCAAATGAAATCGGCAGTTTTAAAGCCATCATCCTCCCCGCCTGTGCCGAAATGGGAGCTTTGGAACAGGGCACGGGCATCCATGGAAGCATAATGGGAGTGGGATTTTTGTAGATATTCTAGTTGGAAATGCTCTAGGTGACATGTATGGAAAATGTGGAAGCATAGACAAGACATGTGAACTATTTGACAAAATGACTCAAAGAAATGTGGTCTCATGGAATGATATGATTGTAGGATATGCACAAAATGGATTTTGCAAGGATGCTTTCAAAATCTTTGAATTAATGAAGCGCTATAGAACATATCATGACATTATCAGTTTTGCTTGTGTTCTATGTGCATGTAGCCATGCAAGTTTAGTGGATGAGGGTTGTACATACTTCAATCGCACAAGTAACCCTTATTTCATTACACCTACAATTGATCATTATGTGTGCATGGTTGAACTTCTTACCCATGCTAGCTATCTTCATGACACCTTAAACTTTATCATTAAGATAACAGTGAAAGTTATGGTGTTTGTGTTGATGTGTTTCTTAATGCCTACAAATCACGGGCTTAGGAGTATTTACAACGATATTGCTTTTTTATTTGGATCCTAATGAGATGAGGGTTTCAAGGTGGCTAGGACAGAGATAAATAGGCCATTTCATAAGTGTTTGGAGTGACAATAGGACTAAAAACTACAGTCAGTCAAAAGCATAAGTGGAATTTTACAGAAACACAATGGGAGACATCATAGGTTTGAAATGAATATTATAATTACATTCATAATATGGTCAAATTAACTACTTTATTCACTTGTGGTAAACCTAACAAATGGTAGTAAAGTTAAATTCTATTTTCTAAGATAGGAACTAAATAATTTTGCATTAGTTGTTTGATTTACTGGATAATAATATTGGACTCTCTGTTGGTGGATGTAGCCCGAGTTTGGGTGAACCATGTTAAAACTTGTCCATCGCTGTTATTATTTCTATGTATTTTTCATTCCTCTGTTTAATCTTTATTTGCATTTAATTGATATCTTCTGCCAGCTAACCCTAACATTATTCACTTGTGGTAAACCTAACAAATGGTAGTAAAGTTAAATTCTATTTGATAAGATAGGAATTGAATAATTTTGCATTAGTTGCATACCTAGCAAATGCTAGTGAAGACTAAATTCTATTTGCCACATCTAATGTTTGTTGACAATCCTTAATCACAAATGCATTAAAAATATTAAATTCTTGTACTTGATTCATGTCAAATTTTGATAATAGGGGATTGATCTCAAAATGTCCAAAGACTAATGAGTCATAGCTAACAATTTTTGTTTAGTTCATTTAAAAATGAAATGTTATCATAAGCATACATGTTTGTATGCAATGAAGGCAAGAAAAATTGTTTTCTTGAATTAATCTAGAATGATGAACTTTAATTCTTCATCTCATACAAATGTATTTGACAACTTTATGGTTATAAGAGAACATATATTTCTAACTTATTATAAGTCTTTATAATGAGTGTTTTTAATGTTTACAATAGAAGAGGGAATTTGTTATAAAGTACCTTCTTTTCTTATAAAAGCTAAATCACTTTGTAACTATCATTAATAGGATCACACTTAGGTCCCAAGGAACATCTAAAATTAGAAATGAATATTTTTGTGTATGCATTATAATAGTAGGAAACAATTGAATTGAAGCAAATCCATTGTTATTATAAATAAAAAATAATTATAAAATAATCCCATAGATTGCATTTGGTGAAGTGAGGTCCTCAATAAATAAAAGGTGTTATATTCTTCCTCCTACCACTTGATACTGCCACATCTATTTGACCTGATTTATTCATAATCCCCAGTGCTAGATGTGTTCTTGACAATTTATTTAGATGGCTTCTTCCTTAGAATTTACTAGTTCCCATCCCACTTTTTGGTTCTTTTTTTTCTCATTCCAATGCTATCCAACTATAAAATTTGCTAGTTCCTTGGGAAACATTTAGTCTCTTATTTCATGCCAAATGATGAGTATTTCTTTTGCAATTGATTTTAGTATTTCATTTTCCATTTTGTTGGGGTCTCTCTTTGCCCATCACCATTGCTCTTTTCCCTCCATCTCAAAGCTTAGAAATTCATATATGAATTGCTCTTTTCCTTCTTTTGTCAACTTCTCTCTTTGTCTTCCTCATGGTTGATGTAACACCCAGTTTAGTTTTCACCCTATAAACTAAGTTTAACCAAAGGTAATAATTTTTTTTTAAAGTTTAAAAGCAAAAAATGATAAATTGTTTTTCATTTTAAAACTAAGAAGATCATTCATCGACTAAATATTAATCATGAAATTATAAGTTATACAAAGAGGTCTATCCATCTACAACATTATACAATATGATGATTAAAGTTACTTAGAACATTTTCAAAATAGAAACTTACCAAAGTCACTATATCTCGATTGTCAACCATCTAAGTTCAAGTCTCGGCAAGCCTCTGGAATATAGAAGAGAAAGTATCTTCAAGGAGCTTAATCTCCAACCACAGACCATCAGTCTCCCACACTCCTTCCTACCTGGAAGTGGCCCCACCCTACTCAAAGAGAATAGACTTAGGATAACCAATGGTGTTAGCGATCTGAGTACTGGTGTTGTGACCTACATAACTTGTTATCATGCAATCCCCTAGAAACCCTCTAGTCAAGCATGACCACTTCATAAGCTACACCATCCAGTCATGGTGAACTATCAATGCACTTGAGGCAGGTGCACTACCTTGGCCAAATGATTTGAATATATTTAGCATTGTGTCGATGTAAGTAAGTTCACCCACCCCAACTCGACTTGAATTAATCATAATCCTACAGTTACCTATGTATACGTATAATATAACAACCATGATAACCTCTTGGTGTTTCAACTCATCATGCTTTAACGTATGGAAGTTAGGTTTAATTCTCTCTTTTTGGCTCTTGGAGACATTTCCATCCATATGTTAAAGAAATGGGATTCTAGCTTACTGGTTAATCAGTTAATGCTATAAGTTTATTAGTTGATCTTTAAGTTCGTCCACTGCTTTAAATTATCCAATCAAGAGAGGACACTAAACTTAACAAAATAATTTCGGAAGGGGTTTTAACAATAAACCAATTATAGAATCCAAGTAATTGAAGACCCAAACTCAAAGTTTAAATACTCTTGAAAGTCTTCTTTGACCTATCGAATCCTCGACATAGCTTAATCTTTTTATCAAACTAAGCATTTAACCATCCTAACTTGTTGTTTCTATTTTCAAGAAGAATGCATGCAAGTTTAAACTAAACACTTAACTATAGACGCATTGTGTCTGCTCTAAAACTTTATTATCTAACATGTTTGACAATTTTAGACAAATAACAATTCTATACCCTCTTTCGATGACACAACAGTTTGAATGTTTTTAAAGAAGAAAGAATTATATACAATATATAAATGGACTATAACTAGATATCTTTTGCAGCAAGAAAAGTATAACTCTATGTTCGGCCAACCAATGATAGATTCTGAACTTGTGGATGACTGAGTAGTTGCACATACAACGACAGATGTTCGACACCATTGTTCCCCATTTTGCCACTGGGATGACACATTCTTCAGGTCTTTCATTAAACTAGTTGTTTTTAGATATGACAAGACCAACTGTAAATAGTTGGCAGGCCAACTGATGACACTTCTAACGTCGACCAAGCTTAGACTACTGTGGCTTAGGTTATCTTTATAGCTCACAATCAATCAAAACTCAATCTACCATGTGCTCTCCACATATCCATATATTTGTAAAGTTAAACGAATACAACTACACAGTTTAAATCGACCATCGAAGATGCTTCGAAGAACAAGTATGTTACAACTGTGAGGGTTAAGATTGCGGTGTTGTTCAAGGAACAAATAGCATTGTTTTCATTTTAAAAGAAGTGTAAACACACAGGTTTTAAATTTGGTAACCAGTCGACATGTTATATCATCAATAAAAAATTAAGTTCCTTTGTATTACGAAGTGGAGCGATTCCTATTGCGACATTCAAGTTTAACCATGACAGCATGGGAGAGAGAAGAGATGGAACCTGAAGAAAATCTCTAGTGACTACTTATAAACTAGTCCAAAAGCTTGTTCTCTTCTTACTTATTACATCTAGGGCACACAACTGAGAGGGGGGGTGAATCAGTTGTACAAAAACTTGCTTCTACTTCAAACACTTGATTCTTCTTGTTAGTTAATAGCATATCATCCATGAAAGCATAATACATAAACACAAGAGCAGATAAACATCAACACATTGGACACAAGATTTTGACGTGGAAAACCTGGTTAAGGGAAAAACCACGGGGTGATTAACCCAAGGATTATTCTCTGTTAGAAGAATAAGAAAAATGAATGGCACATGCCAATTAGGGCTCACTGCCCGAGCACACTGCTCACAAAGAGGCACACTGCCTACAAGAGACACACTGTCTACAAAGTGATAAGAATCACAAACTTGAATTGGAGATTGACATCTTTACCATGTCCGGATCAGTTCCATTTAAGCCCGAGATACTTCTGCTCTGCCCTTCGCTCTTTCGCTATACCACTCTCATCCACTCCACAATTCACATTGAAATGAACTCACAAACCTTTATTTATATAAGACATCGACTTAGGAACAATCATCTAAGCCAGCAATCAACCATAAGGACATTCGCAAGATGATTCATACATTCGGTCGACCACCACAAGAACATTCACAAGATGAACAACTCATCCGGTCAGCTAGTCTGAACAAGAACTTCATCCGGAAGAATTTCTTCAATTCTGGGCTCTACCACCAATGCGAACTGACAACATAACCTCAACATGATCCAAGAACCTTCACAAGCTTGCCTGATTGACTAGGTACATCCGCACTTCCTCTACTCACCGGAATCTCTTCTCCTCTTCATCCAAAACTTCAAGAACACAATCTGTTGCTACTGTAATACTGAAAAAGGTTCTTTCTAACCTCCAAACTTTGTACAAACTAAGATGACACATCACAAGGACATCCCAAAGACTCCTTCCAATCTGCAAAGTCTGATAATGCACCTCTGGATCTCATCGGACCTTTTTGTGACCCTCTGTTCCTCCGAAGCATCTCCCAGAACCAGTTCTACTTGACCAATCACAACTTTTTCATATCTTTATGCAGACCTCTAAAATCTTAACTGGATCATCTCAAGACACATATCTACAAACCCTTTAATCCGTATCCTCTGATTCTCAACCTATTGAGTACATTTGCCTTCTTCTTATCACTGTTCTTCACTATTCTTGATTGAGACTACTTTTCTCAATATCCTCAACACACAGCTCATCCAAACCTTCTTACCATGCAATATGAGTATGTTGACATCAATGACAACACAGGTTAACCTCATACTTGTGACAATCTCCCCCTTTGTCATTGATGGCAACATATGATGTGAAAAACCATCAAGACAAGAACTTCTCTTTTCTGTCACAACTCCCCCTATCTGCAACAACTCTTCACATGTCTTCTCTTCCTTTACTGCTCCCCCTTTGATCATCAACCACTTGTTTTTCACATGTCTTCTCTCCCCCTTTGGCATCAATGGCAAAGGGATCATACTTGCACTTGTAACACATCAGAATCATACCAGCTGCTCCCCCTTAGTAGCAACTCCCCATCATCAATCCGGATCACAA
This sequence comes from Cunninghamia lanceolata, assembly GCA_027924645.1. Lineage (NCBI taxonomy): Eukaryota > Viridiplantae > Streptophyta > Pinopsida > Cupressales > Cupressaceae > Cunninghamia > Cunninghamia lanceolata. The sequence goes on from BSBN01001005.1 coordinate 4,457,030, forward strand.
AATATGACTGTGATATCCACCAAACTGATGCACATCAGTGCATCCTAGTTTATCACCGAAGGGGCCATGACCCCTAACTTCTCCCAGAGATACTCAAAAGAGTCCTTGGGAAGAGGTTTAGTAAAAATATCTGCAATCTGATCCTTGGAGGGTACATACTCCAATCTAACTTCATCCTTGTTCACTTGTTCTCTCAAAAAGTGAAACTTGATAGATATGTGCTTGGTCTTAGAATACAACACCGGATTCTTAGAAATGTTTATTGCACTTAAATTATCACAGAAAATTGTGATAGGCTCCTCATATTCTACTTTCATGTCTCTTAACATCTGCTTCATCCATAAAATTTGAGTGCAACTACTTGCTGCTGCAATATATTCTGCTTTAGTTGTAGACAGAGATATTGCCTCTTGTTTCTTGCTTAGCCAAGAAACCAATCTCTTTCCCAAGAAGAATGTTCCACCACTAATGCTCTTCCGGTCATCCACATCTCCTGCCCAATCTGCATTTGTATATGCATGAAGAGAGAAATTCGGATCTCTAGGGTACCATAGACCATACTCAACTGTTCCTTTCAAGTACCTAAAAATTCTTTTGATTGCCATAACATGAGATTCTCTAGGATTAGCTTGGAATCTTGCCACAAGACCAATAGCCTGCATTATAACCGGTCTAGTCTGAGTGAGATACAACAATCCACCAATCATTGATCTATACTTTGTCTGATCTACCTTTGGAGAGTCATCATCTTTGCTCAACTTGCATCCGGTTGCCATAGGAGTGTTCATTGGCTTTGAATCTTTCATACCGAATTTCCTCAACAATTATTTCACATATTTGGTCTGAGAAATGAAGATCCTTTTCTTTGTTTGAGTAATTTGCGGACCCAAGAAGAAATTCATTTCACCAAGCATAGACATTTCAAACTCACTTTTCATCTGATTTGCAAAAATTTTGCACATACTATCTCTTCCTCCAAAAATGATATCATCCACAAACACTTCAACAATCAAAATGTTTTCATGATCAATTTTGAAATATAAGTTACTGTCAGCAGTACCTTTGCTGAATCCAATCTGCACAAGATGCTTATCCAACCTTTCATACCACGCTCTTGGGGCTTGCTTCAATCCATACAATGCTTTCTTCAACTTGTAGACCATATCATCATTATCAGATAATTGAAATCCATCTGGTTGTTCAATGTATACTTCTTCCAAATCACCATTTAGGAAGGCAGACTTGACATCCATTTGATATACCTTGAAGTCTTTGAAGGCAGCATATGCAAGAAATAATCTGACTGCTTCAATTCTTGCTACTGGATCAAAGGTTTCTTCAAAATCAATTCCTTCTATTTGAGAGTAGCCTTTGCAGGCCAATCTTGCTTTGTTTCTGATTACTTCACCAACTTCATTCAGTTTGTTCTGAAAGACCCATTTGGTTCCAATCACATTCTTGTCTCTAGGTCTGGGAACAAGATCCCAAGTATGATTTTTCTCAATTTGCATCAATTCTTCCTCCATTACTTTCATCCAGTTTTCATCATTGCAAGATTCATTAACTATCTTAGGTTTAATCTTTGAAATCAGACAGTATTTATTTGAATCTTGAACAATTCTTCTCCTTGTTTGTACCCCTTTACTTTTGTCACCTATGATCTTATCTTCAGAGTGATTTAGAGTTACATACCTTGGAACTTTGGGAGTTTCTTGCACTACTAATTCTTGATCAAGCTCATTTAGACAAACTTCTTCTTCTTGATTTACCAGATCAGTCTGGATCTAAATTTCAGAGGAGGATGGAGCTCCTTGCACCAGAGGATCATTCTGATCATCTTCATCACATTCATAGAATCTTGAGGGCTTCTCAATTCATTCATCAACCTTCACATTTGTACTTTCTATCATCTTTTTCAGTCTCTTATTGTAACACCGGTATGCTTTGCTTTGAGTGGAGTAACCCAAGAAAATTCCTTCATCACTTCTAGCATCAAACTTTCCTAGATCTTCATCTTTTTTGATGTAACACTTGCTACCAAATACTCTGAAATATCTCACAGTAGGAGTTATACCAAACCAAAGTTCATAAGGAGTCTTACCAGTATTGTTTCTGATTTGAACTCGGTTAAGAGTGTAGACTGCAGTGCTGACAGCTTCTCTCCAAAACATCTGAGGAACATTTGCTTCCATCATCATTGTCCTGGAAGCTTCCTAGATGGTCCGGTTCTTTCTCTCAACTACTCCATTCTGCTGTAGAGTCCTAGGAGTAGACAACTGTCTCTTTATGCCATGCTTCTCACAAAAGTCTATGAATTCACCGGATGTGAATTCACCACCTCTATCAGACCTTAGACACTTCAGTTTCAATCCGGTTTGATTCTCTACCATAGCTTTAAAGATTTTGAACTTCTCAATGGCTTTTGATTTCTCTTTTAGGAAGGTAACCCACATCATCTGGGAATAGTCATCAATTAGCAACATGAAATATCTATCACCTTGCATACTCTTGATTCTTGTCGGACCACAGAGATCAGTATGAACTAACTCCAACAATCCGGTAGTGGACTGATCCTTGCTTTTGAAAGAGATTCTGCTCTGTTTACCTAGCTGACATTCTTTGCACAAACTATTTGTAGGTTTCACTAATTTAGGAAGATCTCTTATAGCCTGAATATTGCTTATCTTGATGATGTTATCAAAATTCACATGGCACATCCTTCTATGCCATAACCAACTCTGATCAACTTGAACAAACAGACAACTTTTATTAGAACCAACTAGATGGAAGATATTACCTTTTGTTTGAGTACCGGATGCAATTTCAGTTCCGGAGCTTGTAAAGATTCTACATCTTCCATTCTTGAACTAGAGATCATAGCCTTTGTCCACTAACTGACCAACACTGAGAAGATTGTGCTTCAATCCTTCAACATATAGTACATTACCAGTTTGGCTCTTTCCATCACAAGAAATAGTTCCCCTACCTCTGATTCTGCCAACAGAATTGTCACCAAACTTTACCATTCCTCCTTCATACCTTTCCAAATCTAAGAACTTGTTCTTGTCACCAGTCATATTTTGTGATCTACATTGATGATAGGGAGCTGCTACTAAGGGGGAGCAGCTGATATGATTCTGATGTGTTACAAGTGCAAGTATGAGCCCTTTGCCATTGATGTCAAAGGGGGAGAGAAGACATGTGAAAAACAAGTGGTTGATGATCAAAGGGGGAGCAATAAAGGAAGAGAAGACATGTGAAGAGTTGTTGCTGATAGGGGGAGCTGTGACAGAAAAGAGAAGTTCTTGTCTTGATGGTTTTTCACATCATATGTTGCCATCAATGACAACACAGGTTAACCTCATACTTGCAAAATCTCTGGTGACTACTTATAAACTGGTCCAAAAGCTTGTTCTCTTCTTACCCACTCACATACTCTTTACACTCGGCCTCCTATCAGCCTCTTTTCCCCATTCTCCCACTCAAAACTATCTCCCTTCTTTCTCTATATCCTGTTCTCCCAAGAAAAAAAACTAACTTCCCACCCTCTGAACCATGACCTATCAACTTGGTAACTACCCTACATGGCTAACCATCTGCCTCCTTTTTGTGACCACTGCACATAAATGGTTTGGTTTTCCACTAACTTCATAGCTGATCCACAAAGTGGACCTTAACATTATGTGAGGTGGCGGTTTCAGTTTGGACATGACGCCACACTAACCTTAATAGATTTTGAGTTTAAATCGAATACATGACATGGAATAATGGTTGAGCTGACAACGAATCAATAAAGTTTGAAGCTCAAGAATAAATAGATTGTTTTGGAACAAAAGACATCATAATAACAACTTGAGTGATCCCTTCGAGCTACTGCCTGATTACTAACATCATAAAAGAATAAAAGAATTACTACATAATGACTATTTAAATATAACTAAATATGATTTTGTATATTATCATTACAATATGACCAATGGTATTACACTCAATAGTCTCAAAGATTTAAAATATTATTTAAAACTTTTATTATATGATAATAACCCATAATAGAAACAATTCTACATCCGTCGAATTCTGCAACATACGCTCGTAGAGATTTATGACGATGATGACGATTGGAGCATAAACACAATACAATGTTTGGGGTCAACTTTACGCACAACTTTCAACTTTTACGCCGAACCACTAAACAAGACACAACATACAACTCATTCTCAAGTGTATACATTTATATATATAAAAATATATCGGTCGTCCATAATTGACAACATGATTCAGAGTATTACGACACCAATGTCGATTTCCCATACTCATTACGATAGCTTCGAAAGGAAGAAAGACCTGTTCTTAAAAACCTTGAAATTCTCATCCAAAATTGACTTTACCTGAAATCGATACTTATCTCGAGGCAACTAGGTTTATCTACCTGATGTTCATTTTCAGTGGCAAGCACCCAAGGGTTATTCCACAGTCTATTCTCTCTTTCTCAAAGATACTTTCTCTTCTTCTTTCTTCTTGGAAAACATGTTCCATCTATTCCTGTCATTAACAATCTCATATACAATTTGTGGTCAGAGTACCGATGTTCTGATCAAAACACATTTACATCAAATCATTTCATTTTCATATCAAAAAGACATTTTAATTCATAACATCGAATTGATTATAATCAAGTAAAAATCCATGATTTCATAAAATTAACCTTTTCTAATCATATCATCATTTTTTATGATGTTAAAACATATCCACATGACTATACTATTTAAGAAAAAAGTCAATAGTAATATTGAATCCAAAAAGGGGATGTAACATATCTTTCCCCTATAGAATCATCGTCCCTAATGATTGAGTTTATTGAGTAAAATTTTAACAAAAAAAAAAGATTTTATAGTTTAACATTAATGTTTTTGAAAAGATAAGGAAATCTTTGGTGGATGTCATTATAGTCTTCCCAAGTGGCACTATCCTCGCCATATTGGTCCCCTTAAATTTTGCATTGTAAAACCTCTCGATTACGCAAACGGAGTTAATGCATTTCAAGCACCCTAAGTGGCTCAATCACAACCACTCCTGGCTCTTGAATCTATAAAGAATTCCATTTAAGAATGTGGTCATTACCTACAAAATATTTCTTTAGGTAAGAAACATGAAAAACATTATGCATTTTAGACAAGACTGGAGGTAGAACAATTTTGTAGGCCACTGGATTGATAATCTCAAGGACTTCAAAAGGTCTAACATATCAGGGAGCCAACTTTGATGATTTACCAAACTTGATTGAGATTTTATGGGGTTTCACTTGCAAAAGAACTTTCTCACCAATAGAGGGTTGTCTAGGCACCCGTTTGCTATCTGCATAACTTTTTTGCCTGTTGTTGGCTTCTGCCAACCTTTTCCTAATCATTTTCACTTTTTCTTCCATATCTACTAGCATTTCTAGTCCAATGCTTATCATATCTTCCAGCTTGTCCCAGCTTATAGGAGTTCTGCATTTCCTTCCATATAATGCTTCAAACGGTGCCATCTTAATAGCAGAATGATAGGAATTATTATAGGCAAATTCAACAAGAGGTAAATATTCCTCCCATTTGTATTGGTGGTCCATGCAATACATTCTTAATAGATATTCTAAAACCTAGTTAACCCTTTTTGTTTGTCTATTAGTTTCAAGATGGTAAGCGGTGCTCACATTGAGTTTAGTCCCTAGTGCTGAAAATAAAGTTTGCCAAAATCGGGAGGTTATTCGAGCATCTCTATCGGATATAATCTTTTCAGGCACCCCATGCAATCTAAATATTTCCTGAATGAACTTACAGGCCAAAATATGAGCTCCATCTGTCAAATTTCTAGGAATGAAATGTGCTACTTTGGTTAGTTTATCTACTACAACCAAAATTGCATCATGCCTATTCTTAGACATTGGTAACCCTTGAACAAAATCCATACTAACAACCTGCCATTTCCATTCTAGAATATCATGCGGGTACAACAATTTAGTAGGATGTTGGTGTTCTGCCTTCACTCTCTGACATTCCAAGCAACTTGCCACAAACCTTGCAGCGTTGCTTTTCATTCCTTTCCAAAAGTATAGCGGTTTCACATCAGCTAAAAGTTTTGTTACTCCTGGGTGTTTGAAATATGGTGCACAATGAACTTCCTTCCAAACAAGGTTTCTTAGTTCTACAGAATTAGGAACGTAGATTCTTCCCTTAAATCTCATTAATCCATCTGACTCAAAATAGAATCCATCATATCTTGGATCTTTGGGATTTATATGCAGAGCTTGCTTCACCTATTCGTAATATTCGTCTCTAGATAAACTTTGCAATACTAGATCTTTAAAATTAGCATGAATAGAGATTATAGAAGCTATGTGTCTTCGTCTGCTTAAAGCATCAACTACTCAGTTTTCTTTACCTTTGATGTAAACAATCTCAAAGTCATAATTTGATATTAGTTCTAACCACCTTCTTTGTCTTGCATTGAGATGAGGTTGTGTAAATATGTAACGAACACTTTGATGATCTATTTTTAGTATAAAAGTCTTTCCCAACAAATAATGTCACCACATCTTAACGGCGTGAATCACTGCCGCCAGTTCTAAATCATGAGGAGTGTAATTCTGCTCATAGTTTTTCAACTTTCTCAATTCATAGGCTATTACACCCCTATTTTGCATAAGCACACCTCCTAACCCTTCTCTAGAGGCATCGGTAATAACCTCAAATTGCCCTACAAGATCAGGGACTTTTAGAATTGGTGGTGTTGTTAACTTTTCTTTTAATAAGTTGAATTCCTTTTGACATTCACCTGACCAAACAAATCATTTTCCTTTTCTCTACAAAGCAATGATTGGGCTAGCAATAGTTGAAAAATTTAGAACAAATTTCTTGTAATATCCAGCCAATCCCATAAAACTTTGTACTTCTAAAACATTGGAAGGTATAGGCCATTCCATAATAGCCTTTATTCTAGTTGGGTCGACTGATATCCCTTCTACTAATATAGTATGTCCCAAATACTGCAATTCTTTCTGAAAGAAAGTGCATTTCGAGAGTTTCACATACAATTTGTGTTCTCTTAAACGTTGCAAAACAATTTGAAGATGTTGTCTATGCTCCTCCTCATTTTTTGAATATCTCAAAATATCATCTATGAAAACTAGGACAAATTTATCAAGGCAGTCTCTAAAAACACTATTCATGAGATTCATGAAAATGGCTGGTGCATTAGTCAACCCAAATGGTAACACAGTAAACTCATAATGACCATATCTTGTTCTAAATGTAGTCTTGTAAATATCTTCTTCTTTCAACCTCAACTGATGGTATACAGATCTCAAATCTATCTCAGAAAATACTGTTGCACCATGTATTTGGTTGAATAAATCGTCAATACATGGCAGTGGATACTTATTCTTTATCATTGCCTTATTTAGCATCTGATAATCTATACATAGTCTAAGGGTTCCGTCCTTCTTGATGAAAAATAACTAGAGCTCCCCCTAGTGATACACTTGGCCTAATTAGACCTTTAGTAAATAGCTCCTGCAATTGAGCCTTCAATTCCATAAGTTCAGTAGTGGTCATTCGGTATGGAGCTTTATATACTAGCTCAGATCCTAGTTTAATATCTATGGAAATGTCAAAGGTTCTTTTTGGAAGCAAGCCTAGCAATTCCTCAGGAAATACATCTCTAAAATTGCGAAGATAAGGGTATTTTTCTTCAAAAGTTTCCTTCTTCCACTAGGTCCTTTTTGACTGCAAGAAGTTGACATCCCTTATGCCTAGCCCATTTTAATTGTTTTGATGAAATAGACCTGATCCTTATTTCCCTTTGAATACCCTAAAAATTAACTTTGTTTCCTTTATCATCCAAACACTCAATTGTTTTATAAAAACAACCACTTTGGCCCTATGTCTCCACAACCAATTCATTCCTAAAATGACATTGTAGGCCCCTAAAGGTGCTACATATAAATTTACGTCGGTGGAGAAGTTTGAAATATCAATCTTAGCTTCGAACAAACATTGCTCAACCTGAGCCTTTAAGTGATTTGCATATTCAACTATCCATGGTTTTGACATAAAACCAGCTCTTCTAGGAAATTTACTTAAGACTCTAGATGACACAAAACATTCTATTACACTAGTATCAATCAGAATAGAAATAGGGACTCCAAATAAAGTCCCTGCCATCTCAATGGGTGTAATCTGATACTCATCTTGTCGATTGTCAAGGGCGGCGTGAATCCTTTGTTGAAACACTTCTTGCTGCAAAGGAAGTACCATGTTCCTATGCTGCCCATTCTACTTTTTATTAGGACTACGGTTGGCATAATGATCTCCACCACATGAAAAACAACCTCCTATTGGTCTTCTCTTCTCGGATGGTCTAGTCAAAGCATCATTGTTCCTCTTAAAATTGTCATTTTTCTTTAAGTCTTCATTTCTTCGTTCATTACCAAATCACCCTTTATTTTTCTGATTTCCGTTATCGTACCTCCTGTTTCCATATGCTATATCATTCTTCCTTTTATATGTCTGATCATTGAAGTTCTTATCAAATCTTTTACGCTTCTTTTCACGATAAGCAGAACTGGATTTGATCTTTTGTTCCTACTTAATTGCTTTCTCATACACCTAGTCCATTGTGTTTGGACCATGCACCTCTACCTCTCCACCAATCTGAGGATTGAGCCCCATAATGAATTTTCTTATCTGAAATCTTTCATCCTTTTGATACTGAGGAACATACTTCAACAATCTAATAAATTTTTCTACATATTCAACCACAGACAAATCACCTTGCCTGAGATTTTGGAAATATGTTAGTTTTTGATCAAAGTAGAGCTGTGGTAACCACCTTTTTTCAAAAAAGTTCCACAAATTCATTCCAAGTCACCTTCAAGGGGCTTAAATCTAGTTCCATCTTTTTGTTCATCCACCAAGTGGATGCTTCTCTAGATAGCTGATATGCTCCCCACACTGCCTTTGTAATCTTAGAATAATTTCTAATTTCAAAGTACTCCATTTCTATTAGCTATGCTTCTACTACATCACCAATTTTCGTTCAATCAAATTTGGGAGGAATAATCTTTTTCATATCCTTAGATAGTTCTAGTGCAAGTTTGTCTTTTGACTCCCTATGAGATTCACTATTCTCTTGATTCTCACTTTATGTGCCATGCTCTCGTTGCTTACTTTTACTCGCACTATTAGAATACTCATTTTCACCCTTCGTATTCCCAGTTTCATTCACTTTCTTTTCCAATTTGTCCAACCTTTCCTTAGTTTCGGTAAGCATATTAAGAATTTTGTCCAATTTATTGGTGGAGTTACCCTGAGAGTTGTGACCTTCCTGGTCTTCTCTCTCATTAAACTCTGATTAATCCATGTTTATTTGTTTTCTCACCTATTTTTAGCAAGTACTAATCAATTCTATGATTTATCATTTAGAATATTATCAAAACATATCAATTGCTCATAACCATAGTTATTCTCAAAAAAAATTTGTCTTTATTATATTTTGCACAATAGTATGTACATTCTTTAAGGATAGACACATTTCATGTTTCACTCAGTATTTACAAGAGGGGTGTAACCTTCGGATTCATTGTCTGACACATATTCACGGGGTGTATAACCCTCAAATTCACTATCAGATGATAGAACAATGATTTCAGCTCTAGGTGGTATACGGGAATCCCTAGTGATCATTGGTACACTAATAGGGCAAGAATTGACCATAATTCGAGCTGCCATCCTAGATTTCTCTAGGAGTTCTCTTTTCAGTCGTTTGAGTTGTGACAGAGTATTGGCAAAAGTTTCCATATCATCTAGCCAAATGTCATTTTCATCATTCATTTTCTCAATAGTCTTAATCATCGCAAGATGTCTCTGCTTAGCTTGCAGGTAACGTTCCTTACTAGCAAAGGACTTCCTTGCAATTTTCTTGAGATGTACCATCCTAGCACAGTAAATCAAATCATTAGCTACCCACATATTGTTGATTCTTAATTAGATTAGTGGACTCATCAGCCCTAGTATTGAACCTGGTTAGCTCTGATACCATATGTAACACCCAGTTTAGTTTTTACCCTATAAACTAAGTTTAACCAAAGGTAATAATTTTTTTTAAAAGTTTAAAAGTAGAAAATTATAAATTGTTTTTCATTTTAAAACCAAGAAGATCATTCATTGACTAAATATTAATCATGAAATTATAAGTTATACAAAGGGGTCTATCCATCTACAACATTATAAAATATGATGATTAAAGTTACTTAGAACATTTTCAAAATAGAAACTTACCAAAGTCACTACATCTCGATTGTTGACCATCCAAATTGAAGTCTTGGCAAGCCTCTGGAATATAGAAGAGAAAGTATCTTCAAGGAGCTTAACCTCCAACCACAAACTGTCGGTCTCCTGCACTCCTTCCTACCCAAAAGTGGCCCTACCCTACTCAAAGAGGATAGACTTAGGATAACCAATGGTGTTAGCCATCTGAGTACTGGTGTTGTGACCTACATAACTTATTATCATGCAATCCCCTAGATACCATCTAGTCAAGCATGACCACTTCACAAGCTACGCCATCTAGTCACAGTGAACTATCAATGCACTTGAGGCAGGTGCACTACCTTGGCCAAAGGATTTGAATAAATTTAGCGTTGTGTCAATGCAAGTAAGTTCACCCACCCCAACTCAACTTGAATTAATTGCAATCCTAAAATTACCTATGTATATGTATAATATAACAACCATGATATCCTCTTGGTGTTTCAACTCATCATGCTTTAATGCATGGCAGTTAGGTTTACTTCTCCCTTTTTTGCTCTTGGAGACATTTCCATCCATATGTTAAAGAAATGGGATTCTAACTTACGAGTTAATCGGTTAATGCTATAAGTTTATCAGTTGATCTTTAAGTTCATCCACTGATTTAAATTATCCAGTCAAGAGAGGACACTAAACTTAACAAAATAATTTCAAAAGGGGTTTTAACAATAAACCAATTATAGAATCCAAGTAATCGAAGACCCAGAGTCAATGTTTAAATCCTCTTAAAAGTCTTCTTCGACCCATCGAATCCTTGACATAGCTTAATGTTTTTATCAAACTAAGCATTTAACTATCCTAACTTGTTGTTTCTATTTGCAAGAAGAATGCATGCAAGTTTAAACTAAACACTTAACTCTAGACTCATTGTGTCTACTCTGAAACTTCATTATCTAACATGTTTGACAGTTTTAGACCAATAACAATTCTATACCCTCTTTCAATAACATGACAGTTTGAATTTTTTTAAAGCAGAAAGAATTATATACAATATATAAATGGACTATAACTAGATATCTTTCATAGTAAGAAAAGTATAACTCATGTTTGGCCAACCAATGATAGATTCTGAACTTGTGGATGACTGAGTAGTTACACATACAACGACATACATTCCACACCATTGTTCCCCATTTTGCCACCGAGATGACACATTCTTCAAATCTTTCATTAAACTAGTTGTTTTTAGATATGACAAGACCAACTATAAATAGTCAGCAAGCCAACTGATGACACTTCTAACATCGACCAAGATTAGACTACTATGTCTTAGGTTATCTTTATAGCTAGCAATCGACCAAAACTCAATCTACCATGTGCTCTCCACATATCCATATCTTTCTAAAGTTAAACGAATACAACTACATAGTTTAAATCAACCATCAAAGATGCTTCAAAGAACAAGTATGTTACAACTGTGAGGGTTAAGATTGTGGTGTTGTTCAAGGAACAAATAGCATTGTTTTCATTTTAAAAGAACTGTAAACACACAGGTTTTAAAGTTTGTAACCAGTCCACATATTATATCATCAATAAAACATTAAGTTCCTTCATATTACAAAGTGGAGCCATTCCTATTGAGAGATTCCAGTTTAACCATGACAGCATGGGAGAGAAAAGAGATGGAACTTGAAGAAAATCTCTGGTGACTACTAATAAACTGGTCCAAAATCTCATTCTCTTCTTACCCGCTCACATACTCTTTACACTTGGCCTCCTGTCAGCTTCTTTTCCCCATTCTCCCACTCAAAAATGTTTCCCTTCTTTCTCTATATCCCATTCTCCCAAGAAGAAAAACTAACTTCCTACCCTCTGAACTACACCCTATCAACTTGGTAACTACCCTGAATGGCTAACCATATGCCTCCTTTCTGCGACCACTACACAGAAATGGTTTGGTTTTCAACTAAATTTGCAACTGATCCACAAAGTGGAGCTTAACATTATGCGAGGTGATAGTTTCAATTTGGACATGATGCCACACTACTAAATAAGACAACATACAACTCATTCTCAAGTGTATACATTTATATATATAAAAATATATCGGTTGTCCATATTTGATGACATGATTCAGAGTATTACAACACCGATGTTGATTTCCCATACTCATTATGATAGCTACGAAAGGAAGAAAGACCTATTCTTAAAAACCTTGACATTCTTATCCAAAATTGACTTTACCCGTAATCAATACTTATCTTGGGGCAACTAGGTTTATCTACCTGATGTTCATTTTCAGTGGCAAGCACCCAAGGGTTATTCCAGAGTCTATTCTCTCTTTCTCAAAGATACTTTCTCTTCTTCTTTCTTCTTAGCGAGCATGTTCCATCTATTCCTGTCATTAGCAATCTCACATACAATTTGTGGTTAGAGTACCAATGTTCTAATCAAAACACATTTACATCAAATCATTTCATTTTCATATCGAAAAGACATTTTATTTCATAACATCAGATTGATCATAATAAAGTAAAAATCCATGATTTCATAAAATTAACCTTTTCTAATCATATCATCATTTTCTATGATGTTAAAACATATCCACATGACTGTACTATTTAAGAAAAAGTAAATAGCAATATTGAATCCAAAAAGGGGATGTAATAGTTGATGTTAAACTTGTGAAACCACAATGATAACAATTATTGCCTATTGATACACTACAAAAGACTACCTTTTGAACTTTAGCTTTCTTACTACTTGCATAAATAGAGTAGTTACATGATCAATCCCTAATCAATCTCAAAATTAAACCTAAAATTTTATCCTTAATGGCTCGTTAGACCCTTTTAAACCATGTGAAAGAATGTCATCTTACAACATCAATAAATCCCTATGAAAAGTCACCAAAAAATTCTTCTAGATAGACATACTTGGATTCTTGGGTTAGATAATAACATTGAGCTTAGGCATTCATGTCTATGTCTAAAAAAGTCCTCATTTTATCTTAATGTAGGGTGACAACTTCGAGATAGGCCTTAAGACAAGATTTAGTTTAGGTTGAAGCATAATATTTCAACACTCAGTATGGGAACACATGGCCAACTCCAATTGGTACATTCTCGTGTTCATGAAATCCCAAGCATCTTTGATATACTTTAATTATGCTTATGGATGTGAAAGCATTTTATACAACTTGGTTTAGTCAGGTGTCTAGATCTAAAAATTTAAGGGCCTTAGATTTGATGACCTAGTGGATGCGAGTCATATTAAAGATGACATAATTGTAAGTTGGTTCTAGAATCCCAAGGTTATATTCTAAAGTTATCTAAAGAGAACACATATCTACTAGGGTTAACTTTGATAGAAAGACATTGCACCCAATTGTTAGGTTTCTTGACTCTCAATGTCCTAGGCACAAACATATTATCAATTCTAATTTATTTGGGAGAGCTTGGTTTTGGAACTCAAAAGATTTATCTCTAGAGTTCCATATAGCTAATGTGCATACTAACTTTGACTAATTTGTGCACTCATGTTTGAACTTACTAGTGATTAGCTTCCAACCCTCATCTATTTATGAACACATGTATGTGAAGATTCAAACTACTAGATTCTAGTGTCCACATAGATCCAATTGGGCCATCAATGGTTAGAAAATCAACTAGACATGCTCAGGCTCTCAATTCTAAAAGTATTATGACATTATGCATAGTAGCATACCATGGACACAAGTATCCTTATAAATTTTAACTTATTAGAGATCTCGATTTCAATCTCGACATGTCATTATATTTAAAATTTCCTACAGATGTGGGTATTTATAAATTTGATTTTACTTGAGATGTCATGTTTGTATTTGACACAATTTTATTCTTAAATCTTGTAGCGGATGTGATTGTCTTTGTAATTTTAACTTATCATAATTTCAATTCTATTTTTTCATAGGGGAAACATTTAGATTCCCACTTAGAGGATAGGCACCATAACATGATTAACTTTAGTCAATTAATGACTTAGATTTCACTTGATAGAGTAATGAATGGGGTTTTGTCTCAACTTAGGAATCTTGCCAATGCTTCTTTCCTCTTAGGGACATGTGTCCATTATATATTTACCCTTAGAAATTCATGGTCAAGAATTTTCTTGAGTAATTGATGGTTAAGAGTGTTATCCTTGAATTTAGCTGACTCAATTCATGGGATAACCCATATGAAACTTGTCCATTTTGTAGCCCATGACCTCTATGAATGCAAAATAAGGAAAAATTGAATTGGCCTTATGTGTAGTAAAACACATCAAAAAGTCCTTTTGAGTGGCGTTAGTTTTCCCCCTTTTCAAAATGCACAATTAGGCTTTAAATACTTGGCATTTTTCTCTAGCATGCAAAGTTGTAATATTTTAGCGACATTGCATTTTTGCCTAATATGCAAAGTCACAATTTTTTAGTGACTATGCACTTTTTGAAATAAAGTTATTTAGTTACGGAGATTTTTCTGCAACTGCATCCTAGCCTGACACATTTGGGCATTAATGTCAATTATTTGTTAGCGTAATACAATATTACATTGTTGTAACTACTGGTGGTTACATTGGTTATAACTGCTCTGTAAACTTCTCTATACATTGGTTATAACATTGGTTATAAATACTCTATCTATTCGACTCCTCCGCACTATATATAAGTGTGTGTTGTATCTGTATTTATATATATCAATAAAACATACTCTCCATTATTTGGTATCAAAGTGTCTAACTGATCTTGTGTAATGTGAGGCTTGTGGAAGCTTGTGTTGGAAGAACATGCCATATTGTAGAGGAGAAAATCACCAGTGTTGCATGTGAGAAGTACCACACCAGTGTGTTCTAGATCTGTAGATGTGTTCAATCGGAGGGTAGGAGATTACATAGCCGTCCAGGAAGAATGCAAAAGACATATTTTAAAATTTGTTGTGGTCACTACCAGTTCCAACAAGTATTCCTGCAAACCTAGCCTCTAAGTTTGTTGTTATCTATTCCAGACTGTCTTTGCATATCTTATACAAAAGATGTCAAGCATTTGTAGGTGGTCTTTTCCATAAAACATAGAGTTTGAGTCTTTTGTTTGCACTCTAGAAAGTAGTTATAGAGATGGGTGACATGGTTTAAGAAAGATAGAAGATCACAACAAAAGTTTGTTGGTATAGCATAAGAGTTTTGTTTTTTTTAGCCCGCAGGTTGAAAGAGTTTGCCCAGCACCAAATGTAGAGAATGTGATTAGAGTTTACCCATTATGGAGACTGCAGATGGTAGATGAGGTGCAAGTTAATTTTTTGAAATTATGCTATGTGCTTGCCTAAGTTTCCTTTGTACATCTTTGGCACAAGATAAATGAATAAATCTGCGATGTACAAAGTTGACAAGGTCTGGTAATACGTATATAAGAAGTTATGGGTAACAATTATTTATATCAAAATGTTTTAAGTGTTGCTTTATATCCTAAGAAGTGTCATAAAAGTTTGGCTGTATACGGGAACCTCTTATCTTGTAAGAGGTGAATAGTTGTACACTTGCAAATTTCCTTATAATTATAAATTCTTTTACTTGGAGATAAGCAAGATAGGGGTGAATTTAGTTTTAAGAAGATATAATCATTCTCAGATATTATTTTTATTTGGAGTAATAAGGTAAAAATTGTCGAAGGCTTAATTTGATGAAGGTTTAATAATGTCTTGGAGATGTAAGGTTGATTAGTGTAGGGGTCTGTCATTGGTTCAAATTGACATTATCATCATGAATGCACATATGTCAAAGATAGCTTATGCTTTCAGGGCCATCTTTTCTATTCTTGATGAGGCCTCCAAAGACTCATCCAAGACATTAGTTGATTAAAGTGTAACATGGACATATTGGAGGTAGGTGGCATCAGAGGATGGAGGATTTTCCATCATCTCAAGTTAGCTTCTTGCTTTGATATGATGCTTTGCATGAGAAGCATTTTTTGTTTTGGTTGTTTTTCTTTTCATTATTGATGCTGACAAATTTGAAGAATGTATGTTTTGTGAAGATTTTGTTTTGGAGACAGGTTCGGGATTTGGTGTTGATCTCAATATGGATTGTTGTCCAGCGAGCTTCAGTGTATATGATTGAGAATTATACCCTTTCATGGTCACTAGACAATGATAGAGATTTGTTGTATCTCTTAGGGATTGTTGTTGAATAATTCAAGACTACGTGATTTGACAGTTCAGGACTAAAGAGCTCAAGAACACAGCTCAAAGCTACACCTTTCTAAGGGTAGACAAGATAGCATGATGGAGTCCCACTTGGTTCAGGATTTGTTCTTTGGGAGAAGATCTTCTATAAAATATGTATTCATATTATGTAATCAGCTGTGTTGAGTATGTTAGCATTCAAGGGGGTACCTTGTTACTATTGTAGGAACAATGTAATAAGGGGGGAATGTTAGCATAATATAGTATTACATTGTTGTAACTACTGGTGGTTACATTGGTTATAACTACTCTGTCTGTTTGACTCCTCCACACTATATATAAGTGTGCGATGTATATGCATTTATATATATCAATAAAACATACTCTCCATTATTATTATGGGGTTTATATTTTTTTACCATCTTAAGTTTTTATTTTTACCATTTATCTTTTACTATTTTTTCCCGTTGTCTTCGAACTCCTCTACCATGTCATCTTCATCATTTCTCAATGGATTTGCAACTCATCGTTCATGGATTCCTATTCGCTAATCACAAGTAAGAGTTTTTGGCTTCACCATTACATTTCCTCTTTATATTGTTTATAGTTTACAAAGTTTGTTTCCCATTTTAAATCAAAACCTAGGTTTTACCCTAATTTTTAATATGTGAAACCCTTTGTTGAAATCATAGTCGAGGGTGCAAAATAAATATCAACTCTTGGTGGCTCAAGAATCTCAAAACTACTATAGTAGGGTGGCTTTAAAACATCTATTAGAGTGAGTTCAATGAATAGATAGGTGATTTGATTACTCTTCTAAGCAGAGTCAAAGGATTTCCAACTTCTAATAGTTTTCAAGATTGGATGTACAAGTATATTGCCATCATCAAGAAAGACAATCAACATATATACTGGGATAAGAAAATTAGTGATGCAATTTTCCAATACCTCTCCGAGGTATCTACTTCACTAAACTTCTACATGACATCATATTTGGTATATGCTATTGCATGCATGAGGGCTTTCCCTAGCTTGTCTTCAATTGTTGATAGAAGACAAGTACCAGTGTGTGAATACTATCCCCAATTGACTTGGAAAGAGAGTCTTGAATATTTCAAAAGGGTCAATGATGCCTTCTTCTACAAGTACATTTACATGTTTGAAAAGGATCTTAGAAATAAGAGAGTTTCTGATGCTACATGGGAGTAGGTAAAGAGGTTTGGTTGCATATTCCTAAAATTTCCAACCTTTACCTATATCAGGGTTAGGTGTTTCAATAGGCAACCCTGTATGTTGCCAAGGTATCTAGGAGATAAATTGATATTGAAGAGAGACATCTTTAGTTCTTTGCCTTTTGACAAGTGGTGATTCAGGGACATTTGGATCTTGAACTATCATTTCATCTAGTGCATGCTCATGAATTTGAACTCCTGATGGCCTTTTCACAGGAAGTTTAGTAGCCCTTGAAGGCTGCTTCTTAGACTTACCATAAATTCTCTCAAAATTGTCAATTATTAAATCAATTCTTTTTAGAGGGTTGTTCTCAATAAAAAATCTAGAAAAATTAGGGTTTTGTTTTCTCTTTTCATCCTCAATCCTCTTCAAGATTTCCCATTTCCTCTTCCTATTATGCACTTGATTAAAGGTAACAATATTTCTGATCACATCCTCATCAAAGTTAATTTAATGAGATATCCCTATTTTTGGTGAGAATGACCCATCTTACAAAGTTTATGTGACCCTCTGGACCATCACAAACCCTTTATGTACTAGACTTCAAAGACTATTTAGCCTTCAAATAGGTTTGCAAATATTTCATAGTATTCGATCCAACAGACCAATCGCCTAATACTGTAGCATCAGGTAGAAATGTGCCTTTATTTTATTTCTTCATTATCTCCTTCTCCATCCACATCATCTACCACATGAATTCTAGGAATGCAATTCTATTTGGCACAAATTTAGGAAACACATGAGGTGGCTAAGGGCACCCATATACTATGATTATGGTGTGGTCAAGTAAGAAGTACCAATCAGTATAATTGTGTTTGTGACCCTACTTTGGCCTATGTGCAAGACGCCTCAACATTTCCATGACTTATCAAGTATGAGAGATGAATTACCAAGAGAATTCATTACTTTGATAGAAAATTCATCATGAAACACAACATAATCACAAGTTTGACAACAAGAATCCCACTTGTAACAGTAGCACTGAGTAGGCAATCTCTGTCTTTTCTGATCAATCATGCTTATGTCCATCTTGCTAGACCATTTCCTTCTATTTTGATACAAAATTAGATGACACAACAAAGAATATAATTTGAAATCCATGGGCTTCTTGTTTTCCCTGATTTGCAAAAACCCCTCATGCAATTTCTTCTCAATACATGATGCAAAATCATATTCAAAGTTGGTCTCAGGATTTTGTATTCTCATGGCCATCATCATGAGGCCAATTGGCATTCTCCCTTGGGCATCAATACCAAATACCTTGCACAAAGCAAAATGTGTTCTTTTGAAATAGAAAACAAAGTCTTCAACAGAAAATGGATCAGTTGCAGTAGATGGGATTCAATTCTTATATTATTTGCTCCTTTCCTCATATACATGGGAAGCTCATCCATCTTGTGTGTTTTCCTCATACTTGTGTATTCCTGCTCACTCTTTTGCAAATCAATTTGTGTGAGGGCTTATTTGTTCAACATAAAGCAATCAATGATTGCATTCCTGTCTACAATTACCAATGGTGATCCATTTGGCTATCTGACTATCTTGGTAGCTAAGTGATAGTGTTGTGCTAGTGTCCTTACTAAGTCTACATCAACAAATACATTCAGCACTACCAACTTTGCTAAATCCAACTTTCATGGGTTTCCCATAGGTCCCTGTCCCTCTTTCTTCTAATAAAAGTACCAGAAAAGGTTCCAAGCAGAAATAGGGATTTTGGCATCTCAACACCCTTCAACAATGTCCTTGAATATTTTCTTAGGCCCCTTATCAATTGAGTTTGGCAAAATGTCCAACAAGGACTGTTGAAGTGACCTCTTTTTGGGAACATGAGGGTCAGTGATCTTACTCACAGATTCAGACTTCTTAGGTGCCATATTCTAGTGCTTTCAAGAATTTGATGAATTGCCATATTCTAGAATTTGATGAATTGCAACTACCACCCAATAGTCCCTGGTGCTTCCTGTTGATATGCGCTGGACAACTAAGAGGGGGGGTGAGCCAGTTGTCACAAAAAATTAAACACTTTCTACAATTTAAACATTCATCACTTATCCACAATTATTATGATTTAACAATGAGAGCATGAAATAAAAAACTTAACAACAGATACAACATCAAACATAAGAGACACCAAATTTACCTAGAAAACCCCAAGTGGGGAAAAACCATGGAGATGATTAACTCTCAATATGTATTGCAATCTTGAAATAATGATGTTCAGGCTTGGTCACTCCATGGGCCTAAACATATTGGCTTACTATCATGAAGAACAACTAGGTCTAGCAGGCTCACTGCCTCAACCCTAAACCTAGCAAGATTACAATAAGGGTTGTTAAACCCTGAGGGCTATTAAACCCTACTGGTGGCTTACTACCAGACTCACTACCATGATCAACATCTTTTAGTATTATGAATGAATAATTCCTCAACTCTGCTCTTCCTTAGCTCTACTCTTCCTCTTCTTTCCTCTACCTCTTCTCCGCTCTACCTTTGGACCTTTCTTAATATCTTATCATTTCCACTCAAGGTCACCTTTTTTATGACTCAACTACAAGTATTTATACACTATATCAACCTTGGAATGATCATCAATGTCGGTATCAACCATTGGAACAATCTCCAAGGTTGGTAAATTAAAAATGTTTACAAAATAGGTCCTGACCTATTGCTATATCATGCAAATGGAATGAAATGTGGATCATACCATGCCTTAGTTGGGACTCAAATATGATTTTATTTGCCACAACATGCTTCCACAATCTTCCATAGATCTCCACAATCACTGGGATCAACTAGGTCGGCCAAGACTAGTTAAACGCTACGTTATCTGCAAACAATCTTCACACACCATCTTAATTTCTTAATGCAGACCAAAGTCTAGATAGGAACATGATTAGGAGACATCCACAAGCATTCTATAATTATTAGGAGCAACTACACGAACCTTAACCACTTTAAACATAGGAATCTTCTCACTAGAACACATGAACTTCACTGTCTTCAACTGTCATAAAAGAAATATAGCTTGGGGACCACCAAACCACAAACCATTGCAACTGTAGGCACTTATCATCAAACTAGACTTCCCTCTAGAACTATAGAGCAAAATACTTTATTGCAGAGGAATGCGGTCTCAACTGAACTTAAAGAAAAAGCAAGCTTCACTCTGGTGAACACAACTCACTCAGATCTTCATGTGGATGGCTCAGACCTGAAATGTAGCATCCTCAGACATACCTCTAACTTACTTCCAATCCCCAGACCACTATGTTCAATCAGAGATAAATGTCGAGCAGTTTACCAGACTGTTCTTCAGCATACAACTCATTGTCTGTACTGCACTTTTTTGTACTCACTTGTTTCTTCCAAAGAGGCTAATTTTCTCAATATCCTCAACATACAAGTCTTCTAAAAAAGTAATAGAATAAGATACATTTGACACTAATGACACCAAGGATATGTTGACATTAATGACAACACCGATTAGGCACATACTTGCAACAATCTCCCCCTTTGTCATTGATGGCAACATATGGTGTGAAAAACTGCAACAACCATCAAGACAAGATTCTCCCCCTTTATCTTTACACACTTACACTTCTTTCTTTCTCCAAAATTCTCCCCCTTTCTTTTACACATCTGCACTCTAAGTTTTTCACGTGACTTCTCTCCCCCTTTGACATCAATGGCAAAGGGCACATACTTGCAATCTTTTTCTCTGATCTAATCTCTCTTCTACACTTTCTGACTACTCCCCCTTAGAAGTTGCCCTAAAAAGCATCAATCTAGACCTCTGAACACCTCCAGACTGATGCACCATTGTACATCTTAGTTTAGAGCAAGAGGGGTGATGACCCCTAACTTTTCTCTTAGATACTCAAAAGTATCCTTGGGCAAAGGCTTGGTAAAGATGTCTGCAATTTGATCCTTGATAGAAAAATACTCCAACTTGACTTCATTTTTTGTCACTTTTTCTCTCAAGAAATGATACCTAATGGATATGTCCTTGGTCTTTGAATGCATCACTAGGTTCTTTGATATGTTTATGGCACTTGTGTTGTCACAAAAGATCGAAATAGGTTCTCCATACACAACTTTGATGTCCTTCAAAGTCTACTTCATCCATAACACTTGAGTGCAACTACATGCTGTTGCAATGTATTCTGCCTCTACAGTAGACAAGGATATTGAATCCTATTTCTTTCTCAACCAAGATACTAATCTTTTTCATAAGAAGAATGCACCTCCACTTGTACTTTTTCTATTATCCACATCTCAGGCCCAATCTGAATTAGTATATGCACTGAGAACAAAGTCACTATCCCTATGGTACCACAAACCATAATCTATTGTACCTTTTAAATATCTCAGAATTCTCTTGACTACCGTCACATGTGATTACTTGGGTTCTGCCTAAACTCTTGCCACAAAAGACAATGCATGCATTATGTCAGGTCTGGTTTGAGTCAAATAAAGTAATCTTTCAATCATAGATCTATACTTTTTCTGGTCTACCGAGTGTGATTTATCATATTTGTTCAACTAACAAGTAGTAATCATAGGTGTACATATAAGTTTAGAGTCTTCCATCCCAAATTTCTTTAACAACTCTTTCACATACTTATATTGAGAAATGAAGATACCGTTATTTGATTGACTTATTTGCAGACCTAAAAAGAAGTTCATCTCTCCAAACATAGACATTTCAAATTTACTTTGTATTTCTCCAGCAAAAACTGAGCACATACCTTCATTGCCTCCAAAAATAATATCATCAAGAAAAACTACAACAATCAGGGTTTGTTCATCATTGATCTTGAAGTAGAGATTACTATCTGTTGTACCTTTACTAAACCCTATCTATATCAGGTACCTGTCCAACCATGCATACCATACCCCCTTGTTTTGATGACTGAAATCCTTCTAGTTGTTCAATATATACTTCCTCTTCTAACTCTCCATTTGAGAAGGTAGACTTCACATCCATTTGATAAACCTTGAAATCTTTGTATGTTGCAAAAGCTAGAAACATCCTTATTGCTTCAATCCTTCCTACTGGAGAAAAAGTTTGTTCAAAGTATTTCCTTCAACCTAAACATATCCTTTGCATAGAAATCTTGCTTTGTTTCTTACCACTTCACCATTCTCATTCATTTTGTTTTTGAAGACCCACTTTGTACCAATTACATTCTTGTCTCCAAGTCTGGAAACAAGATCCCAAGTCTGATTCTTCTCTATCTGCATCAATTCTTCTTTCATGGCCTTTTTCCAATTCTCATACTTGTAAGTCTCATCCACAATTTTAGGTTCAATCTTGGAGATCAGACAGAAATTTACTTGTTTTTCTGTAGCTTTTCTTCTGGTTAAAATCCCTTTGTTCTTATCTCCTATGATTTGATTTTTAGAATGACTGATTCTTACATATGTTGGAGTTTTGGTAGCACTTACTAAAGCTTGTTCTTATTCATATGTGTTGTCTTTATGTTGCACCACTTCTAAAACATCTGGATCATCTGACTCATATCCACTTGATTCTAAAGACCTTTCCTTACACTCATCAAATTTAACATTTTCACTTTAAATGATTTTATTTAGCCTCTTATTATAGAACCGAGAGGCCTTACTCTTGGTGGAGTAACCAATGAAGATTCCTTCATCACATCTAGGATCAAACTTGCCCAAATCTTCTTCTCTTTTGATATAACATCTACTACCAAAGACTTTGAAATATTTCACAATAGGAACTCTGACATGCCACAATTTATAGAGAGTTTTTGAACTATTACCTTTTAGTTGAACTTTGTTTAGGATATATATTACGGTGTAACTTGCCTCTCTCCAATATGCTTATAGAAGATGAGCTTCCTTCATCATGGTTCTAGCAGCTTCTTGAATTGTTCTATTTTTCATTTCAATAACTCCATTTTGTTGTGGAGTTCTAGGCGCAGATAGTTGTCTCTTTATTCCATGTTCTTCAAAAAAGAAATTGAATTCATTTGATGTGAACTCTCCTCCTCTATCAGACCTCAAGCATTTGATTTTCAAATCCATCTCATTTTTAACCATTGCCTTAAATACCTTGAATTTATCTAGAGCTTCAACTTTCTCTTTCAAAAAGGTGACCCAAGTCATTCTAGAATAATCATCAATGAGAATCATGAAATACTTGTCTTCTTGCAAAGTTCTTACTCTGGCAGGTCCACATAAATCCATATGCACTAGCTCAAGTAGTCCTCCAATTGATTGGTCCTTGGTTTTGAAACTTGTTCTTGTCTATGACAGTCCTTGCAAACTAGATTAACAGATGTCACAAGCTTAGGCAAATCTCTAACAATTTGTGCAGTACTTATCTTCATAATATTATCAAAAAATTTGTAACAGAACCTTCTATTCCATAACCCACTCTCATCAATTTGAGTCAACAAACAATAGTTCTTGGTTCCTTTCAAGTGATAGTTATTACCTCTAGTCTTCTTACTAGTTGCAATGATTGTTTTGGAGCTTTCCCTAATCTTGCATCCATTGTCCTTGAATCTTAAATCATAGCCCTTGTCACACATCTAACCCACACTCAGAAGATTGTGCTTTAGTCCTTTCACATACAAGACATCTTCAATATTATGCTTGCCATCAAAAGAAATAGATCCTTTACCACAAATCCTACTAGTTGTATCATCTCCAAACCTAACCAGTCCACCATCATATCTTTCCAAACTTACAAACTTACTTTTGTCACCAGTCATGTGGTGAGATCAACCACTATCAATAACCCATTCATTCTTTTCCTTAATGACCTAAGAAGACAAAGCACTTTCCATTGGTTTTTCTTCCTTCACACAGCTAGGAGAATTAGTAGACACAAGATCTTCCTTAATAGCAATGAACAAGCATTCATTTAGAGAGGAACTAGCATTATCTGGTTCACCATTATCTGATGCTCCTTCATCTCAAAAGAAGTAATCTTGCCAAGCAACTGATCCCTATTAATGGTTTTTACTTGCATGAATTCTTCAATCGTAGCTACCTTCTAACAGTAGGACTTGGGCAAAGATTTAAGAATTTTCATAACAATTTCCTTTTCTTCAAGGGTTTCGCCTATGGATTTTATCCCTGTAACAAGTTCATCAACTCTTTGCATAAAATTTGATATGTTTTCATCATTATTCATCTTCAAGCCTTCATATTTCACTTTTAGACTTTGTAACTTGGTTTCCCTCACAGAGTCATCTTGTAAGACATTTTCGATCTTCCTCAAGCTGTAAAACTTTCTTCAGAGGAACTTGGATCTAATACCAATTGTTGATATGCATCGGACAACTGAGAGGGAGGTGAATCAGTTGTCAAAAAAGCTTAAACACTTTCTACAATTTAAACATTCATCACTTATCCACAATCATTATGATTTAACAATGAGAGCATGAAATCATAAACTTAACCATAGATACAACATCAAACACAAGGGACACCAGATTTACATGGAAAACCCCAAGGTGGGGGAAAACCATGGAGAGGATTAACTCTCAATATATATTTCAATCTTGAAATAATGATGTTCAAGCTTGGTCACTCCATGGGCCTAAACATATTGTCTTACTACCATAAAAAACAACTAGGTCTAGAAGGTTCATTGCCTCAACCCTAAACCTAGCAAGATTATAATAAGGGCTATTAAACCCTGAGGGTTGTTAAACCCTACTGGTGGCTTACTTCTAGAATCACTACCATGATCAATACCTTTTAGTATTATGAATAAACAATTCCTTAGCTCTGGTCTTCCTCTGTTTTGCTCTTCCTCTTCTTTCCTCTGCCTCTTCTCTTCTCTGCCTTTGCACCTTTCTTAATATCTTATCATTTCTACTTAGGGACACCTTTTCCATGACTCAACTACAAGTATTTATACACTAAATCAACCTTGGAATGATCATCAAGGTCAACATCAACCATTGGAACAATCTCCAAGGTCAGTATAACAAACATTTACAAAATAGGTCCTGACCTATTACAATATCATTCAAAGGGAATGAAATGTAGATCATGCCATGCCTTAATAGGGACTCAAACATGATCTTCCATCCCACAACACACTTCCACAATCTTCCAGATATCTCTACAATCACTGGGATCAACCAAGTCGGCCAAGACTAGTTACACACTACGTTATCTGGGAACAATCTTCACACACCATCTCAATTTCTTAATGCAAAACAAAGTTCAGATAGGAACATGATTAGGAGACATCCACAAGAACACTATAATCATCAAGAGCAAGCGAACAAACCTTAACCACTTTATCCATAGGAATCTTCTCACTAGAACACATGAACTTCACTGTCTTCAACTATCATAAAAGAAAGATAGCTTGTGGACCACCAAACCTTGAACCATTGCAACTGTAGGCACTTATCATCATCCCAGACTTCCTTCTAGAACTGTAGAGAAAAATACTTTATTGCGAAGGAATCCAGAGCCAAATACTATCTTCCTATTTCAACTAAACCTACAGAAAAAGTAAGCTTCACTTTGGTGAACACAACTCACTCAGATATTCATGCAAATGCCCTAGACCCTAAATGTAGCATCCTTTGACATACCTCTAACTCACTTCCAATCCATAGACCACTATCTTCAAGCAGACATAAATATAAAGCTGTTTACCAGATTGTTCTAAAACATACAACTCACTGTTTGTATTGCACTTCTCTGTAACCCACTTGTTTCTTCTGAAGAGGCTAATTTTCTTAATATCCTCAACATACAATTCTTCCAAACAAGTAATAGAATAAGATATAGTTGACACTAGTGACAACAAGGATATGTTGACATCAATGACAACACCGATTAGGCAGATACTTGCAAAACTTTCTACTACACATCTTTGATGGAGTGCTTAAGAAATCTCCACCCCTTTTTCCTATAAAAATATTGGGAAAACAAAGATCACAAAGATCATTACAATAGTCAAATATAATTATAGCTAGAAGATATAATATTCATTCATCTTTATTACAACTAGAGTTATTTATGCATGATTTCTAGATTTAACTGTGTATTTCATCAACATTTTGGATCACACTAAGTGATCCATCATCAGGAGGAGGAAACTTAAACAATTTTTCTTTTCTTGATGATGGATCATTGAGGGTGATCCAAAACATCAATGAAAAAAGATACACAATTAAATCTAGAAAGCATTCATAATAACTTTATGGACTGTGGAAAACTCATGCCAACTACTATAGTTATTTATTTAATCATATAATGCAAGAATATGCATTACCAATTTATTATTAGAATGTAGAGGACTTTTCTTGGAGGCCAACCCAAGTATCATGCCTACTTTTCCTCCTATCCACCATTACAATGAGTTATTCAAATTCATATGGGTTTTGATGAGGTGTGTCGCCATCAGAGGATTCCAACCCATTTGATTGGTGTAGGGCTCCTACCATCTAGGCAATTTTGTAACTAATTTCTAGAACCAATCCAAGAAAACCATGGAATCCACCACTTAGCCAATCTAGAAAAATTATAGTATCTACCACTCAACCAATATAGAACTCAATATCACTAGATTGACCAACTAACACATGCACAAGCATATGCACACAAGTCTCTAAACATCTAAGTCACAATTATAGTCAACACAGTTTGGGCGGCTACAACCACTCCAATGGGCCCAAGCACACGTCAACAAGGAAATATAAATTGATTCTTTTAAATAAACAATTAATTCCTTAGTTTGTGCTTCAAGTGGCCATTCCTTTTAGTGATTTTGGTTTTGATTTGCAATGTGATTTTAGTTAGAGCACACACCACTTTAATTTTGATTTGAACATTATTCCAAAAAGTACATTAGGTACTAACTTCTCTTTCATTGTTTGTTTGTAAAAGTCTATATTTAAGATTAGTTAATATAGAGCTATGCCAAAGTTAATGCACACTTAGTTTGTGTAAGAATGGGTCATGATTATTCTGAAAATAGAACACAACTAGTTTTTGAAGCACATCAATTATTAGGAAAAGTTCCCATAAGTGAATAGTTCACATTTATGGTTTGTTCTCCATTCATTTTTTTCTACCACACATAGTAAACAATTTATTTGGATTTAGATGTGGAACATTTATTAAATACTATGTTAGAGGTTCTTAGAGATAGTTGTTATGAGGACATGGTCACATCATCTATCTTAGTCTACCTAATAGGGCCACATCATGTAGCCTATTCTATTTGGTACAACCTAGTTTTAGTGCCTTCCATGCCTTCATCAAGTCTTAGCTCTTATTGAAAAGGTGTTGCATTGAAAAGTGTAATGAGGCTTGTAACTTTCAATGCAAGAGAGGAAGACCAAAACATGTATTGGACACAAGTCAAACACTTGGATAATAATGTATAAGCTTGTAGACATGACATACAAATGATGCAAGATGTAGAGATCTAATGGTTTATGTATCATACACAAATATGTATCTTTAGATGCTCTACAGTTAGACATGTTCTTAGAGTGATTCTCATAAACACTTGATGTAAATATGTAACCTTAGATGTGGATATTTGACTCATGGATTGAGCCTATAACCACAAGAATGAATTGATTAGAAACTAATTGTTGGAAGTCACTTGTCTCAATCTTCTAATATCTCAATTTTAGTAAGAAATAGAAATGTTTACAAACACCTTTCAAGTATTTATTGAATTAAGAGGATCATGCTATCCTTAGTCAGAACCCTAGGATGATTTATTCAATGAGTTTAAATCAATGATTAAGGAAAGCAAGCAAATGTGCAATGGGCCTAGGATGAGTTCAAAAGCAAACAATTCCAAATTGGCTTCACTTTAAGTTCTTTAACCAAGATGTTTTTTCACATTCTAGTATGATTTTAAATGAATGAATGAAAGTATTTAAATACAACAACATAACACATATATCAACACCAATGTGCACTAGGTTATCTCACAATGAGTAATAGGAGGATTTCACTAGGACTTATTTTGAATTAAAATTTTAAATTTTAGTGTTTGGATTTGTGATTGTAGAAATGACCTAACCCAAATCTACAACCATGGATTTGATCTAGGGTGGTTTTTTTAAGGCATTTAGATTACACGAGGTCCTTAAAAAGATAACATATAATCAAGATATTTTTTTGATTTCCATTTTTTAAAGAAAAAAGTATACAACATTAGGGACAAAATTGTATACTAGTACCACTTATCTACTAGCTTGATAGATGACCAAAATATTAGGGTGTAAGTTAGTCATTGTGGACATACTATGAATATATTGTATGGATTGGTATTACAAAAGGGAAGAGTGTGTTTCTTTGATAGATCCCATGTACAATAAAACATATCACTTTAATGTATACATAGGTCCCATTGAATATATTATATATAAAAAATTAAATGTTGTATTTAGTGGTAAAGCACATTAGACTATTTTGTACCTACTTGAAAAATATTTTTTTATGTAACATTTAAATGTGCTAGTTTATTTATAGTTCATATTTGATCATGTGATCTATTATATAAGTGGTGTTAAGTTGTGCTATTATGTAGACCATTAATATGGTTATTATATTCAATTATTGTATTATTTTTGGGGGGGTGATCTTGGAGAACTTGACTACTTGTAACTAATCGACAACCATTAAGGTATTTATAAATACCACCAAGTTCACAAATGTTTAAGAAACATAGAGAAGTCAAGAGTGAGTAGGTAAACTAAAGATCAAAGACTAGTAGAATACATGGGACAAGTTTATAGAAGTAGGACAAGTTTACATTCATAGATTAAATTTTTAGATCATAAGACTCATTCCTACATAGAATCAAGAGAATATTTTAATCCCATGGTGATTGCCTCTCTATCATCTCCTATTCCTAAGCTTGAAGCTTATCAAATTTAGATCTTCATAAGTTTTATGTGCATTCATCATGCATCAAGCAAAGTAGACTAGTTTTGTATTTACGTTCTTGCACACTTTATTATTAAGCTCAATATTCAAGTCAAATCAACTCCATCATTAGTCTAGGTCAGTGATTCTTAAATGTGTATGCATTTGGTTTGATTATCCTAGACTAAGTTTTAGGAAACCTTGTTTTCTTATACATTTTTTATGAACTTAATAAATCCTATAAAACCTCTGTAATTTCATGGAAATTTGGCTCAACTTTGGTAGATGATGAGTCACACATAGAAATGGTTTAGATAACTTGTAGCCTTGATAGGATATTAGAATTGAATTAAAAATGTCTAACCTCAAATTGGACATAAGGACTTGATGAATGTATAAAGCAAGTATAGGCCAGGGTGATTTAACCTTGTATCTATGCAAAATCTTGTGTGATGCTCCTCAAAAATATGGCTCATGGAATTTATGTGTAGATTTTTGAGCTTCAGCTAAACTCACAATCAAGGATGAGTCTCCAATCACTATGATTGATGAGTTAGATGAATTGCATGAGTCATATTTCTTCTCCAAACTAGATTAATAGTTTACATAGTACTAGATCCATCTTTAGGAAGCACTCTAGACCATGTTCTGAACTCATGAGGGCCACTCAAGTTCCCAATTATGGATTTTGGCCTCACTAATGCCTTGTTTACATTCCAAATCCTCTTAGATATTTTAACCATTTCTTAGGAAATTCATTATGGTATTCCTTGATGACATTGTCATCTACAAAATAAAATTGGATGAGAACCTCATTCACTTGGATCAAGACCTCCAAATTCTTTTAGATAACTAGTTAAGTGTAAAAAGTGTTAGGACTAGGTGTTGTAAACCTTGCAAGTCCTAGTGATGATGTCATTATTGAATATTTACAAAATATTATAGTGTTTAGTACTAATAGAAAAGGGTGCTACAGATGAAGAGAATTTTGAGATTCCTTTGTTAGCAATCTCTATCGTGTGTCATTTGTCTTATTCAATGATTGTAAGAAGTCATTGAAAGGGGATTGCAAGTTAGACTAGTCAAGGCATGTTTAATTGTCTCATAATTTAGATGTTTGTAAGAGGTGTGTAAGAGACAATATTGTACCACCAAGGAGAACTCGAAAGTTACATATGTTTCCCTTGGTCATAGGGGTCAATGGTCATCATCATGAGTTATAAGTTCTAACTGGGGAGGAGTTAATTTTGGAGAGGAGCACATGGGTTCAACTTGAACAAGATGGACTAAGGTTTGACTCATAATTTTGAGTCAATGGTTTTGGGAAAATATGTTTGATTTCTCGGATCTCCTTTTCCTATATACCAAAGGATTGAAGTGGGCATTGTATGTTTGATTTTATGTAGGTTTACGCTACCAAAATTCCTCCAAAATGAAAAGTGTTGATCTTTAATTATACAATCTCCCAAGCTAATTTATCCAACTTTACATAGATATCTTGTGTCTATGGATGCAATTTACCTCCTACACAAAAAACATGTACCATTTTATGGCCTTTAATCCAACTAAATCGAAGGATCTTTTTAATTCTTTTCTCTCAACAATCTCCTTATTATTTGAACCTCACACCACTTGACCACTATAGATGTTTGAGAGAAGAAAATAAGTCAACATTTTTAGGAACCAAATCAAAAATCAACGTCGTTGTAAATACTCCCAAGCCTATGCTCATATGTGATTTGCAGGCACTAAGAAAACACATCCACACAACCACCACATGTTTAATTGGCATCTTAATGATACATTTTAGGGTATCCTCAAGATAGCCAACATGGGAAAGAAGGTCAACCATGCACACATAATGATTAATTGTAGGTATAATGCAATAAGGGTTACTTTGTGATTGAAGTGTGTACAACCCTCATCCACTAAACTTATGTGGTTGCACACACATAGAACACAAGCTAAGCTTATGCTGTCATGATATGTTCCAAAGTGCTTTATTAATTCAAAGATTTTGAAAGTATCCTTGCAAAATCCATTTTGCACATATTCCTACAATCATGGCATTCCATGAGACCACATTTCTTTGAGGCAATTTGTCGAATAGTTCATGTGCCTTGTCTATGCTTCCACATTTTGCATACATGACTACCAGAGTAGTTGCAACTACAACATCTGATAAAATTCCTCTATCCTTTATGCTTTGATGGATGTACATACCCTGTTCCAAAGCTCTTATTTGGCATAGGCTAGGAGGATGCTGAAAAAGGTTATAGAGTCTAGACTTACGCCTGCCAATTGCATTTGCTTGAAAGTTTCTAAAGCCCTTTCAACAAATCTATTTTGTGAATACCTTGCAATCAAGGCATTCCATGAGAACATGTTTCTTTGAGATATTCTATCAAACAACTCATGTGCCTTATCTATGCTTTCACATTGTGCATATCCTACAATCATGGAATTCCATAGGATGATATCTCTTTGATGCATTCTTCCAAATAGTTAACGTGCTTTGTCAGTGCTCCTACATTTTGCATACATGTCTACCAGGGTAGTTACAGATACAACATCTGATAAAATTCATGTATCCTTTATCTTGTGGTGGATGTCCATATCCTGTTCTAAAGCTCCCATTTTGGTACAGGTGGGGAGGATGCTGGCAAAGGTTGCAAAATCTGGCTTTACACCCGCCAATTGCATTTTCTTGAAAGTATCTAAAGTCTTCTCAACAAACCCATTTTGTGTATATCCTACAATTAGAATAGTTGAGGAGACTAGATTTCTCTGCACACCATTCGGTGAGATAGTTCCTGTGCCTTGTTTATGCTTCCACATTTTGAATGCATCTTTACTCGGCGGGAGATAATTTTAAATTGATTGGGTGGGAGACTATTTTAAGTTGAAGTTTACCAAACTGTGACTGCCAAAATGGAAAATGGGAATGGAGTGAGAATAGATAGAAATTAAGGGCCCACATTACCATGTTAGTGGGTCAGCACTTAGAGTGTGCTGGTTAAGCTCAACCAACAATAATTAGCCAGAGTCAAAAATTAATTTTTGTCATGATAAATATTTAGCTCTTTTTATTTTTGATTAGATAAGCAGCAAAACAAGGGTGCTAAACCCTATTACAAAACCAAGCCCAAGGGGCAAGAAAATAGAGCACAAATAGTACTTAGACAACACAAAAAAAAGACCAGTAGCATAGGCACAACAACCTTGCTATAAAAAGCAAACTACCCAGATGACCTACACAGTAGAACCTGAGCTAACAACTTGACTCCCCAAACCCAAGGATGCAAAGCTACAACAGATTTGGGGAGTTGTTTCTTTTTTCTTTAGACCACTGTCGAAGAGTCTTCCAAGTCCAAATCCTTAGAATGGGGTGAGAGGGGAACCTCACCTGACACCTCAACCAAAGAAATCTTATGTAAATAGGAAACAACAACACCCCTAGCCATAGATGGAACACCAGCAACAACAACAACCCCTGCCACAGATGGCACACCAACAATAGAAACAACCCCAATCACGAAAGGTACATCAGTAGAAGAAGAAATAAAAGAAATAGGAGTAGCAGACAAACCCTGTAAAAATAAATCCTGGGTAGGAAGAGAGAGATGAGAATTAATCTCAGGCTAGGGAGCCACATTAGATGGAGAGGAAGGAGGATACTCCACAAGAGGAACAATGAAGTTTGAGGGTTGAACATCACGCCACCACGAAGCCACATGATGATTTTAATTAGATTTAGCACAATGCTCAACCAAGTGATTGATGCCAAAATAGCACTAACAATGAAAAGGAATACCCTCGTAGTCCAAAACCTGACTCCACAGATGATTAGAAACATTGAAGATAATCTCTGCAGGTAATGCCTTATTTAAATGTAGATCCACAAGAATCTAAGTATAAGTTGTATGTGTAAACTGTAAGGTAACAGGATAAGTCAAAATAAACCTCCCAAGTGAGTTCCCAATCACAGAAAAGAAAGAGTCTTGCCAAAACTGGAGAGGGAGGTTAGGGAGCCTAACCGAAGTGGGTGAAAAATTTAGAGATTCAGTCACTGGATTTAATAGGGGAAACTAAGGATGAATCAACAAGGGATGCTGGCCCCAAAACCAAATAGAACCCTCAAACACAACATCCCTATCCATAATATCATCAAAAGTAATAATAAAAAAACCCCTAGCACAAGGGTAAATTTTGATTGCACCATTAGTAATTGGTCCCCATGTACCAGAGATCCAAGAATTTAGGTCATGGAGGCGTGGTAAAAAATGACTGAATTTGTAGATCAAAGCATGGGAGGAGTAAAAATTCTCATTCTTGAAAATCTCAGCCCCAAAAGAAATAACTAGTGGAGCAGCATAGGGCAAGGGTGACCTCTGATGCTTCCCTTGAATAGTAGCTAAGAAAGAGGGCTTACCCCCCTTCATTGAGTCCAACCCCCCTACTGATGAACTAGCCACAAAAGCCTCATCAGCGATCTTGGACGACGCACCAACAGTGGACAATGCACCAATAGATGGCACACCAACAATAGTAGAAGAACCCAGCAACCTCCCAGTGACAGACGGTGCTCCAATAGCCTTAATTATAGAAAGCACATCGGCCTCTGCAACAAGCAACAATCCAATAGTAGATGAACCCCCCTAATGCTTCCCTTGAACAAAAGGTAAGAAATATGGCTTACCCCCTTTCGTTGAATCCAAACCCACTACTAATGCACCAGCCACCAAAACCTCATCAACAATTGTAGATGGCACACCAACAATGGACGACGCACCCACATATGGTGCACCAGTAGTGGACAACACACCCACAGATGACATACCAATAGTAGACAACACACCCACAGACAGCGCACCAACAGTGGATAATGCACCCATAGACGGTGCACCAACAACAGTAGAATAACACAGCAACCTCCCAGTGATAGACGGTGCACCAATAGCCTTAGTCACAAACAACACACAGAGCTCTGCAACAGACAATGACCCAACATAAGACAAACCCTACAAACTCAACTCATGAGAGGGAAGAGGAGCGAGAGAGCCCATTTCAAAAATGTGTAATTTATGTGATTGTTTATTTACCACTATTTGTTGTGGATGAGGTGTAAAATTGTTATTGATGTTTGACCATTGAAATTGATGATTTTTAAGTAAAGTGATTAGGGAAAGTAGTTATAGATTCATATATTAATGGATAGTGTAACCCACCAACGATCTCTAATTTAAATCTTGTGAGCTCCAACAACTTATGATATAATTCATGGTCCCTGTTGTCAAGAAAAATTTACATGATGGTTATGTGCTCAAACTTGCCTTTTAAATATTAAGACATATTCTTTTTATAAACAAAATTATATATAAAGTAAATACATATATTAGAATAACTCTTTAGATATTTTATTTAAAAAATAACTAACAATTATTTTATTTTATTTTAAAATTATTTTATTGTTTTTTAATATGGTAAGCTACAGAACAAGGGCGCAGATCCCTTTACAAAAAAGCCCTGAGGGCAAGCAAAGGCCTCACAAAGGCCAGAAATAGAGCTTTAATAGTAGACAGATAGAAAAGCTCAATAGGCTCAGCAACAAGAAGGCAACAAGGCTACTAGGAACAACAACCTAAATAATTGCAGAACTAGACCTATCAAGTCAAACACCCTTGGCACGAGTGCGGTTCAGTGAAACATGCTTGGGAAGACCATGCTTCCCCCTTTGGACAACAGTCCAAAAAACATCATCTCCATCCACAGGAAAAGGAGGAGAAACTCTCTCGAAATCCTCAGAAGGGGATGGAGCCAGGGACAGGACAACACCAGCCCCAGCAACATGTGTACCCATAGTATCAATCTGAGACACAATAACAATCGAAATGTCAGTAGCAAACCTGGTAGTAGTAGAAACAGTAGGGGAGGTCCCTACAGCAAACCTAGAAATAACAACAGTAGTAGGGGAGATTCCTGCAGCACACCTAGCAACACCAGCAATAGGGGAGGACCCTAACAACATAGCATTTTTAAATTATTTTATTTTTTATATGGATATATAATTTTTTTTAAGAGCTATTTTTAACTTTTAATTTTATTTTTAAAAAACCACCATTCATAATTAATTTATTAATTATTTTAATATTTATATGTTATTTTTTTATAGTTTATTTGTAAACATTAATATATAAAAATCTTGATGTCTTTATAAACTAGCATACCTATCTTTAGAAAGTCTATCTAAAAGATGTGGAGAGATATCATTTTCAAGGTACCTATTGCATTTTAATCACAAATCTATAAAAAGTAGGTGCCTCCATAATGATATCTCAAGATGTCTTTTCTATAGATTATCTAAAGCTATATATGCTAGTAATACTCGTATATGTAAGTGTGTGTGAGTGTAAGTAATAACCCATTATATTACATAAAGTATAAATATATATTTAAATATAAATGTGTAAGTAATAATACAATATATACATATTACTATATAATTATAAAAGAATATATATAAATGTACTTTTATATATTATAATAATATTATTCTATTTTATTTAATTAAGAGTTAATTTATTTTAGTTTAACTATTTAATATTACACAGAACTTTACATTAAAGAAACAAGAGTTGCAGAGAAGAAGTTTCTGCCAAAATGTTCATGAATAGTTGTGTTGTAATCTGTTGTGTTTCCTTAGTTTTAGCAACAAATGTTTTTTATTAGTTCAACTAGAAAAGAGGGTCTAGAACCCTTTAACAAAATAGTCCCCAGGGCATTAGGCCTTCAATGAGCCAAAAATAGCAAATGAACATCACAGTAATAGTAGACCAAAAAATGACTAACCAAAAACTACTGAAACAACGACAACAACAAAAACAACAGAAACAAGGAACTATGGGTTGTCAATCACCCAAAACTTAGAAAGGAAGTCCACCATCTCCTTGTAGTTGTCTAACCTCTCAATTCCCACTTCCTTGACCTTATCATCCATGTCCTTGACCGTGGCAAAGAATGAAGCAACCTGATGCAGAGCTTTGGCTGCAAATTCAACCATAACCCTCCACTTTTTTTGCATAGTATCCATTCTCTTCAGGAGGCTCTGAATATCCTCCATGTTCTTGTGGCACAAAGCACATCTACCCTTATTGACTTGATCCACAACATCCTTCTGATGAAAGTAGATTGTCATTAATTGTCAAAAAGGTGTTGGTAATGACAGGAGTTGTTCATGGTCATGTTCATGGTTTGATATAATTGATCAGAGATTCTCTCATTTGATTAGGATGGATACTAATGTTATTGATGTTTTGGATTCATATTTGGTCATCATGTTTATGATAGGCCCTTGGAGTTCTTAGTTTTGTTTTATCATGTTATCATGCATTGTTATTATGAGACTTGTAGGACTTCATTATGTTGTAAAGAAAGTTGATCATTCAAGTCTTATGCTTCTTTTTAGGACTTGCTCAGTGTTTGTGATACAAGGCTGATTATCAAAGTGTGTTTCATGCAGCCATGTTATTCACAAGACTTATTTGATCAGTTTGATCATAGTTTGATCACATTGAATGGTGATAGTAATGATTAGGTTCACACATACATGGTCAAGACATATCATTGTCTTTGGTGCTTCAAGTATTAGCCTTGCGCTTTCAGGATGTCTTCTCAATATGGGCAGCAAGATGTTCAGTGTTGTTCAAGATAAGAGGTATGTGTCATGTTGATAATTATTAGCAAGGTAAGAAAGGCAAGGTTTAGTTGTTGTCATGATTCCTGATTTGAAGAGAATTGTAATAATGTTCAAAGTTGGTATGCTACTTAATACCATGTTTCAGTGTTTTCATTATCATGTCATGTTGGTATAATGTCATGTTATAGTCAAAAAGTATGAAGATATCACTCTTGCAAGACATGATATGTTACTTGTTTCTTCATGGAGATTTGCAGTGCTTACAAGTGCTTAGAATGTCACTCAAGAAGTTGATAATCATTAGTTTTATGGTCATAGAAGTCATTATTCATGATAAGAAGATAGTAACAAAGGTGATGTTTGTCATTTGTGAATGAGACTTACTTTGTCATGATGTTGAGATGCTAAAGTGGTGAGAAGTTCATAAGAAGTTGGCTTCAAGTTGGTAGTTATAGTGTTGATTTCATATTGAATGGTTTTCACCTTGGTTCATTTGGATGCTTCATGACATAATTCATGCCTTCTATTTTTTAAAAAGATCTCATATAGGGAGTTAGTTATGAAGACATTAGGGTTTGCTTCATTTCTAAGACAAAAATCCTAAATCTTGTTGGCAAGAGACACTATGTGGCTTCATTGGTGTTGTCATTGATGGCAACAAAGGCCATTCCACACATCCGCAGGACATGGTGTATCTTTACCGGAAGTCAAATTGAAGAATACTTTGGTCCGGTAAGCAAGAACAGGGCATGCAATAAGGTCTGACAGTCAGGTCTGGATCTCTTAGAGGAAGTATCTTTGTAAAGTGTGGACTTGGGGAAGCCAAGAGGAATACCTTGACTAATTGATTCCATGGATTGAGCCTCTGGTGATGAAAGATTGAAAAGATATGAGCATCTAAGTATTTGGGTCCGGTTTGGCAGAATAGACAGAGGAAGAACTGACCGACAGAGCATCAGAATTATTCTGAATGAGATATTGATGGTGATCAAGGTTCTTAAGGTATCATTCATGATTGGATGACATGTTAGATGACTTCTATAAGTATCTCCTTGATTCACATCAATTGGTAAGCAAGGATTTAGCCGACAAACTAGAGCTTGGGAAAATATTGACTATTCTGGATGCCGACTAGAAAGAGGATGAAATCCTTTGTGCGGATATATATACCAGATAGATTTGGATGTGAAGGTGTGTGTGGTGTGAAGAAAAGTAGAAAAGCAGTGTGAAGGCAGTAAGATAAGTTCAGAATGTAATAGGATAGCAGCACCTAAGAGAGTAAGAATGAAGTGCAACAGATCAGTTTATTGGGCTTAACTGGAACTGAACCTCAGCATATGTGGATGCTTCTCATCAGTTCAAGTATCTAGTTTCCTTGTATAAACTATTGTAGGCAGTGAGCCTCTTGTGAGCAATGTGCTCAGGTAGTGAGCCCTAATTGGCAAGTGCCATTTTGTACTATCTTATTCTTCTAACAGAGAATACGATCTTGGGTTAATCACACCATGGCTTTTCCCCTAACAGGGTTTTCCACGTCAAAATCATTGTGTCATGTGTATTGATGTTATTTCTACTTCATGGTTATGTTTGCTTATTTAATTTAATGATGCACTAATTGATAAGGAAATTTAGAAAGCTGAAATAATTAAGATAACTGATTCACCCCCCTCTCAGTTATCAACAATTGGTATCAAAGCTAAGTTCCTCCAAAAAGAGCCTAACATCTTGAGGAAGATCTGGGAACTCGAATGGATGTGTATGGTATGAGGGAACAACTTCAGTCTGCCCTAGATGATCTTGAGCAATCAAACTCTGAAGTCAATGAATTGAAGGAAAGACTCAAACAAGCTGATGATTTCATAAATGAACTAAAAGGGAAACTGAATATCTCTATGAAAAAGAGAAAAGATCTACTTTAGCAATTGGCAAGTCAAAGTGAAGACAATGGTACAAATGGAGATCTAAAGGAGAAAACCAAGTTATGTGAAAAGTTATCAAAAGAGGTCATTATGGTAAGACATGAAATGGAATCAGGAGTTATGAAATCCACCCAAGAAATTGAAGAGAAAGAAAAATTGAAGATGATCTAAGACAATCTCTCAAGGAGAAGTCAGAAGACTACCACAA
Source organism: Cunninghamia lanceolata (assembly GCA_027924645.1). Taxonomy (NCBI): domain Eukaryota; kingdom Viridiplantae; phylum Streptophyta; class Pinopsida; order Cupressales; family Cupressaceae; genus Cunninghamia; species Cunninghamia lanceolata. The sequence continues at coordinate 4,496,464 of BSBN01001005.1, forward strand.
AATGGATAGAATAATCAAACATCTAGAATCTGATCTTGAAGATGCTAGAGATAATGAAGAAAAACTTGAGGATCAAATTGACATTCTTAAAAAGGATCTTCAAACAGCAAATGAATACAAAGAGAAATTCAAGATAAGTTCTGCTCAACTTGAAGTTCTTCTTGAAAGCCAAAAGAGGGTAGATGACAAGCGTGGCTTGGGATATGAAAAAGGTGAAAGCTCTGGATCGGTCAGAAGAATTTTGAATCAGGAAATCCAAGGAACAGGCCTGAAAGACCTCTGGTAAGGCAACCTAATGCTCAAAGATATCCATTCTTCAATGGATACTGCCACAACTATAATAACTTTGGTCATAAAGCTAATTAGTGCAGAAAGAGAATAAATCAGACTAATACATCCTTCTCCGGACAGCGTTTCAACTGTAAAAGGTATGTCACAAGTCTCATGAATGCAGAAATATGCAAATGAACAATTCATTCAATCGTAGATGCTTTACATGCAATAGAATGGGACATATGGCTAATCAATGCAGATCAAGAGGATATCATTCAAATATGCAAAGAAATGTTGTTTACCACAATTGCAATAGATCTAGTCATATTGACAAATTCTGTAGAAGCAAGAATCAGGACAAAAGGGGTCCGGTGCATCATAATCAGAATCAAGACAAAGGAAAAGGAAAAGTGAATGTGGATGAAGTTAAAAGTGAGATGAACAAGATTTGGGTGAAGAGAAGTACAGAGAATGTAGGGGATGGATCCACACCAAAATCTGGTGTTGATATTCTTTCCAGAAATTGAATAGATGAGATCTGGCTTAGGGGGAGTCACTAAGAAAAAAAATCCCCCAGCCAGTCAATTGGTGCCTGAAATTGGCACAAGGAAAGTTGTGAATTAAAGGGTTCACAAAGGAACATCTAAATAAGCTTTGGTAAAGAGATGAAAATCTGCAAGAAGTTTTGAACAGGTTAATCTTCCAAGTTTGATCCGGTTAAATAGTCATTCAATAAAAACAAGATTTTCACAGGTAGATCCGGCATGATTCGAATTTGAGGTATCTTGATCTGAGGCTAAATGGAATGATTGTAAAAGGTAGATAGATTGCTAATATCCATTGAGAGTAACTTTAAGTGCATCTTAGTGATCTGGAAAAATCTCTCAGGACAAGGAGAATAGAGCAACCGGAATAACTTAAGTTGCGCATTTATTGCAATGTGGAATTAGGGTTTGCTCAGAGATAAAAGGGTTCATTTGATCATCCACATTTACACATTCACACTCGAGAAGAAAAGAAAAAGGGCTTTGCAAACAAATTGTCTCAAGTCTCTCAAAGATCAATCATAGAAGACAATTCTTCCAGCAATCCAATCCGGCTCATCGCGTGAAACCTAGAAGCGTAAAAAGGTATTTTTCACTCTTGATCAAACTTTCTCTGAATCTTTAAGATGGCTACTCTGAATGTTGTAAAGATCTCTGATAGGCCTCACCCCAAATTTAAGAAACATCCCTACAAATCTCTAGAAGTGGATCCCTTAGGGGCATTTTCCAGCATTCCGCATGGGGTTTTGCATGTAGAAGACGTTAGGGTTTACATTCATGCAAAAATTGAAGACTTTGGTGAATCCAAGCTGATGGACATCTACCACAAGGAACTGATAGATGATTCATTTGAACTAAAACCTCAGTATAAGACCATCCGGGAAAAACATTTCAGTTAGTACATCCATTTCCCCTGTTTTGAAGAAGATGAGTGGATCCGGTATGTATTGAGCAGAATGCATGATAACTTCTTATGGTTGAATAGACCATTCAAGATCACCAAGGATGCAATTAGGGTAGTAACTAGTTTACACTCTTCCGTAGGGTTACCTGTTCTCAAATCTGTCAAAAACCAAACTGTGACTAAGGCCACTGGATCAAAATTTGATAAGAGAGCAATGACCATAGAAGATATCACTAATCTGGATATCAAGTTTGCATCTATGATGATTGGCTATAAGATATATCACTCTAGTAGGGAGAATTCAGTATCTGGAATTGCTATGTATACTGCTTATGAGATGTTGAGAAAGAATGTAGATTATGATCTCTGTGAACTCCTTCTGAGCTAACTAATGGAAAACTTACAAAAGATAAAGAAGGACAAAAAGAACTCTTTTAAATATAGTGGACTGATATTGTGTTTGTTTTTCTACTTTATGAATAAGCTGCCCGGATCCAGTAGTTGGGTATGGCAGAATGACAGACCTGTTGCAATTCAAATCAGAGATTACTTGCATGGGCTTGGGGATGCTAAGGCCAAAAATACAGCTCTGTGGGGTTACTTCAAGAACTTTCAAAATATGATGCAAACCAGAGAAAGAATTCCCCAATCATTGGTTGAGAAGTACAAAGATACAGTGTGTTTCATGGTTGACACTGATCAATGCCTAATGGAGGCAGTGGAGCCAAGGATAGTCTGGATCATGCCAATGGGGTATGAAGTAGATGAGAAAATTGTAGAGATGCATATCCAACATCTACTAAGCCAGCCCAAAGACCCTAAAGCAGAAAGATTTGGAACCTTCCAAGAGCTAAGTGTAAAAGTTCATGTGGAACTTAGACAGCCTGAAATCAAAAGGAAAGTAAGAAGGGAAGTTGAAGAAGTTACCAAGAGGCATGGAATCTCAAAAGAGGCAATTGATGCCCATAGACAAAAGATGGAAAGAGCAGAAAAAGAAAAGGAAGAAGCAGAAAAAGAAAGTGCTCTAGTAAAAGCCCCCTACCAGACCAGATCTTCCAAGAGCTCTACACCTGCAACTGCTAAAAGCTCAAAAGCATCTAAACCGGAAGCAAAATCATCTGGTAAAGCAGAGAAAAGAACTAAAACAAAAGCCACAAGGTCTTACATCAGTTAGAAGGATGATGGAGAGACATAATCAGATGAGGAAGTAAAGAAAATGAAAAAGAAAAGGAAAACATCCAGTGAACCCTCTACTAAAGAAGTAACAGAAGAATTTGTTGAAAGGCCCACCCTGTCCTTAGATGACGTAGTTAAAGCAGTTACTATGGATGCAAACCTGCAGCCAATAACAGAATTCTATGATGCATATAATGATGCAGATGGAAAGATCTTGGAGGAAGCCACAGTTAAGTACTTGAACATATACAATAAGGCTTTTATTGAAATCATATCTCTCATTCCCAAAAGCCTAGAGAAGGAATTAGAGATGAGAAAGAATAATGCTAGGGCAAAGGATCTTGAGATCTGGGAACAGATAGCCATTCAACTCTTTCCTTTAATCACTCAGAAACAAATGAATATGATCTTCAAAGATTTCAAGGATGAGTTCCGGAGCAAAGCTAGAATGAATCAGCTTATGCTTGGCGAAACTGACAAAATAGCAAAAGAGACAGAAGAGATTCTTCAGAATGCATACAAAAGATTCAACATTCCCATTGTAGAAGACTTAGATGATGAAACCTCTGCCATGAATGACAAAGAAGAATCCACTAAGACAGTAGTAGAAGAGGCAAAGGAGACTAGTGAAGAAAAAGATAAGGACTTAGATTCCTCTGTTCCGGAAGAGGAAGTCCAAGGAGAAGTGAATCCAGATTCTCCAGCAGTCTCTGGATCCAAAGGAGAAGAAAGAATAGAGGAGAAAAAAGAAGAAGGGAAGGGAAGAGAAGAACACAAGTGACAATGCAAAAGGAAAGAAAACTTTGTCTCCGATAAGGGACATTGCAAAAACTATCAAGGATTTCTTGACTAAAGAAATGATGGAGATTGACGAACCAAAGTTACTTCAAGGACCATTTGACTTTGATTCTCTCTCCCCGGTTCAAACAATGAAGATAGCATCCTTTGCCCAAGCAAAGGCTAAAGAGAAACTTCTAAAGTCTCACATGCAAGACCGTGAGCTGCTAGAAATTGCATCCGGTGTGCTTGAAAAGATCATGCCATCCTTTCAAAAGGATTCCTCATCTGCTTCATCCAGTAATCTCAAGTCTCTTGTTAGTTCTGTCAGCACTCATTTTGAATCTTTAGAGAAATCAATTGAGGTGAAGGTCTGGAAAGAGTTTTTGGATAAGAGATTCTCTAAGTTACAAGGCTTAATAACCAATGATAGGAGAAATATGGATATAGGGATAAAGAGCTTAGAAAATGCTCTTAAGGATGGAGGAGAAGTACATATAAATTTTGTATATCCTGGACTAAAGCAACAAAGGATATTGAGAAGAAAGTGAAAGAATAAGAGGATAAACTGTTAAGCCTCTCTTAGAATTTTGATTCTCTCACTGTATCCATAATAAACCAGGAATGTCAAACTATTGTAGTCATGAATGAGATTAAGAAGCTTGAAAAGGAAAGGAAGAACATATTAAGCAAGATGGGTGAACTTAGAGGGATGATTATCCCTAAATTAGAGGCCATGCATGAGGCCCTAACTGATGCCCAGACCACAACCCGAACCAGCGATCCGACAGATCTTAAGAGGGCAAAAGCTTTTGTATTCCTGTTGAGTGGTCACATCTCAATTTTGGACAGGATGAAGTAGAGTTGGGCAACAGAATTTGCCCAGTTGAAGACATCTTTTACAGATATACTTCAGTATATGTAAGTATAGCATGTATATATACTTATGCAACTAAGTATAGATTGTTTTTGGAAATTTTGGTGTGCGAACCCTACCCTTTGCCATTGATGTCAAAGGGGGAGTGAGGAGCAGTGAAAAATGTGGACTCCAGCTAAGGGGGAGCTCTGGTAAAGTGTACAATAGAACAGAGCATCAACCAAGGGGAAGTGTAGTATAACCCTTAGTCATTTTTCACTAAGTGTTGCCATCAATGCCAAAGGGGGAGATTGTTGGCAAGAGACACTGTGTGGCTTCATTGGTGTTGTCATTGATGGCAACAAAGACCATTCCACACATCCGCAGGACATGGTGTATCTTTACCGGAAGTCAGATTGAAGAATACTTTGGTCTGGTAAGCAAGAACAGAGCATGTAGCAAGGTCCGACAGTCAGGTCCGGATCTCTTAGAGGACGTATCTTTGTAAAATGCGGACTTGGGGAAGTCAAGAGGAATACCTTGACTAATTAATTGCAGGGATTGAGCCTCTGGTGATGAAAGACTGAAAAGATATGAGCATCTAAGTATTGGAGTCCAGTTTGGCAGAGTAGATAGAGGAAGAATTGACTGACAGAGTATCAGAATTATTCCGGCTGAGATATTGATGGTGATCAAGGTTCTTAAGTTATAATTCATGATTGGCTGACATGTTAGATGAATTCTATAAGTATCTCCTTGATTCAAATCAATTGGTAAGGAAGGATTCAACTGAAAAACTAGAGTTTGGGAAAATATTGACTATTCTGGATGTCGACTAGAAAGAGGATGAAATCCTTTGTGCGGATATATATACCAGATAGATTTGGATGTGAAGGTGTGTGTGGTGTATTGTGTGGTGCGAAGAAAAGTAGAAAAGCAGTGTGAAGGCAGTAAGACAGGTTCGAAATGTACTAGGACAACAACACCTAAGAGAGTAAGAATGAAGTGCAACAGATCAGTGTATTGGGCTTAACCGGAACTGAACCTCAACATATGTGGATGCTTCTCATCAATTCAAGTATCTAGTTTCCTTGTATAAACTATTGTAGGTAGTGAGCCTCCAGTGAGCAGTGTGCTCGGGTAGTGAGCCCTAATTGGCAAGTGCCATTTTGTACTATCTTATTCTTCTAACAGAGAATACAATCTTGGGTTAATCACCCTGTGGTTTTTTCCCCTAACAGGGGTTTCCATGTCAAAATCATTGTGTCATGTGTATTGATGTTATTTCCATTTCACGGTTATGTTTGCTTATTTAATTTAATGTTGCACTAATTGATAAGGAAATTCAGAAAGCTGAAATAATTAAGATAATTGATTCACCCCCCTCTCAGTTATCAACAATCTATACCTATGTTCATAAACTATATTTTATGTCTTTTAATCCCAAATCTTCCTGTCTCATATTGAATGCACTTTATTTATATTTGAACTGTGACCTACCATCACAAGTCAGGTCACTAAAAGTGACCCTCTAAAGTGTTTTTATGACATAAGAATAACCGCCCCCTTTACCTTTTGTTGACCGATCTCCATTTACATGAAATGGACATCAAAAAACCTTAAAAGCTATATTCAGTGTGTGGGGATCGAATTTATTAGAAAGTCATAAAAGATTTTTTTAATTCTATTTTTAGCCTTCCAAATAAAGTAGATTTAGAGGACTTTTAGAGATGTTTTTTTTAGAAGATTTTTTATGAGATCTTTAAGGAAATTCTTTCTTCTTTAAACCTCCTTGTGGCAGCAAATATAATAAAGGTGGAGTTAAATTGTTTTTTATGAAGGCACATTCTTGTAAGGAATTAATGCTTCTATGAGAGAATATAAAGAGTATCTTTTAAAGGAAGAAACAAAAAGGTGAAATCTTTTGAGAAGGTAAAAATATATTTGTAGGGAAGATGAAAAGTTTAAAGATAGAGGCAGATTGAATTTGTTAAAAGATAATTTTTGGAGAACTCTTTTTATCTTTTTCTTGTAGATGGAGCTTTTTATAAAAGAGATTTTTTGTAGATTATGAAGGGTCAAGATAATGAAATGGCAAGAGAGATTAACAAAATACAGAGAAGATTTTCATATTGGAATCATAGACATTTGTAGAGGAAAGGAAATTGTCTTGAAAAGATTGATTTTTTTTTTGCACATGAATATGAAAATGTTTTTGCATGTGAAGATGAATGAATCAAAGAAAAAAGGAATTTGAAGATGAAATAAATTAAATTTTATGTCAATCTGATTTAATTCTTGAAGATATTATTATTGTAGATTGAATTTATGAAGAAGAAGAAGAAATTGAAAGGGTCATTGGAGTGTACAGAGAAAGATGAAAAGTGCAGGATGAAATGTTTTCAGAAGAATGCAAAAGGTCATTTAATTTGTATATAATGGTTTTTGTAGACGTATTGAAGAGGGATTTTTGAGTGTGTGTGTGTGTGGATTAAAGGGCAATGATGAAGAAAATGTGTTGAAATATGCATAGATGAAGGAATGTAAAACAAATGCAGGAAATACAATGGTGCAAATCAGATTGAATGACAATCATATCTTGAACATTAAGCTTAATGATTTGATAAATGTGATTGTACATTGTGTTAGTGAGACATTGATTTGTTAGTGAGGTATACTATATCTAGTGAGGCATGTTGGTTAGTGAGACCTATTCACCAATCAGTGAGACTTTTCATGATTGTTCATTATTAAACCACTAAGGTGATTTCAAAGTGGGTTGTATTCCCCTTGAGGGTTTTCCACTCATCATATCTTGTGTTATATTTCTTACATGTGTCTTCATCATTTTTGTTTAATGTCCTGATTCATGCCTTCAATATTATAATTGTACATATGTGTCTTAATAAATAACTTTTTCTTTCTCTCTCTTTATCCTATAAGTCAAAAGGATTAAAAATTATAAAATTAATACAACACTGATTCACCCCCCTCTCAGTGTTGTCTTGGACTCCAACAAGTGGTATCAAAGCATAGGTTCCCTTTAGAATCTTAATCAGCTTGGGTAGGTCCTGTGAGTGGAGTACCATGGGTAAGTGCAAAAGAAATAGAGAAAAGAAAATTGTGAAGTCTTAGACTGGTCAAAAGTCTCCATGTTTATCAAATTCAAAGGTTGATATAGAGTCTGTTAATATAAATGTCTCACAAGTTGAATTAGAGAAAGAGTTCTCTGAAGTTCCCTACTTTGATGGTTCAGACTTTTTTGTTTGGTATGTTAGAATGCAAGTATATTTATCCTCTTTAGGATATGGTGTTTTGATGTCAGTTGAGAATGGGTATTGTGTTACTACAAATGACAAAGAAGCTCTTGAATGTAATCATATTGCAAAGAAGGCCATATTATCTTCTCTATCTAATGATATTTCTTGTAAAGTTATGCACTGTGTAATAGCTCAGGATGTGTGGAAGGAGTTGATAAAAATTTATCAAGGTGATGCACCTGAAGAAGAAGAAAACTTATTATCTAAGAAGAGTGACAATGATGGAAGTCATTCACATGAAGGTGATGAAGTACAAGAAGAAGAAGATCATAATATGAATGATTATGATCAGCAGTATGATGAACAAGACTATGAGATTGACATTGAAGGAGAGCTTATATGCGCTCTGAGTAAACTCAAGAGATATAAAAAGGAGAACTAGAAATTAGAATTGTAGCTGCAATGAGAAAAAAACTTAAAAGGCAAAGTGCTTTCAGACCTTGAAGATGCTAGAAATGTGATTATAGATTTGAGAAATCAAATAAGTGAATCAGATAAATTAATCATCAATTTGAAGACAGAGGTTGAGAAAGTTAAGAGGATAGTTGATGCAACAAAATCTAAATTGGAAGATAAATTAGTTGAATGTCAAAAACTTGAAGGAGAAATAGTTTCTTTAAGAAAAGATCTTGAGGATGTTAAAAAGCAATTAGAAAAGAATCTAAAATTTGAAGAGAGCACAAGCACGTTACATGAGATGTTGGGTAAACAAAAACAACATGGGGATACTGCTGGACTTGGTTATGAAAAAGGAGAGTCTTCTAAAGATAGAGAGACTCCTAGAAGAAAAATTGATCTTCATTGTGCTGCTCCTACAAGAAAAATGAACAATCAAAGAAGTAGAACTGCTTTTGTAAGACAAGAATACATGTACAGGTATAATTATTTATTTAATGGTTATTGTTATACTTGTAATCATTTTGGGCATAAAGCAGTTGATTGTAGAAGGAATACTAATGTTGTGTGTTTCAAGTGTAATTCTCCTAGTCACAAGGCATATAATTGCAGAGTGTATGAAACAATAGCATCATATTGGAAAAAGAAAAAGGTTGAAAAGGTTTGGATAAAGAAACATGAATAGAAGAAAGAGCCTGTAAAAATTGGATGCAAAAGGAAAGTCAAGAGAAATCAGATTCTAGGCTTATGTATCTTGCACAAGTCACTTCATTAGTTGTATAACAGATAGCATAATGTGAGGGGGAGTTGTTCATGTCCCATCAATTATCTTCAAGATGTTTTAGGAAGAAGATTATTGAGGTTTGTCAATATGTCTATGTAAGTGCTACAGGTGATCAGTGATAAGAAGTTCAAGGGCTCAATTTATAAAGAGTTTGGTGTTTCTGAATGACTTGGTTTATAAGTGATTTGATTTATAAATGATTCTATCTTTTTCATATCATGTTGGTACATAAAAAGATTGAGTTGTCATCTTATTACAGTTCAAAGTGATCTTGATATTGAGAAGTATTGGTTGCCATGGCAAAGAGCTTAAGATGTTTCCAATAAGCTCTTATAAGATATTAGCATGTATTGGCTAAGGTGGCTGAAAACGGAAGAAGTCAATTTATAACTCTTGTCTCTACATTTGGTTTTGCAAAGTAATGTTACAAGAAGAACTTGATGGTGCAATAGTCTTGATGGGATAATTGTAATATGTTTCATATATGGTTCTGAATATATTAGATTTGACATGGTTTTGTAAATAGTGTCATCTACAAGAACAAGAGGATGGTCTTCATTCTTTATCAAGTCAAGATGTGGTTGTAGATTGTTGCAAGTCTTGGCAAGGTTATTCCTTGAGTGGTTATCTTGAGTAGATCAAGGTTATATATATCATGTCAAAGGAGACATTTTTTATGTCATCATAATCATAGTTCAATATTTATGCTTTAGAAGATCTTGGTGATTTGTCATTTGGGTCAAAAAGTGTTGGTGATTGTGGAAGAATTGTTTGTCATGAGAAATTAGTTTTTCTATCACAAGTGATGTCATCAAGAGTTTGTATTTGATAGAAGAGGTATCTCTGATTTTTCATCTTGTTAAAGGAAGTAATTAGAGGATCTCATTGATGTCACTATTTCATCTTCATCTTCATATTTGAGTTGTGATAAGAAGTGGTATAGTGCAGTCTATGGGCAGCTTATAACAGTGCTTTGATGCTTGGTTTGGTATGCCTTACATGTTGTTTGATGTCTTGTTGCTTTCAAGTTCATATGGTTCTTCAATATGCAGATGTACAAGGACAGAGCTTTCAAGATAAGTTTTAGTACAACAAATTGCAAAAGTGAATAGTGCCTTAAATTTTTTAGAGACTAGTGGTATCAAAGATTTGGGTAAGTGATATCTCAACTCTTGGTTGGTATAAAGATAACAAGGTAGGTTATAGTGCTTGTGATCTAAGAAATAAGTAAGCAGTTGATTGATATCAGCATTATTTGCTAGTCTCTTACTAATGTTGTTTATGAGTTATTTTTCTCAGGGGGAGATAATAGCCTTTATCATTAGATGCCAAAAAGGGGGAGAAAGAAAAATTGCATCATATAGTTTTCCCATCAATGAAAAAGGGGGAGATTAATGAAAGTAGATTGTCATTGATGTCAAAAAGGTGTTGGTATTGACAGGAGTTGTTCATGGTCATGTTCATGGTTTGATATATGATTGATAAGAGATGCTCTCATTTGATTAGGATGGATACTAATGTTCTTGATGATTTGGATTCATATTTGGTCATCATGTTTATGACAGGCCCTTGGAGTTCTTATTTTTGTTTTATCATGTTATCATGCATTGCTATTATGAGACTTGCAGGACTTCATTATGTTGCAAAGAAAGTTGATCATTCAAGTCTTGTGCTTCTTTTTAGGACGTGCTCAGTGTTTGTGATACAAGGTTTATTGTCAAAGTGTGTTTCATTCAGCCATGTTATTCATAGGACTTATTTGATCAGTTTGATCATAGTTTGATCACAATGAATGGTGATAATAATGATCAGGTTCACACATGCATGTTCAAGACATATCATTGTCTTTGGTGCTTCAAGTATTAGCCTTGTGCTTTCAAGATGTCTTCTCAATAGGGGCAGTAAGATGTTTAGTGTTGTTCAAGATAAGAGGTATGTGTCATGTTGATAATGATCAGCAAGGTAAGAAAGGCAAGGTTTAGTTGTTTTCATGATTCTTGACTTGAAGAGAATTGATATAATGTTCAAAGTTGGTATGTAGCTTAATGCCATGTTTTAGTGTCTTCATTATCATGTCATGTTGGTATAATGTCATGTTGCAGTCAGGAGTATGAAGATATCACTCTTGCAAACATGATATGTTACTTGTTTCTTCATGGAGATTTGCAGTGCTTACAAATGCTTAGAATGTCACTCAAGAAGTTGATAATAATTGGTTTTATGGTCATAGAAGTCATTATTCATGATAAGAAGATAGTAACAAAGGTGATGTTTGTAATTTATGAATGAGATGCTCTTTGTCATGATGTTGAGATGGTAAAGTGGTGAGAAGTTCATAAGAAGTGTGCTTCAAGTTGGTACTTATAGTGTTTATTTCACATTGAATAGTCTTCGCCTTGGATCATTTGGATGCTTCATGACATAATTCATGCCTTATGTTTTTTAAAAAGATCTCATATAGGAAGTCAGTTATGAAGACATTAGGGTTTGCTTTATTTCTAAGCCTAAAATCCTAAATCTATACCTATGTTCATAAACTATATTTTATGTCTTTTAATCCTAAATCTTCACATCTAATATTGAAAGCACTTTATTTATATTTGAACTGTGACCCACTATCACAGGTCAGGTCACTTAATGTGACCCACTAAAGGGTTTTTATGACATAAGAATAATCAGCCCCTTTATCTTTTGTTGACCAGTCTCCATTTACATGAAATGAATGTTAAAAAAACCTTAAAAGCTATATTCAGTGTGTGGGAATCAAATTTCTTATAATGTCAAAGATTTTTTGAGGCTATTTTTAGCCTTCCAAATAAAGAAGATATTGAGGATTTTTAGAGATGATTTTTTTAGAAGATTTTTTATGAGATCTTTAAGGGAATTCTTTCTTATTTTAAACCTCCACTTCGCAGCAAAAACAATAAAGGTGGAGTTAAATTATTTTCTATGAAGGCACATTCTTTTAAGGAATTAATGCTTTTGTGAGACAATATAAAGAGCATATTTTAAAGGAAGAAACAAAAGGGTGAAATCTTATGAGAAGGTAAAAATGTATTTGTAGGGAAGATGAAAAGTTTAAAGATAAAGGTAGATTGAATTTATTAAAAGATAATTTTTGGAGAACTCTTTTTATCTTTTTCTTGCAGATGGAGCTTTTTATAAAAGAGATTTTTTGTAGATTAAGAAGGGTCAAGATAATAAAATGTAAAGAGAGATTAGAAAAATGCAAAGAAGATTTTCATATTGGAATGATGGACGTTTGTAGAGGAAAGGAAATTGTCTTGCAAAGATTGATTTTATTTTTGCACATGAATATGAAAATGTTTTTGTAGGTGAAGATGAATGAATCACAGAAAAAGGGAATTTGAAGATGAAACAAATTATTTTATGTCATTCTGATTTAATTCTTGAAGATATTATTATTACAGATTCAATTTATGAAGAAGAAGAAGAAGAAATTGAAAGGGTCATTGGAGTGTATAGAGAAAGATGAAAAGTGGAGGACAAAATATTTTTAGAAGAATGTAAAAGGTCATTTAATTTGCATATAATGGTTTTTGCAGATGTATTAAAGAGGGATTTTTGAGTGTGTGTTTGTGTGGATCAAAGGGCAATGATGAAGAAAATGTGTTGAAATATGCAGAGATGAGAGAATATAAAAGAAATGTAAGAAATACAATGGTGCAAATTAGATTGAATGGAAATCATATCTTGCACATTAAGCTTGATGATTTGATAATGGTGATTGTACATTGTGTTAGTGAGACATCTTTTTACCAGTGAGGTATATTGTAGCCAATGAGGCATGTTGGTCAGTGAAAACTATTCACCAATCAGTGAGACTTTGTATGATTGTTCATTATTAATCCATTGAGTCAATTTTAGAGTAGTTTCCATTCCCCTTGAGGGTTTTCCACTCATCCTATCTTGTCTTATATTTCTTATGTGTCTTCATGATTTGTGTTTAATGTCATGATTCGTGCCTTCAATATTATAATTGTACATCTGTTTGTTAATAGTAACTTTGTCTTTATCTCTCTTTATCCTATAAGTTAAAAAGATTAAACATTGTAAAATTAATACAACATTGATTAACCCCCCCTCTCAGTGTTGTCCTGGACTCCAACACCTTCACAGTGTCTTTACCAGTAGTAGCCCTCATTGTATCCACCTGACCCTCTGAGTTAGTTTCATTCATTAAGGCAAATTGACTAGAGCCCTCAGCTTCATGCATAGACTCTGTGGGGGTTTCAACCTTGCCTTCCTCCACTATATCTTCCACAAACTTAGAATCATTAGAGACCTCCACACTCGAAGTATTTACTAGCAATTTCCCAGCAATCCATTTGGAGTGATGAATGCTCAGAATATTAGTCTCTCTACCTTCATTGCTATCCTTCAGTTCTAGCCTAGTATCCATTTCCACAATCTTCACAGAAGCATCCACAGTAGAAACACCCTTACCTTCCTTATTTTTTTCTTTAGAGTAGTCTCTGTTTCCTCGACCTCAACACTATCCCTTTTGGCATTCTTCCTTTCTGTTTCCAGGGTAGTGTGCTTCTATTTCTTCTTTTTAATAGTAACAAGGGTTTCAATAGGGTTCCCTTCCACCACATGGGAGCCACCTTTAATCTTGGGGGTCCCTATGCAAATCCTCACTTTGCCTTTACCCCCATGGGAAGTGCTTGGCTATGGGTCCTCAAGGATCTTAACTTGAATTTTCTTAGGTGGACCCAAGGAAAGATGGAAGTGATACAACCTCAAAATAAGACCTTGGTGAATAGGAATAAGAGGGTGGTTGGCATTCTTAGCCTTGAGATCCCTAAAAAACTTAACAGAATTGTCTAAAGAGGAAAGCAAAAAGAAAGGAAAGCTAATCTCAACCTTATTCCTAAAATGATTTAGCAGAGCAAAGTGGTAGTGATAGTATACCTGAAATCTTCCCTCTAGCATGAAAAATTTTATTATCATTAGGTAAATTTGACCCCATGGCTCTGGTAGTTTCTCCCTCTCAAACCCTCCATGAAGTTTCACAGGTACCTTGCCCTCACTGAAGAAAAGATTCATATGCTTGGGATCAGGGACTCTGCTTCTCCTTGAATGTTTTTTTCCTTTCATAGGTAACCTCGTGGCTTGCCCAATAACCTCTTATGAAACTTGGAAGCATATCTTCCCAATTTTGACCTCTCTAGTTTCCTTATCCCATGTTTCCATGAACTGTCATGATACGTTTTTGTTATGTCCTGTCATTCCTTTTAGAGAGGGCATGACCTCTCCTTCCTGAATTATATGCCAAACAAGAGGGTCTTGTTTGAATTCCTCTACCGAGCTAGGTTTAATTTTAACAATGTCCCCTCCCATCTCACCAATCTGAGAATAGAAGAAGTAACTAGGTTAGAACCATTCAAAATGGTAATGTTTGCAAGAGGCAGTCTTGGAATTAGCAAGGGGACCATTAAAATGATAATTTTGTTGTGTAAGGGTAATGATGGAAGCATAATTATTGTTATGAAACACCTTAAGATTTCCACCTAGATACATCTATCGGGCGGTGTATGGATGGCACAAAGTATACGAATGGCAGAAGTGGGTGAGAAAATAATGAATGCAACCAAGAAAAATAACTATGGTGATAGGTGTGAATTGATTGTTTTGGTAGAGGAACCTTGCATATAGTGAAAATAGAGGGAAGGTAGAGTCAACGCCTCATTATTTTTGAGAGGCTCTTAAAAACAAAAAAAAAACATAGAACATAAAAATGTAGGAAGGAAGCACATGAGGGGACAACAAATACTCAAGTGACCATATCAAGCTGCAAGATTTGAGGTGAAGTAAAGGGGAGATCAATTCAAAAGGTATTTACCTTAGTTATATTGTTTTTCTAAAATTATAACTAAAACCTTCTTTCTGCAATTTTATTATCCACAAAAAAAATTGAAAATCCCCTTTGTTGTGTTTTAAAACATAGGCTAAAATTTATTTCAATGCAAGATATTTGCATTGCCTCTTTCTTGGAATTTATTTTTAAACATACAGAACTATCTTCTTAATTCTTTAGATAAAGGGGTTTTCAAAGAAAGGTCATGTGGTTTCTATTTTTTTAATCCGTTGGATTATGAAGTGAAATAAAATTAAAAACCTCATATATACAAGTGAGAAAGATCTGTAGTGAAATAATTAATACTTGTAACAAGTGTTATAAGGAGAAATAATATATCTACATAGATTTCTCTATTTTTGGTGCTGGCTACTGGCACCTAATGCTGGTAGCAATCCACTTGGAAGGCTATCCAATGTCTCTAGGTCTGACTATTTTTCTATCTACAATGACAATGGAGGGCATATATGTACACATGTCATCCTATCAAACATAGGTATATATACCTGTATTCTTTATGATTGATGTGTATAATGATACCATAACTTATTCACACATAATGAGGGTAGCCCTACAAAAAAAAATAGGACACAATGATAGAGATTGAAGAGATCTAAGTCCCATGGAACCCTTTAGTTATACAATGACAATTCTAGAGAGATTTTCATTGCAACTCTTCCTAAGAAAATTGAGCAGCCTTTTGTTTTGGTCATTACAGTTAGTTTACTGCTAATCACCAACCTTGTGGAAACCATCATTTTTGAGTTAAAGAATGTCCTGGCACTAAAATACCTTAGTTACATCAATCTGTGTTTGTGCATTGAAATTTGGTCGCATAATTTCTAATTGAGAAAATCTTCCATGCAACACAAGGATCTAAGGGAACTACTATAGGAGGAAAATTAAGATCTCCATTTTGTAAGTCTGTGTTTTTACATTTTTTTGGTTATGTTAAAAAAGGAATACAATATGCAAAATTCACGCTGTGAGTAGACTTGCAATACCATTTTTCATGCTTTAATTATAATATCCATGCATTCCTTTGTGAAGAGTGATCAAATTGGGGTCACTAGAGTTATTACACAACCAATCTAACTTACATAGGGATACTTTTAATAAAATTACACTATCATTGCAATCTTTTGTCTTGTAGATCACCTTTTTCATATTAAATATTTCAAATTTAGAATTTAGTGTTTTAGTCAATTTTGGATTCCTTGTTTGGTTAAATGAGATGAACTAGGCCTAGGCATTAGAGTGGTCATTTGGAGTGGCTATCTACGAGCCCAAGGCCCGCAAGTGGCTGCCAGGGGAACTAGTAGCAGAGTTATAGTAATGAGTGATAACTAAATAAAAATATTGGGGTAAAAACACTAATAGGATAATGAGTCCTTGTGCATGGACTTGAGCACTTGTAAAGGCAAGGATTCAACAAGAAGGCCTATCTGTCTGTGGGGCATCGAATTATCTATCTGCGGGGCATTGATTCGGTCATGATTGAGTCTCCTCATCTGCATGAGAGGTGTAATTGGTTCCATGTGGTGCCATCCCTTTGAACATGCATAATGACACTCCATCTGATTTACACTCTAGTATCTAGTGCCTTAGTAGTCATGAGTAGTACCCAACCTATAATTGGATGACCATCTCTTTATTATGATACTGGTTTTATGCATTTTTTTTGTGTCTACTCTGTGATTGATGAGAGTGTTAGCCATTGTGTATACCCTTGGTTACTTTTGTTTGGGCCTTGTGACTATTTCCAAGCATGGTGGGGTGGTCTCTTGTGAGTCCAGATGGTTGGGAGGCATTGCCACCGCCATTGGGGATTGGTGAACATGTTATTGGAGCACCAAATTAGAGATGTTCTCTCTCTATGCAGCTTTATTAGTTGTTGTACTCATTCATTTATTGTATCATATTCATGGCTATGCCATTGTACTTGTATATTCTTTTATGTAATTGTACTCTCTTCAGAGAGAAGATGTAATCATATAATTTAATGAGAAAAAATAAGATGTTTCTTATTTGAATTATGGATTTCGGTGTGGGTATCGGATTCTCTTGTACTAGGATGATTATAGATTCATGTTTATATTTGAAATGGGTTATAGGAACATTTGGGTTCATGTTTAAAATGAATGTAGTTTTATGAATGCTTCCTTTGGAGAGTGATTTAGTCATCTCCTCTGGGTTGTACATTCAGCCATACTTGGCTATGAATGTTGTCAACATATCGAATCGACAACCGTCTTATGTGTATGTTATCTCTTTATGTAAAAAAAAATTATCTTGTCCTCTTTTGGCTCTTACCCTTCGCAGTTACATAGCGGGATGTTACAATATAAATGAGCTTACTAAATGATAGGCTTGACTTCTAGCACTCAAATCACTAGTCATGAATCCATTAACTCTCTAATCAATTGGAAGTTGTTTTCCTTGTTTGTGTACTTCTTCCAACCACTCGTAAATGTCTTTGACTTTGTTATGTACTGAAACTATGCATGTAAAGGCACCCTAGCCTCTTGCTCTTAAAAAACAAGTAAATAGTACAATTGGTACTACACAAATAGAATATTACAAACAATTTTGTGATGTAAAAAATTGTCAAATTACCAACTTAAATTGCCCATATAATATATTAAATTATAATTTAACTTGTACCCCATATTTATTTGTTGTAAATGTTGTATCCATAGAAATATTAGAATTGTTTGAGTGGTGGAGCATAATCTTATGCATCCAAGGGGTTTGAATCCCCATAATGAATGGAATTTTTCTTCCATGTGATTGTTTAAAAAAAGAAAAAATACGTTTATCCTTTATATGCCACAAGTTAATATTAGCGACATCATCTATGTGTTTTTACGACCATGTAGATAGTACCCCTTTCCAAGAAACCATGATATCCATTCATTTTATACATTCATCTCTCTTATTTCACATGCCCTACTAAATAGGATCCATAAAATAACTCTCAAAAAATATGTCCATAGACACACCTGACATTAGAAGTGACTCAATGTAGTTTTGCATTTTGTAGACAAATTAGGAGCAAATG
Organism: Cunninghamia lanceolata; assembly: GCA_027924645.1. NCBI lineage: Eukaryota > Viridiplantae > Streptophyta > Pinopsida > Cupressales > Cupressaceae > Cunninghamia > Cunninghamia lanceolata. The sequence continues at coordinate 4,514,437 of BSBN01001005.1, forward strand.
TGGCATGCAAATTGTTGCTTGGATCATTCACCCCATGGAGAAATTCACTCTTGGAGTCACAATAAAACATTTAATTATATGTGATGATTGTCACATTAGGTCTCCCAAACATTAGCCTAACATTGAAGTGGCATTGGTAACCTTTTTTCTTAAACCTCTATACTCATTCTTTTACTAGAGATTTGTTCTTTTTGTCCTCAAGACCATAAGCACACCATTAGTTACAAGAATATAATCATGACATTAATTAAATATCACATAAACTGACCAATAAAAAAGTCACATAAATTGAATCTTTTTTAAAAATACTTTAGGGTTTTTGTAATGTCCTCCTTTTTAGAGTGATCACTATTGTTGACCTAATGCTCTATTTTCCACACTTAGAAAATTTTTATGGGCAATGTGGGTTTTAGAAACGGATTGTCACATTTTTCTAGTGTTTTCAATGTATTTACTTTAGAGAAACAAAAATTTTCTAGGTGTGGAAATTGTATTTTGATGGGCGACTTGGAGAAAGGAATGTTTGATTTCATTTCATGCATTTTTATGTTCACCTTGGAGAAGATAATGTGTGGACTTTGGTCTTTATGAAGAGCAGCTTGATAAATTGATATCTTTCCTTTTGGGCAGCATAGAGGGAGAGAAAAAAACAAAGGAGATAGCATACCTTATGGTCGGACTTGTGAAGAAAAAGTAAATAAAAGAAAAAATATACTTTTATGGGTCAACCCTCTTGGAGGAGAAAGAATAAAATAAAAGGAAAACATCTTTATGAGGTTAGACAAATCATAAGAAGAGTGCCCAAGTAAGGAGGTTGGCCTATTTTGGGAAAAGAAATAATAAATTATAAAAATTCTTGCCTAGATCAACCCTATTTGTAAGGGAAAAAATTATGTGTAAATATGAAATAATTTGAAGTCATCTGATCATCATGGGAAATTGTCATTTATTCCCTTTAGACTACAGTTTAGAGAAGCATATTCCAAGGATGAAAACCCTTGAGACTTGGTGAATTAGACAAAAACCTAGTTCATCTTGGGAAGGCTTCATAATGGAGGTCTACTTGCACTTCGTTGGAGATGTTCGTAGAACAGAAGAGTAGTTTTGTAAATTAGGTTTCAAGATCCATTGGAATAGATTTTATATCATTTGAAGTAGCATTTTCATTATCATTTAGGGAAGAAAACTAATTTTTTTAATAGAAGAAATTCATCTACATTTAGATCAGAAATTTAGATCAGCAATTGAAGATCCTCTTGGCAAATTGGATCATAATTCTAAATCAGATATTCAAGGCAGACTTGAAGAAGACTTTTTGGCAAGTTGTGATGCTACATGACTAGGGTTTCCAACCTAGGTTTGAATGCTACTTGGAGGGATCATCTTCAAGGTTGATGGAGGTGACTGTTGGAATTGATTGCTAGTTAGGGTTTGAAGATATTTTTTGATTTATAGAAGTGCAACAGCTCACATACCCAAATTTACCCTTACTGGAGGAGTGTTTCATGGTGCTTGTGACATCATTGGATTAGGTTTTCACCCTACTTGAGGAGCACCATCAATTGGAGGAGTTGTTGGTGGTTTGTTTGCATTGATTGGCATCATTTACCATCTTCTTTGGAGCATCAAACCCTAGCAGACTTGCATACTTCATTGGAGCAACCTTCTTGGTGTTTGAAGATTCTTGTTTCTAGGGTTTCATGCCCTAATTGGAGTGCCACATCTTGGAGGACATTTTCTATCACTTTGGAAGTCAATTAGCTTTTGTTTTCATATGTACAACCCTTAGGGTTTGAGTCTAATTTGTGTTGGACATGTTTGCTTGCATGTCCATCATATATGTATGTATTTGAAGACTTAAATCATTCAAACATTGTAGTAGCAGACTTCAGATTTGTATTTAAGTCCCTATACTTCTCTTGACAGACCTCTAGCATGCTCAAAGAATCCTCCCCTTCCATGTGCCTAATTAATGGCTCCATGTTGAAATGAAAATCTATTTATTTCCTTTAATCTAGATTAGAGATCCATCTACCCCAAGCCTCTTTGACATTGAAATCTATAAGTACCTCATTTAAACTCTGCATTAATAATATTAAACCTTTCTACCACCTATCCTTTCTAACCATTTATGGTCCCATCTAAGCAAGCTTATTTATTGTTGTCTTCTTCACTATCTTGTTAGCTATTTCTTAACACCTTGTTTGTCTTCTTTTATCTACATCATCAATTGAGTGGGCACCTTTTTTCTAATGTGGATTAATGGTCATTTCTTTCTGAGGTTCGTTAATTGTTTTATTCGCCAAAGTGTCTTCCACTCTATTTCCCTCCCTATAACAATTTGAGATATAAAAGTTATCCAATTTTTAAATGAGTACCAATGCTTGTTGTAGGATATATTTAACCTGCCAATTTTACATCCTCTTTGAATTGATTTCCCTTATAATGTTTAAAGAATCCCCTCTATCCCCATATGGTTTTGTAGTCAAATTCTATAGCTAGCTGGAGTTTGTGAAGGAGTGCCCATGCCTCTACTTCATTGTTTGTTCTTTTAGGTTATGTTGAGTAAGTATTTTGTTATGAGCAGTTGTCCACCAGAAGAAATTGACTTTAGGAATCAAATAGTGATCCCAAATTAATTCCCAAGAATTGATCCTTATACTTTGGTCTAATAACACACCATAAGCAAACTTGAACTTTGTGTTAGTTGTTTAGATATATTTTTAGAACAATAAAGTCTTAATCTATATGAAAAGGTTAATCAATAAAGTAAACATGAAATAAAAAAAACCAAACCCTAGGAGTCCATATGAAATAAAATGATAAAATCATATTAAAGGAAATTAATATTTTTTATTTTTACAGTACAATTGATTTATTTTGTTTACTTGACTATACTAGAGAAGCACTTAAGTTCATTGAAGGGTGAGTATTAATGAAAATACCTTTTTTTTTGTGTTAGTTGTTTAGATATATTTTGAAAACAATAAACTACTAATCTATATTAATGATGGAAAGGTTACTCAATAAAAACAAATATGAAATAAAAAGATAAAAACATATTAAACATAATTAATATGTTGTTTTATTTACTCTAGAGTTATTTTATTTCATTTATTTAATCAAAGATGAGTAAATAAAACCCTAGGCAAATATAAAATAAAAAGAAAAAAAGAAAAAACCTTAGAAATGAATATCAAGTGAAAACATATTAAATGAAATTAATATGTTGTTTTATTTCCTCTAAAGTTATTTTATTTATGAAGTGATAGGATCTTTGTTTACAATGCATAAAGTGATGGTTCAATAAAAAATCTTCCCTATGAATTTAGTTCTAAAAATATAATGGTTTACTAGCATATCTATCTTAAAAAAATTGATCTAAGATCCTTCTTGAGGCCCCTATTTTTAAATACTTTGTAATTAAATAAAATTCAATAGATGCTTAGGGAAGAATATCTCCAGTGTAATTTAGATAGATTTTTCAAAAGATAAGAATTCTAGTAAATTATATAATTGATATCAATTTTGTTTATATGAAGTTATCAATTATGTACCAAACAACTAAAACACAGCCACATATATTTTAATGAAAAAACTATAACTATAAAAATTAGTTATTCAAGTAATATTTGTCAATAACAACGATCTAAGCCATTGTCATGTTCACGATTTATTAGAATTCAATGCTGAAAATGAAACTACTGGTTTTTGGCAGATACAACAATGGTAGAAGGATGTTTTATTGCAGGAGCCACTGAATCAGGGGTGCACAATCCTGTGAATTCCTCGTCAGCCTACATGCTGATATGGAGGTTGGTTTCCCATTCCTTGGTGCTTGCTGTTGCATTTACAGGGAGTACTCCCCGCATTTTCTGCTAAGCAGAGACCTGAGTTGCCATTGAATGAGCTGGGTGACGAATTCCACAACTTGGACCATGACTTGGGTATGCATCCTATCAGCTGGTTATCCGAGATGTTTACATAAACAAGAGACTTCAAACCATCAAGTGCAGAGGGAATGTTGCCACTTAAATTGTTGGACGATAAATCCATGTTCTCTAGTTGACTCAGATACCCCACTGAATCTGGGATTTCACCACTCAATCTGTTGCTGCCAAGATTCAGTAGCTTTAGCTTGGACAGTCGCCCCAGTTGTGGAGGAATAGTACTAGACAGCGGATTATCATACAAAAATACATAACTGAGACGCCCAAGATTGGTAATCTGTGGTGGTATGCTTCCTGTGAGACGGTTGTTGTACAGATACACTTCTTTCAGCTTTTTGGCTTCGAAAATGTGTGGAGGTATTGGGCCACTTAGTGAATTATTGCCCAGGAACAAAACTCGTAAATATTGCAAGTTATCCAATACTGGAGGGATGAGCCCCTCTAACTTATTAGTATGTAATCTCAGGTCCTTCAGCTGGCTGCAATTTCCAAGCTGTAATCTCAGGTCCTTCAGCTGACTGCAATTTCCAAGCTCTACATGTTCATTTTAAAGTAGCTCAAAGAGGTGTTCTAGTCTCGGGTGGCAATTATGAGGCTAGGAACACAGTTGGAATAATTATCTCCATACCTAGAAAATTGATTTCTCGAGAGACTTCTAAACATTAGGGTTTGTTAGAGTCTAATTATTCTTAGCCATTGATTGAGATTAAATTATGGCCATTGGTTTTCAATGAGAAGATTATAAAAGAGGATCAATGGGCATTTGGAGAGGACAGATTTGAAAAATATTTGCAGCTATAGCAAATAAATAAATTTCCAGTAATAGCAAATAGATTTGCAGTGAGAGCAAGAGCATAGTGATAGGGTTGGAGACAAAAGCAGTGCAATTTCTGCAGGAGAAATTAGAAGAAGAATTTCCAGAGGAGAATATTGCCGAAACTCTGCCAATAAGAGGCAAGCAGTTTATGTATCTCTTGATTTGTTGAAATTTAATAAAATTCCTCATCTCTTTAGGGTTTTTCCAGGGACAATTTGTCCAAAAATATTTTGTTCATTATTTTGCATATTTTATTTTTCTATCTCTGTGATTATTTATAAAGTTGCAACTGTATTATTTTTCAATATTTGCTCTGAATTAATTTTCAGTAGTCAAATAATCTATATAAGATAGGAGATTAATAATCAATAACTACAATGGAATTTTCACATGGTATGAGAGCAGATCTAAGGGTAGAAAAGGTATAGGGAGAAAGAAAAATAATAATAAATAAAAAATCTAGGGTTTATAAAACCCATTTTGACCTCTTCAAAATTATTATTATTATTTCTTTTGAGATGGCCTCAGCAGGTTTAAGAGATCAGGACAGATTGGATGGAGCCTCAAATTTTGGTGTCTAGAAAGCTAGAATTTCTTTATTGCTGGAATATGTGACCATTGTTGTACCTATACCTACAGATGCAACATAGCTCTTAGCATATAAGAAGGAAGATGCCAAGGCAAGGAGGTTGATTCTCGATGGTGTTAAGGATCATATTGTTCTACATATTGTAGAGTTAGATACAACGAAGATGATGTGGGATGCCATTTTGAATCTGTACCAGAATGCTACCACTAACCAAAAGCTGATTCTCAGAGAAAAGTTGAGGAATACCTGAATGAACAAGGGAGAAGATGTTACAAGTTACCTCACCAGGCTTAGACTTGTTAAGGATGAGTTGGCAGCTATTGGAGACAAACCAAATGATGACGAGCTAGTACGAATAGCCCTGAATGGGTTTACTAAGCTGTGGGATGTCTTTGTTCAAGTTATTAATGGATGAGACACCTTACGGAGTTGGGATTGACTATGGAGTGACTTCACTAAGGAGGCACTTAGACTAAGTTTTATCAGTGGAACCAGCAGTAATAGTCAGAAAAGTGAGGTGGAACAGGAAAACATTGCCCTAGCAGGAAAAGGGAAAGCGAAGAAGGGGTCTAGCAAAGGATCAAATCCAAAAAGTGAGAAGAAGAAGGACTTGTCTAAGATCAAATGCTATGGCTGTCACAAGTTTAGCCACTATGTCAATGATTGTCCACAAAGGAAGAAAAATGAAAAGAAAGGCAAGAAGCAGACGACAGCTTGGACAAGTGTAGATGAGCTTTCTAGTAGAATGGAGGATGAGTTTGTACTCATAGCTTGCCTAACTAGCTCAACCTCACAGGGTGTTTTCTATATAGACAATGGGGTGTCATTTCATATGATAGGAGTTAGGGAGTACTTCTCCAGCTACAAGGAGGAGGACATTAGATTCCAAATTCAGATGGGGAACAAGTCCAAGTGCAATCCAGTTGGGAGAGGGACTGTTCTATTCTAGAGGGAGAATGGCAAGCCTATTTCCATTCATGATGTGTTGCATGTGCCAGGCTTGGGCATGAATCTAATTTCCATATCTATCCTTCAGGATAAACGCTACAATGTACTCTTTAGAGGGGCGCATGTTTTAATAAAGCATAAAGATTGGAAATCACCCATAGCTATTGGAGTTAGGAGCAGTCAACTTTATAGGTTGTAGTTTGATACTCCTAAGGCACTAGTGAGCAGCAGTAATCCTAGAGATCAAAGAGAGCTATGGCATAGGAGGATGGGCCATATACATCATAGAGCACTTAAATTGCTTTGTGAGATAGTGACAGGTGTTCTAGAGGTGAGCACAGAGCATGATGATGTATGTAAGGGATGTGTGTTAGGGAAGTTTGTGAAAGAAACTTTTCCAAGGAGTGACACTACATCCAAGGGGGTTCTTGATCTAGTACATTCAGATATATGTAGACCAATATCAATGAAGTCTCTCAGAGGATACGAGTACTTTTTTACTTTTATTGATGATTTCTCCAGGAAGACTTGGATATACTTCTTGAAGACCAAGGATGAGGTCTTCAGTCACTTCCAGGAGTTCAAAGCTCTTGTGGAGAATTCGACAGGCAGGAAGGTAAAGGTTTTTCGATCAGACAATGGAGGTGAGTACAAAGGGAAAGAGTTCCAAGAGTTCTGTACTAGGGAAGGAATTAAGAGAGAGTGGACCATTCCTTACAACCCGCAGCAGAATGGGGTTGCTGAGAGGAAGAATCATTCTATATCAGAGGCAGCAAGGGCTATGTTGTATGACCAAGATATGCTATGTTACTTATGGGCAGAGGCATGCAGTACAGCAATATACATACAAAACAGGGTTCCACATAAGGTATTGGGCAAGATGACACCAGAGGAGGCATTCTCAGGGAAGAAGCTAAATGTCAGTCACTTTAGGATATTTGGGAGTTTGGCATTTTGTCACATTCCAGGGCCTACATGTTCCAAGTTAGATCAGGCTGTAGAGAGAGGGTACTTTGTGGGGTACAGCAAGACCTCAAAGGCATATCAGATATTTATTCTAGGGACCAGGAGGATTATAGTTAGGCATGATGTCAAATTCATGGAGGACAAGGCATATAGGAGGCCTAGAGATTTGCCAGCAGATGATCAGAATGAGCAGCCAACAGAAGCTCCAAGGATTATTCAAGTAGAACAGGGGCAGCGAAGCACAAGTACAGTTATTAGTATAAGCACAGGCTCAGGTGTTGAGAGTTCATAGAGTATGGAGCAACAGATATAGTAAATCCAAGAGTTGCATCAAGAAAATATGGAGTTTGATATTTCATCCTCTATAGTTGACAGGAGGAACTGTGAGGTTCAACAGACACATAAGAATATTCAGGAGTTTGTGGGAGCTCCTAGGACAAGTAGTAGATAGTAGAAACAACTAGCCAGGTATAATGTCTATGTTTCATGGGTTAGTCAATTGGTAGATAGCAAGCTGCCTTCCAGCTATCAGGAGGTTGCACAGCAACAGGTGTAGCAAGATGCGATGGTTGAGGAATATACCTCAATAGTGCAGAACGATGTGTGGGAGGTTGTGCCTAGACTAATAGATAGGGCAGTGGTTGGATCACGTTGGATCTATAAGATTAAGCATAGTGTAGATGGTAGCATCGAGAAATACAAGGCAAGGTTCGTGGCCAAGGGGTTCTCTCAGAAGGAGGGAATAGACTATGAGGAGACATTCACTTAGTGGCCAGGTATGCTTCTATACGAGCCATAATCTCACTTGCAGCACATATGGGATGTCAGACCCATCAAATGGATGTCAAGATGACATTTCTTAATGGTGAATTAGTAGAGGAGGTATACATAGAACAACCAGAGGGATTTGTAGCACATAGTAGAAAAACTCACATGTGCAGATTGAAGAGAGCTTTGTATGGACTCAAGCACGCTCCCAAGGCATGGTATGAGCACATTTATAGATACTTGCAAGGAATAGGCTTTGTGAAGAGTGAGGCGGATGCTAACCTCTACTACTTGGTGGTTGGGGGTGAAGTTCTCATTCTTGTTCTATATGTGGACAATTTGTTTTTAACAGGTTCACTAGGGCTCATAGAGGAGTGCAAGAGGGACCTTGCAGCAGAGTTTGAGATGAAGAATTTGGGGCTTATGCACTACTTTCTAGGCATGGAAGTGTGGCAGATAGATGGAAAAATTTTCCTTGGACAAGGGAAATACTGCATTGAAATCTTGACGAGGTTTGAGATGCAGGATTGTAGAACCATGTCTACACCTATGATCACGAATTGGAAGAAGGTAGACTTGTCCAAGGAAAACAATGTAGACCCCACCTTATACAAGTAGTTGTTTAGATCTCTCATGTATTTGGTCAACACTAGGCTAGATATATCCTTTGCAGTAAACTCTCTTAGTCAGTTCATGGTTGAGCTGAAGAGAGTGCATTGGATAGTGGTAAAGCATGTGTTGCGATATTTGCATGGTACAATTGAGTATGGGATCAGATATGCTCAAGGTGATGGTATCAAGTTGATAGGCTATACTGATGTAGATTGGGCAAGTAGTATAGTGGATAGGAAAAGCACTTCAGGGTGCTGCTTTAGTTTGGGATCAAGAGTTGTCTCTTGGTACAACATGAACCAAAAATCCATGGCTCTGAGTTCTACAGAAGCAAAATACATAGTAGCTAGCATCGCAACGTGTGAGGCTATATGGCTTCGGAAGTTGCTGGTAACCTTGTTTGGTGAGAGGGTTGAGACTACGGTGATACACTGTGACAATTAGAATTGCATCAGATTATCTGAGAATCTAGTGTTTCACGATAGGTCTAAGCATATATAGACATCAGGTATCATTTCATCAGGGATTATGTATAGCAGAGGATTATTCAGCTACAGTATATACCTACAAATCAGCAGGTAGAAGAAATTTTGACAAAGGCATTGAGGAAGGTGAAATTCATCTTCTTCAGAGATAAGTTGGGTGTTATACAGAACACCTTCCTCACTAAGAGGGAGTGTTAATGAGAAGATTATAAAAGAGGATCAATGGGCATTTGGAGAGGACAGATCTGAAAAATATTTGTAGCAATAGAAAATAAATAAATTTGCAGTAATAGCAAATAGGTTTGCAGTGAGAGCAAGGGCGCAATGATAGCGTTGGAGACAGCAGCGGTGGAATTTTTGCAAGAGAAATTAGGAGAAGAATTTTTGGAGGAGAATATTGCTAGAGCTCTGCCAGTAAGAGGCAAGCAATTTATGTATCTCTTGATTTGTTGAAATTTAATAAAATTCCTCATCTGCAGTACTGGTTTTCCCTTTGGGGTTTTCTAGGGACAATTTGTCAAAAAATATTGTGTTCATTATTTTGCATATTTTATTTTTCTATCTCTATGATTATTTGTGAAGTAGCAACTGTATTATTTCTCAATATTTGCTCTTAATTAATTTTTGGCAGTCAAAAATATTTGCTCTTAATTAATTTTTGGCATTCAAATAATCTATATAAGATAAGAGATTAATAATCAGTAGCTGCAATAGAATTTTCACACTGTACCGAATAGGAAATTTAACTTATATTGATCAAGATTGCTTATATCCATCAAGAAAATGTTATCCTCAGATATTGTAAGACAATAGTGTTCCATTGGGCATGCCACTGACTGGTATAAAATTTAACTTCCGCTAACTTGTCTCCATGTAACTCAGCTCATCAAAAACAACTTTAGGCACCAACCTCACTGCATCATCAAAACTACCAATACAATAAAAGTTTGGTGAAACACATCATATAGTATATTTGGACTATGATTCTTATAGTCTCCTTGCAATGAGTGATCCATTGAAAACCTGAAATCTCACTTTGTTTAATATAGGATTGCCAACATCTTTGGGTGCTCCTCCATTACAATCCCTAAACAAAATCATAATTCTAAATTTAACCTTCATTCAAACCTTTAAAAAAAATTAATTATAATTATAATTATTATAATATATCTTATATATATTATAATATTATATTATATAATTATAATAATTCATATAATTATATGATATAGGTAGAATTAGGTTTGCCATTACGATGCTCCTAGCATATCTATATTTTAAAATATATCTAGCCTAAAAATATCCTTTAGATGTGCCTATTTGATAAAAATCTATATAGATGGTATACATTCAAAATAATTTTAAATAATTTTTATTTATTTAACAATTATTTCATAGATTTAATATTTTTAAATATAGATGGATTGTGTTTTAGTATAGATATCTTAAATACATGTACCAATTATTTTATAAAAAATTATTTTATTAAAGAATTATTTTATTTTATTTACAACTATTTATTTTATTTTATCTACATTGCTTATTTTAATTTTTAGTTTTATTTTTATATTACCTTTTTTTAACAATTTTAATTTTATAGTTATAATCTTTACATACAGTTAATGTCATGAATCAATTTCCCCCTAGTTGAACCCCCACCCAATATTGACCCTCCTAGCCCTACCAATAAGTTGGGTGGGTGGGAGAAGATAGTTGTAGGGGAAAGGGAGCCCTTCTCCCCAACTCATTAAACATAATTATAAATTATATAATTGATATCAATCAATTTATAATTAAATAATATAACGTAATTATAAATAGTATAATTTAAGTGATAAAAAAATATTGTAAATAAAATAATATTTTATAACTATATTTTTTTAGGTTTTATCAAATCATATAAAACAAGAGCTACAAAGCAGTGAAGTTTCTGCCAAAATGTTCATGAATAGTCTTATTTTAATTTGTTGTGTTTGTTTAGTTTTAGCAACAATGTTGTTTGCGAATTTTTTGGTTTAAGTTAGAGTTGACAGTTTTGTAATATTTGCACTGAATGCTAACAATTGAGGAACTTTGAGATTCTATATTTAATAATTAGTGGGCACCCTGACAATTAAAACTTGGTTCTTGATAGTCTGACAAGAGGCAAATATAGAAGGTGATAAATACACTAGCCTTCAACAGTTTGTACTTAAGCTGCAATACAAAGAGTTGTTAGTGCTATAAAAATCACTTAACATCATTATTTTAAAGATTTGAAGTTATATCTTATAGTGAGGGACAAGTGAAACCCTAAAATTAGTTCTACCATATAACTAGCACTTGCACCAATAAGAGGTTCATGGAATAAGTTGTTTGGAATAGCAAACGAGTTTAGAAGATCTTTGAGCGTGAATGTTGTTTACAACATGAAATTCAAAGAATACGCTGATAGGAACCAAACAGTTTAGAAAGTTTCCCACACATTCTAAGACAATCCACAGTCATGTCATTCACATATTAAATGATGAGACTACAAAATACAAATAGTTTTTTGCAACTCAAAATATGAAGATCACTCTACAAAGAAGATATCAGAATGTGATAGTTGATAGTACGCGGCAAAAGCAATATCTTCCCTCAGTTTCAGATCAAATAATGCAGGTTCTCTCACAGCCTCCTACAAGTATTCTCAAACCTATTGCAAACATGCATTTACATCTTTACAAAATATTAAGATCGGTTATCATTAACTATCTTTTGGTTGTTGGGATGTGTTTGCTTGGTAGGGTCTGAGGTTTTTAAAAACAATAAGAACAACCAACGAGTTTAGAAAATTTCGCAGCATAAAGTTGTTTTCACTGTGTGATGGGATCAGGGTCTAAGTAGGAGCTGCTGTGTTTTCAATTTGAAGAGGTGTAATTTTAGGGTTCCATAGATTCAAGGAATGCGCTGATAGGAATGAGCCACAAGTTCCAGGAATATGCCTATAGAAAAATGCAATGAGTTCAAAGAATATGCCAATAGAAAAGAAACAATGAGTTTAAAGAAAATTTCTTGGCGTGAGATAATTTTTGCTGGACCATTTTATGTAGGAAAAAACTCTATGCCTAAACTTTTTTTTAGGGCGTGAGATAATTCCAGCACTATAATGCTTCCATATAAAAGCTTAGGGATGAGAAAATTTTCAAAGCACTTAGGATTTGTTATTTGAAGCATTCAAAAAACCTAAAGATTCAAATGTCAAGATTAAAAACAAAAACCAAAACTGTCATATATTAAATTTTGATATTTTAAAATAAATAGCACAAAGTAACAACCCATGCATTGAAGATATTAAATTTTGATATTTTAAAATAAACAGCACAAAGTAACAACCCATGCATTGAAGATTTAATGATCAAGAAACTCTTGAGCCAATGAAATAAATAACCATTGCACGAACCCAAATCAATTGAAAAACATGGATGAGCATGAGGGAATAGATAAAATCTAATTTAATATACTATGAACTGTAAAAGAGTTATAGCAAAGACAATGATATTGCTGGATAAAGGAACTAAAATGCCCGTGAACTAAAAAATAATTTTTAAAAAAAATTCAAATTTTTCCAGTCTTGCAACACCTCCAAACCAAGATATCTCTACCAAAACTTGCATAACTTGGTAGATTGTCTTATCATAAATTGGAAATGCCCGTGAACTAAAAAATAATTTTTAAAAAAAATTCAAATTTTTCCAGTCTTGCAACACCTCCAAACCAAGATATCTCTACCAAAACTTGCATAACTTGGTAGATTGTCTTATCATAAATTGGAAATGTAGGGTATTTATAATAGTTAGGTGAACTGCATGGGTTTTTAATATTTTCAATTTATTACAAATAGGTTTTGATTTAGGTTTTTAGGTTTGTAAATAATAAATTAAATTCCTTAATTTTAATTTATTATTTACAGTGGAAAGATTTAATTTTTAGGTAGATTAAGGATTAAGGGAAATTTAATTAATTAATTAAAATTAATTAAATTTCATGTGAAGGGAGGACTTATGGAATTGATCACTAGTCAATTTTCCCTGTCTATGCATTAATATATATTTTAAAATTTTGATGTATTAGTATATTATTATCATAGATTAGGGATACTATCTATCACAAAACTTTATAATTTAAACCTTGATGATCCGCAATAATCGCCCTTATCGGGTGAAAGTTTTCTGCCAATTAGATTAAAGAAAAATAAATTTTCAAATATGTTTTGTTAAAATATTTGCATCTATACAATAGCAATAGGTAAATATTTTTTAAATAGAAAAATTATTTCATTCTCATTGGTTGCAAAAAGAATTATTAATAACTAGTTAGGAACAGGCCTCACCTATAGTTTCCTTCGCAGAAACTAAAAAGAACAAAGTATAGATTTTCTATACATTCATCAATTTTATATTCTTTTGTTTCTTGTAAAATGAAATTTAATTTATTAATTTTTTCACTTCCTTTTATAAAAATAAAGTGAGGCAAATATGAAACCCTAGGGATCAATATGAAATGAAAGGATAAAAATGTATTAAAGTAAATTAATATGTTTTTTATATATTATAGAGTTATTTTATTTTATTTATTCAAGAAAGGGTACTTAATAAAACCCTAATATTCATTTCTTTTCTAAAAAATAAATTAAATTTATTGATTTTATATTTTACTAAATAGTCATCAATTTTATATTCTTTAATTTATTAGTTATTTTTCACTAGTATTTTATAAATTAAAATGAGGTAAATATGAGATTAAAAAATGAAACTGTAGGAGCCAATATGGAATAAAAGAAGAGGGAAGTTTTGCCAAAATATCCATGACTAGTCGTGTTTTAATTTGTTGTCATATTATATTTGTTATGGATGGAGTTTCTATTTCATAAAATGTGTCCTTGAAATAAATTGTAAATATAGAAAACCCCATTGTTAAACATAAATAATGTAATCCCATGTATTAAAAACAACACCTTTAAGTTAGTAACATAATAGACACTATTTTTATTACTATAATCCTTTAATATAGTTATTTTTTATTTCATTTGAAAGATTTTAATATTATATTTGTTATGGATGGAGTTTGTATTTCATAATATGTTTTTAAATAATTTGAACTTTATTTAACTATATTTAAAAATTATAATATAGAAAACTATTTCTATGTTGCTAAATATTGCTATATGTTGGAATTTCACATATAGTAATTTAAAAAGTTAAAGGAGTGAATAAAAAATAACCCCATTTAGATAATAAAAATAATGGCTAAAATAACTTTATATAACATATAGGAACATAGATCCTTGAAATCAGAGCTTAAATTTGATAGTTGTATAGCTGTATTTAGACATTTTTGCTGTAAAATACAATCAAATTTTTAAAAAGATTGTATCTTATGAAAGGAGAAATTTTGGACAAACTGTCAAAATTTATATAGGATTATGATGACATATATATTTGGTTTTTATATGATTTACTTATACTAAAACATGTCATAGTCTTATATGGGCACCATTGAATAAATAACTATCATAAAAAAATTGCTTGACAGGCAAGGTCAAGTGTCAAATTTAAGCCCTGCTTGAAATAAATTGTAAATATAGAAAACCCCATTCTTAAACATAAATATGTAAATAACTTTATTTCATATAATAGAGCCTATAATGTTTAAAATAATGTAGATTTGATGGTAACCTGCCTGTCATAAAAAATACAATTATCCATTCAAAGGTGCCCTTAAAATACTACGACATACCATAGTATAAATAAAATTACATATAAACCAAATATATATAATTATAATTTTATATAAATTTTGAGAGTTTGTCAAAAAATTATTTACTAAAGAAATGCTTAAATATGGCCATCAAATTTAAGCCTTGAATGTAATATAATAACATAATAGACATTATTTTTATTACTATAACCCTTTAATATAGTTATTTTTTATTTCATTTCAAAGATGTTAATTTTATATTTGTTATGGATGGAGTTTCTATTTCATCATATGTTTTCTAAATAGTAATATAGAAAACTATTTTTAAGGAGTTTCTATTTCATAATATTTTTCTAAATAATATGAAATATATTTAACTATATTTAAAAAGACTGATGATTGATTTTTCAATAATATTTGTTAAAATATTTGCATATAGACTTAGGAAAAATTTAATATTTGTTTAACGTTTAAAAAAATACTCTCGTCATTGGTTTATTCAACAAATATTTGCATATAGATTTAGAAAAAAATTAATATTTATTTAACATTTAAAAAATATTATCTTGTCATTAATCTATTTTCGATAGAATAATTACTAGATAATAAAATATCATTGGTCAGTTTACCACTCCCTTTCCATAGTTCAATATTATAGCCATTATTGTAATGGATGCGCATTAATCGCATTTATTTCTGCCAATTAGATTAAAGAAAAATTATTTTTTCAAATATGTTTTGTTATAATATTTGCATCTATATAATAGCAATAGCTAAATATTTTTTAAATAGAAAAACTATTCAATTCTCATTGGTTGATAATTTTCTTGGCAGAAACTAATAATAAAAACATATTAAAGCAATTACTCTAAAGTTATTATAAGAAAAATAGTGTGTTAGTTGTTCACATATATTTTTAAAACAATAGAATTTTAATCTATATTAAGAATGAAAAAGGATAGTAATAAATTAAGCATGAAATAAAAAAATCAAATCCTAAAAGTTAATATGAAATAAAAGGATAAAAAGATAAAATCATATTAAATGAAATTAAGATTTTATTTTTTCTGATTTTATTTATTTTACTATACGAGAGAAGTGCAAAAGTTAATTGAAGGGTAAGTGCACTATATTGTATTAATTGAAGGGTAAGTGCACTATATTGTATTAGTAAACCAGAATAATGAAAAATACTTTAGATATAAAGAAATTTAAAGAAATTTCACATACTGCTTTTTGTTTCAAGTTTGCTTAAAAAATATTGGGCATATCATAAATTTTCTGGCTTCAAGGTGCAATTAATAATATTCTGTGAGGTAAAAAATTTATTAGAGTCACAATATAGCTATAGTGTTTACATTTCCTTTCTACTGTACTAATTTTTACAGGTCTTTTTAAAGTAAAGATGCAATATTAAAATCCTCATCGAAACAGGTTTCGTCAATCTTATAGAAACATTGGGCAAAAACCTTGACTGGCGGCGGGGGCAAATAATTTGTCTTTTAAGATAAGGATGAAACGTTATTGTATGTTGTAGCCTTTTAGGAAATATAGTATACACGAGGAAGAGTGTGAGGGATGTTCTAAATGTGATGCACTTCTATCTAACCTGATGGCCCTCGGAATGGTTGAGATAGTTTGCTTCACATCATCTTCCTATAAAGCTTTTACAGCCGCCTCCAATAGAGCAATGTAATCTTTTTAAATTTTTATCATCTCTAACTTTCTGCATTGATATAAGTACATCAGCTGTCAACTATGTGGTTTGATTATCTTCTTGTGGAATCAACTGCATAGGTTCTTTAGGACTCAACAGTGATTAGGTTTTTCTAGAATAATCTGCATAGTTTGATTAGGTTCTGATTCATTTTGCCACTCCTCTGGACTTGGTATTCCTTTGGAGCCACTGGACCTCTCAATTAGGAGAGGATTAAAGCTAATGGGTCTCGCAGAGAGACCCAAAACATAGTAATTTGATTAAGGTCAACTCCTCTGGTTTCTGCACCGGACCTATTATCAAGGAAAGGGTTAAACCAATGGGTATAGTGTAGAGACCTGAATTTTCTTAATTTGATTAGATTCTATCTCTTTGGATCTCTCTACCAAACCTGTCATGATGGGAATACTTAAGATCTTTGGGTCTCTCTACCAAACCTACCAGGATGGAAAGAAATAAAGCTAACGGGTCTTGTAGAGGAGCCCCAAATAAAATAAGTAGTTGATCCCAGGAGAGTATTGTAATTACGTACAATGCAACAAATCACTCTTAAATGTCAGCTAACAACTTTGTGGGTTTTTTAAAGGTATTTTGGAGGTCTGATTAGACTTGGCGGGGTTCGCTTTAATTTTAAGACCAGTATGTGAGTATATACATATTTTTAAAATTAAATGGGTTCCAAAAAGACTGTTGCTATGTCTAGAATTTTTTATTTATTTGGGTTCTTCTATGCCTTGTAATTATTGATGCTGTGAAATTAGATAAAGAAAAAAAACTCTTAAATGTAGGATTTTAAAAATTTGGGTTTCAGTGTCCTAATTGCTGTTAAAGAATTTTTGTCTTTGCGTGTAGCTTTTATTTCTAATGTTCCTATTTTTTTTTAAGCCCAGTATGTAAGTATTTACATATTTTTAAAATTAAATGGGTCCTCAAAAGACTATTGCTATCCCTAGAATTTTTTTATTTATTTGGGTTCTTCTATGCCTTGGAATCATTGATGTTGAGAAATTGTATAGAGGGAAACAACTCTTAAATGCAGGATTTTCAAAAATTGGGTTTTAGTGTCATAATTGATGTTGAAGAATTTTTGTCTTTGCCCATAGCTTTTATTTGTCATGTTCCCAATTTCTTTTTATTGCAAATAGGTTAGCAATCTCCTCTCCAACACTAGCATTTCCTCTCTTCAATATAGAATTGGTTAGGGCTTTTGTGTCATGCCTTATAGATGAAATTACCAAAATAGATTACTTATCTTTACATTTCATAAGAGTAAGAAATTACTTTTCATGTTGAAATTGTTTACAAATATAGAAGAAAATACAATTAGGCATCTTATAATAGAGATTTGTCTATGTAATGGTTAGTGATGCAGGGGCATCACATACATTTTATAAGTTTCACTATTTACTTGATTATTTTAGTTTTGTGACAGGATGTGGTGTAATGAAGTTCCTATCGCCTTAGCGACAGGAAGTATGTTGATCGAAAAAGTTGCCTTTGGCATAGATTAATGAGCGATTGTGGACAGTTGGGAGTTGAGCAATTGGGGGTCAGTTATGGAAATGAACTAGTTATGGGAAGTGGTTGGCATTTAGGTCAGTGCGATGGTTAAAATTATAAAATGCTTTATATTGAACGTAGGAATTTGGTTGGGTTAAGCCAAACAGTCGAGGTCGATGAAGTGGATGAGGAATGGAAAAGTAATTGACATAGAAAAGAGAGGCCGATGGAACATTTGGGGGTGGTCCATGTATAAAAGAGAAGGCCGATAAATGAGTGAAGACATAGCCAAGGAATAGAAGGAGGATCGATAGAGGAGAGCAGCTAAAAGAAATAAAAGAAGGCTGATATAGATAGGCCAATAGTATGTGGGAAAAAGAGAAGGGCTAACAAGATTTAAAATTGGATAGAGGAAGACAATTGTAATGGCTGATCAGAGTGCAATAGAATGAATGAAGAAGAGTCCAATTGGTTTAAAGAAAGAAGCCACACAAGTGAGGTAGAGGTTGTGGATAGGAGGAGAGAAAGGGAAAGTTGTTAGTGATGAAAGTATACCAGTAGAATTGTGTTAGGAAAGGGGAGGTGGAAGTTAGAAAGGAGAAATGGAATCTAGAGGGACAATTGATAGGAAGAAGGAGAAATCTATAGAAGAAATTCATAGTAGTTATTTGGACCAGAGCGGAGGAGTTTGCAAGTAATGTAAGGAAAGATTTTAGATAATAAAAGTCTCTACATGTTTTGTTTGGTCTTATCCAATGTCAATGACTATAATGTATATTGAGTTTATTTCATGAATTTGGTAATCCTATTGTATCACAACTATGATTACTATTGATTTCATTAACTTTTGTTTTGCTTGTAAGTAAATAATCTTGGTATTAGAAATCCCCTGTCTAAGAATTCTATCTAAATTTGTTCATAATCTGGAAATCTAAACTTCCTATCATTATTGTGGGATTGTGTGGGTGATGATTCTCATTTGAGTCTGAATCTATTTGAATCTCTACAAATTAAAACTAATTGATTATAAAGGCTCTTCATCAAGTAGTATTAAAGGTTAGAAGATTCTGAGCGCTGAGTAGATCGCTGAAGTGAGGCAATTTACCCAGGACTTGTGGGTAGTAGAGGAAGGAGAGTGTGAGTGTTGTCGAAAGTTTAGAGCTGAAAGATTTGGGTAGTAAAGGTTGTTATGTGATTCGGTAGTTTGATGAATATAGATTCTTGGAAAAGTTGTGTGTTATGTAGAGATTGACAGGTTGTTGAAGTCAGGATGTAGAAGCATTCAAAAATAGAAAGTTTCGAGAAGAGAGACAAGAGAAAAGAAAAGAAAAAGAAGCAAGATGTAGGATTTGAGAGAGAGCTGGTAGAATTGACAAAAGATTTAGAACAATACATGATTGCATGGTAGCAAAAGTTTGAAGAAGAAAGCCAGGAATGTTTATGGTGTTGGCCTATGGAAAAGAAAGTAAAGTGGCCTGTGAAGATGATTATGGAAAGAAAGAAAAGACAAAAGATGAATGTCTTGAGAAGAGGAAAGAGTACCCATAGAGTTTGGGATAGTAAGAGGTTTCTACATGAGTAACCTACCTCATAAGTGGTGAAATAAGTTCTCATTAAAGAGAATATGAGAGAAGATAAGAAAGAAAGAGAGGAAGAGGAAAAAGTGTAGCAAGAATCACTTGTGAAAGAGAAAAATGAAGAGAAGAGAGTGTCCATGAAGAAGACACTAATGGAGACATTGTGGTCTCTTATTTTTTTTGCTAATATTGTGTTTTTATATGTGTATGCAGGTATGAAGAATGCAATAGGGAAGGTAAAGAATGAGACCTTGAAGATGATGAGAGATGGGGCAAGAATAGCACCCGAAGAAAGAGTTGAAGATGTGAATGAGAGGAGGTTGGTTGTAGTAGTGTGTCCAAAAGAGTTTGCAGTAGAGGTATATTGCGAAGTGCTTGAGAATGAAGAGGAGTATGAAGCTGAAGATTTTTAGTTTGATGATAAAAATGAGAGGGCAGACCAAGAATTTCATGATGCCTTGGAAAGTTGAAGATGTAGTACAAGTTGCTTATGTAGAGGAAGAGATGGAAGTCAAAGAAGCCAATGAAGGGAACAAATCAAGGCAATAGGTAAAGGAAGGTCAAAATGTTAATTTTACAAAGAAAAATGTTAATTTTGATCATGTGAATAGAAGTGTGAATATAGACGGACAAGTTTATAAAGAGAAGAAGACAATAATGAATCTTGGGTACATAGTTCCATGTTGGCAAAGGAAAAAGATTGATGAAGGGCAACAGTTAAAATATAGGGAAATGGATGCTTTTGATTGTGTTTACACTAACAAGAAAGTGCAAAGAATGAAAGATGTACAGATGAATAAGTTGCATCTATATTTGAGGGTAAGTTTGCAAGCAAGGAAGCCTAGAGAAGATATTTCATGACAAAAGACAAGAAGACCAAGTGTAACAATGAAAAGAGATTAGCCCAAGGTTGTGTCAAACAAAGTATGGAGAGAAAAAAGTGTGGTAGCAGAAAAAGCAAGTGGTGCTGCAATAAATGATGCTAAGACAAATAAAAGAGTGGAAATTGAAAAGGAAGACATTGGTAAAGACCATGCGAAAGGAAGTTAGAGAATGCCAAATGTAATGTGACAGGTAAACAAGTTGAGTTAGTTAATGATGCTTTTGAAACTTTGGATGATTTTGTTAATAGAAAAGATAGGGAAAAGTTAAACAAGGTGCCAGGTGAGCAATCTGATTGTGATGATGATGATGATGATGATGATTATGAGGCTTTGAATGGAATTTATAAAAATGAGGTGGAAATGTGGATGCTTGTTGATGAAAAGGAAATGAGAAGAGAAAGATACAAAAAGAAGATGGATAGAAAAATAAGGTAGATTAGAAAATCTAAAAGTGAGTATAAAAAGGATACGAAGAATAAGAGTGAAAATCAAGAATGGACAATAGAAGACTAGCTAGGAAAATTCATGGAAATTAAAGAAGCTAAAAGAGAAGATGAGGTAGCAAAGAGTACAGAAGATGAATATATTCTTAAGGGAAGCATAAAAGAAGCAGAATTTAAAGTTAGAGTAGCAAACAAGAATGGTGATTTGTGGGCACAATCCTCTGTGATTGAACAAGAATTATAGGAAGATATTGGAATGCATATATGTGGGACAACAAAGAAGGATGAAGAAAAAAAGATTATAAATGGTAATAGATAGGTTGGAGCAACAATGTAGGTAGAGGTAAACAAAAATGTCTTTTATAAGAATATGGATTTGTATTTCTTTAGTGTTCTGATCAATAAAAGGGTTGAGCATAAATCTGTAATAGAGAAGGATATTGTGGTTCATGATAAGAGAGAGGATATTAAAAATGATTTGGGGTTGTTTAATTGGGACATGGAAAAGGAAGTATATGGAATGATGAATGCAGATTTGTTGAAAACTGAGCATGCTTTTACTAGAGTTGACAAATTGATAAATGATGTGGAAATAATTAGGGAAGCAAATGTAGAATGGACTGATTTATGCATGACTGATCAAGCCAGGTATCTTATGTATGGAAAATTGAATGGAGAACAGCAATGTTGAAGGAATATATTAATGGTTCCAGAACGTTTATGGAGGAACTAAAAGAAGGACAAGAGTCAGTATGGTTAATGGCCTCATGTGCAGGAGCACATGAATTTTTGTCCCCTGAGGAGTCTGATGTAGGGGCATCATATACATTTTATAAGTTTCACTATTTACTTGATTATTTTAGTTTTATGACAAGATGTGGTATAACCAAGTTCCTGTCACCTTAGCGAAAGGAAGTATGTTATAAAAAAAGTTGCCTTCAACATAGATTAATGAACGATTGTGGATAGTTGGGAGTTGAGCAGTTGGGGGTCCTCAGTTATGGAAATGAAGTAGTTTTGGGAAGTTGTTGGCATTTGAGTGAGTGCGATGGTTAAAATCATAAAATGTATTGTATCGAACATAGGAAGTTGGTTAGGTTAAGCTAAATAGTTAAGGCCGATGAAGTGGTCGAGGAATGGAAAAGTAATTGATATAGAAAAGAGAGATCAATGGAATATTTGGGGGTGGTCTGTGTATAAAAGAGAAGGTTGATAAATGAGTGAAGACACAACCATGGAATAGGAGGAGGATTGATAGAGGAGAGTAACTAGAAGAAATAAAAGAAGGCTAATATAGATAGGTCGATAGTATGTGGGAAAAAGAGAAGGGTTGTTGAGATTTAAAATCAGATAGAGGAAGACAATTGTAATGGTTAATCAGAGTGCAACAGAATGAATGAAGGAGATTCTGATTGGTTTGAAGAAAGAAGCCCCACAAGTTAGGTAGAGGTTGTGGATAGGAGGAGAGAAAGGGCAAGCTATTATTGATGAAAGTATACAGGAAAATTTGTGTTAAGAAAGGGGAGGTGGAAGTTAGACTGACGATGGAAGTTAGAAAGGAGAAATGGAATCCAAAGGGACAATTGATAGGAAGAAGGAGAAATCTACAGAAGAAAGTCATAGTAGTTGTCTGGACCGGAGCAGAGTAGTTTGCAAGTAATGTAAGGAAAGATTTCAGATAATAAAAGTCTCTGCATGTTTTATTCAGTCTTATCTAATGTCAATGACTATACTGTATGTTGAGTTCATTTCATGAATTTGGTAATGTTGTTGTATCACAACTATCATTACTGTTGATTTCATTAATTTCTGTTTTGCTTGTAAGTAAATACTCTTGGTATTAGAAATCCCCTATCTAAGAATTCTATCTGAATTTGTTCATAATCTGGAAATCTGAACTTGCTATCATTCTTGTGGGATTTTGTGGGTGATGATTCTTGTTTGAGTCTGAATCTATTGGAATCTCTGCAAATTAAAACGAATTATTTAGCAAGGCTCTCCATTAGTTAGTTTTTTGAAGGTGAACTCTTTTACAACTTTGAAATAGATTACTAATCTTTACATTCCATGAAATGAGAAAATACTACTGGTGGTTGAGATTTTTAAAAATTTAGAAGCAAACATAATTAGATATATTGCATTGTATTAAAAAGAATGATAGCAAGGCAATTCTCCTTTGGCATAGAATAAAGGTAGGCACAACCATGCCGAAAGAGAATCTCCTTGTAATCATTCCTTGCAACTTCTTCTCCTTTGTCTAGAGATTTGATAGGTAATAGCTATATAATGTTTGTACCAAGATATAGAATATGTGGTTTTTGAACATAACCAGTAGTAGATCCCTAAGTAAAGGATTATATGGTAAAATACATTGAACATTCCCCTGCAAAGATGATGTTCAACATTCTAGTTTTTTATTGACCACAAAAGTCTCCCAGGTAAACACAAAAAAAAAGTTGTTAATCTTAGTAAATTTTGTATTTTTAGGAGGATTATTTTATACTGAAACCAATCCAAGTGGTCCTAACACAATGTCTTTAGAAAGGACTATAATTAACTAGCTTTGTTCATAGCAAAGACAACTAAACACCATTCTTCTCTAGACAAGCCATATGCCGATTGGATATCATTCTTCCTCCCTGAAGGACAAAAAAATGATGTGAACAATAATACCTAGAGAATTCTCTTTTGGCTTCAAGTTGTAACGATACCTTGTTACTCTTTGGATGACAGTTACCCTATCAATATTATACACAATGCAATGAAAAAGGAGATGTATGAATGTAATTTGCAATTTTACTGATGTATAAACAGACCAAAGAGCTTATGAAGGTGATTTGCACGGAAGCTAGGCAAAATGGGTCAATTATCAAGGTGATTTGCACAATAGTTGGGCAGGTTAATTTTGTTAATTTTGTCTCTATATGAAAGATAATATAGAGTTTCATCAATTTACAATTAAAATTTGGAAATATAATTTATTATTTTAAAATTCAAACATAAAACATAATAAAATTCCTCCTTATTTTCAATTGTATTTATTTCTTAAGTATTAAATGCTTTTTGTTTCAATGTATTGTTCCAAATATAATACTATTTCAAATCTATAATTGTTTCGATGGTATCTACAAATGCAAGTTTCCAATTCACATTGCAGAATTGGCACCTAAATTTCCTTTGGAATTACTTGATGATGCCTGATGTTCGAATGCAAAGAAGGAAGAACGAATGTTGCATGGAAATATATGGGAAGAGTTTAAAAAGACCAGTCAGACATTAAAAATATTTATTTGATTGCAGGTTCAAGGAGGATTCGAGATGATCATGAATATAAATATCATGAAAATTATTAGGTAGAAAATTACTTTTTAGTATAAATAATTAATGGAAAATGGTTTCAACAATACATTTTTAATGAAAAATATAATCACAATTTTAACCATAGTAGATTGTAGTTGGTACAACAAAATCACCAAGTGGCTCATAATAAACTCTTTGCTTCTGATGAGGAGATTTCCAATATCTTAACCTAAATTGATTTCTATAAATATTTGAAGATAAAAGTTCTAAAAAGATCTTTTATATTTATCTTTTAAAATATTCTAAATTAATAAATATTTATATAACAAAATTTATCATAATAAGATGATATATTATTATAAATAAAAATATTATATTATATAGAGAAGTATATAAAAATCTAACAAGTCAAATTATATCATCTAATATATTTTAAAATTTAAAAATGCAGTCCATCAAATTTTCTGAATTTACACCCTAAAAATAAACAAATAATATCTATTCATAAATAACAAATAAGATAAACAAATAATGTATACAATAGTTACAAGGGACAAGTAAAAATGGGCATCCTTTTTTCTTGAATAAAAAATGGGTATGTAGACTAATTTTTTTTAAACTATCATATTAGTCAAGTAAGTGATAGAACAATTGCCTAAGTTATAGATGTTAAACAAACATTAATAAACTTACAAAAGAAAACATAATGTTAGGGCTAAATCATAGTTAGAATTAATTTTTTAAATTAAAAGCATGAGTTAAAAAAAAGCATAAAAAAAGTATATAGATTTCAAAATGTTCAAAATTCTTTTAATTAGGGTAAGAATTAGAGTTAGGGTTAAGGTTAGGGTTAGGGCTAGGGTTAGTGTTAGGGTTAAAATCATAGTTAGAATTAGGATTAAGGTAAGGGTTAGAATTAGGATTATTGTTCGACTTAAAATTAGAGTTATACTCATAGTACAATCAAGGTTATGATTGGAATTAGGGTTAGGATAAAAATTAAGATTAGGATTCCTATTAAAATTAGAGCTACAATTAAGATGGGTTTAAAATACATTAATTAAAAGATGAGATGGATCCATTTCATACTTTAGATATATTTTTTAAATATAACTATACAAGTATAATTGATATCAATTCTATTCTGTCGATATGAATTTATAAATTATGTACCAAACAACTAAAACACGGCCACATATATTTTAATAAAAAACTATAACTACAAAAATCACTGTAAAAATTAGTTATTCAAGTAATACATCTCAATAACAACGATCTAAGTCATTGTCATGTTCACAGTTTATTAAAATTCATTGCTGAAAATGAAACCACTGGCTTTTGGCAGATACAACAATTGTAGAAGGATGTTTTATTGCAGGAGCCACTGAATCAGGAACGCACAATCCTCTGAATTCCCCGTCGGCCTACAGGTTGGTTTCCCATTCCTTGGTGCTTGCCGTTGCATTTACAGGGACTGCTGCCCTCATTTTCTGCTAGGCATAGACCTGAGTTGCCATTGAATGAGCTGGCCGACGAATTCCAAAACTTGGACCATGACTTGGGTATGCATCCTGCTAGCTGGCTATCGGAGATGTTTACATGAACAAGAGACTTCAAACCATCAAGTGCAGAGGGAATGTTGCCACTTAAATTGTTGGACGATAAATCCATGCTCTCTAGTTGACTCAGATGCCCCACTGAATCTGGGATTTCACCACTCAATCTGTTGCTGCCAAGATTCAGTAGCTTTAGATTGGACAGTCGCCCCAGTTGTGGAGGAATAGTACCAGACAGCTGATTATCATACAAAAATACATAACTGAGACGCCCAAGATTGGTAATCTGTGATGGTATGCTTCCTGTGAGACGGTTGTTGTACAGTTACACTTCTTTCAGGTTTTCGGCTTCGAAAAGCTGTGGAGGAATCGGACCATTTAGTGAATTATTGGCCAGGAACAAAACCCGTAAATACTGCAAGCTACCCAATACAGGAGGGATGAGCCCCTCTAACTTATTACGATGTAATCTCAGGTCCTTCAGCAGACTGCAATTTCCAAGCTCTGCAGGGATGGCGCCGGACAGGAAATTTTGGTTCAAATAAAGCCTGGTCAATTACTTGAGCGATCCAAGAGAGGACGGTATGGGCCCTGTCAGCTGATTCTGGGAGGCAGATATCTCGGTGAGATTGCTGCACTTGCCTAACTCCCCCGGTAATTCTGCACTGAATCGATTGTCCGAAAAGTCGACGTTTAGAGAATTTTCTGCGAGAGAAATAAGGAGATGACTTTGGTGTGATACCTTCTTTCAAATTGAACGGCTTAACATTATGACGGCCCTCTATTAACACAGTCTTTCATATATTTCCTTCGTTTCTGAAAAATGGCTATTCTTAAATGTCATCCACTTCAACAGTCTTAGTGAATTCTGACCAATAAAAATAGGACAAATATTTACCAGTTTTTATTGTGAATGAGATGTAAAATTACTATCGAGTGTTTGACCATTGAAGTGGATGATATTTAAGTAGAGTGTTCTGAAATGCTTGTGTTATAAAATTACTTGGAAGTGATTGAATCTATGTGTGGGGACTTATTGAATAAGTGTCTCTTCTTATTTTCTTATAGTAATTTAAATTGAATAAAATGACCAAAAGTTAATTAGTAATAGATTATATATATAGAAAACTAATTAAAATAATTAGAGAAAGATCCCTCCTGTCAAATTATTGGTGTTCAAATAAATTACCCCCAACAGGGGAAGCTCAAAAATGGAATGAGGAATGCTTCTGCTGAGGAAGTTGTATGCGAGTGACAACGATCTGAGGCTTTTGTTTGAAATGAAGCCCAACTGTCACTGCCCTTTCGTCTTCCTCTTCCCATGTCTCTTCACTTGCCTAAAGAGTTTATATAATTCCCTTCTCATTCTCTTTATGGTAGAGATAAAGACTGATGTAATTGGGTTGATTAATAAAATAGCGTGTTCTGCTTTCGTTGGTGGATGTAGCCATTTTGATGGTGAACCACATTAAATTTGTGTCTCTATTTTTATTTGTGTGTGTTTGATACTTTATCTATTTTAGTTTTTCGTTTAGCTGCACTTTATCTTCAACAATTGGTATTAGAGCCATGGTGCTTAGTCATTTGGCATGAGAGGTTTGAGGTTGAGTGGAAGTAATGCCACTTGTTGAAGGAAGTCGTAGGAAATCACAAGGGAGGCTAAAATCCAACGAGAGAGATGTTGGTTGCTGGTATTGCGGCAAGCAAGGCCACATCAAGAAGAATTGTTGGTTTTTGAAGAAGGTTGAAAATCGGCCAAAAGAAGATGAAGTGAATCTGGTACGTGAAGAGGATGCTAGTGCAACAATTGGTGTTCTTATTTCAACTTCAGAATAAATACCACCAAATGTTTGCATGCTCAGTTCGGGAACATCATTTCATGCCACTCCATGCAAGAAATACTTCAAAAATCTGCAAAGCAGTGACTTTGGTAAGGTTCTTCTTGGCAATAACGAATCTTGTGATGTTATTGGCAAAGGGGATGTTTTGTTAAAACTAAAAAATGGAAATAGTTGGTTGTTGCAAAATGTTAGATATGTCCCTTAGCTCAAACAAAATTTTATTTCAACTAGACAATTATTTTCACAAGGATGTAAAGTTGATTTTGAATTGAATAGATGGAAAGTCACAAAAGGGGCCTTGATAATTGCTCAAGGTAGCAAAGTAGGCACCCTATTTGGCGTAGAAACTCTTGCTTCATGTAAAATGGATAGGTTAGATGATGATATTGATTCCATCATTGATGAATTTCTTAACCTATTGGAATTTGATCAAATGTTTGTGAAAGAAAGTGTAAGTGTAGAGAGGTCCAAGCGCTCTTATGAGGGTAGAGACAGTGGAAAAAAAGACCGCGATAGTCACCCTCACAAGTGATGAAAAATAGAGTATAATGGTGATAATGTTTTCCAGCCAGAATTATGCCTTTTACAAATGATCATAGGCTCATAAGCTGTGCTGTAGATGGCCAGGTAAGGTTTAGCTAGCTCAAAGAAGATGGCTGTATTGACACAAGAAAGATTGGAAAGCATCATGAACATGTTCATAAACTTGCCATAGAGCCTAGAAGTCCTCACATATTCTTCAGCTATGGTGAAGATGGAGTTGTCCAACATTTTGATTTAAGAACTCGCTCAGCAACAAAGCTATTTACTTGCCATGCTTTCCATGCCAACGGGTCAAACCATGCTTCCATTGTTCAATTCAATGAAATTATAATAGATCCCTCTAGGCGGGTTTGTTTGTGGTTGGGTATGTATGATATTGTTGAGGAAGGCATTGTTGTTGGTGTTGATTTGATATCATTTGATGAAGCTATCACTATTGCCGACTTTATTTCATTGCATATGCCATTAACTCCTGCAACAGACAAGATATTTAATGATGAAACTTTTGCCAAGATGAAGATGGGGGCGCACATAGTAAATGTTGCTAGGGGTGGCGTTATTGATGAAGAGACTAGTTATGACACTTGATAGTGGAATTGTAGCTCAGGCAGCATTAGACGTATTCATAGAGGAGCCTCCAGCCAAAGAAAATAAGTTAGTACAACATGAAAATATGATAGTCACACCTCATCTTAGAGCAAGCACAACAGAAGCACATGACGGTGTGGCTATAGAGATTGCTAAGGCTATTATTGCATAGGGTGTGAAGGCAAATCTTAATTCTATGAAGCTGTGGATATAGGTAGCAAGGCTAGGACAAGATGATCCCAGCGAGAGACAAGTTGTTGTGTTGTTAGAAAATATTAAAGATTCACCAAATGTTGTAGAAAAGGTTTGTGGTGCTATATATTTTCTTGCTCAGGGATATGAGCAAACTGGCTCCAGCTCTCCTCTTTCTTCTTTTCTTGCAGATATAATTGGTACTCTTATTGTAACAACAAAAAGAAAAGATGCTTCTGACTCTTATCTTAGGACATCTGCATATGAGACCTTAAATGAAATTGTGAGGTGTTCTACCCCAAAAATTGCTAACATTATAATGTGTGATGCCCCGTCATGCAACCCTAGAGTGCTCGGCTAACAAGTGACAATATTACAGAAATAATTTTTTTTTTATGAAGCAAGGATAAACATTATACATTAAAGATAATAACAATCATATCAACATTAACTGAAATGAATAGATAACACTTCCAGGGAACATAACTACATCAGATAGAATTATAACCATACAAGTGATATACATCACGATACCACAGAAGAATAATACTTTAGATGAACAAATTACAAGATCCAATCTAAGATTACAAGATCGAATACATCGATGTACAAATAATACAATTATGAATGTAAACAACAACTGAAGGTGAAGAGTAAACTGGAACTAGTACACTTCAGCTCTGAACTCGAACCATAACATCCAAAAGACCAATGGATAGCTCTGCCTCCCAACCATGTGGAACCCTAAGGTCCACCCCTCTGAGCTAGGAGATAACAATGAGGTTTCTCTAGGTCAAGGTTACAACCATGAAAACAATAACAAGATACAGTTCCCATGTAGACAAAATAGGATAACAAGATTGCACTGACACGACAGTACTTGCCATACAAGACAAATCAAATCATCAAGCTAAGATCAACCATCAATACAAGTCCACACTCCAAAGGTCACAACAAAAGACAAAGAGGAGGAACTAGACTATGGTAGGGAGAGTGTCATCGCATGGTTCTAGTATGGGTTACCCAGGCTATCTCTCACTAGAAGATGGCCCCCATCTATGGTTACCCTAGTAGCCTCTCTCCAGGTACCGGTCCCATAGGGTGACACATGCGGAGCCGACATGTCCTCTCGTGGAGACAAGGAGTTCAGCCTTGCCAACTAGGCCTTCTCATCCCATCCTTAGCGTGCGAGAGCACTCAAGGCATGAGTGAGGTATCTTACTTATCTTGTTATGTGATTTACTAGCCCAACCTTCCTAAAAGTTATTAAGTTTTCACTTTCTTACAACTTCCATGGGGTTACCCAGGTGGCCTCTCTAGGCACCGGCCCCACCATGAAAACCACTCTCCTAGCAATCTCTGACCAAACATACAAAAGCAAAAGCATACAAGGACAAGGGTTCAATAGATTCTGATCCATTACATAAGCCATTCACCTGACCACAACAATGTAAGCTCCTTTATTCCCTTAAAAACTTGAAACAATACATCGTTGGAACAGATTGATACGATTAACAAATTTGCAACCCAAGCGGTTAAGCCTCTGGAGTTAGTAAATAGATACAACAAGATATCTCCCACTAAGGAAACATAGGTTGAGACGATTATGGCATACCTTAAACCCATATGACTCAGGACAAATAAATCTAATAAACAATTCCTTCAATACCACTTATAGATACTAACTAACCCACGACCATCAGATAGGTCTGATTTACACTCAAATGCATCATCTACAAACATAGAAACACTATAAAGTATTAACCCATTTATAATACCAAAACTATAAGACTCACATTACCATAATAAACTACTTCACAAAACTCTAATTTATTCATTAACTTGCACTAATGACAAGGACTTCAACAAAACCATAATACCAATGTATGATGAAACTGGTAAGTGAATAAGGACTATAAAATAATACATATTATTACTTCTATTAATTGCATCAATAATTCAAATCCCGCTAATACTTTCACTTATGATCTTCTTACTAACACTATGTTACATGGAAACATAATACAATCCATAACTAACAAATTCATTTATACAAGGTAACATGAGTATGACTAATACTTATAAAACTATCATTCTATAAGATCCTAGTATAATAAATCATCCTGCTATAAAGACTATTTGGACTCATTATCTACCTATCCACTAATTAAAACTATTTGCCTTATCCAATAAAAATAAGGGAAAAGAAATTCGTAGAAAAGATAAGTGTTTTAGAGACCACAATTTTAAAATAGATTCGTTGCATTAAAAGAAAAAGATTAAAGGTCGAACTATAAATGTGAGCAAAGTATAAGAATGTTTAAATATTGTGATGATATATATACTAACTAAGGATTTAAATATCCAAAATCAACTATCTTCAATAATGAGATAACCAATACATTGCTTTTATTAAAATGGATTAATTAATACTAATAAATTCATTGCTTTCTAAACAATAATAGAATGTAAACATAAATGAGTAATGAGGAAAGAAATCTTAGTAATCATATCTAACAATCGATTACTATTGTTATGACTACAGTTTTGAGCATATTACAAAATCTTACTATTTTAAACTTAACCAAAAACATCCTGAAATGAATGCACACACAAGGTTATTTCTAATAGCATCGAATACACAAAGAAGACACAAATGCCATTATTTTTCTGCTCAAGACAAGTTTGGGAAGCTGACGGCCTCAATAATCCTACATCACTTTTTATGTTCAGCCTGGCAATGATTTGCCTGAGGTGCAGTAAGAATGATGATGCTGGTGGGAAAAGAAAAATATAGATGTGATGATGAAAAGCTCCCCACTTCCCTTGGCATGAATCTAAGTATGGAGCCACCACACAAGAAAATGGTTCGATGACAAATCTGTCAACTCAACGATGGCTAACATAGAGAGAGAGAGAGAGAGAGTTTGCATCCATTAAAAGAAGTCGTTGTAGACAGGGAATTAATTTGGATTCTTTATGTGGCTCTCCAAATGTAGACCAGAGGAATTCTGGATCGGTGACGAAGGTAGGTTGGGCAGATATAAGCATATGGCATTGATGCATTCAAAAACACACTGGAGAAAATGGGCCTATAGAGATAAAATCATATTTAACAGGGCAGAATCAATGATGGAGGTTAAGAGTCTCTTAGGAATATCTAGCTTGGTGATGGCAGTTCTCTCCCTTGAATGGGATACATGACATGCAAACAAATAAAACAGCTCCATTGGTGCAAGGAGAATGACCCCCACAAGGTGGACGAAGTTAAGCAATAGTTTACTTTTCAAAGAGGTTGCCATGCATTTAGAAGATTCAATCATAACTTGCAGGGCGAGCAGCAGACAGGGATCAAAGGAAATGAAAGAGGAACCCATGGTTCTAGATTACATATCCACAAAACTATAAGCACATTAACTAAAACAAAACCTAATGCTCAAATGCAGCAATGAATTGGTGGGGAAAGAAAAGATGGGAGATGGGATTTCAACAAAACAAGGTAATTCAATTTGACTAAGAAACCAAATGCTTGATTTGACTATAGGGAAGAGATTAAATTGAGTCCCTTCGAAGAAAGGGATGAGTATTCTAGTGATAAGATTTTATAGGTTAACAATATTGAAGAAACGTCTTGCAAGAGCATCCATCAAATTGCAGATTGATTATAGAATTGAAAATAGACAAATTTTAGTTTGAATTTCATCTGGGAAGTTAGAACATTCTGGAAGATGGCTCGATGTCGAGAGCAACTAGACAACAAAATATTGTAATTCTTTAGAGCACAACACAGACAAGCATAAAGAAATTCTCAGAAGGCATACCTGTACTTTCACGCTCGAGGTCAAATCCTCCTCCAGAACTTTTTCTCCTTCCTCTGAATCAATGCCCCCAAAATTCCCCCCCACCCCCCCGAAATCAAAAATAGTCCCCCCACCATGAAAAATAACTGATCTCATAAATTACTACAATCATGCATCAGTTACCGAGAATCTCCATTCTTCTAGGAAATTTTCAAATTTCACTTAGAATAGAGATTTCCCCAAATCTCGAGATTCACATTCGACAACTCACACCAATCAATTTATTACCCACTACTATCCTTAAAAGCTTGATATATTTACTAGCCCTAAAAAGCTTCAGATGTCGAAATAAACATAAAGAAAGAAAAAGAATAATTATTTTACTCAATGATAAAATTTACATCAGCAATATTCCACTTTTAATGACTATTCAAAATACTATTAAATTTAACATATAGATAGCATTATCATTATAATAATAGTTCGTTAAGGTATTATCAAAAGAAAACACATCGACATAACTTAAACAAAACTCAACAATGCCCCCACAACACGTGATGACCAACAACATGAAGCGAGGATCAAAGAGTCACATCATGACACAAAATTACAACAGAAGGCTGAGACTGACCTAGGGAAATAAACCTCATGTTATCTCCATCAACATTACCCATGGTGTAGGGCATGTTCAGACCTACTAAGTCAGGTGGAGTCAAGGCCCGGTACTTGCAACCTATGTAAGAACAATGGGTTGTATATGATCAACTGCATATATATATCAAACACACACTGATCAGAGAATCACGGCATAGTAGGGTGCTCAGACCGAGTAGTACTACACCGTCCCTGCTCTGAAACAAAACTATAACCATTTCTATTTAAAAATTAGATGTGTAAAACATGATAATATTAAACCATCACTAACATGTCCATCTCATCATAGCTAGAATAACAACAATATCATCATAAACTAATACCACATGTCAGAACTAAATCAGTCAAACATAGTCTATCACGATCAAAATAAGCATAAACCATAGGGTCAATAGCTCAAATGTCTCAAAATTGTCTGGATGCAATGGAAGAACTAACAACTGTCTCAGATCAAACAAAGAGTAATGTAGAACTAACACTAACACAAGCCAAAAATGAGGGGGCATTACATAATGCAATTGCTTCCTGTCATCATGGGTAAGCTGGGACAAACCATGGAACTTCAGATAGTGTCGTCAGATGATAGGGAGAAACAGAGTGATCTACATGCATTATTGTGTGGGGTATTGCACGTAATTATATAGAAATTGGGAGGTGTGGATGGTACTAAATACGCTATTCAACAATGTGTTGATCAAATGATGGCTCTATTTCTTCAAGTATTTTCCTACAAAAGTGCAACAGTCCACGAGGAAGCCATGTTGGCTATAAGGGATCTTGCCTATGCTACTGGCAGTAAATTTGCTAAGTACATGCCAGAGTTCTATAAGTATGTTGAAATGGGTCTACAAAATTTTGAAGAATATCAAGTTTGTGCAATTAGTGTTGGTGTTGTAGCATATAGGCCTCTATCCAAGGACAAAAGTAATGTTCTTGTTCTACATGATGATGTCAATTTGGTTGAGCTGGTTGGATTTATTACCAAGACTAGTCAGCCAATGGAGTGGTTACTTGGTACTATAGGTAAGTGACATTGAGTTTCAAGGAAAGTGGGGACAGCAGTGCGGTTTGGACTTCAAGTGGGAGATTGTTGGAAATGAAGCCCAACCATCACTACCCTTTCGTCATCCTCTTCCCATGTCTCTTCACTTGCCTGAAGAGTTTATATAATTCCCTTCTCATTCTCTTTATGGTAGAGATGAAGACTGATGTAATTGGGTTGATTAATAAAATAGTGTGTCCTGCTTTCCTTGGTGGATGTAGCCATTTTCATGGTGAACCACGTTAAATTCATGTCTCTATTTTTATCTGTGTGTGTTTGATACTTTATCTGTTTTAGTTTGTCATTTATCTACATTTTATCTTCAACAGCTTTTGATGCCACTCAATTGCACGGGGATTTGGCCATGGAGATTATTCTATGAGAGATCTAGAAACTCTATCTCTGTACAATTTCCAAGCTCGGGAGGAATGGTGCCAGATAGATTGTTTACATCCAAATAGAGCTCTTTCAATTTGCGTAGCCCACCAATAGTGGGAGACAACGTTCCAGAGATGTGGAGGCCGATGAGTTGGAGCATACGAACAGTGTCCTCTTCATCACACATCACTCCTTCCCAATTGCAAGGGTTCTCATCCAACGATCTCCAATTGCTAAAAAAATCAGGTGGCACATTCAAGTCTTTCAGGAGAGAAAGCAGAATGGAGCCATCATTGTTGAGTGCTCCAATGAGATGAAAGTCCAATGCAAGTGTAACCATCACCAAGCTGGTAATTGCACATAGTAGCCTCTACATTTTGGTTCGTGTGAAGTGAGATCCACAAACAAATCCAAACTCTAGGATGATCTGTGCAGCTTACACACCCTGTTGTGACCCCCCTATATATAGAGATCACTAGGTACTAGCGGATAATCTTATGGTTAATACTATTTTTAAATATCATTCATTTTAAGAGTGAAAAAGTTAATTTTGAATAATAAAAATAGGACAAAAATTTACCATTTGTTGTAGATGAGGTGTCAAATTGT
This sequence comes from Cunninghamia lanceolata, assembly GCA_027924645.1. NCBI lineage: Eukaryota > Viridiplantae > Streptophyta > Pinopsida > Cupressales > Cupressaceae > Cunninghamia > Cunninghamia lanceolata. The sequence continues at coordinate 4,549,917 of BSBN01001005.1, forward strand.
TATAGGAGTGTTTGACCATTGAAATGGATGATGTTTAAGTAAATGGAAAGTGTTTAGTACTTATAACTTCATATATTAATGGACTAAATCAAAGCTTGTGAGCTCCAACAACCCCTTTTAAAAGACCTTAAATGTTTTTTTTTAAATTAATGATGTAAATCACTAGTGTAGATATCTTATTTAAAAAATAACTAAAAGTTATTTTATTTTTTTATAATCTATGAACATTTTTTAATCCAAGCTCATTGGCCAGGGGAGCTTTAAGTGGCGAGTTTCAACTTTGGTGTTATGGATAACAACACCATGCTTTAACCATAACATTATGCCAGGTTGAAGAGTTATTTTATTTTATTTTAAAATTATTTTATTTATTATGTGGATATACAAATTTTAAATTTTTAATTACCTGCAACAGGAATACTTAGCCAATCGAGCCAGCCCCCACCCTTAATTAACAATTATTTATTTCTAGTGTTTGTTCTTTATTTTTTAAGACCACCATTCATTATTATTTTAATATGTTTTGTTTTGTTTTTAATAGATAAAAAAATATATTTGTTTTGTTGTATATTTATTTTATTATATGTTTTATTTTTGTATTTCATTATGTGAGTTTTGTTTTGGTTTTTATGTACATGGTTAGACTTTTTTTTTGTCATTATAGAATGAAACTTTAACATAATTGCATAAATGATATCAATTTGTGTCAATTGATATTGATTATCAATCAATTGATACTAACATACCTATGTTTAGAAAAAACTATGCAAAATATGTGATAGAAATCATTTTCAAGGCACCTACTCCAAGTAAATCACAAATCCAATGCCAAAAGATATCATTTTGGAGGTATCTACTAACTAACAACTAAAAATGAGAAAACAAACAAATAAACTCAAAGAAAATATTTTTAGTTGATTGAAGATTGCCTCTACACCTAGGAATGCTCAATGGACAAAATTGACTACAAAACATACACTCTCAATTTTTTAAAACATTTCTTGAAAATGTAAATAAGATTTTGGGAGGTATGTCTAATGCAAGAGTGTCCCTAGAATTAAAGGCAATATTCCATCAACTAAAAATATTTTCTTTTACTTCATTTGTTTGTTGGTTTTTAGTTGCTAGTTAGTTACAAAATAAGCCAATGTATTTGTGCTGTAAATGGAATAGACCCCTCCAAAATGATGTCTTTTGGCTTCATGGTACTTATGAACTTTATTGTTTTATTTGTGTATTCTTCACCTTAATATTCATTGCCCCATTATGTTTGATTGTAAATATATCTTCTTCCCAAAATATCTATTTTAGTCACTTCCATAATTTGGCCATGTTGTAGTCTAGATACGATTTCTGACTCATGTTATATTCACTCATGTTCTATTTTTTTTGTTGAATAGATTGATTATGTTTGTTTTTTGAATCACTATATAATTTTCAACATCTTTTGGAATAGTCATTCAATGTGATTTTATTTCATCATTATCAAGTCTAATATCTCTTTCTCTATCATGAAATGACTTGTAAAATAATAATTCACAATAGTTAAAATACATATTGAATGAGGAAATGAGGTTCAATGGATAAAATTTACTACAAAAAAAAGACTCCGGATTTTATAAAATATTTCTTGAAAGTGCAAACAAGATTTTTGAATGTATTTCTAATGCAAGAGCATCTCTAGGTGTAGAGGTAATCTTCCATCAACTAAAATATTTATCTTTAGTTCATTTATTTGTTTGTTAGTTTTTAGTTTTTAGTATAAAAAGAAGCAATTGTATTTGTGATTTAAATGAAATAGACACCTCCAAATGATATATTTTGGCTTCATGATACATATAAATTTTATTGCTTTATTTATGTATTCTTCACCTTAATATTCATTAGCCCATGCTACTTGTTTATAAATATCTCTTCTTCTCACTCATAATCTATTATTTTTTGTTGAATAGATTGATTATCTTTTCTTTTAGAATCACTATATAATTTTTAACATCTTCTAGACTAGTCATTCACTTGATATGCCAAAATTATAATTCAAACACTCAATTTGATTTTATTCCATCATTATCAAGTCCAATATATTGTGGAAACCAAGAAGAACTATCGTAGAAGATTGTGAGTACCAATACAAGGAGTTACAAGAGATTGAACAACTGCACACTCAACACTGTCAAAGACATAAGCAATATGCAAAGCAAAACCAGATAATGAATTATCTCAATGATAAAGTACATATATGCATTTAGTCTCTAAGAATACCTGCATGCCTAAATAGAAAAAGAAAGCCTAAGAATAGTAGTGGCCCAATGATAGGCATGTAACTGCTTAACTTAGGATAAACTAATTTAGACACCTAGCTAATCATAGATGTGCTAATAAAAATACAAGAACAAGAAATTTAGCATGTGTCTAATTAAGGAGCTTTGCTAAATATAGTCATACCTAAGTGAGCTTAATTTACACTAACACCCCCCTTAAGAAAAGCTTAGGTGAGGAAACGAAGATAGGTCCTAGAAACTAGGCCTAATTAGGTACCCATGTACAATGCAATACATTGCAATTTGTCATAAAGAGGAGAAAGGGAAAAAACCTCATGGGAAAATACTCCCCCCCAAAAGAGAGAAAAAAGAAAGTTGAGAAGCTATAAAGCCCCCCTGAGGGTAATGCTACTGATGAAGTGGACAATACCCCAAGATGAGTTTGTAAATGAATGAGGTTTCTCTCAGTTCAAAGGGTAAATGGTGAAGATGTCAGCAACCCGCTTCGATGACTAGAAAAAGACTAAGTCAATGATCTCTGCATGAATATGATCTTGAATGATATGCATATGAATCTTGATGTGCTTGGTCCACTGATGCTGGACTAGATTCCAACATATCTAAATGGTGCTCTAGTTGTCACAATAGATGACTATGGGCTGTTGGAATGGAATGCCGGACTCAGTGAGAATACCCTAAAGCCAAAGAGCCTCAATAACTACATTAACAACTCCCCTATACTCCGCCTTTGTGTATGATAAAGCAATAGCATTCATTTTTTTGCTAGACCAACTGATAGGACTAGAATGAATTGAGAAACTATAAGTTGAAGTGGACTTGTGATTTTGAGTACACCTCCCCAATCTAAATATGTGTATCCAACTAAGTTAACCTTGGTGCCATATGTGTAATGAATCCCAAAGTTGAATGTGCCCTGAAGGTAGCAAAGGATCATCTTGGCTACTTTCCAGTGCAGCTCATGAGGCTCTTGCATGAATCTTGAAACCATGTCAACTGCATATGAAATATCTGGCCAGGTGTAGGTCAAATAGATGAGACTACCAACTAGTTATCAATACAAAGTAGCATCGATCAATGGTGTAGCACAATCATCCTCAATCTTAACTCTAGATAGAAAAGGAGTAGAGGATGAATTACAATTAGCCATGTGAAACCAATCAACAAGATCGAGAGTGTACTAAGGTTTTGCTAAAGTGACCCCTGAGCCTGTCTATGAAATCTCAATGCCAAGGAAGTAATGTAGTAAGCCTAAGTCTATCATGTCAAATTTGTCTTGAAGAGCCATCTTGGCTGCTTCAATAGTTGATGTAGAGCTCCCTATGATTAAAAGACCATCAACATAAAGTACTAGTATCAATAATGAATCATCCTATCGCAAAAGATAAATGTTGAGATCTGAGTGGCACCTAGTAAAACCTAAAGACAAGAGGAAGGAATCTATCTTGGCATGCCAAGCCTAAGGGGCTTGTTTGAGGCCATAGAAAGATTTCCTAAGTCTACATACTAAGGAGGAATCCTGAAGATACCCTGGTGGTTGTTCCATGTACATCTCCTCCTCAAGGTCTCTATGAATAAAATCACTCATCACATCCATCTAGTGCGCTTCCCAACCATGTATTGTGACAGTAGCAAGTGAGTCGTATGGAAGTCATCTTGTCCATGGGTGCAAAGGTCTTCATATAGTCAATACCAGAAACTTGTAAAAACCCCTTAGCTACCAAATGTGCCTTGTACTTATCAACTAACCCTTCTACTACATACTTGGTCCAATAGATTCATCTGCATCAAACCATTTTTCTTCCCTTAGGAATATGTGTCAAATCCCAAGTGTGATTTCTCAATAAGGAATCATATTCCTCATCCATAGCATCATCCCACTCAGGTATGCCTAAAGCCTCTCTAAAGGTCTATGGATCAGAGGCTGAGGCAAAGTAAGCATGTGGCCCACTTTGATAATCTAACCATATACGTCTCCCATCTACTAGATTCCCTACCCATGTCCCTACACTCTAAAGTGTTTTCTTTGCTCAAAGGGGTTAAATTTATAACTCAATGTTTTTTTAGTCATTTGTATTTCTCATTGGTTACACAAGATGAACTAGGTCTAGGCACTATAGTGGTCATTTGGAGTGGCTCTCTACGGGCCCAGGGCCCGCAAGTGGCTGCCAGGAGAACTAGTAGCGAAGTTACATTAATGCCATCCCTTCAAGCACACATGATGACACTCCATATGATTAGACTCTAGTATCTAGCACCTTAGCAGTTGTGAGTAGTACCCAACCTATCGCTTAGATGAGTACACAAGTGTTATGACTTTGGTTATATGCATTGTTCTCCATGTCTGCTCTGTGTCTGATGTGAGTGTTGGCCATCTTGTATCCCCTTGTTGTTGTTCATCCATTTGGGCCTTGTGACTATCTCCAAGCATGGTGGGGTGTTCTCTTAGGAGTCCACATGGTTGGGAGGTGTTTCCACCACCATTGGGGACTGGAAAATAGGTTGTGGAGCACCAGTGGAGATGTTCCCTCTCTCCATCACTTTATTCAGTTATCGTACCCATTCAGTCCTTGTATTATATTCAGGACTATGTTATTATACTTGTATCATATTCTGGATTATATCATTTTAATTATATATGCAATTATGTAACTGTACTCTCTTAAGACAGAAGTTGTAATCATTGTATTTAATGAGAAGAAATGTGATGTTCCTTAATTGTTTTATAGATTCCAGTGTGGGTATTAGATCCACTTGTATTTTATACTTATGGATTCATGTTTTTATCAGATGGGATTAGGAACATATGCTTTGGTGTTTAAAATGAATGCTATCAATCTATCAAATTGGCAACCAAATCTATGTATGGTGTCCACTTATGTCACAAAAAAGTTATCTTGTCCTCTTTTGGCTCTTACCCTTCAGGGGTCACATAGTGAGATGTTACAGGTTGTGATGTGGGTGAATTGGGTGTCAAGAGATCAACCTCCAAAGAAAGCCCATAAGTAGATGAAGATGAAACCCCATCATGGTCCTCACTATAAGAATTGGAAGAAGGAATCTCTATCTTAGGAATCAATCGTGGATGGTCTGAATCATCAGATGATGTATCATCAAAGTAGAATGAGTCCACAAAGGAAGGAGGAATGTCACGTGAAGAGTTAGTGGGACTTTCCTAGAACTTAACACTGCTCTCGATGAACATCTCATGTGTGGTTGGACATAGGAGATGATAACCTTGCACACCTTCTGGATACCCCACAAAGATGCAAGGTTTGGACTGAGGTTCCATTGCCTTGCAATTTTGAGAAGGTATTCATGCCATAGATGGGGATCCAAAGACTCTTAAGTTCTCAACTGAAGGTTTCCTTCCTTTTCAATCTTCAAAAGGTGTGATACCCTTTAGGGCTTTTCAAGAGGAACTCTATTCTGATTGTAACATGCACGTTTGATTGCTTCTACCCAGTACTATCGTGTAAGGTTCTTGGAGTGTATCATGCAATTTCCCATCTCTTTCAAGGTTATGTTCTTACGGTCTACAACTTCATTATTTTGAGGAGTATAAGGAACTCTTCACTGCAATTTTATTCCCTCTACTATGCAAAACTACTCAAACCTAGTATTGACATACTCTCCTCCATTATCTATTCGAAGAACTTTGACGACCTTCCCTAATTGTTTCTCAACAAGAGCCTTGAAATCTTAAAAGTGGTTGAAGACTCCAAACTTCTGTCGAAGGAAGTAGACCCGTCTGTACCTAGAGAAGTCATCTATGAAGGTGAGGACACATCTAGCCTTAGTAAAAGATGGATGGGGAAAATCCATAGATACATCGCTGTGAACAAGATCCAAGATCTGTTTCACTCTTTATGATTTTCCTTTCTCAAATATCTCTTCAAGATCTGCTTCCCAAGTGCACTTCTCTCACAAATACCCTTAGAGAATTTGACTCTAGGCAATCATGCAACCATATCATGCTGTCTAAGCTGCTCAAGATAGTGGTAGTTGAGATTGCCAAACCATTAAATAGTTTAAATAGTTTGACTTTAAATTATTCCCTCTATTGAAAACATTAAATAGTTTATATTATTTTAAACAGTTCAACTTTAAATAGTTTATCTTATGACATGTTAGTAGACGTCAACTTAAATCGGGGCCATAAAAATGTACACACATCTTGTGGGCCATAAAAAATGTAACACTCTCGACGTAATTAATAATAATATTTATATTATTATTGATTATACAAAAAAATGGAATTATCTTAATAATGTATTTATATTTATGGTTCATATTTTGAATCCCTTCCTAGTACAACACATGATATAATGATGAACAATACATTCCATAATGCATTGTAAAATTTACTTTATGCTTTTGCAAAGAAGATTTCCAATACCTTAACCTAAATTGATTTCTATAAATATTTGAAGATAAAAATTCTAAAAAGATATTTTATATTTATCATTTAAAATATTATAAATTAAGAAATATTTCTATAACAAAATATCACAATAACATGATATATCATTATAAATAAAAATATTATATTATATAGACAACTATATAAAAATATAACAAGTCAGATTATATGATCTAATACATTTTAAAATTTTAAAATGTTCCTCCATTATAAATAAAAATATTATATTACATAGACAACTATATAAAAATATCACAAGTCAAATTATATTATCTAACATATTTTAAAATTTTAAAATGTTCATCCATCAAATTTTAGACTTGAATTTACACCCAGAAAATAAACAAATAATACCTAATCATAACTAAGACATAGGATAAATAAATAATGCATTCTTTTTTTCTTAAATAAAAAATGGGTATGTAGACTAATTTTTTCAAAACTATTATATTAGTCAAGTAAGTGGTAGAAGAATTGCCCAAGTTATAGATGCTAAATAAACATTAATAAACTTAGAAAGGAAAACATAATGTTAGGGTTAAATCATAGTTAGAATTAATTTTTTAATTAAAAGCATGAGTTAGAAAAAACATAAAAAATAAATATATGTATTTCAAAATGTTCAAAATTCTTTTAACTGCGCCGAGAGGTGTAACTACAGTGACAACAAGGGGTAGAGTGAGATGATGTGTAAATAAAAAAATGCTAACTTTTTCAATTAAACGGCGGACAAATAAAACAATAAATAAGAAGTAATTAGAAAAGTGCCTACAAATAAAACAATAAAAATAAGGATTAATATAAATGTAAAACTCATGCATACATCACTTCAAAAATTATAAAGTAGAAATAAATTGAGAGCTAAAACAAATAAGATCGAAAAAAATCCAAGTAAGTCATTTCAATAATAATATTTTTTTTCCAAACAATTATACATCATAGTAAAAAATTATTTTGGAAAGTGCACCAAATAAATATTGTTATTTATGTTTACATATACTTTTTTCTTTAGTTTTGAAAATTCAATTTAATATTTGTAATTATATATTATATATTTCGAAAATATTTTGATATTTTTGAGATTTCACTTTTCATATATTTACTTTGCAAAAAACATAGTTTGTTTTAATATTCGTTCAAATAGCAAAAACATAATTACTTTGCAATAATTTTTTTTGAAATGGAGGCTCCCACTCATCTTCCTGCCCATGCTTCTGGTTTGTAGCGTTTAGCTGCTGTTGAGGCTTTAGCAGGGTTTTCCTCTATTGTTGGTGTGGTTGCGACTGGTGGTGCATTGCTTGTGTCTACTGCTAGTGTGGCTATGACTATTAGTGCGTTGCTCGTGCCTGCTGCTGGTGCGGTTGTGATTGTTGGTGCACTGCTCATGTCTACTGCTACTGAGTCTTTTGTAGGGATTTCCTCTACTGCTAGTGTGGTTGCGACTATTGGTGCACTGCTCAAGTTTGTGGGCTTAGCTGTTGGAGATTCAGTTGTGGGTGTGGCTACTACGATGGTGGGCTTGAAGGCTCTTCTTGATTATGTTGCCGTTGGAGCATCGCCAGTGGATAAGAATAATGGTGGTTCTGCTGCCTCTTATGCAATAGTAGTGGGCAATGGTTCTCCTCAAAGGCGTGAGGAGTCTTCTATTGCTACTGCTACTAGGGTTACTAGGTGTAATGTCCCCTTCTTGCAAGCCCAAAAAAATTTCTCAACCTTGCACATAAATTCAACTTATCAAAAGAGAACATTAGCATTCAATTCTTCATAATTCATCATATAAATCACAATTATAAGTCAATTCTTTAAACATAACTCATATACATTATCCTTTTCTCTATTTAATTATTGAAGTTCATAATTTTCTTTTCCTAGTTCACTATACAAGATCATAGTTTCCTTCTTGGAAGAGACTACACTTGGACCCATCATGTTAATCCCATCATACACCCAACAAGAGAGGGTTCCTTGGGCACAATCTTGCCATAGGTTCATTATCTTTCCATTGATCTAGAATTGGTACTCTACACCAACTACGATCAAAGGCCTATCCACTTGCTCCATAATTGGCACTCTACACCAATGGAAACAAGGGCCATTTTCTCTTGTCCATATTGGCACTCTACACCAATTGGAACAAGAGCCTTTATCCACTTTTCCATATTAGCACTCTACACTAACTGGAACAAGGGCCTTTATCCACTTGCCACAAATTAGCACTCTACACTAATTGAGATAAAGGCCTATCTCGGTTGAGTACTCTTCTCCCCTTGACGACAAGCACTCTTCACTTGCCCTGGAGGATTAGAGCCTTATCAACTCGAGCCTTTAATACCTTGGTCAATTGTTATAACCCTTGGTCTCACTTTCTTGTTGTGATGGATTAACAAGTAGGTCAATTTCCCAATCTGATATTTTATACCTTTCTATCATAAGTTAGCCTTTCACATCTCTTCAAGATGCTCTCTATAATAATCATTCATCATATATACATGCCTCATATAAATGTTCTTATTTTATGATTATAATCTATTCTTTGACTTTTAATTCTAACTTCATTTGTAAATTCATAATCCTAATACTCATTTTATAAAACTTTATCTTTTATATCCTTTACCATAATGAGGTATTATTTCTACTTAACATTTACTTACTAAATCCAATTTAAGTTAATAATCTAATTGGAAATAAGAACATACAAACTGCATGATCATATGCTTCCATTCATTCATAAACTTGTTCACTTTCAAATCCTTTAACTATTATATTTTCTATTGCTTCATATCAGCTGGTTGTTCATTTATGAACCTATCTTATTACCAAGCTTATTCTTAGGATCTAGATTACCTTTTTATAAACATGGCTCAGTTATATTCTTATAAACATAATATCTTTAGTGCCATTTGTATCAAAATATATCTATCAAATAGTTAGACATATCGTAGTGCATAATAAGAATTGGAATAGATTCATCATACCTTATCGATTATATAGTTTGGTTGTTGTTCTACCATGATTTTGATAAGAATTATTCTTTGCTGATATATTCAAGATGCAGATGTTATCCCTACTAATCGCTATTTTCTGGTGATGACTTGTTCAATGCTTCGATAGGAGTGAAGAATGGTGATTGCTGGATATGCCACGATCTTCTGCTTGTTGAATATTATCCATCAATATTAATGTGTTTGCTGCCTTGTAGAGATAAGATTGTATCCTATTCTTCTTCCCTGATCTTTTCTTAATATTTAATCTTTTGCAAATCGTTGTTCTGATTGATGCTTCTCCAAATGCTGATCTTCCCCTCTATCATCCATTCGTCCTTGCTTTTATACTTAGTATTATGTGAATAGACATATTTCTTCATAATGGTCACTGCCTTTTGTTATTTGCTAATTGATCATTTGTTAACCTAATCACGATATGGTCAATCTTCTTAGTCATTGTTGGATTATGACTTGTTATCTATTGTTAACCTTTATATTATTTAGGCCCTTACGAATGTCAATATCAGCCTTGTTGATGCCAATAACTTGTAACTATATGCCTTGCACTTATCAAATTTTCCTTTACCTTCATCATTCTTACATAATGGGATATTAAATGTCTTTATTCATAGAAAGCAAATTGGGCTATGATAGGCCTCCCCTCTTAAGATTACTTGTCCTCAAGCAATTTCAACTTCTTTCAGATACTCGAAAATAATTCTATTTTCCCCATTTCTTTTCTTACATGTAAATGAGTGTAATTGGGTTTAGAATCAATTCTTTTCTCTTCTTTTATTTGTAGTTACTTCATTTTCTTCCTGAATCTCTTTGTGGGATATGACTTCTATATTGTGTGCTTGAGCTCTTTTCTCACATTTATGCTTGGGTTCCCTTTTTTCATTACATCTAAAACACATGTTTCCTTTTGCAAGGTCTTTACTCTTGTGTCCTGGTTTCCATACTACTTGTTCATGAATGTGTCCTCTTTCCCATTCAATTTTTTTATAGAACCCTCCAAACTTTCAACAAACAAGTATGTAAGTCATTCTTCTTCAATTCTGGAGACTCTTATAGTTTCTTGAATTCTTGAATATAACATTCCAAGATGCAACCATTTTATCGATGCCTTGTGCTGACCTGTCACATAATTCCTTAGATAACCCTCGATCCATCAGAGAGAAGATCCATGTTACAGTACATGCACACAATTGTATATGAAATAGGAATCATAAATACACGTGATACATGAAGCATACACAAAGTTTATATGAAGCATGAAGCATGAACATAGTATGTAATACACAAGTATACGCATGTAATATATGAAGCACACAACATACACTTGATGCACTAAGTATGAAGCATACAAAGCATACGCATGGAACACATAAGGTGTGAAGCATACATGTAAGATGCAAGCATACACATGAATGTGAAGTATACACATGAATATGAGTAAGTCATGAAGTGTTCATTTGAACACAGAGTACACACATAAAACACACAAAGTCACACTCAAATACACGTAGTCATAAAGTATACAATTGAATACACAAAGTCATAGGGCATACACTCAAACACAAGTCATAAAATATGCACTCAAATATAAATATAATCACAAGTTATACAAGTACAAGTCATAGAGTATACACTCAAATATAGATACAAGGCATAGAGTATATGAATACATATTTGGATAAAAAGTCAAAGAGTATACACTCTCATACAAATTCCATCACAAGTCATAGAGTATGCATTCAAATATAAATACAATCACAAGTCATGGAGTATACACTCAATTATAAATACAATCATAGAGTATTTACTCGAATGCCAATTTCAAGACAGAGAGTGCATGCTTGCATACAAATACAAATCAGAGAGTATACACTTGCATACAAATACATATTCATAGAACATACATGTTCATAAAGCATGCACTTGAATACAGTTACGAGTCATGGAATACAATTACTATCATAGAGTATACAAATACAATCATCATCGACTATATAAATACAAATAGAGTCTACACTCAACGTATAAGTATGCACTTAAATATAAATTACAAATTACACCTTCAAATACAAATACAAGTCATGCATTTGAGTACATAATCACATTTGAATACAAGTCATACACAATCATACCAGCATGCGCATATGAATACAAATCATACAATTACAACTTCACACAATTGCAAATACAAGTTATAGAGTACCCAATTACTAGTTGCACAAATACAAATCATAGAGTACATACTCGAATACAAATACAAACATGGAGTACAGAATTTAAAGGCATAAAGTCATACACTCAAATACAATTATGGAGTATACACTCAATTTACAATCACAATGTATAGAGTTATACACTCAAATATAATTATTGACATGAATTATGCATTCAAATATAGAGTATACACTCAGATACAAGTACATTGTCATAGAACATACAGTTGAATACAATTGCAAAGTTATATACACTTGAATACAATTGCCAAGTCATAGTGCATAAGCTTGAATATAAAAGCATACACTTGAATACACATAAAACATACACATAAATGTCTAAGTACCATGTGTATGAAAACATGTCGAGAAATACACATTCATCAACATGAGCAAGCATACCAATAGGAAGCATACAAGTATGAGGCAATACATGAAAATACACAAGATTACACACATAAGAGGCGCAAATACACACAAGAATACGCATAAACACACATAGACAGGAAGCATGAAGTAAAATATGTGAATACACACAAGAATATATGTCAATACACAGAAAGCATACAGGTAAGGTTAAAGCATGAAGTAATACCTATAAAATCATGATACATATAAACAGATGTAAGGCATAGAGTATACACATGAAGCATTGATGGATGGTGCATACCCACATATGAAAACATAAGTTATAGAGTATATACTCGAATAAAAAGTAATGAATACACATAATTTGCATTAATACATATAAGTATACTATCGAACAATTGGCAAGGGGATTCAGTGCATCCCATACTATACCTTGGACCCGTCCACCATTCCAAAGTCACCAAGTATACACATATGAGTACACACAATACACAAAGTATTCACCTTAACATGTGTTGTAAAGCATACACATAAGTCACAAATTCAACCTTTGAATACACTTGAATTCACACAAATCACAAGTATACACTTAAATGCATGTAAGGCACACATAGTACACACAGGATGGCAAGATGACTGCTCTGATACAACTGTAATGTCCCCTTCTTGCAAGCCCAAAAAAATTTCTCAACCTTGCACATAAATTCAACTTATCAAAAGAGAACATTAGCATTCAATTCTTCATAATTCATCATATAAATCACAATTATAAGTCAATTCTTTAGACATAAATCATATACATTATCCTTTTCTCTATTTAATTATTAAAGTTCATAATTTTATTTTCCTAGATCACTATACAAGATCATAGTTTCCTTCTTGGAAGAGACTTCACTTGGACCCATCATGTGAATCCCATCATACACCCAACAAGAGAGGGTTCCTTGGGTACAATCTTGCCATAGGTTCATTATCTTTCCTTTGATCTAGAATTGGCAGTCTACACCAACTACGATCAAAGGCCTATCCATTTGCTCCATACTTGACACTCTACACCAGTGGAAATAAGGGCCATTTTCTCTTGTCCATATTGGCACTCTACACCAATTGGAACAAGAGCCTTTATCCACTTGTCCATATTAGCACTCTACACTAATTGGAACAAGAGCCTTTATCCACTTGCCTTGAATTAGCACTCTACACTAATTGAGATAAGGGCCTATCTCAGTTGAGTACTCTTCTCCCCTTGAGGACAAGCACTCTTCACTTGCCTTGGAGGATTATAGCCTTATCAACTTGAGCCTTTAATACCTTGGTCAATTGTTATAACCCTTGGTCTCACTTTCTTGCTGTGATGGATTAACAAGTAGGTCCATTTCCCAATCCGGTATTTTATACCTTTCTATCATAAGTTAGCCTTTCACATCTCTTCAAGATACTCTCTATAATAATCATTCATCATATATACATGCCTCATGTAAATGTTCTTATTTTATGATTATAATTTATTCTTTGACTTTTAATTCTAACTTCATTTGTACATTTATAATCCTAATACTCATTTTATAAAACTTTATCTATCATATTCTTTGCCATAATGAGGTATTATTTCTACTTAACATTTACTTACTAAAGCCAATTTAAGTTAATAATCTGATTGGAAATAAGAACATACAAACTGCATGATCATATGCTTCCATTCATTCATAAACTTGCTTACTTTTATATCCTTTAACTATTATATTTGCTATTGCTTCATATTAGCTGGTTGTTCATTTATGAACCTATCTTATTACCAAGTTTGTTCTTAGAATCTAGATTACCTTTTTATAAACATGCCTCCGTTATATTCTTATAAACATAATATCTTTAGTGCCATTTAGTATTGAAACATATCTATCAAATAGTTAGACATATCGTAGTGCATAATAAGAATTGGAATAGATTCATCATACCTTATCAATTATATAGTTTGGTTGTTGTTCTACCATGATTTTGATAAGAATTATTCTTTGCTGATATATTTAAGATGCAAATGTTATCTCTGTTGATCATTATTTTTTAGTGATGACTTGTTCAATGCTTTGATAGGAGTGAAGAATGATGATTGCTTGATATGCCACGATCTTCTGCTTGTTGAATGCTATCCATCAATATTAATGTATTTTTTGCCTTGCAGAGATAAGATTGTATCCTGTTCTTCTTCCCTGACCTTTTCTTAATATTTAATCTTTTGCAAATCATTGTTCTTCTTATTGATGCTTCTCCAAATGCTGATCTATCCATCTATCATCCATTTGTCCTTTCTTTTATACTTAGTATTATGTGAATAGACATATTTCTTCATAATGGTCACTGCCCTTTGTTATTTGCTAACTGATCATTTGTTAACCTAATCATGATATGGTCGATCTTCTTTGTCATCACTAGATTATGACTTGTTATCTATTTTTAACCATTATATTATTTAGGCCCTTATGGATGTCAATATCGACCTTGTTGATGTTGATAAATTGTATCTAAATGCCTTGCACTTATCGGATTTTCCTTTGTCTTCATCATTCTTACATAATGGGATATTAAATGTCTTTATTCATGGAAAGCAAATTGGGCTATGACACTAGGAGATTTGTTTCTCAGCCTAACTTGCCTCCACCTATAGTGGTCTTGGGGGATGAGGTTTTAAAAAATGTGGATTATTTTTCTAAGCAGGGTTTGATTTGTGGATTTCACCATTTGTGGCCTAGGCTTGGTGATTTAAACCATTGGATTTCTAAGCATTGGCACCCTATCATGGAAGGGAAAATAGAAATTTACCCTTGTACAAAGGGTTTCTTTATAGTTGTTCTTGACTCAGTTTTGGATCAGAATTCTATTCTTGATACTCATGCTTGGTTTTGGGGCCAACATGCCCTCCTTCTCAAACCTTGGGTTCCCTCCTTTAATCTACTAACCGAGTCTTTCAATAGAATGCCTATTTGGATTCACCTCCCAAATCTTCCATTACATCTTTGCTGCAACTCTTGTCATCAGGATATTGGTAATTCTTTGGGTTCTTTTATTATGGTGGATCAAGCAACTTCCTTGTTCTCTGATACCACTTATGCTCATGTTCTTGTGGACCTAGATCTCTCTAAACCTCTCCCTATAGAGATTGTGTTGTAGGTTGTTGATTGTTCTTGGAGGCAATTATCGGACTATAAAGGTATTCCCTTCAGATGTCGTAGGTACTTTGCTATGGGTCATCTGGCTTCTAGGTGCCCTCATTTAAAGACCCCTCGTGCTTCCTCCTAGTGGAAGAATGCTTCACCTGAACATCTTACAATTGATGCTACTAAGGATATTCCTTCCTCTGATGATGATGGGTCTGCTCCTTCTGCCACTTTTACTGTTGCTGAGACTACTACTGAAACTTCTAACATTGTTTCTACGAAGGTTACTGTTGGGACAACATCTTTTGGGGTTGCTGTTGCTGGGAGTGCTACTGGGTCCTCCCCTACTGCGGGTGTTGTTGGGTGTGCTGCTGGGTCCTCCCCTGCTACTGCTGTTATTTCTGGTGTTGCTGTAGAGACCTCCCCTTCTGCTGCTAGTATTTCTGGTGCTGCTACAACATCCTCCCCTAGTGTTGTTGCTACTATTTCCAGGTATGTTGCTGATGTTTTTACATCTCAAACTAAAATGTTAGGTTCAAAATATGTTTCTAGGGTTGGTGTGGCTCTGCTCCCTTCTGAGGATTTTTAAGGAGATTCTCCTCTTTCTCCTTTTTCTATGGATGGAGATGATGTTTTCTGGACTGTTGTCCAAACAAGGAAGCGTGGTCTTCCCAAGCATGTTTCACAAAATTGCACTCAAGCTAAGGGTGTTTGGCCTAATGGGTCTGGTTCCGCAATAGTTTAGGTTGTTGGTCCTTGTTGCCTTGGGACCTTCTTGTTGCTTAGCTATTTGGGCTTGGTTATTCATCTGGTGTTAAAGCACTATTTCTGGCCTTTGTGTGGCCTCTGTTTTCCCTCCAGGTTGTTTTGTAAAAGGGATCTGCACCCGTGTTTTACAGCTTACCTTAATCAAAAACATATTTACTTTGTAACCAATAAATATTCATTTTGGATATAAAAATTTTACTTTCTTTTAAATAGTAATAACTTGATTATCTTTGGGATTTCACTTGTCATATATTTACTTTACAAAAATATAGTTTGTTTTATTATTTGTTTAAATAGAAAAAACATATTTACTTTGCAAGCAATAAATATTTATTTTGCATAGAAAAATTTTACTTCCTTTCAAATAGTAATATCTTAATTATTTTTGGGATTTCATTTTTCATGTATTTTGTTATGCCTCGCCATGCAACCCTAAAGATAAGTTTAACTAAGAAATAAAAAGGGTGAAATTGCCAAGACTATGAAGATAAGAGAAGTGTTGGAATGAGTCAAGACTCTATCCTCAATTGCCAACAAAGCATACAATAACTGTAGTAATGTAGAAACTGCCATAAGGAGCAGTCCTAAAAAGCTAGTGTGACACTAGTTAACACTGCCACAATCACAAAGAGATATCATAGACAGTGACAGGGTTCAGAGTGCTGCAATGTATGAAGGAACAACGCTCATGTGAGAAATAAAAAGTAGTGACAATCATAAGTAAGAAAGAAATAGTGTAAATGATAGTTCAAACACTTAGACATCAATCCAAGTTCTAGCACTTTTTAAGAAGTCTATGAAGAGGATGAGTTTGTTGAGTTCATGAGAGTTCTCCTAGTAATGTGTATGTGACAGAGGCCAAGGTTTATGATTGTGAAGAAAGATTTTATATTGGAATAGATCACTAACAAGAGTGACTTAAGAAAGATAGAGCAAGTCTGTATACATAGTATACATAGTTACAAATGATCAATTTTAAGGTTTGAGACAGTAGAGTGAGACAATAAAATGTAGTGACTACCAAACTTAACTGCTATTAGTTGTGTTCTTTTAGAGTTTCCTAAAGATGATTGTGAGTCATTACAAAGAATGCAAAGTCTGGTGACTAAGGGGGGTACTCATAAATGAGAATAACAGTTAGCAAATCATAACAATAGACAGAAAAGAGGACTGCCAATAGTCACTAGAGTTATGTGAAGTTTTTTGTTTTAGGCTTGTTTAGCAATTTTAGATGCATGATGAAGTCTATCAGAGGTCTAAAAGGTGTGTGAGACTATTTTCATTGATTAATTAGAAAATGCACAATGACTGTCCTTAGATCTGGTAACACAAGTTTAGAAGTGCTTTAGAGTTTTGAAATTCGTATATGACACATAGTCCATAGTCTAGTAAGTTTTTAAGGCTTTTGATGGACATTATGTAGAGAAAGGTAGGTTCCTCTTCTTAGAACTCCTATCCTCTTAGATCAATGATGATATGTCCCTATTATAGTGGTTGATGATCTATGTAAAGAATATAGAATCTAATGGAAGTCACATTACAAGGTCTTCACACTATCACAAAGTATGTCCATCATTGCCGCAAATACCCTTAATGATCTCATCATAGGACCCTATGAAAACTTGGTGGATCTAAATTACCAGTCTGGGACAATCCAGTCATAAGAGCATATAGTGAAATAGAGAGTTCGGGGCAATCAATACTATAAGGGGATAATATATGCCATAAACCTTCAAAATGGTCAGAGATAGCAGCAAG
Organism: Cunninghamia lanceolata; assembly: GCA_027924645.1. Classification (NCBI taxonomy): domain Eukaryota; kingdom Viridiplantae; phylum Streptophyta; class Pinopsida; order Cupressales; family Cupressaceae; genus Cunninghamia; species Cunninghamia lanceolata. The sequence goes on from BSBN01001005.1 coordinate 4,567,881, forward strand.
GACAGCCATTAGTAATTGAAGCAAGCATAATATGAAGCTACAAACCTGAGTAATAATTGCATATGGATTTGCTAAAGATGTTGTCATATAAGAAGGCACAGTAATGAGAGGTGACAGTGCACAAGATGACAATAGGAGAGAGATGATGGTTAGTGCCAGTGTAGTGATAGGTTATGTTCTAGAGTTATAGAATCTAGTAAGTTTATTCAAGTCATCCTCAAGCTTTATAATTAAGGGTTTAGTTTATGCAACCCTTGTCTTTTGCACTCCAAAATGTGTGTATAAGCATGAGATACAGTGGAAAATAATCACTGCTATAGTTAAAGAAATGAGGTCTTTATCAAGAAGTTGCAATTGTAAGAGACTCATATAGATGACTGGCAGCTATCACCTCTATGAAAATGATCCTAACATAACCCAAAAGAACTATTATCTATAGATGTAATCAGTAAATGAGCAATAAAATGCATTATAATGTTAAAGGAATCATCTTTTAGCTTCTTGTGGTGCATATACTAGGAAGATGAAAGTCTTCATAAACTGCTATAGAACTTCATGTATATAGAGGCATGGTTGTTCAAAATGGACCTAAGGTTTTATTTTTATAGAAATCCTAGTAATATTTTCCTGGAAAAGACAATCATGTATGCACAAAAAGTAGTTCTTTGTTATGGCCATAGGTAAAAATAAAATATACATCATATGCCTGGAGAAGAAATGGTAGAGAAGGGACAAGTTTTCATCATTTTTGTAGATTATGCTTTGAAATACAGTCACTTGTGTTCAAAATGAATCATCTATCTCAGATATAAAAGAGTACAAAGGAAATTCTTCAAATACAGTGAGTTTAAAAGCTACAGGAAACTATGAAATTTGCATTTTGTTTCTAGAGAGCAAGTGTGTCATGCTTCCCTTAAGCTATTGAAGTAGAAGTGGTGGGAAAAAACATAGTAGAATGCCATGAAATCACCTACAGGAAGCTCGGATATCAAACCCTCATGTCGGTGGCCATAACATGCAAAGCAAGTTTTCAAAAATGAAATATGCAAAATGAGCCTCAAAAGTTGCTTTTTTGTCTTTAGGGTTTTGAAACCCTAAGAAGCCCATGGGTTTCTTTTCTTTTACATTTTCTTTTTTGTATTACCTTTATAATGAGCCCGTGGTCCAAGACATACAACATACTGTGCCTAGTGTACCACGAGGTGGTTTTGAAACAAAGTGAAACAATGAAGACTTTATTATGTCTTTTACCTTGGTATTATGCCAGATACTTTGGTGCTTTTCCCTCTTTGTATATGTGATGAGATGTTAACAATTTCCTTGAATGATGACCTTATGAGTCATTTGAATGCTATTGTTAAGTTGTTTTTTCAAAGGAGGAGTGTGTGAAGATCTTTATTGTCTTGGAGGGAATATAGCTTGGATTGTGATGTTGTGGTGGACACATGCCATTATTATAGCTATTGGTTTGTTGCTTTGAGGGAAAAGCTTGACTGAGTCTGTTGGCAGTTAGTAGTTGTCCTGATTGCTTTGAGAGCATCTTGGAAGGTTTTATTACTGGTGCAGGAGCACCTAACACAAGGTGGCCTCCATGAGGCATTTAAATTCATGTTTGTTTCAAAAATCAGGTTTTGTGTTGTAATAAGGTCTATTCGACCAATGCATGTCATTTTTGTTTGTATCTAGACCTAGAAAAAACTTTGTAAGTCCCAAGTACTTAGTTTAGACTTATCAAATTGTTAGTGGTTAGACGATTGGTCTCCCAACTGCTTGAAATCAGTCTCCCAACTGCTTGGAATGGGTTGGTGTTCCTCTAGCGAGTTTATAAAACTAGGGAAATAAACAAGATCAAGGATATTGTAATCAGATCAAAGAGGAGATTGAATGTAATTATGCATTGTGTTAAGGAGAATCAAACTATTTATGTGTCGTCAATTTGTTTCCTATTCTCTATATTTACAAACAGCATAGCTGTAGATTTCTTTTCCTTTCTGTTGTTGCAAAATGTCGATATGAAGCTTTACGATGATAAGATTTATGTCAAAATCAGTGGAATGGCTTCATTGTACTATATTCATTTGTTTCCTATTTTGTTTCATTGTTTTGCGGCCCAGAAGATCCAGACAGTGTGAGGTGCACAGTAGTTTTTAACCTAGCATCTTCATGTGCTAGGGTTTGATTGGAAGAGTTGCAGCTGTTATCGGTGAGACAGAGGTGATCAACAAAACATTTCACTCTCAGAGCGATAAGGATAGCTCGGCCGAAGAGAGGTTCAAGCCATTGAATGGCAGTCGCAGACTAAGGTTTATATTGGGGTGACAAGGTGCATCAAGTGGATGACTTGGTGTTGTGCCGACGGTGCTAGTCCTATCGATTGAGAGTATCGGGGTGACCAGAGCCAAGTGACACCGATGTAGATCACCCATCGGGAGGGGTTATGATATCAGAATGATAAGTTGCAAGGTGGCCGATGGTGGAAGTGTTACCGACCGAGACTCCCCATCATATTGGTATCAAAGTTTACGAAAGGTCTGGGTGGAGGTGTTGTGTATTTGATTTCTGTCACTGAGAACGCAGGTGAATAGTTGAAGGAAAACTGAAGAGTTGAAGCAAAATGTTTGGTTGGTGACCATTTTGAAAATAGAGATTTTGAAAGCTGGCAGTAGTTGCTAGACTATTGTAGATGCTCGTGCCATCTAATTGCGAGAAGGAATAGGATTCTTGTAGCATGTGGGTAGATGATGATGAGGTCTATCATGACCATTCACCAATAGAGGTTTGGCTGGAAGAGGGTGTAGAGTGAAGCCACTGCGAGTGAGAGTGGTAGTGCATCTCCAGGATATGTTGTTGGATGAGAGGAATGGATCTATAGCAGCATGTAGGATGGACAACTGATTGAGCATTGTGTTGTAGTCAAATTGAGGATTTGCAGAAGTGTTGGTGTTGTCTTTGAATGTTTATGTCAAATAGAGAAAGCGAAGGAGAGGCTAGCAATATGCCTCCAAAGGGGATGACCACCAAAGTGGTCAAGAAATTCAAGGAGATGGAAGAGATGATCAAGACTAGAGTTAGGGAAGCACTCCAAGAAGAATTGAAGGCAATGAAGATAGGAAAAAGGATAGAGGAAGATTCAAATGAAGAAGAAGAGAAAGAGGAAGAAGAAGAAGAACAAAAAGAGGCAAAGATACTAGCTAAACAAAACCAATTCCTGGAAGCCATTAAGGTTATTGGCAAGGACTCTTCAGAGGCTCAGATAGATATCCCCATGTTTAGTGGAAAGATGAATGCTGATGAAGTCATGGAGTGGATTGAGGCTTTGAACAACTACTTTGAATACAAGGAAGTTCCTGAAAGTAAGAGAGTTATTTTGTAAAAGCTAAACTCAAAGGTGCTACCCTTACATGGTGGAATTACACCCAAGGAGAAAGGGTAAAGAATGGGAAGAGTCTGATATCTTTGTGGAGCAGAATGCTGGAGAAGATCAAGTCCCGGTTCCTTCCATTTGACTATGAGGTGTAGATTTATAGGAAGATGCAGAACCTTAAGCAAAAAGATATGGATGTGGCTACTTACACCGAGGAGTTTCACAAGTACACTCTTCATTGTGGGTACATGGAGGATGAAAAAGCCAAATTAGCAAGGTATTTAAATGGTCTGAGGATCAATATTCAAGATGAGATAACTTTATTTACACATGAAACTATGGAAAAATGCTTTCAAGTAGCATTAAGAACTGAAGAGACGCTAAAGAGGAAAGGTGAGCAGTAGAGTAGAGGAAGAGGTGACAAAAATTTTAGAGGCAGTTTTGGAGGCAGAAGTCCTAACCAGAGGCCTAGTGGTGAGTCTAGCCAAGAAGAGCAAGTTGGAGACTCAAGTAGCAGAGGAGGCTACCAAGGAGGAAGGCCAACTAAAAAAGGTGGGACAAATGGATCAGGTAGAGGATCCACGTTCTCCAAAATGAGATGTTATAATTGTAATCAGATAGGGCATCCAGCTTATAAGTGTCCAGAGAAGGGCTCAACTTCTTATGGTAATGAGAGAAGAACCACATTGACTCAAGAGGATGCAGGGAGTGTGACATCTCCTAAAGTGAATTTGACATTAGAAGTGGGAGAAAATTTGATGATCAAGAGGACATTTCTCAAAGAACTAATGAAGACTGAACCATCACAAAGGAGAGCACTTTTCAGGATCAATTGCAAAAGCAAAGGTAAAATATGCAAGCTAGTCATAGATTCTGGTTCAACAGATAATATGGTGTTTAGGGAAATGGTGGATAAATTGAACATAGAAAGGATTCCTCATCAAACTCCTTACAGAGCATCTTGGGTAAGTGATAGTCAATCACTTTTGGTAGATGAACATGCATATGTTGATTTTCAGATTGGAGAATATAAGGAGAGAATTTTATGTGACATTTTGCCATGGAGTGTTGTTACCTACTTTTAGGCAGGCCATGGCAATTTGACAGGCAAGCATTATATGATGGATATGCTAACACATACACCATCAAGAAGGATGGAAAGACTTTTGTGATGACACCATTGCAGGAGGATACTGAAGCAAAGAAGGTAGCCAAGATAATTTTGGTGGGTAAGAAAGAGTTTGTGAAGATGCATGAAGAAGAGACAAGGACAGTTGAGGATACCTCAAGGAGTGGGGTTACCAAAGGTCCAAGTTTGAAGGTGATTTTAGATCAGATGGTAATATCTGAAATGGATCAAATGAAGGTCAAATAGTAGGTCTGTAAGTAGCCACCAGTTGATTGGAATGAAGAGGGTGGTATCATAGTAGGGACTATTGTTCGTCCTCTAGAGCCAACAAGAGTTGACAAACAATCATATTCTACCATAGTAGTAGTACAAGAAGCATCAAACAAGGTTTTGAATGCAGGTGTTTAGGTAGAGATGACAGTAAGGAAGAATGACAAGCAAAGTATGGGTTTGGTTGCAAGCACTCACTCATGGCAAGGTGTGAGTAGAGCCTACAATGGTAGGCATGAGTTTTTGATTCCATGGAAGCAAGTTGTAGTCCAGAGATCATGGGGAAGGCATGAGGCAACAATGGATATAGGTGGTGCAAGACATAGACTCAACTCATGGGACATGAGTTCTTTTCTAGGTGGGGTGTATGGTGCAAGAGCACCTAACACAAGGTGGCCTCCATGAGGTATTTAAATTCATGTTTGTTTAGGAAATTAGGTTTTGTATTGTAATAAGGTCTATTCAACCAATGCATGTCATTTCTGTTTGTATCTAGACCTAGAACAAACTTTGTAATCCCAAGTACTTAGTTTGCAGTTGTCAAATTGTTAGTGGTTAGACGGTCGGTCTCCCAGCCACTTGGAATTAGTCTCCCAGCCACTTGGAATGGGTTGGTGTTCCTCTGGTGAGTTTATAAAACTAGGGAAATGAACAAGATCAAGGATATTGTAATCAGATCGAAGAGGAGATTGAATGTAATCGTGCATTGTGTTAAGAAGAATTGAACTATTTCTGTGTCATCAATTTGTTTCCCATTCTCTGTATTTACAAACTGCATAGTTGTAGATTTCTTTTCCTTTCTATTGTTGCAAAATGTCGATATGAAGCATTCCACTGATAAGATTTCTGTCAAAATTAGTGGAATGGCTTCATTTTACCATATTCATTTGTTTCCTATTTCGTTTCATTGTTTTGCAGTGCAGAAGATCCAGATAGTGTGAGGTGCATACTAGGTTAACCTAGCATTTTCATGTGCTAGGGTTTGATTGGAAGAGTTGGAGCTGTTATCGGTGAGACAGAGGCCATCGACAAAACATTTCTCTCTCAGAGTGATAAGGATAGCCCAGCTGAAGAGAGGTTTGATCCATTGAATGGCAGTCATAGACTAAGGTTTATATCGGGGTGACAAGGTGCATTGGGTGGATGACTTGGCATTGTGCCGACGGTGCTGGTCCTATCGATTGAGAGTATCGAGGTGACCAGAGCCAAGTGACACCAACGTAGATCACCCATTGGGAGGGGTTATGATATCAGAATGATAAGTTGCAAGGTGGCTGATGGTGGAAGTCCTACCAACTGAGGCTCCCCATCAATTGCCTTTTGGAGTCATTTAGGACTAGTTTTCATGACTCTTCGAGTTTAACTAAGTCCTTATGGACTTTTTCTTGTATTATGGACACTTTTGGAGAGGATATAGGCACTATATTTCAGGCTTTTTATGTGCATCCGACCCCAAATAGTTGGAGTTTCCTTGTATGGTGGAACCACTTGGATAGTGGTGGATATAGTCACTTTTGTAACTCTTTCGTAGTTAGTTCTTATTATGCAAAAAAAATTCTAGAGATTGTGAATGATACAGTCCTTTGTTACAGTATTGAGTATCTTTTGTAACTCATCATTTTGGGAGTATGAAATACAGATTTTACGTTGGAGCTTATTGAAGAATCTTTCTACCTTCTTGTTCTTGCAAGCATTGTACATTACCAGGTGATTGACTGAATTATTTGTGAGACTTTACTTTTCTCCTTTAACTTTGTCTCATTTTATTGCCTTTTTTACAAAAGTAGGAATATGCAAGTTATGAATTATGTCTTAAAATTGCATAGAAACCTATAGTTTATGAAAGTTTGTCTTTCCTTCTTGAAAAAATATACAAAAACAACCTATTCATGAAATATTTCAGCATAAACTTACAGTAACATGTTGTGTATCTTCAGTGTTCATCATAAATAACCAAGTGTATGTCAGTCTTAGTATCTCATAGTTCTTATTAGTTTGGTGTATCACCCATTTTTACTTCATTTTCACCATTTTTATTTTATATAAGCATATTCTTACCCTTTTCCTCATCAAAGTAGTAATTTAGGTGATATCCATAGGAAGCTGGCCTTCTCCGGAGGTTGACCTCTGTTCATAGAGTAACCCATGTGAGGCCTACCTTTTTCATTCCCATTCATGTGACTATTTACCTTACTGTTGCTGATACATTTAGACTTGTGGGATTGTTGATCCCAAATTCCCAAACTATTAGACTTTATGATGTTATGGGAAAATTAATTGAGTGATGTTAGATAGATGCTTTATATTATGGGAAAAGTAATCAGGTGATGTTAGATAGATACTTATATTAAGAGAAAACAAATTGGGTGATGTTAGATAGATGCTTTATATTATGGTAAAACTAATTAGGTGATGTTAGATAGATGCTTATATTAAGAGAAAACAAATTGGGTGATGTTAGATAGATGTTTATATTATGGGAAAACTAATTGGGTGATGTTAGATAGATGCTTATATTATGGGAAAACTAATTGGGTGATATTAGATAGATGCTTATATTAAGAGAAAATAAATTGGGTAATGTTAGATAGATGCTTTATATTAAGGAAAAATCTAATTGGGTGATGTTGGATAGAAAATTGTTTTTAGATTCAATCTTGGGAATGGATGTTTGAAATGTGGAAAATCGGAACCTAATTGTAATGTAACTTTCATTATGCTTATGTGAACTTGTGATATTTTATGTGAGTGTATGTTTTAATTTGCTTCGGCTATTATATGTATGTGTGGATATTAATTTTGCAATTGAATGCGTAGGTATTTCTAACCAGCCATAGATACTGGAGATCATCCCACACTCGATGTTGTAATTCCTTGTGAAACCGATCTAGTTCCACAAGGAACTAAGATCAACTCTATGTATGATGAAATGTTGTAATGTTAATTTTGCATGTGGTTAATTAGGTTAAGTCTACCCTCTTTTAATTGAATTATAACTTGTGTTGTAAGAATTTTGTCTTTGAATTACTTTTTAATTTTTTTAAATTTTTGGAGACCCTTTTCATGTGTTTTAACTTGACCTTGGGTGCTCTAACTAGGCTAAACTTGACCCTGGGTTATACCCCATGGGTCTAGGGTCCTTTTTGACATGAGTAACCCTTGGTAGACCTCCATATGGTCACCTTAACTTAACACTAAAAGTGATGAAATTAGAGGCATGGGAGGGATAGGATGAGTGGTACCAACACTCAACCCCATCCCTTTTCACTTTGCAAGGTTGGAGATGACTCCAAGACCCACCAATTGTGGAGGACTTGACTCCAAGTCTCTCTCACAATTGGTGAGAGTACCCTTGGAGTTCTGTGGTCCCTCTTGAGAGGAAAGGAAGGGGACACATGTTTCACCATTTCCCTCTTTAACTCCTCTTTTCTCTCCCACATGTTGGAGAGAGGACATGTGGTAAGGGGTGAGGGAGACTTGGGGATGGGTCAATGACATATGTCAACACCCACCCCTCGGGACATGCTTGTAGTAGGGAGGAAGAGTGAGGAGGTGACAAGTGTCACCTCCCCATTCCTCTAAGCTCATTGGTTGGGATTATTTTAATCCCACTTGGGAGAAGGTGAGGGGTTGCTGAATTTTTGGAAATTTTAATTACTTGAATTTGAATTTGGAGAGAAAGATAGAGGGAGTTTGGTGGCTTAGGTTGGAGGAGAATTTGGAGAAGCTCTACATCAACTTCTTCCTTAATAGGGCTTTTAAAGGTTGGTTTTCAAGGCTAAGGCCTTCCATTTGTATTTTAGTTTGCTTGCATGATGCATATATGTGTGGTTAATTTCTTTGAGTGTTATTGTTATTGTGGAGAAATTTGGTTGGGTGTTGTAAGAGCCTCTCCCACTCGGGAGAAAATGCTCAACAAGTGTGGGGTGGGGGAGGAGTGATCCTCCTCAGGGTCATTACCTTGTTTTGTGGTGTTCAAAGCCTTGAGGGCAATATATGTGATTTTGAACAAATTGAGACATGGCTTGAGAGCCAAAATATGGGAACTTTTAGAAAAATTTTGTTAAACATGTTAGCTTGAGGCCATAAGAGAAATTGTGTTGGGATATTTTGTAGGAGTGGCACTCTTGAGTTGAGTGTGTCCACTCCCCTACCCCTTTTAAACTCACCTTGGTTGAGTTCATGTGTTGTGATTATCTATGGGTGTAATATTGTGTTTTGAATGTTTGTGTGCCTTATTGTGAAGTAGAATGAGACCCTAGGTGTGTGGATGACCTCCCTAGCTCAGGGGTGACCCTCTTGTAGGTCTACAGTAGGGAGGAGAGCAAGATGTGTGGTTTTCTTTCCCTTTTGTGTGATATGCAAGTTCTTTGGAGCTTAGTGTGAAGTTGAAGAAACTCGTTGTTTTTGGAGAAGTATTTTATTTTCCTTTACTCTTTAAACTCTTGAGAGGTTCATTGGAGCCTAGTGTGAACTTGAAGAAACTCCTTGTTCTTGGAAAAATATTTTATTCTCCTTTACTCTTTAAGCTCGTGAGAAGAGCTTGGCCTATTTAGATGTTTCATCTTTGTTTGTTGACCAAGAGGAGAACATGGTTCTCTCTCTCTCTCTCTCTCTCTCTCTCTCTCTCTCTCTCTCTCTCTCTCTCGTTGTAAAAACTTATATTGTTTCATATTTTTGTAAGGTATTTACTTTGCGAATTAAAGTCATAAATAGTTGTTTAATTCTTATCCTTCAAAAGGATGAATTGGAGAAAATTTGTTTATAAGCTATTTCATTGTATGGCAAATTGAATTGTCAATTTGTTAAGTTGTGATTTTGTGGTTGTGATAAATAAGATATTGTAAATTGTTATTTTGGAAAGAATGAAAATTGGTTGTAGTTTTGCATTAAGGGCTTTTAATTATTTGCAAATATATTTATTTCCTTCCTTCAAAATGTGTAGATATAAATCATATCATGAATATATTTTTAAATGAGCTCCTTGCCTTATAAAGAAAATTTGAATTAGACAAAATACATATCTTGCTTATTGTTTAAAAAGAAAATTTATAATTAAATTGAAGGAAAATCATAGTTTAAAAAAATATATATATAATTATATTTAATGTGTGTGTTTTTAAATGAATGTGTTTACCTGATTTTAAAATAGAAAACTAAGTTTATTATTTTGCTTAATACTATTAATTTTCTTATAATAAACAAACTATGTTTTGTATGGGACTGTGAAAATGTTCTATGTATGTATGTATGTATATATATATATATATATATATATATATATATATATATATATATATATATATATATTACATTGAATAACTTATAAATATGTATATTAATAAAAATAAAACAAAATAAAAATTTCACTGCTGAGTATGGATTGGACTATGTATTGCTCGCAGTCGCATTTTAGATTTTGGAGAATACAATAAAGAATATAGTGGGGGCCCGGGTTCGAACCCCCCCCACTGATGGATATTGTGTGTTGGGTGTGGGGGCTCCGTCCCCCTCCCCACACTCCCCTCTATGTATAAACCCCGTGGCTGCCACGATCTCCACCCTCCACTATCGAGAGCCTCATACCTCCCGTGCGGGTCTCTCTCCACCGCCTGCGACCTCGTCTACGAATATCCCCTTCGTGCGTCCCATTCACCACTCTACCATGGCTCCTTTCCCTATGTCCCCCTCTCAGTGCTTCCACCTATGGATTTACTCCACCGACTGCCACCACTCTGTGGTCTCCACCATGCGCTGCCGCCTTTCCACACAACCCTGCCAAAACAAAACAAAAAAAAGGGGTTAGGGTTTGAATGTTATACAAATGAAAATAAGAAAATAAAATAATATGCATATATTTATATATAGGAAACCTAATACATGAACATAATATATATATATATATATATATATATATATGTATATGTATATGTATATGTATATATATATATATTGAATATCTATAATTATTTTTATCCATCTTATGCATTTCATAAGTGGCCATTAAAATCTACAACAAAATGAGAAAAAAAAATAACAAAATGAGAAAATGAGAGAAAAAGAGAAAGAAAGATAAAAGTGAAAACAAAGAGGAGAAAATGCATGAGTTCAATTCAAGGCTAAAAGATTTAATCAAAATTTAATGTTCTTTTTAATCATTTGAGCAAAGTTAATTACGGAAGTTAAGTAGACGTTGACTTAAACCCGACTTGGAAACCTAGTAAACTTTTTAATGTAGTTAGCAAATCCTGTTACGAGATCTGATCTACCAAGAAATTAAGAATAATGTGAATGATGTAGTGATAACTCTAATTGATAGAAAACATGAAGGAGAACAAATTAATATTAAATTTCAGAAAACGTGAAGGAGAACAAATGTTCGGACCTTGTTGAAAAATGGTTTAAATTTAGAAAATGCGAAGGAGAACAAATTAATATTAAATTTTAGAAAATGTGAAGGAGAACAAATGTTTGGACTTTGTTGAAAAATGGTTTAAATTTAGAAAACGCGGAGGAGAACAAATTAATAATAAATTACAGAAAACGTGAAGGAGAACAAATGATCAGACTTTGTTGAAAAATGGTTTAAATTTAGAAAACGCGGAGGAGAACAAATTAATAATAAATTACAGAAAATGTGAAGGAGAACAAATGATCAGACTTTGTTGAAAAATGTTCAATTAACTTTATCAACTATATTCTAATGTAACTAGTGAGTTGTAAGAAATTTATTAACCTAAATCAGGAAACCTCTTGATCAAATATAGTTTTAGTACAATAAACCCTACTCATGCCCGTGAGGCGTTATGCTGCCAGATTTTCCCAGAATTTAGGGTTTAGTCAGGTTAGTAAAGTTTAACCCTATTAGCAACGTTAACCACCTCATGATGACCCCCTTTATGGCCTTCTTGCGATTGGTATGTGCACGTGTGCGTATTGCCCCATGTTCAACTGTATTGTTTACGCCTTAAGTATACGCCACCGAGCACGCTTACGCATGCGAGGGGGTTTCTAGGGAAGCGTGGAAATTTTTTTGATATTTCATGTCATGACCACATGACAAATGTGGACATGACATGTGTGATGCGTGTTGTGACCACATGGGTAATGTGGGCATGACATTTGGTATCAGAACCCAAGTTTAAACACTGGGCGTATTTGGGCACATTATTTATTACGCAACTTTGATTAATTAGTGCCTACCTTGTTTTGTAGGATGCCTCCCCAACGTGTTCGACAAGAGTGATCATGCAACACTGCATCTGTTGAGGTGTATAGTGATTCCTCTACAGAGGGACAGGCACCTGCAACCATAGTAGATCAGCTAGTACCACAAGCACCACCAGTACTTGACATAGGTCCTTAGATTTTACAAACATTGTAGGCCATGTTAGAGAGGCTACCACCAGCTATACCAGAGCCACATGATGAGCCACGTGAGGAGCCGCATGCTGAGTCACATGTTGAGCCACGTGTAGAGTCCCGCGTCGATCCATGAGAGGTGCCACATATGGAGCCCTTCATAGAGATACCTAATACTACAGTGGAGGAGGTAGGATCAGCCTACCGAGCATAGAGTAGAAGTCCTCAGAGACATCCGAGATGAAATGAGACCATGAGGGTAGAGCAGATAAATCATGGACCTTATGAGTATGGTTTGGATGAGCCAGTTATAGGACTTAGAAACAAAGGAGACCCCATCAAAGACCTACTTAGGCTTAATCCACCTACCTTTGCAGGAGCTACAGAGGGAGCTGAGGCTAAGGCTTGGCTCATCAGTTTAGATTGGTGCTTCGCGTTGCAACCTTATGGGAGAAACACGAAAGCACGAGTGGCAGTACACCTTTTGAGAGATACAGTAGCTTCCTGGTGGTGCACTGAGGAGTACAAGTGCCAGTTATCCTTAGATATAATCACTTGGGACATATTCACAGAGCGCTTTAATGCATGATACTTGTCAGATCATTATAGATAGCGTTAGATAGATGAGTTCCATGACTTATAGGAGGAGGACTCACTGTTGCTCAGTATTAGAGCTGGTTCATTAAGCTTTCTCATTATGCAAAGTATCTCCATGACGAGAAAATCCTAGTGCACAAATTCATCAGAGGTCTGAATCATGTGATAGCAGGACCAGTGCGTATGGCAGACCCCCAGACTATGAGTGAGGCTATCGAAAAGGCTTACATTGCAGAGGAAATTTAGGGACGAGGGTAGAATTCACACCCATAGTTTCAGGACCCTAATCACTAGCAGCAGCAGAACTTTCCTAGACCACAATCCACACCACAAAGAGGAGGATTCAATTCTTCATCATTACCTCCTAGGCATCCACAGTAGTAGCAGCAGCAGCATCAGCAGAGGTCTAGACCCCAGCAGAGGGCTCAGGGAGGACAGAACTATGGTTGGTAGCAATAGGGCCCGTGTAGGGATCATCTACGAGACCCATGAGACCTCTTAGTAATCTTACAGAGGTTCATAGGGGTCCATAGGATGGACTAGATAATAACAATTAGGTAGGACTCAGTCAGGGTAGTTACAGGCTAGGAGCCTATGTTATGCATGTGATGGGGCAGGGCATTTGGCCAGAGAGTGTCCACAGGGTTTCATAGCAAGGGGACAGCCCCGTTCAGGAGGATCTGAGCAAACTGTAGGTGATGTGGGCAAGTCCCACCGCATGTTTGCAGTGGTTGACAACCACTAGGCTGACTTCCAGGCCTCAATTATTGAGACAACGGGTATGATTGGGGATTTCCCCATCTCTATTCTTTTTGACTCTGGAGCTACCGACTCTTTTCTGTCTACATCGTTAGTAGAATGTTGCAGGCTGGTGGCTTCTAGGCAGGACATTAGGTGGGAGGTTGGGTTGGCCTCTGGGGCCAGGATGTCAATAGATACCTTGGTTAGAGATTACAAGACCTCCTTGGGGTCCTTCACTACATCATGTGACCTTAGGGTTATGCCATTAGGATCCTACGGTGTAGTTTTAGGTATGGACTGGCTTGCGGCTCATAGAGCCAAGCTAGATTATCGCTAGAGGACGATTAGCTGCTTAGATGATCATGGCTCACCGGTTGAGATAATGGGCATACAGAAGCCCATGACAGTACGTATGATATCCGCTCAATAGCTTAAGCGTTGTATACGGAAGGGATGTCAGTTGTTCGCTATCACGATCAGTGACAGATCAGAGGATAAGCCTGAGGCTTCTTTAGATGATCACCCTATCATGAGAGATTTGGCCAATGTGTTTCTGCCAGAGTTACCAGGTATGCCTCCATGTAGAGAGGTTGATTTCCACATCAATCTAGTGCCAGGTGCCAAGCCAGTGTCTCGTACACCCTATAGGATGACTACACATGAGCTTATAGAGCTCAAACTGTAGTTAGAGGAGTTACTTGAGAAGGGGCACATCTGACCTAGAGTTTCACCATGGGGTGCACCAGTTATCTTCTTGAAGAAGAAGGATGGGTCTCTTCGCTTGTTCATGGACTATAGGCAGTTGAACAAGGTGACGGTGAAGAACCATTATCCTCTGCCCAAGATTGATGACCTCTTTGACCAGATGTAGGGAGCCAGAGTGTTCTCAAAAATTGATCTAAAATCCAGGTATCACCAATTGCACATCACAGAGGCATATATTCATAAGACTACTTTGCGAGCTAGATATGGCCATTACGAGTTCACAATGGTACCCTTAGGTTTGACGAACGCCCCTGCAGTGTTCATGAGTCTCATGAATAGGGTATTCCACACTTATTTGGATCGGTTCGTGATCATCTTTCTTGATGATATTTTGATCTATTCGTGGACTGAGGAGGAGCATGTGGATCATTTGTGTTAGGTGTTATAGTGCTTATGAGAGCAGCAACTTTATGGCAACCTGGCGAAGTGTGCCTTCTTCAGGACAGAGGTGCAGTATTTGGGGCACATCTTATCAGGCGATGGCATCTCTGTAGATCCATCAAAGATCAGAGTGATTCGGGACTGGCAAGCACCCACCAGTGTGACAGAGGTTATGAGATTTATGGGATTAGCCAGTTATTACTGTAGATTCATTGAGGGCTTTTCCAGAATAGTGCATCCCATCACTTCCCTTCAGTGGAAAGGGAAGGGTTTCACTTGGACTGAGCAGTACGAGAGGGCATTTGGGGTCCTCAAGGAGCACCTTACCAGCTCTCCCATATTAGCGGTTCCAGATCCTGAAGAAGATTTTTTTGTTTGCACAGATGGATCACTAGAGGGTTTGGGAGCCATGCTTATGCAGGGTGGTAGAACGATCGCATACAAATTGCATAAGCTCAAGACACATGAACTAAACTACCCTACTCATGATTTAGAGCTCGCAACAGTTATTCATTCTCTTGTTCATTGGAGACACTTCCTTTTGGGTCAATGCTTTGAGCTCCATTCGAACCACCATAGCTTGCAATATATTTTCACATAGCCCAATTTGAACACCAACCAGCGGCATTGGATGGAGTTCTTATGCGAGTACAAATTTGATGTCCACTACATCAAAGGGAAGGAGAATGTGGTCGCTGATGCCTTGAGTCAAAGGTGCCATGAGATCCTGACCTTGACATTGAGGGTGGACTTGAGAGAGTGTATCTTACAGCATCTACCTGAGGATGAGTGGTTTCTTGAGGTGTAGCAGGAAATTCAAAAATAGAGGGCCCTTAAGGGAAGATTTGTAGGATATTCCCTTGAGCTTGATGGTTTTCTTAGACATCGGCAGCGCATCTATGTACCCCATGTGGGTAATCTACATGTAGTGATTCTTTCAGAGGCTCATAGAGCACCTTATGCAGCACACCCAAGGGTGAAGAAGATGCATGCTAATTTATGATAGTTATACCATTTGGCTGGGATGAGATGAGACATTGCAGAATATGTTGCTCATTACCTTGAGTTCCAGAGGGTCAAGGCTGAGAATCAGCACCTAGCAGGACTATTGTACCCTAACGAGATACCTGAGTGGAAATGGGACACCATTTCCATAGATTTTATTGTTGGTTTACCTATGTCATCACATCGCCATGATGCCATCATGGTGACGATTGACAAGTTAACCAAGGTGGTGCATTTCTCACCTGTACGCATGATGTACAATGCACCATCTGTGGTGAGGGTATTCATAGATCAGATTGTTAGACTTCACGGAGTACCTCGTCGAATCATTTCTGATAGAGACTCAGTTTTTACTTCAGCTTTTTGGAGAGCCTTACAACAGGTGTTGGGCACACAGCTCAACTTCAGTTCTTCTTACCATCTTGAGACCAGACAGAGAGAGTTAATCAGGTGTTGAAGGACATGCTTTGTATGTATGTTATGGACCATCAGTCTAGATGGGAGGAGTATATGTATCTAGTTGAGTTTGCCTACAATAATGAGCATCACATATCATTGGGTATGCCTCCTTTTAAGGCTTTATACGGCAAACCATACAGGACACCATTGAGTTGGGATCGGATAGAGGACAGGGTTGCCATTGGTCGAGAGATAGTTCAAGATATGGAGCAATAGGTCACACTGATTAGACAAACTTCAGGAGGCACAGGATAGACAGAAGAAGTATGCTGATGCTAAGAGAACTAATCGGAACTTCTCACTAGGTGATAGAGTATTTCTGAGAGTGTGACTGCACAAGAGTCTGATCCGTTAGAGAAAGGGCTCTAAGCTCGCACCTCAGTTTGTAGGACCTTTCGAGATCTTGGAGCAGATAGGACCTGTAGCCTATCATCTAGCCTTGCCACCTAGCCTGTTGTGTATCCATGATGTCTTTCATGTTTCAGTTTAACGACATTACATCTCTAACTTTTCTCACGTATTGGATTGGAGTGCTCTTCAGGTAGAGGCACACGATCAGCTGGCTTTGGACCCAATTCGTATATTATCTCGTCAAATGCTGGGCCTTCGAGGTCGAGAGATGGACCAGGTTAGAGTCCAGTGGGACATGTACGATGAGGTCATTGCGACATGGGAGGATGCAACAAGATTGAGGATTCTTTGTCCTCACCTCTTTGATGACTTCCAGGAGGAAGTATAGTCTTAGGGGGGGAAGATGTGAGGCCTACCTTTTTCATTCCCATTCATGTGACTATTTACCTTACTATTGCCAATATATTTAGACTTGTGGGACTGTTGATCCCGAATTCCTAAACTATTAGACTTTATGATGTTATGGGAAAACTAATTGGGTGATGTTAGATAGATGCTTTATATTACGGGAAAACTAATTGGGTGATGTTAGATAGATGCTTATATTAAGAGAAAACAAATTGGGTGATGTTAGATAGATGCTTTATATTATGGAAAAACTAATTGGGTGATGTTAGATAGATGCTTATATTAAGAGAAAACAAATTGGATGATGTTAGATAGATGTTTATATTATGGGAAAACTAATTGGGTGATGTTAGATAGATGCTTATATTATAAGAAAACTAATTGGGTGATGTTAGATAGATGATTATATTAAGAGAAAACAAATTGGGTGATGTTAAATAGATGCTTTATATTAAGGAAAAAATTAATTGGGTGATGTTAGATAGAAAATTGTTTTGAGATTCAATCTTGGGAATGGATGTTTGAAATGCAGAAAATTAGAACCTAATTGTAATGTGATTTTCATTATACTTATGTGAACTTGTGATATTTTATGCGAGTATGTTTTAATTTGCTTCGGCTATTATATGTATATGTGGATATTAATTTTGCAATTGAGTGCGCAGGTATTTCTAACCAGCCACAGATACTGGAGATCATCCCACACTTGATGTTGTAATTCCTTGTGAAACCAATCTAGTTCCACGAGGAAATAAGATCAACTCTGTGTATGATGAAATATTGTAATGTTAATTTTACATATGGTTAATTGGGTTAAGTCTACCCTCTTTTAATTGAATTATAATTTGTGTTGTAAGAATTTTATCTTTGAATTACTTTTTAATTTTTTTAAATTTTTGAAGACCCTTTTCATGTGTTTTAACTTGACCCTGGGTTCTCTAACTAGGATAAACTTGACCCTGTGTTATACCCCATGGGTCTAGGGTCCTTTTTGACATGAGTAACCCTTGGTAGACCTCCATATGGTCACCTTAACTTAAGACAGGATGAGTGGTACCAACACTCAACCCCACCCCTTTTAACTTCCCAAGGTTGGAGATGACTCCAAGACCCACCAATTATGGAGGACTTGACTCCAAGTCTCTCTCACAATTGGTGAGAGTACCCTTGGAGTTCTGTGGTCCCTCTTGAGAGGAAAGGAAGGGGACACATGATTCACCATTTCCCTCTTTAACTCCTCTTTTCTCTCCCACATGTTGGAGAGAGGACATGTGGTAACGGGTGAGGGAGACTTGGTGATGGGTGAGTGACATGTGTCAACACCCATCCCTTGGGACATGCTTGCAGTAGGGAGGAAGATTGAGGAGGTAATAAGTGTCACCTCCCCATTCCTCTAAGCTCATTGGTTGGGCTTATTTTAATCCCATTTGGGAAAAGGTGAGGGGTTGCTAAATTTTTGGAAATTTTAATTGCTTGAATTTGAATTTGGAGAGAAAGATAGAGGTAGTTTGGTGGCTTAGGTTGGAGGAGAATTTGGAGAAGTTCTACATCAACTTCTTCCTTAATAGGGCTTTTAAAGGTTGGTTTTCAAGGCTAAGGCCTTCCTTTTGTATTTTAGTTTGCTTGCATGATACATATGTGTGTGGTTAATTTCTTTGAGTGTTATTATTATTGTGGGGAAATTTGGTTGGGTGTAGTAAGAGCCTCTCCCACTTGGGAGAAAATGCTCAACAAGTGTGGGGTAGGGGAGGAGTGATCCTCCTCGAGGTCATTACCTTGTTTTGTGGTGTTAAAATCCTTGAGGGCCATATATGTGATTTTGAGAAAATTGAGACATGGCTTAAGAGCCAAAATATGGGAACTTTTAGAAAAATTTTGTTAAACATGTTAGCTTGAGGCCCTAAGAGAAATTATGTTGGGATATTTTGTAGGAGTGGCACTCTTGAGTTGAGTGTGTCCACTCCCCTATCCCTTTTGAACTCACCTTGGTCGAGTTCGTGTGTTGTGATTATCTATGGGTGTAATATTGTCTTTTGAATGTTTGTGTGCCTTGTTGTGAAGTGGAATGAGACCCTAGGTGTGTGGATGACCTTTTTAGCTCGGGGGTGACCCTCTTGTGAGTCTATGGTAGGGAGGAGAGAAAGATGTGTGGTTTTCTTTCCCCTTTGTGTGATATGCAGGTTCTTTGGAGCTTAGTGTGAAGTTGAAGAAACTCCTTGTTCTTGGAGAAATATTTTATTTTCCTTTACTCTTTAAACTCTTGAGAGGTTCATTGGAGCCTAGTGTGAAGTTGAAGAAACTCCTTGCTCTTGGAGAAATATTTTATTTTTCTTTACTCTTTAAGCTCGTGAGAAGAGTTTGGCCTATTTAGTTGTTTCATCTTTATTTGTTGACCAAGAGGAGAACATGGTTCTCTCTCTCTCTCTCTCTCTCTCTCTCTCTCTCTCTCTCTCTCTCTCTCTCTCTTGTTGTAAAAACTTATAGTGTTTCATAGTTTTGTAAGCTATTTACTTTGTGAATTAAAGTCATAAATAGTTGTTTAATTCTTATCCTTCAAAAGGATGAATTGGAGAAAAATTGTTTATAAGCTATTTCATTGTATTGTCAATTTGTTAAGTTGTGATTTTGTGGTTGTGATAAATAAGAAATTGTGAATTGTTATTTTGGAAAGAATGAAAATTGGTTGTAGTTTTGCAATAAGGGCTTTTAATTATTTGCAAATATATTTATTTCCTTCCTTCAAAAATGTGTAGATATAAATCATATCATGAATATATTTTTAAATGAGCTCCTTGCTTTATAAAGACAATTTGAATCAGACAAAATACATATCTTGCTTATTGTTTAAAAGGAAAATTTATAATTAAATTGAAGGAAAATCATAGTTTAAACAAAAAATATATAATTATATTTAATGTGTGTGTTTTTAAATGAATGTGTTTACCTAATTTTAAAATAGAAACTAAGTTTATTATTTTGCTTAATACCCTTGACATATATATATATATATATATATATATACTATTAATTTTCTTATAATAAACAAACTGTGTTTTGTATGGGACTGTGAAAATGTTCTGTGTATATATCATATATATATATATATTATATTGAATAAATTATAAATATGTATATTAATAAAATTAAAACAAAATAAAAATTTCACTGCTGAGTATGGATCAGACTGTGTATTGCTCGCAGTCGCATTTTAGATTTTGGAGATTACAATATAGAATATAGTGGGGGGTACGAACCCCCCCCCACCGATGGATATTGTGTGTTGGGTGTGGGGAGGGGGGCAGAGCCCCTACCCACACCCCAATACATGGGATGTGGGTGGGGGCTCCATCCCCCTCCCCACACTCCACTCTGTGTATAAACTCCGTGGCCACCGCGATATCCACCCTTCGCCGCCAAGAGCCTCATACCTCCCACGCAAAGCTCTCTCCACTGCCCATGACCTCCTCTGCAGATATCCCCTCCGCACGGCCCATTCACCACTCCATTGTGGATCCTTCCCCTGTGCCCCCCTCTCAGTGCTTCCACCTGCAGATTTACTCCGCCCACAGCCGCCACTTTGTGGTCTCCACCATGCACCGCCGCCTTTCCACACAGCCCTGCCAAAACAAAACAAAAAAAGGGTTAGGGTTTCAATGTTATACAATGAAAATAAGAAAATAAAACAATATGCATATATTTATATATAGGAAACCTAATACATGAACTTAATAAAATATATATGTAAATATATATATATATATATATATATTGAATATCTATAATTATTTGTAGCCATCTTCTACATTTCATAAGTGGCCATTATAATCCGCAACAAAATGAGAAAAAAAAAATGAGAAAATGAGAAAATGAGAGAAAAAGAGAAAGAAAGATAAAAGTGAAAACAAAGAGGAGAAAATGCATGAGTTCAATTCAGGGCTAAAATATTTAATCAAAATTTAATGTTTTTTTTAATCATTTGAGCAAAGTTAATTACATAAGTTAAGTAGACGTTGACTTAAACCCGACTTGGAAACCTAGTAAACTTTTTAATGTAGTTAGCAAATCCTATTACGAGATCTGATCTGCCAAGAAATTATGAATAATGTGAATGATGTGGTGATAACTCTGATTGATAGAAAACATGAAGGAGAACAAATGTTCAGATCTTGTTGAAAAATGGTTTAAATTTAGAAAATGCGAAGGAGAACAAATTAATATTAAATTTTAGAAAACGTGAAGGAGAACAAATGTTCGGACTTGGTTGAAAAATGGTTTAAATTTAGAAAATGTGAAGGAGAACAAATTAATAATAAATTATAGAAAATGTGAAGGAGAACAAATGATCGGACTTTGTTGAAAAATGTTCAATTAACTTTATCAACTGTATTCCAATGTAACTAGTGAGTTGTAAGAAATTTATTAACCTAAATCAAGAAACCTCTTGATTGAATTTAGTTTCAATACAATAAACCCTACTCATGCCTGTGAGCCGTTATGCTATCAGATTTTCCCAGAATTTAGGGTTTTGTCAAGTTAGTAAAGTTTAACCCTATTAGCGACATTAATCGCATCGTGATGACCCCCTTGATGGCCTTCTTGCGATTGGTATGCACATGTGTGCATATTACCCCGTGTTCAACTGCATTGTTTACGCCTCAAGCATATGCCACTGAGCACACTTACGCGTGTGAGGGGGTTTCTAAGGAAGAGTGGAAATTTTTTTTTATATTTTGTGTCATGACCACATGACAAATGTGGACATGACACATGTGATGCATGTTGTGACTGCATGGGTAATGTGGGCATGACAACCCACAACTTTAGAGGTCTTCCCATGTTTTATCAAATAGGCTAATTTCTGCAAATTAGTTAGGGTGCATATTTAGGTAATAACAATTTTGGGCATGCCCGGTGGGACTATTCGAATCTGGACATTGCTTATGTTTCATACATATTGTTGGTTTTGATATGCTGCCAGCATTTTCAGGCCTTCAAGAGGTATTTTTCTGCATATCTGGTGACTCATACTGAAGAAAAGACAAGTAGATCAGTGCTGTCATACTTTTATGAAAAGAATACAAAATTAGAGTTTGAGTTCCTTTGATTACTTGTAGCTGTCTCTACCTAGAATACAGAGTAGAACTATGAGAAGAACTCTAGTTTCAAAAAGAATTTAGTCAACCCCACCAAGTTTTAGACTAGCAGTACCTGCAGCTTCTGTACCATTTCAAGCAAACCCACCTACAATTGTTCCAATGGCAAGGAATCATCCATTTGTAACATTTGATGGGGGCAGTCCATTAAACTTAAGACAACATGATAATATACCCATGGCAGCCTTGAAGAGTCTACCTTATTTCACAGGAGAGGATCAAACTACCCCAATCGAACACATTAGAGACGTGGCTTCTCTATGTGGTGTTCATCATGTAACTCAAAAAAATGTAGCTATCAGGCTGCTGGCTACCTCATTTAAAGGAAAAGCATTACAGTAGTTCAGGAGTTTACCAGTACAGATTGTTGGAACTTGGGATGATTTGGGTGATAAGTTGAACAAGTAATTTAAAGATAAGTCTGATAACTTATCACTAGTTGAACAGTTGACTACAATAAAGAGAGCTCCCTAGGAGCAAATGATGGATTTCAACTTCCAGTTTTAGAAGACATGGGACAAAATTCCTATCATGGTAGCCTTCATCAGAATATGCATTTCTGTACTATTTGAAAGCTCTAAATAGTGATATTTCAGTAATGATACAATTAATGGGAGGTACAAGTTTACCTGATGCATATGAAATAGCCATTAGAGTAGAAAACAACTTGATTCAAGCTGGGAAAATAACACCCAGACCACCAGTGCCCAATTTTCCCTGAGATTCAAGTTTTAATGCCTTTTTCAATTCCATCTTTTGCCCCTTTACTTGTTGTAGTAGCATTACCAAGTACTACCAATTCTGAGGCTGTTGCTTCTACCTCATCAAAAGAGTTAAGAGAGATTAAAAAATAGCCAACAAAAGATAGAGAACATTCTACAAACTTTTGGAAATGAGCTGGTGAATATAAAAAATTAGCAGTCCCAGAACAGACAGCCTTATCAGCAAGTAAACCAAGGGAAAAATTAGCCTTATCAAGGACAAAATCAGCCATACCAAGCTAATAGGCCACTTTATCAAGGCAATTACCTGGGTGCTAGGCAAAACGTAAACCAAAGGCCCTTTCAACCTTATAATCCTGCACCCATTAATGTAATTAGAGACCTTGTCCCTGTTTAAAACAACCTTGTAGCTAAGTATGAATGGTGTTTTCCTTGCAATCAGCCACACAGTCAGGCAACCTATTCAAATGGAGTGATAAATCAAGCCCTAATAGTACAAAATGTTGTAGTTTCACAGTCAAACACACCTAATGAGTTGTAGCAAATACAAGAGCTAAAAAAAGGGGTTATGAGATAGACCAAGTAGCAAACAAAGGAAAAGGGCCTTTGATCCTTCTACATCCCATATCCCTCATATTTTGCAAAGGAACACTCAAGTAATTACCAAAGAACATCCTCATATTTAGGCTCTTATTGCTGCTACAAAGTCACATCAAAAGGTAAATGTCACTTCACCTTTTAATATCATTGAAAATATGAATAAAATAAATGTGACAATATCTATGTGGGATTTCTTAACCATCCCAAGTCAAAGGGACATGTTACAATCTACCTTATCTGATTTAAGAGTGTCAAATGATGCAACAGTTGACCCAGCTAGGGTTGTCCTTACAAATTCATCCCAAGACAGTAGTAAACAGCCAAGTAAGGGTGCTAAACCACTTCCCTTTTATGTGTCATTGATAATAGGAGACAAATTAGTACATAACTGTATGGTGGATACTGGTGCAAGTAGTTCTGTAATGCCAAAATAGATTGCAGACCAATTAGGACTGAAATACCAGTCCCTTGAGAAGGGTGTACTCCAGCTAGATGGTACATCTGTCAACACTGTAGGTGTGATAAAAGACTTAGGTCTCACATTGCATGCCTGTCCAAATGTTTCCATTTCCCAAGAGGTGTTCATCATCGATTTACCTCCTTATTTTGTCATGTGTTTGTCAAGAGAGTTCACAGCCAAGATAGGAGGATATTTGTCCTCAGATTGGTCCCACATATTTTTTAGCACCTGATATGGTACAAAAGTGACTATAAAATATGGATTTCTTGCCAATGATCACATAGAGCCTTATGTGCCAAGTGTTGTTAATGTAAATTACATTATTTCTGATGATAGTTTGCTTGTTGCTGCTCAAGAGCTGCAAGATGAAAGTATACCAGAAGTGTTGTTAAAGGAGTGGGCAGTAGAAAATATTGTGGATAATCCTGATGGACACATTCAAGAAACAAGTATGGGGGTTTATATGCTGCATGAACCTAAAACAATAATTCAAAACCTTGTAAAAGGTATAGAACAATAGACAGGACAACAAGATGAGGTATGGAAAATGTACTTTGATCGCTCTAGGAGTAGGAATGGGTCTGGTTGAAGTGCAATGCTTGTGTCTCCACAAGGTGACAGATATTATTCTGCATTCTGTTTTGCTTTCTCATGTACAAATAACACTGCTGAATATGAAGGATTAATTCAAGGTTTTCAGTGGGCAAGGAAGAGGAAAATTGGTTGCTTGTAGGTATATGGTGATAGCAAGCTTATTGTGAATCAGGTGAGAGGGCTACATGTCACAAAAAATGATGTTTTGAAATGCTATAAATATAGTGTGTGGGACATGATTGAGGAGTTTGATGCCTTCAATCTAATCCTTACTCCAAGAAGTAAAAATAATCATGCAGATAGGTTAGCTACAATTGGGGCTCAGTTTGATATTCCCAGTGATATTCAGAGAGAAAAGGTACAGCCTCATGTGAAGATTGTTGCTAGACCCTCTATTACTGACAATAACATACATTGGCAAGTGTTTGAGAGT
The DNA here is from genome assembly GCA_027924645.1 of Cunninghamia lanceolata. Classification (NCBI taxonomy): domain Eukaryota; kingdom Viridiplantae; phylum Streptophyta; class Pinopsida; order Cupressales; family Cupressaceae; genus Cunninghamia; species Cunninghamia lanceolata. The sequence continues at coordinate 4,592,675 of BSBN01001005.1, forward strand.
GATGAGCAGGTTTTACGTTTCTTGTTATAAGAGGATGAGTTCTCTGTGGTGAATCACAATAAGTTTAAACAATAGTATGATGAAGACCAAGTCATTTAGTTAAGGACTAATAAGTTGTTCAGAGGTTTGATAACCTTGGAATCCATTTTTGGCACTGATGATCAGCTAAAAAAGAGCAAAACCAGCATGCAGATCAAAGAAGAACATTATGAGGAGCTAGAAAATCTCAAAGACAAGCTCCTTAAAATTGGTAAAATATGCTCACCTAAGGATAGGAAAGCTTTTATTGCTCTTTGTCAAGAATTTGAGGCTGCATTTGCTTGGGAATATTCAGACTTAAAAGGATTTGATCCCTAAATTTCCTAACATACTATAGAATTAGAGCCAAGTGCAAAACCTATAAGGCAAAAATAAAGAACTTTAAATCCAAAACTTGAGCCTCTGATGATTAAGGAATTAACCAAGCTGATTGAGGGAAATATCATTTTCTCGATCAAGAATACATCTTGGGTCTCTAATCTTGTTCTTGTAAGGAAGAAGAATGGAGAAATTAGACTCTATGTTGACTTTAGATACCTTAATAGAGCTTCCTTGAAGGACCATTACCTACTGCCCTCAATGGAGCAAATTCTGCAAGTAGTGGCTAATTCAGAAAGATTCTCCTTACTTGATGGATTTTTAGGTTACATTCAAGTTTTAGTCAAGGAGGAGGATCAATTCAAAACTACTTTTACCACAAAATGGGGCACCATGGCCTATAAAAGAATTCCTTTTGGTTTGTCAAATGCTAGCTCTACTTTTTAGAGAGCTATGGATATGGATTTTAAAGGTTTACTTTACAAATTGTTACTTGTGTACCTTGATGACATCATAGTTTTATCTAAGGATGCAAATGAACATTTATCCCATCTAAAACAAGTATTTGAGAGATTTAGAGAGTTTGGGATATCTCTCAATCCCAAGAAATGCATTTTTTCTATGCATGAAGGCAAGCTTCTAGGACACATTGTGTCAAAACAGGGAGTTACCATTGATACAGAAAGAGTAAGAGCTATTCTGGAGCTGCCTTTACTGAGCCATAAGAAAGGGTTGCTGCAAAGTTTTATTGGCAGAATTAATTTTCTGTGAAGATTTATACCCAACATTACAAATTTATTGAAGTCATTGACCTCTATGTTGAAAAAAAAATGCAGTTTTTCAGCTAGACAAAAGAGGGCAAACTCAGTTTTGAGTCCATAAAAGAGGCCTTATCAGCTGCACCAACTCTGGTAAATCCTGATTTCTCAAAAGATTTTATTTTGTATGCTTATGGCAGCATAGATACAATTTCTGCAATTTTGGTACAACAGCAAAATGAAGGTTTTGAACAGCTAGTTGCTTTTTTTAGTCAAGGACTAGAGGAGTATGAACAGAGGTATAGTTTCATTGAAAAACATTCCTTGCAGTGGTTAAGAGTCTAAAGAATTTTAGGCATCTTATTTCTAACAAGGTACATTTGATGGTCACTCACCCTGGTGTGAAAGAGTTTCTATTAGGTAAGGATGTCAATAAGAAAAGGGCTAGTTGGCTTACCAAAGTCATGGAGTATGACATAGATATCAAGATAACCAAGCTTATTAGAGGTAGAGGACTCAGTGAACAACTTGCTACTAGGTCTGAAAATGAAACAGAAAAGGAGGAAGAAGTGTTTCTAATCAGTGAAGATGAACGTCAGAATGATACAACAGTAGTTGGAATAGGTTGGGTTAGAGACATGGCTCATTTTCTACAAACTGGTGAGTGCCCAATAGGTTTAGATAGAGCTAAAAGGAGATATTTCAGATTGCAATCTATTCCTTATGTTTTAGTCAATAAAATCCTTTTCAGAAAAGATTTTAACGATGTGTTGTTGAGATGTATTGACAATGATCAAACTAACAAAGTGTTGGATGAGTTCCATGATGGAACAGCAGGGGGTAATTTTGCCCCAAGAACTACTGCCTAGAAGATAATGAGAGTTGGCTATTATTGGCCCATCTTATTCAAAGATGCCCATGCATGGTCCAGAAAATGTGTAAAATGTGCCATTTTTGGAGGCAAAGAGAGGTTGCCAACTTTACCTTTGCAGCCAATTTAAGTAGAACAACCCTTAATGAGATGGGGCATTAATTTTATAAGTCCCATTAACCCACCATCAAGTGCAGGTCATAGGTGTATACTTACTACAACAGACTATTTCACAAGGTGGACTGAAGCAGTGGCTTTGAAAGAAGCCAATGAGAATGTTGTTTTGAACTTTTATTATGATTTAGTATCTAGATTTGGAGTACCTGAATCAATCATTTCAGACAATGCTTTAGCCTTTGTTGGATTGAGGGTAACTGACTGGGTTGTAAAAAATGGAATCTCTTTGAATACTTCATCAAATTATTACCCACGGAGTAATGGTTTGGCTGAATCGACAAATAAGAATCTCATAAGAATTACCAAAAGAACAATGGAGGATAACCAGAGGACCTGGCACACCAATATGAAATTTGCTTAATGGGTAGACAAAATAACTCCTAAGAGGTCTATTGGAAACTCTTCGTATATGTTAGTTTATGGAAGAGAGGCAAGACTGCCTTTATCTTTTGAGCTATTAGCTCTTGATATCGTGAATCAGTTGGAAATGTTTAAAGAAGAAGACCCAATGGCTGTTAGATATGTTCAGTTTATGGAGCTTGAGGAGACCATAGATAAAACTATGAAAGCTATGGAGTATCATCAGTTTCAAACAAAAAGTGTTTTTGATAAGAAAGCCACTCCCAGAATTTTTAGGGAGGGTGATATGGTACTCAAATGGGATGAGTTAAAGAGTAGGCCAAGAAAGCACTCCAAATTTGACAGCATGTGGAGTGGCCCATTTATCATTACTGGATGCAAGGAGCATAACGTATTTCAGTTATCAAACATGGATGGATAAAACCTACCTATCCCAGTCAATGGGATACACCTGAAGAGGTGTTTTGAGGTATGAGTTGCCTTGTGAATAGTAGGTTAGGTTTCTTGCTTTCAAGAAGTGCTGCTATACAATAGTTTAGATGCCTTTTTGTTTTCTGTAAGTGTTGTTTAGCACAGTTAGATGGGTTGCTTTCAGCATTTTTGCTTTTAGTTTGGGTTTTCAAAGTGTTTTTCACTGCTTTCATGCTGAGTTATAGAAGTCAAAATTGTTTGTCAAAAGTGTTTTGAAGTCTCTGAGTGACCCTGTGCCTAATGGATAAGGTCTAGGTAGTTGGTCTGATGTTTAGCAGGCAAACATATAGTAGATTTTGCCAATAATGTTACCAAATTTTCACTATAGTTCAATTAAGTGGATTTGTTGATTTTAAACTGAACAAGTGAGGTACATTTTATTTACTTTCCTTCATTACATTCAATTGTATAAATAGAAAAAATTAGAAAAAAGATTCCAAAGTTATTGTAACAGATCATTGCATTTATACAAGTGCATGTAATAGAGAAAAGATTTATGCAAATCTTTCAAGTAATCTTTATTGAATGTAAGAATGTTCATTATCTCACACAAGCCATGAGATTGACTATTGCTTATTCAAATGCAAACTGAGAAAAACATATACATGAATAAGTAAACATGAGAAAATGAATGTGCATAGAAGGAAAGGTAACCAGTCATTCCTTGAATGACTAGTTTGCTGTGTTGAGTGGGAAGGTTGTAGGTTGATATAGCTCCAAGCATTGATTTTTCTCCTAGCTCCTGATTCCTGCAAAAGATTAAATGATGGTATTAGAGCAATGATCTATGCAATGGCTAATTACCAACATTTTATACACATTCACCCTATACATGCATATATTGGTCTCAATGTGCACTAAATGAGAAATGCATATTTTGGTGGTCCTAGAAAGCAATCCAGTTATCAAGCACATCCAAGGTATGCATTTATTTTCTAACAAGTTTGCTTCATGTGCAGATATAGGTGAAATTATGTTTCGGAGTGATTCATCAATTATGTTATGAGTGGGGTAAAATGTGGCTCCCACAAGGGTTGAGCCCAACTCATAGTCATTAAAGAATAATTCATATGTATTTATCAGATGCAAGAAGTATAGAGTGTATAAAAGAGTCAATGTCATGCAAAACAGCCTAAGGAACAATTTATAATAGGTCATCACATGATACAGTCATCATTCAAAGATGATAATCAGCAACATTTGCTGAGATGGAAGAAGACAATCTAGGGCAAGATAGTCATTTGTAAGATAGTCAAAAGATAATCATTTTATAAGCAGTGAAGGCACCTAATGAAAGGTAGTGACAGTTAGCAATGGTTGATGTTAGCAGCAGTCTTCTGGATTTGAGATAGTAATCTACACAAAGGAATAATTTTTAAAGGCGGGTACAAGGACAATGAATATAAGAGCAGTGTTGGAATGAGTCTAGACTCTATCCTCAATTGCCAACAAAGCATACAATAACTGTAGTAATGTAGAAACTATCATAAGGAGCAGTCCTAAAAAGCTAGTGTGACACTAGTCAACACTGCCACAATCACAAGGAGATATCATAAATAGTGACAAGGTTTAGAGTGCAGCAAAGTATGAGGGAACAACGCTCATGCAAGAAAGAAAAAGTAGTGACAATCATAAGTAAGAAAGAAACAGTGTAAGGGATAGTTCAGACACTTAGACATCAATCCAAGTTTCAGCTCTTTTTAAGAAGTCTATGAAGAGGATGATATTGTTGAGTTCATGAGAGTTCTCCTAGTCATGTGTATGTGACAGAGGTCAAGGTTTATGATTGTGAAGAAAGATTTTATATATTGGAATAGATCACTAACAAGAGTGACTTAAGAAAGATAGAGCAAGTATGTATGCACAGTTACAAAGGGTCTATTTTAAGGTTTGAGACAGTAGAGTGAGACAATAAAATACAGTGACTGCCAAACTTAACTGTTGTTAGTTGTGTTCTTTCAAAGTTTCCTAAAATGATTGTGAGTCATTACAAAGCATGAAAAGGCTGGTGACTGAGGGGGTACTCATAAATGAGAATAATAGTCAGAAAATCATAACAGTAGACAGAAAAGAGGACTGTCAGTAGTCACTAGAGTTATGTGAAGTTTTTTGTTTTAGGCTTGTTTAGCAATTTTAGATCCATGATGAAGTCTATTAGAGGTCTAAAAGGTGTGTGAGACTATTGTCATTGATTAATTAGAAAATGCATAGTGACTATCCTTAGATTTGGTAACACAGGTTTAGAAGTGCTTTAGAGTCCTAAAATTCGTATATGACACATAGTCCATAGTCTAGTAAGTTTTGAAGTCTTTTGATGGACATTATGCAGAGAAACATAGGTTCCTCTTCTTAGAACTCCTATCCTTTTAGATCAATGATGATATGTCCCTATTACAATGGTTGAGGATCTATGCAAAGAATATAGAGTCTAATGGAAGTCACATTACGAGGTCTTCACACTATCACAAAGTATGTCCATCATTGCCACAAATACCCTTAGTGATCTCATCATAGGACCATGTGAAAACATGGTGGATCTAAATTGCCAGTCTAGGACAATCCAGTCAAAAGAGCATACAGTGAAGTAGAGAGTTCGGGACAATCAATACTATAAGGGGATAATAGATGCCATAAACCTTCAAAATGTTCAAAGATAGCAGCAAGGATAGTCATCAATAATTGAAGCATGCAGAATATGAAGCTATAGACTTGAGTAATAATTGCATATGGATTTGCTAAAGATGCTGTCATATAAGAAGGTATAGTAATGAGAGGTGACTGTGCACAAGATGACAACAGGAGAGAGATGATGGTTAGTGCAAGTGTAGTGATAAGTTATGTTCTAGAGTTACATAATCTGGTAAGTTTATTCAAGTCATGCTCAAGCTTTATAAGTAAGGGTTTGGTTTATTGAACCCTTGTCTTTTGCACTCCAAAACATGTGCATGAGCATGAGATACAATGGAAAAAAATCACTGCTATAGTTAAAGAAATGAGATCTTTATCAAGAAGTTCCAATTGTAAGAGACTCATATAGATGACTGGCAGCTCTCACCTCTATGAAAATGATCCTAACATCACCCAGAAGAGCTATTATCTACATATGTAATCAACAAATGAGCAAGAAAATGCAGTATAATGTTACATGAATCATCTTTTAGCTTCTTGCGGCGCATATACCAGGAAGATGAAAGTCTTCATAAACTGCTACAGAACTTCATGTATACAGAGGCATGGTTGTTCAAAATAGACCTAGGGTTTTATTTTTGTAGAAACCCTAGTAATATTTTCCTGGAAAAAATAATCATGTATGCACAAAAAATAGTTCTTTATTATGGCCATAGGTGAAAATAAAATATACATCATATGCCTGTAGAAGAAATGGCAGAGAAGGGACAAGTTTTCATCATTTTTGTAGATTATGCTTTGAAATACAGTCACTTGTGTTCAAAATGAATCATCTATCTCAGATATAAAAGAGTACAAAGGAAATTCTTCAGATACAGTGAGTTTAAAAGCTACAAAAAACTATGAAATTTGCATTTTGTTTCTAGAGAGCAGGTGTGTCATGCTTACCTTAAGTTGTTGAAGTAGAAGTGGTGGGAAAAAATAGAGTAGAATGCCATAAAATCACCTATAGGAGGCTCGGATATCAAACCTTCATGTTGACAGCCATAACATGTAGAGCAAGTTTTCAAAAATGAAATATACAAAATGAGCCTCAAAAGTTATTTTTTTGTCTTTAGGGTTTTGAAACCCTAAGAAGCCCATGGGTTTCTTTTCTTTTACATTTTCTTTTTTGTATTACCTTTCTAATGAGCCCGTGGTCCAAGACATACAACATGTTGTGCCTAGTGTGCCACGAGTTGGTTTTGAAACAAAGTGAAACAATGAAGATTTTATTATGTCTTTTGCCTACCTTGGTATTATGCCAGATACTTCGGTGCTTTTTCCTCTGTGTATATGTGATGAGATGTAAAACAATTGCCTTGAATGATGACCTTATGAGTCATTTGAATGCTATTGTTAAGTTGTTTTTGCAAAGGAGGAGTGTGTGGAGATCTTTATTGTCTTCGAGGGAATATATCTTGAATCATGATGTTCTGGTGGACACATGCCATTATTATAGCTATTGTTTTGTTGCTTTGAGGGAAAATCTTGAGTAAGTCTGTTAGTAGCTAGTAGTTGTCTTGATTTCTTTAAGAGCATCTTGGAAGGTTTTGTTGCCTTTTGGAGTCTTGTAGGACTAGTTTTCATGACTCTTCATGTTTGACTAAGTCCTTATGGATTTTTTCTTGTATTATGGACACTTTTGGAGAGGATATAGGCACTATATTTCAGGCTTTTTATGTGCATCTGACCCCAGTCATTTGGAGTTTCCTTGTATGATGGAACCACTTAGATAGTGGTGGATATAGTCACTTTTGTGACTCTTTTGTAGTTAGTTCTTATTATGTAAAAAAGTTTCTCGAGACTGTGACTGATATAGTCCTTTGTTACAGTATTGAGTATCTTTTGTAACTCATCATTTTGGGAATATGAAATATAGATTTTACCTTGGAGCTTATTGAAGAATCTTTCTACCTTCTTGTTCTTGCAAGCATTGTGCATTACCAAGTGATTGACTGAGTTATTTGTGATACTTTTCTTTTCTCCTTTAACTTTGTCTCATTTTATTGCCTTTTTTGCAAAAGTAGGAATATGCAGGTTATGAATTATGTCTTAAAATTGCATAGAAACCTCTAGTTTGTATAAGTTTGTCTTTCCTTCTTGGAAACATATACAGAACAGACTTGTTCATGAAACATTTATGCATAAACTTACAGTAACATGTTGTGTATCTTCAGTGTTCATCATAAATAACCAAGTGTATGTCAGTCTTAGTATCTCATAGCTCTTATTAGTTTGGTGTATCACCCATTTTTACTTCATTTTCACCAATTTTGTTTTATATAAGCATATTCTTACCCTTTTCCTCATCAAAGTAGTAGTTTAGGTGATATCCATAGCAAACTGGTCTTCTCCAGATGTTGACCTCTATTCATAGAGTAACCCACAACTTTAGAGGTCTTCCCATGTTTCATCAAATAGGCTAATTTCTGCAAATTAGTTAGGGTGCATATTTAGGTCATAACAATGATCGGTTAAGATATGAAAGAATAGATACTATATCAGAAAGAATATAACTATAGAATGTTTTGATAATGATAGCAGACTTCAAAAAGGAAATGCTCTAGTAGACATGTATGCAAAAGTGAGAGCATAGATAAAGTGCATTAACTGTTCAGCAAATTGCCTAAAAGAGATGTCAAATTATGGAATGCAATGATTAAAGGATATGCACAGAATGGATTTGTAGATTTAATAACAATAATCAAGATGGCATAGGAATGTTTGTCACTAATTGATGCATATCTCTGAATTGACAAACTAGGTAATGCTAATTTTTTTGGATATAGTTTTCATAGGTAAGAGTTGAATCTTATATTAAAATTTAAGAGAAACCCAATTCAAAAATATATAGTTATTGGTGACGCAACAACTATTTTAATAGAGATGAAACATATTGAATGCTTCTGGATTAAACTGTGTCTATTTTTGCATCAACATTTTAGATCATACTCAATGATCCATCATCAGGAAGAGGAGAGTTGCAAATTGGAGAGTAGACTTGATCTATTAAAGGACAAAGAGGGATAAATAGGAAGGAATGAAAACCAAAGGGGGGTGGGGGGAAGACTAAAGACACAAAACAAAAAAGAATCCAATCCAAATGTCCATGCACTAGATAAAAATAATAAAAAGAAAAAGAAAAACCTCTCACTCTCTCTCAAAATAAACAAAAAATACCCTTGTATAAGGAGAAACCAACAAATTTAAAAGCAACAAATATATGTATCAATGCCAAACTAAAAATACTTAAGGGTTATGAAAATCTAGAAGAAATAAAAATATAAATAAAACAAATATAGCCACAAGCCCCTAAGAAAGAAATAATATAAGTTAAGTATATATATAAATATAAAAAAATGTAGAAAAATAAATACCAACTAAGAACACAAAAATAACCAAACAACAACATGCCCATAAGAACAAAACAAAACAAAAGAACAGTATAACTAGAAAGAAGACCCAAGAAAGAAGTAAAAAAGAAACTAAGACGACACCAACCAAGGCGCAAACAACCTAAAAACATGGGAACTCAACTATCAAAATAGTAGAAAAAAGTGAAGAGAGACCATAAAGAATCAAAAAAGAAAAGAGGACAAATAAAACTCTATCTATTAGATCATTCAAACCCCTATATACAACAATTCGAAAAATGTAAACAAAAAACCCAATATATATATATATATATATATATATATATATATATATATATATATATATATATATATATATATAGCCCTAAATACAGCCCCAAAACTCCCTCTTTTTAGAGAAAGAAATCCCCTAAAATCTTCCAGAAGATTCCCCCCCATAAGAGGCAATAACTCCTGTATGAACAATATCTTACAGCTTGCTATTTTTAATATTTTACAACCAGTCCAAGATAAATATATTTTATGGAAACACATAAATATTATTTATTTATTTATGTCTAGTTGCAATTACATTTATTACTATTATTATCATTATTATGACTAACTATAAATACCACTAACAAGAATAATTTTCAAATTTCTGACAACCCACTCCAACAATAAATTAATGGAAAAATAAAATAAAATCTCACATGTCAATAAACTCAATAAAGTACTAATATTAACAATATTATTAGTATTGCTAGATTTCAAAGCTACTAATTTAATTTAATATAACAATCAACTAATTAATATTCTCAATTTTCTATATTAATTAAATAACTAATATTGATGTATATATATAAACTTATTATTATTATTACTATAACAATTAATAAATCTCCAACAAATACACCTTGACTATATAACCAAAATGATCAAACATCAACACATGTATACACATAGATCACTTATTCTATAAAATGAACCAAACGACTATAATCAACAACTTAATACCTTGGTCACTAAGTTCAATAAAATGAACCTTAAACTACAATAAACAAACAATAACAACCACCTACCAAAGGATGACCAACACCTGAGGACAAGTACCAACTGAGTGACAACTACACCCATGACTAGAAATACATAGATGACGACAAACTAAAGACATTGGCTGACAGAGAACCCCATGTTATATCCCACCCACATTATCCATTGGTGCAAAGGTACGCTCAGACCTACCAATTTAGGTGGAGTCGATGCCTAGTACCAACAATCCTGCAGCAAACAAAAGTGTCGAATACAACATATATAATCATCCAACAGGCACACTATGACAGGGAGTCACAGCATAGTACGGTACTCATTATGAGTAATACTATACTGTCCCTTCACAAAACACATCACAAATATCCACATTAAACAAGTTCATTAGTAACTAAACAACTAGATAACACATAGTCAGATAGTCACATAATTCACATTGTAAAACAAATCTACATAATTAATTAATATATGACTGATCACAACCTAATCATAATGTACTAATCATAAAGGATCAACAGTGTCATCATAGTAAACATCAATGAGTGTCATCAACTACATCAAAATGGTAAACCTGCCATCAACATGTCTAACATGAGTATCTTACCTTCATCTTCATGCTCCTTAGCCCGACCACCTACCAAGGTGATAATGGAGGCCACTACATTATTACTTTAAGAATAGATAGGCACCTGCAGACTATATCTCTCGGCGTATTTTAGATAGATGTATTTAAAATATCTAAGTTAGTTATATAATGTATAAAATACAATGTACTTATTTTGAATAAATTCTCTCTTCAAGAATATACTTTGATCCTTTTTATTTCATTTGATAAAATCCTAATAAAATATAGTTATAAATTAAATTATTCTACATAAACACGCTCTCCTCCTTTTATATTTCATAATAGAACCCTAATAAAATATAGTTATAAAATAAATTATTCTACAACAGAAAAAGAAAAGATAACCTAATAAGAGGTAACATATTAATTTGGAGTATTTTCATTAAAATAACTCAACAGTAAATAAAAATACTATTTAAAGTGTAATAAAATGTATGAATAAAATATTATTTAACCACAATTAAGTATTGTAAATCAGAATAAAAACCACAAATTAGATTCCATTCTACAGAAAAGAAAAGAAAATTAAATTGAAAACTTTATATCAAAATGTATAAAATATAATGTAGTTACCTTCAAATAACTCCTACAACATGTTCTTTTTCTCTACCTTATTTCATTTCATATTTTTATGATTTATGTTTAACTATTACTTATATGTTATTCTATGTCCATTCATTTAATAAAACTATGGTGGTTATATAATTTAAATTTAATTCTTGTGTGCTTTCATTACCTTATTTCAATATAATGTAATTGCCTTCATTAACTATTGTGCTTCTTCAGTATTCTTTTGCTCTACCTTATTTCATTTAATATTTTTGTGATTTATGTTTGACTATTACTTATATGTTACTTTATGTCCATTTATTTAATAAAATTGTGGTGGTTATATAATTTCAATTTAATTATTGTGTGCTTTCATTTGCAAAAATATGTCAGCTATTACACCAAGAGGTGTAACCTACAGTCACAGCAAGGAGTAGAATGAGATGATGAGATACATGTAAATAGAAAATTGTTAACTTTTTCAATTAAATGGACCACAAATAAAAAAATGTAAAAGACATTAGAATGAGATGCGTGTAAATAAAAAAATAAGGTGCAGCAAATAAATTATTTTAAAAAAATCCAAGTTACTATATTTTATTTATGTTTACATATACTTTTTTCTTTACTTTTGAAAATTCAATTTAATATTTCTAATTATATATTATATATTATATATTTCTAAAATATTACATTGTTTTTGGATTTCACTTTTCATATATTTACTTTGCAAAAAAACATAGTTTGTTTTGCATAGAAAAATTTTAGTTTCTTTCAAATAGTAAGGATTTCACTTTTTATATATTTACTTTGCAAAAACATAGTTTGTTTTAATATTTACTTTTTTTTCAAATAGCAAAAACATATTTGCTTTGTAAGGAATAAATATTTTTTTTGGATAGAAAAAATTTAGAATAATAAATATTTAATAAATGGTGGTTAAAATAGTATACTTGTGAAATAGAAATACTAATAATAGACAAACTCAAATATGTTTTGAGCTTATTTATTAGTAATTTAATAAATTATCTTAAATAAAATATATAAGTATTATATTTATACATTATAAATATAATAACATTTATATGAGGGTTTAGGAGTACATTTGAGCTTATTTATTAGTTAACTAGCATATATATATATATATATATATATATATATATATATATATATATATATATATATATATATATATATATATATATATATATCAATTTACCATATATAGGTGGAATAGGTGCTTCTAAATATCTCTCGACGTATTTTAGATATATTTTTTAAATATACATATACTAGTTTAAAAATAGATATGCTAATTAACTAATAAATAAGGTCAAATGTGCTCCTAAACCCTCATATAAATGTTAATATATTTATAATATACAAATATAATATTTATATATTTTATTTAAGATAATTTATTAAATTACTAAAAAAAAGGTCAAAATATATTTGAGTTTGTCTGCTATTAATATTTTAGATATTTAATTTTCAATTATATTTATTTCTTAAATGTTAAATGCTTTTCCTTTGAATGGATTATTCCAAATATAATACTATTTCAAATCTATAATTGTTTGGACGGTACCCTGCAAATGCAAGTTTCTAATTGAGATTGCAGAATTGGCACTTAAATTTCCTTTCGAATTACTTGATGATGCTTGATGTTTGAATGCAAAGAAGGAAGACTGAATGTGGCATGAAGATATATGGGAAGAGTTTAAAAAGACAAGTCAGACACTAAAAATATTTGTTTCGATGGCAAGGTCAAGAAAGAGTCGAGATACTCATGAATATAACTCTTGGGATCTGGGGCACTGCCCTAATGCCCTTGTTGATAAAAAGAAAAGGAAGACAATCCCTAAAGTGGACAACTCAGAACTTATGATGAAGAAATCTGAGGACTTTGTAAATAAGAGCATTTTGAGGAAACATGGCCAGAGGGATTTTCAGCTTCCCAAATGAAGAAATCTAAGGACTTTGTAAATAAGAGCATTTTCAGGAAAGTTGGCCAAAGGGATTTTTAGCTTCCCAAGCCAATGCCTTGAGCATACAGATCTTCCTACATATAAGCCCATAGTATTTAATAATTGATGGTTTTCTCTTATGTCCCTACAGATGTCCATATGTGTGAATGTTTGGCGTTGTGTCTAATGTAAACAATAGTATGCAATCATATTTATATAGTATCCATTTTATGGGAATTCTATTGTGCTCCCGTGGAAACTCTATTGTAGTGCTTAGATTGTAAGCATGGTCATTCTGTGTACTTTAGTTTTTCTATTTTTTCTATTTCTTTCATAATTTAACAGCAAGCATTATTAATTTTAAATTATTTAGTTAGTTATATAATTCTACCCCTTTCTTTATATAAAGTTGTATCTTCTTTATTAGATACATAAATATTTCTCATTAAATGGATTTAAATAAAATTTCTTTTTGGTAATAGAGTTTGTTTTTAACTTTTATAACAAAATTAAAATTATTTTACAATTAACTCTAGTTGGAAAAAATACAATATATAGAAAGAATTTTATTGGGTTAAGCAATAGATTCTTGCAGTTATAACCTAAAGTTTTTGGGTTCAGCAATAGATTCCTACAATAGTATGTAAATTTATTTAAATATATATTTCTCTGAAGCTTAAAAATAAAATTGAATGTTTACTTAAAACAAACACCACAATGCTAATGCTAAGTGACCACTACCAAGAGGAAAATTGTTTTAACAATGCCATTTTGAATGAAAAATATAATCAAAATTTTAACCATTTTAAGTAGATTGCAGTTGGTACAACAAAATCACTAAGTCACTCTGAATAAACTTTATGCTTTTGAAGAGAATATTTACTTTATCCTTTTGCAAAGAAAATTTCCAATACCTTAACCTAAATTGATTTCTATAAATATTTGCAGATAAAAATTCTAAAAGGATATATTATATTTATCATTTAAGATATTATAAATTAAGAAATATTTCTATAACAAAATATCACAATAACATGATATATTATTATAAATAAAAATATTATATTATATAGACAACTATATAAAAATATAACAAGTCAAATTATATTATCTAATATATTTTAAATTTTTAAAATGTTCTCCATCAAATTTTAGACTTAAAATAAATAAATAATACCTATTCATAACTAAGACATAGGATAAACAAATAATGCATTCTTTTTTTCTTAAATAAAAAATGGGTATGTAGACTAATTTTTTTTAAACTATTATATTAGTCAAGTAGGTGGTAGAAGAATTGCCCAAGTTATAGATGTTAAATAAACATTAATAAACATAGAAAGGAAAACATAATGTTAGGGTTAAATCATAGTTAGAATTAATTTTTTAATTAAATGCATGAGTTAGAAAAAACATAAAAAATAAATATCTGGATTTTGAAATGTTCAAACCGCCAAGAGGCGTAACCTACAGTGACAAAAAGGGTAGAATGAGATGCATGTAAATAAAAAAATGTTAACTTTTTCAATTAAATGGTTGACAAATAAAACAATAAATAAGAATTAATTAAAAGAGTGCCTACAAATAGAACAATAAAAATAAGGATTAATATAAATGTAAAACCATGGATACATCACTTCAAAAATTATAAAGCAAAAATAAATTGAGAGCTAAAACAAATAAGATCGAAAAAAATCCAAGAACAATTATACATCATAGTAAAAAATTATTCTGGAAAGTGCACCAAATAAATATTGTTATTTATGTTTACATATACTTTTTTCTTTACTTTTGAAAATTCATTTTAATATTTGTAATTATATACTATCATAGATATCTTAAATACATCTATCTAAAATAAGCCGAGAGATATCAGTCTCGAGGCGCCTATAGAAACTATAGGCACCTCGAGAGGTGTATTTTAGATAGATGTATTTAAGGTATCTATGCTAGTAGCATCCATAGTGTGGTATGTAAAATATTATTTTAGCATGTTTTTATTGTGTTTCGAAACGGTATTTTTATCCTTTGCAAATATTAAATGAGACATTTCACATTAAACCAAAAAAATAATCTTCATGCTATATCAATAGAGTTTAATAGAAGAATTATATCCAATAATGTATACATGACATAAACTTATTGTGCTTCCAAAGATTTGAGTCTTTCTTCCTCAGCTCTCCTTTTAGTGAGTTGCTTCCCTGTTTTCATTTTCTCATAATGATTGTATGAAAATGGTGGTGAGATTCTGAGTGCATCCAAGGATTTAACATGTGAAATAACAACAAATGTTAATCCTATTCTTTCTTTCGGTCCTATATCAATTATTGCCTTGGAAAGAGTCAATCCTTGTGATTTATGGATTGTTAGTGCCCAAGCTAATTGTAATGGCAATTGACGTGTGTGTCCCCTATGTATTGGTGCAATTGGAATTATATTTAGAGTTGCATCTTCAAAAGGAATTCCTAAGTAAATATCAAATTCAACCATGACATATGTTGGTGGATCTGGTGGGGCACTTCCAGGTTTGTATATGATATTTTGAATGTGTCCTAAAGCTCCATTTACAAGGCCTGCTTCTATCCATAGATTAGATGTTAACATGACTCTTGCATCCTTTGCAATTAATAATTCAACATCTAATTCATCATTTTGACCTCCTGCTGGATTAATGCTACTTTCTTTTGTTTCAATGCTACGGGCAATCGGTCTTCTCAATGAAAATATTTTTTTCCTGTTATGGTTATGTACATTATCATTTGATGCAAATAGAAGGATATTGTTATAAAAATCTTCTTGAACTATTTGATTCAATGAAGCATCTGTCCTTGTCATCATTAATTTCCAGTCATCGATTGTTGGATGCACATCTCTAATATTTGTAAGTAATTGGTCAAACCTTTGTTGATCCTCACCTTCACCTTCTTGTTTGAATACCTTATCCAAAGTAACAACTATCTTAAATTCCTCCCATAATAATTTTGCATGTACATTACTATCATAAGGTGGTTTTTCACTAACAAGAGATAGTTGATCCAAATCTCCTACCAAAATGATTGATCTTCCTCCAAAACTCAAGTTTGATTTTTTTGGAAAAGCTTGGCGTAGTCTTGAATCAATATTTTTAAGCAAATTTTGTCCAATAAAACTCATTTCATCAATCAAAATGTATTTTATATGTTGCAAATCTTCTTGGAAGGTTGTGAGCCTTGTGCCTTCTAACTTAACAAAATCTGTAAGTGGAATTCTTAGTGTTGAATGAATAGTCGATGCACCAATGTTAAAAGTTGCAACTCCAATTGGTGCTAGTAATAATAAGGGAGAGCATTGTGGTGTTGATGCATCTTGAAGAGCTTGACGAATTACATGAATTAGATATGATTTACCTATTCTAGTTGTTCCCTGAATTATCATGCATAATGGAATGACATTTTCATCTTGATAATAATGTGACATAATAATATCAAGTTCTCTTTTTTACTTAGCACCTAGTTTTCCATAAGAGATACTTGACATCATATCTTTCATGGTACTAATAAACTTCATTGCATTATTTGTATAATCTTCTCCTTTATATTCAGTAGTCCATAGATTTTGTCTATCAACATCTCTTCTACCCAACATATCTATCTCTCTTACATTTATAATTTGTCCATGGTGTAGTCTTGAGATGATCTCCCACTCGTGTTCAATTGTATTATGATCGTTAGGTTAGTATAACATCATCATCTTCAGAATCACCATTTTCATCTATAATACTCCTTCATTCCAAATGCCATGGATTGTAGTTGAGTGACTCCCAATTTGATATAATTGTAATATCATTGAGTCCAATATGTCTTTCTATATTGTGAAATGGCTTGTACAATAATAATTCTAACCAACAAAAGTCAACCTATTTTTCTGATTGACGTGTAGGTATGGTGGTAAATCTTGGAAACACTCTCACAATAGCTACCGTGGTCCTTGCTTCCCATTTGTTATCTCTTCTCCTCTTGGGATTATAAGACCAAGATCTAGCTGCATCTATAAGTGTGACACTTTCCATTGCATATGGCCTATCCAAATATCCTTTGACAAAATGTTTTAGATGTCTTTCGTCTTCATTTTCTTCATTTTTTGTCACTAGCTTGAACACCTCTCTTGAAACATTCAATGAGACAAATACTCTGCTACTTTCTACCAATGGAAACTCCAATAACGTATGACATGTTTCTTGTTCTCCAATGTCTCTTTCAATGAGAGTTTCAATTAGAAGTCTTCTATATTCTTTTGATGCTTCTTCATCTGGGTTTTCAATATTTACAAGTCGCATTAACATTTGGTGATACGTTTCTGAACTCTTTTCAGCTTTTGTTGCATACTTTGCAATATAGTTCATTACAGCATATGACATGTTTCTTGTGCTCCAATATCTCTTTCAATGAGAGTTTCTATTAGAAGTCTTCTATATTCTCTTGATGCTTCTTCATCTGGGTTTTCAATATTTGCAAGTCGCATTAACATTTGGTGATACGTTTCTGAACTCTTTTCAGCTTTTGTTGCATAATTTGCAATATAATTCATTACAGCATGTCTTGAAAGAATAGGTTGCCAATCTACATTTTCTCGCCATAACTAAAGTATATTATGATTATGTGTATTCACCCGATCATCATTTCTTGCAGGTTCATATATTTTATCACCTGTGGTTGGGTCTTCAAATAATTTTGATCCATCTACGTGTAATGGCCATAGTGCATTGTACCTACAAACAAAATGTCATTTGTTAGATGCATATAAATATTTTAAGTATTACTTAATACAAAATATTTAAATGTCTAAATAGCTTACCTGCAAACCATCCTTCCTCTTTTCTTACGGAGGCAAACACCTTCTTTATGTTGGATTTAGGGCATACAACTAAGAGGGGGGGTGAATCAGTTGTATAAAAACTTCTTGTTACTTCAAACACTTGATTCTTCGTTGTTAGTTAACAACATATCAATTAATCATCCATGAAAGCATAATACATAAACACATGAGCAGATAAACATCAACACATTGAACACCAAGATTTTGACGTGGAAAACCCGGTTAAGGGAAAAACCACAGGGTGATTAACCCAAGGATTATTCTCTGTTAGAAGAATAAGAAAAAGAATGGCACTTGCCAATTAGGGCTCACTGCCCGAGCACACTGCTCACAAAGAGGCCCACTGCCTACAAGGAGACACACTGTCTACAAAGTGATAAGAATCACAATCTTGAACTGGAGAATGACATCTCTACCATGTCTGGATCAGTTCCATTTAAGCCCAAAAACCCCTGCTCTGCCTTTCGCACTTCTCTTCGCTATACCACACTCATCCACACAAATCCACACTCAAAATGAATTATCAAACACTTATTTATACAAGACATCAACTTAGGAACAATGATCTAAGTCAGCAATCAACCATAAGTACATTCGCAAGATGATTAATACATCCGGTCGGCCACCACAAGAACATTCGCAAGATGAACAACTCATCCAGTCAGCTAGTCTGAACAAGAACTTCATCCGGAAGAATATCTTCAATTCTAGGCTCTACCACTATTGCGGATCAACAACAAAACCTCAACACAATCCAAGAACCTTCACAAGCCTGCCTGAATGACCAGGTACATCCACACTTTTTCTACTTACTGGAATCTCTTCTCTTCCTCATCCGGAACTTCAAGAACACAGTCTGTCGCCTCTGTCACAATGCAAAAGGTACTTCTGGACCTCAAAATCATACACAACTCGAGATGACACATCACAAGGACATCCCAAACACTCCTTCCAATCCGTAAATTAGGATTATACAATTCTGGACCTCACCAGACCTTTCTATGATCCTCTGTCACCTCTGAACACTTGCCGGAACCGGTTCCACACAGACAGCCATAACTTCTTTAGATCTTCATGTGGACCTCTAAAATCTTAACTGAAACATCTCAAGACTCATATCTGCAAACCCTTTAATCCACATCCTCTGGTTCACAACCTATATAATACATTTGCCTTCTTCTCATCACTGTTCTTCACTGTTCCTGACTGAGGCTAATTTTCTCAATATCCTCAGCACACATCTCATCCAATCCTTCTTGTTAATGCAATATGAGTATGTTGACATCAATGACAACACTGGTTCACCTCATACTTGCAACAATCTCCCCCTTTGTCATTGATGGCAACATATGATGTGAAAAACCATCAAGACAAGAACTTCTCCTTTCTATCACAGCTCCCCCTATCAGCAGCATGTCTTCTTCTCATTTACTGCTCCCCCTTTGATCATCAGCCACTTGTTTTTCACATGTCTTCTCTCCCCCTTTGACATCAATGGCAAAGGGCTCATACTTGCAATTCTAACACATCAGAATCATACCAGCTGCTCCCCCTTAGTAGCAGCTCCCCATCATCAATCCAGATCACAAGATATGACTGTGATATCCACCGGACTAATGCACATTAGTGCATCCTAGTTCATTACCGGAGGGGCCATGACCCCTAACTTCTCCCAGAGATATTCAAAAGAGTCCTTGGGAAGAGGTTTAGTAAAGATATCTACAATCTGATCCTTGGAGGGAACATACTCCAATCTAACTTCTTCCTTGTTCACTTGTTCTCTCAAAAAGTGAAGCTTGATAGATATGTGCTTAGTCTTTGAATGCAATACCGGATTCTTAGAAATATTAATTGCACTTGAATTATCACAGAAAATTGTGATAGGCTCCTCATATTCAACTTTAATGTCTCTTAGCATCTGCTTCATCCATAAGATTTGAGTGCAACTACCTGTTGCTGTAATGTATTCTGCTTTAGTTGTAGACAGAGATATTGCATCTTGTTTCTTGCTTAGCCAAGAAACCAATCTCTTTCCCAAAAAGAATGCTCCACCACTGGTGCTCTTCCGGTCATCCACATCTCCTGCCCAATCTGCATCTGTGTAAGCATGAAGAGAGAAATTCAGATCTCTAGGGTACCATAGACCATACTCAGTTGTTCCTTTCAAGTACCTAAAAATTCTTTTGATTGCCATAACATGAGATTCTTTAGGATCAACCTGGAATCTTGCTACAAGACCAACAACCTGCATTATATATGGTCTAGTCTGAGTGAGATACAACAATCCACCAATCATTGATCTATACTTTGTCTGATCTGCCTTTGGGGAGTCATCATCTTTGGTCAACTTACATCCGGTTGCCATGGGAGTGTTCATTGGCTTTGAATCTTCCATACCAAATTTCCTCAACAATTCTTTCACATATTTGGTCTGAGAAATGAAGATCCCTTTCTTTGTTTGAGTAATTTGCAGACCCAAGAAGAAATTCATTTCACCAAGCATAGACATTTAAAACTCACTTTTCATCTGATTTGCAAAAGTTTTGCACATACTATCTCTTCCTCCAAAAATGATATCATCCACAAATACTTCAACAATCAAAATGTTTTCATGATCAATTTTGAAATATAAGTTACTGTCAGCAGTACCTTTATTGAATCCAATCTGCACAAGATGCTTATCCAACCTTTCATACCATGCTCTTGGGGCTTGCTTTAATCCATACAATGCTTTCTTCAACTTGCAGACCATATCATCATTATCAGACAATTGAAATCCATCTGGTTGTTCAATGTAAACTTCTTCTTCCAGATCACCATTTAGGAAGGCAGACTTGACATCCATCTGATATACCTTGAAGTCTTTAAAGGCAGCAAATGCAAGGAATAATTTGACTGCTTCAATTCTTGTCACCGGAACAAAGGTTTCTTCAAAATCAATTCCTTCTATTTGGGAGTAACCTTTGTAGACCAATCTAGCTTTGTTTCTAATTACTTCACCAGCTTCATTCAGTTTGTTCCGGAAGACCCATTTGGTTCCAATCACATTCCTGTCTCTTGGTCTGGGAACAAGATCCCAAGTATGATTTTTCTCAATTTGCATCAATTCATCTTCCATTGCTTTGGTCCAGTTTTCATCATTGCAAGCTTCATTTATTGTTTTAGGTTCAATCTTTGAAATCAGACAACATTCATCCTGATTTTGAGCAACATTCCTTCTAGTTTGCACACCTTTGTTTCTATCACCTATGATCTGATCTTTAGAGTGGTTCTGTCTTACATACCTTAGAATTTTGGGAGTATCCTGCACTGCTGCTTCTTGATCAGGCTCATTCAGACCTATCTCTTCTTCCTAATTTACCGGATTAGGCTGACTCTGACTTACCGGAGAGGATTGAGTTCCTTGAACCTGAACACCATCTTGGTCATCTTCATTAAGCTCATAAAATCTTGAGGGCTTCTCAATTCCTTCATCAACTTTCACATTAGTTCTTTCTATCATCTTTCTTAATCTCTTATTGTAACACCGATATGCTTTGCTTTGAGTGGAGTAACCCAAGAAAATTCTTTCATCACTTCTAGCATCAAACTTTCTTAGATCTTCATCTCTTTTAATATAACAGTTGCTACCAAATACTCTGAAATATTTCACAGTAGGAGTGATGCCAAACTAGAGTTCATAGGGGGTCTTACCAGTGTTGTTTCTGATTTGAACTCGATTGAGAGTGTAGACTGCAGTGCTGATAGCTTCTTTCCAAAACATTTGAGGAACATTTTCTTCCAACATCATTGTCCTGGCAGCTTCCTGGATGGTCCAGTTCTTTCTCTCAACTACTCCATTCTGCTGTGGAGTCCTAGGAGCAGACAACTGTCTTCTTATACCCTGCTTCTCACAAAAGTCAATGAACTCACCAGATGTAAATTCACCACCTCTATCAGACCTTAGACACTTCAGTTTCAATCCAGTTTGATTCTCTACCATAGCTTTGAAGATTTTGAACTTCTCAAGGGCTTCTGATTTCTCCTTTAGGAAGGTAACCCACATCATCCGGGAATGGTCATCAATTAGCCACATGAAATATCTATCACCTTGCAGACTCTTGATTCTTGTCAGACCACAGAGATCAATATGTACTAATTCCAACAATCCGGTAAAGGACTGATCTTTGCTTTTGAAGGAGACTCTGCTCTGTTTACCTAGCTGACATTCTTTGCACAAACTATTTGTAGGTTTCATCAATTTTGGAAGATCTCTTACAGCCTGAATATTGCTTATCTTGATGATGTTATCAAAATTTACATGACACATTCTTCTATGCCATAACCAACTCTGATCAACTTGAACAAATAGACAACTTTTATTTGAACCAACCAGATGAAAGATATTACATTTTGTTTGAGTACCAGATGCAATTTCAGTTCCAGAGCTTGTAAAGATTCTGCATTTTCCATTCTTGAACCGGAGATCATAGCCTTTGTCCACTAACTGACCAACACTGAGAAGATTGTGCTTCAATCCTTCAACATATAGTACATTACCTATTTTGCTCTTTCCATCAAAGGAAATAGTTCCCCTACCTCTAATTCTGCCAGCAGAATTGTCACCAAATTTTACCATTCCTCCTTCATACCTTTCCAAATCCAAAAACTTGTTCTTGTCACCAGTCATATGGTGAGAACATCCACTATCAATAACCCAATCATCCTTTTCTTCCACTTGAGCAGCCAAAGCTCTTTCCACAACCTTGTGATTGACAGATTCAGAGGATATTGAATCTTCTTCCTTGATGGCAATAAACACCCATTCATTTCCAGCTTTGCTTCCTAGTTCTGATTCATCATCTATTACTCCTTCATTGTCATCTTCTTCATGAACATAATAGCAGTTCTTTTGAAACCTTTGTTTGTTAGTATTAGACCTTGCAGATCTTTCTGGACATCTTGAAGCAAAATGACCAATCGTATTGCAGTTGAAGCACTTAAAGGGTAGTTTTCCTTCATACTTACCGGATCCTCTTAGCAGTCTCTTTGCAATGAAAGATTCAAGTTGAGTTGTTTCTGCTTCTTCTTCTTCCATGTCTCTTCTTGCTTGATCGTACCATGACATCTTCCTTGAAGAGTTTTCTCCCGGATCAAATCTCTGTTTGCCTTTCACATAGGCACTGGCTTTGAAAGCATATTCAGTCTTGGGAGGATCATCTCCAAACTCAGTCATTTCAAATGCAGCTAGTTTGCCAGCGAATTGTTCTCTTGTGACAGTTGTGTGGGCTCTGAATTCATCAATGGCAGCAACCTTGATTTTGTAAGTAGCAGGAAGGGATCTGTGGATTTTGCAAACAATCTCATTTTCATCCAAAGTTCCACCAGCATTTCTAATTCCACATACCAGCTCATTCACTCTTGGCATAAAGGTAGTGATGTTTTCATCATCTCTCATCTTCAATCTTTCAAATTTCCCTTTCAGACTTTGCAACCTTGCACTCTTGACAAACTGATCTCCTTCATACAGAAGTTCCAGTTTAGTCAGGATCTCATATGCAGTTGATAAGTCAATAACATTTGAGAGATCTGAGTCATTTAATGCGCTTAGCAGAGCTTCCTTGGTTCGCAGATTGTTTTCAGCATCTGTGATTTCATTCAGAGTTGTCGGACCACCTTGTGGAGGTACGTATGGTTTTGAGACCATGGCCAAGTATGCTTTTCGCATGCATTCTAAGTGACATTTCATGTGACCTTTCCAGAGAGTGAAGTTGGTTCCATCAAACTTCAGACTATCCTTCTTGTATGACGACATCCTAGATCTTTTCAAGCGGTTAAGCTCCTTTCAGAGGAACTTGGCTCTGATACCAATTGTTGGATTTCGGGCATACAACTGAGAGGGGGGGTGAATCAGTTGTATAAAAACTTCTTGTTACTTCAAACACTTGATTCTTCGTTGTTAGTTAACAGCATATCAATTAATCATCCATGAAAGCATAATACATAAACACATGAGCAGATAAACATCAACACATTGAACACCAAGATTTTGACGTGGAAAACTCGGTTAAGGGAAAAACCACGGGGTGATTAACCCAAGGATTATTCTCTATTAGAAGAATAAGAAAAAGAATGGCACTTGCCAATTAGGGCTCACTGCCCAAGCACACTGCTCACAAAGAGGCCCACTGCCTACAAGGAGACACACTATCTACAAAGTGATAAGAATCACAATCTTGAACTGGAGAATGACATCTCTACCATGTCCACACAGACAGCCATAACTTCTTCAGATCTTCATGCGGACCTCTGAAATCTTAACTAAAACATCTCAAGACTCATATTTGCAAACCCTTTAATCCGCATCCTCCGGTTCATAACCTATACAATACATTTGCCTTCTTCTCATCACTGTTCTTCACTATTGCTGACTGAGGCTAATTTTCTCAATATCCTCAGCACACATCTCATCCAATCCTTCTTGTTAATGCAATATGAGTATGTTGATATCAATGACAACACTAGTTCACCTCATACTTGCAACACTTTACACATTGTATGGCGTTCAACACAATTGAGTAATTCTTCATAGTGTTGGCAAGAGACACAGTATAGATTCATGAGTGTTGTCATTGATGGAAGCAAAGTTCATCCCACCCATCCGCAGGACATGGTGTGCCTATACCAGAAGTTAGATTGAAGAGTGTTGCGGTCTAGTAAGCAATTACAGAGCATGTGGCAAGGTCCGACAATCAGGTCCGAATCTCTTAGAGGAAGTATCTTAGTAAAGTGTTCACTTGGGGAAATCAAGAGGTGTACCTTGACTAATACATTCCAGAGATTGAGCCTCCGGTGATGAAAGAGTGAAGAGATATGAGCACCTAAGTGTTGGGTTCCTGTTTGGTAGAATTGACAAAGGAAGAACTAACCGGTAGAGCATCAGACCTTAATCTGGATGAGTTATTGATGGTGATCAAGTTTCTTAAGGTATCGTTCATGAGCTATCGTTCATGATTGGCCGACTAGAAAGGTGTTGAAATCATTGGTACGGATATATATACCAGATGGATTTGGATGTGAATGTGTGTTGTGTGTTGTGTTGTGCGAAGAAAAGCAGAAGAGCAGAGTGAAGACAATAAGGTAGGTCCGGTATGTGATAGGACAGCAGCACCAAAGAAGAGGAAGAATGAAGTGTAGTAGATTAGTGTACTGAGCCTAACCGGAACTGAAATCCAGCATATGTGGATGCTTCTCATCAGTTCAAGTATCTTGTTACTCTCTTTATAACTTGTAGACAGCGAGCCTCTTGGAGGCAATGAGCCTCTTGTGAGCAGTGTGCTCGGGCAGTGAGCCCTAATTGGCAAGTGCCATTTTGTACAATCTTATTCTTTTAACAGAGAATACAATCTTGGGTTAATCACCCTGTGGTTTTTCCCTTAACAAGGTTTTCCACGTCAAAATCATTTTGTCATGTGTATTGATGTTATTTCTATTTTCATGGGTATGTTTGCTTATATGATTTGATGCTACACTAATTGATCAGAAGTTAAAGTAATTAAGATAACTGATTCACCTCCCCTCTCAGTTATCAACAATTGGTATCAGAGCCAAGTTCCTCCAAATAGAGCCTAATAGCTTGAGGAAGATTTGGGAATTCAAATGGATGTGTATGGTATGAGGGAACAACTTCAGTTTGCCCTAGATGATCTTGACCAATCTAACTCTGAAGTCAATGAATTGAAGGAAAGACTCAAACAGGCTGATGATTTCATAAATGAACTAAAAGGGAAACTAAGTATCTCTATGAAAAAGAGAAAGGATCTACTTCAGCAATTGGCAAGTCAAGGTGAAGCCAATGATACAAATGAAGATCTGAAGGAGAAAACCAAGTTATGTGAAAATTTATCAAAAAAGGTCATTATGGTAAGACATGAAATGGAATCAGGAGTTATGAAATTCACCCAAGAAATTGAAGAGAAAAAAAAAACTAAAGATGATCTAAGACAATTTCTCAAGGAGAAATCAAAAGACTGCCACAAAATGGATAGAATAATCAGGCATCTAGAATCTAATCTTGAAGAAGCTAGAGATAATGAAGAACAACTTGAGAATTAGATTGACACTCTTAAAAGGGATCTTCAAACAACAAATGAATACAAAGAGAAATTCAAGATAAGCTCTGCTCAACTTGAAATTCTTCTTCAAAGCTAGAAGAGCGTAGATGACAAACAAGGCTTGGGGTATGAGAAAGGTGAAAGCTCTGGATCCGGTCAGAAGAACTTTGGATCAGGAAATCCAAGGAACAGACCTAGAAGACCTCTGGTAAGGGAACCAAATAATCAAAGACATCCATCTTTCAATGGATACTGCCACAACTACAATAACTTTGGTCATAAAGCAAATCAGTGCAGAAGAAGAATGAATCAGACTAATTCATCCTTCTCCGGACAGTGTTTTAATTGCAAAAGGTATAGTCACAAATCTCATGAGTGTAGAAATATGCAAATGAACAATTCATTCGATGGAAGATGCTTTGCATGCAATAGAATGGGACATATGGCTAATCAATGTAGATCAAGAGGATATCAGCTAAATATGCAAAAAAATGTTGTTTGCTACAATTGCAATAGATCCGGTCATATTGCCAAATTCTATAGAAGTAAGAATCAGAACAATAAGGGTCTGGTACATCATAATCAAAACCAAGACAAAGGAAAAGGAAAAGTGAATGCGGATGAAATTTAAAGGGAGATGAACAAGATTTGGGTGAAGAGGAGTACATAAAATGTTGAGGATGGATCTACACCAGAATCTGGTGCTGACATTCCTTCCAGAAACTAAATAGATGAGCTCTGGCTCAGGGGGAGTCACAAAAGAAAATATTTTCCCCCAGCCAGTCAATTAGTGCCTGAAATTGGCACATGGAAGGTTGCGGACTAAAAGGGCTCTCAGAGAAACATCTAAATAACCCTTGGGAAAGATATGAAAGATCCGCAAGGAATTTGAAGAGGTTAATCATCTGAGATTAATCCAGTTTAACAGTCATCCGGTAAGAACAGGATTTTCACAGACAGATCCGGTATGATTCAAATTTGAAGTATCTTGATCTACGGGTAGATCAAATGTTTGGGGAAAGGAGGATAGATTGTCACTAATCATTGAGATAAACTCTATGTATATCTCAGTGATCTGGAAAAGATCTTTCTCAGAACAAGGAGAACAAGGCAACTGGAATTACTTAAGTTGCACATTTATTGCAATATGGAATTAGGGTTTTCTCAGAGATAAAAGGGTTCATTTGCTCATCATTTGCACATTTGCATTAGTGAAAAAGATAAGAAGAGCTCTGCAAACAAGTTTGCTTCATTTCTCTCAAGGATCAACTGCAGAATTCAAGTCAATCGGTGATCTTTTCGGCTCATTCCGTGAACCCTAAAAGCGTAAAAGGTATTTTCCGTTCTTGAAATCTCTCTCTGAATCTTTTGAAAGATGTCTACACCAAATGTTGTGAAGATCACTGATAGGCCGCATCCAAAATTCAAGAAACATCCATACAAATCCTTAGAAGTTGATCCCCTAGGCACCTTTTCTAGCATTTTGCATGGGGTTTTACATGTTGAAGATGTTAGGGCATACATTCATGCCAATATTGAGGATTTTGGGGAATCTAATTTGATGGATATATATCACAAGCATCTAATAGATGAATCATTTGAACTAAAACCTCGGTACAAAGCCATCCGGGACAAGCATTTTGCACAATACATTCATTTCCCCTGTTTTACAGAAGACGAATGGGTCCAGTATGTTCTAAGTAGATTGCATGACAACTTTATGTGGTTGATGAGACCATTCAAGATAACCAAGGATGCCATTAGGGCAGTTACCAGATTGCACTCATCCGGTGGGATACCTACTCTCAAGTCAGTCAAGAATCAGACAGTGAGTGAGGCAATAGGATCAAAATTTGATAAGAGAGCAATGACAATAGAAGATATCATTGATCCAAATATCAAGTTTGCCTCCATGATAACTAGTTACAAGATATATCATTCCAACAGGGAAAATTCAGTACCCAGAACTGCAATTTACACTACTTATCAGATGCTTAAAGAAAATGCTGACTATGATCTTTGTGAGCTCCTTCTAAACCAACTTTTGGAGAATCTGCAGAAGATAAAGAAGGACAAGAAGAACTCTTTCAAATATGGTGGCTTGATACTCTATCTGTTATTTTATTACATGAATGAGCTACCCGGATCCAGTGGTTGGATGTGGCAAAATGACAGACCAGTAGCCATACAAATCAAGAATTATTTGCATGGGCTTGGTGATGCCAAGGCACAAAACACAGCTCTATGGGGTTACTTCAAAAACTTCCAAAGCTTGATGCAGGCTAGATAAAGAATCCCCCAATCATTGGTTGAAAAGTATAAGGATACAGTATGCTTTATGGTAGAAACTGATCAGTGCCTAATGGAGGCTGTGGAGCCAAGGATAGTCTGGATCATGCCAATGGGGTATGAAGTAGATGAGAAAATTGTAGAGCTACATGTTCAACACATGCTTATTCAACCCAAGGATCCTAAGGCAAAAAGGTGTGGAACCTTTGAAGAATTTAGTGTAAAGATTCATGTTGAACTTAGACAATCAGAGATGAAGAGAAAAGTGAGAAAAGAAGTGAAAATGTTACCAAAAGGTCTGGCATATCAAAAGAGGCACTTGATGCAAACATAGAGAAGATGGAAAGGACAAAGAAACAAAAGGAAGAGACAAAAAAAGAAGGTGCCCTGGTACAAGCCCCCTCCCGGACCAGATCATCCAAAAGCTCTGCACCTACCACTTCCAAGAGTCAAAAAGCCTCAAAACTGGAAGCTCAGACATTCATAAAAGGAGAAAAGAGAACCAAAAAAAAGGAAGCAAGGTCTTATACAAGCCAAAAGGATGATGAAGAGATAGAATCAGATGAGGAAGTAAAGAAAATGAAGAAGAAAAATAAAACATCCGGTGAACCCTCTATTGAAGAAGGGACAGAAGAGTTTGTTGAGAAGCCTACTCTATCCATTGATGATGTAGTCAAAGTAATCACTATGGATAGGAATCAGCAACCAATAACAGAATTCTATGATGAGTATAATGATGTAGATAAAAAGACTTTGGAGGAAGCCACAGTTAAGTATTTGAACATATACAATAAAGCATTTATTGAAATCATCTCTCTAATTCCCAAAAGTTTAGAGAAAGAACTTGAAATGAGAAAGGAAAATGCCAAGGCAAAGGACTTAGAAATTAGAGAATAGATAGTCATTCAGTTCTATCCTTCAATTACTCTGAAACAAATGGATATGATCTTCAAAGATTGCAAGGATGAGTTCTAGAGTAAGGCTAGAATGAATCAGCTCATGCTCGGAAAAACTAACAAGGTGGCAAAAGAAACAGAAGATATCCTCTAGAATGCTTTTAAAAGATTCAATATTCTTGTTATATAGGACCTAGGTAATGAACCCTCTGCCATGGATGAAGAAGAAGAATCTACTATAAAAAATGGAGAAGAGGAAAAGGAGACAAATGAAGAGAAAACTAAGGACTTAGATTCCTTTTCTCTGGAAGAGGAAGTTCATGAACAAGCAAACATCTCTCCTCCGGTTTCCCCTGCAGACTCTGGATCTAAAGGAGAAGAAAGAATAAAGGAGAAAACCAGTCAAGGAGAATAAGTACAAGAAAAAGAAAAAGGTCAAAAAGAGAAAACCTCAAATGACATTGCTAAGGCTACAAAAGGGGAGAAAACCCTGTCACCGGCAAGAGACACAGCAGAAGTAGTCAAAGATTTCTTAACCAAAGAGATGATGGAATTTGATGAACTGGAACTTCTTCAAGGACTGTTCAATTTTGACTCCCTCTCCCCGGTTCAAACCATGAAGCTAACATCCTTTACTCAAGCAAAGGTAAAAGAAAAACTTCTGAAGTCTCACATGGAAGACCACAAGCTCATAGAAATTGCATCTGGTGTATTGGAGAAGATCATGCCATCCTTCCAAAAGGATCCTTTGGCCTCCACGTCTGGTAATCTAAAGTCTCTTGTAAATTTTGTTCATTCACATTTTGATTCCTTAGAAAAGTCAGCAGAAGAAAAGGTCTAGAAGGAGTTTTTGGAAAATAGACTCTCTGAAGTACAAGGTCTAATAAAAAATGATAGGAGAGTTATGGATATTGGAATAAAGAGCTTAGAAAATGCTCTTAAAGATGGCAGAGATATCTATAAATTTTGTTTATCCTGGCCTAAAGTGACCATGGATATTGAGAAGAAAGTAAAAGAGCAAGAGGATAAACTGTTAAGTTTATCTCAAAGTTTTGATCCTCTCTCCTCCATAGTAAATCAAGAGTGTCAAACTATTGCAGTCATAGATGAAATAAAGAAGCTTGAGAAGGAGAAGAAAAATAGAATAAACAGGTTAAGTGAACTTAGAGGGATCATTATCCCTAAGTTAGAGGCCATGCATGAGGCCCTAACTGATGCACAGACCACAGCTCAGACCAATGATCCGACAGATCTTAAGAAGGCAAAATCTTGTGCATTCCTGTTGAGTGGTCACATCTCAATTTTGGATAGGATGAAGCAAAGTTGGGTGACAAAAGTTGTATAGTTGAAGAATACTTTTGCAAACATACTTAAGTATATGTAAGTACAACTTGTATATATACTTATGCAGATATGTATAGACTATTTTTGGAAATTTTGGTGTGCGGACCCTACCCTTTTCCATTGATGTCAAAGGGGGAGTGAGGAGCAGTGAAAAATGTGGAATCCACTTAAGGGGGAGCTCTGGTAAAGTTAACATTAGAACAGAGCATCAGCCAAGGGGGAGTATAGTTTGACACTTAGTCATTTTTCACTAAGTGTTGCCATCAATGCCAAAGGGGGAGATTGTTGGCAAGAGACACAATATAGCTTCATGAGTGTTGTCATTGATGGAAACAAAGTTCATCCCACTCATTCACAGGATATGGTGTGCCTATACCAAAAGTCAGATTGAAGAGTGTTGCGGTTCGGTAAGTAAGAATAGAGCATGTGGCAAGGTCTGACAGTCAGGTCCAGATCTCTCAAAGGAAGTATCTTAGTAAAGTACAGACTTGGGGAAATAAAGAGGTGTACCTTGACTGATACATTCTACAGATTGAGCCTCCGGTGATGAAAGAGTGAAGAGATACGAGGACCTAAGTGTTGGGTTCCTGTTTGGTAGAATTGACAAAGGAAGAACTAACCGGCAGAGCATCACACCTTAATCCAGATGAGTTATAGATGGTGATCAAGTTTCTTAAGGTATCATTCATGATTGGCTGACATGATTGATGACTTCTATAAGCATCTCTTTGATATGCATCACTTGATAACTAAGGATTCAGCTGACAGATCAGAGTTTGGGAAAATATTGACTATTTCAAATGTCGACTAGAAAGGTGTTGAAATCATTGGTGCGGATATATATACTAGATGGATTTGGATGTGAAGGTGTGTGTTGTGTGTTGTGTTGTGTGAAGAAAAGAAGAAGAGCAGAGTGAAGATAGTAAGGTAGGTGTGGTATGTGACAGGACAGCAGCACCAAAGAAGAGGAAGAATGAAGTGCAATAGATCAGTATACTGAGCCTAACTGAAACTGAACTCCAGCATATGTGGATGCTTCTCATCAGTTCAAGTATCTTTTTACTCTCTTTATAACATATAGACAGTGAGTCTCTTGTAGGCAGTGAACCTCTTGTGAGTAGTGTGCTCGGGTAGTGAGCCCTAATTGGCAAGTGCCATTTTGTACAATCTTATTCTTTTAACAGAGAATACAATCTTGGGTTAATCACCCCGTGGTTTTTGCCTTATTAGGGTTTTCCACACCAAAATCATTGTGTCATGTGTATTGATGTTATTTCTATTTTCATGGGTATGTTTGCTTATATGATTTGATGCTACACTAATTGATTAGAAAGTTAAAGTAATTAAGATAACTGATTCACCCCCCCTCTCATTTATCAACACATAGTTGTGTTCCAAGTCTATCTGGTTCAATTCTTGTGTATTTCGAAGGCATGGATGTTGTGAAAAAATTTGTAGGAGCTATCATTGATGATATAACATATTATTTGTTAACATACAATATTTTGAAGTATAATGTATTTTGAAAAATATAAATAATTTAGAATTAATACCATACCTGTATGTTTCAGATCTCCTCATGGATTCCATGCATCAATAATAGAATCAAAATATTTTTGTGCATTTTGTATTTCATAATCATTACTCCAATTAATATTGTCTATATTTGGTGCACCATCTAACCATATAAATCCATGCACATGTGGTGATCCTCTATGCTACCATTAATATCTTGACCAATAATATTTTTCCTACATTCCCTTCTGCATTATTTCCTTTCAAAACATTGTATATCGTAGATGCATGTGATAATCCACAATATATGGATAGTCAATAATATTTTGTCATCGCCACTTTTTTGCTTCTTGTGGATTAGATGGTTGTGTTTCTTGCATTAGTGCATGCAAATCTGGCCAATACATATCTGTTGCACTCAAAGTAAAGAAACTAGTTAGTGTTCCAATTTGATGCAAGAGGTTAGTTAATTCAGCTTGACATTTTGCCCAATAAGATCTTGTACCCTGTAATGTAGTACCAAAACACATCAAATGATCAGCTAGATGTGAATGAGGGATATTTTCCATCTCATTGATTGTGATTGGCATATCTTGAAATCTTTTTTTGACAAACACGGAAGATGAGTTTTGTGCACAATGTCTCATAATCATATTCATCATATACTATCTAAATCGAGGGTGTCATCCAAAGTGATGATCTCTATATCAAAATAAATGTTTAAATACTCATGTAAATGGACTCTCCTTATTCGAGGTTCTAGCCAATCACATCGCCCATCTAGAAATAGCGTTGGAAAAGCCATATCAAGTAATC
Organism: Cunninghamia lanceolata; assembly: GCA_027924645.1. Lineage (NCBI taxonomy): Eukaryota > Viridiplantae > Streptophyta > Pinopsida > Cupressales > Cupressaceae > Cunninghamia > Cunninghamia lanceolata. Next base: position 4,625,690 of record BSBN01001005.1, read on the forward strand.
CTTCAGTGACATACTCATTTACTGGAGCTATTCCAATTCTTGGCCAATCCATTAGTGATCCAGGATCTAAATTAGGGTTACTTACCTAGGCTTGGATTAGTTCCATCTCTCTTTGAACATTTGGTGGTTTTGATTCCACTGATTTAGTGTGTTCAATAATATTTCATTCATCTATCTCTATCATTGGACCCACAAATACATATTCATTTGCATCTGAATCAAACTCCATGTGAACAGAGTTCAATTTGTCAAAAATGTTTTCATCTAAATTGCATGCAAGTTCATTAAGAGCATTTTCATCAATTTGAACATCTCTACATAACTTATCATGTTCTATCTTATATTTTAGTGCTTTATACACCCTCTATATTGACTGTAAAATTATAATTTGTTCCACATTGATCCTTCCTTTGAACAATAATAATTGGCAAATTTTTTATTCAATGTGGTAAATTTTTTGCCATTTCCTTTACTTCTTGTGACTTGAAGAGTTGGGTTGATGCTTGCTATCAACATTTCCTCAATTTGTGTTAAGTTTCTAAGTTCTAATGGTTGTGGCCCAGGTTCCATGTTATTTATTGCAGAAAATTCATGTTCATGTTTCTCTTGTCAAAATCTATTAAAAATAGGGCCTTCAGGTACATGTGTAACCTTCATTCCTATATAACTTTCTTCACAAATGTAGCACATACTTGGCGTAGAAAGTTTATCTAGTCCTTGTCGGAATATCATTTTTGATATCCTCAAATCAATCTCAACATTTCTATCAACATTTTTATTATTATTAACATGATTTTGATTATCAACAGTCCTTGCAACTTGCAATCTATTAATTGGTGTTTCTGTTTAAAAACCTAATAAAATATAGTTATAAATTATTAAATTTAAAAGTATAAATATACTAGTTTTATTTTATTTATTTAAGAGTTATTTTATAATTAATTTATTTACTTAAGTATTATTCTATTTTATTTTATTTACTTAACTATGTTATTTTATACTTTTATGTTTGTTTAGTTTTTATTATTTTTGTATGTGGCTCTGTCACAGTTTTGTTAACATATTGTCATTGTAATTATGCCTCTCCATATAATAATTCACATCTATCAATCAATCAATATTAATTGATTGATTGATAAAATATAAACTATACATTACAAATGCTAGTTTTACTTCAGAACTATTTAATAATTATTATTTTACTATGAATAAGTATTTTTTATTATAATTATAATAAAAATGGTTCAAATTCTTATTTAATTTGATAAATAAAATAGTAAATTTAGTAAATAAAAATATAATAAGTGAAATAAATAAAATAATTTAGTAAGTAACATTCTTTGAATAATTATTTATTTTAATATTTAAATAATAATACATTAAATCATAAAAAGTATTCTTATATGAAAAAAATTACTTTGATTTTTACTTGGAAATTATTATATAGTGGGATTAAGAGGATCATTGTGGCCGTGTCCATAAAAACTAAATAGAGCCAACATATATTTTTTTAAAATTATGAAGTAAGTGTTTTAAATTTAAAAAAATATAACCCACATACTTTTATTAAATAATGCAAGTAGAAATTAAAAAGTAATTGTTTTAAATTTAAAATATATAAAAAACATACTTTTTATTAAATAAGAATTAAAGTTAAAATATATAACGGACATATTTTTATTAAATAAATGCACATTACAATAAGATGGACATAAAGTAAACAATCTATAAAAATACAAGTAATAGTAAAACATAAATCACAAAAGTATCAAATCAAATAAAAAAAGTTAAAAATTATTTTATAACTATACTTAGTGTTCTCACATAAATAAAAATATGCAAGCTTTGTAAAGTTTAATATTATAGTTAAGGAAATATTTTAGTGTTATTTTATTTTATTATTGGGATTTCAATTTTATTTAGTCAAGGCATTTCAAATCTCTCTACACCCAAAGAAAGTCAAGGTTTTATTTTACTAGATTAGCTTATTTTTGGATTTCTTTTTTTAACTCTAAAGTGCAGAATTAAAAATCTAGAGTATCATGAAAAATATTTAAATAAGTGCTTGAATATCTCTGGACTTATTTTAGATAGATTTTTTTAAAGATAGACATGCTAGTATTATATTAAAAAATTAGAAAAAAATTTAATTAATAATCTTTTTTAAATTTCCATATTTTTATATTTAATAATTTTTTATATTTTAAAAAAATATTTAAATTTCATACTTTTTAAAAAATTTATAATAATATTTAGAATACATGGTTTAAAATATAATAAGTTTTTAATATTATTTATCATTTAATGTTTTATATTATAAATAATTTTAAATAGGATGTACAATTTAAATTTAATATATTATTTTATATTTTTATTTACTAGATTTGGAGGTTTATGATTTATTGTGCATGCAAAATGTGGAAGCATAGACAAAATACATCAACTGTTTCACAAAATACCTCATTTGATGAAAGGCCATTATTGCAACATAAATACAAAAATTAAATATTAAACATAGTGGATTGAAAGACCTTATGTTCTTTGGGATATCCATTGATCTACTAGTATAAATATATTTTTAAAAGTATAAATATACTCTTTTTATTTTATTTATTTAAGAGTTATTTTATAGTTAATTTATTAGTACATGCCTTTCATTAGGTATTATTGCAATGAGTTCACACTTATCTAGTTATTAATTTATTGATTGTAAACCAATTAAAAGAAAGGATTATTTTTCTTGTCGGGCAAATTTGATTAAAATTTGTACTTTTCCTATGTCAATATGATAAATTTTTAACAAAAAATTATTGAAAAATGATTTATCTGTATTGTCATTGGTTCTAAAAAAAATGAACTATTCTCTACCAGTGCAACAAAAAACTATAAATGCAGAGAGAATTTTTGTTTGAGGGGAGCACATGGCAAGTAAACAAATTATGAACACAAATTTTGTCTTCCACTAGTTAAGTCATGCCTAAATGGATAGCGATTATTTTTTTTTGCTTCATTAGCTAAAAGTAATTTAATTTTAATTTAGTTTTGAGGGTTTTACATATTTTGTTTTATGTAATTAGATTATTTTAGGGATTTCAATTTTATTTAGTCAAAACTTTAAAATCTACAGTATGATGAAATTTATTACATTTTTTATTTTATTCTTCAAACTTACAATATTTTAATGCATTTTGAATTATAAAAGTATTAGTATTATTACAAGAGTTTAAAGACTATTTTGTTACTTTGCATTGTTTAGAGAATTTTTATTTAGCTCTTAATATGGTCAGCATGTTAAGTTTGAATACCATTTGACCTCACATTACATGAATTTTTAAGTAAAATATATATTTATATTAATACCTTAAACCCCATCTAATGCCTACCTTGACATGCATTAGTTGAGTAGGTAAATAAAATAAATGAAAGTAGTAAAATTCTCCAATATTTAATGTATTTATTAGGAATAATTTGTTTTTACAAAGCCTTTGAAGTTGTTTGTTAAAAGTGAGTAATTACTTTTTTTACTTTATTCATTTTAAATTATAAAAGTATTAGTATTATTACATTTTTAATATCTTAAGGACACATTTCAAATCTCTATACACTCAACTAGGGCCAGGGCTCTCCACATAATACAAATATGCAAGCTTTATAAAGTTTAGTTTTTTAGTTAAGGAAATATTTGTGTTATTTAATAGCTTTGTAAAGTTCAGTTTTATAGCTAAGTAAATATTTTAGTACTATTTTATTTTTACCAAATTAAATTATTTTTGAGATTTCAATTTTATTTACCCAAGACATTTCAAAATGAGTTCACATAAATTTTTCCTTATAAATTTAGTTCTGAAAATATAATAGTTACAAATTTGAAATGATAAACAATTGTTTATCATTAGAAAAAATTATTACTAAACCACAATATTAGATTAATTAAAATAATAAAAATCATGTTACTATTATTACTTAAACAAAAAATTAAGTGACTAAGATAAAATATTGTAGTGATCTAAATATAAATATTTTATTGTTATTATATTGTGTAATTATTCTTCAAACTTACAATATTTTAATCCATTTTAAATTGTAATAGCATTCATGCATTTTAAATTATAAAAGTATTAGTATTATTACATTTTAAGGAAATATTTGTGTTATTTAATAGGCTTTGTAAAGTTTAGTTTTATAGTTTAAAAGGAAATATTTTAGTCCTATTTTATTTTTACCAAATTAGATTATTTTTTAGATTTCAATTTTATTTATGCAAGACATTTCAACACCCTTCAAAAATTAATTTTTCAATTATTGGAATGCAATTTGTCTATACAACCATACCTAATCAACTAAACAAATACTATATAAAACCAATAGCTAATCAACCAAAAAAAATTACAACTAAACAAATATTATAATAACAACACTACAAGGCAAGAACTAACCACTAAATGGCACTTGTTTACTTAAGGATTATTCTATTTTATTTTATTTACTTAACTATGTTATTTTATACTTTTATGTTTGTTTAGTTTTTATTATTTTTGTATGTGGCTCTTTTATAGTTTTGTTAACATGCTCGCACTGTAATTATGCCTGTCCATATAATAATTCATATCTATCAATCAATCAATATTGATTGATTGATAAATTATAAACATTAATTGATTTATTAATCCATAAAAAAAATAAAAAACTGTAAATAATTATAAATTGTATAATTGATATCTATTTTTGTTGATGTCAATTTATCAATTGTGTACCTAAAAACTAAAACACGGCCACATGTATTTAAAAGAATAAACTAAAACTATAAAAATCAGTTATTCAAGTCATATTCCTCAATAACAACGATCTAAGCCATTGTCATGCTCCCGGTTTATTAAAATTCAATGCTGAAAATGAAACTACTGGCTTCTGCAGATACAACGATGGTAGAAAGATCTTTTATTGGAGGAGCCACTGAATTCCCCATCGGCCTACATGTTAATATGGAGGTTGGTTTCCCATTCCATGGTGCTTGCTGTTGCATGCACAGGGAGTATTCCCATCATTTTCTCCTAAGCAGAGACCTGAGTTGCCTTTGAATGAGCTCGGCGACGAATTCCAAAACTTGGACCATGACCTGGGTATGCATCCTGTTAGCTGGTTATCCGAGATGTTTACATGACGAAGATAAATCAAACCATCAAGTGTAGAGGGAATGTTGCCACTTAAATTGTTGGACGATAAATCCATGCTCTGCAGTACAATCAGATGGTCCAGCTTATCTGGGATTTCACCACTAAATCTGTTGCTGCTAAGATTCAGTAGCGTTAGCATGGTGTTAAATTTGAAAATATGTGGTAGTATGCTTCCTGTTAGACGGTTGTTTTGTAGATACACTTCTTTCAGGCTTTGGGCTTTGAAAAGCTGTGAAGGTATTGGGCCATTTAGTGAATTATTGGCCAGGAACAAAACCTGTAAGTTGGGCAAGCTACCCAATACAGGAGGGATGAGCCCCTCTAACTTATTGTTTTGTAACCTCAGCTCCTTCAGCTGACTGCAATTTCCAAGCTCTGCACTTATGGGCTCTGTGAGCTGATTCTGGGTGGCAGATATTTTTATGAGATTCCTGCACTTGCACAATTCCCCTGGTAATTCTCCACTGAATCGATTGTCGGAGAAGTCGACTTCAATGAGATTTGAGCAGTCACCAAGTGATTTGGGAATATGGCCTGAAAGATTATTGGAATTGACATACAGGTAATATAAATTTGACATCCGGCCAAGGGTCTCTGGCAGCTCTCCAGATAACCGATTGTTTTGCAGATAAAGCTGTGTGAGATTTGTGCAATCGGCAATGGATGAAGGTATTGGTCCAGTTAGAGAATTTTCTGCGAGCGATAGCTGGGAGACGCTGCTGAGATTTCCAACATTTGAAGGGATCTCTCCTGTCAATTTATTGTTGTTCAAATAAATTACCCCCAACAGGCGAAGCTCAAAAATGGAATGAGGAATGCTTCCGCTGAGGAAGTTGTATGCGAGCGACAACAATCTAAGGCTTTTGATGCCACTCAATTGCTCGGGGATTTGGCCTTGGAGATTATTCTGTGAGAGATCTAGAATCTCTAACTCTGTGCAATTTCCAAGCTCGAGAGGAATGGTGCCAGACAGATTGTTTACATCCAAATAGAGCTCTTTCAATTTGCGTAGCCCACCGATAGCGGGAGACAGCGTTCCAGAGATATCGCGGCTGGTGAGTTCGAGCGTACGAACAGTGTCCTCTTCATCACACATCACTCCTTCCCAGTTGCAGGGGTTCTCGTCCGAAGATCTCCAATTGCAAAAAACATGAGGTGGCGCATTGAAATCTTTGAGGAGAGAAAGCAGAACCGAGCCATCATGATTGAGTGCTCCGATGAGATGAAACTCCAATGCAAGTGTAACCATCACTAAGCATAGTAACCTCCGCATTTTGGTTCGTGTGAAGTGAGACCAAATCCAGACCCTAGCACGATCTTTGTAGCTTAGAACACTGGGAATTCTGTCCAGGTGTGAAAACAGTAATTAGCCAATAATTTTATTGTTAATACGGAAAACATTGAGCAGTTATAGTTCCATATTATAGTAACCCACCAATAGTTTCAATTTCTAGTTGAGAGCACCTATTTAAATATTATTCATTTCGATACTTAAATATCATGTATTTTAATGGAGAAACTTTCAATAGCATTTTTACACTTTGTTCATAACAAAAAGTGGCAAATATTTGTCCTATGTTTATTGGCTAAAATTGACCTTTCATTATTGAAGTGGATATTTAAGAATTGCTAACTTGGAGGAAACTTACACTGTCCCATACAAAAAGAATCTCAGAAATTTAAAGACCTTAAATGTTCTAAAAGAGAAATTAATCATATAAATAATTAGAATAAATATCTTATTTAAAAAATAATTAATAGTTATTTTATTTTATTTTGAAATTATTTTATTTACTAGCATACCTATCTTTAAAAAAATATATCTAAAATATGTGGAGAGAAAATTAAACTGAAGTCCTTATAGTAAAATGTATAAAATATATTGCACTTACTTGAAATAACTTTGCACTAATATACTTTGATTTTTTTTATTTGATATGATAAAACCTAATAAAATATAGTTATAAATTATTAAATTTAATTCTCCAGAAAAGAAAAAACAAAATAAATTGAAACCTTTATAGTAAAATGTATAAAATATAATGCACTTACTTCCAATAACTTCTGCCCTTCATGAATATACTTTGATTCTTTTATATATGATATGATAAAACCCTAAAAAAATACAATTATAAATTATTTAATTTAATTATGTAGAAAAGAAAAAAAAATTAAATTGAAGCCTTTATAGTATAATACATAAAATACAATGTACTTATTTTGAATAACTTCTCCCTTCAGAAATATATTCGATCATTTCTTATTTCATATGATAAAACCCTAATAAAATATAGTTATAAATTATTTAATTTAATTATGTAGAAAAAAAAGAAAATTAAATTGAAACCTTTATAATAAAATGTATAAAATATAATGTACTTATTTCGAAATATACTTTGATCCTTTTTATTTCATATGATAAGACCCTAATAAATTATAGTTATAAATTGAATTTTTGTACAATAAATAAAATAACATAGAAAAGGGTGACATGGAAGAATCCAGAGGAGTCCCTTGCTAGCTACATCATAGAGGACTGACATGGCTGCTTGGTGTGGGCAGCTGGGAACCAACAATGATGCCGAGTTGGCAGCATTAGTGGAGGGAATGAAAAAACGCAGAGAAATGAGGGTGGACTAGATGGACATTGAAGGCAACTCGGCATTAATCATCAACGCTGTCTCTTCGGGCTTGGCTCCAAGCTGGAAGTTTAAAATGTGGATCGAACGAGCAAGGAAGCTACTACAGGGTGTTACAAGTTACACAATCACACACATATTCTGAGAAGCAAATGCAGCTGCTAATCTTTTGTCCAAATGGGCAATTGATCAATCTAGCCCCTTAATCCAGAGGGATAAAGCCTCAACATGGGGAGAGTTGGATACTACATATCCAGATTGAGAGATCTTTGGCATATTTGAGGGCATCAAAATTTTGCTTTTCTCTTTTTATGAATAGGACAATGTAACTTTTTCTAAGATTTAATAAATTGGGAGTTATCTCACTGTAGCAGTTTGCCAAAAAAAAAAAAAACATAGAAAACAAAAGGTAATTCTAGAAAAATATAATGCACTTGCCATTAGAATAACTTCCATGGAATACACTTTGCTCCGTTTTTTATTTCATATGATAAAACCCTAATAAAATATAGTTATAAAAAAAATTATTCTACACTAAACTAAAATAACAAAGAAAAGAAAAGATAACCCTAATAAAAAAGTAACATATTAATTGGGAGTATTTTCATTAAAATAACTCAACAATAAATAAAAGTACTATTTAAAATGTAATAAAATGTATGAATAAAATATTATTTAAGGGCAATTAATTTTTGAAATCAGAATAAAAACCACAAGTTAGATCTCATTCTACAGAAAAGAAAAAGAAAATTAAATTGAAACTTTCATATGAAAATGTATAAACCTTCAAATAACTCCTACAACAGTATTCTTTTGCTCTACCTTATTTCAGTATAATGTAGTTACCTTCAATAACTGTTGTGCTTCTCCAGTATTCTTTTTGTCTACTTTATTTCATTTCATATTTTGTGATTTATGTTTGACTATTACTTATATGTTACTTTATGTCTTTATGTCAGCTTTATTGCTATGTCAATTCATTTAATAAAACTATGTCAAGTCTATATTTTAAATTTAAAACACTTACTTTAATTTTTTTTAAAAATATGTGGACTCTTTTTAGTTTTTGTGAATACGGTCATAGTCATCCCCTTAATACCACTCTATTTTAAATTTTTTTTAGTAAAAGACGCCAAGAGATATCATCTTCGAGGCACCTTGGATTTTTTATTAACCTAGAAAAGGTGGTGAGGTGCCTTGGACTTTTTATTAACCTAGAAAAGGGGCCTTGAGAATGATATCTCTCACCATCTTTTACATAGATTTTTCAAAAGATAAGGTATGCTAGTTTTATTTAGAACTATTTAAAATTTAGTTTTATTCTTATTTAAAGAGTTATTTTTACTTAATATTTTACTTTTGTGGGATTAGTTATTTTATTTACTCAAGAGTTATTCTATTTTATTTTATTTATTTAACAACTATTTTATAATTTTTATTATTTTTACATGTTGGCTCTTTAATATTTTTATATGTTATTTTTAATAGTTTATTTATAGACATTAATATATAAAAATATTGATTTCTTTATATTTAAAAAATAAATAATAATTGTTCTACTAAATAAAAATTAATTAGTTTATAATACATATTTATTTTTTATTGTTGAAAAAGTAAAATAAACATATATATTTGTTTTGTTTTATATTTATTTTATTATATGTTTTATTTCTATATTTAATTATGTGAGTTGTGTTTTGGTTTTATGTATGTAGTCACCATATGAGACTTGTGTTGTTTTTGGTTTTTATGTACATAGTCATGACATGAGACCTATTTTTTTTCATTGTAGAATGTATCTTAACATGTTTTGTTTCATTATAGAATTCCTCTTAATGTAATTGTATAAATGATATCAATTTATGTCAATTGGTATTGATTATCAATCTATTCATACTAACATACCTATGTTTAGAAAAATCTATGCAAAATTTGTAACGATCCCCATGCTAGTATTTTGGTTGTTGCCTTTCCTTGATGGATTCTGATATTATTATGATGTTGACATGATTGGTTATCATTCTAGATTACATGCTTATTGTTGCTTCGGCTATGATGTATGTTAGATGCACATGTACTTTGACGTGTGATCGGAGTGATGTAGGTATTGAGAATTGACTCCACCTAGACTCACATGCATGAGCGTACTCTCATTTCCTGATGCTGGTTATTGGAGATAGTCACAAGCCCTATACCCTAGCCTAGCCCACTACACCTGATTAGTGCAGTGATTCTATGATATGTGTTTAATGTTCCGTTACCTAACGGTAATGTTCGAATTACCTTACGGTCTAAGGTTTACCAATATGTCTTGTTGAGGTTTTTGTCATGGTTTCCGTTAATCTTTTTATGTGGCTATATATATTCATGTTTTGGTCATCGGAGTTATGTCATGGTTTCAAGTATTGTATTTTTATAGTGTTTAATTTATTGGGTTAAATGGAGTTTTGAATTGTTATGTTGTTTTAATTCAAGGGATACACCTTGGAATGGACCACAACATTTACAATACTTAAATGATGTAGGTTTCGACTGTTGCACTCTTGTTAGAGAGTCACGATTTCTTTTGGAGGGCAAATTTGGTCAAGTGCTTATGTTTTTGATATCCTTTGTTTGGATTCGCTAACTTGTAGGGATGTGGGACCTTCACAATTCATTTCATATTTTTAAAAGAGTTTACAAATGCAGTGGCTACGTGGGGCTGTTTGGAAGGTAATTGTGTGACTTAGGAAATTTTTGGGGCCCTTGGTACTAGCAAAAATCATTTGAATTTGATATATGTTGGCCACTCAGCATGGTGGTAGAAAGAAAATTTGTGGCATGGAGAAGTGGATGAAAAGTATTAATGCAGCCAAAGAAATATCTCTAGAGGTAGGTGATCCAATTTATGTTTGGCAGATGAAACCTGGGAGACGGTAGAAAACAGGGGAGAGGTAAAGTCAATGACTCACCTTTTGGGGGTAGGCTCTGAAAAACAAATAAACACAGAACAAAAAAGAGAGAGGTAGGAAGGAAGCGCATGAGGTGCAGCATAGGAGAAAGGCAGATATCTCAAGCAAGCATATCATATTTACAAGATTAGAGGTGTGCTGAAGGGGAGTGCGATCAGTCTAAAGGAGGGGTGCAATTAGTTTGAAGGTATTTATATCTGTTCTTTGTTTCTCTAGAACAAAAACTAAACTAGTACGATCCTTTGGGAGGTATCTACATCTGTTCTTTGTTTTTCCAGCACAAAAACTACAATCTGGTTACTGCAATTTTAATTTGCCATAGAAAAACTGAAACCCATTTGCTATCGTCTAAAAATAATCCAAGATTTAGTTCAATGCAAGATATTCTCATTGCCTCTTTCCTTGGATTTATTTTATTATACAGAACTATTTAATTAATTCTTTAGGAATAAGGGTCTTCAAAGAAAGGCCATGCGATGTCTGATTTACAGTTTTTTGGCAACCAAGGGTTTGATCTTATAGAGAACATTATGAGTGCAGCCATACAGAAAACACACTGGCACACCGTAACAGAGATTGAAGAGATCTAAGTCCCATGGAACCTTTTGTTATACATTGACTTCTTTGATAAGATTTTCATTTCAACTCAAATTTGGGGTTAAACTATTTACTGGTGCAGTAAATCTACTAGTCGTAGCCGTAGTGTTAATAATTTGATTAAGTTATTTCAGAGTTATAAACTTGCTAAGAGGGATATAGAGACATAATAAATATTATAACATTTGTTACCAGTTTGGAATATTGAAGTTGAAAGGGTAAATAGGTGTGCTAAGCACCCTGAAATATTGTTGTGTGAAAAATTTATAGATCACTAAGGAAGCTCTGATGACAATAAATTTTATTTCATGGCATCCTTGATAGTAGGTATTAGGATATCACGCATACCAAAGTGCTCATACTCAAGACATGACAATGTAGTGTATTTTTTATGTCCTTAACATGGTAGCGTATGGCTACTATACTAGCATGTCTTACTGTATGCTATTGCTAATCTTAATATTCTAGTACATGGTACTAGGTCAATTGTTATATGCTAGTCATGGTCATTAAGTGCTAATGACACTAGAGATCATTAAATATTTAACACTGTTGATATCACTAGATGTGAAGGTCATGCTATTTTGTGTAATTGACTAGGATAAGAATGCTTCCTTATGGTTGAATATTGCATCATAGACATTAATATATATAAATCTTGATGTCTTTGTATTTTAAAAATAAATAATAAATTTCTACTAAAATAAAATTAATTAGTTTATAATATATATTTTTTTTTTATTGTTGAAAAAGTAGAATAAATATATATTTGTTTTGTTTTATATTTATTTTATTATATGTTTTATTTCTATATTTAATTATGTGAGTTGTGTTTTGGTTTTATGTATGTAGTCACCATATGAGACTTGTGTTGTGTTTTAGTTTTTATGTACACAGTCATGACATGAGACCTATTTTGTTTCATTCTAGATTGCCTCTTAATGTAATTGTATAATTGATATCAATTTATGTCAATTGGTATTGATTAACAATCAATTCATACTAACATACCTATGCATAGAAAAATCTATGCAAAAATGCTGAGTGATATCATTTCCAAGGCATCTACTCCACTTAAATCACAAATCATTTTAAAGAACATTTCTATATTCTCTATCCCTTAATCTCATCCACCCATTTTTTTGTATAGATTATCCACATCTTATGTTATTAATTTGAGATAATAATATAATATTATATATATTGATAGGCAAGTCCTACCATGGGAGTAGTTCCCATATATTTGAAGTTCAACAAGTAGAGCTAACATAGTTTTTATCTCCCATAAAAGTGCAATCAGACCTTAAAGGGGTGCATTATAGTTTAGATTTGAGTCATTAATACCAATTTTGGAGTGTGATCACAAATTCATTTTATGGATCACTGTGTCTTTTTAGGATATTTATTTCTTTTTCTTCTCCACCACTTTCCATTTTGAGGAAGGTAAAGAAGAAGGATCATTTATTGCAGACACAGATCCCTCCCCATGATGTATTGTGCCATTGACAAAATCTGGAGGGAATACCATTTATGATTTCTCACTTTGTATAGGAGAAAATGTCTCTTCCATAACTAAAAAAGTGTTAGATGTCAATGCAGGCTCTGTGGGTTGTTCATATTTTCTATTGTTGACTTGATCGACTAAAGAGGGAGGAGAGGATTCTCTAAAGGTCCATCCACATAGTAATATTGTGGAAGGGCATCTTTCCACCATGTAGCATGGTCTCTTGGATTATGCTTGGAGCATTAAACAATGATGTGTCCTTTTGCATAACATTGATGACATCAAAAGGGCAATCCTTCATAGTCTAGTGTCTAAGACCAAAATTGATCAACAATTTTAAAAGTAATGTGTATAGGAAGAGCCTTCAAAATTTCAAGGTCAACATGAATGCATGTGAAAGTTATATGTGTGAAATCTAAAGTATCATGGTCAAACACCAAGAAGCTGCTAAGAGAATTGTCTATGGCCTTGAAACATGCATTGAACCAGAATTCAAGTGAGAGGTTTGGAGGATGAATCCACACAAGTTTAACCTTGAAAGACTTGGTAGAAGGATATAACTATGGGTCCTATGGTTTAAGTATGAGAACATTCTAGCCCTAAACCCATTGTTTTCCATAGAGTATAGCATCTCGATTCCTCTCATAGTAAAAAACAACAATAAAAAAACCACGAGGGTGGGGATAGATTTCAAGGTTACCTTTAAAGAATGACTACCAAGCATTAGTAATCCATTTGTGGAGGTCTAGAAGAGCATGCCATAAGCTAGTCAATCTTCTGAATAACCCATGTGTCGCATAAAATTCTTCACTTTCTAAAACTTTAGTTTTAATTCCCTCCTCAAAAACTAGGATAGGATATTTAATATCAAAGTTGAGGGGTTTATTTTTCCCCCATGCATGAAATCTAAGGCATTCCATGGAATTGAGAAATGAGAAGCCCTATCAGATGCTATCATAGGATGTTTCTAGCCTAGGTGAGAGCCTTATTTGTTTCATGAAACATGAGTAGAAGGCCCAAGTTCTTGAGTAGGGCATGATTTTTTGTCCTTCCGAGTCGAGCGTGATGTTTTCCCATCTTGGAGGCCTTTTCCCTTATCTATGTTTAAAGAGTCAATAATGTTGGAGCTATTGAGAGGAGGAATGCCCACATAGAGTCATGAAAATTGATTCTCAAAAACCCTAAGTGTAGGAGGATTTGGTAATGCAGGAGGATTCGTCAGCAAACTCATAATTTCTCAATGAGTTGTAGTGTTATACAATATAATATTATATAATAATATGAATTTAGTATTATTAGAATGAAGGATCAATAAGACAAATGTTGGCATCAAATTAGAGTGATGAATTATGAATAAGAGTGTTGTACATATAGGTCTAGAGTTGAGTCGCTTCAAGAGTTGATTCATGCACTCAAGTAGTGGTGGCAAAAAAGTTTCCACCAAGTGGAAAATGAGTGTCGATATGTATCTTGGATGAGTTTGATTGACTCTCCAAGTTGACACATAACCATCTAATATATATCAAGAAATATCATTCTCATGGTGCCTATTCTACTTATATCACAAATCCATAAAATAATAGGCACCTTGAGAATGATATCTCTTAGTATCTTTTACATTGATTTATCTAAGGTAGGTATTCTAGTAGCATCCGCAATTGTAGCATGTAAAATATTTATTTAGTTCCCAAAATTATTTTAATGAATCAATCAAATTTGATTTGACTAATAACAAGAAATAAATTTACATAAGGTAAAATGAAAAATAAAGAATCATTTAATATTCATGAAATTGTGCCATACATTCATATTCATAGAAATAAATTTGTAATAAGTACATGACATTATTTCTTCTAATAATTTTAATCTCTTCCTCAGCTTTGCAATTAGACAATTATTTTTCATTTTTTATCTTTTCATACCAGTCATATATAAATGGAAGCAATATTTTTAGTCCTTCTAAGGAATTTACATGAGATATAGCCACAAATGTTGACCATGTTCTTTCTTGTTGTCCTATATCAATTGTGCCTTTTGAAAGAGTCAAACTGTGTGATTTGTGTATTGTCAATGCCCAAGCCAACTATAAAGGTAGTTGGTTTTTTAGTCCACTTTGTATTTGTGTAATTAGAAATGTATATAGAGTTTCATCTTCAAATGGTATCCCTAAGTAACTATCAAACTCAACCATAACATATGTCGATGATGCTAGTGGAGCATTCCCATGTTTGTATAATATATTTTGAATATACCCTAGAGCTTCATTTACGAGACTTGCTTCTAACCAAAGATTGGAGGTTAACGTGACCCTTCCATTCTTTGCAATTAATAAGAGTTACTCCATATCAAGTTTATCATTTTGACCTCCTTCCAGTGCACTCACACTTCTTAGTTTACAATGCTACTGTTAGTGTGAATAGGGGTATTTCATAACTAGTTTATTATTTACTAGTTATTTATCCCTTGTTGTGTGAATAATTCATATTATTTAACTTTTATTAGTTAAATAATATTCACACACATATTCACATGTTAAGTTGACTTAGGAAGCTTTCTAGTTATTTCTAGATGTTGAGAGTTGTCTCTAGTTGTTGATAGTTGGCATATAGTTGTCTTATCATATAATAGTCACATTTCATAGAATTAAGACACTTGTCACATGACCACAACATCTTAGCTCTCACCCTTGCCTTTATAAGAAAAGTATGTCATAGCATGTTGTAATGGGAGTGTAATCTTATATATTGTTGTATTTGCATTCTTTGATAGGAATACAATTTATTCTTGTTATATTGATCATCTCATTTCTTTGTGCTTTCCATTAGGCTTCTAGATATTGGGTGGCTATCTCCATAGCCAAATCTTACATGGTATTAGAGATTGTAGATTGCCTTTGGTTATTCTATTGAGAGATATTGAGTGCAAATCATAGTGGATCTTGAAAAATTGAGTATGCTCTTCTCTTGCATCGCATGATGACCTAGACAATCAGAAAATTTTGATAGAAAAAATAGATTTGGGAGGGCTTCCTTCTTGTGGCTTTATATTTCAATTTTATTTTGGAGCATTTTGGTGCAAATCTAAGGTCACCATTGCATCCAGAGCAGCTGAGATAGTAAAAATCACTTTTTGTTTCATCTAAATCAGACATCGGAGGCCAAATCTATGAGGGTTTGAAGTTGGGAGGTGCAAGCAAGATCCAGTAGGTACCTGATCCTTCAAAGCATTTTGGATCAAATCAGACCCTACCATCACATTCAGGAGGCCCAAAAACCCCAAGATCGACTATCAAATTGTCAAATTCAGACAACTTTGTTCGGGGCCATCAAGGAAAATTTTTGCCCTCCTTTGTTGTTCATACAGAATCTTCTGTGGAATATTCTATCATTCTACAATTTTTTCTCAAGCAGCGTCAATGTACACAATGGTATGTATTCTACTATTAAGTTTTTTTTAGAAATTTAAAACAAAAAATCGGTGCTGAAAAAATTTGTTTGAAAAAATTTTTAAAAAAATGAGGGGACAAGCGCAGGCTTGCAACCTCATACCCATAGGGTACTGTGGTAGGATTTAATCCTACGATAGGGATCTGTGAACCATTTTAAGGGGTATCTCCCTTATTAAAAGGCTTTGGCTTTATTTGATTCATTATTTAAAATTTTTCAAATTAAAAAAAAAAACCTCTCTTCAATTCAAACCGTACGGAGGCACGGATAGCGACTAGACCTTAGGCCTATGTAATTTTTAATAGTTTTGATACTCATCTAGATCTACCATTGTTAGTGAATTTTTTGGTAGTCCACCATTTTTGGTGATTTTTTTGGCGGATAAGTCTGTTTTAGCAGAGAACTTCACGGATTTCTCCAGATTTAGCAGAGTCTGACAGATTTGACTAGTTCCCATATTTAGCTGGTGGAGTTCTACATCTAGTAGAGTCTAATTTATCTGGTGATAGCTATATTTAGAAGTTTAGTTAATTTGGTGGTAGTTCCACCAAATTTGGCGGCAAAAAAAATTACTTTTGCTCCCCCTGCTCCAATGGCAGTTTTGATTTGACACCCAAACTTTGCAAGCCTCTATCCCAGTCATCCAGACTCTAATTTTGGTGAATTTTTTTTATTTGGATCAAAATTTTGTAGGCTTTGCAGTGGTGCAGACAGTTTTTTATTTTGGTGTCTAGATTTTCTAGAAATTATAGATTTTCATCGATGTTGATGAGCAATCCTCACTTTAAGAACTTTCGGGGCTCCATTTGGGGTCATATGGTAACATTTTTAGATGATTTTTTTTTTTAAGTACATGATTTTTTGAGTACTTCTCAGATCTACAATCATTTTAGTCTATTTTTGCTTAGAAGTTGTACTTTCAGTTATAGCCTAATTTTGGCATTTGCATGTACCAATATCAAAAGACAACTTAGCTATTTTGGCATGTGGCAACTGTAATCGCACTAATTATAAAGTGCTAAGATCATATTTTTTTGGGGGGATCATTGATTGAGTGAATTTGGGGGGCTGATCTTGCAGTGGTTGATTGCTTTCAGTTCTTGGTTGTGTGTTTTTGTAATGGGGAAACCTCAAATTGAACTCCTAACTCCTTGTAATTATGCATCATGAAAAAAATTAGTATGGAATTATCTAATGGGAAAAGGTTTCACAGAATATGTAAAATAATCTATTCTTGAACCTACTGATGTGAATGCAAAGGCAATATGGGAGATCATTTGTGAGAAAACTCTTGAGTACATTTGTTCATCTGTCTCCTTTGATTTGCAATTCCATGTTGAATCATGCACAACACCTAAGGAGGCTTGGGAGACTTTTGAAAACTTGTATGGTAAAACTGATAGATTAGGTTATCAAATTGATAATGATTTGATGAGTCTTGATCCTAAGGAGTATGACAAAATCCAAGACTATATCTCCAAGATTAAGCAATTGAGAACACAACTAAAGGATTGCAAGATTACTAAAGAGGATCTACAATTGATTCTAAATGTGTTATTCAAGTTTGGTCCTAAGTATTTAGTATTTGTTTTTAGCTTTCACACTCAACAAGTTTCCATGGGAGTTGCATATGTTGAGCCTACTTTTGATGATTTTTCAAATCTTCTAATCGAGGAAGAAGTGAAGTTAATTCAAATGGGCATCCTCAAGTATTCCAAACCACAAGCATTGGTGGCTAGTGAACCTAAGGTACAGAAAGAATCAAGGAATCTTGAAAAGAAACAAAAGAAGAAAAAATAAGCCATAGAAAAAATCTGAGTCCTCTTCCTCCAAAGGAAAATCATCTAAGAAGGAGAAGCATCGGTGTGCATATTGCAAGAAATTGGGGCATGATGAACACAAATGTTACATAAAAAAATTTGATGAATTGCAACATCAACTAAAGAAGGTTCAATTGAACTCATGTTTAGAGGGTTCATCTTCTTCTTCATCATCTTCTAAGTCAAAGTTCAAGAAACAAAAGGGGAAAGCACTTTTTACTGTCGCAGATTCTAAGTTAGGGAAATGGGTCCTTAATTCTGGAGCTTCACATCATATGGCTTCATCACAGAATATTTTCTCTTCATTTGAGACTTGTTCATCACCACCCAATCTGATGGCCAACAACACATCTATGAGTGTTTGTGGGAAAGGATGAATTGACATTGATGAAGGATCAATCAATGATGTTCTTTGTGTACCCTCATTGTCTATTAATATCCTTTCTATCTATCAGATTACACATGGTGGAGCAGGAAAGAGTGTTGAGTTCAAACCTAATTCTATGATTATTCAGGATTTACATAGTAGAGATATAGTTGTAGTTGGGGAGGTAGATCATCAATCTCGAGTGTACACCTTCTCACATTTTACTCCTAGTGTTCCTTCAGTTAAGGTTCACACTCATGTGGATATTTTTGAGGAGATGCAGTACGATCATTTGCATCTTGGTGTTCTTTCATTGACTGAGCTTCTAGAGACATGTGCTAACATTCCATCTCCTCCATTATCTCTTATTGCATCTTGTAACGTCAGAAAATGTCCCCTTGGGGGCTTTTCCCTCATAAGGTTTAGCTCGCGGGTCTTTAGTATGCATTTAGCAAATCTTAGTTCATATTTTGGCATCCTGATGGAATGATACCTAGGTTCCATGGAAAATTAGACCTAGGTGGACCCCTTGAGCTGTACCCTACCCAAAATAGGGGGAGGACTTGGGCGCCCGCGCCCTAATCTTGCCCTATTTTGGGGCAACCCTAATTTTTAGGTGTCAGTTTATGACTGTTATTTGGTCCTTTTGCCGACATGGTAAGTTTTAATTTTTAAAATCTTGGCGGGAGTGCTTGTAATTGCATATATAAGAATTCTTAGGCATTCACTTAGAAACTAGATGGCAATTGTGATGTTTAAGTGTTCTCAAGGTGATTCAAGGCTTTCATTATGTTGCAAAAGAAGACTTGTGTGTTTTGTGTGTTGATATTTACAGATTTGAGCATCAATTTCCTCATGGAATGAAGAGCATCTACCTCCCATGAGAGCTTCACTACAAGGTGACATTATATTGTATTTTCATCATCATTTCCTTTGGTTTTTGCCTCTACCTTACAAGGGCATGCACTCTCTATCTAACAATAGTGTTCAGAGACTTAAATGTCCTCCAAGGCTTGACTGAGGCAAGCCTCTAAACACCACAACCCCCAAATCAAGTCTTGTGATTATAGGTTATAGGTGTCGCATTTGGGAAAGGTGGAGTTGCAGGAAGGATTGGCAGGCATGAAGGATTTAGGATCTGAAGAAAAGGACACAGGAGCACTTCGAAGACTTGGGCACTCGCTCCAGTGTCCTCTGCATCTAAGTTTCAGAAAATAGAAGTTACAGAGCTGATGAGTGTCGGAAGGAGGTCTGGATCCCGTGAAGAAACCAACACCTTGGACTTGGGTGCTTGCTCTAGTGTCCCCGACTATTCTACTTTGGAACCCTAAAAATAGGTATTTTGTAATTTGGTATTTTACTCTTGTTTGCAAGAGCTTTTTCTGCCATTCATCAATTTGTTGTCGTATTTGCATAATTAAGTTTTTAATAGTTAATTGGGCATAAGAGAAGGTAAATTAATAATTAAATTCCCTAATCCAAGTTTCCCTACATTTGTAAGTGACCTAGGGTATGACAGTGCTCGTCACTCGACCCTAGATCCTTGAATGTATAGTGGAAAGGCAGATTTCAACATCTAAAATCTAGAACATTAACAAATCCAATTTTTCCCTAAACATTTTGGTGAACCCGTATTTTTAAAATTAAATTGCAATTTATTGAGTGTGTGTCTTCAGATTTGGATTGATTTCATTCATTCATATAGTCATTCATTTTATTGCATTGAGGAAAATTCAAAAAAATTAAAAAATTTGGAAAATACAAAAAATTTGCATTGTTTGGCTTACTAAATTGCATCAGTTCTTTCTAAATTTTCCTAATTCATGATTTTTGCATCAAATATGATATAAACTAAAGAAAAATCTAAAAATTCAGAAATTTGCATTGCATTTTCATCATTTAATTGCTAGGGTTTTATGGAAATTTTGACAATTTTATATAACATAGTAATTTCAAAATCTAGGGTTAGTGGGCAAAATATTTTTCTCATATTTTTCTACTAATTTTAGAGGCTCATTCAAATTAACATTTGGCTGTACTCTTGCATTTTAGTGTAAATTTGCATTTAGATTTAAAATATTTGCATTATTGCATAGAAAATTTCAACAAAAAATAGCAAGTTTGATGCATTTTCATTAAATTTGCATGGGCATTTTGCATATTCAATATTGAAAATAATTTTCAGATCTGAGATTAAGTCAATTTCATCATAAATCATACTTCAAAACATTCACATAGAATTTTGTCCCAAGATCTCAAACCTAGGGCTTCAAAAACAACGATTTTCACAAAATTTGGCCTTATCGACTCTCCAAACTTGCACCATAGGTGTGTTGTGAAAGGTATTTTGGAATTATTTTACTTTTATCAGGGTAATAATTTTCTTCCCCTCATAAAATATTCACAACACCCTTTCAACAAGCTCTTGTAGTGAAAATTTGGTGAAAAACTACACATTTTGACTATTTTTTTGCCCTAGGGTTTGACCTAGTTTCACACTCCAAGCGTGTTGTGATTAATTTTATGGATTGAGGTGACTGATATTATTTGTTTTACCTCCTAAATTTCATTACAACACTCCTTTTCTATGTCTTGGAATTGAAAAACTATGAAAAATAGCCTATTTTTGCTATAATTTCACTAGGGTTTTACCTTAAGAGGCACTAAAAGCATGTTGTGTTGGGTATTTTGGACCAAGTGGCTGTTATTACTGATATTATTTTTTGTCCATCATAATTTTCCTCACAACACCCTTTTTTATGCCCTTTTGCATTGAATTTTGGTGAAAAAAGTGTCTATTTTGACATATTTTCACTATATTTTGACTTGGCATTATCTTGGATTTGCATCAAGAGTGCATTGAGAGTGATTATATTTCTGTTTTGGAATGATAGCAGACATATAAATTGCTACCCATTGACTGCAATCCTTACACTACCCTCTGGTTTATTCATTTGCATTAAAATAGTACAAAATTCCAAGCATTTTTGGCCGTCAATCATATCCCTCTCCTAGGATTTGTTCTCTTAGTTTGTGCGTTGTGTGTTGTATGCTTTTATAAGATTTATGACACGCTATCCTAAAAACAATATCCCTTTGAGAAGAAGTAAAATATTAATGGGATCTAGTGCTCTTGAAGAAGTTAGAGCTTTGGACACCTTTACAAAGGGAGAAACTAAAATTGTGCAAGATATTATACATCCTCCAACCACAATCGAAGAACAAACTTTTCATGATGTTGATGACACTATTGAGGCAACAGGATATGTATCTGATGAGCAAATAGAAAAATTGGATAAGGAGCTAGCTGAATTTCAATCATTTATGGAAAATGAGAGAATAGTCGAAGAAGTTGTCCCTACAATTCATAATATAAGAGAATTGATAAAATAAGGACAAGATGGTGTAAATGCAATTCGTGGTCTAGGACATATTGTACAAACCAATATCATGCCGGTGACCAAATGTGTGTAAATAATAAATAACACTCTATCACCATCTCATACTCAAGTTTTGCCACCTATACCGACTATAGGAATATCTACTTTTACATCAACGATCTTAACAACCAATGTGAACGCTTCTAGTAATGCTACCACTAATATTGGAGTATCTAATGGCACTAATTACAAAGTTGTGGGATTTGATTATCAAAATTTGGTTCCTAAAGGGACCTCCTCTATGCATAATTATTCTCAGCCACCTATCTATTCCACTCATTTCCAAGCACCTATTACATACTCGCAACCATCTTCCACCTATCATTATGGCCAACTACAGTTAACATTTTCTCAACCTCCGCCTATCATATCTCAAGCTCATTCACCTCCTCACTTTGGTTCTAATTCCTCACAACAAACCACATCTCCCAATTATGTCATCCTAAACCAACTTTTATAGGGCATGACTACTTTACAACCAAAGGTAACAAACTTGATAAATTCTTCACAGCCTAGTCTACCAACATATCATGCCCGTAATCCCCTTTCCTATGCAATCTTGAGAACTCCTATGCCTGAGAGGTTTGAGACACCCCGCTTTGAAAAATATGGTGGAAAAGGTGATCCTAATATTCATGTGGCAACATTTACAGCTATATGTGGTGATTTTTATTTTGAAGAGGATTTGTTAGCAAAACTTTTCCTGTGATCTCTCAAAGATACGGCTTTAGAATGGTTTTGCTCGTTGCCTCTGAATTCAATACTCCTTTTCACAATTGATTGATCAATTTTTATAACATTTTCAAGAAAATATCAGACCCCAAGTCACTCTAATTGACTTGGTCCAATGCAAACAAGGTCCCAAAGAAAAGTTGACTAAGTTCATTAGTCGATATCAAGGCCTTTATGCACAAATTCAATATCAGATGAAAGATGAAGATGTTCAGAAAATATTTATTACAAATCTACAACCTAATATTCGTGATAAGATCATCTTGATGAAATATAATTCCTTCCAACATTTATGCACCGCCCTTTGTGATTATCAACTTTCATCTAGTCAATATGAAAACCAAAACTCATCGGCTCAAGTTAGCCAATCCATAGGCGGATCATCACAAGACAATTTTAAAAGGAACAATAGTAGGAGTTTCATCAAGATCAATGGACTAAATAAGAATGTGTCAACTATAAATAATCCAAAGAAAGCATCGTATCAACCAAGAAAGTCTACTCCGATATCTGAGTCCTATCATTTTATCATGAATCAAGTTGTGAGTAATAACATTCTGAAGCTTCCCCCGATCAAGCCTGTTGATCCTAATAAACAAGGACATTACTTCGACACTAATGAACTTTGTCATTATCATCAGACACAGGGACATGACACTGAACGATGTATGTGTCTTAAACATGAAATACAAGACCTTATTGATTCAAATGCCATCCAGGTATTGAGTGTGAATGACAATGGAAATAAGTTGGTTGCTCCGCCGAATCAAAATTTATAAATCTTCACTAATCCTTTTCCTAAGCATAAAAAAAATAATATGGTGGAACAAGGTTTAATGGAAGTAGACGAGGATGATTACTTAGACTATGATAGCAATGTAGGAATGATTGAAGTGGATAAGAAAAAAATAAACAATCCACCTCATCCTCAAAGAAATGGAATTTATACTGAGGTTCCTCCTTCGTTATCCTTATATGGATCAGGAGATAATCAAGATACATCTGAAAAACAAGAACAACCACCAATACAAACAAGTAAGATGGTACAGGATGATTCCCGTCCCCATGCTAGAAAGATCCAACAACGAAAACTTGATAAAAATTGGAGAAAATAGCGGTTACCCTCCTCATAAGAAACAAAAAGTTATATTTACACGAGTAACAAATCAAACATCACACAATAATCAACAAAATTTTCATAAGAACCACTCAAATTTTGCATTAAATATGATCGAATACCTCTCCAAGAGGTTCGCGAGCTCTAATATATAATATGAAGACCCTATAGGTAAGTATCTCTAACCCTTTATCTCTCTCATGATGTGCTTCCCCCGTGATGTGTTATATGTTGTTCAGGCCTCCTAGAATGACCTCAGATTCTCCCATAAGGTTCGGGATACCAGGAGACCACCTTTGTTGTGACCTTATTCTATTTGTATCATCATTCTTCTATATTGCTTCTCTCTTTGATTTCATTGTTGTATGTTGTGTCTTACAGACATAGCGTCATGGTTGGTGACCTGGGGGCACCCTCCTACATGACTGTCCCTAAGACACTTGCTTCTCCTCTCTTATTTATTGTTTTCGTTCCTCTAGTGTTTCCATCTAGCAGTCAGATGACGACAAACATTTATACTAATGCGGACCTAGTGTCCCTTTCAAGAGTAATCAAAAAAATGGACTTAGTTCCTAATATGACGATGGAGTTGTATATCTTATCCGACACTTGGCTAGTGGAAGCACTTGTGCTTTTCGCATAGTGAATTTGATGATGTTTCTATCGCATTTGCAAACCTTAACAATACTGCTACTCTATGCACCTTTGTTTGTCTTTGAATCTGGCCTTGGCGGTACTCAATTAGGAGAGCTTCGTGATATAGCCCTACGGTTATCCTCGAACTCTGAATTTGTTGTATAACCTTGACTCTTTGTGTGGTTAATCATATGCATTGATGTTGTTGTTTATCATGATGTTGTAGACACTAACATGTTTCTTGCAGGGATGTGTTTGTGGGAACATTTGGCGATCGTAAAGTACATGTCACCTCTGGGGGGCATGGACTTTACAAAAGCAGGTGTTCCCTTATGTGTTTTCTTCCTACCTTAATGTGCTTGATATCGATAACTGATATCAACCACCTTAAGGTGGGGGCATATATAAGGTAAGCCATCTATTATAGGTGTTAGCTATGTGCTTGTCCTCAACTGATATCAACCACCTTAAGGTGGGGGCATATATAAGGTAAGCTATCTGTTGTAGGTGTTAGCTATGTGCTTGTCCTCAGGTGCGGTCTAAAGACTTACTCAATGAGTGCATCCTGCATCCTAAGTTTGTTTGCAATTAATCAATCAATCATGTAAGCCCTCTGCGGAGGTGGGATATCATGTATATCCTTTTTATCTTAAGCCCTCTGCGGAGGTAGGGATGGTGTATTTCTCGGAGAAGATTACATCATCTTGTCATTTTCAAAAGTCCTCTATGAAGGCGGGGAGCAGTTCTGTGACTAACTCAACCCTTAAGCATGTCTTCGGTGATTGTTGTGGTGAAGCCCAATCATTGGTGTGTGATTGTAATGTGCCTGAGATGGTGTTGGACCTAGAAATAGGTACACTCTATCACTTGTTTGTCGTGTTTTCTCTGTGTCTTCAAGTGTGTGTGTTTTGGCGTGCTTGTTTTGTGTGGCACCATATGCAATCTAAAGACTTGCTCAATGAGTGCATCCTACATTTTGGGAGGTTTTGTGTGTTGCCCCATATATACAGTCTAAAGACTTGCTTGATGAGTGCATCCTGTATTATGGGAGGTTTGTTTACTTTCCAGTACTTGCATTTGCATTTTATATATATGAGAAAAGGAAAAGAAAAGATATCATTTTCGTCTTCCATGCATTAATGTCTTTTATGCATTGACTGTCTTCTCCATGTTCTGCGTGACTGTAACTATCTTCTCTATGTTTTGCATGTCTATTACTGTCTTCTATGTGATTATCGTGTCTTCTCTGTGCTTGATGTGTTTGTTGTGTTTGTGACCTTACTTTATAGCATGTATTGGCCTCACATTTATACATACATTAAAGTGGAGGCTAAATGTAATGTTAGAAAATGTCCCCTTGGGGGCTTTTCCCTCATAAGGTTTATCTCTCAGGTCTTTAGTATACATTTAGGACATCTTAGTTCATATTTTGGCATCCCGATGGAATGAGACCTAGGTTCCATGGCAAATTGCACCTAGGTGGATCCCTTGAGTTGTACCTTGCCCAAAATAGGGGGGAGGACTTGGGCGCCCGCGCCCTAGTCTTGCCCTATTTTGGGGTAGCCCTAATTTATGGGTGTTGGTTTATGACCGTTATTTGGTCCTTTTGATGACACTGTATGTTTTGATTTTTAAAATCTTGGAGGGAGTGCTTGTAGTTGCATATATAAGCATGCTCAGGCATTCACTTAGAAACTAGATAGCAATTGTGATGTTCAAGTGTTCTCAAGGTGATTCAAGGCTTTCATTATGTTGCAAGAGTAGACTTGTGTGTTTTGTGTGTTGATATTTGCAGATTTGAGCATCAATTTCCTCATGGAATGAAGAGCATCTTCCTCCCATGAGAGCTTCACTACAAGGAGACATTATATTGTGTTTTCATCATCATTTCCTTTAGTTTTTGCCTCTACCTCACAAGGGCATGCACTCTCTATCTGACAACGGTGTTCGGAGACTTAAGTGTCTTCCAAGGCTTGACTGAGGCAAGCCTCTAAACACCACAACCCCCAAACCAAGTCTTGTGATTACAGGTTACAAGTGTCACATTTGGGAAAGGTGGAGTTGTAGGAAGGATTGGCAGGCATCAAGGATTCAAGATCTAAAGAAAAGGACACAGGAGCACTTCTAGGACTTGGGCACTCGCTCTAGTGTCCTCCACATCTGAGTTTCAAAAAACAAAATTTATAGGGCTAATCAATGTCGAAAGGAGGTCTGCATCCCATGAAGAAATTGACACCTTGGACTTGGGGACTCGCTCCAGTGTCCCCGACTGTTCCGTTTCAGAACCCCAAAAATAGGTATTTTGTAATTTGGTATTTTACTCCGACCTGCAAGAGCTTTTTTCATCATTCATTAATTTGTGGTTGTATTTACATAATTAGGGTTATAATGGTTAATTAGGCATAAGAAAAGGTAAATTAATAATTAAATTCCCTAATCCAATTTTCCCTACATCTGCAAGCAACCTAGGGTATGATAGTGCTCGTCACTCGACCCTAGATCCTTAAATGTATAGTGGAAAGGTGGATTTAAACATCTAAAATCTAGAACATTAACAAATCTAATTTTCCCCTAAACACATCTATAGTTCATTTAGTGTTTCTACATCCATGGTTTCCAGTGATTCAATGTAGCAGGACATTCAAAGTCTTCTAGATTCAGCTACTTGGGATGAATACTTGACAGGTATTGCAAGCTTATTTTGTGAGTCCTATCTTGTAGACTTGGAGGACACTATTGGTGACATTCATCTTCTCTTTAATGAAGTTTCTTCTTCAAATGTTGAGGGGGAACCTTTTGACCCTCTTGTTCTTTACCCACACGATCATTCCTCACAAGTTGACATGACTGTGGCTACTAAAATCATGAAAAAATTGACATGAAGGAAATGGTAACCAATGCAAATTAAAAGAATGCAAACTTCATATCGACTCACGATCCATTGATAGGGTTGAGAATGCTACACCCAAGAACATTCTAGCTATACCCACAAGATTGATATGTTGATTACTCATGATTCAGCAGCATAACATGATATGGAGATTGATAGATGAGTGGATGGATGATGATAGATGCAAAATAGATAGATTATGGATTGAGAGGAAAATTTGGCAGATTAATAGATGTAGAAAGAGAGTAATGAAGAAACCATCCAAACAATAATTATAGAGAAAGATTTGTTAGATGTAATTTCAAACTGAGAACATGTAGATACAATGAGAAGAATTCGTACATGAACATCTCAAGATGATCAATGTGTATTAAGAAGCATAATACAAAGATAAATACATTGAGGTCAACTCACTAAGTCTAAAAAGACAAAAAAGGTTAATAATGTAATTGTGAAGCAACTCAAAGGTACTATCATCAATCAAATGATAATTTTGATTCTAATTCTAAAGAATTAAACTCAATATTAATAGATTGTGTTCTTGAAACAACAAATAATGCACATAGAAATACAATGGATATACATGTTTGAAATAATATACAAAATAATGATTTACAACAAGAGTCAACATCAAAACCAAGGAGAAGAAGATGAATGCAAGATTCCTAAATTCATAGAAAATAAAATATACCTAATCCCAATGGAAGGCTTGAAAGAGATTTAATTACTTTCCAAATGTTTTTGACATGGTCTAGATAATTTTGCTTCACCAAGCATGTCCTATATTTGTCAAGAATGTTACCTTGGAATAAAATTTTTTTGAAGACCTAAGGGCCTTGTATGTAGTAGATATCAATAAGAGAAAGGTAGTAGTAGATTTTTAGCATAAAACAATATGGATCCTAGTTCATAGCCACCAAAATTGGCAAACTTGACACAAGTTGAGGAAATATTGGTAGCACTTGTCAACTCAATCCTACAAGTGATGAATACAACTAGAGGTCAACGTAATCATAAGGGACATACAATAAATTTTCCACATTGAATAAAAGATTTGTTGAAGATTATTATTTAGAGGAGGGATCAATGTAGAAAAAATTAAAACATTACACTCAATAGGGAGAAAGTATATAAGAAACTATAATACATAATAGAACATGACTTGTTCTAATCATATGTTTAGATTGATACAAATGATTTTAATGAGATTTCACCAAACTTTGATGAAAATATCATCAACCAACAAAAAACTCTATCCATATGGAGTTTGATTTTGATCTGAATGAAATTGTATTTGTAGATCCATTGATGGAGATGGATGAAGGAAATATCATTAATCACATATCATCAATGGCCTCTAAACCACCCAATTTCCTAAGAGAGATGGAATTAATCCATGTTTGGATAAATAACCTTGATGCAAATCCTAGAACATTGATTGATTGGTTCGGGATTGGAGCATCTCACTATCAATGAGTATGTCACATTAGGCTTACTTGATATGACATTTTCAAGATTGTTTCCTAATGGGAGATATTCCTAGATAGAACCATGATTAAAATGAGTGCATCTACATGAATTTGTTAAATATATATTTTGATATAGGGATCACCGTTTTGGATGACACCAAAAACTTAGATATTACATGATGAACATGACCAGGATATATTGTACACAAAATTCATCTGGAGTGTTTGTGAAAATCTTCCTTCAAGATATGTCAATCACCATCGATGAGTTGTATGAGCATGTGGGCATTGTGTCCTACTTTGATCTCTCTGGTCTAGCTAATTGTTTGTTGTAGTTTGGAACCACCTTGAGGGTTACATGGTCCTATTAGGCAAAACTTTATTGTGAATTAATTGACATGCTTCATCAAATTGGTTCTCCACCATTTTCACTTTGACTGTAGAAGATATGTATTGGTATGATCTACATGTGTTAATGTTTGAAACACCACCAATAGATCCATGAGAAGCCCAAAATTGAAAAAAATAAAATATTATCAACTATCCTCATATAATGACACACTACATGCACTTGTGACATAATTTTCTAAAAGGAGACTATCCACATATAAAAGTGAACCATAAAAGATAAAATTAAAATAAATTAACCCATAGTTCACAATTATAAGCAACCTCAAGATAAAGCAAAGAACTAGTTAAGATAATTAAAATAATAAAAGTTCTCACCAACACTAATTCTTGTTGCACCAATCCATGGTGGTTGTGCTCAAAGGATTATGATGTGTTATTGAGAGAATGTGGGTGCTCCTACCAATAGAATGACTTTCCATTCTCTTGGTTGATTAAAATGGCTTGGGTTGAAGCCAATTTATATATTTCTTGATGAAGGGATGGAAGGCTAGGATTGATTTGAAGGATCAAGGTCTTTCAAATTTCTTGAGAGAATTGGAGTGATGAGGAGCCTCCAAGTGGCACCATGTGATGGGTGGACATGAATGGGTCCAAGATTCAAGAGAAATCAATGGTTGAGGATTCCCTTGGAGAAAGTGGATGGAGAGGATTTAAAGGGTACCTTAGGGGTACTTTGGAGGTATGGGCAAATCTTTGACCTATGCCTCATGTACAAAGACCCATGCCCAAAATGACTCATGCACACTTTTGGAGGATGTGCAAGGTTTGAATTAGTTGATCATGTTTAGGATTGTGAAAGTGGGTGATTATTTGACTATTTTAGTTTTATCCAACTTAATAAAAAATGGACAAAATAGGGTATTAAATTTAAATAGAATATTTTTTAAATTTTTGAATGGGGATAAGGAACTTAGATAAATAAATAGAAGGATTCTATTTATCTGAGGTTGGACTAGATGAACAAGGATAAATATTGATTAATTAAATAAATGACTGAATTGATTTAACTAATGCTAGGAAGAGGGTTAGATGAATAGTTATGAATAATGATTTTATTAATTAAATAATAAAATATTATTTAATTAATGTTGGAAATAAAATTGGATAAACAAATAAATAGGACTTTATTCAATTAATTATAGAGGAAATGGTCAAGTGAAGTCTTGACTAAGGTTGAAATGGTGATGAGATGATTTTAGGTATCTATAGAGACTACAAAAAGGAATAAAAGTACAAGATTGTTGATCTAGATATGAATGACAACATAGAGGTTCACCACATGTGCATAGATTTATATGACTAGATGGAGCACCAAATATGGATTTAATATTTATTGGACAAATGATTATGAATGAAAAGGCTAGCTAAGAAATACTTCCATTCTATTGTTCTTGCATGGAATCATTGAGTGTCAATCCTTTCCAAATCTATATTTTATTTTTCCCTATGTAACTAATAAATCCTAATATATTTTGATTATAGGCATTACAAAATTTTATACAATATCCATGTCTTTGAAATATAAGACAACCTACATAGGTGGATATGGAACATGACTACATGAAGAGGTCCTCAATGTGTAGAATGACATACAATGTGTATAGAGAGGGTGCATGCCTATGTAATAAAATAGAAAGAATGGTTTATAGGTAAGATGATCAAATGCTAAAATAGTCGTGTAGAAATTAAACATAATGTGTACATAAAAAACTAAAAATGGATTATCCTTGCTTATAGTTAGAATTCTCCATGGCCATTGAATCTTGAGGGGTAAAAATTATATCAAGGCTTAGAGATAGGACATAAAAGGCTTTAGAATTAAAGAAATTATGATAAAGTAGTACACACAATCACTACATATTATAGTTGTGAAGAGTAAATGTACAACGTGTTCTTTCTAAACATGTAACCAAATATATTGGCAAGTATGCAAAAAAAGTAGAGAAGAGCTTAAAAGATTATCATCAAATGTTGATGTGGCATGCAAACATTAAAAACCCTAATGGATTTGTATCAAGATCATATAAGAGACTCTAACTTTATTGAAAGAGACATTAGGGCATAAGAAATATGTCGTGTTTTGGGAAAGTTTCCATTAGTAGAGAGGATTTGAGTATTTTTTAATTTTAATGTTTCATATGAGGTATTCAAATTAGTAGCTAAAAAATATGAAGATGAATATGATGAACATACAAAATCTTTCATTGATTGATACAAGAACCAGTCTCTTTCCATGTAAAGTGTTTCAATTATATATGTAGCTAAATCATGGACACATAAACCAAGGAAATAAATAAATGACAATGGGAGGTCAAAAGTATGACAACTACTATGAGGTATTACTTAACAATCTATTTCATGATATAGAAAGAGATATTGGACTAAATAATGATGGAATAAAATCAAATTGGGTGTTATTCAATTATAATAATCTTTGGCATGTCAAGTGAATGACTATTCCAGAAGATGCTGAAAATTATGTTCATTCTAAAAATGAAGATAATAAACCTATTCAACAAAAAATAATAGAACATGAGTGGGAAATCAACATCTAGACTACAAAATGGCCAAATTATAGAAGTGACTAAAATAAATATATTGGGAAGAAGAGATATTTATAGACAAACACTATGGAATTGGTGGCACCCTCAAATTTTGTGAATTTGATGTGCCAGCATTCTTTCGACGTGTTGACAAAGGCTTGGTCGACAGGCTGCTCAATCTACTTTGGAAGCCACCTTCGGCGATTAAAATCTTGCAACTCAGGCATCATATTGCAAATACATTTGGTGGAATGTTTCTTGGCACATTTTGTAACATGTCTATTCATTTTTGTGCTCTCAGAATGAGTTTTGATGAGGTATTTAATTATTTCCTGACTGCGATCGAGCTAGATTTGGCATTCTAGGAAGTTGCAAATTTCATGATTCTGATAGAGACCCAGTTGTCGATTTGATCTCAAACATCTCCAATTCCAATTTAATCAAAATTGGAGACCATATGATGCATTATTTTAATGCATTCTAGTTGTGGCGCACTCACCCAATGGGTCAGTTTACAAAGCAGGGGCCTGAATTCGGTCAGCGATGTGGATTCTTAGAAAATGGGTTTTCTTAAAATAATTAATAATACTCCTGTGAAAGTTTTCATGGTCATCGGATGGACGGTTTGTCCACGGTGAAAAAGCACCATGTGCCCGTCGAAGGAAATTCAAAATTGGCCAAAGTCTAAAGTTTAAAATGCAAGTAATAAAAATGAAATATTAAAAAGACATTTAAAAAAGGTTTGCAGGTGATAGAGAAAAGTTAAATATTAAAAGGAAGAAGGCATATTAATCTTTAGAGTAAAGTTTATGAAGGAAAAATGAATGATTTTTGGTGCTTATCGGACCATCGCATTGGAGCTTCCTATGTAGCTCCAAACCCCTATGATGGTGTGAAATGCCCATCACAGGGTAGTTTTTGCCCTCTTCCCTCTTCTTCAGATCAAAATAATGAACTTCCTTTGCTTATGAGGTTATTTTCAACAGATTTGGGCTACTCAGGCAGATTTTGTGCAAGCTAAAAATAATTGATCATGTTTTTTAGCTTCAGGGCATTTTTTTGAGGCATTTTTTGACTCAAATATACTATTCTAGGCTGCAAACTTTTCCTATGACCATTTCTCATGCATTGGCGAATGTTTTTTGCTTGTTTGTTTTGATTTTTGGTTGCCAGAATGATGAGAAACGCCTCTGTTTCACCAAAAACAACCCAAAAAGTTTGATTTCGGCAAATGTTTAAATTGAATGCTACTGTGATGATGTGGAATGCAATTGAAGAGCTAAAGAATGAGGTCCCAAAGTTTGTGTTGCATTAGTAGAGGAATGAGGAATTTTCAACTGTTGCCGTGCAAAAATTGGAAAATTAAAAAATGTAAAATTAAAAGGGGAATATTGTAATGCCTTGCCAAGGAACCCAGAGGATAACACAACTAAGCTTACAAAAAGGTCAAATAATTTTTTTTTTAAACAAAAGAAATAACAACAATCATATATTTATTCATAACATTTAAATTAAGCTTTATCCTCTAGGGTTCCATAGCTGCATTACTAACGAACTAAAACAAAATCTAACCATCATTATAAATTAACTAATAAACACGGTTCATTTTAAGTCTAATTGCATAAGATAAATAAACACATATAATTCCATATTATATCATTAGATAAATAAGTATCAAGATCCTGCACATAGGATCACAAGTACATAAACAAGTTCCTTTACAAGAGAGTACAACATTACATTGTTTACAATATCATTATCTAGATTACATTGGAGTACATACATCAAGATAACAGTACATGATTCAACTGATATACAAGACTAAAACATGATCATAAGTATCTATCTCCTCAAGCTAGACCAAGATCTGAAATCTGTCATACAAGGTACATCCTTCTCATGGACAAACAACACCAAAGGAAACCAATGGAGATAAAAGCACAACCACCTGACCATGTGGAATCCTAAGGTCCACCCCCCATACTAGGAGATAACAATAAGGTACCACTAAGAAAATAATCAAGAAAGACAATAGACTAATAGGTGCAAGGACTACACATGGCTCCAATACAACACGGGTCAATATAAACAACACAAATAACTCAAACATCACTTCCAGAGGCAATCACACAATAAAAGGGGAAAACACACTTAGGGAATGCTAGGCTACACTAGGGAAAAGTGTCATCGTATGGTCCTAACATAGGTTATCCTGGCAGTCTCTCACTAGATGTCGGCCCCCATCCATGGGTTATCCTGGTCATCCAAACACCGGGCCCCATCTATGGTTATACTGGTAGTCTCTCACTAGACACCGGTCCCATAGGGTGACACATGCGGAACCAACATTCCTTTCATGAGGACAAGGAAGTTGATCTTGCCAAACATGGCCTTCTCATCCCATCCTTATCCTGAACGAGCACTACAGGCATGGGTGAGGCATCCAATTATCTTATTTAGTGTGGAAACTACCCAACCCTCTAAATTTATTATTAAGTTATCACTGGATTAAAAAATTTCAATGAGTTATCCTGGCAACCACTTTGGGCACTAACCTCACATTGAAAGCCACTCCCCTACCTACATCTAGAAGACCTTATCAATGAAACAAGACAATTACCATCACAATGACAAGTAACATATACAATGCAAGGCATTTACCTTCTTGCATACAAAACATAATCACAGGGACCAATTTTTATATCCTTGTCC
Source organism: Cunninghamia lanceolata (assembly GCA_027924645.1). Classification (NCBI taxonomy): domain Eukaryota; kingdom Viridiplantae; phylum Streptophyta; class Pinopsida; order Cupressales; family Cupressaceae; genus Cunninghamia; species Cunninghamia lanceolata. The sequence goes on from BSBN01001005.1 coordinate 4,660,138, forward strand.
CAAAACATAAACCAAGCATGAACAATCACATTCTCATCATGATGTATTTACAACACAAAATACACATCATTTCACATCACATAGAGCAAGGAATTATCCATCTTGCATAGTCATCATAACCCCATGAATAGGTACACTGAGAAAGGAATTATCCATCTTGCATAGTCATCATAACCACATGAATAAGTACACTGAGAAAGGCATTATCCATCTTGCATAGTCATCATAACCACTTGAATAGGTACACTGAGCAAGGCATTATCCATCTTGTATAGTCATCATAACCACTTGAATAGGTACACTGAGAAAGGCATTATCCATCTTGCACATGTATCATACTAACATGAATAGGAGACAATATTTTAAGAATGCATTTCATTCAACTCATATGATGCACATATAGACAACCCCCACACAATCACACCCTCCTAGGCCTCTGAAAACAACTTCCCCAAATGACACAACACTTGACACCATTAAAACACAATGGTTTCACATAACATTCACTCTCAAAGCACATCATAAACTAATACCCTTCAACAATATTTTTAAGGAATGTAACATTAATCCAAGCATGATCAATCATCTAACAATTATAAAGTGAATATATCTCAATAATAAAGAACTATAACTTTCTAATCACCAGTAGTAGTTACAATATGATCATAAAATATAAGTGTCCACGAGCAACAATATTTTAACTAATAATTCTCAAGACTTATGTTAATTTCATTTAATTAAAATATTTGTGAACAAATTACAAATAACTCTAAGGCATACAAATTAAACACAACAATTATTTACACTGATGTAGATTTCATTAATAATCTAGACAATTGTAAATACTATTAAATATAACTATATAAGCAAGGCTAAAAGCCTATAATATTAGAATGTTATAAATATCCTACACTAGTTAGAATCACAAGATACAAAACCCAAAGCTACAATGAAAGAACGTTGTTCTAAGGTTAGCTTGAGAGGAAAGGAATACAGAACAACAAAACATTCCTATAGATCTAACATCTTCATCAAATCTACCATACTTTTAACTACATGCATATGATAGGATCAACACAAAATGAATTTGTTGAGAAGGCTTTAGAAGCTACCAACAATGCAAATTGTGAAAGCATAGACAGGGCACTTAGACTGATTGGTAGAATGCCTCAAAGAGAGTCATATGATGGAAAGCAATGATCATAGGATATGCACAAAATGAATTTGTTGAAAAGAATCAGAGAAATCTAGTTTGAAAATATAGAGTTATTGGTGACGCAACTAACTGTTTTAACATAGACGAAATGGTGAGAGGTAGACAGTCACAAAATATTCATATCTCAAAAATGACAAGTTGGATATGGCTGATTTTCGGATATGATTTAGATATCTAGGCCATGCACCATATATAAAATAATTAGAGAAACCCAGTTCGTAAAATTAAAGTTATGGCTAACGAAACTAACTTCTAAAACAGAGACGAAATGGGTGAGAGGTAGATAGTTACAAAATATTCATATCTCAAAAATGACAAACTGGGTATGGCTAATTTTTGGATATGATTTAGATATCTAAACCATGCACCATATATAGACAAATTAGGGAACCCAGTTCGTAAAAATAGAGTTATGGCTAATGCAACAGACTAGGTTTATAAAAAGAAGAGAATTCACGAAATATTTTACTAAATCTAATGCAACAATAAATCAGACTCATATCTCAGTCCATACCTAGAATACTACTTCTATCACATCTTTACAAAATTCTCAGCTCGCATCCATTTTCACCCAAGTCTTTTCTTCTGGAAACTATATGGTTTATGGTGGTAAAAGAAAAATGGAAACTTCCTAAGAGAGATCCCCAAAAACATATAACATATTCTCCATTTTAAAATGCACTCTCCTCCCCAAATTATGTCTTGATATTTCAAAATAAAGTTGAGCATACATAACCACCCCCATAATTTCTTCCAGAAGATTCTCCTTTGGTAGTCATTAGTTTTACACAGTCCATGATGTTGATGATCTTAATGCTTCTAGATTTGACTGTGTAATACTTTTTCCCTCGACGTTTTGAATCACACAGTGATCCATCATTAGGAGAAAGAAGCAAGAGAAGAGAGATAAAAATGATGATTTGCAGACTTGAGCCAACTTAAAAAGAGTGAAGCAGTGGAAGAGATGGGGTGTGGAAGCCAAGACAACAAGGGGAGAGGTTAGGTATCTAATAGGGAAAAGACACAAGACTAAAAAATAAGACAAAAGACTAAAAAATGTAAAAAAAATAATAAATAATAAATAAAAGCACACAAAAGACAAGACAACAAAAAACAAAAAAAGAAGAGAGACCTAACAAGATAACATAAAAATAAAAGAATAAAGAGCCAATACTAAATAAGAGTAAAATACAAAGAAAGAGAACGAGAAAGAGACATGAAGGTAACCTAAAAAAGGTAAAAAATAAACTATGCACAATGAAAAAACTAATGATAAAAAATAACTATAACATTTAATAACAAGAAAAAACAAGAAAATAAATAAAGTCAGAACAAAGCAAAATCTAAGTTGAAGTAGAAATAAATATCTAAATAATTGAAAATGATAAATGCATAAATATGCAAGAAACTATAAAGGAAAGAACAAAGAAAAGAACCAAATAAACCCAAAAACGAAAAAGGAACAAAGAGAACAATGGTTAAAAGGAGAGGCATGAGGATCGAGAATGGAAGAGAAGCCAAGGCAACAGAACCAACCTAAGGAAAGAGAGGAGAGGAGAGATGATGACCACAAAGAAAGGCGAGAAAAGAAGATGGGATATAAGCAGGAGTCTCAAGGTGGGGAGAGGAGAAAAAGAAAAAGAGCAAGCAAGGAGAGAGAAGGGGGGGAAGAGGAAGGAACCACTAGAGGAAGAAAGACGGACTTGAGGGAGGAACAGAATGGAGGGGGATAGGGGGTAAGAGGCTAGGGTAAGGACCCAGAACTGAGTGGAGATGGGGGAGGAAACTAGCTAAACAAGATGGTGCCAGGAGAAAGGTAGAGGGATTAGGGGAAGGGAGAGGAAAGGAGCTTGAGGTTGAGGGGAAGGAAGCGAAGGGAGAGAGGGGAAGTAGGGGGGAGGCAAAAAGAGACTAAGAGGGACGGGGTTCAAGAAGGGGGAGAGGGCGATTTTTTGAGGCGGGTAAGCAAGGGTTGCCAGGAGAAGCTCAAACTCCAGCTATCATCCTGATTAAGGTTAGAGGGGTGATTGCCGATTTCTATAGCTTCTTTAAGTTTCTGTTTGAAGAAGTTATCTTCCTTGACCAAAATTTGTGTGTCTTCCAAGCAGATGTGGTGTTTGGTTTTGGAGGAGTGCTCAGCAAGGGCTGATTTTTGGGTTCGTTCGTGCTTGATGTCAGCACTATGCTCTTTAATCCTGGTGTTAAAAGAGCGACCTATCTCCCCGATGTAGGGAATGCCACATGAACAAACCACCTTGTAGACTCCAGAGTTAAGGAGAAGGTCTCTTGGGTCTTTGGTACATGGGATGTGACATCTAAGGGTAGAGATGGGTTTGAAGGCACAACGGAGGCCTTTTTTAAGGAGGTTCTTAGAAATTTTGGTGGAAATGCCTTCAATGTAAGGAATACTAGTCAAAGGGAGGGTTGGAGGCTGAGAAACAGAAGGAGCAGAGTAGAAACGATCTTTGGCTTGTTTGAAAGTCCTATTGATGAGTTTGCTTTTAAAAGCATTTAGTTTGAAGACTTTGGGGAGGTGGGCCAGTTCAAGGTCCAAGTTATCCTCATCGCAAATGCGAAAAGCTCTAGTGGCTAGTATTTTTAGGACACCAACTTTTTGGGAGGGGTGGTGATGGGAAGAGGCATGGAGGTATAGATCCGTGTGGGTGGCTTTCCTGAAGACTTTCTGACCTAAGGAACCATCAGGCTTTTTTAGGAGCAAAACATCAAGAAAAGGGAGTTGGTTATTGGTCTCCAACTCTTTGGTGAAGGTAATACTTTGGGCTAGGTTGTTAAGGTGCAAGTGAAAGGAAAGGGAGAGGAAAGGAGCTTGAGGTTGAGGGGAAGCTAGGGCTAGGTTGGGATAGATTCTCCTTTATTAATTTCTTACAATTTGCTATTTTTAACCAAACAATAATTTCTCTCTGATTTTATTTATTTTAGAATTTGCTATTTATTTCATTTACAACTAGACAAGATTCCTTTCTGATTTTATCTACTTTAGTATTATATATGTGTGTGTATGTGTGTGTGTATATATATATGACAACTTACAAATATTATCTATTTTATTTCCATTAACGCAACATTAAATTATATTAATTTATTTATATCTAGTTATAATTACATTTATTACTATTACTATTATTATTTATTAACTTAACTTTTAGAATAATATATTTTTCATAAACTAAATTTACATAAGGACATTTATATATTTATTTAACAAAAATGTTTCATAACTAATTATTTTATTTTAAGGCAACAATAACCAAAACAATACCAACAAAATAATCCAATTGCCAAACCATACTTGACTACTATGCAAGATCAGAAAGCAAGACCACCCCAACAATAACTGACTATCATGACCAAACCGACAACACTGACAGGGTGCACAACCGGATACTCATCCTCTTCAAGGATGATGGCTAAGATAGAGGACCATATGTTATCTCCATTCAATAGTTCCATTGTTTAAGGCACGCTCAGACCTATTAATTCAGGCAGAGTCGATGCCTAGTACTTGCAGCCTACACCAAACAACATGGTCGAACATGTATATATATGCAATCATGTAGTCATAGACACAGTGAAAGGAAGTTGTAGTGTAGTAGGGTACTCATGCATGAGTAATGCGACATTGTTCCTTTCACCCACATAGCAATTAGTTACTAAACGACTAAGTAAGAACCATCATCAGATAGTCACATGATACTCATAATACGATTGATCCACACAAAACATCATAACCTCCTATGATATAGAATTAGTCACATAAAACTCAATTCTAACATATGACAATGATAGTAAAATCAACATCATAATCACCTAAATGCAAGGCAATGTCAAAGCATGTGAATTATCAGTATTGTAACAAGGTTCATTGATAAAATATACTAACCTAAGTATTTTGATTATTGACATTCATCTTCATGCTCTTTAGTCTGACCACCTATACATCCAAGGTGAAACTAGAGGGGCACTACATCCTCCCCCCCTAAAACTTGACTTACTCCTGGAAGTCACAGACTAGGGTGGAAACATAACATATTAGTATTGAAATTTTCTATTATCAACATATGCCTCCATATTAAGCAATTGTTCATAAGACAAGTACAATCGTTCAATAAAGATAAGAAGAACATAAATTCCTTACCTTTAAGGCATATCATGGGATCTACTTATAACCAATCACACATATTTTGAGAATTTTATACGATTTAGAGAGTTGCATTCACATATTAACAAGGAAAAATACATCTCATCTCTTATTTCCACTAATTACCAACCATGCAAGTACAATTCTCCACAGAGTCCTCCCTTGAACATGCTATCAGAGGTTCGAAATAAACATGATAGAAACAACACTTAACATGAAACAGAGCCAACAGAAACAAACATTTAGAATAGCCACCATAGAAATTTTTAAAAATGCAAACCTAAGTGGGGAAATAATCAAATTCAATCTTAAGTCACAAAATGCCACCAGTTTTCAACAATAAATCAAGTATAAAGAAAAGAGTTTTGGTGACCACTCCTATCATAAGAGAGTTCAAAGAAAATAAATTCACTGTTATCCCACCCACAACACATGAAACAACTATCAAAAATTCCAAAACAACCAATATTACAAACAAATCTACATTACAGTGTGACTAATTTTAGCCACAAAAGGGAGTATTCGCTACACAACACCCCAAGACTCAAAGTCTAGAATGCGTTAGAGAATGTACACCAAACACATAGGCAACTAAATTTCTACATCTTCTTATCTAAGCAACTTTTATACAAGGATTTAAGGCAACACAGTCGCTACTTATTTATAAAAAAATTCTATCTTTAATGCAGTACAATTCCTGTTTGCCAAACTATGAACATATATAATTACTTCCTTATGTAAAAAGATACTTACAGAGGAAATGTATGATGTCACACACAAGAATAATTCAAAATTCTAATTGACTTACAATATCACATTCATGATCTCCTGGGTCCAACACACGCTCCAATTTGATCTCCTGCACACATTTCTTACACAGGCATACACAATGATAACTTTCATAAATCACAACAGAACATCCACATGAGGTCATGGCCAACTAAGAAATAGATATCAAATTATCAAGCAACCACACAAAGATACCCCACACACAACAACACCACATAATCCACATGACTCGTGATGCATGATGCCATCGAGTGATTAAATCATTCCAATACTTACACATACAATGCATTTAACATAGAGATGGTATGGTGCTTCTACACCCATAGCTAAACATAACCCCCAAGTATGATTACTTCACCAAACCAAGGAACACAAAACACCACTAGCCTTTCACAACACCCCACACAGAATGGGTACATGATATTCACATCACTAGAGGGGGCAAATATCACACTCCTAATTACATGCACTAACAGTAACCATGCTTCTTTCTTCTAAAGCACTAGAGACCATAAGAGGAACTCAAGGCCTCAACAAATCAACAAGCACTAACATTCAGGAAACATATATTGTCAGATATAACATCACATTTTCAGAAAAGAAGGAGAGATAACACATAGCAGACACAAATAAAACAAGGCATAAAGAATTTATTTCTTCCAGAATCAAAGAACAAGTCTATAAATTTATCAACTTTCTAATGTCATACTAAGGCACATAGGTGAGAGGTATTATTACCAACTCGCCACAAGGAGATAAATGCTTAACCTAGAGCAACAAAAACAATCTAGAGATCCGAGTGTTGCAACCTAGGCTCTGATACCAAATGTAATGCCCCGCCAAGGAACCTAGAGGATAACACAACTAAGATTACAAAAAGGTCAAATAATTTTTTTTTAAACGAAAGAAATAACAACAATCATATATTTATTCATAACATTTAAATTAAGCTTTATCCTCTAGGGTTGACAGCTGCATTACTAACAAACTAAAACAAGATCTAACCATCATTATGAATTAACTAACAAACACAGTTCAATCTAAATCTAATTGCATCAGATAAATAAACACATACAATTCCATATTAATTCATCAGATAAATAAGCATCAAGATCCTGCACATAGGATCACAAGTACATAAACAAGTTCCTTTACAAGAGAGTACAACATTACATTGTTTACAATATCGCTATCCAGATTACATTGGAGTACATACATCAAGATAATAGTACATGATTCAACTAATATACAAGAATGAAACATAATTAGAAGTATCTATCTCCTCAAGCTAGAGCAAGATTTGAAATCTGCCATACAAGGTACATCCTTCTCATGCACGAACAACATCAAGGAAAACCAATGGAGATAAAAGCACAACCACGCGACCATGTGGAACCCTAAGGTCAACCCCCCATGCTAGGAGATAAAAATAAGGTCCCACTAAGAAAACAATCAAGAAAGACAGTAGACTAACAGGTACAAGGACTACACATGACTCCAATACAACACGGGTTAATATGAACAACACAAATAACTCAAACATCACTTCCAGAGGCAATTACACCATAAAAAGGGAAAACACACTTAGGGAATGCTAGTCTACAGTAGGGAAGAGTGTCATCGCATAGTCCTAACATGGGTTATCCTGGAAGTCTCTCACCAGACGCTGATCCCCGTCCATGGGTTATCTTGGTTGTCCAGACACTAGCCCCCGTCTATGGTTATACTGGCAGTCTCTCACTAGACACCGGCCCCATAGGGTGACACATGCGGAACCAACATTCCTTTCATGAGGACAAGGAAGTTGATCTTGCCAACCATGGCCTTCTCATCCCATCCTTAGCCTGAATGAGCACTACAGACATGAGTGAGGCATCCAATTATCTTATTTAGTGTGGAAATTACCCAACCCTCTATATTTATTATTAAGTTATCACTAGATTAAATACTTCCAATGGGTTATCTTGGCAGCCGCTTTGGGCACCGGCCCCACATTCAAAGCCACTCCCCTACCTACATCTAGAAGACCCTATCCATAAAACAAGACAATTACCATCACAATGACAAGTAACATATACAATGCAAGGCATTTACCTTCTTGCATACAAAACATAATCACAGGGACCAATTCTTATATCCTTGTCTCAAAACATAAACCAAGCATGAACTATCACATTCTCATCATGATGCATTTACAACACAAAATACACATCATTTCACATCACACAAAGCAAGGCATTATCCATCTTGCATAGTCATCATAACCACATGAATAGGTACACTGAGAAAGGCATTATCCATCTTGCACATGTATCATACTAACATGAATAAGAGACAATATTTTAAGAATGCATTTCATTCAACTCATATGATGCACACATAGACAACCCCCACACAATCACACCCTCCTAGGCCTCTGAAAACAACTTCCCCAAATGACACAACACTTGACACCATTAAAACACAATGGTTTCACATAACATTCACTCTCAAAGCACATCATAAACTAATACCCTTCAACAATATTTTTAAGGAATGTAATATTAATCCAAGCATGATCAATCATCTAACAATTATAAAGTGAATCTATCTCAATACTATAGAACTATAACTTTCTAATCACCAGTAGCAGTTACAATATGATCATAATATATAAGTGTCCACGAGCAACAATATTTTAACTAATAATTCTCAAGACTTATGTTAATTTCATTTAATTAAAATGTTTGCGAACAAACTACAAATAACTCTAAGGCATACAAATTAAACACAACAATTATTTACACTATTTACACTGATGTAGATTTCATTAATAATCTAGACAATTGTAAATACTATTAAATATAACTGTATAAGAAAGGCTAAAAGCTTATAATATTAGAATGCTATAAATATCTTACACTAGATAGAATCATAAGATACAACACCTGAAGCTATAATGAAAGAACCTTGTTCTAAGGTTAGCTAGAGAGGAAAGGAATATAGAACAACAAAACATTCCTATAGATCTAACATCTTCATCAAATCTACCACACTTTTAACCACATGCATAGGATAGGATCAACACAAAATGAATTTGTTGAGAAGGCTTTAGAAGCTACCAATAATGCAAATTGTGAAAGCATAGATAGGGCACACAGACTGATTGGTAGAATGCCCCAAAGAGAGTCATATGATGGAAAACAATGATCATAGGATATGTACAAAATGAATTTATTGAAAAAAACTCAAAGAAACCCAGTTCGAAAATATAGAGTTATTGGTGACGCAACTAACTGTTTTAATGGAAACAAAATGGTGAGAGGTAGACAGTCACAAAATATTCATATCTTAGAAATGACAAACTGGGTATGGCTGATTTTTGGATATGATTTAGATATCTAGGCCGTGCACCATATATAAAAACATTAAAGAAACCCAGTTCGTAAAATTAAAGTTATGGCTAACGTAATAGACTTCAAAAATAGAGATGAAATTCGTGAGAGGTAGACAGTCACAAAATATTTTCTCAAAAATGTCAAACTGGGTATGTCTAATTTTTGGATATGATTTAGATATCTAGACCTTACACCATGTATAGAAACATTAGAGAAACCCAGTTCGTAAAAATAATGTTATGGCTAATGCAACAGACTAGGTTCAAAAAATGTAGAAGAGAATTCACGGAATATTTTATTAAATCTAATGCAACAATAAATCAAATTCATATCTCAGTCCATACCTGGAATATTACTTCTATCACATCTTCACAAAATTCTTAGCTTGGATCCATTTTCACCCAAGTCTTTTCTTCTGGAAACTATGGTTTATGGTGGTAAAAGAAAAATGGAAACTTCCTGAGAGAGATCTCCAAAAACATAAAACATATTCTCCATTTGAAAATGTACACTCCTCCCAAAATTATGTCTTGAGATTTCAAAATAAAGTTGAGCATGCATAACCACCCCATAATTTCTTCTAGAAGATTCTCCTTTATTACTTTCTTACAATTTGCTATTTTTAACCAAACAATACTTTCTCTCTGATTTTATTTATTTTAGAATTTGCTATTTATTTCATTTACAACTAGACAAGATTCCTTTATGATTTTATCTACTTTAGTATATATATATATATATGACAACTTGCAAATATTATCTATTTTATTGCCATTAATGCAACATTATAGTCTATTAATTAATTTATTTATCTCTAGTTACAATTACATTTATTACTATTATTATTACTATTTATTAACTTCTAAAATAATATATTTTTTATAAACTAAATTTACATAAGGACATTTATATATTTATTTAACAAAAATACTTCATAACTAATTATTTTATTTTAAGGCAACAATAACCAAAACAAAACCAAAAAAATAACTCAACTACCAAACCATAGCTGACTACTATGTAAGATTAGAAAGCAAGACCACCCCAACAATCACTGACTATCATAACCAAACTGACAACACTGACAGGGTGCACAACCAGATACTCATCCTCTTCAAGGATGATGGCTAAGCTAGGGGACCATATGTTATCTCCATTCAACAGTTCTATTGGTTAAGGTACCCTGTTAATTCAGGTGGAGTCGATGCCTGGTACCTGCAGCTTACACCAAACAATATGGCTGAACATGTATATATATATATATATATATGCAATCATGTAGTCATACATACAGTGAAAGGAAGTTGTAGTGTAGCAGGGTACTCATGCATGAGTAATGTGACACTATTCCTTTCACCCACACATCAAACATGTAATCACAACACACATAGCAATCAGTTACTGAACGACTAAGTAAAAACCATCATTAGATAGTCACATGATACTCATAATACGATTGATCCACACAAAACATAATAACCTCCTATGATACAGAATCAGTCGCATAAAACTCAATTCTAACATATGACAATCATAGTAAAATCAACATCATAATCACCTAAATGCAAGACAATGTCAGAGCATGTGAATTATTAGTATTGCAACAAGGTTCATTGATAAAATATACTAGCCTAAGTATTCTGATTATTTACATTCATCTTCATTCTCCTTAGTCCGACCACCTGTACATCCAAGGTGAAACTAGAGGGGCACTACAAATATTAAAATATATTTTATTTATTTATTCCTCTCCTCTTTTAATGTAAATTATTTTATTCCTAATGCATTTTGGAGGGAAAATTGAAATGTGAAGACATCTCAACTACCTCTCGAATGAGTTAATTTTAGGGCAAAATGCTTTGGGCTTATAAGAGAACTGTTGGGCTCTCATTTTGGTTGTTGAAGATTTTGTGAATTTTTGGAGAGTGAATGAAATACAAGTTCTGCTGGGTTGTCTCATCTCTTGTCTTGTAAGTTTATGAGTTATATGTTGAATGTATTCCTGCATGGATTTTATCAGTTTCATGTTGATTTAAATGAGTAATGCTTAATGCATGTATTCTATTATCTGTCTCCATGTTGTGTATATTCTTTTTCTGAATCAAGATAACTAAGGGTTGTTTAAGATTCTAGAATATAGGCTTACTGTGTTGCATGCTTAATCTTCTACTTCTGTTCAAGGAATGGATTAAATGTTTTGGGTTAAGTATGGGGAAGGATATATTGCAATAAGGATGTTTGTAAGTAGAGTTAACTGAATACTCTTTCCTGAGTAGTGTTTGTAAGGCAAATACTAATAAAGCCCCTTAAAACTTGATTATTATTCAAAAGTTTATGCAAATCAATCACATATATATGTCTTTTTGACTCCATGCCCTAAGATAAGCACCGATTAGTTCTGGTATTGAGTTTATGATTCAAAGCCCAAGTTTTAGAGCCAAACACATAAAGCAAAAACTGAACAACATCTTTAAACATATAGGACTTTAGGAGTAGTTTAGGTTTCAAATCCTCTGGTTCACAACTAAATATACAGCCCAAAGCGAGCCCCTTTGCACTTATCTCATAGTTTTGGTCTGTATTAGAGAGGATTTATTTACTTTATATCAATATCCTAGCAAGTTCATAGATTTATCCCATGGATGTTGAATAGGGAATACCCCCTAGGTCTTGTAGAGCCTAAAGAAGGAGAGGAGACATTTAGAGTCTCTCTCATGTACTGTTGGCCTCTGACCTGAGTATCATGTTGATAAGTGATGGCTACCTTGTAGGGAGACTTAGGAAACATTCAATTGGAAAAACCCAATAGGACTAATGAATATTAAGGTGAAGAATACACAAATAAAGAAATAAAATTGATAAGTATAATGAAAAATAATGGCTTTCTCATAGATGATGATATAACACCAAATATGAATTGTGGAATCTTAGGTGTTAAACAAAAATAAGTACTTGATATAATTATGACACACTATCATCAATGTCAAAATACTTGGTCATTAAGCATGATAATTCAAGGACCAAAAGTAATAAAAAAATCATAGCCAATTGGTGTCATTCACCAAGCTCTTCAAGGTGCAACAATCCTAGAGTGTTCACTTCTATTACTTGCACAAATTGGAGTTGCAACATTTAATATTGGAGCCTCAACCATTCATTCACAACTTTAAATCCTAACATAGATTTTAGTGAATTAGAGGCAACAAGACTTACAACTTCCCAATAATAGATCCACCAAATAAAATACATATTGAATAAGGAAATTAGTTTCAATGGAAAAAAAATTCTACAAAACATAGACTCAATTTTGTAAAACATTTCTTGAAATGCAAACTTGAGTTTTGGAGGTATATCTGATGCAAGAGAATATCTATGTGTAGAGGCCATCTTCCATCAACCAAAAATATTTGATTTTAGTTCATTTATTTGTTTTCTATTTTTTAGTTGTCATTTAGTTGCAAAAGAAGACATAATATTTTCCTATGGTTTGAGATTGTTTTGATGTCATATCTTTGTTTTAGAAGAAATAGATCACTTTAGAGGCATAATTTGGTTTTTGAACATCTACTAGACTAAAAAACTTTCATAACTATAAATTTTAAGGTGCTTACACCAAGTTATTCAAAGTTTATGATTGGAATGTGGTAAGTTCAAGATCATGATGGGCCAAATAGTGGCAATATCAAACAAATCTTACTACATGAAAAAGTGCTAACATTTAGATATATTTAGATTTAGATAGAAAAAGTGTTAATATTTCTAGCTCATATATGGATTCCATCAAAAAATTCAATGGTATTACCTTAGATTTAGGAAAGTAGGAGTCCTAAAACTTTACAAAGAAACTTGTAAAACTACTTGTTTAGTCTTATCCTAAAATATTCCATAAATTCATACTTGAAATTAACAGATTTTTTTGTAACTAAATTTAACAAAACAAAAAGGGTTTGTAGAGGAAACTATCAAGATTCTAAAAATATAATATATGCATCATATAATTTTAATAGTAATTATTATTAAATTTTTACATACACTATGTCTGATTTCCTAATTAATATACATATGGAAAAATATTTATAACTTTCAAACTATTTATCATTTTTTAATTGAAAAGATGTTTCACATTCTAGGCTTTATTGGCTATAGGTTTTTCTAAAAAATTGAATTTCATATTTTCTTGACTAAGTTAGGTTGGACAATTTTTTTTTAATATTTTAAAAAAGTCATAGTAAAAAAATCATAAATAATTATTTATTTATTAAAAAATTCAAAAACATATGCTTCACATTGGCTTAGGCGTCCTTTACTTAAATTCAAATTTTGGAGGAAAAATATTGTATTTTTCTCATATACTCAAGTTGGCTAGAATGACACCTACATTTTTATGTTTTTCTAAAAAAAAAGTAGTGTCTCATTGAAATATCTAATATGCACAAAATAATTTAAATTTTTTAAAAAGTAGTAGCCCATAAACTACATTCAATTTCCTACAATTTTTATTACTATCTTATTTTCACATTATGTAGGTAATTCATTCATTTTTTGATGTGAAGTTACTTAAGTTTGTTTTTTAATATTTTCATTGCCACTTAAGGGTGTTGCTTGGCCCATCATGATCCTACACTCACCAAAATAAATATGTGTGAAGATCCATTAGACACAAGAGGATGTGCATTTAGAACCACATGGGGATTCCTTGTTCTATTATCAGTACGTGGATATAGAACTTGTTAAACACTAGTTGACTACACATTTCATGTGTCCTAGAGGTTCGTGCCACCTTATAGCCAACACATATCACATTCAAGGCTTGGGATTTCTATATAAACATAGCTTACGATTTATTGAAGAATTCATCAAGGAAGAATCCAACATGAGAGTGAGGAAATGAAGTCTAAGAGGAAGAGTGCAAGCATGAGGATGAGTGTCTGAATCAAAATTTGATATTAAGAATGGAGATGTTGATAGTGTAGCATGTCAGAATGTAATATGTTTATTTTGAGTAGTTTTCATGTTAGTAATCAAATAGCTATAGCCTAGCATGTAGGACACCCATTGTAGAAAGTTGTACATTGAAATTTGTGAAATTGAAATAAAATTTATGTTGTTTTATGAAATTATACTGTGTTTGTTGTGTTGTTTGTTTTGGTTGCATGGTTGCACAATTCTTTATTAGATGCTTTGTCCATGACTACATCAAGTGGTATTAGAGGATATGGTTTAGAATTTTGAGGGTTGAAGAGAGTGAAAGATGAAGATTGTGTTTTCTAAACTAACATAGTTTGTGAAGGTCTTGTGGATAGATTATTGATCATGTGGAAGTCGCAAGGGTTTGTAAGTAGGTTGTTAAAATCTAAGATAGGCCATAAGAAGTTGGTAAATAGAGAATCAATTATGAGGTAGTTTAAAGGGTTGAAGAGAGTCAAAGACGAAGATTGTGTTTTCCAAACTAACATAGTTTGTGAGGGTCTCATGGATAGATTATTGATTGTCAGCAAGTTGCAAGGGAATGCAAGTAGATTGCCAAAATCTAAGGTAGGCCATAAGATGGTAAATAGAGCATCAATTATGAGGTAGTTTATAGGATGATTATGGACAAACCATCAATCCAAGGTATTTTACATTAGACTCAATATGTTGCCAAAGAGAGGGTGTGGTATTGTCAATATTGCTGGGAGGATGGAAGAGATGTGCGAGATGATGAAATCTATGCAAAACTAAATGAATGCCTTTGAACAAGACCATAGAAGAAACACTAACCCTAGGGCTAAGCATAGTAATGAAGAACAAGAAGAAAACTTTGTTGACTAGAATGAAAGTGAAGAAGGAGACAAGGAAGAAAGGATGTTGAGAGTCATATCAGGTATTGGTAAGAGAACTAGAGTATACAATCCTAATTATTTTGGTAATTTAAACCTTAACAATTGATAGATTGGATAAATAATTTAGAAGAGCATTTTGAGTATGAGGATATTGCTAATACAATTAGAGTGAAATTTTCTAAGACTAAATTGAAAGGCCATGCTAACATTTGGTAAAAAGAGGTTTTGTTAGAGAGGAATAAGAAAAGTGGGATAGGATGGTAGAGAAGCTGAAGTCCAAGTTCATTCCTATAAATTATTAGATAGAGCTATTAAAGGAATTACATAATCTGAGACAAAAAAACATTACTATGAAATAATATAGTAAGGATTACTATAGGATAACAATCTAATCTAGACATCATGAGGAAGGATATGAGAAAGTAATAAAGTATATCGATGGTTTGAGGGAATCTATTTAGGAAGAGTTAGGCATGTGGAACATCCACACAATAGAAGAATCTTATTGATTAGCCCTCACTATAGAAGGAAATTGAAATCAAAGACTAGAAGAGATGTAGAACAAATAAAAGGAGAAAGAAGAGAGATTCTAGAGCTATAGGATGAGATGTGGTAATAAAAGATCATAAGGGGTCAAGGGAGAAGTATCCTATATTGCAATGAAGGAGGAAGCTAAAATACCCATTGTAGAGATAGGGAATCTAATTATTCTTACCAAAGTGACCAAAGAGATGACAACTTGATACCTGTTACTAAATTATGTTCACACCAAATTTAGCAGGGCCTAGATTGTAGTTGTCAAAAAAATAGATAAAAGAATTTTTTTAAAGTGAATGATCACTCAGCTGAATGCCTGATATCTTGGCAAGAGAACAATAAAGGATCATTTATCAGGATAATGTGACAGTCCAATCAAAATTGTCAAACTATCCTGATAAATGAAATTGGTCTAATGACAAGAGAATAGACATTCAAGGAATGACAATTATCTAACTTGTTTTATCTTTTAGTTATGATGTGGTTGAATTATTCAAATATCACAGTTTAGTGTGAAGGAAAGGTATTTATATAAACTGTCATTTCATCATCATGTTTTAAACATATGTTTCAAGTCAGTTTCAATTGTTCTATCCTATGCATTTGATTCAGAAAGCAAACATACATAAATCAGTGCATAAGGTAAAATAACTGATTATATTCAAGAGAATGTTTAAATATGTCCCACACAAGCCATGGGAATGACTAAACTAAGCCAATGCAAACATTATGCAAGCTATACATTTGATGATAAAGAGAAGGAAAATAACACATGAGGAAAGTGGATATCCCTCATTTCCCTATCAAAGGTTGATTCTCCTAACTGGAAGCTTGGTCTTCATGTCTTCATCTTCTTGCTCCTGATCAAGGTGGTGGACCTGCAAGGTTAGAGAAATGTTTTGTTAGAAGCTCTAGATATACAAATTCATCATATGCTTTATCAATAGACATATAAACTTGTAGTCATTATACATTAATGAACATGGATCAAAATCAGACATGTGCAATCCATCATATCATCATGAGAGAGTTCAATCAGCTTCCAAATGTATGTTTTTATGCTAACTAGTTTGTTCACTGTGCAGGTATAGGAAAAGTTATGCTGTTGATTTGAAGATATTAAAGCATGTGGAGAAAATGGACTCCCATAAGGGTTGAGCCCAGCATGCTCAAAGTAATGCCATTGTGCCTAGATATTCAATTGAATAGACAAATAGCGGTTTTACATCATGTTCCTATTATGCCACAAATCATATCTCATCAATGATCAAAGTGCAAGAGAAGATAGAATGAAACATGACCTTATGTTTTTGCAAAGAAGAGATACAGGCCACAAGTCTATATTTTTTTGAAACTCTTAAATCAACAGGAGTAGTTTCCATGAAGGAGATAGATACACGAAAAGAGAGGAGCTATAGGCCCTGGCTAGAAAGAGGGTTTTCTTAAAGAAAAATGCAAACCCATAAAATATTTTTCAAACCCTTGTGATTTTTTCATGTCTACAGAAGGTTCATTTCTTCTTTCTTCCCAAAATGAACTAGAATATCTTTTCAAAAGTAACACAATCTACACTTTTCCATGGGTCATTTTCTTTCTTAAATAAAACAAAGGTAGATGCATACAGTAGTCATGGCCGTGACCAGGAAGGAGTTTTCTTCAAGAAAATAATAGACCCATATTATTTTTTGTTCAAAGCCCTTTTCATATCAAAAAATATAGTCAAAGAGCCCAAATGACAAGATAGAATGAAACATTACCTTAAGTTTTTGCAAAGAAGAAGAGCTATAGGCCGCAAGTCTGTATTTTGTTTTAAACTCTTAAATCAATAGGAGCAGTCGCCGTGAAAGAAGTAATACAGAGAGAAAAAGAAGATACAGTAAGAGGTTGAAGCATGAAATAAAATGTAGAGTATATTATCATAGAAGATACGGCCTATAGGCCTTTTTTCTACAAAAGAAACTCAATAAAAGTCTTCAAACTATCATAGAGAACTTACCTTCCATTTTCCTGTCAAAAATGTAGAATAAATACATCAAGAAAGCCTTCAAAAAGTTGCAGGAAGACAAGAAAATGTTATCAAACCCTAGCCAAGCATGGTGGTGGCAGAAGGAGCTTGAATGGATAGCAAAAACAAAATGATGAGTTTAGGGTTTGTGATCCCTTTTTGGTCTATAGTCAATGTCCATTTTTCACATTTCTTTTCTGACTTTCAAAACAAAATCATTACCATATAGTCTCCACCATGGTAAAGACTTGAGAAGTCTTTAGACCTAATGATGAAACCTTTTATGCCACAGGGGCTTGTGAAGGCAGTCAAATTACTGCTTTTTATTCTTTGCAAAAGTCAAAAATAGATAATGTAAAAATAAGGCCGAATGCCTTATATGTTTTTCAAAGACATGATGTTAGTAAAGTCAAACAAAGGAATGATTCAAAAGCATGGAGTATAAAATGCATGGAGAGATAAGGTAATGATATATGTTACAGCATATGGTGGAATGTGAAGTCAAGGGTGGCATATGCATGTGATCCATAATGCATGTATTTACATGGGAGACATAAGGGTTCTTTCATGTATCAAGGAAATGAAATAATACATGATGATAATATGCATTATGTAAGGAGTAGTAAGGTGTTGTGATGAATTAATCATGTATGCATGGGAATTATAAGGTTGTAATAGTTGCATATATTATTCACAAATGCATAATGTAATTTTTTGCACGAGGATATCTATTTGGTGCATGTGAGGCATAAGGAGGAAGATATTCTTTATCTTTTGCATGTATGGTGACCTAGCTTTTCTTGGCATCATTATTAATACAATTATGCAAGTCATGTAAATCCAAAGGGAGAGATAAGGTGTTGTTTTCTCTTCATCCAAATTTGCATGTTTTTACAACTCAAGATAAATGTAAACAAAGAATAAAGTAATGTATTTATAAATTACTTTATTATTCTGTCACAAGTTGTAAAATCAAATAGATAGAACAAAATGTAACTCATAATAAAGTAAAATTATCTTAAATTACTTTATTCCTTGCCCACATCACTTGCATTCCAAAATCATGCAAAATTGGAAGAGTGGAGTTAGCTAAAGACTTTTGAGTTCATTGCATGGCTCTTGTGGTCAATTTTGGAGAGATTGGTCAACTTTTTTGTCAAACACATGGAGGAGAGTAGTTTTGAGCTATTTTTGCTCATTTTGGGACAGTTATAGCCCTTATTTTTAGGGATTTTCTTGTTTTCTTGTGGATCAAATTTTGAGAGCTTATTTTTAGAGGCAATTGACTACAATTGACCTTTGTAGGTCTCTTGGAGAGAGCAGATTATATATTGTAAGAAAAACTTAGGTTTTTCTAGTTCTTGCCTTTTTTTCTCTTTACACTTTGAGAGAGAATGAAGGTTTTGTAACTCATTTATTGTAGATTTATAGAGATTACAGCAGGTTACAGGTTCTATACTTTGTCTTTTTATGTAATTATTTCCTTTATTTTTCAATTGAATCAAGTGTCTACCTTTCCATTAATACAACTTTTGTGAATTATTTGATGATATTTTATTGTGTTTAAACATCAAAACCTTTAAAATCATTGTCTCATTTGTACTTGCATGTGTTAGATAGCATTGAAAATCATAGGTCTTAGGCTGTACAATTGGAGAAATTTCCTTTTTGTTGTGAAAAACCCTTTTGCTTCAAGAAAAAAATCTTTCCAGCCTCCCTTAGAATTATTTTTGTGGTCAAATTGCTGAAAATGGTTTGTGTGGATAGATTTTTTGAGATTTATTATGAGTTAGATTGCCAAGTTTTCAATCAATTTTAGGTGCATCACCATATTTTATATTACAGTTTTAGTGCTTTTAGAAGACCTTTTTAACCCTTTTCCACACCAAAGTCATATATCCAATTGAATATTTTAAGGGAACCAGCCCATAATCTAGAGGTTCAAACTCACCATAGGTCACCCATAGCTTGAGTTTGATCGCATGTTGCATAGGATTGTTGAGCCTCACAGCTCTGCATAACAGGTGCAATCCTACTCGTCAACAATACCAACATTAGAGGAAGAGATATCGGTAAATACTACCATAAAGATGAGGAGGGCACTAATGAGAACAAAAAATATGGATATTAGGGTAGAGGAGGATATGGGAAGAATGATAAGATCTTTCAGGGGAACCCATTTCAAGTGTGGTGAAGATAGACAGATAATTTGAGTGCCAAGGAAAGGGAATAAAATAGCATAAGGATCACATTTATGGATGAGAGTTCAATTAGTTTAGAAAGGGACCCAAAACATGAAGAATCATTTGTCTTGAGGAGAGCATTGAGTTGTGACAGTAGAAGAGAATCAACATAGAGGAAGAGTTTGTATATGAATAGATGCAAAGAAGAAGGTAAATATTGCAATATTATTGTGGATAGTGGTAGTATAGACAACCTAGTATCTAAAGAAATGGTCAACACATTAGGATTGAAGAGATTGAAGCATCTGTGCCAATATATGATTGGCTGGTTGTAGTAGGGAGATAAAATACTGGTGGAAGAATGATATTTGCTAAGATTCAAGCTAGGAGTATACTATAATGAGGTGCTTTGTGACCTTGTGCCAATGGATGTATGTAATCTATTATTAAGAATACCTTAGAAATTTGATAGAAGTGTTGTATATGATGGGAGAGCCAACACATACATAATTTGGATGGATGAAAAAAAAACACAAGTTGATTCTATTGAATGAGACTCAAGAGTAGTTTTGTAATAGTGTTTGAGATTATGTTGAAGATGAAAAGTATGTATTGATTCCAAGGATTTGTGATGCCACAAGCCAATCAAATGGTACCACAAATATAGAGGAGATACCATGGTAGATGGAATGTAGGAGTAGCGGTCACTAAAGAGGAACTCATCTAGAGAGAAAGACATATGAGGAGTTGTATATAGGAGCATGTACTAGTGGAAGATAGAGCAAGAAGTAGTATAAAGGAGTGTGTGGTAGCAAATAATTGGCAAAAACAAGTGAATGATAGATGTAGGAAACGATTTGATGCAGGTAGAAGAGGTAAGAGGATTATGAATCAAAGAAAGCCAAGAGGATGTGGCATAGAAGATAACTAGTGGAACAGAGAACCACAACAAAAAAAGAGGAGGCTCAAGATGAGATGATGAGTTAAGTAGAGGAAGGGAGCACACAAGATAGAACACTTGAGGCATACCTAAAAATATGGAAATAACAAGTTGACAAAGTTGTAGGTTGGAAATCCTAGGCAAGGGTAGACCATCTTAGAAAATGAAGCTCATTTTTTAACTAACCATAGGTGTTTGATGTAGGAGCATCCCTAGGTGGAGAGGTTCTATCTATCCCAGTTAATGGGATCCACCTCAAGCATTACCTCTGAGGATAAGTACTACTTTTGTATCATAGTAGAGTAGTGTTACAGTTAATAAGTGATTCATGCACATTCTTTTTAGTTATTTTGTTTCGCTAAGTACTGCTGCATAGTTTGTTGGCCATCAGGGCCTATTAGTTTGCTTTCAGTTTAGTTTGTTTTCAATTTTTCTGTTGTTGTTCAAACTGGTAGGAGAGATGAATTGCAGTGTTTTCTAAGTTTGAGATGAGAAGATTATGACTCAATGCCCAATGGATTTTCAAGGCAACTGATCCGATGCTTAGTAGGCAAGCATATAGTAGAAGTCGCCAGAAATGTTACCATTTTTCACTTACAGCTCAAATTGGTGGAGATGGTACAACAAATTCATTTTTTAGAGTGAAGGTTAACATTCTTCTGTTATAAGTTATTTGCATAGTTGTTTGTGTTTCAGTGATATTTCAATTCAGTTGTTCAAGAAAAGAAAAGCTTTTTAGATCATTCATTGCATTACAAAATGTTTATAGGAGAGATAAGTATTTCATTCACTACAATGATTATTCATTTACAAATGAGATACATAAAAGGATAAACATTGCATTGAAAGAAATCATGATAGATCAAATGTCCCACACAAGCCGTGGGTATAGCTGAATAAATGCAAATATAAGAAAAATACTATGTATCTAAGGATAAGGAAGAGAAAGTCATAGCCATCATTGCCTTGTAAGTCTTCAATCTCTGAGGTTGTCATCCTACCTCTGCTCCCAATCTTCGACAAGAACCTACAAAAATGTGGAAAGTTCCTATTAGAGCTTCGATTATGAGATCTCAATATGTCCTATCAAAAGAGGCATAACACTTTGGCTATAATGCACTGATCAAATGAACTTCACTCACATGTAAGAAGAACTGAAAAGAAATAGTCATGAAACTTCATTGTTTTTATTCTAATATGTTTGTTTCATGTGCAGGTATAGGACAAGTCAAGTAGCTGATTGAAGACATAACAACATGTGTTACAAAATGGGCTCCCACAAGGGTTGAACCTAGCATGCTGGTTCCACTTAATCTCAAAAGGGATGGAATGAAAAAGAAAGATCATTATTCACATTGCTTTAATTGCATGACAAACTAAAGGAGTATCAAAGCAATCAAATGCATTGGTTTCTAGTTCAGAACACCCTCATGATTGTAGTTCAAGAAATGAAGTGAATGTTAGAATTAGGTAAACAACTGAGAGGGGGGGTGAATCAGTTGTCCCACAATATTAACCTTTTCTAATTTTGATCTTCTTTTTCAACTTACAAATAGATTAATGATGTAAACACTAAAGCATGAATCAACAACGCATGAGCAGAAATAAAATGAACACACATAACACTAGAATTTTTATGTGGAAACCCACTTAAGGGAAACCACGGTGGGGGTTAACCCACAAAATTTGTACCCTATTAAAAGTACTTAAAAGAAATGGGAACGCACTTGCCTTCGGGCTCACTAGAGCTCACTGTTGAAAGAGACTCATTGCCTACAGGAGGCTCACTGCCTACAAGATTTTATGTTTAATACAGAAAGAATGAATTGAGAAATAGCATCATCTTCATGCCTAGTTTAGTCCCATTAAAAGATCACAAAACTTCTGCTCTACCCCCAAACACTTCTTCATTATCTCATCATACTTTACTACTCTTGTTTTTCTTCTTGTCTTCTCTGCTCTACCTCTGTATCTTTCTTAAGATTTTATCATTTTTGCACACCTAGATTTTTACCAGTTGATCACAAGTATTTATATGTTTCATCAACCTTGGAATTAATCATCAAGGTCAGCACTACAAACATCTGACTTAATGCAAATCATTATACTGTCGGCCAAACATAGCTGAGACTTGAATCTTCCTCAACCAACACACCACACTTCATAAAACTTCTCTTAGATTGTCCGCAACATGCACAAAGCATCCAGTAGGCCAAACTGGAATGAACAGCAACACTCAAGACGAAATCTTCAATCACAAGCTTAATTCTTAATATGGACCATCAACACAATAGGTATAGGATCCAGAGACCACCACAAGCACAATGAAATCGTCAAGAACAACTGCATCACTTTAGATCACCAAAATCACTTGCATCTTCATACTGAAACTCAAGAACACTGACTACCATAACTGTCACACTAGAAAGGTTTTTTGTGGACCTCCAAACCATGAACCACTTGAGTTAAGGATAAACATCAATATTCCAAATGTTCTTCTAGAACTGCAGACTATAATATTTCAATGCGAAGCAATCTAGACCAACTAACTGTCACTCTATTTCCTCTGAACAACTGAAAAACTCAGTTCTACTCAGAAGGTCATAAATTTACCAATACTTACTACAGACCTCTCAAATCTTGACTGAAGCAACTACAGACAATCCTTGACAAACCCTTTAATCCGCAGACTTTGATCTTCATCTTAGTGGGAATGCAAAGCAATCTACTTTACTGAATTGCATTGTCTTCACTGTTTCTAACAATGAGATATATGACTCACTTGTTCCTTTTGGAGAGGCTAATTTTCTCAATATCCTTAGTATTCCAGTCTTCTAAATAGGAAATAGATTAGGATACAGTTGACACCAATGGAAACAAGAGTATGTTGACATCAATGACAACATTGATTAGGCACATATTTGCAACAATCTCCCCCTTTGTCATTGATGACAACATATGATGTGAAAAACTGATTCAACCATCACGACAAGAACTTCTCCCCCTTTCTCTTAACACACTGCAACCATTTTTATTTACACCTCCCCATTTCACCAGCAATTATTTACTTCCAAGTTTTTCACATGACTTCTCTCCCCCTTTGACATTAATGGCAAAGGGCACATATTTGCAATCATCTCTCCCTCTTCTTGTTCTTTAGATCAAATCAGACTAAATTGACTACTCCCCCTAAGTAGTAGCCCCTTAACATCAATTCGGATCACAAAATATGACTGTGGATTCCACCGGACTGATGCACCCTAGTGCATCTTAATTCTGATTAGGAGGGGTAATAACCCCTAGATTCCCTCTGAGCTACTAAAAAGTATCCTTAGGTAGAGGCTTAGTGAAATTATCTACAATCTGATCCTTTGAAGAAACAAACTCCATTTTGACTTCATTCTTATTTACCTTCTCTCTTAGGAAGTGAAACTTAATGGATATGTGCTTTGTCTTTGAATGCAACACTGGATTCTTTCAGATGTTTATTGCACTTGAATTATCACAGAAGATTGTAACAGGCTCTCCAAACACAATTATGATATCCTTCAACATTTGCTTCATCCACAAGAATTGAGTACAATTAATTGCTGTTGCTAGATATACTCTGCCTTTGCAGTAGACAGAGATATTGCCTCTTGCTTTTTGCTCAACCAAGAAACCAATCTCTTTCCCAAGAAGAATGCACCACCACTAGTACTTTTCATGTCATCCACATCTCCTACCCAATCAGCATCTATGTATGCATGAAGAGAGAAGTCATTATTCTTAGGATACCATAAGCCATACTTAGATGTCTCCTTTGAATATCTAAAAATTCTTTTGACTACTACAACATGAGATTCTCTAGGATCAAGTTGAAATCTAGCAACAAGTCCAACTGCATTCATAATAGCAGGTCTAGTTTGAGTCAGATAAAGTAGTCCTCCAATAATTGATCTATACCTTTCCCAATCTGTCTTAGGGGAATCATCATCCTTATTCAACTTGCATCCAGTTACTATAGGAGTACTTATTGGTTTTGAATCCTCCATTCCAAACTTTTTCAATATTTCTCTCACATACTTAGACTGAGATATGAAGATACCTTTGTCTGATTGGTGATTTGCAGTCTTGAAAAGAAATTCATTTCACCAAACATAGACATCTCAAATTTATTTTGTATCTGATCAGAAAATTTCTTACACATGCTCCCATTTCCACCAAAGATGATATCATCCACAAATACCTCAACAATCAAGATGTGCTCATGACCAATTTTGAAACAAAGATTACTATAAGTTGTGCCTTTGCTAAATCCTAGCTTAAGTAGATACTTATCTAATCTTGCATACCAGGCTCTTGGCGCTTGTTTAAGTCCATAAAAATCTTTCCTCAATTTGCATACCATATCTTCTTTATTAGACAACTGAAATCCTTCCAGTTGTTCAATGTAGACTTCTTCTTCTAGATCTCCATTCAGGAATGCTGACTTGACATCCATTTGGTAAACTTTGAAATCTTTGAAAGTAGCAAAGGCAAGAAATAATTTGACTACTTCTATTCTTTCCATTGGAGCAAAAGTTTCTTCAAAATCAATTCCTTCTACCTGAGAATATGCTTTGCACACCAATCTTGCTTTGTTTCTCACAACTTCACCATCTTCATTTAGTTTATTCTAGAAGACCCATTTAGTTCCAATCACATTTTTGTCTTCAGGTCTAAGAATAAGATCCCAAGTGTGATTATTTTCAATTTGCATTAATTCTTCTTCCATTGCTTTTACCCAATTTTCATCATGGCAAGCTTCACTTACTATTTTTGGTTCAATCTTTGAAATCAAACAAATCTCCTCTTCTTCAGCAATTCTTCTTCTAATTCGAACACCTTTATTTCTATCTCCTATATTTTTATCTTCAAAATGATTTAGCCTTACATACTTGGGAGTTTTGGGATTTTCTTGAACTTTTGATTCTTGAACTTGTTCCTCATCATCTGCACTAGCTTCTTGAATTTCTAGATTTTCTGGAGCAGTCTGAGTTTGAACTTCTTTTCCATTATTTGGACTCTCATCATCTGATTCATATCCATTGAACCTGGAAGGTCCTTCTTTGCTTTCATCAACCTTGACATTAGCACTTTCAATAATCTTTTTCAATCTCTTGTTAAAGCACCAGTATGCCTTGCTTTGAGTAGAGTAACCCAAAAATATTCCTTCATCACTTCTTGCATCAAACTTGCCTAGATCCCAAAAACTCTAAAATATTTCACTGTAGGAGGATCACCAAACCATAGTTCATAAGGTGTCTTACCAGAATTGCCTTTGATATGCACCTGATTAAGAGTGTAAACAAAAGTACTCACACCTTCTCTCCAACAGACTTGTGGAACATTTGCTTCCATCAGCATGGTCCTAGAAGCTTCTTGAATGGTCAAGTTCTTTTTTTCCACAAATCCATTCTACTGAGGAGTCCTAGGAGTAGATAACTATCTTTTAATTCCATTATTTTCATAGAATGTATCAAACTCACCTAAGATAAACTCTCCACCTTTGTCAGATCTCAGACACTTTATCTTCACACCAATCACATTCTCCACCATAACCTTGAACACCTTGAATTTGTCAAGAGCTTCTAATTTTTCTTTCAAGAC
Organism: Cunninghamia lanceolata; assembly: GCA_027924645.1. Taxonomy (NCBI): domain Eukaryota; kingdom Viridiplantae; phylum Streptophyta; class Pinopsida; order Cupressales; family Cupressaceae; genus Cunninghamia; species Cunninghamia lanceolata. Next base: position 4,686,797 of record BSBN01001005.1, read on the forward strand.
GATTACCCACATCATCCAGGAGTAATCATCAATCAGCAACATAAAATATTTGTCTCCGTGCACATTCCTAATTCTAGCAGGACCACATAGATCAGTATGCACAAGTTCAAACAATCCACTTGAATTTTGTTCTTTTCTCTTGAATGTAGTTCTACTCTGTTTACCCAGCTCACATTCTCTACACATGTTATTAGTAGGTTTCACAAGTTTTACAAGATCTCTTACAACATGAGTAGAACTTATCCTGACAATGTTGTCAAAGTTCACATGACACATTCTCCTATGCCATAACCAACTCTGATCAATCTGAGCAATCAAGCGATTCTTACCAGAACTACTTAAATGAAAGATGTTACCTCTAGTCTGAGTACCAGATGTAATTTCAGTTCTGGAACTTTCAAAGATTTTGCATTTTCCATTCTTGAATCAGAAATCATAACCCTTGTCGACCAATTGTCCAACACTAAGAAGATTATGCTTCAATCTTTCCACATACAAAACATCATTAGTTTTATTCTTACCATCAAAAGAGATGGATCCTTTGCCACGGATTCTACTAGCTGAGTTGTTTCCAAACTTCACAATTCCACCTTCATATCTTTCCAAACTTAAAACTTAATTTTATCACTGATCATATGATGAGAACATCCACTGTCAATCACCCATTCATCATTTTCTTGAATCTGAGTAGCTAAAGAACTTTCCACATTCACACAGCCAGTAGATTCAGTAGACACCGGATCTTCTTCCTTGATAGCAATGAACACCTAGTCATTTTTAGAGGGACTTCCTTTATCAGATTCATCATCTGTGACTCCTTCAGCTTCTTGGACATAGTATCATTTCTTCTGATCACTAGGTCTATTAGGGTTTGGTTTTGAAACCCTCTCTGGACATCTTGAAGCAAAATGACCAATCTTATTGCAAGCAAAACATTTGAAAGGCAACATTCCTTCATATTTATCGGATCCTCTTGGTAATATTTTGGCAATAAGGGTTTCAAGTTGTTCAAGCCCAGATTCATCTTCATCAAGCTCCTTTCTTTCCTTTTCATATCTGGTTGATCTTCTTGAAGAGATTTCACTAGGATCAAATCTTTGTTTTCCAAAAACATTGGCATTGAATGCATATTCTGATTTAGGAAGAGGATCACCAAACTCACTCAATTCAAATGCTGAAATCTTACCAACCAACTGATCTCTTGACAGTCCCGATCTCCTCAATAGAAGCAACCTTATGTTTTTATGAATCAGGTAAGGATCTGAGTACTTTTGCAACAATCTCTGATTCTTCCAATTTTCCACCAACACACCTGATACCATACACAAGTTCAGTTAGCTTCTGCATGTAGGAAGTGATGTTTTCATCTTCACTCATCCTTAAACTTTCATATCTACCTCTCCGACTTTATAACTTAGCACATTTGACATATTCATCACCTTTAGGTTTTCCAATTTCTTCTAGATTTCATGAGCAGTTTTCAATTCAAAGACATTTGTCATTTCTGTATCAGTCAGGAAACTCAACAAGGCTTCTTTAGCTCAAATATTATTTTCAACATCTTTGAGTTCATCTAGAGTTGAAGGACCTTTCTCCAGAGGCTTATACTTATCCTTAGTTATCAACCAATAAGCATCACCCATGCATTGCAAATGCTACTCCATGCGACTCTTCCAAAGAGAGTAATTTGTTCCATCAAATCTTAGACTATCCTTCTTGCAAGTCGACTCCTGGATCTCCTCAAGTGGTCAAGCTTCTTTCAGAGGAACTGGCTCTGATACCAACTGTTGGAATTAGGTCAGAAAACTAAGAGGGGGGTGAATCGGTTGTCCCACAATATTAACCTTTTCTAATTTTGATCATCTTTCTCAACTTACAAACAGATTAATGGTGTAAACATTAAAGCATGAATCAACAATGCATGAGCAAAAACAAATTGAACACACATAACACCAAAATTTTTACGTGGAAACCTAGTTACTTGGGAAAACTATGGTGGGGATTAACCCACAAAATTCGTACCCTATTAAAAGTACTTAAAAGAAATGGGAAGACACTTGTCTTCGGGCTCATTGCTCAAAGAGGCTCACTACCTACAAGATTTTATGTTTAATACAGATTGAATTAATTGAGAAATAACATCATCTTCATGCCTGGTTTAGTCCCATTAAAAGCTCACAAAACTTCTCATCTGCCCACAAACACTTCTTCACTATCTCATCATACTTTACTACTCTTATTCTTTTGCTCCTCCTCTTCTCTGCTCTGCCTCTGTATCTTTCTTAAGATTTTATCATTTTTGCACACCTAGCTTTTTACCACTCGATCACAAGTATTTATATGCTTCATAAACCTTGGAATTAATCATCAAGGTCGGCACTACAAACATATAACTTAATGCAAATCATTATACTATCGGCCAAACATAGCTAAGACTTGAATCTTCCTCAACCAACACACCACACTTCATAGAACTTCTCTTAGATCATCCGCAACATGCACAAAGCATCTAGTCGGCCAAACTGGAATGAACAGCAACACTCAAGAGGAAATCTTCAATCATAAGCTTAATTCTCAATGCAGACCATCAACACAGGAGGTACACGATCTAGAGACCACCACAAGCACAATGAAATCATCAGGAACAACTGCACCACTTCAGATCACCAGAATCACTTGCATCTTCATACCAGAACTCAAGAACACTAAATGCCATGACTATCACACTAGAAAGTTTGCTTGCGGACCTCCAAACCATGAACCACTTGACTTGAGGATAAACATCAATATCCCAAACGTGCTTCTAGAACCATAGACCGTAATATTTCAATGCAGAGCAATCTGGGCCAACTAACTATCACTATGTTTCCTCTGAACGACTAAAAAATGTGGTTCTACTCAGAAGGTCATAACTTCACCAATACTTACTATGGACCTCTCAAATCTTGACTAGAGCAACTACAGACAATCCTCGACAAACCCTTTAATCCATAGACTTTGATCTTCATCTTACTTAGAATACAGAGCAATATACTTTACTAAACTGCATTGTCTTCACTATTTCTGACAATGAGATATATGACTCACTTGTTCCTTCTAGAGAGGATAATTTTCTCAATATCCTCAACATTCCAGTCTTCTAAACAAGCAATAGATTAGGATACAGTTGACACCAATGGAAAAAAGAGTATGTTGACATCAATGACAACACCGATTAGGCACATATTTGCAACAGTGAAACCATCAAGATGATATGAACTCATCTAGGAAAACATTTAATGCACAAAAAAATAGCTATCATCATTCCTTCAACTGCCATTAGAAAAAATGGAATTCACAAGTATTTCATCTATATATCTTTCATGGTATTTGTATGTAGTAGAGACATTAAGAACATCAAGAACATTTCCAACATTTGTATGCTAAATAGTTTCCAATGGATAATATCATGCAATCGTACATGACTGTTTTGGTCATAACATAGCATCAAAAACAAATATCATTTTATGCATGATTTGAATAAACCAAAGAGTGCAAATGGACAGCGATTAAGGAACCACATATGCTTCCATGTCACTTTTATGTTGAAGTAATGAGTATTCACAGGTAGAGAATGTAAAGAGGTAAACATGCATGTAACAGTCATCAACAGATGCTATACAAAATCATGTTGCTTCAGCGATGCGAATACAAGAAGCCACTGTCTCAGTGAGCAAGTGAAAACATGCACATATCAGCTGGAAGATGGAAAGAAGGAGTACAACCTCAATGTTCATGTATATCTATTGGTGGTATAGAGAAAGTAGCATGTGTGCCAACTCTTTCTATTTCATCATGGAATACGGTATGAATGATCAGATACACATGTGGAGCAGCAATTAGAAAATAAGCATCAGTGCCATTACATAGGGTGATCCAACTAATGAACATCACAGTCAAAGTTATACACAGAAATGCTATGAAGGAATAGGATTGTGTTTTCAGCATCATCTCTAAGAAATTTCAATTCCATCATCAATTACAGGGAAGCCAAGCAAGGTACATTCATCATATGGAGCAATCACTTATTAAGCATGAGATGGTCTTATATCATAAAGAGACCAAGATGAATAGAAACACATCAAATTCAAGAAAAGGAGCAGCTCATGAATAAAATAGATCAATCATAGCATGTATGTATGTCATGGTAGACATCAAGTACAATGAGTCTGATATAAAAAAAATGGGAGATCTCGAATGCATCAATAAGAAATGAGCATCATGTCAAAGAGAGAATGATACAGAATGAAATGAAAACTTTGAACTCATTACTACAGGAGAAGGTCAAAGCCAAACTTATTTTGTGCATAGACCCATCTAGGTTTTATTCCATGTTCAAGGTTATAGGCCGTGGTCTTTTGAATAAGAACCTACAGAAAAGAACCATTTTATCCATATCCATCTGAAGTTTTGCAAATACAAAAATAAGAAGATTCAGTGTATATCATGCAAAGTTAAGACAAATACAAAAACTCAAATGCATATAGATAGTTGTGGTAAAAAATGAAGTACATATTTCTTTTCATGACAAGATAGTTGTTAGGATTTGAACTCTAAAACAAAGTGCTCAGGAACAATGCTAAGGCCTCAGCCCCATGGCCATAGAAATGAGCATATATCAAAAAGCAGAAGATCAAAGTCTTATAGAAAACCATAGCCATGGCCCTTTAAGATAAATAAACATAGATCAAGCAAAGTACCATGTGTAAGCTTAAGAGATGAGGGTTTTTGAACCATGGAATAAGAACCATATTAAGGAGATTCAAGCTATGAGAAAATGTAAAGATTGCACCATAGATTGTTGTTATGCTAAGCTGTTTCCAAAGATGCATTCTTTCTTCAAGAGTTCATAAACCCATTTCATTTTCATTGAGTAAGCACGACTACAGGAGAATAGAAAATATGGCTGCAGGTTCAACTTCTAAATCTATAGAATGCCATGAAAATAATGAAACATATAGCAATAGATAAAGAGTGTTACCTTGTTTGGAGAAAATATATAAAGATGCAGAGATGAAAGGCTTTTCTTTTTTACTTCATTTTCCTTTCACATAGTTGTAGTCATGGCCAAGACACTGAGTGAAGAAGGAATGACAATAAAGAATGGAAACAAATTCATCAGAAATAATGCTATAGCCACAGCTCAAAAGCCATTTTCACCTTAGGAAAGAAAGAAATCAAAGAATAAAAGTCATATTTGCATCAGAAAAACCTTTTACCTTCGAAATCTGCAAGGAATTGACCAAAATCATGCTCAGGAATGCCAGAAAGTCCAGGTTTCAGTTTCAAACCCTTGGTTTTGAAGGCTGCAACAAAGAGCCTCTTTTTCATAAAATGTGTTTTGCAAATGAGGCCGAAAGAATGGGCCAAAGCTTGTTTTTTATTAGGGTTTCAATGAAGCCCTAATCAAAATAGGATTTTTATCACATTCTTTTCTTTTTTTTGAGGCAAACTGATACATTGTGGTATTAAGTTATGTTGCATAATGCCTAAGTCCATGACTTAGAGTGAGGTCAAGCCTCTATGGTTCCCTCAAAATATTTTGATGCCTCAAAATATGCTTAGTCACCTTGAGAAAATACCATGTGCCTTCGAGCCCTTGGAGATGGATTTCATGCCCATAGAATAGTCTACAACCTTTTATTTGGAATATGAGACAAGTCATATGTAGATAAGCAATCAGGGTTTTATTTTTGCAAACACCATATAATGCCTTTGATTATTTTTATGATTTTTTATGGAAAAATCAAATATTATAAATGCAATAGACTTGGTGAAATTATAAGCCATGTCTAATTACTTTTTTTGCAAAATCAAATCAAATAGGGGATAGGATAAAACTGCAAGTGTTGTAAAGTTTATTTTAAGGCAATAATCTATAAATTGATTTAAAAATAAAACTATTTTTAGGAAGTTAGACTAGTAAAACAAATCAAATATTCATTTCTTGATTTGTTTTATTTTGAGCCAGATATGGACAAAAACTGAGATTTCATGGGAAGATAAAAGTAGATTTTTGGCAGGGCCACATGAGAGAGTCTTTTGGCACTTTGCTTTCATAGTTTGGACACATCTTGAGAGATTTTATTTTGGATTTTCTAAGGAGATCAAAAATGGACTTGGATGTCTATTATTAGGAGCTTTTTTCTAGCTTTCTTTTGGGGAGTTTTTCCACAAGATATATGGCAGAGACACTTCTTTTTCAGCAGTTCCAATTACAATTTTGGCAGAAGAGTAGAGGTCAGAGTTTAGGATACCAAAGTATTCCTCTCACACTGAGAGTGTTGTATTCAGTCCATGTACTCATTATTCCTTTAGTTATAGAGCAACAGTTTTCCTTCACTTTTATTGCTATTTTTGTAAGATTGATTTGATATTGCACTGTGATAAGCATTTATCCTCTGTTTTGTCTTGATTTTGTGATAAATATGCAAATATTTTTCTTGGTTCAGGTTGCATGTCATGTTTTTATTAAACCTTCATGCAAAATATTTATGAATTAGGTGGAAACATGTCTTGTGAAGATTAGAGTTCTATAGTCTGATTGTGGATAAGATCTGATAGGAGTTTAATGTTGGTGCATCACCTTAGAAATTCATTGTAGTCATTTATTTCAGTATACCTTTCTCATCCCTTTTCTCAATCAAGTCATTAGATTAGAAAAAATCTTAAGGAGAACCAACTCACCCTGGAGATTCACTCTTGCTATAGGAAACCCACATCTTGAGAGTGTTTCCATGTGTCAACAGGTAGCTAAATCTTCTGTGAGCTTAGCAAGGTGCATATATGATTGATAACAGTTAGTAATCAAATAACTATAGCCTAGCATATAGGAAGTCCATCATAGAAAGTTGTAATTATTCAAATTTGTGAAATCAATAAAGTTTATGTTGTTAATATAACATCCATAGCTGAATGCTAAATAAAGCATTTTCAAATAAAAGAAATAAATGCCAAAATTTTATTATTATTATTTTTTAATTATACAAAGTAAATCAAGTACTTTTGTATTTACAAGTTACATGATATAATACATCAATTGATGGTCCCTTTACATGTGACTTAAATTTTTAACATAATTACATGTACAATAAAGTGATGCCTTTTGTTCACAAGTCTTCGACAGTCAACTAAAAGAGGGAGAGAATTACCCAGGTGCTTTACCTCCAACCATAGACTAGAAACCCTCCACACACCTTCGTACTAGAAGTGGCCCTACCATTAACAAGGTTATAGATAATGATAATAAACTAATTCTATGTGGCATCTGAGAACTAGTGTAGTGTCCTAGCAAGAAACAATCAGGTTTACAACTTCTAGTCTATCTCTAGCTATGTACAACCCATCTGACTGTTCATGCAATCTGGAACACAGTGAATTGACAATGCAAGCAATGATTTTGCATTACTTTGGCCAAATTTTCATATCAATGAGTTGACTGTTCACATACCTCTTTCTCAATTTGGAGACTAACATTCTATCCATACTAGAAGTTACTTAAACAAGGTAAACTAGACAATCATAGGATAAAGAATGGTTGATACATGAACACGCATTGAGCCCCTCTTTGCATTCTCACAATCTCAAGCCTATGACAACTGTAAACTATTCAAAGGCCAGCAAACACATCTTTCAAACTCACAACATAGTCAAATAGTTTATATAGACATTTTTATCAAAATCTGAGAATTAATTTCATTCTCTCAAGTCTAGACATAGGTGTATGACTATACAACTCTTAGAATGACTCAAACCAAGGTAAACGAGCCTTATTTTAAAATCTTAGCACATTTTCTAGCCTCTTGATAACCAAAATACTCAAGGGTCTATTGATCTTTAAAAATATAAGTCAAAAGACATACATGATGAGATTTTCCTTTTGTTCTACTTAAACAAAAGAGATTACATCTCCATATATTTATCATCTCATACTGAGGTACTCAAGAACTGTACCAGAGATAGTTCTCACTTTCTATAATAGATTTACATAAGGCTCTTACTTATGGCCTCTATACTGGTAAAGACTCATACACAAGTTTACAAGGCAAGTTTATGTTGTAAATAGAGAACAGACTATTCTCTTTGTTACACAAGATATTCATTTATCATTACATAAGTAATATAACTATTATAAGTTGCTCATATTACATCATACCCATGATATAATCTCCACATACAATGTAATATAATATTATACAGGTGACAAATCTTTCTTTGGCTGAGCCATATTCAAAGTATAGGTGATATTCATAGGAATAGCTAAGCCTTATTCAACATACATGTGATATAATTTTCTCTTACATTCCCATATGTATATGAATGCTTACATAACTATTGGATTTATACCGAGCTATCAACTTCATACAAAATTATCGACCTTAACTCAACTAGTATAGGGATACAAGCTTATGTTTATCGGCTTGTATCATAGCTAAATTAGAAGTAACTATTTGTATTTGAGGTCTTAACACTGCCATTACCAAGATAAAATCAAGTGTTTATATCAAAATGTTATATTACTATGAAGATAAGGTTGAACATGTTAACTATCATCTATTCACAACTAAGCTATTATAATACTTGTTAAGATGTCATCTACTCACTACCAAGCTAGAGTTTATACATATATCTATCATCCTTTATCATAGGCACATGAGAAAATGCTTAGCTCTCAGCCTTTATAGGAAGATGAATTAACACAATATTATTTCTCTTTAAAGCACATGAATAAATGTAAAGCTCATGGTGTTTGCTGACAACAAGAATGGTTCCTTGCCTATTGGCCTCTTACATGCTTAAATATATATACATTTTCATCGTTCAATACTAGCATACATAAGGGATACCTATCTATTAGCCCTCTACCATAGGGTTACATATTTAATAGATGGATTTATATAGGCACAAGCAACGTGAAGCTACCTTTTGGCCTTTAACACAGGCACATGCATTATATTATATCTAAACAATGGAAGTATGTATAGTTCGATGCCACAAAAAGTATATTCTTCCAAAACTATCTGCATAGAAGTAATGTCTCTACATAAAGAAGGAAAACTTTAATGATCTAGAAGTACGCTTACCTCCTCTTGGAGGATTTGAACACCAATGCCTCTATAGAGGTTACTCCTGCAACCCATGAGAATCTCCCTTTTCATTGTCCTTTCCCTCTTCAAAGGATAACACTGAAGATTGAGCTTTTACTATTAGTTCAATATTTGGCTTTGATGTGTGTGTGACTCTCCCCTCTCTAAAAAAAGAGAGAATCTTTAAAAAAAAACATTACTCCATAACTACCCATGGCCTAAATTTTGGCAAGATGGAGCTTGTCACTCCCAACCTCCACTCTCCCTAGAATCTAGGGAGGCACAATGGAGGATAAGATTTCTTGAATTATTATAATCTCCTCATAGAAGAATGAGAAGTTTACAATTAACTCAAAATAATGATTTATCCTCCCATATACTTGGGAATAAAATAATAAATATAAATAGACTTGGAGCATAGCTATAACAATAATAAATTTAAATAGTTATACCTTATGTCCAAGGGTCTCTGAAACAAGAGATATAAAATTTCTGCTTGGTCTCAAAAGATGCATGCCAAACGATAAGGTATCAGCATTGATGCATGACTTGACAAATCTCACAAGACAAGCGTGATGAGAATAGTCATCAAGCTATAATCATGAATTAGGTCAACAAGAAAATGATAAAAGGAGAGAATATGAAAATTAAATGGCATACTGACACAATACAACTAATAGGTGTGTGTGTGGTTCTTAGATGGCACAATGATCATTGTATTCTCACGTTCTATCAGCCTCTCCTTGGTGATGCTCTCCCTCCTCATTTGGGAGAGGAAACAGTATCCCTGCATCCACCTCAGTTGCATAACAGTAGTTAGTCCATTACATCATTTAACCACGTGCATAATAATAACGCCACATACAATATTCATTGCATATAAAATAATATAAATCAAACTTATTTTCTAATCTAGCACAACATTACTTTAATCATAATAATTTTACTGACTAACTATCTGTTATCTTGAAATAAAATGATAAGTATATTTTCTTTAGAATGGGGTGTAACATATCTCCCCCTTAGAAATCATCATCCTTGATATTTGGGTCCATATCAAAACAAAATTAAATAAATAAGTTCTTTTGCATCATGTTTTCATAAAAAAATATGGAAACTTTTGATAAAAATCATTGTAAACCTACTAGGTACCATTGTCCTCCGAGTACTAGTCCCATTAGACCTTGTATTAGGTAACCTCTCTTTTATGCAAGTGGAGTTTGCATACCTCAAGCAATTGGACAGGATCAATCATGACCACTCCTATATCCTGCACCTAGAGAGCATTCCAATCAAGTATATGATTAAATCCTGATATATATTTCTTCAAATATGACACATGGAAAACATCATGCATTCTAGCAAGAGCTTGTAGTAGAGCTATCCTTTAAGCAACCAGATTATCCACTTCTAGGACTTCAAAGGGTCCTACAATTCTAGGTGCTAGTTTGGCAAACTTTCCAAACTTGATAGGTCTCTTATGCGGTTTGACTCACAAGAGAACTTTATCACCTACTAAAAATTGTCGAGGTGTACACTTGACATCATCATAGATTTCTACCTATCATTTGATTCTACTAATCTTTTTTTGATCAACTTTAATTGCTCTTCCATTTCTGATAGCATTTCTAGCCCAAGGCAAATCCTATCTTCTAGGTTGTCCTAGCTTATAGGAGTTTGCCACTTTCTACCATACAATGCTTCAAATGGAGACATCTTAATTGTAGAATGATAAGAATCATTGTATGAAAATTCAACTAGTGGAAGGTACTCAACAAATCTTCCAGTATTTGATTAACTCTCTTGGTTTGACCATCTGTCTCTATGATAAGCTAAGATTATAGTCATTTGTGTCTCCAGTGCTGAGAACAAGGTCTGCCAAAACCTTGAGGTCACCCATGCATCTCTATCTGAGATTATCTTTCTAGGCAGCCCATGCAATATGAAAAATTCTTGCATGAATCTCCTGACTATTATGGGTTCCCCATATGTAAGGTTCCCTAGTATGAAATGGTCTACCTTAGAAATTTTATCGACCACAACAAGAATAGCATCATGTTTATAACATGACATGGGTAGTCCCTGTACAAAATCCATACTAATTACTTGTAATTTCCATCCAAGGATGTCATGAGGATACAAGAGTCCTACTAGATGTTGATGTTCAACCTTAACTTGCTGATATTCTAGACACCCTACCATGAATCTTGCGGCATCATTCTTCATTCCCTTCCAAAAATATAATGGCTTCACATCAGCCAATAAATTTGTCACTCTAGGGTGACTTGAATATGGTGCAGAATGTGCTTCTTTCCACACAATGCTTCTCAAATATACCTGATTTAGAACATAAGTTTGGTTGTTATACCTTAATAATCCATCAAGTTTAAAATAAAGTCCTTCATACCTTACATCTTGGGGATCTCCCAATAGAGCTTTTAGAATGTACTCAGAATATTCATCTTCGGCTGAATTCTTTAGTACTTGAGCTCAGAAATTAGAGCACACTAACACCATTGCCACAATATGCCTTCTATAGATTACGGTATCAACCACTCAATTTTCTTCACCCTTAATATAATTAATTTCAAAATCATAGTCAAAGATAAGCTCTAACCATCTTCTCTATCAAGAATTAAGGTTTGGTTGCATGAAGATGTACTTCAAACCTTGATTGTCATATTTTAGTTCAAATCATTTTCCCAATAAGTAATGCCTCCATACCTAGAGAGAATGTCGCTAATTCTAGATCATTGGGAACATAATTCTACTCATCGGATTGCAACTTCCTAGATTCATAGGCCTCAACTTGGCATTCTTCCATTAGTACTCCACCCCAACCCTTCTCCTGAAGTATCAGTCACAACAACAAAATGACCCTCTAGGTTTGGCACTCTAAGAATTGGTGTCAAAGTCAATTTCTCCTTGAGAATATTGAAGGCCTCTTCACACTTATCTGACCATTCAAATCATTTTCCCTTCCTTTGCAAGGAAGTGATGGGATGAGAAACTCTAGAAAAGTTCAATATGAACTTCCTGCAATATCCTGCCAATCCCATAAAACTACAGACTTCATGCACATTTTTAGGCACATGTCATTCTAGAATAGTCTTTATCTTTGAGGTCTACTACAATTCCCTCTACAAAAATGATGTGACCTAAATACAACACTTCTTTCTAGAAGAAAGTGCATTTGGATAGCTTTCCATATAGTTTTTTCTCTTTGAGCCATTGTAGAACTATCTACAAGTGCTAGAAATGCTTTTCCTCATTACAAGAATATATAACTATATCATCTAAAAAACCAAAACAAATTTGTCTAAACAATCTCTGGAGACACTATTCATTAAATTCATAAAGGTTGTTGGGGCATTGGTCAACCCAAAAGGTAGGACTGTGAACTTATAATGCCCATACCTCATCCTAAAAGTGGTTTTATGAATGTCTTCATCTTTTAGCCTTGGCTGATGATAACTTAACCTTAGGTTAATCTTAAAAAACATAGTTTCTTGTCACATTTTATCAAAGAGATCATCTATACAAGGTAGAGAATACTTATTCTTTATCATTTCTTTATTGAGCATATGATAATCTATATAAAGGTGTAGGGTTTCATCTTTCTTCTTAACAAATATTATTGGGGCTCCCCATGGCGAAACACTGGGTCTAATCAACCCCTTAGCCAAAAAATCCTAAGCTAAGATTATAGCTCCATCAGTTCAGTGGTGGTCATCTGATAAGGTGCTTTGGACACAAGTTCAAAGCTATGAATAATATCAAAAGAAAATGCAAAAGCACTTTTTGGGGGTAGACATGGAAGGTCTTCAAGAAATACAGCCCAAAAGTCATGGAGAAAAGGGTATACTTGCATTGAGGATTCCTTAGACTTTTCCCTCACTTCTCCATCCTCATTTAACTCCTTCATCTTAACTACAAACATCTGGTAGCCCTTCCACCCTTCTGTCTTTAATCAAGGATAGTGGAAATTTCCCTAATTTCCATTTCACGTTGGATCCCTTGAATTAGGATGGCATTACCAATGTCGTCTAGGAATTCTACTATCTTAGAGAAACAATCAACCTTTTCTCTATGTTTCCATTACCAATTCATCCCTAAGATGACATCATAAAACCCTAGAGGTGCTACATATAGGCTGACCTCTATAGAAAATGTGGGTAGGTTTAATCTGGCTTCAAATTGGCACTACTCTACCTGAGCTCTTGATTGATTTGCAAACTCTACTATCCATGAATTTTCCATGAAACCAACTTTTCTAGGCATCTTATTAAGTATTCTAGGAGTTACAAAATCCTCATTTGCTCCTATATCTATAAGAATAGAAAATTGAATTCCAAAAAATGTACCTATAGTTTCAATAGGAGTAATCTGGTACTCTACTTGGTGATTATCTAAGGCAGCATGAATTCTTTGTTGGAAGGTTGTCTATTGAGATGGAAAGGTATTTCAACGATATGGGTTTCCTTGATTCTTACTAGGGCATTGATTGGCATAATGATGTCCTCCACATGTAAAGCATCTTCTTGGAGGTCCTATCTTGTGTGAGGAGTGGTTAGAATTATCATCATTCTCCTTTGAGTTATTATCATTTTTCTCCTCTCTAGGTTCATTCTTGTAATCTCTAAGCTTATTTCCTTGGTTCTTTGTTTTTCCCTCCTAGCTTCCACCTTTCTTCTTGAAGGTTGGGAAAGAATAGTTCTAGTTATAGTTTTTGTGGGATTTTTCACAATAAGATGAAATGGATTTGAGTTTTTGTTCCTATTTAATGGCCTTCTCAAAAACTTGATCCATGGTCATGGGTCCATGCACATCCACTTCTCCCCCTATCCAAGCATTCAAACCCATAATGAACTTTGTTCTCCTGAAAGTCTCATCCATTTGATACTGAGGCATGTATTTTAGTAGCCTAATAAACTTCTCCCAATACTCTATAACAGTCATATCCCTTTGGAAGAGATTTTGGAAGTCAGACCATTTTTGGTAAAAATACAATTGAGGCAGCCATCTTCTTCTAAAAATGCTCACAAATTGATCCCAAGTCAATCTTAAAAAACTTAATCCTAGTTCCATTTTCTTATTCATCCATTAAGTGGACACTTTTCCTACTAACTGATAGGCTCCTCAAATGGCCTTAGTAATCTTAGAGTAATTAGGTATTTCAACATCCCCACTTATAGTTTCATCGAACTTAGGTGGTGTAATCTTTTTCATATCCCTGGCCAATTCATGGGTGAGATGAGACTTCATCTCACTCTATATTCTAGAATCCTAATTACTTTCCTTGAGTTCACTATGGTAACTATATTCATGAGTGTGATTCATGCCTTTCTCAGAATTAAACTCTTTAGTGTTTTCCTGGTCTCCTCTCACCTTTTCTTCTAAAACACCCAATCTTTCCTTGGTTTCATTTAAGATAGACAAAATATGGTCTAATTTATCCATAGGGTTTTCTACAGGATTTGAGCCATCCTGGCTTCCTCTTGAATTGATATCTGTGCATACCATACTGGTACTTTTTTGTACCTATCAATCATATAGTAATACATATTAAGATAGGAACATTTAATTGCCAAATGAATATTCCATGAACATAATATAAAAGCTCATAATATTTCATAAACATCATTGTTATACAAAAATCCAAAATTTTTCTTTAAATATTCACATAGAAGCATTCAAAACATATTTGTTTAAGCATTCAAAACATATTTGTTTAAGTATAAAATATCTCTTTAAAATGTGACTACATGTCACTGTCAGATAGAGGAATTTCTTCAGGTTCTTCTTCCCCCTCAAAATCTACTAATACAAACTAGGAGGGTGGATGTACACCTAGGTACTCTACCATCACCTTACTTCCCATAGCAGGTGCCTTGCGACCACACCCAAAAGGCATGTCATGATGAGCGAAGGGTTTACTAAGTTTTGTTGGGATAAGGTGCCATCAACCTTGTAAATCCCATTATTGTATTATTCCATTTATTGTTTGTAATTACCCATAAGGGATGTACTAGTTTCACCGATAGTGGTAATAATTATTTACTGTCTATGGTAATTATGGAGTTACTACAGCAATAAGTTCCATAGTTACTGGTGGTAGTTACAGGATGTCATTTACTATGGTAAAAGGTAATTGGTCAAGGTGGGGTGCCCATGTGAAGCATCTACTATTTTTAGATTTTATGATGCATATCATAATGTTTGGTGGGTGCATGTAAATAATCTATGACAACGGCAAGTTGTCATAAGATTCTATGACACTATGATGCATATGCCAGATATTAATGAGTTGTAAGTTGCTATGTTTAGTCTCAGGCACCTATCTTGGGAAGATTCTCTTTTAGTGGTATCTATGATAGTTATGACATGTCATAAGATGTTGTAAGTGGCTATTTTTGGCCCTAGGTGCCTACGTTTGCATGGGCATCTTTTTCTAGGTGTAGGATACATGTATGATGACATTTATTATTGCATGGGTGGAGATTTCAAGGCCTATCTTGAGGATTGCAAATTCTATATAAACCATGGCATAGTAGATGAGTTGCATAATAGTTTATAGGTACCCAGCTTCTGTCAGAGTGAAGCTTGAAGGATAGAGGAAGTGAATGTATTTGTAATCTCCTTTTGTGAAGATAATACAACTTGGCCTCTTTTCTTAGTGGAATTTTTTACCTGCAAGGGTTTTCTCCACGTTAAATATTGTCTTATGTGCTTCATTCTACTTCTAGTATATTTTTATATTGTGAGTTTATTTTCTATGATGCAATCTCCATTGATAATACTCTGTTAAAGATTGTTAAATATTCATTTGAGTGATATTTCTATTGAGTACTTGTGCTTTCATTTCTAACATTTGGTATTAGATCTTGATGAGCTTTGACTCTTGGGGGGTAGTGTGAAAGCTGTAGCTACAGTGGAAGATTTGGTTGTGTTTTGTTTTGCAAATCTTGAGTTATTATGGCTGCATCCACCACTGCATCAACCTCTCATTTAGACATTGAGAAGTTCAATGGAACATGGTATGAGTTGTGGAAGCTAAAAATTGAGGATTTGTTGGAAGAAAGAATCTAGTGGTTGGCTTTCCAAAAAGAGAAGAAACTCGATGATGTCTCTTCGGATGAGTGGGATAGACTAGATAAAAAGGCATGGAGAAACATTCATTTGTGTCTTTCAAATTCTATCCAATTGAATGTCGCAAAGGAAGGGACCACAAATAAATTATGGAATCAGTTGGTTGAGATCTATCAAGCCAAGAGTATGGTAAATAAACTCTATTTACAAAGTAAACTATTTTCCTTGAAAATGAAAGAGGGTGAATCTGTCGCAGAGCATTTAAATACATTTAATTTGTTGTTGAGTTAGTTTGCATCAGTATATATTGATGTTAATGAGGAAGATAAATGTATCTTGCTTCTTTGATCTTTACCTTAGTCTTGGGAGAATGTTATACTGGCTATCACTGCTAACCTCACAAATCCCAAGTTGGATGCCCTTGTTGCAATTTTAATGTCACAAGAACTGAGGAAGAAGAGTTCAGATAGTTCATGGGATGCTCTCAGTGTTAGGGGAAGGTCTAAGAAAAGAGGACCAAAAGGAGATCAGAAAGGGGCTAAGGACAAGTTCAACAGTTGATCTAAGAATCCTCGAAAGAAGAATGAAGTAAGTGTTGGAATTGTGGTAAAAGGGGACATGTGAAGGAGTGAAGAAACCTAAAGAAATAGTGGGAGAGTGCTTCAGATAAGTCCTCGATTGTAGGTGAAGATGTTTTACTTTCTTCATGTAATGTTGTTTCTAATGATCACTGGTTGGTTGAATTAGGATGCTCATTCCATATGACCCCGCATAAGGAATAGTTCTCCACATATGAAGAATATAATGGAGGTAATTTGTACCTTGGGGACAACTCTACATATCTAGTAGTTGTGTTTCAGTGATAGGAGGATTAAAACCCTCCTTGGTGTTTTGTATGTTCCTAGATTAGCTAGAAATCTGATTTCAATTTCAAAGTTGAATGATTTGAGAATGCATGTAACTTTTGACAAGCATGGCTATAGATTGGTGAGAGGGAACCTCGTGGTAGAGAAGGGGAAGAGATTGGGAAACATGTTCAATCTTGAAGCCACTACAGTTTGTAATGCCTCATATGTATCAAAGGCCAATAATGAAACTACATGTATGTTGTGGCACCGTAGATTGGGTCACACAAGTAATAATATATTGAAAACTATTAAGAATAAAGATTTGTTACATGGTTTCTCTTATTCTGATGAGCACTTTGATTAATGTGAGCATTCTGTGTTTAGTAAACAAAACAGAAAATTATTTCCTTTAGGAAGCAATAGAGCAAAAGAGAAGTTAGAAATTATTCATACAGATGTGTTTGGACCTGTGGATAATGATTCTATCCAAAAATCTTGTTATTTTGTCACCTTCATTGATGATATATCTATATTTACTTGGATTTATTTTATGAAACACAAATTTAAGGTTTTCACTAAGTTTAAGGATTTTAAAGTCTTAGTTGAAAATCAATTGGGATTGAAGATACAAATATTAAGATGTGAAAAGGGTGGGGAATATTGCTCTAAGGACTTTGATGAGTTTTGAAAGCATGTAGGTATTATTAGACAAAAGACAACTCTATATGCACCACAATAGAATGGTGTTGTAGGAAGAATGAACTGAACAATCATGGAAAGGGCCAGAAGTGTGCTGAGTGATGCACAATTGGATAAATTCTTTTGGGATGAGGATGTGTGTATTGCTTGTTACTTAATTAACAAATCTCCTTGTAAGGCTCTTGATTTGACACTTTATGAAGTGTGGATAAGTAAGAAACCTTACGTTTCACATTTAAGGGTTTTTGGCTATAAGGCTTTTGTTCATGTGCCTAAGGAAAAGTGATCTAAGTTGGATCCAAAAGATAAAAAGTGTACATTCATTGGATATGGTGATAATGTCAAAGGATATAAGATTTGGAATCCACTAACCCATAAGATTATCTATTCTAGAGATGTTTATTTCAGGGAACTTAGAGCTATTTCTGAACCTGGGTAGCCAAAAGAAAAAGATGAAAAGGTAAAGAGAGTGCACTTTGATTTAGAGTAGCAAGATGCACCTCAGGAAGAACAGAATGATGGATAGGGGTGGAGAAGAAGAAGAAGATTTGAGTATTTATGATGAAGATGAATCTATTGTCACAGAAGAATTTGGTATAGATGATCACACAGAAGAACAAGTTGAGAATCTTACTCAACCCTTGAGGAGATCCACAAGACAACCAAATCTAGTTGACAGGTATAGCCCACCAGATTTTTGTTGTATATTTACTTTATTGAGTACTAACAATGAGCCTAGATCCTATAGGGAAGCTATTATTTTAGATGACAGTGAGTCTTGACAGTTAGCCATGTAGGAAGAGATGATGGCTTTAGACTCTTGTAACACTTGGGATCTTGTTCATTTTCCCAAAGGAAGAAAGGCCATAGGTTGTAATTGGGTCTTCAAGAAGAAGTTTAGAGCAGACAATTCATTAGAGAAGTACAAGGCTAGATTGGTAGCCAAGGGCTACTCCCAGAGAGGAGTCGATTTTCATGAGATATTCTCTCCTATTGCTAAATTGACTTCTATTAGATTTCTTTTATCCATTGCTATAACCTTTGAATGTGAGATTGAGCAAATGGATGTTAAGACTGCGCTCTTGCATGGATATCTTGAGGAAGAAATTTATATGCAACAACCTACAGGTTTTGAGATAAAAGGAAAAGAACATTGGGTTTGTAGGTTGAAGAGGCCACTTTATAGTTTGAAACAGTCTCCCAGAATGTGGTATCAAAAGTTTGATTCATTTATGTTGAAATTGGGTTTTGTTAGAAGCAAGGAGGATCACTATGTTTACATTTATTGTGTTGATGATTCTATACTAGTTATTGCATTGTATATTGATGACATGTTATTTTTCAGCAATACTAAGGGAATGATCAATGAACATAAAGCCCAACTTTTAGGTGCATTTGACATGAAGGATCTTGGAGCTTCTAGGTATATTTTGGGAATGGAGATCATAAGGGATAGAGGTGACAAAAAGATTTGGTTGTCACAAAGTAAGTATGTGAATACCATTTTGCAAAGATTTAGTATGCAGGACTGTAACCTAGTTAGAGTTCTTTTACCCATTGGTACTAAGATTTCATTAGATATGTTTCCAAAGACTAAGGATGATCTTGAGGATATGTCTAATGTACCATATGCTAGTGTTGTAGGGAGTTTGATGTATGCAATGGTTTTCACTAGGTCAGATATTGCTCAAGCAGTGGAAGTTATGAGAAAATTTATGTCTAACCATGGTAGACAACATTGGAATTATGTGACTTGAGGGTGCTTAAATATCTTGCAAGTACTCCTAATTAATGTTTGGTTTACTCTGGTATTGATAGTGCTAATAAATCTTTGGACATACAGGGTTTTGATAATACATATTGGGCAAGTGACTTAGATAGTCGAAGGTCCACTAGTGGCTATGTGTTTACTTTGTTTTGAGGAGCAATGAGTTAGATGAGTAAGAGGCAGCCACAATTGCTTTGTCCACCATAGAAGAAAAGTATATAGATGCTACCCATGTCTATAAGGAGGCACCTTGTTTGAGGAGGTTGTGTACAAGTATTGGTTTTGATTGCAAGACCATTTAGATTGATTGTGATAGCTGGAGTGCTATCTGTTTGGCCAAGAATCCTATGTATCATGCTCGGCCTAAGCATGTTAATGTTCAGTATCACTTTGTTCAAGAGTTTGTTGTAAATGGACAAATTTAGTTGAAGAAGATAGACACTCAGGAGAATGTTGTAGACTCATTGACCAAGCTTGTGAGCACAGAGAAGTTTGTGTGGTACAGAGAGGCCATGGGCCTTGTTTCTAGTGCCTGATTGGCCTTGTTTCTAGTGCCTGATTATTTTTCATATTGATTTTCTATGGGTTGATTTACAATGTATAATGTCAAGTGGGAGAATTTTGGGATAAGGTGCCATTAATCTTGTAAATCCCATTATTGTATTTTTCCATTTATTATTTTTAATTACACATCAGGGATGTACTAGTTTCACAGGTAGTGGTAAAAATTATTTGTTGTCCACAGTAATTATGGAGTTACTGCACTGATAAGTTCTAGAGTTACCGACGGTAGTTATAGGATGTCATTTACTATGGTAAAAGGTAATTGGTCAAGGTGGGGCACCCATGTGGAGGATCTACTATTTTTAACTTTTATGATGCACGTCATAATGTTTGGTGGGTGCATGTAAAGAATCTATGTCAGCTGCAAGTTGTCATAAGATTCTATGACACCATGACACATATGATGTATATTAATGAGTTGTAAGTTGCTATGTTTAGCTCTAGGCACCTATCTTGGGAAGATTCTCTTTTAGTGCTATCTATGATGGTTATGATGTGTCATAAGATGTTTTAAGTGGCTATTTTTGGCCCTAGGTGCCCAATTTTGCAAGGGAATCTTTTGCCAAGTGTAGGATGCATGTATGACGATATTTATTGTTGCATGGGTGGAGATTCCAAGGTGGACGCCTATCTTGAGGATTGAAAATTCTATATAAACCATACCATAGTAGATGAGTTGCATAACAATTTATAGGTACACAGGTTCTACTAGAGTGAAGGTTGAAGGAAAGAGGAAGTGAATGTATTTGTAATCTCCTTTTGTGAAGATAACACAACTTAGCCTCTTTTCTTGGTAGAGTTTTTTACTCGTAAGGGTTTTCTCCACGTTAAATATTATCTTATTTGCTTCATTATGCTTTTGGTATATTTTTGTATTGTGAGTTTATTTTCTATGATGAAATATCCATTGATAATACTCAGTTAAAGATCGTTAAATATTCATTTGAATCAGATTTCCATTGAGTAGTTGTGCTTTCATTTAAAACAAGTTTTACAACTATGGGGGTGATTAAATTCTCTGTTGCCTCCATCTACTACTGTCTCTCAAGACAAATGTACTTAAGTGTATCGGCAAGAGTCTCAAAGTTGGTAAGCCAAGACCACCTAGTATAAATTACTCATCTAGTGTTTTAGAAGGGGATTCTTTCTTCACATTAGTTTTGGGCAAGCTCTTATTTTCTATTTTCTTAGCTCACTTTCAGGTTCTTTTTCCTACTATTCTGGAATAAGAACAATATTGAAGTTAGCTTATCTTCTAATCAACGAAAACTTTGCAATGAGCACCAAGCTCCAAGTGTTGAACTCGGTAGCTATGATACCATGTGTAACATCCATACCTCAATGCTAAATAAAACATTTAAAAATAAAAGCAATAAATTCCAAAATTTCATTATTTTTTTAATCTTACTGTTACATTGGAAAATGTCTCCCTTGGACTTTTTCCATCCTAAGTTTAGCTCCCGTGTCCTCTAAGTGTAATCATACATGTTTATTTTAACTCTCGATGGAAATCCCTAAAAATCCATGTCTATACGCTCAAAATCATGACTTCGATAGCCTAGGGCTGTCGAGTTGGATTTCAACATGCACACAAACCCTTCCCTCCTTGCCATGGGTGAACTGCCATGTCACTCTCACTCTTGTGGAAGTAGCTAGTCAAGAGGAGGTGAGACACGGGGGTGGTCTAGCTCGTTGGAGAGCTAGACTTCAAGGAGAGGGGTCAACACATCTTGGGGCCTTTGTTGTTGTGTGCTAATGTAGATGTTCCATTCGATGAATGTTGTTGTAGAGATAACTATATGACTCGAAGGGTCACTAGTTACTCTTCTTCCATTGGGGTTTCTACTGTTCCACCTCTGTGTGGGTAAGTTGTTACTTTCGTTGATGGCTTCTTTTCTTTCAATTTGTTGGATGATTGTTGGTTGTAACATTGCCTATGTTCTTCTATTAATAGGAGGACAAACGGATCTTGTTGTGGTAAGACAAATGGCTCCTATTGTGGTTACAGATGGATCTCCTTAATCTCGATGAGGATTGTCCTTACCCACTCACCTATTAATCTTGGGCACATTCGTGAGTCGAGACAAGAGATAGGTGTATGTGGACCAACCTTGACTAGACTTAGGGTTTTAACTTAGGATTTTGAGTTGACCTAAGGTTGAGTTGTGCGTTGAATTTTGTTGACCTTGTGATGGTATCAAGGGTTTGACCAAATAGTTGACCCTGGTTGACCTTATGATGGTATCAAGGGTTTGCAAGTTATCTATGTGCCTAATGTTTTTTTTTCTTGATATTTTATGAATGCAACTATATGACATGCAAAACTTTGTTTTTGTGTTTCTTTTGGTATTTTTGGAAACAAAGATGCTTTTTAATCTAGGAAAGGAAATATGAATGCAACTAGATTGAATTTTACCTATTGCAATTATTCTATGTTTTTGGGGTTTTTGAATGTTTTGAAGGAATTTAATCTAGAAAATGAAATTGCAAGTAAATGAATTTAAACTATGAATGTAAATCACTTCTAGAATGCTAGATCTAACTATTCTGTCAAGGAAAAAGTAATAAATTACTAATCCCAAGAGCAATTTTAATTTTCTAATTACTACTGATTGACAAAAAGCATACAGGAACCTAAAATAAAGAAGACTTGTGAGCCTCCACTACCCTCATAGTTCTTTGATGGCAACCTTGTATCCTCTTGAAGCAACAGGAAGATCTCTTGGTGACAAGACAACACAAAGAAGTGAAAGAAGCTTTGGAAGCTTTGTGAAATGAGCTCAATGTGAGTTGTTGATGAGCACAATGGCTTGATTGAAGTAGCATAATGATGCTTGAAGAGATTTATGTGAAATCTTGATGAACAATGAACAAATAAAAGGCACATTCATCTTGTGTGAGCATGAGAATACTGATTGGAGAGCAAAAACTTAGCCAGAGTTGTGTGCACAATGAATTTACCTCCCTTTGTGCTTGAGGGAGGGGGTATTTATAGGTTAGAAGAAGGGAATTGATTGATAAGTTAACTCAATTGATTGAAGAGTTAACAAGGATTGATTGGGGAGTGAACTGGATTGATTACCCAGTGAACTCAGTTAATTCGAGAGTGATAATGTAATAATAGCTTATCATTAAAGAAGAAATGGAGTTAGAAGAATGCATGGAAGAGAATGAGTGTTAATTTTAGATCAAATGAAGCTAATTATGAATGTGTGGGTGCATGAAATAGTCAATTCCATTTTAGGCATAAAAAATCATGCGAACTATAAGAAAAATAGGTGAAAACAGAGCTATTTCAAGTGAGAAACAAGAGTTTTTTTGCAGCTGGAAACACGACAGGGTCACCCATGGATCACCCCTTTCACTAGCAGGGTCACCCATGGGTCGCCTGGGGGGAGATCCTGCTTTTTGAGGGTCGCTCGATGATGATTGAGAAAGAAAGGGGTATGGGTGAAAATGCATGATGGGAGATGGTAGAGGAGATGAAAAGGAGGGGATATACCTCTGGAAACTAGTCAATAATGTGCAAGAATCCAAATCTCCACTTGCAAAGTAGGATCTCTTGCCGGGAGATTTGGAAATAATAGGGGGAGATTTGGAATGTTTGAGTAAAATTGAAAACTGAAAGTGGGAGATGGCTCTGGGGACCTCTAGAAGGCTTATAGGGGGTGGAGAAGATGAAAAACATAGGGGAAAGGTAAAAACTCACCTACAAGACACACACAAGGCTTAGGAATAGGGTTGAAAAAAGATCAAAAAAATGTAAATCAACAAGTGTCACAAAGTGTCAAAAATCATCGATAATAGAGAGAGGGAAAACGACAAAGAGGAAACAACACAAGATGAAAGAAATGACATGTCACCAAGAGGTTTGCTTCTTAGAGGACATTATTTCATGCTTACATGTACATGACAAGGATCATATATCATCATAGGGGTCTTTGTGGAGGCTATGCGTGATTTTATTGCTTACATATTTGGCCCCTCAGGGATGGTAGTCTACATGAAAGGTAGGTATCATTCCTGAATGAGGACTTACCTATTAGCAATTTTCCTACAATTGTACCTGCAATAACTAGTGTTAGCCTAGCATTTGGATATATCAAAATGAATAATGAAAACTAAAATGACAAACTTACCATAGATCATAAGAGTTTGACTAGTTATTTTTCTTTGTCAGTGAGACCTATAGGAATTAATGCATGTAAAACGATGCACAAAAGATCCATAAAAGCAAAAACTAATCTAAGAATGTATAAAAGAAACTAAGCTAAGGGCAAGCAAAGCAAGAAAATTAGTGAGATCAGAGTGAATCGGTGACAGAATCAATTGTGTGAATAGTTGTTGGGTAGATATTGTCAAGGAGATCATGAAGATTGCCACCTCTTCTTCAGCCACCGAGAATCAGGTATGCAAATAGGGAAAAACCCTTTTCTAAACCCTAGGTTGAATTTTGTGAAAAAATCTCTTGAAATTGTCTATTTTTGGTGATTTTTCTTGTTGCATTATCTTTGTTTTGTTGTTTAGAGTTGGTCTGGTCTTTTGTTTATTGAAATCACCTAAAAAATAGGGATTTTAGAGCATTTTCTATGAGGGATCTCCACTTAGGGTCACCCCTATTTTTAGGCAGGTTGCCTGAGGAGAGATCCTGTTGACATCTGGGTCACCCGGGGGCAACTCTATTGGGTAAATTTTGTCTGAAATTTGATGTTTTCTAACGTTCATTTCACTCTGTTCCGATCTAATTTAACTACTGTATTCAGCTATTTATTTCAATTTTGATGGTTTATACACTTTTTTTTGTGAGATTTTTAGCAAGTTTTACAATTTTTAGGATTTTTGTGACTTGATGAGATCTAACCTAACGCTCTTTTCTAATTTTCAGGATATGTGCATTTGATGGAATGCTTGCATAGAGCAGTTGTGGCTCTTAGAGATGTTTGTTTCACTGAGTGATGATGATCAAGCTATTCTTAGGAGAGCAACCTTAGCTAGAGTCTATCATGTGCTGGTTATTCATCCTATGGCATGCATTTACTGTGACATCCTAACATACTGGGATGCGGATAGGAACACCTTTAGGTTCCCACAGGTTTCTAGAGAGTGGACTATCACTCTTTTTGATGTTTATCACATACTTGGAGTTCTTGTGAGGGGACATCCTATTGTCCTGCCTACTAGAGATTCCTTTGAGGACAAGTAGTCTTGGGCACAGTTTATGGGGGTTAGTTGCCTTGAGGATCAAACAAGAGTTTAGATTACTTTTGTGCCATGACTTTGCATTCCTTAGTTGAGGAAGATCTTGATCATCTTGATTGCATCAAGGCTGTATGTAAGCAAGGCCCTGGTTCTCTTGAGATGGTGTTGGGCACTGATTATATAGGGTCTTGAGCAGGGCAAAGTCTACACTTGGGGGCCAGACATTTTGGCCATGGTATATAGAGATTTCTACTACATTGCATGAAGAGGGGCTCTTGATTTTAGCCACTCTTCTTTGGATATGACATATTTTTTAGCACATTAGGCCTTATTAGAAGCTAGTTCCAATTCCTAATAGACGTTTACTGAGGGCAGCTGGATGGATTCAGGTGGGTCACCTTGATTCTTCTCTGCAGGCTATAGCTACTCTCACAAATGAAGATATGATTTTTGATCCTTATGTGGACTTGGAGGGATCATGGTTACGTGATGGTGAGATCAGAGAGTACTACAGTGGGGTATCAGAGCTTTCAAACCGTAATGGTTTGGTTAAGGCTCATTGCACTAAGTGCGTCTTGCAACAATTTGGTGAGGATTTTCCTAAAGACTTGCCCCTAGTGGCTACCTGCTATAGATCTGTCCAGGAGATGTGCGACGTTAATCAAAGGACAATTACTTGGACTCCTTTGACTCCTGAAGTCTTCATTACTAGAGTTCCTAGATCTTCAAGAGGAGGACAGAGGGGAGGGAGAGGGAGTCCTTCCTGAGCACTCATTATGGTTAAGGACTCAGATTCTATTGATGAGGACTATGTTCTTGATGGGGATGATTCGATAGACGAGAGCCCACCAAAGGATGCACAAGACAATGATTCTGATGATTCTAATGATGTGGATGATGTTCATGATGTTCCAAAGGGTCCACTCGTGGTTCCTAGACCTCCTCACTTTGATGAGGTGATGCAGCAACTTGACCCTGACTGGCAGCTTGGTGACTAACATATATCTACATTTACTTCATTGTTTTTGCACTTTGTGTTTTCTCTTTCCTTTCTTTTTATTAAGAACTAACACACTTTTCTCTTTTTGGTTTGCTTTGCAGGTAATGTTAAAGAGTGGAGGGCTTTCGTTCATGAGATTAATGTTGGCTTGGCTTCTCCCTTCACTAGGTTGTCTCAAAAGATTCTTTTGGTTGATACTAGTGTGCCCCCTACTACTGGACCATATACTAACATTTTTTCTCCTGCCTATCTTGGATGTCAAACAAGTGTGGATTTGAAGGCCAAGAATCTCATCCTTAAGGGTGAGAATTAGGTGCTTCGTGAGATGGATCGTCTTGGATTTAGATGGTGAGATGTTAATGCAACGGGGCCTTCATAATGACACACTCATAGTAGGATGCCACACTCCCATATATCTCATGGAGCGACTAGTGGAACACATAGGAAAAGGAGGAGTCCTGAGGGTTCCGATTGAGGGAACCATCCTTGATTTTATTTTGCTTTCTTTTGAAATCGTGCCCCTTGCATGGGGAGCCTTTACATCATTTGAGAGCATTTTGCCTTTGGCTCTTTGGTACTCTCGTATATGTAAACTTTGGATATATCAATGAAAGTTTATATGTTATGGTTTTGTGTATCGAACGGATACTCATCTCTTGTGCATTATGGAAGTTTTAGAACTTTTTGATTATGTTTTTGACCTTCAACTCTAATCATGCAAATATCATAATGATGACATGTTTTTTTGTAATTTTTTGGCATATATATGAGATGTAGTTTATGATATGCGTATGCAAGAACACAAGAAATACCAAAATGAAACATTTAGTTCTACTGAATGTCACAAGTTATGACATTAACTTTATTGCTTTGAGATTCTTTTTTTTTCTGATTTTGGGTATGAATGCAATGTGGAACGAACAATATGACTGCTCTTTAATATGATTTTCAATTCATGGGATTGCGAGTTGTCTTGATATAAGAGACCTATTCAAGGCTGTGAGATAGGATTTTAAAACTCAAGTGGGGAGTGGGAGTCAAAATGAAGTGCTTATGAATTTAGGCTTTGCTAAAGGCTGAACACTGATCCTTATCTAGATAACACAATTTGACAAGCTTTCAACTTAGACAAGTAACAAATTTTATTGATGTTCGCTAGACTTAGATCATAGATGGCAAGAAAGATAGACCCGGGGTAAAGGATAAATGGGAAAGAATCAGGGTCCCTAAATAGAAGATGATCTTAAAGACTACTAGACTCTTGGCTTGCTCAACTATTGTGTGTGTGTGTGTGCTTTGTACCTTTCTTTTTTTTATTTTCTCTGTTAGAATGTCACCCTTGGAGCTTCGAGCTTAGATTGATCTCCACCCAATAGTACGGACATTCAACAATCTTCTCTCTTTCACTTTTTTTTTGTATCTCTCTTTTTTCTTTTTCACTTTTTTTTTATATTTTCTCACTTGGTTTTCTCATTTATTTTGGATTTTTGACTTTTCAAGATATGGATGCTTTTGGAACTTTGATATGCAACAATTTGGTCTCTCAATATTCTTATTTTTGATCACTCATTTTTTTATTCACTCAGATTTTAGATTGCTTCCTTCAGATTTTTTATCTTCCTAATATTTTTGGCCAGAAAAGATAAGGGGCTAAGCACCACCTAAAGTTTTTGTAATCTATTTGTACTTCTCTTCTACTAGGGAAGAATTGGGAAAGTCTACTTGCAAGCTTCCTTTGAACATTGTAGGTTTGAACACTAACTTCATTTAGACCTAACATCTTGGCTCATTAAGACTAGGATTAGTGTAAAGCTAAGAGCTAGGCTTTGATTAGAAACACTGGGAATGAAGGGGGATATGTTGATTGTGAAAATGAGGAATCTCTAGGTCCTAAAAGGATGGCATATATCTAGGTAACCTTAGAATCCTTACTGAAATGAAAATAATATAAGTGCAAGTCACTAATTGTAGTGCCAGATGAACAAAATGATACTAAAATGTAAGAAACAAATTGTTTTTGATATTTTTGATTTTTATAAATTTTTTCGTATTTTTATGTTTTATGATTTTTTTGGTTTTTAGACATAGTATATCTTAAGGTGAAAGGCATTGACTGTTTCATCAAATTACTCTCCCTCCATTGTGCACAAGAGATAGGCACCATTTCCAATGTCTTCTTTAACCATGTA
Organism: Cunninghamia lanceolata; assembly: GCA_027924645.1. Lineage (NCBI taxonomy): Eukaryota > Viridiplantae > Streptophyta > Pinopsida > Cupressales > Cupressaceae > Cunninghamia > Cunninghamia lanceolata. The sequence goes on from BSBN01001005.1 coordinate 4,715,278, forward strand.
AGGTCCTTTCCTGTCTTCTGTGAATTTTCTTTCTCATCTTCTTTTCTCATTTTTGGTGCTACCTCTTCTTAGGACAAGTTCTTCTATTTTGTAGGGTTTGTCATTTGATTTTATTATTTCTAGCTCGGTGGTTTCCCTTGGCAGCATTAGACAAAGTAAGTCTTGAAAGGCTTGTTGATGGGAAGGGGTCGAATAATGGACTCTATCACATCTTAACAACTCTACTAATAGGTCAAACTGTTTCTACATGTAGATTTTCACACCTTGCCTATCTTAAATACTTTGTAAAAACTTGAACAATTCAAGGGGAGTTTATGGCTCCCTTTACTCATTAGGAGGGACAAAGCTTATACTTGTCCTCCCATTTGGTTTTGCCCTTAAATCCATGGAATACTTGATGTAACTTCCTAGTAACTCAAAAATAACAGGATCATCAGTGCTGATTGACAACCTCATTTTCCACTCCTTGTGAAACATACGCTCACTTTCTTTATCGTCATCTGGAATTCTTTTGACCATTTTGATTTCTACTAAAGGTGTTTCCCACTCGCCAAGTTTGTTTGATTGCACCGAGGTAGAAGTGGTTGTCTTCTCTTATGGTTAATACACCATGAACATCCTAGGTAGCATTCCTATTACATTGGTTGACTCATTGTCAATATAATGCACCTCCTCCATGGGTGTCAGTGGTCTCTATCAATCCTCTATTGGTGTAAAGGGCTCGTAAGATTCAATTTCTTCTAGTGTCTAAGGGACACACAATTTGCTTAAGGGTGATAAAGGAGTGTAAATTTTTGTTATGTCTTCCTCAGGATCTAAGAAAGCATGTAGGTCTGTATTTCTCAAGTCTAACGTAGTGGTTTCAAACACCGAACCTTCATTTCTATGAGGTTTCTCCCCTATGCAAGTGAAGATCTTATATGTAGATTGAATATTGATCATGAGTACTTCTAGAGGGAATTGGAGAGGTCCATCCTGCTCTATCCATTCCATTATCTTAACTATCTTTTCTTTGGGAATAATTTCTTTTTGTTTTGATGGCACCTCATTTTCTAAAGTTTTCATCTCTATGGTGTTTATGGTCTTTTCTAGATTTTCTATTCATTTGACGCATATTGACTGAGGCATAGGACTAGGGACAATTAGTTTGTTGGTGGGAAGTTCATAATCTATGGGGATGCCTATACACTTGTTTGATGTGTTTGATTTTAACATGCTAAAAGGTTCTGGATCCCCTTTTGCAATGTATACCTTCCAAAAATGTAGGAATCAAGCTTCTTGAAATAACATTGATGGTACAGCTTTCTTCCTATGCATCCATGGCATCCAAGGAGAAAATTGTATCCTGTGTCCTTGTAGATGACATAAAATGTTGTTTGGATAGTTTTAACCCCTAGAGTTATAGGAAGCGTGATCTTCCCTATCATAGAGGCCTTTAGGTTATCATACCCACTCAGGGTTGTTGAAAATAGGGCAGACAACTGAGAGGGGGGGGTGAATCAGTTGTCTCAAAAATTTAATACTTCCTGCAGTTAATTCTTCCTTTTACCATTTAACAATAAATCAATAACTTAATCATGAAAACCACAATCACAAATGTAAGAGCAGTAACACAATAACACGCTTGACACCAAGATTTTTAGTGTGGAAACCTAGTTAAGGGAAAAACCACAATGGGGATTAACCCATAAAAATTAATACCATGTTAACAATATTTTACAAATGGGAATGTACATGCATTCGGGATCACTACCTAAAGCTCACTGCTCAAATAGAGGCTCACTACCTACAAATGATTACAAGAGAATAACAAGGATTTTTAAACTGATGAGAAGCATCTACTAATGCAAGAATTCAGTTCCAGTTAAGCACAAAATATTAATCTTACACATTTCATCTTTACTCTCCCCTACTTATTACTCTGTCGTTATCTAACCCTTAGATCTCTGCTTCTTTGCTCTTCCTTCATAGTCGCAACACTTACACAAAATCATCCAAATCCATTGGCTATATATATTTGCATCTTTATCTTCAATCACTTTCTAGTCAGCTTCAAGAACACTTGGAACGTTATTGAATACTATGTTCTGTTAGCTAGATCCAGGCATAACTTGAGACGTGGACCAAAAATTGCACTCAAAGATCATCAATCTAGTCGGCCACTATCATTGGTCATCACTAATTGCCCAATCAACAACTTCCATACATCCAGAACCAAGATCATTTATAAGGTCAGCCTGTTCTTCTGTCTACTTTGTCGATACTCAGAGGCTAATAACTTTTGAATCTTTTATCATCAAAGGCCAAAATTCTAGATTTAGATTGTGTTGACAATGCTTATGACTACATTAGATCTACAACAAATTATGACTTTCCACTGGAGATCCAGACCAAGATACTGGACCTTGTCGCCTGCTCTGTTCCTGACTACCCAGACTTAGATAAATTTTGATTTTGACTTCTGGTATGAACAAATTGTGTTATGCAGATGAGTGGAATGGTCTTAGTTGCCATCAATGGCAACACCTATCATGCGAAGTAGTGTCTCTTGCCAAAAATCTCCCCCTTTGGCATTGATGGCAACACTTAGTGAAAAATGACTAAGTGTCAAATGCAGCTCCCCCTTACTCTATAAACTTGTGCTTTCCACTATTTTGAAAGCTTCCCCTTTGCTGGATTCCTCATTTTTCACTACTCTTTACTCCCCCTTTGACATCAATGGCAAAGAGCGGGGTCCGCAAGGCAAAATTTTCACAAAAATTTTGTGTATAATGCCACATATGTACAACTAATCATTAAGTTCTATTCACATGAACTTGAGAATGTCTACAAAACTATTTTTCAATTGTACAAGTTCAGAGGCCCAAGTTCCCTTCATTCCATCCAAAACTGAGATGTGTCCACTCAACAAAAATGCATATGCTTCTGTCTTTGTCAGATCCAAAGGATTACTTGTTTGAAGTGCAGTTTGAGGTTTTGATAAGGCATTATACATGGCTTCTAACTTGGGGGCAATCAATCCTAGGAGCTCACACATTCTCTTCATAATATTTCCTTTCTCTTTAACAAGCCTTTTGATCTCATCTGTCAAGCTGATTACTTGGCATTCCTGGCTTATAGGCGAAACTGTTAGAGGATGAAAATTTTGAGATAAATTTGACAATTTATGTTCTTGCTCCTTTATCTTTTTCTCAATATCCTTACTGACTTTGGGCCATGATAGATAGAATGTGTACATATCACTTCCATCATTTAGAGAAATCTGAATACTCTTTATGCTAATACCAAGTATCATTCTATCATTTCCTATCAGGCTCTTTACTTCACTAAATTTCTTATCCAAAAATTCTTTCTAAACTTTTGCCTCAGCAGACTTTTCAAAGGACTCAAAATGTGTACTTACAACATTCACAAGATTCTTCAAGTGACCGGAGGGGGAATCCAATGGACTCTTTTGGCAGGTTGGCAATAACTTCTCCAAGACTTTAGCTATGAGTCCTAATAGTTCACTGTCCTCCATGTGAGATTTTAACATCTTCTCCCTGGCCATGGCTTGAGTGAAGGATGCAATATTCATCACTTGTACCTAAGAGAGAGCATCTAGATTAATTGGTCCTTGGAGTAGTTCAGGCTCATCAAACTCAAGCATCTCATTATCCATAAGACTTTTCACTACATTTGCAGTGTCTCTTGCAACAATTTCTAGACCACCTTTTTGTTCTTGAGATTTCTCAGCATCTGTAGATGCATCAATATTTGCACCATCTTCTTCTATTTTATCTTTCTTTTCTTCTTCTTTCTATTTCTCTGCTTTACTTTTTCACTGCTTCTTTTGTAATTCCAATGCTTTTTGCATACATCTCCACTTGCTTCTGCACTTTTCTTTTTGTTTCTAGCTGTCTGAGTTCCACATGCAACTTTATACTTAGTTCCTTGTATGTTCTAAACCTTTCCACAGAGGTGTCTTTAGGTTTGCTCAAAAGATGTTGAGCATACATGTCTAGAACTCTCTTATCCACCTCATAACCCATTGGTGTTATCCATACTATTCTTGTTTCTACAGCCTCCATCAGACATTGATCAGTGTCAACCATGAAACATATCTCATTCTCATACTTTTCTACAACTAACTTAGGGATTCTCTCTCTTGCATGCATCAAACTCTAGAAGTTTTTGAAGTAACCCCAAATAGATATCTTTTGAGGTTGGGCATCACCAAGGCTGAGTAGGTGATCTCTCATTTTCCATGCTATTGGCCTATTAGTTGTCCAATGCACACCTAGAACTCTAGGAATTTCATTCATGAAATAGAAGAATAGATAGATAACCAGAGAACCATATTTGAAGGTATTTTTCTTATCTTTCTTTATTTTGCTCAGGTTCTCAATTAGCTGACTTTGAAGCAACCCACATAGGTCATAATCAACATTATCCTTCAACATCTAATAGGCTACATATATTATAGTTTTGAAGACTAAATTCTCCCTGCTGGAGTGGTAAATCTTGTACCCAATCACCATGGAGACAAATTTAACATCCGGTTCTATAATATCATTGATGGTCATTGCCCTTTTGTCAAACTTGGCACCGGTAGCATCAGTCACTATCTAGTTTTTCATGGCTTTCGGCATGGGTAATCCACCAGTTGAATTTAACTCAGTTACTATCTTGATAACATCCTTTGTAATCTTGAATGGTTTCAATAGCCATATGAACTCATCATGTATTTAGCTCAAGATATATCAAACCCATTCAATCTCATCAAATGTCAAAAAGTTAATGACTTGCAGAAAATGTTTGCTTTCTAGGGCTTTGTAATCCGATTTCAATTTATAGCTATCATCTCTTAGGTAGTTGTTAAATAAATCCAAGAGTTTCATATTTCCAAATTCATCAATGCTATAGTAGATGTATGCCCTAATATCCTCAACATGCAATATGCGATATGGAACTCAAAAAAATGTACCTAATAGTTCAACTTCAACTGACTTGTATGGATACTCTTAAATATTGGTCGGGGCCTTTTAGTTACATCAACAACTAGTGGTGTAGCCATCTCAATAGATTTAGATTTAAAACTTTACAGAGAAGTACCTTTTTCTCCTATGGGGTTAGGGACAATCAATTACAAGTTGAATTCACTCTTTGTTCTTCAATCTCTGGATTTGTAGCTTAGATTCTCTTCTACTTGTTTCCTTTGAATGCAAAGTTGTTCAAATGCATGATCAAGTGACCTTTTATCCTTCACAAAAGTTAATTTGGCATTGTAATAAATGTGTTGCCCTAACTTCATCTGGTTACTCTATTTCTTGAACAGTTCTTCATGAATTACTCTGCAAATTTCCATATCAACATTTTTCCTTCCAAAAATCTTTCCAAAAGTTTTGAAACACTTCAAAATATCTTCTCATTGTGAAATATCCAGTCACCCACTTACTGACTGGGGGAATTTGATGTTCAATGCAGCTCCCCCTAAGCTAGAGCTCCTAATTTAATTCTCAGAGGAATTATCAGCACCGGATTCTGGTGCGGACCCACTATTATTGTTTGTAACACTTTTCTGAGCCCATGTCTTGCTCATTTCATTCTGGATCTCATTCATATCAATTTTGTCCTTTCCTTTGTCTTTCGTCTACTCATTTGATTTTCTGTTTGCTAGACCTCCTCTTCCATTATTCTTGCTTCTACAGAATCTTTCAAAATGACCGAATCGGTTACAATTGAAGAACACATTTCTTTACCCATTTGATTGATTTCCTCTTGATCTGCACTGATTGGCCATATGTCCAAATCTATTGCATTCAAAGCATTTGCCATTGAAGGAATTCCTATTTCCTCTATTTGATGAGTTATTCATTATCATACTTCTGCATTCATTAGATTTATGACCATACCTCTTACAATTGAAACATTGTCTAGAGAAGGATGGATTATTTTGATTTACTCTACTTCTACATTGAGTGGCTTTATGACCAAATTTATTGCACTTGAAGCAATTTCCATTGAAAGATGGATACCTTTGATCATTAGGCTATCTTATTGGAGGTCTTCTAGGTCTGTTTCTCCCATTCCTTGGTTGAAAGTTTCTTTGTCCAGATCCGGAGCTTTCACCTTTCTCATAGCCAAGACCATGCTTGTCATTAGCCTTTTTCTGACCCTCAAGTATTGCTTCAAGTTTAGCTAAACTTATCTTGAAGTTCTTGTTGTATTCATTTGCAACTTCTAGGTCATGTCTAAGAATGACAATTTGCCTTTCAAGATCTCTTTCATTGTCTTTGCTTTCTTATAGATCAGACTTTAGATGGCCAGCTATACTATCCAATCTATAGCATTCATCAGTTCTTTCTTTTAGAGTTTGATTCAAGTCTTCTTCAGTCTTCTTCATTTGCTCAATTTCTTTGGTTAGCCTCATTGCCCTAGATTCCATCTCAACTTTCAGAATAGCAACTTGTTTTGACAGCTTCTCACACTCCTTTGTCTTTTCTTCCAAGGATTCAATCATGCCATTTTCTTTAGTGAAACTAGATAACTGTAGAAGTAGATCCTTTTTCCTTCCCATAGACTTCTTTAATTTATCTTTTAACATTTCAATAGTATCATCAGCATCTTTGATTTCATCTTTTAGATTAGATATTTTTGCTTTGGACTGATCAAGATCTTTTAGAGCCAACTAAAGTTGATCTTTGAGTGAACCCATTGAAAACTCCTTCCAAGATCTTTCCATAAGCTATTAGGCTTCTTTTAAGGAACTTGGCTCTGATACCAATTGTTGAAAATAGGACAGACAACTAAGAGGGGGGTGAATCAGTTGTCTCAAAAATTTAATACTTCATGCAGTTAATTCTTCCTTTTACCATTTAACAATAAATCAATAACTTAATCATGAAAACCACAATCACAAATGTAAGAGCAACAACACAATAACATAATTAACACCAAGATATTTAGCATGGAAACCTAGTTAAGGGAAAAACCACAATGGGGATTAACCCACAAAGATTAATACCCTATTAAAAGTATTTTACAAATGGGAATGCACATGCATTCAGGCTCACTGTCTAGAGCTCACTGCCTACAAATGATTACAAGAGAATAACAATGATTTTTGAACTGATCAGAAGCATCTACTAATGCAAGAATTCAGTTCCAGGTAAGCACAAAACACTGATCTTACACATTTCATCTTTACTCTCCCCTACTTACTGTTTTGTCATTATCCGAACCTTAGATCTCTAATTCTTTGCTCTTCCTTCATAGTTACAACACTTACACAAAATCATCCAAATCCAATGGCTATATATATCCGCATCCTAATTTTCAATCACTTTCCAGTCGGCTTCAAGAACACTTGGAACTTTATTGAATACTCTGCTCTGTCGGCTAGATCCATGCATAACTTGATATGTGGACCAAAACTTGCACTCATGGATCATCAATCCAGTCGGCCACTATCACTGGTCATCACTAATTTCCCAATCAACAACTTCCATACATCCAGAACCAAGATCATTTACAAGGTCGACCTGTTCTTCTTCTGTCTACTCTATCAATACTCAAAGGCTAATAACTTTTGAATCCTTTATCATTAGAGGCCAAAATTCTAGATTTAGATTGTCTTGACAATGCTTATGACTTCCTCAGATCAGCAACAAATTATGACTTTCCACTGGAGAGATCTGGACCAAGATACCAGACCCTATCACCTACTCTATTCCTCACTACCTAGAATTAGATAAATTCTGATTCTAACTTCTAGTATGGACAAATTGTGTTATGTGGATGAGTGGAATGGTATTAGTTTCCATCAATGACAACACCTATCATGTGAAGTAATGTCTCTTGCCAACAAGGGTTTCTCATGAAGCGGTGATATTTGTGTGCCCATAACCCATCCTCTCTAAAAGGGAGAATGGAACTATGTTCACTGTGGCTCCATCATCAATTAAGGTTTGTTTAATGCACATGTCATAGATCCAAACTTGTAAGTACAATGCAGGGTCTCCTTTCTTGGTTAACATGGCCTTGGAAGGAATTTGCTTTAAGTCGAAGAAGAACCCCAGATCCTTGAGTTCTGAATTTGGTGGGCTGATGTCATAGTCCACATGGTTGATCTTCTCACTAGGTGGTTGAGTAATCTGGTCAAGATATTTCAACCCTATTTCCTTTAGTAGCACTAAGAAATGTGAAGGGGAGTTCTTGAGCAAGTTAGTGAATGAAATGTGAGCATATGTCTTCTTTAGGTCTTTGATAAGTTCATAAGGTTCAATTAGAGTTGGTATTGGTTCCACTACAAAAATGGCACCCTCATATGCTTCCATTTGTTCATTTTTGTTCTCATGATCTTCCTCTTCTTCTTCATTATGGATTATTTTGACTAATCCCATCATCCTAGCTTCTCCTTTCTGTCCTAGTTGTGGTGGGATGCTGGCGTTGCTACCTTGGGCTACTTCATTTTGGTTTGATGTTTCTACATCCTTATGCACGGGAAATAGATCTTGATTAATTCTCATGTTGGTGTTCTATGGAGCTATCATGGCTTGGGTTTGTCTTATGCCCTTGTTATCTAGTCTGACCTCTTGTGGATTCAAGAAAATTTCTATGAACAACCATTGTTGGTCTTCTAGTAATCTCACTATAAATCAGTTATATTCTCTATAGGATTTTATGCTATGGCCACTTGTTTTATGAAAAGAGAAGAATTGGTTGTACTCATACGGGGGTCTCTCATATCTTCCATCATTTCAATTTCTATTGCAATTCTAATTTTGGTAATTGTCCCTAGGGTAGTATCCATTATTTATGGCTCGATCAATCACATTGATATTAGGAGGATAATAGTCTTTCTCGTTGTAATCAGCTCTTACTTTTTGGCTGGGGGTTGATCTGTCACCCCATCTGTGGTTGTATTTCTGTTGTTCTTAAGAATCTTGATGATAGGAGTGTTTTTCCCTGTGTCTTCCCTTGTTAACTTTCCATTTGACACGTAGACCTTTCTGCCACTGTCAATGGTGGCTTAATCGATCCTCAAAGCACTTTCCAATGCATCTTGATAGGATCTATATGGCAATTTTTGAATGTCTTCTCTCATGTCATTATTCAAGGCATGTAAGAAAAGATTGCATAGTTCACGGTGGTCCATGTTTGGGGAACTGGTTGAGGAATAGAGGACTTGCATCCATATAGTCACAAAATGGGCTACGGATTCATTTTATCCTTGCTTCATGGTTAGGAATTATTTGATCCCTATTTTGATGAGCTTGTTGATGTCAAATGCCATGACAAACTCTCTGATTAGTTGTCTAAATGAGTGAATTGAAGCCTCTGGCAAATGATAGTACCAATCTAGAGCTATTCCTTTGAGAGTTTTCAGAAAGATCTTGGCAACAACCCCATCCCATGGGAGGAGTTCTCTTATCTCAGTGGTGTAAGCCTTAATATGTGAATTTGGATCTCCTTCCCCTTTAAATTTTAGGAGATCTGGCAATGGTCGAGGTAACTACACATTCCTTATGTTTTGATCGAGAGGCTCTTTCAAGTACTCGAGATATGTCCCAAGAAAGGTTCTTTGAGATTGAGGGGTTGATAGTAATAACCTTGTAGGTGGGTTTTGATAACCCATTGTTTGATTTATTGGATTTCCCAACATTGTTGGATTGTTTTGAACAGGAAGATTCCCATTCAGACATGTGTCGTTACTTGCATTTCATGAATAGTAGTTGAGATAGGGGGATTTTGAGATGCCCTTGGTCTTGTTCATGGGATTTTTTCCTTCTTTAAGGAGCATCTTGTTATGCTTCCAAGATTCTAATCCTTTGCACTAGAGTTGTAATTAAGTCTGCAGGAGTGACAACTCTAGGTGTTTCCTTGTTTCTAGGATTTTCTGTTCGAGTATTGTCATGGTGGTATGCTTCTTCTCATGCAACATTTTATCTTTGTTCTTCTCGCAAGGCACCTCTTAATGCTTATTGAGCATCTCTTGCCTCTTGCAAGTGCCCTTTTAATCATTTCACTTCCTCATCGAGATGAGTACTTGATGTGCTTTTGGAAGGTTGCTCGGGTCGATGTATTTCTGACCTTACCCTCCTAGTTTTATGTGGTGTATTTGGTACAACTAAATTGTGTTCCCAAGCTAGGTTGTTGAAAGATAGAGAATGCCTAGATTCTTTTTGATCTCATTGATCTTGTCTATAATCTGATTCTTCGTAGTCATAGCAGTTGGTGATTGGTGCATCTAGATGCAGCGACATATACCTATCGAAGGAAGGAGTTTTTGGTTTTCTTGAGGGAATATTCCCTTGGTTTAAATCAGTTTTCATCATATTCGATGGTGTCATAGACACCATAGAATAAATGGAATGGATGATAGCGAAGGTGATAGAAGCTAAAGTGGTAGAAGCAGCTATGAAGAATAAAGTGAAAATGCTTTGACAATTTTTGTTTTGAATCATTAAATGCTTTGAGATCCAAATAATGGGAACACAAACTACAAACCAAAAGATTCTGTATTTTATGTCGGGTTCACCAAAATATGTACAATCAAAATCATGACTTTTGTTGCCTGGGTCATCGAGTCAGATTTTGGCATGCACACAGACCCTTCCGTACTTGCCATAGGATGAACCAGCACGTCACTCTTGCTCTTGTGGAAGTATCTAATCGAGAGGAGGTGAGACACGGGGGTGGTTTGGCTCATTGGAGAGCTAGACTTCATGAAGAGGGGTCAACACGTCCTGGGGCCTTTTTTATTGTGTGCTAATGTAGATGTTTCATTTGATGAGTGTTGTTGTAGAGAGAATCGTATGACCCCATGGGTCACTAGTTATTCTTCTTCTATTGGGGTTTCTACTGTTCCACCTCTGTGTGGATAAGCTATTACTTTTGTTGATGGATTCTTGTCTTTCAATTTGTTGGATGATTTCTCGTTGTATTAAACATTGTCTATATTCTTCTATCAATAGGAGGACAAATGGATCTTATTGTGGTAAGACAAATGGCTCCTACTGTGGCCATTAATGGATCTCCTCAATCTCACCAAGGATTGCCCTTGCCCACTCACCTCTTAATTCTAGGCAAATTCGTGAGCTAAGACAAGAGATAGGTGTATGTGGACCAACCTTGACTAGACTTAGGGGTTTTAACTTAGGGTTTTAAGTTGACTTAAGGTTTAGTTGTCCATTGACTTTTGTTGACCTTGTGATGGTATCAAGGGTTTGACCAAATAATTGACTATGGTTGACCTTGCGATGGTATCAAGGGTTTGTAAGTTATCTATGTGCCTAATGTTTTTGTTCTTTTCTTGATATTTTATGAATGCAACTATATGACATGCAAAACTTTGTTTCTGTGCTTTCTTTGGTATTTTTGGAAATAAAGATGCTTTTTAATCTAAGAAAGGAAATATGAATGAAACTAGAATGAATTTTGCCCAATGCAATTATTCTATGTTTTTAGGGTTTTTGAATGTTTTGAAGCAATTTAATCTAGAAAAGGAAATAGCAAGTAAATGAATTTAAACTATGAATGTAAATTACTTCTAGAATGCTAGATCTGACTATTCTATCAAGGAAAAAGCAATAAATTACTAATCCCAAGAGCAATTTCAAATTTCTAATTACTACCATTTGACAAAAAGCATAGAGGAACCTGAAACAAAGAAGATTTGTGAGCCTCCACTACCCTTAGAGATCCTTGATGGTAACCTCATATCCTCTTGAAGTAGCGGGAAGATCTCTTGGCAACAAGACAAGACAAAGAAGTGAAAGAAGCTTTGGAAGATTTGTGAAATTAGCTCAATCAGAGTTGTTGATGAGCATTATGGCTTGATTGAAGAAGTGTGACAATGCTTGAAGAGCTTTATGTGAAAGCTTGATGAACAATAAACAAATAAAAGGCACCTTCATCCTATGTGAGCATGAGAATGCTGATTGGAGAGGAAAAACTTAGCAAGAGTTGTGTGCACAATAAATTTACCTCCCTTTGTGCTTGAGGGAGGGGGGTATTTATAGGTTAGAAGAACGAAATTGATTGAGAAGTTAACTCAATTGATTGAAGAGTTAACGAGGATTGATTGGGGAGTAAACTAGATTGATTACCTAATGAACTTAGTTAATTTAGGAGCGATAATCTAATAATAGCTTATCACTGAAGAAGAAATGGAGTTAGAAGAATGCATGGAAAAGAATGAGTTTTTAATTTTAGATCAAACGAAGATAATTATGCATGTGTGGGTGCCTGAAATAGTTAACTCCATTTTAGGCATGAAAAATCATGTGAACTCAAAGAAAAATAGGCAAAAATTGAGATATTTTGAGTTAGATTTACTTGAGCTTTTCCATGGCTAGAAATAAGATAGGGTCACCCATGGGTCACCCCTTTCACCAATAGGGTTGCCCATGGGTCGCCTGGGGGGACATCTTGCTTTTTAAGGGTCACCCAACAGGAGATTTAGAAAGAAAGGGGTTTGGGTAAAAATGCATGATGGGAGATGGTAGAGGAGATGAAAAAGAGGGAATCTACTTACAGAAACTAGTCAATCATGTGTAAGAATCCAAATCTCCACTTGTAAAGTAGGATCTCCCGGTAGGAGATCTAGAAATAATAGAGTGATATTTGGATTGGTTGAGTAAAAACTGAAAACCAAAAGTGGGAGATGGCTCTGGGGACCTCTAGCGGGTTTATACGGGGTGGAGAAGATGAAAAACATAGGGGAAAGGTGAAAACTCACCTACAAGACACACACAAGGCTTAGGTACAAGGTCAAAAGTTTAGAAAAATGTAAATCGACAAGTGTCTCAAAGTGTCAAAAAGCATCGATGACAGAGAGGGAAATGACAAAGAAGAAACAACACAAGATGAAAGAAATGACATGTCACTGAGAGGTTTTCTACTTAGAGGACATTATTTCATGCTTACATGTATGTGACAAGGATCATATATCATAATAGGGGTCCTCGTGGAGTCTGTGCATGATTTTTGTGCTTACAATGTCAAAATGGACCTAGGGGATAGTGATAAGCTTGACCCTACCTTGAAAATGGGGCTGAGGGCTTAGGCATCCGCACCCTATTTAGTGGGGTCCCAAATTTTAAATGTCAGTTATGTGATCGTAAGAAATGTTTGTTGCTGACATCTCAAGTTTGAATTATGAAATTAAAGCAGGAATGTGTTTAGTTGCATATATAAGGATGTTTAGGGATTCATTTGAAAACTAGAAGATAATTATGAACTTTTGGCACACTTATAATTTGAGAGAATTTAAAGTATTCATTGTTGCAGAGAAAACTTGTCTTGTTATTGTGTTTGTTATGTATATTTGGCTTCATCTTCTCATGATGTGAAATATTTTCATCTATATGCAAGCTACACCTCTGAGGTGACATTTATTTATGTTTTCAATCATTTATCAATTGGTTTTTGCCTCTATCTTGTATGGATACACACTCTCTATCTAACAATGGTGTTTGGAAAACTTAAATGTCCTTTCGGGGCTTGATTGAGGCAAGTTCCTAGACACTACAACCCCCAACCCCCTTTTTTTGTGATTGTAGGTATAGGTGCAAAAGTAGAAGAAGTGGAGTTACAGGGAGGCATAACGAAGTGTTAAAATTGCAGATTTGAGAAGAAAACTAGAACTTGAACTTGGGCACCCACTCCAAAGCCCTCCAGATCCCCGAAGAAGAAAACCTCTGTGACAGTGGTGATTAGTTGCAGACAAATTCTAGAAGTCTTTGAAGAAACTGCCACCTTGGGCTTGGGTGCCTACTCTTTAGCCCCCAACTTATCCGCATCTAGAATTCCAAATTCTGGTATGTATTTACTTTGAATATTACATTCCTGTCTGGGAGCATTTGTCATGATTTGTCTGTTTGTTTACAATTTTGTGAAATTAGGGTTTTAAGCATAATCAGGCTTTAATTAAACAATTAATCAACAAATTCCAAGTTTCCTCTTCATTACAAGTGACACTAAATCTATAGCAGAGCCCTTTTGCAAAGATTATGGCTTGGCTTGATTTATGTCCTTGAATGTAAGGTGTGAAAGGAGGATTTAACCCACACATCCATTGAAATTGAAAACCCCTCTTTTTACACCTAAATATTTTGGTGAACCCGTGTTTTATTTGAGTTTTTCACCTTTTTGAGTGTTGTACTTCATATTTTCATTAATTTCATTCATCATTTTTATATTGCATTTGAAAATTTACAAAAAATTGAAAATTTTGGAAAAATTAGCATTTTAGGCTTTCATTTTGAAATAATTTTAATTAATTTCAATTTAATTTCATTTAATTTATGATTTTTAAATTAGATCTAATATAAATTATAGAAATTCATCATATTATAATCATTTGCATTGCATTTTTCATATTAGAATTGCTAGGGTTTGCTTGAAATTTTGAATTTTTCTTATAAGTGATTTCAAAAACTAAGATTTGTAGTTAAAATCTTGTTTTAGATTTTACTACTCATCTTAGGCACTCATTCAAATCTGATTTTGTATGTAGTGTTGCATTTTAGTGTGTTTTTGCATTCATATTTCAAAAAATTGTATTTACACTTAGATAATTTTAACAAAAATTAGCATTTTTCATTCATCATCCTTGAAACTTGCACTTGCATTAAGCATTATAGGACTTTAAAATCATTTTCATATTTGAGGTAGGTTTTTTTACATCATAAATCTGATTAGAATTCATTTACATATCATTTTACACATATTCATGCCTTATTTTCACAACTAGGGTTTGAAAAACTTGCATTGTTCACTAAATTTTGACTTATTTTGCATATAGAATTGCATTATAAGTGTGTTGTGAAGGATATTGCTGCTTTATTGGACTAATATATATCTTATTATTCACTTTCCCTCATCAATTTCCTTACCACACTTTTTCTTTTAGGTATTTGCATTGAGAAAAGTGAAAACAATCAAGCATTTTAGGTCATAAACTTACATAATTTTGCACTTGTTTGAAAATATTTTAAAATATGATTTTACATTGATTTGAAAACATATACACATGGCTTCTAATTGCAAAAATAACACTAGGTTCCCTCCTAGGCCTTACATGAAAAGATAGGTCCCTGAACCCGAAATTGTATTTACACCTCATGGTAGAACAATTGGAGAAACTAAAGGACCTCTTTATATCACTATGAAGATTATGGAAAATCTGGTTGATAGAACACTTGTAGATCCTAATTACATGACTAATGTGGCAATGGAAGAGTTCCTTTATTCACATGGTTTGATATAAGACTTATATGATCCTTCTGACATGATGATTAAAACACATAATGGAGCTTTTATAAACACTTTTGGGAAGTTATCTTTATTGGTTACAGTATTTGAAAAATCTATAGAACAACTATTTTATGTTGTCCCTCTATCTAACCTTTTTTGCATAAAATTAGGACACTCATGGTTAAAAGCTATGAAAGTTGTCCCTTCGATGATTCATAATTGTGTAAAATTTCCTTTGAATGGACAAGTGTATATTATTCCTCACAATAGATATAAACCTTTGGTTACAAGACAACACTTCAACCTTGATTATTTTTGGCCACGATCTGATCAGGAACTAGAGCCACAAACAAATTTAAACTTCTTGGGATATAGAAAATATAAAGCAAAACTATTACATTGAGTGGCCGATCCTTCTATACAAGAAATAATAAGAGATGAACAACCTGCATTAAAAGAAATTCCTAGAGAGAAAGGTAAAGGACTCTATGCTGAGGTTCCTCCCCCACCATCCTTAAGAGGACCAAGAGGTACTTGTTGAGAACAAGATACTTCATCAAGACAAATAAGATTTGAACAAGCTTCCTTCTCTAAGATACAAAAACCAATGAAACAAGATGACAACATTTTCAAAGATATAAGCAATAGAACAAAAATAAATTGACAAGCAAGAGAAAGGAGGAAGATAAGACAAGATTTTGCACAAATAAACACATTTGAACAAGAAAATATTCCACCTTCTAACCCCAAAACAAACAATGAAGAGTTGAACAAAGAAAAATTTACAAACAATGACAAAGAATTAGCAATTGTACCTTATGTTCCTCTTTCCTCGAATACTTGAGATTGGGAGGAGATGATTTGACTATTGACAATCTCTAGCATGAGCTTTCCTATAGGTAAGTATTTCTAACCCTTTACCTATGTGTTGTGTTTCCCCCGTGATGTGTTATGTGTTGATTAGACCTCCTTGGATGACCCTTGATACTCTTGTAAGGTCAAGGATACTGAGAGATCGTCTCTATTGCAACCCTTCTTCTATTTGTATCATCATTCTTCTATCTTGCTTCTCCTCTATTTTCATTGTTGTGTGTTGTGTCCTAGGAGCATAGAATTGGGGTTGGTAACCTAGGGGTACCTTCCTACATGATGACCCTAAGGTACTTGTTCTCCTCTCTTGATTTATTTTTTACCTTCTTCTAGTGGTTCTACCTAGCTGGAAGATGATGATTTAAACAAACATATACTAATACGAACCATGTGTCCCTTCAGTGAGTAAGCAAAAATGGACCTAGTCCATACATGACAATGGGGTTGATATATATTATCAAACACTTGGCTAGTAGAATCACTCCATGTGATATTTTGATGTTGTCTTGTCATACTAACAAACTATAACAATACATCTACTCCATGCACTTTGTTTAGCTTGGAATCTCACCTTGGTTACACTCATTTTTGAGTTCTCTATAGTATAGCCCCATGGTTATACTTGGATTTTGAATCCGTAGTATAGACTCGGTTCTTTATCTGAATGATTACATGCATTTCTTTTATCATGTGATGTGGTTATTATCTTAGAGAAAGATTTTTGTTCTCTCTTCTTGTAGGAAATTGTGTGTTTATGGGAACATTCAACGATCGTAAGGTACATGTCACCTTTGGGGGCATAGGCTTTGCGAGAGATCTTGTTCCCTTTGTGTTTTCTCTCTACCTTGCTTGATATCGATACATGATATCAACCACCTTAAGGTGGGGGCATATAAGGTAAGTTGGCTGATGATTTTGATACTAACAAAGTGTGTTTGTAAGCCCTCTATGGAGGTGGGATGTTGTATCTCCGTGTGAGTGCACATCTTTATTCTATATTGTAATGAGAAAGCCCTATGTGGAGGCAAGATATCGTGCATATCCTTTTATTTTAATACCTCTATGGAGGCGGGTATCATGCATATCCTTTTATTCAAATCCCTCTATGGAGGCGGGATGGTGTATCTCTTGAGCTAGTGCACATCCTTTTTATTATAAAAGTCCTCTGAGTAGGCGAGGTTGGTGTATCCTCCCATAAGCGTGTCTTTAGCAGTTGTTATGGCATAAGACCAACTATTAGGTGTGCCTGTAATGTGCCTGAGATGGTGGGGGCTTAACAATAAGTTCCTTCCATCACCTTATTTGTCATGTTTTAGACATATAGTATGTCTTTGGCATGCTATATGGCACTCATGTTTTCCATGTGTCTTCTGTGTGTTTGTTCCCAGGTATAGTCCAAAGAGTGTGGCAAAATGCCCCTCCTATGCTTTGGGATTTGTATGGCATGTTTTTTCCCAAGTATAGTCCAAAGAGCGTGGCAAAATGCCCCTCCTATGCTTTGGGATTTGTATGGTGTGTTTGTTCTCAAGTGTAGTCCAAAGAGCGTGGCAAAATTCCCCTCCTACATTTTGAGATTTGTATTGCATGTTTGTTGCCCAATATGTAGTCCAAAGAGCATGGTGAAATGCCCCTCCTACATTTTGGGTAGTGTGTTGTACTTTTACTTTCCATGCATCTATATATGCATTTATTTATATATGAAAATGAAAAATAAATAATCACTGCATTCACTATATTCACTATGTTTTACATGTCTTCAATGTTATCTTCTCCATGTTTTGCATTCCTGTTATTGTCTTCTCCATGTCTTGCATGCCTGTTATTGTCTTCATTGTGTTTGGCATGTCTGTGATGTGTCTTCTCTAATGTCTACTTAAGACTAGGGGCTAGAGATAGTTTCTTAATCTTTGTGTATATATTAGCTATAACTTCCTAGCGTGTTTGTTGTGTTTATTGAACATACTTTAATGCATGTATGGGCCTTGCATTCATGCATACATTAAAATGGGGGCTAAATGTTATGTCAGAAAATGTTTCTCTAGGACTTTTTCCCTCCTAAGTTTAGCTCCTGGGTCCTCTAAGTGTAATCATGCATGTTTATTTTAACTCCTAATGGAAAAGCCTGAAAACCAATGTCAAAATGGACCTAAGGGATAGTGATGAGCTTATCCCTGCCTTGAAAATGGGGTTGAGGGCTTGGGCACCCGCGCCCTAGTCTTTCCCTATTTAGTGGAGTCCCAAATTTTAAATGTCAGCTATGTGACCATTAGAAATGTCTGTTGCTGACATCTCAAGTTTGAATTACAAAATTAAAGTGGGAATGTGTTTAGTTGCATATATAAGCATGTTTAGGGATTCACTTGAAAACTAGAAGATGATTATGAACTTTTGGCACACTTATGATTTGAGAGCTTTCAAAGTATTCATTGTTGCAGAGTAGAGTTGTCTTGTTATTGTGTTTGTTATGTAGATTTGGCTTCATCTTCTCATGATGTGAAAGATTTTCATTTATATGTGACCTACACCTTTGAGGTGACTTTTATTTATGTTTTCAATCATTTATCAATTGGTTTTTGCCTCTATGCCATAGGGATACACACTCTCTATCTAAAAACAATTTTTGAAAGACTTGAATGTCCTTTCATGGCTTTACTAAGGCAAGCTCCTAGACACTACAACCCCCAACCCCCTTTTCTATGATTATAGGTAATAGTTGTAGAAGCGGAAGAAGTGGAGTTGCAAGGAGGTAGAACAAAGTGTCAAAATTGCAAATCTAAGAAGAAAACTAGGACCTAGACTTGGGCGCCGCTCCAAATCCCTCTAGATCCCTGAAGCAGAAAACCTTTGTGACAATGGTGATTAGTTGTAGACAAATTCTAGAAGTCTCTGAAGAAACTACCACCTTGGGCTTGGGCACTTGCTCTTTAGCCCCCAAATTTTATGCATCTAGAATTCTGAAGTTTGGTATGTATTTACTCTAAATATTACATTCTTGTCTGTGAGCATTTGTCATGATTTATCCATTTGTTTATGATTTTGTGAAATTAGGGTTTTAAGCACAATCGGGCTTTAATTAATCAATTAATTAGAAAATTCCAAGTTTCCTCTTTGTTACAAGTGACACTAAATCTGTAGCAAAGCCCTCTTGCAAAGATTGTGGCTTGACTCAATTTATGTCCTTGAATGTAAGGTGTGAAAGGAGGATTTAACCCACACATCCATTGAAATTAAAAACCCCTCTTTTTACACTAAACACTTACAAAGTAAAGTAGGTACTTTTGCATTTACAAGTTACATGATATATTACATCAGCTGATGGTTCCTTTAGATGTAACTTACAAATTTGATATAATTACATGTACAATAAAGTGATGTCTTCTATTCACAAGTCTTCAGCAGTCAACTGCAAGAGTGAGAGCATCATCCAGATGCTTTACCTCCAACCATAGACCTGTAGTCCCCATCACACCTTCCTACTAGAAGTGGCCCTACCCTTCATGAGGGTATAGATAATGAGAATCAACTAATTCTATGTTCCATGTAAGAACTAGTGCAATGTCCTAGCAAGAAATAATCAGGTTTACAACTTCTAGTCTATCTCTATCTATGTACAACCCATCTGACTATTCATGCAACCTAGAACATAGTGAACTGACAATGCAAACAATGATTTTGCATTACTTTGGCCAAAGTTTCATATGAATGAGTCAACTATTCACACACCTCTTTCTCGACTTGGAGGCTGACATTCTATCTATGCTGAGTTATTAAACAGGGTAAACTAGACAATCATAGGATAAAGACTGGTTGATTTGTGACCATGCATTGAAACCCTCTTTGTGTTCTCACAATCTCAAGCCTATGACAATTGTCAACTTCTCAAAGGCCAACAAACCCATGTTTCTAACTCAAAACATAGTCAAATAGTTTATATAGACATTTTTATCAAAATTTGAGAAGTAATTATATTCTTTCAAGTCTAGACAGAGGTGTATGAGCATACAACTCTCAGAAGGATTCAAACCAAGGTAAATGAGTCTTATCTTAAACTCTTAGCACATTTTCCAGCCTCTTGATAACCATTATACTCAAGGGTCTATCAGTCTTTAAAAACATAAGTCAAAAGACATGCATGGTGAGCTATTCCTTTTGTTCTACTTAAACAAAAGAGATTACATCTATGTATATTTATAAGCTCTTACTGAGGTACTTGAGTTCTATATGAGAGATAGTTCTCACTTTGTATACCATATTTACATAAGGTTCTTACTTATGGCCTCAACACTGGTAAAGACTCATACACAAGTTTCTAAGGCAAGTTTATGCTATAAATAGAGAATAGACTACTCTCTTTCTAATAGAAGATATTTATTTATCATTACATAAGTAATATAACTACTAAAAGCTACTCATATTACATCATACCCATGATATAATCTCCACATGCAGTGTAATATATAATATTGTATAGGTGACAAATATTTCTTAGGCTGAACCATATTCAAAGTATAGGTGATATTCATAGAACTAATCGAGCCTTATTTAACACACAAGTGCTCTAATTTTATGAATGCATATAGAACTATTAGCTTTATACTAAGCTATCAATTTCATATAGAGTTATCAGCCTTAACTCAGCAAGTACAAAGATATAAGCTTATGGTTATCGACCTGTATCACAACTAAGTTTGAAGTAACTGTTTGTATTTGAGGTCTTAACACTACCATTACCAAGATAAAGTCAAATGTTTATATTAAAAGGTTATATTACTACTAATATAAGGTTTTCCATGTTAACGATTAGTTATAAACATCCAAGCTATTATAATACTTGTTAAGATGTCAGCTACTCACTGCCAAGCTAGAGTTTATACATATATCTATTGTCCTTTATCACTAGTGCATGAGAAAATTCTTAGCTCTCAGCTTTTATAGGAAGATGAGTTAACATAATATTATTAGCCTTTAAAAGCACATGAATAAATGAAAAGCTCATGGTGTTTGCTAACAACAAGAATGGTTCCTTGCCTATCGGCCTCTTATAGGCATAAAGATAAATACATTTTCATCATTCTATACAAGAATACATAAGGGATACCTATCTATCAATCTTCTACAATAGAGTTACATACTTATTAGATAGATTTATATAGGCATAAGAAACATGGAGCTGCCTTTTGGCCTTTAACAAATGCACATGCATCATATTACATCTAAACAATGGAAGTATGTATAGTTTGATGCCATAAAAAGTGTATTCTTCCAAAACTATCTATACAAAAGTAGTGCATCTGCATAAAGAAGGAAAAATTTAATGATATAGAAGTATGCTTACCTCCTATTGGAGGATTTGAACATCAATGCCTCAACAAAGGTTACTCTTGCAACCCATAAGAGTCTCTATTTTTGTTGTCCTTTCCCTCTTCAAAGGCTATGATGAAGGGGGTAAATCCTAAAACACACAACAACAGAAATTGCACACAGAAAATAAAACTTTCTTTATTGATTTGGACAACTTATTACATTATAGAAACTCAAATACAATAACATGAATCAACCCTCCACAGGCTACAACACATTACAGCTTCCTCTCCCCAGACTCTGGAATCATATGCCTTCTATAACCCCAAATCAGCTAGGGTTTCTATTTTCCCGTCTATTCTTGACTCTACACTTTCCCCCTTAACTCTACTACTACCCAGGGTTCCCAAAAATGGTTATTAATAGCCTTTTTGGCTGCCAACAACCTAATTTTGAAATTTGCATCTCCCTCCAAAAATAGGTCAACTTCTGGGAGCCATAACTTTTGATTTGGGTGTCTGATTGACGAACTATTTTGTGCGTCAAAAAGCTCCTAGACACTACCTGCTCTGCCAGTTTTGGCCATTTTTGGGCCTTTACGGGGCCATTTAGTGCCTAAAACATGACTTTGAATAATTTTCAGGCATTTTTCAGGAAACAGGAACTTTAATATCTTTCAGCTCGCAAATGATCTTTGCATGATTCTTTCACCAAAGGTCTTATTTTTCAGTTATGTAGCTTCCTATAAATTTTCACTTCATTTCGTGCCCAAATGCAAACTTTCTAAAAATAGAAGGTTGCTATTTTTAGCATTTTGGAAAAACTAAAAGTTCTACATCATTATTCAAGCGCTTATGGAACCAGAACCACAAATTTGGAAAGAAATAGAAATAACATCAACAATTTTTAAACACATCTTTTTTTTGGGTGATGCAAGATTGCCCTTACACCATTGGATGCTCCTACATCAGGCTAACACTAAAGATCAATCTTTTACTGTCAGTCCAATGTTTGGCTCCAGTGTGTGTGTGTGTGTGTGTGTGTGACTCTCCCCTCTCTAAAAAAAGAGATGTTTTTAAACAAGCTTTAATCCATAACTACCCGCAGTCTCCCTTCTTGGCATGCCTCAATTTGGGCATGATGGAGCTTGCTGCTCCCCTCCTCCACTCTCCCTAAAATCTAGGGAGGCATGATGGAGGATAAGATTTCTTGAATTATTAGAATCTCCTCACAAAAGAATGAGGAGTTTTCAATTAACTCAAAACAATGATTTATCCTCCCATATACTTGGGAATAAAATAATAAATATAAATAGATTTGGAGCATAACTATAACAATAATATCTTTAAATAGTTATATCTTATGTCCAAGGGTCTCTAAAACAAGGGACATAAACATTATACCTGTGCTCAAAAGACACATGCCAAACGATAAGGTATCGACAATGATGTGTGACTCAACAACTCTCACAAGGCAAACATGACGAGAATAGTCATCAATCTATAATCACAACTCAAGTTGACACTAAAATAATAAAAAGAGAAAATATAAAAATAAAATAGCATACTGACACAATACAACTACTACGTGTGTGTGTGGTTCTCAAATGGTACATTGATAGTTGTATTCTCGCAATATATCACCCTCTCCCTGGTGATTCTCTCTCCTCATCTAGGAGGGGAAACACTATCCCTATATCAAACTCAATTACACAACAATAGTTAGTCTATTACATCATTTAACCATGTACATAATAATAAACTCCACATACAATATTCATTGCATATAAAAGAAGAGAGGAAAGGAAGAAGAGAGACCAAGTAGCCCCCCTCAATGTATAGTCTCCTACACTGATGGTAGATGCCAGACAATGAATGTTGAAGATGATCCTAAATTGCCGAATAACGTTCCTGCCCTTAGGAAGAAACAAGACCAAGAATGTATGCAGGAAGTCTCTGTATTTCCAAAAGGAATATGAAGGAAGAAAACTTAAAATGTATGAATTCTCTAAACACTACTCAGGTGTCACCATGTCGATGCCGAAAGAAACCACAAACCAATTAGGAGTCTCATGCCAAACTGAAGAATGTGACAATCCAGGATCTAGTGGAAACTGATGTAGAACACGATCCAAAGACAAAGATGTCTTCTTTGAAGACAAAGGTGCCTCCTCCAAATGTTGCTGAATAGTAGCTGTAGACACTAAAATTTGTCCATGTCTCAACAAGGTCCTAGGTCATCCCACTCTTATCCCAACTTAATCACATTCCAATTAGCTAAATAAATCCCATTTGTTTAGTTAATAATCCCCCTTCACATGTCTCACATAATTCAAATTAAAAATTTGAATTATTCCCTCAGCTCTCATCACATTGCAACACATGTCGTATGTCTCCATCTTCCACTTAATATGCCTTCACATGTCAATATAATTCAAATTTGAATTAGATTCCCTTTATTCTCCATCGCACACTTGTCATGTGACTACAATACCTCTTTGAGTGGGAAAACCTAATCCAACCCTAATCAATCTTGATTGTCCATATCCTCCAACATAACTCTCAATCACAACCATCCACTCAATTTTGCCTTTTCTATAAAGGTAGCCTCTCTTGAGCCATTTGGAAAGGAATCTTCTTCTAGCATCCTTACTCTGCCAAAATTTCCTCTCAATCCATAATCCATCTATTTTGCATCTATCATCATCCATCCACTCATCTATCAATCTCCATATCATGTTATGTTGTTGAATCGTGAGTAATCAACATATCAATCTTGTGGGTATAGCTAGAATGTTCTTGGGTACGGCATTCTCAACCCTATCAATGGATAGTGAGTCGATATGAGGTTTGTATTTGTTTGATTTTCATTGGTTACCATTTCTTTCATGTCAATTTTTCATGATTTCATTTGGTACACCCAGTCTCGGATCTAATCGTGAGTTTGTTGCAGATTTTGGTGTCAAAATTTTGCTTTTCCTAACCCTAGTTTTGTCAAATTTTGCAAGTTTTTGGAGTGACTATTGCAGTTTACTCCCAGGCCTGAAACATAGCTCACAGTTGCATCCAAGAGGCCTAAGAGATGAAAAATGACATAATACCCTTTATTTCGCTGGTAGAAAAAAATTTGAGATTTTTTTTGGTTTCAGCGCCTGTCATAGGGCTGTACCATATGGATCCGTACGGCTCCTACGCAAGTGTCTTCCATCAGTTTCTACTTTTCATTAAATTTCCATGGCTAATCGTTTTGGTTGTAGGCTTTATGTGTAAATTTGTTATTACAGAGTAATCTTTAGGGTTTGCAGATTCAAATCTTTTCATTTGCAGGGTGTATTTCATTATCCTATTGTCATAGTATATTGTTTAACCGCCACCTCTTAACATTTCTGCCACTTAAACCTTCACATACTTCAACTACCGCTGACTAAAAATCTATTGTCGTAGTCTTTTATTTTGATCACCTGCACTACATACTTTCATCACTGTTAGCAAGGCCCTATATTTTCTTCTTTGTTCATGACCTAGTTTGATGAAGACCCTCAGTGTATTCCACCTTGGCCACTCTTTGATGGCTTTTGGAATTTGCTCTTTGTTTAAAGCAAGGTGAAAGACTTTCAAGGCCGAAGCTTCTCAATCACAGTCCGTAGGTCACCTGCATTATATTTTGGAGTTCCATGCTTGTGGTTGGAAGTCGACACCTTTCTACTGGTCACAATTTGCACATGCAACTGTTGCAAAGTTGCCTCCATTAAATGTTTGGGTAGAGGTCGACGCCTCCAGGTTGAGTTTTGTTCACTACTCTTACCATTCTACAATATTTGAGTTTGTGGTCTTAGAGCTCATATACTAGCATGTTGATCTCTATTGTGGTCTCCACAAGTGGCTCAAATCTATCATCTTAAAACCTGACCCTCACATTTCATGTTTATGGTCGTTGTTCTTCCTAGAGGTTGCAGTCTTTCACGAAGGTCACAGTTTCTCAAAACCACTAGCATTACGATCGTGGTTTCTTTCCAACCACTAAGAGGCCACCAGTCCAATACCTCCACTACTTCTGGGTTGGTTGACTGGCGCTGCTCCCTTGAACCACCACCTCTTTTGTGATGGTCACCACCCTTATTTCATAAGTCACCGCTACTGTTGACTAAGTCACTGCCACCTATCGACCTCAACTTCTCTCAATAGTTGATCCACTGTCCACACCCGCTCCCGTTAGCTTCAACCACTTTGTATACCAATTCTATTGACCTAATGCCTTAGAAACTCTCTGCAAACTATCCCTTATAAAATTTCTGTGAACCACCCAACCACCACCACTAAAACACCATGGTTGCAACCCTTGATTTAGTTGACATTCATCACCAGGCACCTGCTTGAAACCCTAAAACTTCCTAGTTGACAACTCCAATAAAACCTTGACTGCCTTGAAATTGGTGATTTCATATTAACCATTAGTTTTTCCTTAGAATCTTTGATCATGCTTTGAAACTATTGGCGGGCTTGGACACAGCGTTCGGTGGTGGTCACCTTGGTGACTGGGAGGAGGGCTTGCTCGTTGGCCCCTCCCTTACTTTCGAATTCCTTTTTTATTTTTGTCTTCAGACAGTCCATGGTCATATGAAAGACCATGTGCTATATCTTGTCTTAACTGCAAGATTAAACCATCCAGCGTAACTGCGCCCATGTGACTAGAAAGAGAAAATAGTTAATGGTTAATGTCAAACAATTAAGTCTGCCAATTGTCTCCTACAAGCCATATAGGGCATTTTTTTTCTTTTTATCATAACTTGGTCAAAATAGGTTGAATCATGCAAATAAGGACTCATCGGAAATATAAGAGGATGAACTACATAGCTGAGTAGAAATTATTAGGTGAAAGTGTCATTTTGACAAGTTTTCTCGCAGTTAAAGTATAGATTCTTTGCAAACTTCAAATGCTCATATCTTTTGTGTTTTTGATCAAGTTTTCATGATTTTTTTTTAAGTGCATAAAATTTCATGAGGAATCTGTTCATACAATCTATTTCTCTGTATCAGTTCATTCTTCATTAGATTTTATCAAATTTCTCTTTTTTGCATAACAATCTTCTTGGCCAGTCTACTTGCTTCTTTCTTGATTTTGTGGCTTGTAGGTGACCTCAATGAGCTAGAACAACATTCACATCAGCATTTACAGTAGCTTGGGATAGCGAAGCAATCAGGTGTATCCATTTTATCATTCATCTCTTTCATTTGATCAATTAATCTTGTTTACATCACACATTTCAATTTGGGCTTAAAATGAATATTGCTTTAGCAATCACATCGAAAAAATTGGGCTCAAATTAACCATTGTCTTCAATCACACATCTTGAATTTGAGGTTAAACAACAACAAGTTTCTTCATTGCTTGGTGAAGTTGCATGTGATTAGTGGTGTGTATGCTCTTCTCATGCACTTCATGCGATCTTGAGAATCAAAAACACCTCTTATCCATTCATATTCACACCTCACATTTCATTTTCTAAGGGTTAATTTACAAGTGCGAGTGTGAATCAAGTGTGCATGTGTATGCTCTCTCCTCACACCACAAGGTGATCTTGGAGATCAAAAACACCTCACTTGATTTTTTTTTGTTTACCCTTCTTAGGAGGCTTACTTGGAGACACACCACTCCAAGGGATGACCTCAATCAAGGCTAAATCAAAAGACACCCTCATTGGGAGTTAGAATCTTGTCACTCTTGGCTAATCCCCAAAGAACTTTATACCTTTGGGAAGTGAAGGTGAAGGGTGGGTTACCCCTTTCTCCCAGTTGTGTGGTAGAATTTTGCTTTCAAATTCCTAGTCAACCTCGTGTAAACATAGCCCAAAACCTAATTGGCCATACCCGATTTCAAACTAGACAATAGGCTTGTTGATGTGCCTTCCACGTGTTCTTGTTTAATCATCATTACATTCATTCAAAGTCAAATTCAAAATTTCTTATGTGTCTTGCGTGTGTGAATCATATTTGTACATGTGTGATCATTTGATTGAACATTGCCGAATCAAGTTAAACATCAAACACATAAAGACAAGTCATTCTACACATTCTTCCAACACATTTAAATCCAATCATATTCATCCTAATCACCCATTTTTTAGCCATTTCATCCCTAATCATATCCAAGTCATCATGCCAACAAATCAACATCATCCTAATCATCTTTGTCGTCATCCTAGTCATTACATATCATCCAATCATTCCAAGCCAAATCACATCCCAACTACTTTCATCCCAATCCAAATCCAAATCAACCCAATAAAAAATCAAGACCTTAGTTGATCATCATCAACCATTATCTGAAATTGCTTGAGATCATTAGTCTATCTTAAGTAAGTCAACCAATAAAATCAATCCAATCAACCCTCTATTACTTAAGTGTCATTAGTCTACCTTAAGTATAGAGAATCAATCCAATCAACCCTCTATTACTTAAGTGTCATTAGTCTACCTTAAGTATAGAGAATCAATCCAATCAATCCTCTATTACTTAAGTGTCATTAGTCTACCTTAAGTACAGAGAGCTATCCATCAAAAAGAAAAACAAATCAAATCATCCTAAGGTCTTGAAATTTGATCCCAATCACTCCACATCATCACCTACATTTCTCATTTAAACCACTTTCATCCCAATCCATTCATCCTAACCACCTCAATCCTAGTCATCATCCTAGTCATAATCCTAAGCATTACACGTCATTCAATCATCAAATATTCATCCAATCAATTCTCCACATCTATCACTTGTAAACATGGACAGGGCATTTCTAAATAACACCTATGAGAATGATCCTTATGGCACCAAAATAATGCTTAATCAACTTAGTCAACTTAGGTGGTTGTATAGAAAGGAAAAAGACCCTGTGTCACCACAACATCAACAATTCCTGCAATATCAAGTCCTAGGCCAATATCAACAATCCCACATTCCATCACAAGCCCAACAAGCACATAATCCAAACACTAATGCCACCACATCCATACCACAAATCACACTCACTATTCCTAGAAACACCCCAAACGCAAGTACTTCCATAAGTCTACCATCTAACAATCCTACCTCCATTGCCATCATATCCCAACTACTTTCTCAACAAACCTCCAACATCAACCAAACTCCACAACAATCCACCTCACAAAACCTTTCACCTACAAATCCTATCATGCCACCTCATCACCAAACCTATCCGCATGGCAATCAAATGTCCTTACAAGAACAACAAGCAAGTCCAAATGGCCCTATGTACATAAATCAAGAAAGTCCAAGTCATCTTATGCAAGACCTGAAATCCTTTGACAAGGGAGAAACCAACTTAGCATGTGCCTCCTTTGAGTCACCTTCATCATCCAATCATATACCAACACATGAGCCAACTAGTCCCATCCCAACACCTTTATCAAGCCCTTCATCACCTTCATCACCTTCATCACCTTCATCCCCATGTTCCACTAATCCTTCATTAAAAGATTCCATGGAGATACTTTTAGAGAAATTGGTCCAAGCAAATTTGATTGAGCTATACCTACTCAAAGCATATTCTCGATTTATAATTAAACCTAGAGGGTATAATGAAAACCATTATTGTGCATACCATAGGTATAGGGGCCATACCATATCCACTTGTGTCCGATTTCAAAGATTGGTCAATAATCTATAAGATTGTGGTAAGATTGTCTTGGATAAAACTAATCCCTCTAATTCCATTATCTTTCCATCTAGCCCAAATCCTAATCCCATTATCCATCCAACAAATCCTAATCCTAAGCCTTCAACTTTCACTGTTATCATCCATCCACTATATTGTCCATTCACCCATACCCTTGCAAAAGATGTGATCCATTGGCTACTAGCAAGGAATAAAACATTACCATGTCATCAAACACCTATCCTTGAGCCTCCCCATGAGTCCTTATACACTTTTTCTAGTCTTCTAACCCCATCATGTGATCTACAAGTTATCAAGCTTATTAAAGAGCCTTCCATTTCCATTCAAGAAAACCAAGAGTTATGTCAAGAGCATGATCCTAAGCATGAAGAAACAATAGCCCCTAAATCTAATCAAGATTAAATCATCCCCATACAACCTATCCATAACATTTACCTTCTTTATAATCAAGATAATACCTATGAAGAAGCTATCCATGAGCACTTTGATCCTATCCATAATCCTATAATCCATGATCAAGACATCCAAATTTCTCCTAGTCATCCTTCATCTAGCCCAATCCATGATCCTACGCCTTCCACTTGTCATGATGAGACATGTGCCTCCAAAGTAAACATAGAAGATCGAACAAATAATTTGGATCTCAATGAACATAAGAAAGATCCTAATGATCCTTCCACATCCACCATTGATCCCATTTCAAATCTACCATATCCTACTAGTCTATCCACATTCATTCACGAGTGTTCCTCCTTAGAACACCAACAACCATTATCTGCTTTACCTTCTCCATCTAATAATCAACTCAAGTCTAGTGTCCAAACTACACCTAGTCCTATAGTCAATCGCATGCTCCAAAACATGAACTACCAAGGCAAAGGTTTAGGCCTACATGAACAAGGCATTTTGGAGCCAATCCATGTCAAGGTCCCTCCTCACTCATTTGGCCTTGGGTACACACCCCAAGGTTAACAATCTAACAATGTTGGTACTTCCTCCACACTCCCTAAATCCACTTCCTTCCATCATAAACCCCACCATATTCCTAAAACATACGTTGCCATTCCACCTCCCTCATCCTATACATGTCAAAAGCATGTGACCATTCACCTTCCACCATCCACTTTACCTCCAATCCTTCCAACTCCTAATATCCCTCCATTTGCTTTGCCACCATTGCTTCAAACACCTAAAATACCTACCATCCATAAATTCCCTCACATTCCTCGTCATGACCAACAAATGCACACATTGTTCAAACATAAAGCTTCCACTCATTCCACTTGCCACATGGGATTCAAAAACCAACATTTGGATGCCTCTTTCCATAAAGACAAAAATCCTAAGGGTCCTAATACCTTAGGAAATCAATCCAAAAATTCAAACCAAGGTACATTCAAAAATCCATCCAAACGCATACCTCCAAAAGTAAAGTCCAAAAGCAAAATGGTATGGGTACCTAAGCAAAAATTAAGCAAATCAAGTGACGCATCCACATCCCAAAAATCCCAACCATCCTCTTCCATTCAAAAATGCCATTCCATTCCAAAGTTTCAAATTCCTCCATCCCACATGAAAAGAAAAAATTAGAAAAATACTAAGTCCATGTAGGTTCCAAAAGTCCTAAATCGTCAATCTCCTAAGCAAACATCACCATTGCTTCCTACACCTCCATCCAGTCAAAAGCTTCCATGTTTATCATAATGTGTGCAAACGTTGGTCTTGATTCCTTTTCACACCTTCATCACTCCATCATTCACTCATTATCCTACATATCTCCCCCATCACCTTCCTATGGTCCATGCTTTTGCATAAGTCCATCATAATCCACTTTCAATCCCTCCATAATCCACATCATAATCCACTTTCAATCCCTCCATAATCCACATCATAATCCACTATCTACCTGATCCATCTCACTTTCTAGCTATCTCCCTACCAACTTCAATGAGCACATTTGACATGGTCCATGTGACATTCCTCTCCAATGGGACTATCACCTTTCATGGCACTAGACACTTGAGTCCCTCTTGTCCATATCCACCTTCTTCCATTCAAAAATCAAAATAGTCACAAAAAACAAAAATTAAAAAAATAAAAAAATAAAAAAAGTAAAGATAAATCCCTTCGTCCAACGGTGAAAACCTAGCAAACAAGCGCCTTGGATAAATACCATGATGAAAACCTGGTAAACAAGTGTCATGTGTAGGTTAATCTTCTATGTCACTTACACTTGGAGGCACCTTGTCTCATCTTACATATCGTTTTCATATCCTATCCATTGCATACACATTCCTATCATATCAAACCCATCCATGCTCCATTCCTCTTTTGATTTTGATAAAGATTGGGGGCACAATGTTGACAAATGTTTTGGGTATCTCTTGACATGCCTTATATTGACATTATCCTATGGTCCTTTCCAATCTAACCCTATCATTATCCTCTAGTCGTTACCCATTTATCCATCTTATCCAATTCATCGTATCATTCGATTGTCCTAAGCATTGTCATGAAAAAAGACTAAGTCTACTATTTAGAATGGGGCATGTTATTCCTATGCAACATAGTCCTTGGAGATCACATCCTTTCTCTCTTACACATACATCCATTCCATTCCATAGCCTATCCTTTTATCTATCCATTTATCATGATACTTTCATCCATCCAGTATTGTCCATCCTTTTGTCCAATCCCATTCATTCCCTTACACCTAGACTTGGTTCCCCTTGTCATTGGTATCTAGCATATAGGCTACTCAAATTTTAAATCCAATGCCATCCCAAAACATTTAAAAAAAAATACAAAAAAATCACAATATGTCAAAAAATCTAAAAAAATTAAAAATCCAACAAAATCCAAGCAATAAGATCAAATCAATCCCAATCAATCAATCCATCACATCAAATCCATCAAAACAAGTCCAATCATATCATTAACTCAAGCCAATCTATCAATCATCCAATCTATCAAACAATCAAACTAATCAAAACATCCAATCAATCCATAACTCAATCAATTCAATCCATATCATCCCATCAATAAAACATAAATTAGAACTACATCTCATTTCCATCGTTAAGTTCCTTGATCCTGTGGAAATAGGTATGTAGGCAGTCTAGAGTATGAATGAAGTGCCCAGATTCAGGCACAAGGCGATATTCCGCTTTCTTCTTTCATTATTCTTCTATCATCTATCTTCATCACTTCATCAATCAATTCTTCAATCAATTCATCAAATCAATCTCCATCAAATCCAAACTTCCATTCATCCTTATCAAATCAATCCAAGCAATAATCCAAATGCAAGTTATCCTTTATCCATACCAATCAAGTCAATCAATCTTGTCAAATTATCCAATCACATCAATGGTCTTGATCCTAATCTTGTCGTAAACCAAATCAATCAATCAACATTATCATCATCAATGGGATATATCATTCCCACATCCTTGTGTTGATCTAGGGATATATCATTCCCCACAATGACAACACTATCCTCATCATCAATCAATCACTTAATCATTGGTTTACAGCTTGATAGGGGCAATACCTTGTTTATTTTTGTATCATTTGTGCATGCATGCATGCTTGCTTGTGTGTGTTATCTTTTTATCTTGCATTTGTATCTGCATCCAATGCAGCTAATATTCATATCTTTTATTTAGACAAGGTTGTATTACATTGGGGCATGAGACACATCATCACCTTGGTCTGTATACCTTTGTGCATAATGGCTAGTGCAACATCAAACATCATGGTTGCTCACTTTCATTGCAGCATAACGCATCCTTCCCTTTCTTCTATCCATTCCCTCACCTTTCTTCCTTTGACCAATTCCTTTCATTTTGAGAGCCTACTCGTGTTTGTCCAACCTGCCTATTCTCTCGAGGAGGCATCATCAACCTATCCTTTTCCTCTATCCAATTCCTCAACTTCTTTGAAATGATGTTACTCGACATAAAATCTTATCATCTCACAACATCATCTCAAAGAGGGGCAAAATGTAGACACTAAAATTTGTCCATGTCTAAACAAGGTCCTAGGTCATCCCACTCTTGTTCCAAATTAATGACATTCCAATTAACTAAATAAATCCCATTTGTTTAGTTAATAATCCCCCTTCACATGTCTCACATAATTCAAATTAAAAATTTGAATTATTCCATCAACTCTCATCACATTGTGACACATGTCGCATGTCTCCATTTTCCACTTAATATGCCTTCACATGTCAATCTAATTCAAATTTGAAATAGATTCCCTTTATTCTCCATTGCACACTTGTCATGTGACTACAATCCCTCTTTGAGTGGGAAACCCTAATCCAACCCTAATCAATCTTGACTGTCCATATCCTCCAACATAACTCTCAATCACAATCATCCACTCAATTTTGCCTTTTCTATAAAGGTAGCCTCTCTTGAGCCATTTGGAAAGGAATCTTCTTCTAGCATCCTTACATTGTCATTGTCATCTTCAATAATCCCTTAAATATTCTCTTCATTACTCCTTATTTTCAAAATTCAACCTTCGTCGAGCCATACCTACAAAATATTTGAAAAAAATGGTTGTGATGCTTGTGTAGTATTAATAGACACACTTAATAAATAAATTTAGTAATAATCCTCCTTAAATAAGAGATAAATAACAACTAGGGCATCAATAACAAGATAATGAAATGCATGTATTAAAAAAAATATATTTTCCAATAGAAAATAAATGTAGTTATAATCCTACATTATTCGTAGTATTTTTCATTAAAAATAAGTAAATAAGAAGACTCTCACCAATGTAAAATCATTTTATACAATTTTATTTTTTTGTCTACTTGTACACTTTTTAGCACAATATGATGCAAGAACATTTAGAGACCATAACTTTTGATCTAGGTAGTTGTTTGAGCCTATATTTTTTTAAATTAAAGATATCAAAGAGCTCCATGTTTCCATAACTATCCCTAGCTAGTTATAGTCTATTTTGACATTTTTGGGGCCTAATTTAACCATCTAAAGCCCAAAATTGTAATTTAATATTATTTCATTTTTTAAGAATTTTTAGAATTTATTAATTTAGTGATGGACTCTAATATTGGCTTGAAATTAATTCTATATAATCATTTAGTTGTGTAGTAGTTCAAGGATAAATTGTAGGTCCATATGCATTTAAATTAAAAAAACTACTCAAAATAGCAATTTCCTAAATTTATAAATTTTGGTTATTCTAAGATCGATAGTAGGAAATTGACAGATTGCCTTTAAAATTAAAAATCTTATGTATCTTTTTTTGTTGTTGAACAATAATAATATAGATTCCTCATTATTTTTCTATGAAAATATTATTTTTTGTTTATTGGTGTACTTCTAGATTCACCATCCTTATGATCACTATCTTTCTATCTAGAACCTATGTTACTCATTCTTTCTTCTTTCCAGCTACCTATTGCTTCCAATCCACTTCTTATTCCTATTCATATTTTTTATATTCCCCATGAAATGCATATGAATTTGAAACATTGAATACTAGAGAAATGTCAAAATTTTGTGGCAAATTTACCTCATAAGCATTGTCATTTATTTTCTTCAAGATTTTACACATGCCAATTTTCTTATACTTCATCTTGTTTTATGTTTCCTTGGGGAAATATTTATTTTCCCAAATATACCATCGATAAATCTCCCTCTTTAAATACATATGGAATTATTGTTTTGATTAAGATACATTGGTTTTGAAGGTACTATAAGCCATTAACAAAGCAAAAATTATAATAGAAACATAGCCATTGGGCTACATAGAAACCAAAACAGAGCTACCAAGTAGTAGAATTGAAACACAAATAATGAAGTGAACAACAAAAAGAGCCAAAAAAGATAAGATTAAACCAACATACCACCACCACACCTACTAGAGATAGGATAAACTAAATCTTATTTAACACTTCAACTACTTGTAATTCCATTATTAGGAAGCCCTATTCATAATTGTAATCACCCCTTATTTTTTTGCCTTTATAGGTACTTCCCCAGGTGTATTATATTTGTTTCCTTTTTGGAAGTCCTAAACTCCTTCTTAGTCCGTTGTTTCATGTTCTCCACACTCCAAGCCTTTTTTAGGATTTCTATTATCCCCTTTATCTCCTCCTCCAGTTCCTACAATCTAGCTTTCTATTTGTGCTCATTATTGAGGGTGTGGATATTTCTCATCAAATTTCAATATTGGTGAACCAGTTTATCCTCCTCCTTTGGCACCAAGATCTTACCCTCATACTTTTACCCCAAAATGGTAGTTTTTGTATTAAGGAAAATTATTTCAAAAAGGAACCATTTGGACAACTAATGGTGGATGTTCATTTTTTGCACAAGACTGACAAATTGTTCCACCAATTGATTGACGATGCTAATGGAACTTGGAATTTATTTCACCTAGGTTAAACACATTTTATTTATAAGGGTGTGAACACGGACTAGGGATTTTAGGGAAATTGGCTATAGCCATCGATTCCTCCTAGTCTTTATCCTTTTGCTTTCTCTGGCTCTACTTCTCCTTCACCCTATCATCCTCTACATCTTCATAACCATTTTTGGCCTCCATTTGGTCCTTGAATAGGTCCATAGACTCCTCATCCTCCTCATAACTATTTCTTGAGCCCATAGCCTAATAGCTATCCTCTTCTATTTCACTAATGGAGTCCACCTTAAAGCCTTTCCCTTTTTCCATAGTCACACTTTCCTTAATTGTAGGGTGGGTCTATTTCCATTTCACATATGGCCTTCTTGATAATTTTCCACCTTATGCTTCTCATTATTGTCATGTAGATTTTTTTTACTACATTCTACAATTATTGTATGCACTTCACAAATTCCTTACATCATCACTGACCCATTTTGTAACTGGTATATGGACCAAGTCTAGGACACCCTTACGATTCCTACCATAAATTATTTGGTATGGTGATTTTATTGTAGACCTATTTACAAAAGTGTTATATACAAATTCAAACTATGGTATAGCCAAGTCCCATCACTTGGGCTTCTCTCCAGCCATGCACTTCAATAGGTATCGCTTACTACATCAATCTACCCATTTGTTTAGGGTGCTAAGCACTACTAAATTACAATTTGGTTCCCAACTTCTTCCACAAAGCCCTCCAAAAATGACTTAGAAATTTTGTATCATGATATGAAGTAATGGATTTTGGAACAACATGCAACCTCACAATTTCTTTAAAAACTAGATCTGTTACTCCAATGGCATCATTGGTCCTCTTGCATGCAATAAAATGAACCATCTTTGAAAATATATCCACAAAAAGAAATGAATCATTATCTCTTTGTGAGTTTGATATCCTTAATACAAAGTATATACTCAAATATATCTATGGACCACTTGGTACTAGTAATGGCATGTAAAAACCTATGTTTTATACATGGCCATTATCTAATTGGCATACTTTGCATCTTGTGTTGGGATAAGGTGCCATTAACCTTGTAAATCCCAATATTGTATTTATTCCATTTATTATTTGTAATTTGTAATTACCCATAAGGGATGTACAAGTTTCACCGACAGTGGTAAAAATTATTTACTGTCCATGATAATTATGGAGTTACTACATGATAAGTCCCAAAGTTACTAGCGGTAGTTATGAGATGTCATTTACTATGGTAAATGGTAATTGGTCAAAGTGGGGTGCACATGTGGAGGAATAATCTATTTTTAGTGTTATGACACATGTCATAGATGTTGTAAGAGGGTGAGAGATTCTATGACAACTGTAAGTTGTCATAAGAATCTATGACACTTATAATAGCATATGACAGGTCATAAGATGTTGTAAGTGGCTATTTTTAGCCCCAAGGCATTCAAGCTTGCATGGGCACATTTTTCCAAGTGTAGGATGCATGTATGACAGCATTTATGACCCCGTAAGAGCCTATTCTTGGCCATGGACGCCCAAGGTTGTATTGTTCACACTTGACAAGTGTTATGGGCTTGTAAGAAGTCATTTAATGTCTTGAGGTTGTGTAAATTCTATATAAACCATAGCATAATAGATGAGATGCATATAACAGTTTACAAGTACCCAGGTTCTACTGGAGTGAAGGTTGGAGGATAGAGGAAGTGAATGTATTGGTAATCTCCTTTTGTGAAGATAATACAACTTGGCCTCTTTTCTTGGTAGATTTTTTTACTTGAAAGGGTTTTCTCCATGTTAAACACTTGTGTTATGTGCTTCATTCTGCTTCTGGTATATTTCTGTATTGTGGGTTTTATGTTTTGTTACAATCTCCATTAATAACACATAGTTAAAGATTGCTAAAATTTATCTTGAAACATATTTCCATTAAGGTAGTGTTGCTTTCATTTCTAACATTTGGTATCAGAGTCTGGCCAGCTTTGACTCCTGGGTGGTAGTGTGGAAGTTGTAGCTGCAGTGGGAGATTTGGTTGTGTTTGTTTTGCAGACCTTGTGTTGTTATTATGGTTGCATCCACCATTGCATCAACCTCTTGATTAGACATTGAGAAGTTCAACAGAATGGGGTATGAGTTGTGGAAGCTGAAAATGGAAGATTTGTTGGAAAAAAGAAACCAATGGTTGGCTATTCAAAAAGAGAAGAAACCCAATGATGTCTCTCAAGATGAGTGGGATAGACTGGATAAGAAGGCATGGGGAACCATCCGGTTGTGTCTTTCAGACTCTGTCCTGTTGATTGTCGCAAAGGAAGAGACTGCATGCAAGTTGTGGAAATAGTTGGGTGAGATCTATCAAGCCAAGAGTATGGTAAATAAACTTTATTTAAAAAGAAAATTGTTTTCCATGAAAATGGGAGAAGGTGAATCAGTTGCAGAGCATTTAAATTCTTTTAATTTGTTAGTGAGTTAGCTTGATTCAGTAGATGTTGAGGTTAGTGAGGAAGGTAAATGTATCTTCTTTTTTCTTTACCTGAGTCATGAGAGAATGTTATCCTTCCTATCATTGCTAACCTTGCAGATTTGAAGTTGGATGCTCTTGTTTCAGTGTTACTGTCACAAGAATTGAGGAAGAAGAGTTTAGATAGTTTAGGGGATGATCTCAGTGTTAGGGGAAGGTCTAAGGAAAGAGGACCTAAAGGAGATCAGAAAGGGGCTAACGACAAGTCCAAGGGCCGGTCTAAGACTCCTGGTAAAAAGAACTAAGTTAAGTGTTGGAACTGCAGTAAAAGGGGACATGTGAAGGAGTGCAGAAACCCCAAGAAACAGTGGGAGAGTGCTTCGGATAAGCCCTCGAATGCAGGTGAAGAAGTTTTAGTTTCTACATGTAATCTTGTTTCTAATGATCATTGGTTGGTTGACTCAGGGTGCTCATTTTATATGACTTTGCATTGTTGGGAATTAAGATGTCTCAACCTTGGTAATTCCTTGCATTATTTATGATTGTATTTATTTATTCATTGCCTATGATGTAAATTAATTGTAAATTCCATATTGTCATTTTGTGGGATGTGACACGGTGATGTGTCATCCTACATGGAAGATGACAACTTGTAATTTTGTCCTTAAATGAGGAGATAGGCATCCCACTTTGTGGTAGGAGTATTTTGCCATGTGTTGACATCTTGGATGTTGTGTAAGGGAATGTTGACCAAAATAGTTATGACAGATTCCTATGATGAAGTTATGACATGTAAGAGTCAGAAATAGAAGCTTGTAAGACAAGTGAAGACATGTGTCGCAGAGCATCTTTGAAAAAGGCATCTTTGGGCACCCCAAGGTGGACTATGACATTTTGTAAGAGAATATGTTATTTATAGCCTGTGTATGACATATTCTCTTACAGCTGTAAGTTGTAATTGCTATGACAGATTCTATGACGGTCGTAAGAGTCGTAAGAGTATCTGTCATAGCCCATTTTGGAAATAGGAGACCTCTTTGGGATGGGAGCTGTGGAAAAGTATAAGATACATCATACAATGTTGACCAAGTGTCCATAGGCATGGGTTTTGGGCCATGAGGCCAAGTTGGACGCCCATTCCAAGATAGAGCCAATTTTTCCTTGTATATTCTATATAAACAGGTGCTTGGAGGAGATGTAGTAGGTGATTGACAAGTACTGTTATGCTACCGGATTGACTCCAAACATGAGTGTCAAAGACTATTGAATCTTGCATTGCAAATGTATTGTAAACTATATTTAGTTTTGACAATACATTGTGTAGGTTTCTGAATGTGGGGTTTTTCACCGGATAAGGGTTTTCCCCACATTATATCTTGTCTCTCTTCTTCTGTCTTCTTTCTAGTTCTATATGTATTGCTATAATATCTTTGTTATATGTTTCATGTTATTGTAATTGTAAAGGTTAAATTGAATTTGTATAGCTCTCCCCTCATTAGATTAGTGTAGGACGCACACCTAGTTTCCTTTCAATTGGTATCAGAGCTTGATCACCTTTGATCCTAGTTGTTGGGTAGAGGTTTTTTGAGCTGATCTTAAGTTGAGTGGGAGTCTATGTAGAGTATTCTAAATCTTATTGTAGCAAGGAGATAGTAAGCACATCCGAAAGGATAGAGGTGGAGAAATTCAATGACACTAATTTCAAGTTGTGGAAGCTCAAGATGGAAGACATGCTTGTTGATGGAGACCTCTAGGAAACTATCAGTGGAACAAAACTAGCTGTAGTGTCACAATTTGATTGGGATATCAAGGATCGGAAGGCTAAGGGTCTCATAAGACTTAGTCTTGTTGATTCTGTCATGTTAAATGTCCATGAGGAGACTACTGCCAGCTTGCTTTGGAAGAAGTTGGGAGATGTGTATCAAGCCAAATCCTTGGTTAATAAACTTTTTCTGAGAAAGAAGTTGTATTCTCTTCGAATGGAGGACGAAGGATCTGTTGCAGAACATATGAATTTTTTCAACATGTTGGTTGCAAAATTGACATTAGTTGGTGTGAAAATGGAGGAGGATCGATGCATGACCTTGCTTTGTTCTTTGCCGGACTCATGGGATCACCTTGTCATGGCTATTGGAAGCACCACATCCACATTCAAAATGGATGAAGTGGTTTCTTTGTTGTTGTCTAAAGAGATGTGGAGAAAGTCTTTTGAGGCAGCCAAAGAGGCTCTTGCAATTCGTGGAAGACCCAAGGAAAGGGAAAAAAAAGGATAAAAAAGATGAGAAGGGTAGATCCAAATCCCATGGGAGATCCAAATCTCATAGAAAGTCCAAGGCTCACTATTGGAACTATGGTAAATCTGGGCATTTTCGAAAGGAATGCAAAGAGGAAAAGAAAAAGAAGAAGAACCTAGATTCAGATTCTGACAAGTCACAAGATGATGGTGATGCTTTCATCGCAACCCTGGCAACACATGCATTTGATGACATGTGGCTGATTGATTTTGGTGCATCATTCCACATGACCTTGCATCAAGACTAGTTTACTAAGTATGAGGAGTTTGATGGTGGAAAGGTGTACCTGGGTGACTACTCTCATCTAAAGATTGTTGGTCGTGGAATAGTCTCTATTTGATTCTCTGATGGACAAGGGAAGGGGATCTCCAGGGTTACGCACATCCCAGGCTTAGAATAGAACTTGCTTTCTGTAATTATGTTGAATGATGCAGGTGTGGAGGTTGTCTTTTCAAAAGAAGGATGCAAGATGACTATAGGAGCTATGGTACTTGCTAAGGATACTAGGAGAGGTACTCTATTTTAGCTAGAGGCATGAATTTCATAATGCAATAGTTCTTTTGACTCAAGGAAGAGGGTAACAATCACTTCATCCCCACCATCTGAACGAGCAGTGAAGAAATCTATGGTATCTAGTCCTAATGGTTGTATTCATGCCTTGGAAGTTAAGCTTGCTGCTGAAAAGACAATGTTATGGCATAAGAAATTTGGCCACATTGGTGAGAAGGGTCTGCGTACCTTGAAAAATAAAAACCTTGTTGAGTGGTTAGATGATTGTAATCTTGAGTTCAACTTTTGTGAACATTGCATAAATGGCAAACAAAATCATGTTTAGTTTTATTTGAGTTCTCATAAGTCTTCTGGTGTATTGGACCTTGTTCATTCTAAGGTATTTGGTCCTGTTAATGTTCCTTCGTTATCAAAATCTGTATATTTTGTATCTTTCATAGATGACTATAGTAGAACGACATGGATTTATTTTCTCAGAGGAAAATCTAAAGTCTATAGTTAGTATAAGGAGTTTAAAGCCTTTGCTGAAAATTAGATTGGTAAAAAGATTAAGAGTTTCAGAACTAACAATGGTGGTGAGTTTTGTTCTATAGAATTCGATAAATAATGCAAGGAACTTGGGATTGAAAGACATAAGACAACTCCATACACCCCACAACAAAATGGAGTTACAAAGAGGATGAACAAGACACTGATGGAGAAGGCTGGGAATATGCTTAGTGGAGCTGACCTAGAACAAAAGTTTTGGGCTGAAGCTATTGCCACTGCTTTCTCTCTTGTAAATAGATCTCCTACATCAGCTCTTGTTGCAAAGACACCCATTAGCTCTTGTTGGAAAGACACCCATGGAGGTGTGGTCTAGTAGAAAGCCTTCAATAAGGCATCTTCGTGTTTTTGGTTGTGAGGCATATGCACATGTGCCTAAGGAGAAGCGGTCAAAATTAGAGAACAAGGTTGTTAAGTGTATCTTCATTGGCTATGGTGTCAGTATGAAAGGGTACAAGCTTTGGGACCCTGTGGCTGAAAAAGTGTTGTATAGTAGAAATGTCATCTTCAGAGAGCTAACATCTTCTTACATTATTTTACAGCCAAAAGAAAAAGAAAAGAAAGAGGATGTTGTTCAGTTTCCTTCTACCCCTGAGAAGACTGAATAGAAAGACAATGTTGGACTTGATGATGAGGAGAGCTCTTGTAGCTCTGAAATCTCAGACAAAGAAGTTGAACCTCAACCTCATCTCTTGAGGAGGTCTACACGAATAAGAAATCAACCTAAGAGGTTTGGTTATACATTGATTGATTCTAGTTGTGCTTTTTCTTTTCTTACTAACAATGATGAACCTAGAACTGTATCAGAGGCTATGGATATGAAAGATGCAGTTTCTTGGAAGGAGGCCATGGAGGATGAGATGGCTTCTTTGGAAAAGAAACAAACTTGGGACTTGGTGCCTTTACCTCCTAGATGGAAACCCGTTGGATACAAATGGGTGTTCAAGAAGAAATTTGGTGCAGATGGCAATGTTGAGAAGTATAAGGCCAGATTGGTTGCAAAGGAGTATTCACAAGTGGAGGGTATAGATTATCGTGAGATCTTCTCTCCCATTGTAAAACTTACATCCATTCGATTCATATGATCTCTTACAACAGCTTATGACTTAGAGGTAGAACAGATAGATGTGAATACAACTTTCCTTCATGGTGACTTGGAGGAAGAAATCTACATGTCACAGCCAGAGCATTACATGGTGAAAGGTAAAGAAAATTTGGTTTGCAAGTTAAAGAAGTCTTTGTATGGTTTAAAGCAGCCTCCTAGGAGGTGGTACTTGAAGTTTGATGCCTTTGTGTTGTCTATTGGATTTTTGAGATCAAAATTAGATCACTGTGTGTATTATAAGTTTGATGGTGATCATATTCTCATTGTTGCATTATATGTTGATGATATGTTGCTCATTGGGAAGGGTA
Organism: Cunninghamia lanceolata; assembly: GCA_027924645.1. Classification (NCBI taxonomy): domain Eukaryota; kingdom Viridiplantae; phylum Streptophyta; class Pinopsida; order Cupressales; family Cupressaceae; genus Cunninghamia; species Cunninghamia lanceolata. Next base: position 4,758,018 of record BSBN01001005.1, read on the forward strand.
AGAATATGATTTCTAATTTTAAATCTCAGTTTTCAACATAGTTTGAAATGAAAGATTTTGGGGCAGCCAGGTACTATCTAGGAATGGAAATTAGAAGAGACAGAACTAACAAAAAACTTTGGTTAAGCCAGAGTAAGTATGTGAAGACCGTGTTGGATAGGTTTAGCATGACAAATTGTAGACCATTGTGTGTTCCTGTTTCTTTGGGGACAAAGTTGTCTGTTGAGGATTGTCCAAAATCTCCTAGTGAGGTGGAGGACATGAGCAGAGTACCTTATGCTAGTGCTATTGGTAGTTTGATGTATGCTATGGTTTCCACAAGACCAGACATTGCCCAAGTAGTGGGAGTCCTTAATTGATTCATGGCTAATCCTAGACGAGTACATTGGGATGCAGTTAAGCAAGTGTTTAGATATTTGAGGGGTACTTTCAAGTATTCCATATGATATCATGGTAATGTTACAGGACTTCCGTATTTTGTTGATATTCATGGATTTGTGGATTCAGATTGGGCAGGTGATATTGACAGCAGCAGATCCACCAGTAATTATTTGTTTACACTGTTTGGTGGTGCTATTAGTTGGATGAGTAAGCGACAACCTGTGGTTTCTTTGTCCATGACAGAAGTTGAGTATATGGCAGCAACTCATGATTGTAAGGAAGCCATTTGGCTTAAGAGATTGTGTTCAAATATTAGTGTTGATCCAGGTTAGATTACGATCAGTTGTGATAGTCAGAGTGTGATTTACCCTATGAAGAATCTAACTTTCCATGGTAGAACAAAAGCATATTGATGTTCAGTTTCACTTCGTGTCAGACATGGTAGAGGATGGGAAGGTAAATTTGGAGAAGGTAGATACTTTGAAGAATGTTGCAGATGCATTGATGAAGCCAGTGGGCACAGAGAAGTTCAGATGGTGTTCGGAGTCTATGGGCCTCTCGGCCTATAGTAGTTAAATCTTGTTATTCTATTGGCTCTTACAAGGTGTTCGACAAGTGGGAGAATGTTTGGAATTAAAGTGTCTCAACCTTGGTAATTCCTTGCATTATTTATGATTGTATTTATTTACTCATTGCCTATGATGTAAATTAATTGTAAATTACATATTGTCATTTTGTGGGATGTGGCACAGTGATGTGTCATCCTACATGGAAGATGACAACTTGTAATTTTGTCTTCACATGAGGAGATAGGCATCCCACTTTGTGGTAGGAGTATTTTACCATGTGTCAACATCTTGGATGTTGTGTAAGGGAATGTTGACCGAAGCGGTTATGACAGATTCCTATGACGAAGTTATGACATGTAAGAGTCAGAAATAGAAGCTTGTAAGACAGGTGAAGACATGTGTCGTAGAGCATCTTTGAAAAAGTCATCTTTGGGCGCCCCAAGGTGGATAATGACATGTTGTAAGAGAATATGCTATTTATAGCCTGTGTATGATAGATTCTCTTACAGCTGTAAGTTGTAACTGCTATGATAGATTCTATGACGGTCGTAAGAGTCGTAAGAGTATCTGTCATAGCCCATTTTGGAAATAGGTGACCTCTTTGGGATGGGAGCTATAGACAAGTGTCAAATACATCCTACAATGTTGACCAAGTGTCCATAGGCCTGGGTTTTGCACCATGAGGCCAAGTTGGATGTCCATTCCAAGATAGAGCTAATTTTGCCTTGTATATTCTATATAAATAGGTGATTGGAGGAGGAGATGTAGTATGTGATTGACAAGTACTATTATGCTGCCAGATTGACTCCAGACATGAGTGTTAAAGACTATTAAATCTTGCATTGCAAGTGTATTGTAAACTATATTCAGTTTTGATAATACATTGTGCAGGTTTTTGAGTGGGGTTTTTCACCCGATAAGGGTTTTCCCCACGTTATATCTTGTCTCTTTTCTCCTATCTTCTTTCTAGTTCTATGTGTATTGCTGCAATATATCTGTTATATGTTTCATATTTTTGTAATTGTAAAGGTTAAATTGAATTTGTATAGCTCTTCCCTCATTAGATTAGTGTAGGAAGCGATTTCTACACACCTAGCTTCCTTTCATGCATAAGGAATGGTTCTCCTGATATGAACAATATGATGGAGGTAATATCTACCTTGGTGACAACTCTTCATATTTGATTGTCGAGAAAGGAAAGGTATTGTTGTATTTCAGTGATGGGAGGATTAAAACCCTCCCTGGTGTTTTACATGTTCCTGGATTAGCTAGAAATTTGATTTCAATTTCAAAGTTGAATGATTTGGGAATGCATGTGACATTTGATAAGCATGGCTGCAAATTAGTGAGAGGGAACTTGGTGGTAATGAAGGGGAAGATATTCAAAACCCTGTTCAAGCTTGAAGCCACTATAGTTTATAATGCCTCTTATGTTTTTGAGGATTCTAAAAACACTTGTATGTTGTGGCACCATAGATTGGGCCACACAAGCAATAATGTACTAAAAACTATTAAGAATAAAAATTTGTTGGATGGTTTGTCCTATTCTGATGAGCACTTTGATCTTTGTGACCACTGTGTGTTTGGTAAACAAAATAGAAAATCATTTCCTTCAGGAAGCAATAAAGCAAAAGAGAAGATAGAAATTATTCATACGGATGTGTTTGGACCTGTGGATAATGAATGTATCAGAAAATCTCGTTATTTTGTAACTTTCATTGATGATGTATCCATATTTACATGGATTTATTTTATGAAGCATAAATCTAAAGTTTTCACTAAGTTTAAGGAATTCAAAGTCTTAGTAGAGAACCAATCAGGTTTAAAGATAAAAATATTAAGATCTAACAATGGAGGGGAATATTTCTCTAAGGAATTTGATGAGTTTTGCAAGCATGCAAGTATAATCAGATAAAAGACAACTTTGTATAGACCACAGCAAAATGGTGTTGCAGAAAGGATGAACTGAACAATTATGGAAAGAGCCATAAGTAGTCTTAATGATGCATAGTTGGATAAATGCTTTTGGGAAGAGGTTGTGTATACTGCTTGCTACTCGATAAACAGATATCCTTGTAAGGCTCTTGATTTGACACCTTATGAAGTGTGGACCGGTAAGAAACCTTTTGTTTCACATTTAAAAGCTTTTGGTTGTGAGGCTTTTGTGCATGTGCCTAAGGAAAAGTGATCTAAGTTGGATCCAAAGGCTGAAAAGTGTACATTCATTGGATATGGTGATAATGTCAAAGGTTATAAGCTTTGGAATCCACTAACCCGCAAGATTATCTTTTCTAGAGATGTTATTTTCAGGGAACTTAGAGCTATTTCTGAACCTGAGCAGCCAAAAGAGAAAGAAGAAAAGGTAAAGAAGGTGTACTTTGATTTAGAGCAACAAGATGCACCTCAGGAAGAATAGAATGATGGATTGGGGGTGAAGGAGAAGAAGAAGATTCAAGTAGTTCTGATGAAGATGAGTCTATTGTTATAGAAGAAGTTTGTGCAGATGATCATGCAGAAGAACGAGTAGAGTCTCTTACTCCACCCTTGAGGAGATCCACAAGACAATGGAATCCAGTTGACAGGTATAGCCCACTAGATTTTTGCTGTGTATATGCTTTATTGAGTACTAACGATGAACCTAGATCCTACAAAGAAGCTATTTCTGCAGATGATAGTGAGTCTTGGCAGCTAGCCATGTAGGAGTAGATGATGGCTTTAGACTCTTGTAACACTTGGGATCTTATTTGTTTGCCCAAAGGAAGAAAGGCCATAAGTTGTAAGTGGGTCTTCAAGAAGAAGTTTGGAGCAAACGGGTCATTAGAGAAGTACAAGGCTAGACTGGTAGCCAAGGGCTACTCCCAGAGAGAGGGAGTTGATTTTGATGAGATATTCTCTCATGTTGCTAAATTGACTTCTATTAGATTTCTCTTATCCATTATTACAGCTTATGATTGGGAGATTGAGCAAATGGATGTTAAGACTATGTTCTTGTATGGAGATCTTGAAGAAGAAATTTATATGCAATAGCCTGCATGTTTTGAGGTAAAAGGAAAAGAACATTGGGTTTGCAGGTTAAAGAGGTCTCTTTATGGTCTGAAATAGTCCCCCAAAATGTGGTATCAAAAGTTTCACTCATTTGTTTTGAAATTGGGTTTTGTTAGAAGCAAGGAGGATCACTGTGTTTACATTTATTGTGTTGATGATTCTATCCTAGTTATTGCTTTGTATGTTGATGACATGTTTTTCAGCAATATGAAGGGTATGATCAGTGAGCTTAAAGCCCAACTTTTAGGTGCATTTGAGATGAAGGATCTTGGTCCTGCAAGGTATATTTTGGGAACGCAGATCAGGAGGGACAGAGTTAACAGAAAGCTTTGGTTGTCACAAAGTGAAGTATGTGAATACTATTTTACAGAGGTTTAGTTTGCAAGACTATAACCCAGTTAAAGTTCCTTTACCCATTGGTACTAAGCTTTCATTAGATATGTCTCCAAAGACTAAGGATGATCTTGAGGATATATCTAATGTGCCATATCCTAGTGTTGTAGGGAGTTTGATGTATGCAATGGTTTGCACTAGACTAGATATTGCCCAAGCAGTGGGAGTCTTGAGCAGATTTATGTCTAACCCTAGTAGATTGGAACTATGCAAAAAGGGTGTTTAAATATATTGTAGGTACTCTTGATCATTATTTTTTTAATTCTAGAACTGATAGTGCTAATAAATATTTGGACATACAGGGTTTTGTTGATGTAGATTGGGCAAGGGACTTGGATAGTCGATGGTCCACTAGTGGCTATGTGTTTACTCTGTTTGGATGTGTAGTGAGTTGGATGAGTAAGAGGCAGCCCACAATTTCTTTGTCCACCATAGAAGAAGAGTATATGTCTACTACGCATGTCTCTAAGGAGGCAATTTGGTTGAGGAGACTATGTACAGGTATTGGTTTTGATTGCAGGATCATTCAGATTGGTTGTGATAGCTAGAGTGCTATCTGTTTGGCTAAGAATCCCATGTATCATGCTTGGACTAAGCATGTTGATGTACAGTATCACTTTGCTTAAGAGTTAGTTGCAGATGGAGAGATTGAGCTGAAGAAGATAGACACTCAGAAGAATGTTGCAGATTCATTGACTAAGCCTGTGAGCATAGAGAAGTTTGTGTGGTGCAGAGAGGCCATGGGCCTTGTCTCTAGTGCCTGATTTTATTTCATTTGATTTCTTATGGGTTGATTTACAATGTATAATGTCAAGTGGGAGAATGTTGGGATAAGGTGCCATTAACCTTGTAAATCCCAATATTCTATTTATTTCATTTATTATTTGTAATTTGTAATTATCCATAAGGGATGTACAAGTTTCACCGATAGTGGTAAAAATTATTTATTGTCCACGATAATTACAGAGTTACTGGATGGTAAGTCCTAGAGTTACTGGCAATAGTTACAGGATGTCATTTACTATGGTAAATGGTAATTGGTCAAAGTGGGGTGCACATGTGGAGGAATAATCTATTTTTAGTGTTATGACACACATCATAGATGCTATAAGAGGGTCTAAGAGATTTTATGACAACTATAAGTTGTCATAAGAATCTATGACACTTATAATAGCATATGATGCGTCATAAGATGTTGTAAGTGGCTATTTTTAGCTCCAAGGCATTCAAGCTTGCATGGGCACATTTTTCCAAGTGTAGGATGCATGTATGACAACATTTATGACCCCGTAAGAGCCTATTCTTGGCCATGGATGCCCAAAGTTGTATTGTTCACTCTTGACAAGTGTTATGGGCTTGTAAGAAGTCATTTAATGTCTTGATTTTGTATAAATTCTATATAAACCATAGCATAGTAAATTAGATGCATATAATAGTTTACAGGTACCCAGGTTCTGCCGGAGTGAAGGTTTGAGGATAGAGGAAGTGAATGTATTTGTAATCTCCTTTTGTGAAGATAATACAACTTGGTCTCTTTTCTTGGTGGAGTTTTTTACCCGAAAGGGTTTTCTCCATGTTAAACACTTATGTTATGCGCTTCATTCTGCTTCTGGTATATTTTTGTATTGTGGGTTTTATGTTTTGTTACAATCTCCATTAATAACACATAGTTAAAGATGTTAAAATTTATCTCAAATCAGATTTCCATTGAAGTAGTGTTGCTTTCATTTCTAACATCTTGATGCATACCTTTCCACATATTTTTTCATCTTTGGCCAAAAATATTTCTACTCTACCAAGACTATTATCATATTTTTAGCAAAGTCTCCATCTAAGCCACCATTGTGAAGTTCTCTGACAATATTATCCCTCATAGACCCAGTTAGAATATAGAGTTATTTTCCTTTAAAGAGATAACCATCCTAAATAAAATAATCATCATGAATAGTATTGGTTCACTTGCTAAAGGATTCCTTCCTTGTTCACTAACCTTTCAAAAATATGGATCCAAATCATACAACCTACAAAAGTGTTGTTTAAGATTCCTAAATAGTAAAAATGATAATTCATTGTTTCAATAAATGGTTGTCTATTTAGTTGATTCAATTTTTTTGTTTTTAGTTCATTGTTCATCTAAAATAGAGGATAGTTGAAAAACACAACCATCACAATTTTTTGGTTTAGTTTATTGTTTATCAACAAAAATTAGGTTGGACTTTTCAACTTAGTCAACAATTGTTTAAAATTCTTGAGTTGGAAAATAGAGAAATTCAAATCCTTATATGTTATTTTTTATCATTGATTAGTTGATTGTTTATGAAAGAAATGCAAATTGAAAAACATATTGTCAACCTACAAAAATATTGTTTAAGATTCTAAAATAGTAAAAAAGATCATTTGTTATTTTACTAAATGTTTGCATGTTTAGTTGATTCCAAGGTTGTTGTGTTTCGTTCATTGTCCATCTACAAAAATGTTGGTTGAAAATATAACCATCACAAGTTTTTGGTTTAGTTGATTGTTTATCACCAAAAATTAGGTTGGGTTTTTGAACTTAGTCAACAATTGTTTAGGATTCTTGAGTTGGAAAACAAAAATAATTCAAATTCTTCAATATTATTTTTTGATCATTGGTTCATTGATTGTCCATGAAAGAATTGCAAGTTGAAAATACATGTTTTTCAACCTATAAAAGTATTTCTTAAATTCCTAGATAGTAAAAATGAGAATTTATTGTTTTACTATATGTTTATGTGCTTAACTGATTCCAAATTTGTTGTGTTTAATTTGTTGTTCATCTAAAACAAATGTTGATTTAAAAACACAACCATCACATGTTTTTGGTTTAATTGATCATTTATTAACAAAATTTTGGTTAGTTTTTTTGACTTAGTCAACAATTCTTTAGGATTCCTCAATTGGAAAACAAAAAAATTAAATCCTTCTATGTTATTTTTTATTATTGGTTAGTTTATTGTTCATGAAAGTAATATAGGTTTAGATACATAGCATGTTTTCAACCTACAAAGGTATTGTTTAAGGCCCCTAGATATTAAAAAAGACAATTTGTTTTTTTAATAAATGTTTTCATATTTAGTTGATTCAAAATTTGTTGTGTTTAGTTCATTTCTAATCTAAAACAAAGGTAGACAACCATCCCAATTTTATCAAACTTTAGATAACTATTTTTTAACTAGTCATTATTAAAGATTCCTAAATGCAGGTTGAAGAAGCATTGCTTTGAATTCCTAAACTATAAAAATGATAATTTGTTATGTTTAGTTTATGTTATTTTGTTTAGTTGTTCATTTATCAAAAATGAGGCTAAAAATGCTTTGTTTCAATTTAATCAAAATTTGTTTAGGAATCCTAAGTTGTAAAAAAATGCTAATAACAACATAGTGATTAGTTGATCATTTATCAAAAAAAGGTTGACAAAAACACAATATTTTTTATCTTACTAAAGATTTGTTTAGTTTATTGTTCAACTTACAAAAATATAGATTGAAAACATAGTGTTTTATGAACTATCACTAATTATTTTTTAATCAATTTTTCCTTAGAGTTGCCAAATTATAAAGAAAACAATTTCTTATGTTTCAATAATTTTATGATCACTAATTTGTCACTTCATTGTGGGAAAAACTGCAAGTTGAATAACACTTTGTTTTGTTCACCCTACAAGGGTCTTGTTTACAAGCTATAAATAGTAAATAAGATAATTTGTTCTCTTCCCACTATTATGATTTCTATATTGCATAAGTGAGGATCTACCCAAATGAGGGTTTTTTATATTGTATCACATTTTTTTCCTCATTTAGTTCATTCAAAATCGATGATTCTTTAAAACATGCAAATCTAGGTTGTTGTAATGTCCCATTTCAAAAAAAAAATATTTGGTGGAATTATTAGTCCATTCCTATTCTCCCATGGACTAATATTAAAAATAAGGGAAAATATTTATTTGAATATTTTAATTGGTTTTCTCTTAAATTAAGAAATGATATTTTATTGGGATAATTAAATTAAAATTAGAATTTTAATGCACAAGTGGGGGCATGGATTTTTTGAGGAGTCTTTGTAACTAGCAAATGCTATTTTTAGTATATTTTTGACAACTATGATAGGAATCTATGACAGGTTTAACATGTAGTTGACTATTGTTAGTGGCAGGTTAATTTTGGCATGCAAGGTGGAGTGGGAATTTCAAAATATGTTTTTAATTATTTTCCCACCAAAATGAGGCATGGATTTTAGGCACCCAATTTAGGCTTGATGCTTATAAATATAGGTTTTTCTACATACAGAAGATCTTTTGCCAATTTATAATCTCATTTTTTTGTATGAACACTTGTGTTCTTTTGTTTTCTTCTATGGAGAAAAACCCATAGAATTTAGTGAAATGTGGATGAAGACAAATTGGTTACTAGGATTGGATGGAAAAAACCCTCTGATTCATGAGAGAATTCTCATCCAGGTATTTGATTGGAAATTCAAAGTTTGGCAATTTCAATTAGTTTTCAGAGTTTATGCATTTGCAGGTTTTTTAGGTTGTAGTTTGATTTTCAGTTTGCTATATCTTTCTATGGATGATGTTTCTATGATATATCAATCATTTTTTTATCCTGTTATCTTTCCAGATCAGATCTTGAAGTTGTGGAGTTATTGGGGTTTTCTGGAGCAACTTATTGTCCCTTTTGTGTGTGATTTGTAAGCAGATTTTGTAGTTTATGATTTCAATGTACTGTAGGTTCTGTTGCTATTTAGAGTTATTTTTTATTAATTTGATTTTCATGTTCATTTCTAGGAGATGTAGTATTCATTTTTTATTTTTTGGTTAAGTTTGGCAATGAATTGATGAATTGCACGGTGTGTATTTTAGCATAATTGTGGAAATTTTGTAGTATTTGTTCTAGCTTTAATTTTTCTATTGAAAAAGGTGTTTTACTATTGTATTAGTCCAAATATGATGTAAAAATTTGAGAATATCAAGAATATCAGCTAGGAGTTTTCTGGCTCACTTGGTGCATGTTTGGTGTTGACTAGTTTCTAGTAGTGTTGAGTTTGTGTAGTAATGTTGGTGAGATTTATTTATGTAATTTTTAGATCTGAAATCAATTTTAAAATAATTTAGTTGGGATATTACAGTGGTATTAGATCAGTGAACTTTTCAACCTTTAGTTTATTTTGATGATTCATGCTCCCAAGTGATAAGGAAATTAGATACCAGAGAAGAGAGCAAAATAAATTGCATCAAGAAGAAATCATGGATGATGAGGAAAAATAATTTAAAGCAAAGATGGATGAAATTGTACAAGAGTAGAACTACCTTATGGACACAATTATCTAGATGTTTCAATGGATGAGGAACAATTCAAAGATTAACAATAACAATGGAGGAGCTTCTACTTCGAGTGAAACTAATAATGGAAAAGGAAAAGGAAAAGAAGTTACACAAGATTCAAGAGTTGGATTTTACAACAACCTCTCAAGCCCAAGTTCATTCAAAGGGTAGAAGAGATTCTAGATGTAGAAACTACACTTTGAGATGACATTTCTAGTTGTTATGCATAATATAGAGCACTTCCACCTCAAATCCAAGAGGCCATGACATTAACAAACTATATGTCAATGAGGAAGACCAAAGGTGTAGAAAAGGAATCTAGCCAAAGGTATAGACAAAGTGAAAGGTACAGACAAAGACAGGATTTGGAGCATACTTTGGGAAAATCAACTCTCACCACTTTTGATGGGACTAAAAAGAGCACACTACTAGAGCTTGGTTGTAGAAATTAGATACATATTTATCTCTCAAACCAATGGCAGAAGAATAATTTATTAAGCTTGCCTCCCTCCATTTAGAAGGCATAGCTCATCATTGGTGTTACCACAATTTGATAATGATGAATCATAATCTTATCCATACGTATGAAGGATTTTGTAATAGGTTGATTGAAATATTTGACAAAAAGGATCCGAAAGAGCATTCTAGAGAGCTAGCTCAACTTACACAAAAAGGTAGTGTGGAAGAATATGTTGTTGATTTTCAAAAACAATCTATCATGGTAACTGATATTTCAAGAAGAAGGCGCATTGTTCTATTCATAGAATGATTATCAAAGCATCTCACGAGATTTGTGAAGGCATTTAATCCTTCAACCTTGCAAGAAACTATCAACAAGGATTTTGATTTGGAGGTAACATTGCCTCAACAAAAATCCTATTCAAAGGCATCATTTTGGAACAAGCCGAAAGGAAGTTTATAAAAGAAAATATTTGCTACTCCAACACAAAAGTCTGCACCTCCAACTGTAACAAATAAGATAGATGATGAGACAAAGAATGAGCATAGGAGGAATAAGCTATGTTTTTTTTCCAGAGAACCATCGATTTTGGGACATAGATGCACTGGCAAAGTGCAAGTGTATTACATAGAGGTTGTTTTATAGACAAAGATATAGATTTTGATGATTGTCAAGAGTTTCATCATCCAGAAGATTATATCCATGAAGATGAAGAGGAGGTTAATAAATAAGGCTCACTTGCAACCCTTTTTGGAGATCCCAAATACCATCCCTTCAAAGTTTATGGAGTATTATCAAGAAAAAGGATGATTGTTTTGATTGATAGTGGGGCAACTCACAACTTTACTGATGAAGGTTTGGCAGTAAAGAGAAGCTTGAAGACTGAAGAATTCAAAGGATTTAATGTTACTATAGATGTAGGATTCACCATGCCTTGTACCAGAGTGATCAAACAACTCAATATAACATTGGGACACTATAAGGTATGTGATGATTTTAATGTTGTTGGTATTGGATAAACTAATGTTGTTTTGAGTGTGTAGTGGTTGCACTCTTTAGGGGCATTTTACTAAAACTACCAAACTCTGGAGTTTAAGTTTAAATCAAACAGCAAGGAAATTATTCTCAAAGGGATTTTTAATGAAGCACCATGAGTTGTGACAGCTAATAGCATGGAGACAACTTTTTAAAGAGGCCAAGATGTATTAGTAGCAAGTTGCTTGATTCTTCCCACCAAGTCTCCATCAAATAAGAAAGATATGTATTATGTTGATATTAAAAAAATTTGGACAAGCATAGTATGGTTTTTAGTGATATCTCTCTAGGACTACCATCAGATAGAAGATTTTATCATGTTATAGAGTTAGAATAGGGTGCCAAACCTGCTATAACTACACTATTCCATTATCCAAGAGGATATAAAGAAAAAATTAAAAAGGCTATTAGAGAACTTTTTGAGATGGGTTTCATAAGATCCAACTCCACTCCATTTGCATCTTCAATAGTTCTCATGAAAAATATGGATGGCACTATGTGAATGTGTATTGATTATAGGGTCTTGAACAAGAAAAAAATAAAAATAGATATCCTATTCCAAGGATAGGTGAGATCATAGATGAATTGCATGGAGCTGTGTACTTCTCCAAAATTGATTTGAGGTCAGGATATCACCAAATCTACATGAGAGATGAAGAGTTTGAGAAGACAACATTCAGATTCTATTATGGACACTTTAAGTTTTTGGTCATGCCTTTTGGACTCACTAATAGTCTAGAAACCTTTCTATCATGCATGAATCAGGTATTCAATAAGAAACTTAGAAAATCTGTGCTAGTCTCCTTTGATGATATATTGATATATAGTAAAACTTGGGAAGAGAATTTGAAACATTTAGATACAGTATTGGGTCTCTTGGAGCAACAATATTTTATGGCATTATGTCCAAATGTGAATTTGTTTTAACAAAGATTTTGTATTTGGGGCATGTCATAAGTGTTAAGGGTGTTCAAGTGTATCAACAAAAGATCCAAGCAATTTTAGGTTGGCCTCTGTTAAGGATGAAAAACAAGAATGATAACAACTATAATACAAATTAGATTAAACCATTTTCCATATAACATTCAAGGACAAGGCTGAGCCAAATCACTACCAAATGAAGGCGGACTCAGTTGCTAACCTTGTGCTCATGTGTGTTATAGGTGGATCAAATTTAATTTAGCCTTTTCCTCAAACCCTAGGTTAACAATGCATGAAACCCTAGTTCTACAATGATCATCTTATAACAGAGAATATATAACAACAATCCAAAAACTAATTACATACGGATAATTAGGGAGATGATAGAACCTGTCTCTTGAAAGCAGAGGTGTCAGAGGACCAATGTGGGGCTGCCCAAGTCTTGACTGGAAGAATCTGGCGAAGGTGTGAACTAGAAAGTTTTTGTAGATGATGTGTTAATGCTAGATCTAAACTTAGAATGGGTAGAGGGACATGGGTGGTACTTCCCAAGTCCTTGGTGATAAAATACTCAGAAACATCTTCTGGATCTCGAAACCCTGTTCTACACTTAGTCTTCCTGTAGCTTTGTATTTTCCAAATCTCACTCCTATAACCTGCACACAAGAAGATAAGAAGGGGATTGGGGGTATGGTGTTTAGGGACTTGCCTCAGTCAAATCATGGGATAGCATTCAAGCTTCCCAACACTATTGATTGATAAAGAGTGAGTGCCCTTGTGGGGGTAGAGTTTGAAAACAATGATAATATGATGATTCAAATGATGATAAACAAACAATGATATCACCTATGTGATGAACCCTTAGAGATGATGAAGATCCTTCAACACCTAAGGAGAATAGATGATAGCTCCATATTTACAACAACACACAATAACAATATACAAATATGCTCTAGAATCACAATGAATGCTCTTGCTTTTTCTAATTCAAAATTTCAAGTTAGCTCTTTCCTTCCTCTTTTCATCTAGGTTCATAATGAATTTAAAAACATACTTATATATGCTTTCCCACTTACAATCATAAATTCAAACCAAAAAAGCTAACAATGAGAAACATCTATAAAGGTGTTAAGCTAACATAAACTTAAATTAGGTCCAACCTAAATTGAGGGACCTGGGTGGCCTAGGTCCTTTAGCCTCATTTAGGTCCAAGATAAGTTAAATCAAGGGGCCCATATTTCCATTTTCCTTTGGTGTCAGGCAATTTTGTGTCGGGATAAACATTTTGAATGTATAATTCAATGACAGAGACCTAGGAGCTAAACAAGGAGGTAACCCCCACCACTTCTCCCTTTGAAATCCGCGACTGTGTACTTCGTGAACACAGCGAACTTCCATTCTATTGCTATTTCAAAATTTTCCATTTGATATTATTTATTAATACACACACATATATATATATATATATATATATATATATATATATATATATATATATATATATATATATATATATCTTTATGTATATATCTCGTTTTCACAAATACATTTAGTTTAAGATTATTTTAAATATATATATATATATATATGTTCACAAGTGTATCTATATTCTCATTTCCACAATTTTATTTAAAATAACTATTAGATATATATATATATATAAATATATATATATATATATATCAATTTCACAATATCAATTAGTAATAAAAAGTAACTACAGATGTATTAAAATTTCACAACTAAATTTACAAGTAAAAGATATATATATATATATATATAAATTTATATATATATATAACGAAATATCATGGTAATATTCATTTCATACCAACTTCAACATTTTAAATTTCCATATAACATTTATTTAAATGAAAAGAAACCTTAACCATTTTAAATCTATATTTGCCATTTAAATCTATCAAGTAAGTTTCCGTTTCAAATAACTTTAAGGATCAAAAGTATATTCAGGAAACTATTGAATCTTTCGATTTCAATATCACACAACAGTCAAATAAAGTTCGATTTAGATTAATTCCCATTGCAAACTTAACTCAAGATTTAATTTTCGTTTTGCAAGGTAAAATTTGCAACTTCCATAATACAGTAAAATACAACTTTCTCACTAATTAATGCAAGAGATAATTTAAAAACAATTGATCCAACTCAACAGACATTCATACAACTTTACATTTTGATAAAAACAAAAGATGATAAACAATTGTAAGAATTCCACAAATAAACTATGTAGTGCCCCGCCATGAACACCTTGAAAGACAACACATCTATGCAAGCAAAGCGGAATAATTTTTTTTTTGAATAAGATAACAAGTGAGGTTTAGCAGATCAATACACATCATTAACTAACAACTTGTCTCCCAAGGTGCCATGGTTGCATTACTTGACAAATAATCAACATCATTTACATGCATTACTAACTAACATCGACAAATCATTCTAACTCTATTACATTATTGATTATACATATACATCTCCATTCCGTGACATCAATTAGATAATCAACTTTGGACAAGATTACATGCACATATTCTAAGTTTATACAAATGAGTACATCATTATGTAATTACATTATCACTATTCTGATTACATTTCAATACATACAATCTGAATTAACTGATACACCGGCTAGAACATGAGCATAATAAGTGTCTTCATGAACAGGTACAAGATTTAGTGTCTGATACACAAGGAATGTCCCCCTCGCTTACAAGCAACGGCAAGGGAAAAGCCAATGGATAAAGCTCTTCCACCTGACAATGTGGAACCCCGAGGTCCACCCCCCGAGCAAGGAGTTAACATAAGATCCCCATAACAATAACAGTCAGGTAGACAGTGGACTAAGAACAACACATGACTCCAACATCACAAGTCAATATTGCAAACAACACAACAGTACTTCCAGAGGCAACACTTAACAACTGGGGAGAGTACAACTAGGGACTGCTAGGCTACAGTAAGGAGAGTGTCATCGCATGGCCCTAGCATGGGTTACCCAGGCTATCTATCACCAGAAGCTGGCCTCCATCTATGGTTACCCTGGCAGCCTCTCTAGGCACCGGCCCCATAGGGTGACACATGTGGAATCAACATTCCTTTCATGAGGACAAGGAAGTTGATCTTGCCAACCACGACCTTCTCATCTCATCCTTAGCCTGAACGAGCACTACAGGCATGGGTGAGGCATCCAATTATCTTGTTAGTGTGAAAACTACCCAACCCCTAGATTAATTATTAGGTTATCACTTGTTTACCAACTTCCAATGGGTTACCCTGGCAGCCACTTTGGGCACCGGCCCCACATTGGAAGCCACTCCCCTATCTACACCTAGGAGACCCCATCCATCATGCACAAATCACCATAACAATAAACTAGACATACACATTGCAAGACATTAACCCTCTTGCAAACTATGGCATAGTCACAAGACAAATTCTCAATACATTATTCATGGTTTCCAGACGGAGTAACACGAGAGATTTCTTCTATATGGATGACAATGTGTCCTCGTTGTCTTATCCAACACAATACCTTATAACATACTTAAAACAATAACGATTGCAATGTCCATGAAGGACTTAATGAACACATCGTGATACATTACAACATAGCATATACAAGAAATCAAGACCAGTTATCCTATGCCTCTGGAACAACTAAGACTTGTCAACTTGCACAATGGACCTCATTAAGATTAATAATCTATCATATGCTCAGTTATACTCTCTTGATGCAGCTGAGTTCATTATTCACATAACTTCCATCACCATACACTCTTATTAACTCTCAAAACTTATTTACTAACTCTTCACAAGGATAATATAATAAAATTCACTTCCAGATTAAATCAATTAACACTCATAACAATTCAAAAATATAGTAATTGATACCTTCACTAAAATATTAAATCTTATATTACTATTAAATAATCTAATACATAATTTATATAATTGCACTTGTGTAGCTATCAGATACATATAACTATGCAAATCTTTCCTTGGATAGACAACTAATATTTTGAGATAACAATGGTAATAATAATAATAATAATAATAATGATAATAATAATAATATTAGTAATAGTAATTATAGTCTAGATTTAATTTACAAGGAAGGCGGGCGTATTTATATTAAACACAGTGTGTCCTCGATTGTAATCTTACAATTACATTAAAATCACTAGATGCAAATATTTACCAAAACAAATATGTAAATTAAATCTTAAAAAATACAACTATACTTATGTCTCACTAACATAACTAAGGTAGCCATCACTGTCTTTCTAATAAATCAAATTAACTAAATTCAATGTGATTTTAAGTACAATACTGGCGGGTAACTGGAGGGTTCCTGTTTATTATATAACCGAATAAAAACCCTAAACCTTGTTAAAACATATTTTTCTGAGAAGTAAAAAGAACAACCATATATATTCACACCTTTTTACTATAACATCTAAACATTGCCTACCCCATTCAAATCCCGCTAATATTCCACCAACTACACTTACTAACAGGGTGACAACAATATTAATATTGAATGTCTTGCCAATACGAAATTATTTCCTATACACATTGCCATCTATAATTTAATAGCTACACTTCATAATAAAACAACTACACTTAATTCTAACCTTATTACAAACAACGATCCCATTAAACAATTCCGCTCGCAACAAACCAATTTTCCAACTGCTTTACCCATAACTCCTAACACAATACAATGTTAATGACCTAATAACAAGCCTATTCCATCAAATTTCAATTAACAAATCTTCATAAGAATATAAGATCAACAATCATAACAATTTGAATGATGGTAATTGATAATTTAACTAAAACGTTAAACCTTATATTTGATTTAGTAATCCCCCACAAACATTATATAATGGCACTTGTTAAACTAACACACATATAATTGTGCAATTTTCGGTTAGATTTTTTTTTTAACCCATACCTTCTCCAACAACTTAAGAATGAAAGATGATAATAATAATAATACTAATAATAAACAAGTATATGCGGGATTTACTATTACTACATAAATCTTCTGCCACAGATAATAACTTAGGAGTACAAAACTTAAATAATATATAAGGTCAGAAAGTGAAAACCTAAGGCTACAATATCTTAACAATATATCAGGTAAATAGAAAGCAACACCCTTTCACCTTTAGACTTCACTGTATTATCCAGTGATTATATGAAAATAATGCGTTTGAGACTGGATCAGAAAATGTGGTATAGATAATATTAGGCCATATATTTGCATGTTTTGAAGATAAATTAATGGTAACTCCTTCACAATGTCAAAATTCATAAAATACTAGGCATTCTGGTATTCACTAAATAAGATTTTATGACAGATGCAATTAAATACATTTATATTTACAAACACTTCCAATACCTATTATAAATTTGTTCCCATTTGAACACTGATCTGATGAGAAAGCATATATACATCTAACCCAAAACTGTTAACTACAAATGTTGCAGTTACATTATTTTATATAAATAGACTTTGCCTTCTATGCTATAGATTTCATGTTTTAGCAAAGGTAAAAGGTTATAGGTTGCTACCTATTCGTTAAGCTGACAGTTGATAAGCATGTGAGTTTTTTTTTTAAATAACTAGTGTATTGAAGGTATCATTTAATCATAATGACAACCTTAAATTGGACGCCCTATCAGTGACTGGATAAGGTGTGGTAATGGTATGGCAACCATCAAAGCATAAAGAATAAAGGTATCTGTTAGATGTTGTGGTTGCAACAACCCAACTAGGTGCATACATGAAGTGTATGATAGAGCGCCTTCAGAAAAAAAAAATCTTCCATGGATTGTAATGATTGTGGATATGCACAGAATGATCTGATTAAAACCTTGAAACTTCTAACAGAGCTAATCCCTCTTTAATGTCAACTTTGGCCATGCACGCCATAGTATATTCAATTTTCTTAAGTTGTACATGTCATTGTTCATCAAACAAACAAATTATAGGGTAGGCATTTTGATAAGTTCTCAAATAAAATTGTTTAAACAACTTATAATACTTCTATTATAAGCATTTCTACTACAACTATTAACGTTGAGGCTTGATAGGTAATAGTCACTAGAACAAATATCAGATAAAGGGCTATGGGTGAGAGCATATTTGACAACAATTACAACAGGTTGGTTAAATGATTGTGCAACACAAATTTTACATGATCTTAGTGGTGGTGGCAGATGTGTATATATATATATATATATATATATATATATATATATATATATATATATATATATATATATATATATATGATGACACTTCTTTAACAAATATTCATTTCTCTCTCTAGTTTATGTGAAATCCAATTCTATATATGCAAGTGTATAAATGCTATCACCGAAAGAGACCGCTTCACATAAAGGCTAGCCTACAGATAAGGTTATTTTAGACTCTAGGGGATGTCGTCCATATTGTGTACTGATTATAGGATATTTACGAATGGATTTGTTTGAACCCTGCAACAATGATTCCAGCTGTGCGCAACTGAATTATTAAAAAAAAACTTTAGAAACTTCATCTAGAGGTGATTCTTTAGATATTTAATAGCGCTCCTTTCAGCTCACCTCAAATCATGCAATCTGATAAACTTGCCTGAGTTATTTTTTTCTTCAACAGTTTCTTCCAAAAAAAAAAACATTATCTCACAGAATACAGAACAAAATTCATACTGGACAAAATATCTATTAGGCAGAATTCTCAGGAAATTGTACGATTCGAGAGGATAATGAGAACATACCTGATTTTAGTTCACCTTCCAAATTTTCCAACTCTTGCCACCCACTCTTTCTCTGTTCTTCCTGCTCCCATAACCAGGACTCCCCTCCTTAGATAAATGCAGGAGACATCTTGTAATGCACCGACAACCCACTTTCTCCAAAACTGGGATTGGACTCCTCGAGTAAATGCAAACCATGCCTCTCCCTTTTCCCAATAACCCACTTTCTCGTGGGATTCCAAATTAACCATACCCCGGGATTCCCAAGCCTCCAAATTTTCAATTGCCGGCACTTGGGAATAAGTTTGCACATCCCCAAAAAAAAATACTGAAGATATGGTAATAAGCGTCAACCCCAAAATTTTTAACCTTATAATGTTATCGTTGTTACTATAATGTATTTTTGTAAGCATTATAGTTATTTATTCGTCATTACTTATGTATATTTCTTTTTTTTTGTTCACTATTTAATCTAACCCGCTTACAACTTGTAACATATTAATTCACTTAATAGTTTATCTAATTTATTTATTTATTTACTAATTCCTATTAATTTTACCAATTTATCATTTTTCTAATTTTATTTGTTTATTTATTAATTCCTGTTAATTTTACCATTTAATCATACAATTAACTCATTTATACAAAATCACCACACATGATTCCCCTAGCACATGTTTATTTAATGTTAGCCTAATTTAACCTTATCTTTCATAAAGTACTAACCGAGCTTAAATCGACACTTAAATGGGATAAACCAACCCTACAGGATGATACCTGACCCCATGTAAAGCCACAGGACATGGCGACAATAACGACAATCAGTCCAACTGATGATGATGACAGGATACAACACTCACAACACATCCTCTTTGAGGATGTAGACGGAGTAGGGAACCTTATGTTAACTCCAATCCACAACTCCATTGGCTAGGGCACACTCAGACCTGATAGTACAGGTGGAGTCAATGCCCGGTACCTGCATCCTGTAGCAAACAACAAGGTTGCACATATATACATATATAAACATGTCATCATAAACATAATGAACGGAAGTCGCAGCGTGGCAGGGTACTCAGACACGAGTAATGCAACACTGTTCCATTCATGTAAACTCATCATTAAGTAACTATATCCATTACCATTAATGCATCATAATCACAATCGAATAACACATTAACTTCAGAATAACACTAGTCTATAATCACCAGATATATCCATCATGATCAAGGAGAACATAAACCATAACATACCATTCCAATGTCTCAAAACTGTAAATATGCAATATAAAACTACCAACTATACCAGAACTGTCATAGGAAATATGAGAACATAAACCCTAACATACTAGTCCAAATGTCTCGAAACTGTAAGTATGCAATATAAAACTGCCAACTATACCAGAACTGTCATAGGAAATATGAGAATAACATCTATCACAAGTCAAAAGCGAGGGGCATTACATCCTCCCCCCTATAACCAAGCTTACTCCTGGAAGCCTGCAAATAAGTAAGGATATAAATCCCGCATCCTGGTAGTATCCTCCCAAGTAGCGGAGGTCTCATCATTAGGGTCCCATTGGACCCTGACCTGCTCCACATCTCTGCCCCTGAGAGCGAGTCTCCTGTGCTGAAGAATGCTTACGGGCTCCAAAGCCAGCTGCTCGTCCTCTACATGTAGAGTAGTCCAATCAAGAACATGAGCAATATCTAGATAGTAAGGTCTAAGTACAGAAACATGAAACACATCATGGATGCGTGAAAGGCTGGGCGGCAAAGCAAGACGATAAGCAACTGGACCGATCCTCTCCAACACCTCAAAAGGTCCAACAAAGTGTAGTGCTAGCTTAGAGCCCTTCCCATAGTGGATTGGACTCTTTCATGGTCGCACACGCAAGAACACCTGATCTCCAACAGAAAAATGATGATCGATCCTATGAGCATCTGCATACTTTTTCTGCCTATCCTGAGATGCCACCAAATGCTCTCTAATCCTCTCAACCTGCTGCTCCATATCTCTAAGCATATTCAGACCCAGAAGAACTCTATCTTCCAAACGATCCCAACTCAAAGGGGTCCTACAAGGACGACCATACAAGGAAAGGGAGACATGCCAATAGAACTATTATAACCATTATTATAGGCAAACTCCACTAGATAGAGGTAGTCCTCCCAATGGTTCTGCCAATCCATAACATACATCCTCAACATATCCTCAAGAACCTGATTAACCCTCTCAGTCTGACCATCAATCTCAGGATGATAAGATGAACTAAAGTTCAGCTGTGTTCCCAAGGCATGCTGCAAGGAGGTCCAAAGGGCGGAAGTGAACACTGGATCCCTGTCAGAGATGATCTTATGAGGAATCCCATGAAATCTGACAATGTCCTCCATGAACACTCTAGCCACCGTAGAGGCATTGTAAGAAGCACAGATAGGAGAAAAGTGAGCTACTTTCGTCAACCTATCCACAGTGACCATAATAGCATCGTGTCGCCGAGAGGACATCGGCAAACCAACAATGAAGTCTATCGAAATGATATCCCACTTCCACTCTGGAATCAAATGAGGCTGCAAAAGTCTTGCAGGGTGCTGGTGCTCCGCCTTCACTCTTTGACACTCAAGACATCTTGACACAAAATCAGCAATATCCCGCTTCATACCACTCCAAAAGTACAGTTGACACAGATCTGCATGCATCTTCTTGACACCCAGATGAGCAGAATAGGGTGCCCGATGTGCCTCAGACAAAACTAGGGTGCGAAGACCCTCAGAATTAGGAATATAAATACGTCCCAAGTGTCGCAAAAGACCATCTGACTCAAAGGAATAACCTGAGAACCTACCCTCTAAAGGTCTACCAGACTCAATCTCAGATCTCACCTTCTGGCACCAACTGTCAGTAGAAAGAGCAGCGAGAATCTGACCTCTCAAATCAACTGTAAGAGAAACTACTGAGATCTCATGCCTCCGATGACTAAGAGCATCTGCTACCACATTCTCCTTACCTTGAATATATCTGACCTCGAAGTCATATTCACACAAGAATTCCATCCAATGCCTTTGCCTTGCATTCAAGTTTGGCTGCATGAAAATATACTGCAAACTACGATGATCACTATGCAGCTCAAACCGATGCCCTAATAGAAAATGCCTCCATCTCACCAAGGCATGCACAACCACTGCTAACTCCAGGTCATGAGTGGGATAGTTCAATCCATGATCCTTGAGTTTGCGAGACTCATAGGCAATCACGTGACCATCCTGCATCAGAATTACTCCCAAACCCTCCAAGGAAGCATCGGTACAAACAACAAAGTCCCTATCAGGATCCGGAACTACTAATATAGGTGCACTAGTCAGCTGTTCCTTAAGAGTCTGAAAGGCTTCCTGACACTGCTCTGACCAAACAAACTTCTTCCCTTTCCTCTAAAGAGAAGTAATGGGGTGAGCAATTCTCGAAAACCCCATGATGAAGTGGCGATAGTAACCTGCCAACCCCATAAAACTACGGACTCAGAAACATTAGTGGGTGCAGGCCAGTCCATAATAGCTTGGATCTTCGAGGGATCCACCGCAATACCCTCTCCAGAGATGACATGACCCAAATATCTAACCTCTGTCTGGAAGAACTCACATTTTGACAAATTAGCATAAAGCTGATTTTCTCTCAGGCACTGCAACACCTGACGCAATTGCTCCTCATGTTCCTCCATAGTCCTTGAATAAATCAATATATCATCAAGAAATATGAGGACAAATCGGTCGAGATGAGTGCGAAACACACCATTCATTAAGCTCATGAAGACCGAAGGTGCATTCGTCAACCCGAATGGTACCACTGTGAACTCATAATGTCCATAACGGGTGCGAAATGTTGTTTTGTGAATATCTGCCTCAAAAATCCACAACTGGGGATATCCTGACTTAAGGTCAATTTAAGAGAATACCTTTGCTCCTTTAATATGATCAAACAGATCATCGATTCGAGGCAAGGGATAACTATTTCTCACTGTTACCTTATTGAGCTGCCTATAGTCGATACATAGTCGTAGAGATCCATCCTTCTTCTTCACAAAGATCACAGGTGCTCCCCAAGGAGAAACACTAGGTCGAATGAACCCTTTGGCTAATAGCTCCTCCAACTACAGTCGAAGCTCCTTGAGCTCCTGAGTGGTCATCCTGTATGGAGCTCGTGAGATAGGCTTTGCACCGGGAATAAGATCGATCCTGAAATCAATGTCACGCTTAGGTGGCATCCCTGGAATATCAGAAGGAAAAACATCTGCATACTCCCTCAAGAGTGGGTGATCGTCAAGAGATGCCTCTCTACTCTCCTCCATCTCCAAATCACCAATGGTTACTGCAAAAAGCTGACATCCCTGACGCATGCATCTCTTGAGTTGCATAGCAGAGATCATACGTAGGGAAATAGGTCTCTGAACTCCTACGACCTCAACCTCAGCACCAGAATCATCCACACATCTAACAGACTTATGCTGACAATCTATCACTGCCTAATGGGCCTCCAACCAATCCATCCCCAAAACTATGTCATATGAACCCAGGGGTAAAATGCGAAGGTCCACAGAAGTAGATAGAGAGCCAATCATCAAGTCACACCCTAAAACTAGAGACTCAACTACAATCTTAGCCCCGGAAGCTAACTCAACCTGCCACCTATCATCTTGCTTTGTTGCCACTAAGCCACAACGCTCCATAAGAGAAGGGGATATAAATGAATCAGATGCACCGAAATCAAATAGAACAGAAAAATCAATACCTCGCATGCGACCAGAAGTCTCCACCACAGTGCCTTGATGCTCTGCCTATCGGTCATCCACCACTACAAATACTCAGTGTGACCTGCCTGCATCACCAACCGTTGGCTCAGATGCCGCCGGTCGATGTCCAAATCCTGATGCACCCTTCTGCGGGCACTGTCTAGCAATATGGCCCTGTTGGCCACAAGAGAAGCATCCGGTGCCTCTACCCAAACCACCGTTACCCTAGAAAGTACTAGACTGCTGGAAACTACCCCTGCTCACTGAAGACTATGTACTCTGGGCTGGCTGATCATAACGGTTGCGCTTATTGCGCTGCCAAGTCTGGTCTTTCTTATTTTGGAACCTATTACCCTGCTGATGCTGAGATTTCTTCAATTTGGACTGCGAATATTGCTGTTGTTGACCACCCTTTGAGGGTGCATGAGAACTTGATGCCTGAGTGTGACCACCTCGAGAACCATATCCTAACGAAGGTGCACTGCCAATGTGCACACCTGTATGCCCACCAAGGCCCATAGCCAAATTCTCCTCCACTAGTCGAGCTTTCTCCACGGCTACCTCCATGGTCTTAGGTTTGAATACTCGAACCCCTCCACTAATCCAGGCATTCAAGCCCCTGATAAAATGCTGCACCAACATGGACTTGTCATCTCCGATACCTGCATACTGTTTGAGCTCATAAAATCTACGCTCATATTGCTCAACTGTCATGGCCAGCTGCCTTAGCTCATGAAACTCGTCTGCTCAATGCTGCCTCCAGTGGTCAAAAAGAAAGTAGCCTCTGAATCTCTCTACAAACAATTCCCAAGACACGGTGCTAATATCCAAATGCAGCTTCTACTCCTCTAGCCCCCACCAAGTCGAAGCAAACCCCCGAAGATGCAAAATGGCACACCTAGCTTTTGTGTTGCTGCCATACGGATGCATGGTGAAACACCGGCCTCGGTCCAATAACTAGGTCTCTGCCTCGAGTCCTCTACCAACTCCGTCAAAGGTGGGAGGGCGTGCTCTCAGTAAATCCCTCATATGGCTGGCTAATGTGGCCTCTTGCTCAGCTGTCAACTCCCTATGCCTGGGAGACCTCTCTCTCTGTCTAGGACCTGACTGGTCTACCTCCTAACCACCTCTGGGCTGTTCACCCTCCTGTCTAGGGCCTAAACAGGCAAGGGCCTCCTCAAGAATCTGTCTCAACTGGGCTCCATCAGGCTGACCCTGACCCTCCATGTTCTGATCCCCACCTTCATGGCCACTCCCATGAGGAGAACTAGGAGGACAAATTCCGCCTCCACCTCTTCCATGACCCCTACCTCAGCCCCAACCTCAGCCCCTACGTCTAGGCATCTATCCTGAATACAAAAGGGCAAATTATTAAATTACGAAAAAGGGTCACAACAGGAGTTAAATCATTCTATAGAGTTTAAGCACTAGGTTACATAATGGGCTCAAAAATATACAAAGGTACCCAGTGTTTAAACCTGGCTCTGATACCAGATGTAGTGCCCCACCATGAACACCTTGAAAGACAACACATCTATGCAAGCAAAGCGGAATAATTTTTTTTTTGAATAAGATAACAAGTGAGGTTTAGCAGATCAATACACATCATTAACTAACAACTTGTCTCCCAAGGTGCCATGGTTGCATTACTTGACAAATAATCAACATCATTTACATGCATTACTAACTAACATCGACAAATCATTCTAACTCTATTACATTATTGATTATACATATACATCTCCATTCCATGACATCAATTAGATAATCAACTTTGGACAAGATTACATGCATATATTCCAAGTTTATACAAATGAGTACATCATTATGTAATTACATTATCACTACTCTGATTACATTTGAATACATACAATCTAAATTAACTTATACACCGGCTAGAACATGAGCATAATAAGTGTCTTCATGAACAGGTACAAGATCTGGTGTCTGATACACAAGGAATGTCCCCCTCACTTACAAGCAACGGCAAGGGAAAAGCCAATGGATAAAGCTCTTCCACCTAACCATGTGGAACCCTGAGGTCCACCCCCCGAGCTAGGAGTTAACATAAGGTCTCCACGACAACAACAGTCAGGTAGACATTGGACTAAGAACAACACATGACTCCAACATCATAAGTCAATATCGCAAACAACACAACACTACTTCTAGAGGTGACACTTAACAACTTGGGAGAGTACAACTAGGGACTGCTAGGCTACAGTAAGGAGAGTGTCATCGCATGGCCCTAGCATGGGTTACCCAGGCTATCTATCACCAGAAGCCAGCCCCCATCTATGGTTACCCTGGCAGCCTCTCTAGGCACCAGCCCCATAGGGTGACGCATGCGGAATCAACATTCCTTTCATGAGGACAAGGAATTTGATCTTGCCAACCACGGCCTTCTCATCTCATCCTTAGCCTGAAAAAGCACTACAGGCATGAGTGAGGCATCCAATTATCTTGTTAGTGTGAAAACTACCCAACCCCCTAGATTAATTATTAGGTTATCACTTGTTTACCAACTTCCAATGGGTTACCCTGGCGGCCACTTTGGGCACCGGCCCCACATTGGAAGCCACTCCCCTATCTGCACCTAGGAGACCCCATCCATCATGCACAAATCACCATAACAATAAACTAGACATACACATTGCAAGGCATTAACCCTCTTGCAAACTATGGCATAGTCACAAGGCAAATTCTCAATACATTATTTATGGTTTCCAGATGAAGTAACACATGAGAGATTTCTTCTATATGGATGACAATGTGTCCTCATTGTCTTATCCAACACAATACCTTATAACATACTTATAACAATAACGATTGCAACATCCATGAAGGACTTAATGAACACATCGTGGTACATTACAACATAGCATATACAAGAAATCAAGACTAGTTATCCTATGCCTCTGGAACAACTAAGACTTGTCAACTTGCACAATGGACCTCATTAAGATTAATAATCTATCATATGCTCAGTTATATTCTCTTGATGCAACTGAGTTCATTATTCACATAACTTCCATCACCATACACTCTTATTAACTCTAAAAACTTATTTACTAACTCTTCACAAGGATAATATAATAAAATTCACTTCCAGATTAAATCAATTAACACACGTAACAATTCAAAAATATAGTAATTGATACCTTCACTAAAATATTAAATCTTATATTACTATTAAATAATCTAATACACAATTTATATAATTGCACTTGTGTAGCTATCAGATACATATAACTATGCAAATCTTTCCTTGGATAGACAACTAATATTTTGAGATAACAATGGTAATAATAATAATAATAATAATAATAATATTAGTAATAGTAATTATAGTCTAGATTTAATTTACAAGGAAGGCGGGTGTATTTATATTAAACACAGTGTGTCATCGGTTGTAATCTTACAATTACATTAAAATCACTATATGCAAATATTTACCAAAACAAATATGTAAATTAAATCTTAAAAAATACAACTATACTTATGTCTCACTAACATAACTAAGGTAGCCATCACTGTCTTTCTAATAAATCAAATTAACTAAATTCAATGTGCTTTTAAGTACAATACTGGCGGGTAACTGGAGGGTTCCTGTTTATTATATAACCGAATAAAAATCCTAAACCTTTTTAAAACATACTTTTCTAAGAAGTAAAAGAACAACCATATATATTCACACCTTTTTACTATAACATCTAAACATTGCCTACCCCATTCAAATCCCACTAATATTCCACCAATTACAGTTACTAACAAGGTGACAACAATATTAATATTGAATGTCTTGCCAATACGAAATTATTTCCTATACACATTGCCATCTATAATTTAATAGCTACACTTCATAATAAAACAACTACACTTAATTCTAACCTTATTACAACCAACGATCCCATTAAACAATTCCGCTCGCAACAAACCAATTTTCCAACTGCTTTACTCATAACTCCTAACTCAATACAATGTTAATGACCCAATAACAAGCCTATTCCATCAAATTTCAATTAACAAATCTTCATAAGAATATAAGATCAACAATCATAACAATTTGAATGATTGTAATTGATAATTTAACTAAAAGTTAAACCTTATATTTGATTTAGTAATCCCCCACAAACATTATATAATGGCACTTGTTAAACTAACACACATATAATTGTGCAATTTTTGGTTAGATTTTTTTTTTTTTACCCATACCTTCTCCAACAACTTGAGAATGAAAGATGATAATAATAATAATACTAATAATAAACAAGTATATGTGGGATTTACTATTACTACATAAATCTTCTGCCACAAATAATAACTTAGGAGTACAAAACTTAAATAATATCTAAGGTCATAAAGTGAAAACCTAAGGCTACAATATCTTAACAATATATTAGGTAAATAGAAAGCAACACCCTATCACCTTTAGACTTCACTGTATTATCTAGTGATTATATGAAAATAATGCATTTGAGACCAGATCAGAAAATGTGGTATAGATAATATTGGGCCATATCTTTTCATGTTTTGAAGATAAATTAATGGTAACTCCTTCACAATGTCAAAATTCGTAAAATACTAGGCATTCTGGTATTCACTAAATAAGATTTTATGACAGATGCAATTAAATACATTTATATTTACAAACACTTCCAATACCTATTATAAATTTGTTCCCATTTGAACACTGATCTGATGAGAAAGCATATATACATCTAACCCAAAACTGTTAACTACAAATGTTGCAGCTACATTATTCTATATAAATAAACTTTGCCTTCTATGCTGCAGATTTTATGTTTCAACAAAGGTAAAAGGTTATAGGTTGCTACCTATTCGTTAAGATGACAGTTGATAAGCATGTGAGTTTTTTTTTTAAATAACTAGTGTATTGAAGGTATCATTTAATCATATAATGACAACCTTAAATTGGACGCCCTGTCGACGACTGGATAAGGTGTGGTAATGGTATGGCAACCATCAAAGCATAAAGAATAAAGGTATCTGTCAGATGTTGTGGTTGCAATGACCCAACTAGGTGCATACACAAACTGTATGATAGAGTGCCTACAAAAAAAAAAAAATCTTCCATGGATTGTAATGACTGCGGATATGCACAGAATGATCTGATTAAAACCTTGAAACTTCTAACCGAGCCAATCCCTCTTTAATGTCAACTTTGGCCATGCACGCCATAGTATGTTCAATTTTCTTAAGTTGTACATGTCATTGTTCATCAAACAAACAAATTATAGGGTAGGCATTTTGATAAGTTCTCAAATAAAATTGTTTAAACAACTTATAATACTTCTATTATAAGCATTTCTACTACAACTATTAACGTTGAGGCTTGATAGGTAATAGTCACTAGAACAAATATCAGATAAAGGGCTATGGATGAGAGCATATTTGACAACAATTACAACAAGTTGGTTAAATGATTGTGCAACACAAATTTTACATGATCTTAGTGGTGGTGGCAGATGTATATATATATATATGATGACACTTCTTTAACAAATATTCATTTCTCTCTCTAGTTTATGCGAAATCCAATTCTATATATGCAAGTGTATAAATGCTATCACCGAAAGAGATCGCTTCACATAAAGGCTAGCCTACAGATAAGGTTATTTTAGACTCTAGGGGATGGCGTCCATATTATGTACTGATTATAGGATATTTACGAATGGATTTGTTTGAACCCTGCAACAATGATTCCAGCTGTGCGCAACTGAATTATTAAAAAAAACTTTAGAAACTTCATCTAGAGGTGATTCTTTAGATATTTAATAGCACTCCTTTCAGCTCACCTCAAATCACGCAATTTGATAAACTCGCCTGAGTTATTTTTTTCTTCAATAGTTTCTTCCGAAAAAAAAAAAAAAACATTATCTCACAGAATACAGAACAAAATTCATACTGGACAAAATATCTATTAGGCAGAATTCTCAGGAAATTGTACGATTCGAGAGGATAATGAGAACATACCTGATTTTAGTTCACCTCCCAAATTTTCCAACTCTTGCCACCCACTCTTTCTTTGTTCTTCCTGCTCCCATAACCAGGACTCCCCTCCTCAGATAAATACAGGAGACATCCTGTAATGCCCCGACAACCCACTTTCTCCAAAACCGGGATTGGACTCCTCGAGTAAATGCAAACCATGCCTCTCCCTTTTCCCAATAACCCACTTTCTCGTGGGATTCCAAATTAACCATACCCGGGATTCCCAAGCCTCCAAATTTTCAATTGCCGGCACTCGAGAATAAGTTTGCACATCCCCAAAAAAAATACTGAAGATATGGTAATAAGCGTCAACCCCAAAATTTTTAACCTTATAATGTTATCATTGTTACTATAATGTATTTTTGTAAGCATTATAGTTATTTATTCGTCATTACTTATGTATATTTCTTTTTTTTTTGTTCACTTTTTAATCTAACCTGCTTACAACTTGTAACATATTAATTCACTTAATAGTTTATCTAATTTATTTATTTATTTACTAATTCCTATTAATTTTACCAATTAATCATTTTTCTAATTTTATTTGTTTATTT
Organism: Cunninghamia lanceolata; assembly: GCA_027924645.1. NCBI lineage: Eukaryota > Viridiplantae > Streptophyta > Pinopsida > Cupressales > Cupressaceae > Cunninghamia > Cunninghamia lanceolata. The sequence continues at coordinate 4,788,303 of BSBN01001005.1, forward strand.
ATTAATTCCTGTTAATTTTACCATTTAATCATACAATTAACTCATTTATACAAAATCACCACACATGATTCCCCTAGCACATGTTTATGTAACGTTAGCCTAATTTAACCTTATCTTTCATAAAGTACTAACCAAGCTTAAATCGACACTTAAATGGGATAAACCAACCCTACAAGATGATACCTGACCCCATGTAAAGCCACAGGACATGGCGACAATAACGACAATCAGTCCAACTGACGATGATGACAGGATACAACACTGAAAACACATCCTCTTTGAGGATGTCAACGAAGTAGGGAACCTTATTTTAACTCCAATCCACAACTCCATTGGCTAGGGCACGCTCAGACCTAATAGTACAGGTGGAGTCGATGCCCGGTACCTGCATCCTGTAGCAAACAACAAGGTTGCACATATATACATATATAAACATGTCATCATAAACATAATGAACGGAAGTCGCAGCGTGGCAGGGTACTCGAACACGAGTAATGTAACCTTGTTCCATTCATGTAAACACATCATTAAGTAACTATATCCATTACCATTAATGCATCATAATCACAATCGAATAACACATTAACCTCAGAATAACATTAGTCTATAATCACCAGATATATCCATCATGATCAAGGAGAACATAAACCATAACATACCATTCCAATGTCTCGAAACTGTAAATATGCAATATAAAACTACCAACTATACCAGAACTATCATAGGAAATATGAGAACATAAACCCTAACATACTAGTCCAAATGTCTCGAAACTGTAAGTATGCAATATAAAACTACCAACTATACCAGAACTATCATAGGAAATATGAGAATAACATCTATCACAAGTCAAAAGCGAGGGGCATTACAAACTACACTCTAAGGGAGGAATTTACCTTCTTCTGCCAAACATACAAATGATGTATTGTAATAACCAAATTAAAGTCACAACTATAACTGATGCAGAGGCATCCACACTAAAACCTTGACATACAGCATGTATGTCTAACACCCTTCATCATCATCATCATGTTTCCCTTAACACTGTCAGCATCATCATATTTTCTCTGCCGACCGATATCCTCCTGCAGACAAACCTTCGACCCTTTCGCCTGTCAGCAGCATCCTCATATTCGGCTATCGGCAGCATCATCACATTCGGCAAGCGCAAACATCCTCCTGATGTTCACTGTTCACCTTACCGCCAACCTCTATCTTCAGCATCATGATGTTCAACATCATGTTCATCAGCAGGATATAAAACATCTGGTTCCCTCCATATATCCTGATGACGACAACTTACAGCACCTTCCCTTCGATGCTTACGTCACCCCGATATCCTGATGACGATTATCCTGATGACGATGACGTCACATGCAGTTCCTTCAATATCCTGCTGTCCCGATATCCTGATGACGGTTATCCTGATGACAATGATGTCACATGCAGTTTCTTCGATATCCTGCTGTTGGCCAAACTTAACATTATCGGCCCGCGATGGTTTTATCAACCCGATCTTCTACCTTATGCCGATACGCTCCTCCTCGGCAACACCTGAGATGATCACCCCAATGCACATTCACTTTATGCAAACTACAGCATCATGCTCATCTCCACCTACTCGGATGACGCCCAAAGTAACTGCAGGATATACACAGAAATATCCTGATGATGCCGTTTTGACGAATTTCCAACCTTAGCAAATTTTGATCCGCCAAACCTCCTGGGGTGACCCGATCCGCTTCCTGGACAACTTTCCAGACTCGAACTACCAGCACGACCTAGCACATACCCATGCTAGGGTTCTCAACATCTCTCAACTACGATCCTGCAAACATGCACATGAACAAACAGAAAATGCAAACTAAATCCTAACCTACTGTACATAGCCATTCCACCGATTCGACGAATCAACCGGTGGAATGGATCAGCGAATCCATGTAACCACCAAAATAGCAACTCGATTACACAAAGGAATCCAAACAGAGAATTGACACAACAGGATCTCTTTATTGATTTCAAAAGATACAATTACAATGCTCAGTCTCACTCTCTGTCTCTCCTCTTCAATGCAATACTATATCTAAAACCAACCGATCCTAATACATAAATAGGAATCCTCTCGAGTACTACCAACTCGACTCCAAGCGGTTGGGAGCTTCCAAGCGGGTGGGAGGATCCAACCGAACATACAGCATAACAGCTGTCCTAACAAACTACCTAAAAATAGTAAAGTATGGTCAACATGACCTTATTACATGCATTGGTCTTATAAGACCTTCTTGGAAACATTAACAAGACTCAAAACAAACTAACTGCCTCATGGAGGCCAGCTGTCAGGTAGGTGCTCCTGCACCATACTCCCCAACAGAAAAGAACTCATGTCCCATGAGTTTGGTTGTGGAAGAATCCCACCTTTACACTTTGCCTTTGCAATATTCTGACCTGTTCCAGCTTTGTCCTCTGCTGTCTCTTGGCTGCTCCAAGACTTCTGAACTGTAACTTGCTTTCTTGCAAGTAAATCCTCGTGCCTGTCAATGTAGGCCCTTCTCTCACATACCTTATGTTTGTCAGGTTGTCTGACCAGAACCTCTGTCTGAATTGCCTCTTGAACTTCTGTAATGTTCAACTCTGTCTTTCTTTCAACCTTTATAGGACAGACAATAGTCCCAACTATGACAACATCCTTGTCATTCCTCTCAACTGGTTGCTGTTTGCAAACCTGTTTCTGAACCTGCTGCTGACCTCTGTCAGTCACAACTGAAACTTTCTTCAACCTGTTGTCCTTAACAACTCCTTTCCTTGCAGTGGCCTCAACTGCCTTTATGCCTGCTCCTATAGGCTTCTGCACAAACTCCTTCTTTCCCACTAAAATGATTTTTGCTGCCTTCTGTACTACAGCTGCTTCCTGTAATGGCATCAACATAATAGTCTTCCCATCTTTCTTGATGGTGTAGGTATTAGCATACCCATCATACAGTACCCTCCTATCAAATTGCCATGGTCTACCCAACAGTAGGTGACAACATTCCATGGGCAATATGTCACACAAAACTCTATCATGATATGCTCCAATCTGAAAATCAACATATGCCTGTTCATAGACAAAAAGTGATTGACTATCACTCACCCAAGATGCCTTGTAAGGGTGTTGGTGTGGAATCCTTTCCAAATGCAGTTTATCCACCATTTCCTGAGATACCATGTTATCTATTGAACCAGTATCAATGACAACCTTACATACTTTACCTTTGCTCTTGCATGTGGTCTTGAAAAGAGCTCTTCTTTGCATCATATCCTTTGATGCCTGCAAACTAATTCTCCTTAGCATCAATGCTTCTCCCTCCTCAGGATATCCATAACTTTCAGAAGCTCTATCTGTTTGCTCTACTTTCTCTTCTTGCACAAGTTGTACTTTCTTGTCATTCATTCTATCATTTCTGGATGATGAACCTTTGCTTTCTGGACATTTGAAAAATGGATGACCAAACTCACCACAGGTGTAACACTTTCCTGAAAATGTAGTAGAACCTCTACCACTTCCAAATCTGCCTCTATTACCTTTCCATCCACCTCTGAAATCAGACTGTCCCTGTCCTTTACCAGTGTCTTCTTGACCCTCATTGGTTTGCCTTGTTGTAGGGGCTGCTCCTTTTCCCCTCATATTGTTGCCTCTTCCTCTCATGGACTTATCTTGTCTCCTATTCATCTTTTCTTCAATCCTGATTGCCATTTGGTAACAATCCTCCACATTCTTAGGGTTAGCTAAAACTAACTCATCCTGTATGTTCAATCTCAAACCAGCCAAGTACCTAGCCACCTTTTCTACATCATTCTCATGATGACCAGATCTCACACTCAACTTATAAAACTCCTCAGTATATGCCTTCACATCCATTTCCTTCTGCCTTAAAAATTGCAGCTTCTTAAACATCTGAATTTCATAATCCTTAGGCAAGAATTTACCTTTGATCCTTGCTACCATCTTATCCCATGAAGTGATCTTTGACTTTCCTTGTTTCCTTCTCTCGGATTGTACATAATCCCACCATATCAAAGCATGACCTCCTAACTTGGTCTTTGCAATCTTTACCTTCTGATCCTCAGCAACATCTTCACATTCAAAGTGATTATCAAGTGCAGCAATCCAATCCAGTAACTCATCTTCATTCAAAATTCCATTATACTTGGAAACATCAACCTTTACCTTAGGTTTATCACTCTGCACTGCCTTTAACAGTTTTGCAAATCTCTGGTCTTCAGCATCCAGATCTTCAGCTACCTCTTCATACTCTTCAACAGCATCTTCATCTTCTTCTGATTCACTGTCGTCCACTTCCCTCTTTTTGTTCTTCTCCAAGGCTACAAGCCTGGCTTGAAGTGCTTCAGCAAGCTTCTTCATCTTCCTCATCTCTCTGGCATGTTTTTCCTTCATCTCCTGCAACTCCCTTGCAGTACCACTACCTTTCGGAGGCATTTTGTCAACCTCTCACTCCTCTACCTCTGTCTTTTCAGTGACAGAATCAACTCTACCTCTGCCCTTTCGGTGACAGAATCAACACACAACAGCCCAGACCTTTTGCTGAGCTCTGATACCACTATGATGTAGAGGCATCCACACTAAAACCTTGACATACAGCATGTATGTCTAACACCCTTCATCATCATCATCATGTTTCCCTTTACACTGTCAGCATCATCATATTTTCTCTGTCGACCGATATCCTCCTGCAGACAAACCTTCGACCCTTTCGCCTGTCAGCAGCATCCTCATATTCGGCTATCGGCAGCATCATCACATTCGGCAAGCGCAAACATCCTCCTGATGTTCACTGTTCACCTTACCGCCAACCTCTATCTTCAGCATCATGATGTTCAACATCATGTTCATCAGCAGGATATAAAACATCCGGTTCCCTCCATATATCCTGATGACGACAACTTATAGCACCTTCCCTTCAATGCTTACGTCACCCTGATATCCTGATGACGATTATCCTGATGACGATGACGTCACATGCAGTTCCTTCAATATCCTGCTGTCCCGATATCCTGATGACGGTTATCCTGATGACGATGACGTCACATGCAGTTTCTTCGATATCCTGCTGTCGGCCAAACTTAACATTATTGGCCCACGATGGTTTTATCAACCCGATCTTCTACCTTATGCCGATACGCTCCTCCTCGGCAACACCTGATGATGATCACCCCAATGCACATTCACTTTATGCAAACTACAGCATCATGCTCATCTCCACCTACTCGGATGACGCCTGAAGTAACTGCAGGATATACACAGAAATATCCTGATGATGCCGTTTTGACGAATTTCCAACCTTAGCAAATTTTGATCCGCCGAACCTCCTGGGGTGACCCGATCCGCTTCCTAGACAACTTTCCAGACTCGAACTACCAGCACGACCTAGCACATACCCATGCTAGGGTTCTCAACATCTCTCAACTGTGATCCTGCAAACATGCACATGAACAAACAGAAAATGCAAACTAAATCCTAACCTACTGTACATAGCCATTCCACCGATTCGACGAATCAACCGGTGGAATGGATCAGCGAATCCATGTAACCACCAAAATAGCAACTCGATTACACAAAGGAATCCAAACAGAGAATTGACACAACAGGATCTCTTTATTGATTTCAAAAGATGCAATTACAATGCTCAGTCTCACTCTCTGTCTCTCCTCTTCAATGCAATACTATATCTAAAACCAACCGATCCTAATACATAAATAGGAATCCTCTCGAGTACTACCAACTCAACTCCAAGCGGCTGGGAGCTTCCAAGCGGCTGGGAGGATCCAATCGAACATACAGCATAACAGCTGTCCTAACAAACTACCTAAAAATAGTAAAGTATGGTCAACATGACCTTATTACATGCATTGGTCTTATAAGACCTTCTTGGAAACATTAACAAGACTCAAAACAAACTAACTGCCTCATGGAGGCCAGCTGTCAGGTAGGTGCTCCTGCACCAATAACATAATATGGGAGGATTATCTCTCCACTCCCAAGGTAACACTTTTACAACAAATTCAAGAGAGAAGTTCTCTCTTCTAAAACTCTTACATAATGAAACTTATAAGGGCCAAGCTCTTAATGCAAATAGGAAGATAGACATTTTGTTTAACAAGGCAAATCTATCTTCAATCCTCTTAATCATGCTCCAATAGTAATCTGCAAGACAACAAGAGAGACAACAACAACAACAACCATCTAGCTCTCCTCCCTATCTTTGACCTACAAGAGGGTCACCCCCAAGCTAGGGAGACCATCCACATACCCAGGGTACATTATACCAAACACATCACAACATTGAACAACAACAACAAATCAAATAACACACACACACACCCATGGTATACTCATAATACAATGAACCAGCTTAGGTGAGTTCATGGAGGGTAGGGGAGTAGACATCTCTACCTCTAGGTGTCATCTTTTCACATTTTTATCACATTTTATCACAAGGCCTCAAGCCAACAATTTATCTTTCCACAAGGCCTCAAGCCTTCCAATTAATCAAATTACCCGGGATATCCCAATAGGCTCTCAAAGCCTTAAGCCCTCTAGGCTAAAAAAAATACCAACTTGCCCTCAAAGCATTTCATATATCAAGAAACAAGATGACACCCGAGGAGGGTCACACCTCCCCTTCCCTATACAAGATGAGCATTGCCTTCCAACTGGAAGGAGCTCTTTCTACACCCAAAACAAACCCCAAAAATAATAGAAAACTCATAGAAGACATTTGCAAACTCATTCATCAAGCAAGAAACAAGCATACATATAAAACAATAGATACACAAGAGAGTAGACTTGTTCACCAACCTTCCAAAGCCCAATTATGGAATAAAAATTGATGAAGAGCTCCACTCTAGCCTCCTCCAAAATTTTCCTTCTTTCCACAACAATCCAACCCCCTTACTCTCCTCCTTCTCCCTCTTTTAAAACTAATTCCCTCTATTTCTTAATTTCCTAAGTGGCATTAAATAACTAATCCACAACTCATCCATTATCCTAGTGGTCTTTAAACAATTAACCCCCACTCATTGAGTTCCCCACTATAGTCCTTTTAACAACACATGTAGGAATAAACTAAATAATTAAAATATAATTAAGGAGTGAATGGTTGACACACCACCCTTTTAATGGAGCACTCCCATCAAAAGAGAGGCACAAAGAGATAAAGCACTCCATTATTGGTGGATCATGGAGTCATTCCATGACTTGGAAGTGGGTCTAAGTGTGGATTCCACTCATCCCATTGTCCCCATGCTTCCAAATTCATCACTTAACTTCACCCTGAAGTTGAAGTGACCATATGGAAGTTACCCCAAGGTTATCCTAGTCAAAAGGGTCCCTAAACCCATGGGGTATAACCTAGGGTTGATTTTTATCTAGTTAGAACTCCCAGAATCAAATAAAAACACACGAAAAGGGTTTAAAAGAAATAAAGTTTAAACAAGATTAAAAACAACATTTCTTACAACACTTATCATAATAAAAGTAAATTAGAAGATAGCCCTTATTCCCTTGACCTCATGCAACATTAACAAATTACAACATTACAACATTCCTCCAAACACGAGGTTGATATTAGTTCCTCGTGGAACTAAATCAGCTCACAAGGGATACAACATAGGGTATGGGATGATCTCCTGTATTTGTGGTTTTGTTAGCAATACCTGCACACTCAAACTTGAAGTCAATATCACATAGAGATATCATAGCCAAAGCAATTTAAATACATGCATCCTAAACATTCTACCATATAATCCTACTGAAAACACATTGAAGTTCCATATCCATTCATCATTTCCTTAAAAGCAACATCTACTTATCATTGCACAATTATTTCCTTAAAATTCAATTAGGTTTAATAAACAAGGTTCAAGATCAATAGTCTCTCAACATAAAAATAATAGCAATATCACTACAAATAGTCTCATGAACAATAGAGTAAAAAGTAGGCCTCACACTATATAGATTCATTCTAGTTACATTATATCTAGGCCACAACTTTTCCAATTGGAACTAACCACTAAAAACATATGTAGCATCACTTTGGGGATAATTTACCAAAAAAATAAAATTATTTGAAACATTTGATGTTCTAACAAATCCTACTCATGCAAATAATCATTTTAAAAGAATTTAAAAACACCCTTTTGTAGATCTATAAGTCTACTTTGTAAAATATATTTTTAAAAATTTCAATTAGTGTTTATATTTTTTTATTTTTACTAAATGTAGTTCATCAGCAACAAAATATGATGTTGATTTTCCTCTCAAGGAAAAAAGTAAAGTTTATCAAATAAATTTAAAAAAATATGATGCACTAAAGGAGAGATTCCATGTTGATCTGGTATAATTTTTTTTCTATTTTGGATAAATAGTTAAGACAAAAGTTGACATCCCATCAAAATAGTTGCATTTTCATTACATGCAACTTCCAAGATTTATTTATAAAATATATTTATAAAAATGAGGAAAAATTAATCCATGCACTAGTGTTTCAAGTTATGAATACACAAAAAATAGAAGGAAAATAAATGAAATTTACTTTATAAAGTGCAACGTTCCATTCAACCTTATTTTATTAGCATTTTATCAACAACTAAATTATAGTGTCAATTTTATAAAATACTAGATTTAAATAATTTTATTTTTTAAAAAAATACAAACACAAAAAAAACTAAAAAATATACATTTTATTAGTTTACATCATTTTAAAATTCAAAACATATACATCACTTTGTACTGATTCAAGTTAAAAAGTTAGATCAATGTTGGTTGTTTCCTTGGTAAAATTTTGATGCAACTTTGAACTTTCACCCTTTGGCATAGAGTACATGAAAGGTATGAAAAATGTGGTCGCTGATGCACTTTCTAGAAGGCCTACTCTATGTTCACTTTCTACTATTTCTACATATTGGAAAGTTTCTATGATAGCAGCGTATGCAAAAAAATCATTTGCTACTAATATTCTTGATGAAGTGGAGAAGGATGATAGATACACAGTAGAAGATGGGCTGATTTTATTCAAGAATAGAGTGTTCATTGTTCTAGAATCTAAGATGAAGATTAAAATTCTAGAATCCTTCCATGATGCACCATTAGCAAGACATCCAGGATTCTTTGAAACTTACAAACAAATCAAGGAGATATTTTAATGGAAGGGTCTCAAAGAGGATGTTCTTGTGAATATAAGAGAATGTGCAAAGTGCCAACATAATAAGGGAGAGCAAGTGTTTCCTACAAGGTTGCTACAATCTCTTCCCATTCTGGAACAAAAGTGGGAAAGTATTTCCATGGACATCATTTCTGGGCTGCCCAAGGTACATGGAAAACATTACCTTTTTACTGTAGTAGATAGATTGACCAAATATGTACATTTTTTTGCTATCTATATTGATTTTAGAGCACCACAGTTTGTTGATTTACTTTTCAAGAAAGTTTTCAGACTACATGGATTACCCAAGAAAATTGTTAGTGATAGAGATAGTAGATTTCTCAATGCATTTTGAAAAGAGTTATTTCACTTGATAGGTACCAAGCTTACTCCAAGTACAAGCTACCATCCTTAGTCAGATGGTCAAATAAAAATTGTAAACAAATGGGTGAAACGTTACTTGAGAAATTATATATCAAGTCAACAATTAGCATGGATCAAATGGCTTCACTTGGGAGAATATTGTTACAACATAGCCTATCATATGTCCATTGATATGTCTCCATTCAAAGCATTATATGGATATGATGCATTAACTTTTCTTGATTTGACTCTTTCAGATAGTAGAGTACCTACAACAAATGACTTGGTTGAATAAAACCAAGATATATTGAGATTTTTGAAAGATAAATTGTAGCAATCTCATAATCAATAGAAGATTTATACAAATAAGAGGCATACCAAAAGATCATTTGAAGTGGGATACATGGTATATTTGACATTGTGGCCATATAAGCAATCTTCAATCAAGAGAAATGGGAAGGAAAAATTTAAGCCAAAATTTTATGGACCCTATAGGATCTCCAGGAAAGTGAGTGAAGTAGCATATGAATTGGAACTTCTTGAAGGTTGTAAAATTCATAATATTTTTCATGTTTCATGTCCGAAGAAAGTAGTTGGTTTTCATGTAGTTCCTTCCATTGATTTACCACCATTAGATGATGAAGGAAAAGTAATCTTGATTCCTAGAGTTGTGCTTGATACCTAAGTGAAGAAATTGAGGAATAGAAGCATAACAAAATATCTTATCCATTGGAAAAGTCTTTCTATTGAGGATGCTGAACATGGGAAAGTCCTAAACTTTTAGAGCATCCAAATTTGAATTTCTTGAGAACACGCAATTTTGGGAAAGGTGGACTTGTAATGACCCCTTTCAAATAAAATTAATTTGGTAGAATTATTAGTCCATTCCTATTTTACCATGGACTAATATTAAGAAGAAGTGAAAATATTTATTTTAATATTTTAATTGTTTTTACCATAAATTAAGAAATTATATCTTATTGGTAAAATTAAATATTAAAATTAGAATTTTAATGCACAAGTGGGGGTGTGGATTTTTTGAGGAGTCTTTGTATCTTCCATATTCTATTTTTAGTATATTTATGACAACTATGATAAGAATCTATGACAGGTTGAACATGTAGTTAACGATTGTTAGTGGCAGGTTAATTTTGGCATGCAAGGTGGAGTAGGAATTTCAAAATGTTTGTTTAATTATTTTCCCACCAAAATGAAGCCTACATTTTGGGTTCCCAATTTGAGCTTGGTGCTTATAAATACATTTTTTTCTACATATAGAGGATCTTTTGGTTATTTATCATCTCATATTTTCTGTATGGAGACTTGTGTTCCTCAATTTTCTTCTGTGAACAAAAACCCATAGGAGTTAATGACATGTGGATGAAAACCCATTAATTTATAGGATTAGATGATAAAAAACCTTTGGTTATTGAGGGAATTGTTATCTATGGATTGCATTAGAGCTTCAAAGTTTAGCAATTTCAGCTAGTTTTTAGAGTTTGTGTGTTTGTAAGTTTTGTGGGTGGCAGTTTGGTTTTTAGTTTTTTGTAGCTTGCTATGAATGATGTTGATATGGTATATTAGTCATTTTATTATGCTATTATCTTTCCAAATCATACCTTCAATTTTTGGAGTTATTGGGGTTTCTTGGAGCAATTTATTGTCCCTTTTGTGTGTGATTTGTAGGCAGATTTTGTAGTTTGTGATTTCAATGTGTTGTAGGTGCTGTTACTATTGTGTGGGGTGATTTTTATATTAATTTTATGTTCATTTTAATTTTTAGGAGTTGTAGTATTCATCTTTCATTTTTGGTTAAGTTTGGTAGTGAATTGGTGAAATACACAGTGTGTATTTCAACATAATTGTGGAGATTATGTAGTACTTGTTCAAAATTTAATTTTTCTATTGTAAAAGGTGTATGAATATTGTATTAGTCCAAATATAATGTAAAAAATTTAGAATATCAATAATATTATCTATGAGAGTTTTTTGGCTCATTTGGTGCATGTTTGGTGTTGACTAGTTGCTAGTAGTGTTGAGTTTGTGTAGTAATGTTGGTAAAATTCATTTATGTAATTTTTAGATCTAAAATCTATTTGAGAATAATTCAGTCAAGATATTATAGTTTTTTAGTTCAGTAGTTAAATGTTACCCTATCTACTATTGCATAGACGGTTGTCATTGCACCAAAAGATCATCCTGTTAATGCCTGGTTGATACAACCACCAGAGTTAATGAATCCACGAGAGGTGGTTAAGCCTTGTCACAAACCCAAGCACTACACTACATAACACAAGGAGACCAATGACACACACCTTACAACAATCCCTCCGAGGGGTTCAAACCTATGACCTAGGCTTTGATACTAATTGTTGCATAGACAGTTGTCATTGCACCAAAAGATTGACCTGTTAATGCTCAATACAATTTCCATACTTAATGAATCCATGGGAGGCAGTTAAGCCTTGTCACTAAACCAAGATCTATGCTACACAACACAAGGAGACCAAGGGCGCACACCTTGCAACATTTAACATTCATAAAGGTAGTCATATATCATAGTAGGGTGTCTAAATTTTCTAGGCATTGTTTTCCTTGTTTAGTTGATTCAAATTTGTGTATCTCTTGTTGAGTGTTAATCAAATAAAAGTAAAAGTTGCAAAATGCAACCAACACATGTTTAACACAAGGTTCAAAAATGCCATATAGACTGAAAAAATGAAGAATTTCTAAGCCTCCAATTTATGTAAAACATTATAGAGAATATAGGGAAGAAATATATTGCACTTGAATTAATTATCTTCAATTCCAAAACACTTAAGATGTTTCCCCAACTTGTATGTGATTATCTTATCAATTGTCTTCAAAAACACCCATGATTCTTTTCAATAACACTTGTGATTCACTTCAAAAAAACCTAGAAATATTTGTTCCATTCTTCTGTTCATCTCTAATGTTTTTTTTTCGTGAAAATACAAGGCATAGATGTGAGTAAAAATACATTGTAACTCATAGGTAAGTGGTCATTTCTTCTTCATGTGATTTTTCATTCATGTAAAAGGTGGCATTTATATGAAATAAGAATCTATGGCAAATACCATGCAAGAAAAACTCTTTTAAGTGGAAATGGTGGTAGGTATATCCAATAGAAAGCGACACCATCGATTGACTTACCATTGGATATATTCAACACTATTCACTAGTCATTTTTTCCATTATTTTTTGCTAAAGTGAAACATGGATTTCTTGAATATCGTAACTAGATCTGGCAAAAGTGCTGACTATTTCTTGGAATATCGTGATTGTATCTAGACAAAGTTCTAATTATATCTCGTTATGCCCATGCATGTGAAGAATGTAAAAGCATGTAAAATGGGTATCTTAGGAATTCCCATAGGTATGTCTAATATGGATCTTGGCCCTTCCCTATCATGTTGGATACCCAAGAACATCTTTATTATGCACACTAGTGTTTCTACCCATGGGTGTAAGAACATACCTAATATTCCATGGGGCAGGGGGCAATCTAAGCATGTATGCACAAGAAAAATTATTAATCAATCCAATAATATATTTTACAACTACAAAAGTTAGCAAAAAATGATGTGAAATAGAAGAATATATGCCAAGATGGCTCTCCTTAAATATCCTAGAGATAAGACTAGGATTGCCCATTTTTATAGAACCAAAAGCAACTTCTATCAAGTAAAAGTAGGATTCAAAACCTAATAAAGACCATTTAATTCATTACAATTACTAATGTAAAAATTAGAAAAGATTTATTTATTTTTATAGTTTGAAATACATTATAAAAAAATATAAGCAACAATAATATACAAAAAGTAAGTGATTAGGTAATTGGAGAGAGGAAGGAGGGATAATTAGTTCCATGTAACCTTTGAATCAATGTTGACTATGAAACAAGTTATGTTTAAGGAGAGTCATGCAAGTCATAGGTGTTGGAAAAATGAAAGATCATCGACATTTGCACAATTAAGAAAACACAAATATTGATCATAATATTAAGTTCATTTAGGAATGTATTACAATATGGATTTTAAATAAAGCCTTTCAAAAATAACTTCACAAACTACCATCTTATAGGATGCAACTAATTATTTAATAATAATAAACTACAAGACACTAAGGTGACTTTATTAATGTAAACCTTAATATTCCAACACCCATTCTTAAAGTTTACATTTCACACAACAAAAGATGTTGATCGAAGCAAACAAACACATATTCTTTAGAAGATTTTTCTTTGAAAAAATAAATCCTTAACTAGATGGGACTCCATAAATTTGCCCCATAACCCTCAAAAGAGTGTAGCTCCTAAGCTAAATTCCTAAATTGGGTCAGCCCACAATATTGTGTTCCACTTTTTGGCCAAAGTGGGACATTAAAATCAACATTTTAAACCAAATATTAACTTTTTGACAAGTATAGCAAATAAACCATTAAGAATGTAAAGATTGTGCAAACTAGTGATTTGTGAGATTTTGTGTGTAGATTATAAATATATATTTTTAAAAAAACTTTAGAAATAAATTGTGGATTTTTTACGTAATTTTTAATAACTTGTTTTTATAGGAAACAACATTTTTAAAAAGTGACATTTATGTCATAATGCATAACTTTTGTATAGAAAGGATAAAATTCTCATTTTTAAAATATAGATTTGTAACACCAATATCTAGGGCATGAATATTTTTCATAATTTTTTGTTGCATATTTTTTTAATTAATTTTTGAAGTGGGATTAATTATAATTTGGATAGCATAATTTGTTTTGTATGTATATAAATTTAACTTATCAATATCTAGGGCACAAAAATTTTTTAGAATTTGTTTCCTATATTTTTTATTTTTCACTTGTGTGGAATAGAAACCTTGTCATTTGGTGAAAAACTTATGTTCACTATAAAATAGAAAAAAAATATAATAGTCAAATTAAATTATTCAAAATTATACTTTTTGGAAAGCGTATACAAAGGGCCACATAATTAAAAAATATAATTTACAAATGACTTCATTTGACCTTCCCAAAAGGTGAAGCAAAGTTGGCTTTTATCAACATTTTGATAGGTGTAAAGGAGACTCCATCAAGGGTTTAATCTAAGACTAGGAGGATTCTATCTAAGGGGGTTTGATCTAAGGGGATTTTATCTAAATCCTTTCAATTAAACACCTTTAGATGGAACACCCAAGGCTTAAATCATTAATTTTTAAAAAATATGTGATTTCAAGAAAAAATTAGGATGTCCCATAAGTGGGACATAATATTGTGGGGCAACCCAATTCCTAGATTACCACCTCCCAAAACTTCTAAATCACATATCTCCCAAATTATTAGACAACAATCCATGTTGAGCTACATCAAGTTGTCTCATGACCCTCATAAGGGTTTAATTCCCAAGATCCATAGACTCTCAAACTATTTGGGCAGTAATCTATATTGAGTTCACACTAGGTCCATTTCTTGTCTTCAACAATAAAACTTCACAATATATGATTTTTCCAATATTGTCAGCATCAAAAAACAACACATAAGAAAATAAAAACACATGCTTCTCATACAATACAATCTCTAAGAAAGAAGCTAGATCGAAATGATGAAAATCCTCTAACCTTTGGTGCCTCGAGACTCCAATATCACTTGTTAGTCCTTATCCTACAGAGGCAACACTAGAGGTAGTACTACAATCTTCAAAAGTTAATTTTTGTAAAGCATATAATAATAAAAATATTAGTTGGAGTTTTATATTTTAGTTATTAATAATGAGTTAATTTTACTTAAGAGTTATTTTCTAACATTTCTTGAATTATTATTTTTTTTGATAAATAATGCGCTACATAGGTTATGGATATTATATTAAACAAAAAGAAAATAGTTACATTTAGGGTTCCATGGGGGTCCAAGACTGCACCCAATGAAACTGCTTCAAACAAAATTTAATTACATAGGGGTCATAGCCACCATCAATAAAATGACCAAAAAATCTGTCAAGCATAGACTAAAGACCACAAAATGCCAACCATATTCAACAGAGGACCAAAAACCATGCCCATTCCCCACTCCTAAATCAGCTTCTTGAACTACACTATGTCTGTGAATCTAGGCCAAAATGCAAACCGAGCTTCTCTCCAAAATTCACCAACCTAAAAATCCCAGCCCACCTGAACCGCCACTAGTCTTGATAAAAGGCATCATCGTTCACCCATTAAACAAAGGTGTGAAACCAATTCAAATTCTTTGAATGCATCAACCCAGCCACTCTGTTCAAAAAATCACAGCCCCTCATAGCCTAGACTCTGTACCTTGCCAACTCTTGCATATTCAGGTCCAGGAGAAAAGGTTGGAGAGCCACCACCACTCCAGGAATCATGAATAGATGTAAGTCTCACGGCCATGGAATACCAACCCCAACCTCAGTGCAAGCCACCATATCCAAGTCATTAACTAGGAACTCATGCTTAATTCAAGTTCAACAAAGAGCCAACACAATTGCCTTGTCCTCACCTAGGCCTAAGAGTGAAGCCAGAAATCTAGAGGAAATTTTTGAATTGACCCTATACCTATTAGTCAAGCTTAGAAACTTCCTCCCTAGAATCATTCGAATGGCCTCCATCACCAAAAAGGAGGGCCTCTCCAGGATAACCATTAACCTCTTATCAGAAATCACTCCAATTAAAGCCATCTGCCACTTGGAACTAAGAAGCTTGATTGGGGTTTCCATCATTGCAAAGAAGAGTTGAGATGATTTGAATTCCCCACCCCATCCTTGGCTTAAATAGCTCTAGCTCACACGAGCCCAATTAAGAGGAAATAAACTCTCAAGCTCCGAGCATTGGCCTTGTTTAAAGAGTATCTATTCAGCTCATGTGGAATCAATCAGGCCATTTGAATTCATCAATTACATTAAAGATCATTCGTCACCCGAAGGCCACTCAAGCCCCCAAAAACAAAAGAGGTGATCACCTCCACCAAACCAACCTGAACTGATCCAACATAATTAGCAAGAAAAGAGGGAAGCTAGCCCTAAAGATGACACTAGATCGCAAATCTACCTTGAAGAACAAATCTAAAAGAAACATCCCATGTCGCCTTCCCACCAAAGCCCTCACCAATGGGGACATAAAACTTGCTTTCCTAAGAGCCAAATTCCTCTACCTCCAGGGTTTCTCCTAAATCCCCTTAGGGCCTTGATTTTTAGAAGTTGTTCTCTTCCACTACCAAATTTGCAAGCCTGTCCGCCTCCCTATTGCCTTCCCTATAGACATGATTAATTGTGAAGGCCTGAAATGTGCTAATTAATTCCAATGCCTTGTCTACCATATCTTTGTATATCAAATTAGGAATCAAGCCCAATCTGAGTACATTAATGACAAAAGCAGAGTCACCCTCTATTTCAAGTTTAGGAACACCAAGTTATTTGCATACAGATAACATGAGAATAGGAGCACTAAACTCAACCTCATTATTCATTCCATTGTCCAAGGGCTTTGCCAAAAGACCAATCACCAAACCATCCTATTGTTGGCAAGAGACACTGCTTTGCATTGATAGGTATTGTCATTGATGGCAACTAGGATCATCCCAATCATCCGCATAACACAACTTGTTCATACCAGAAGTCAGATTCAGAATTTGTCTAAGTCTAGGCAGCTAGGAACATAGTAGTAATAGGGTCTGGTATTTTGGTCTAGATCTCTCCGATGGGAAGTCATGATTAGCTGCGGATCTAGGGGATTCATGTACATTTTCAAGATAGTCTAACTCTAGATTTTTTTCTCTATTGATGAAGGATTCAAAAGATATTAGCCTCTGAGTACCAGGTTCTAGTTTGTCAGAGCAGATAGAAGAACAGGCCAACCTTGTAGAAGGTCTTGATTCCAGATGTATGGAAGTTGTTTATTGGACAAATGATAATGATCAGTGGCAGTGGCTAACATGAGTGATGATTTTCAAGAGCAAGTTTTGGTCCACACCTTAAGTTATGCATAGATCTAACTGATAGAGCAAAGCATTCATAAAAGTTCTAAGTGTTGTTAAAGCTAACTAATAGAATGATTGTAGATCATATTGCGGATATATATAGCCAATGAAATTGGATGATTCAGTGGGTGTGGTGTATGCGAATAAGGTGTATGTGAGAAGAGAAGAAATCCAAAGTGAGAATGAAGGAAGAATAGTAAGAAGAGTAGAGCAAAGATGAAATGTGTAAGATCAGTTTGTGTACTTAACCGGAACTGAAATTCTTGCATAAGTAGATGCTATTAATCAATTCAAATCTTTGTCATTCTCTTGTAATATTTCCATAGGCAGTGAGCCTTCATTTGAGCAGTGAGCTCTGGGTAGTGAGCCCGAATGCATGTGCATTCCATTTGTAAAAATACTTTTAGCAGGGTATTAATATTTGTGGGTTAACCCCCACCGTGATTTTAACCAGGTTTCCATGTCAAAATCTTGGTGTCAAATGTGTTATTTATGTTTTATGTTCATAAGTTATTGATTGATGCTGAAATGTTTATATCATTAAATTGATTATAAGTAGTAAAGGAAGATTAAAAATAAAAAGGATTGAAAATGTGTGACAACTGATTCACCCCCCCTCTCAATTGTCTGAACCTAAGCGAACAATTGGTATTAGAGAAAGGTTCCTTAAAAGAAGCTTAACATCTTGAGGAAAGATCTTAGAAAAAGTTTTTCAATGGGTTCACTTAAGGATCAACTTCAGTTAGCTCTAAAAGATCTTGATCAATCCAAAGAAGAAATTTATAATTTGAAAGATGAAATCAAGGATGCTAATGACACCATTGAAATATTAAAAGAAAAATTATTTGGGAAGGAATAAGGAGCTACTTCTGCAATTATCCAATTTATCTGAAGAAAATAGCATGAATGAAGCCTTGGAAGAAAAAACAAAGGAGTGTGATAAGCTGTCAGAAGAAGTCGTTGTTCTAAAAGTTTAGATGGAATCTGGGGTAATGAGGTTTACCAAAGAAATTGAGCAAAGGAAGAAGACTGAAGAAGATTTAAATCAAACTCTAAGAGAAAGAACTAATGAATGTTACAGATTGGACAGTATTGCTAGTCATCTAAAATCTGATCTACAAGAAAGTAAAGACAATGAAAGAGATCTTGAAAGACAAATTGTCATTCTCAGACATGATCTAGAAGTTGCAAATGAATACAAGGAGAAGTTCAAGATAAGCTCAGCTAAACTTGAAGCAATACTTGAGGGTCAGAAAAGAGCTAAATACAAGCATGGTCTTGGATATGAAAAAGGTGAAAGCTCTGAATCTGGACAAAGAAACTTTCAACCAAAGAATGAGAGAAACAAACCTAGAAGACCTCCGATAAGATAGCCTAATGCTCAAAGGTATCCATCTTGCACTAGAAATTGTTTCAAGTGCAATAAATTTGGTCATAAATCCACTCAATGTAGAAGTAGAGTAAATCAAAATAATCCATCCTTCTCCAGATAATGCTTCAATTGTAAGAGGTATGGTCATAAATCCAATGAATGTAGAGGTATGATAATGAATGACTCATCAAATAGAGGAAATAGGAAATCTTTCAATGGCAAATATTTTGCATGCAATAGATGTGGACATATGGAAAATCAGTGTAGATCAAGAGGAAATCAATCAAATGGGCAAAGAAATGTTGTGTGCTTCCATTGTAACTGATCTAGTCATTTTGCAAGATTCTGCAGAAGTAGGACCAATGAAGGAAGAGGTCCACTAAACAAAAAACTAGATGAGTAGAGACAAGACAAGGGCAAAAGAAAAATTGAAGAGAATGAGATCTAGAATGAAACAAGTGAGACATGGGTGAAGAAATCAATTGTGAACCATAGTGATGGGTCCGCACTGAAATCTAGTGCAGATAATTCTTTAGGCAATTAAATTAGGAGCTCTGGCTTAGGGGGAGCTGCATTAAAAATCAAAAATCCTCCAACTAGTAGTTGAGTGCCTGGTTCTGGTACAATGAGAAAAGGTACCTTGAATTGACTTAGAGCATTTAGAAGGATTTATGAAAGAAAGGAAGTGATTATATGGAAAATTACGGAGTGATACATGAAGGACTATTCAAAAATAGAGCAACTGGATGTGCTGGGGTAGAGCATTTATTACAAAGGCAAATTAAGTGATGTAAATATTAAAAGGGTAATTCATTCCTCATTTGAAACACTTTGCATCTAGAGAAAACAAGAAGAAATAAGTGGACGAGCTTAGAGCTGAGAATTCTCAAGATTTGGAAGTGAGAAAAAGATTTCCAAGCAAAAACCCTAATCTGTGTAACAAGGTATTTTCTATTTTCTACGAAATCTCTTGAGTTCTCAATTTTTGCATATGGCTACTCCTCTAGTTTTTGATGTAACTGAAAAGCCCCAACCAATATTTAAGAAGCATCCATACAAATCAGTTGAAGTTGAACCACTGGGCACAATCTCTGAGGTTCCACATGGTGTACTGCATGTAGAGGATATTAGGGCATACATCCTCTGTAACATGGATGAATTTGGAAACCTAAAACTCTTGGATTTTCTCAACAACTACTTAACGGATGATAGCCACAAATTGAAACTAGAATACAAGGCCCTAGAAACCAAACATTTTCTGCAAGTCATTAGGTTTCTGACATTTGATGAAAATGAATGGGTTTGATATATTTTAAACCGAATGCATGATGAATTCATATGGCTATTGAAACCATTCAAGATCACAAAGGATGTTATCAAGATTGTAACTAGATTAAATTCAACTGATGGATTGCCCTTGCTGAAAGCCATGAAAAACCAGATAGTGACTGATGCTACCAGTGCTAAGTTTGACAGAAGGGCAATGACTATCAATGATATTATAGAATCAGATGTCAAATTCTCCTCCATGGTGATTGGGTACAAAATTTACCACTCCAACAAAGAAAACTCTGTCTCTGAAACTACAATATATGCAGCCTATCAAATGTTAAAATAAAATGTTGATTATGATCTTTGTGAACTACTATGAAATCAATTGATTGATAACTTGTACAAGATAAAGAAAGATAAGAAAAATTCCTTCAAATATGGTTCCTTGATTATATGCGTGTTCTTCTATTTTATGAATGAAATACCTGGAATTCAAGGCACGTGCATTGGACAACTGACAGACCAATAGCATGGCAAATAAGAGACCACCTTCTTAGTTTTGGTGACTCCCAAGCCCAAAAGACTACCATTTGGGGCTTTTTCAAAAACTTCCAGAGTTTAATGTAAGCAAGCGAAAGAATCCCTAAAACAATTGTGGAGAAGTATGAAAATGACATATGTTTCATGGTTGACACAGACCAGTGCTTGATGGAAGCTGTAGAACCAAGGAAAATTTGGATAATGCCTATGGGTTATGAGGTGGATGAAAGAGTTTTGGATATGTATGCTCAGTATCTTTTAAACACACCTAAAGATACCTCTGTGGAATGGTTTGGAACATACAAGGAACTAAGTCTAAAATTACATGTGCAGCTCAGACAGCCTGAGACCAAAAGGAAAGTGTAGAGACAAGTTGAAAGGTATGCTGAGAGCTTTGGCCTAACCAAGGAGGTAGTAAAGTAGAACAGAGAAATAATTGAAAAGATGAAGAAAAGCAATGAGTAGATTATAGAAGAAAAAGAAGAAAGTGAGCCGGCAATCGCTCTAGAAATCCCCCCAAGCTCCTCAAGGAAGACAAGGAGCTCGGTAACTCTTGTTGAGAAACTCAAGTCCACTTCCACTAAGAAGTCTGAAGCCACTCCATCTGATGATGGAGGGAAAAGAAAGAAAACCAAGGCCACAAGAACCCACAAGAGAATAAAAGATGATGAAGAGACAGAGACAAATGAAGAAGTGAAAGAAATAAGATCCAAGAAAGCTAGAACTTCAAATACTTCTAAAGACCATCCTTCTAGAAGCAATAAGGCTAGTAAAAAGCTAGTCACTGGTAAGGTCGCTATGACTATTGATGAAATTGTAAAAACAATCACTGTTCATGGAAATTTAAAGCCTGTTAGAGTTTACTATGATAATTTTGATTAGGCAAATAAGAAAATCTTGGAAGATACCATTATCACAAATTTGAATAAATTCAATAGAGACCTATTGGAAATTTTACAAG
The DNA here is from genome assembly GCA_027924645.1 of Cunninghamia lanceolata. Taxonomy (NCBI): domain Eukaryota; kingdom Viridiplantae; phylum Streptophyta; class Pinopsida; order Cupressales; family Cupressaceae; genus Cunninghamia; species Cunninghamia lanceolata. The sequence goes on from BSBN01001005.1 coordinate 4,810,009, forward strand.
AACTTCCTAAAAGCTTAAGGAAAGTACTGGAAATGAGGAAAGAAGTAGCTAAGGATAAAGACATGGAACTCATAGAGTATGTTCTTTCCACTTTGTGCCCTATGATGACTAGAAAAGAAGCAGACAAAATCCTCAAAGAAGTCAAAGATAAATTCAGAAGCAAAGTCTGGATGAACAAACTTATGCTTGGTGAAACAAAAGAAATTGCAAAAGAAACAGAGGAAATTTTGAGAAAGACCATAGACAAGGATAGGTATTTTATTATTTCAGAGAAACAAGTTGAAGAAGACAATTCTCTAGTTTTGGAACTAGAAGCTTCAGATGAAGAAATTAACAAGAGAATTGATGACCAAGGTGTTAATTTAGATCCTCTGGAGTTAATCTATGAAGAGACTAATGTTGGATTTGACTCATGAAATCTAAATATTGGAGAAGTTCTGGAAGAGGAACAATTCAATCAAGAGGACATAGAAATGGTAGATAGAATAGTTGATGTAGGGGTAACTCCTCCACCTGATCACTCTAGAAAAGAAGAGGATATTGCTACCACACAAAGCCCTCTGGATTAGGTAGCAAGTGGTAAGTAAATAGGAAAGAGTCCCTCTAAAGAAAACACAGAGAAGAGTAAAACAGAGAAAGAGGAAGAAAAAGGAAAGAAGGATGAGGTAGAAGAAGATGGTGCAAATGTTGAAGCACCTAAAGCAGATACTGAGAAATCAGGAGAACAAAAGGATTGTTCTGAAATGGTTACAAGAGACACTGCAGATGTAGTAAAAGGTCTTCTTGAAAAGGAAATGATTGAACTTGATAAACCCAAGATACTCCAAGGCCTAGCCAATCCAGATGCTCTCTCCCCAATTCAATTGATGAAAATAGCATCATTCACCCAAGTAAAGGCTAGAGAAAAGATGTTAAAGTCCCACATGGAGGACAATGAGCTAGTGGGGCTTGCAACTAGAATTTTGGAGAAATTAATGCCAACCTATCAAAAGAATCAAAATGATTCCCCCTCTGAACATCTAAAAAATCTTGTAACTTCAATAAACTCACACTTTGAGTCTTTTGAAAAGTTTGCGAAGGCAAAAGTTTAGAAAGAATTCCTGAATAAGAAATTTAGTCAAGTTAAGAATCTGATAAGGAGTGATAGGTTGATACTAGGCATTAGCATAAAGAGCATTCAGAATGCTCTAAGTGATGGAGGAGATATATATAAGTTTTGTCTATCATGGTCTAAAGTCAATGAGGATATTAAAAAGAAGATAAAGGAACAAGAATAGAAAATATCAGTTCTATCTCAAAATTTTGATCCTCTAATTGCCTCTCCTATAAGGTAGGAATGTCTGGTTATTAGCTTGATAGATGAAATAAAGGGACTTGAAAAAGAGAAAGGCAATACTGTGAAGAGGATGTGTGAACTTCAGGGATTGATTGCCCCCAAGTTGGAATCTATGCATAATGTCTTATCTGAAGCTAAGAATGTACTTTAGAATGTCAGCAAAGCTGGTTTTTATTTATGCAAGTTCAGAGGCCCAAATACCCTTCATTCCATCCAAAATAGAGATGTGTCCACTCAACAAAAATTCATAAGCTTTTGCTTTTGCCTTAATGATTATTTATACATATGCAGCAATATATACAGAATTTTTGGAGAGTTTTGGCTTGCGGACCCCACCCTTTGCCATTGATGTCAAAGGGGGAGTGAAGAGCAGTGAAAACTAAGGTATTCAAAAAAGGGGGAACACTAGAATAAGTGAAGTACACGAGTGTACAGTCAAAGGGGGAGTTGCATTAGACACTTAGTCATTTTTCACTAAGTGTTGCCATCAATGTCAAAGGGGGAGATTGTTGGAAAGAGACACTACTTTGCATTGATAGGTGTTGTCATTGATGGTAACTAGGATCATCCCAATCATCCGCATAACACAACTTGTTCATACTGGAAGTCAGATTTAGAATTTGTCTAAGTCTGGACAGCTAGGAACAGAGCAATAACAAGGTCCAATATTTTGGTCCCGATCTCTCCAGTGGGAAGTCATGATTAGTTGTAGATCTAGGGGAGTCATGTGCATTTTAAAGATAGTCTAACTCTAGATTTTTGTCCTCTAGTAATGAAGGATTCAAAAGATATTAGCTTCTGAGTACTGGGTTCTAGTTTGTCAGAGAAGACAGAAGAAGAACAAGCCGACCTTGCAAAAGGTCTTGATTTCAGATGTATGGAAGTTGTTTGTTGGACAAATGATAATGATCAGTGATAGTCACTGACATGAGTGATGATTTTCAAGAGCAAGTTTTGGTCCGCACCTTAATTTATGCATAGATCTAATTGATAGAGCAGAGCATTCATAAAAGTTCTAAGTGTTGTTGAAGCTAACTGATAGAATGATTGTAGATCATATTACGGATATATATAGCCAATGAAATTGGATGATTCAGTGGGTGTGGTGTATGCGAATAAGGTGTATGTGAGAAGAGCAGAAATACAAAGTGGGAATGAAGGCAGGACAATAAGAAGAGTAGAGCAAAGATGAAATGTGTAAGATCAATTTTTGTACTTAACTAGAACTAAAATTCTTGCATAAGTAGATGCTATTAATCAGTTCAAATCTCTATCATTCTCTTGTAATATCTCCATAGGTAGTGAACCTCCATTTGAGCAGTGAGCCCGAATGCCTGTACATTCCATTTGTAAAAATACTTTTAACAGGGTATTAATATTTGTGGGTTAACCCCCACCATGGTTTTTCCCTTAACTGGGTTTCCACGTCAAAATCTTGGTGTCGAATGTGTTATTTATGTTTTTTGTTCATATGTTATTGATTAATGGGGAAATGTTTATATCATTAAATTGATTATAAGTGGTAAAGGAAGATTAAAAATAAAAAGGATTGAAAATGTGTGACAATTGATTCACCCCCCCTCTAAGTTGTCCAGACCTAAGCCAATACCTATACCCTCATAATGCATCCTACCCCTGAATCTCTTGGGTTGCCCTTGGAGGCTCCATCAAAGTTTAGCTTTTGCCACCCTTATTGTGGAGGGCCCTAGACTACCTGTGCCCTCAAAGTCTATGATTCTTTTCCCCCACACCCTACAAAAGGTGGGATTTTCAACCCCTGCCATCTGAATCTCATCTGACCATCCCAATTTGTGAACTTGGTCCTCTTGCTACAATGAAGAGTTGATCTACTATTAATCACTTCCACCAAAACTACTTCCACCTTGTTCAAAAAGGAAGGGAGAGACAAACATTTGTCTTGAAAGATCCTCTGATTCTGTTCTTTCCAAATCTCCCAAATGAGTAAGGAGGAGCTAGCAAGCCAAAAACAACCATATAACACATATTTGTTCAAAATAGGCCAAGAATTGAAAAGACTTACTATATCATTCGATAAAGTAGTGACCCACCCAAGTTTGGCACAAAGCCACCTCCAACAGGTTTGAGAAAAGGGGCAACCAAGTAGTAGATGGTCCACTATCTCCTCTATAGCCTTGCAAAGGGAACATCTTGAGGGTCCTTGAAAGCCTATCTTCCTAAACCTTTCTAAAGTTAAAATCTTTCCTTGAAGAGCTGCCCATGAGAAAACCTCAGCTTAGTCCAAGTTTGCTCCAAGAAAGATGAGTTGGGATTTCCAAGCACTCTTGTTTCTTTTCCATTTCTAGTAGCTTATAACCATTTTTTGCATTGTATTGCATATTACTTGAACCATTCCAAATCAGCTCATCCCTCCCTCTTCTAAAGAAAATTCTCCTACTTTTCAAAGTAGCCCTTAGATCATCCACCTCGTTGGCAAGAAGATCAGGGGAATCTAGATTCTTCCATTTTCATCCAAGAACCCTTCATATTCAGACTCAAAATAATCCTTAACAAACTAGCCCCATCTCTAACAGCATCATCTCTAACTAGCTTGTCTATACAGGGATACCCGCCCCATGAGTCCTCCTAAAAGAGAGCTTCATTCCCACTGAGGATGTCCTGGGTAAGAGAGTTGTTGATCAGAAGCCTACATTTTAGCATGAAATTTCAAATCTTTGAACTACCTGGAGGGTTGAGGGCCTTCAAAATACTCAACTGATCTGACCCCTCTAAATATTTGCTCTGAAGGACCCTAGCCCATTTCAAGTGTGGGTTCTTGAACACCCTCCAAATTAGTTTTTCCCCCAGGGCCTTATTCTACCATAATTGATTTCTTAACCCTACACCCCATTCTTCTTTGGTCTGCAAACCTTATCCCAAGAGATGAGTGCTAATTTTTTCTCCTTCGTGTTCCCTTGCCAAAAGAACTTCCTCATTTTCTACACTAGATCTTGATTGGCTATTGTTGACAAAGAGATAGGATAGCAAGTAGATGGGAATTGTTGATACCACTATCTTGAGAAAAGTAATTCTGCTAGCCCGGGATAGCCATTTCCCTTTCCATGAGGATAACCTCTTTGAGACTCTATCCCCCAAGGGATTCCAAAGCTTTCCTGGCCTAAGACCTTTTGCCAAAGCTAGACCTAGGTAAGTGCATGGAAGATACCCTACTCTGAAGTTCAAAATTCTCAAAATCTCTCCTTCTTTACAAGAGGGGGTGAAGAAAAAAAAGAACTCAAAGTTCTCCTTACTTACCTCCTACCCTAAAGCCTTGGAGTAAAGATTGAGGATCTGTTGAGACTAAAAAGTCTCCTTCCTTTTGTCCACCCTGAAGAGCATGGTATCATCAAAAAATATTGGTGTGTCATGGCTGGGACTTGACTTGTTACCTCAATGCACTCCACTTCTCTTCTTACCAGTGCCTTAGAAATTTCTCTACCCAAAGCTTCAACCATCATGATGAATAAGAAGGGGGACAATGGATCACATTGTTGAAGACCTCTTGAAGCCTTGAAGAAACCCTCAAGATGGCCATTTACTAATATAGAGAACCTTGGGCTAGAGATGCATGCAAAGATCCAATTTAACCACTGACTGCAAAAATCAAAAGCCTCCAACACTTTCATCAGAAATCTCTAGTCTACTTTGTCATAGGCCTTTTTTATATCTAGTTTGATAAAAATACTAGGTTTCCTCTTGATGTGGACTAAATGGATTGCCTCTTGGGCAATAATTACCCCATCTAGCATGGATCTCCCTGAGACAAGCCCTATCTGTTCATCTAAAATAATCTCTGAAAAAGATAGATTTCAATCCATTTGTTGTTGCATAAGGAGATAAGCCTAAAGTCCTCCAGGGCTGCTACACCTTCTTTCTTTGGAATCATTACAATAAAGGTATTGTTGACCTCCCTCAAGAACCTCCCATCATTGCAGTCTACCTCTATGGCCTCCACGATTTCTTTCTCCACTATGTCCGAACACCTTTGATAAAAGCCAACAAGGAATCCATCCAGCCAAGGAGTCTTATCTGGGTGGAGCTACTTCAATGCCTCTATTATTTCTTCCTCCAAAAAACTTTTAGTTAACCTCTTATTTTGCTCCTCCTTGACTAGCTTGGGGATATTTTGGAGATTTGAGCTATCAAATTTGAACCTTCTAAGTTGTTTAGAAGGCCATGGAAGTAGTCCACTATTTCCTTAATGATCTCATCTAGTTCCTCTATGAAGGAGCCATCAACCTTCTTGAGCTTGGTTATTCTGTTGATGCCTCTATGATTTTTTCTCACATTATGAAAATACTTTGAGTTCTTATCCCCCTCATTAATCCACAACTCCTTGGATTTTTGTCTCCAAAATATTTCCTCTTTTGAGAGAATTTATTAATCCTCTTTGAGCAATCTCTTCTCCTGGAGAAACTTGTATTGATCCATACCCACGGGCAAGACTTCCTCATTCAAAGTCTACATGTCCTCTTCTAACAACCTTTTGGTTTCAAAGATATTTTTGAAATATTTGATGTTCCATTCTTTGAGTTTGACTTTGACCATCTTCATTTTCATAACAAAACAAAAGAGCTTTGAGCCACTCAGTTTCTCTTTCCTCCACCATTCCTTAATTAAATCAAAAAAGGTTGGATCCTTCATCCACATATTCTCAAACTTAAAAGGCATTCTGGTTGGTCTGTAATCCCCAACTATTTCCAATTGGATTGGCCAATGGTCTAAACTTGAGAAAGTTAAGATGGTCACAAAAGAAGAATCTGTCTAGTTTTTCTAAGATGTGGCCGCCACCTAATCTTTTATTTGTCCAAGTATAATCTCCATTCCTCAAACTTACTTCAATCAAATGGTTCTTTTCCAACAAATCTCCAAAGTCCTATTGTACTTGATTGGCCCTCTATATACCTCCTCTCTTATCCTGGAGGTGGAGGATAGAATTGAAATCTCCCCTAAATATAATTGCTTCATTGTGATGCCTTGAGATGAACAAATCCAGTTCATCCCATAGTTCCTTCTTCAAATAGGTCATCAGTCCATATACATTGCCAAAATAAAGGTATGATTTAAGGTAACACTCCTTACTCAACATCCTATCCAATTAGATCCTTTTGCAATTTTTTCCAGAGTGACTGAATAAGGTTTCTAAAAGCAACCTAATCCCCCCGATGTCCTAGCCACTTGAATAGCTTCCACTTGCCAAATCTTGAGTTTTGCCCTAAACACTTCCACCTCTGAGTTGGTCAATTTAGATTCCTGAATTAACACAATATCTATCCTTGATAATTCTAATATGTGCTTGACCAAGCACTACTTGTTAGGGGCATTCAGGCACCTAATATTCCAGGATAGGACCTTCATGGTCCTGAGGCAAGGATAGGCCCCTTCCCTGACCTTAGCAACCTAGTAATCTTCACCTGACCATCTGCCTCCCCATCCTAGCATTTTTTCTCTTGGTGACTCTTTCTACCCCTACCTTTGGACTTATCATAGTCTGGGGTCACCTTGACTGAAGGAACTAGGTTAATGCCTAGCTTTGTCTGTTAGCAAGGTGTTACATCCCCAATTTTTGTCTTGCTATACTTTTTACTTTTACTTGGACATAAGTAAATATATTATGATGTTTAGATTAAAGTCAAGGAAAGACATAGATTATATTGAATGTCATTTATGGAATTATGGAAGCAAATATGTTATTGTCAATTTAATATTTGCATAATGAGATTTGGTTTATTATTTGAATAATGATGCACTGATCATAATTTGTTGATTAAAAGTTTGATACAGGATTACAGGTTTTCAGATGACTCTCGGAGAAAAGAGAGAGAGAGAGAGTATCTTTCGAGGAGAGAGATATAGACCTCAGGTTATGAGCGATTATTTGGCAAATGAGTATGAGTGTTTAATGAAACCTGAACTAGTGTCATAAGAGGTAAGTCTTGTCTTGTCAGTGTGCTTTTGAATCTATCGATAGGTAGTCGATATCTTTTGAATCTTTTCAAGTTGTAGTGTGTCAACATAGTCGTTTGTGAATTAAATGATGTCATCTAAGTAAGAACTGTGACCATTTAGGTTTAACATAAAAATTATGACGTCATTGTTGTAAAATGGTTGTGTTATTATTATTAAGTCACTTAAGGTTTTGTTGTCAACTTTTAACGTCAAGATGATTTCATCAAGACAAGTTGATGTGATTTTAATGAAGGATTGTGAAGGGGAGACAAGCTCAACCCATTCACATTATCCGTAAACCTTTGTTTTATTACTATTATTTTTATTGATCAAATCATAACTATTAACTAGAAATGATGTTATGTAAACCATATTTGATATAAACAACTAAGTATATATTTATGCATCGAATGAGGATAATACCTCATGATAAGTTAATAATGCTTACGCTTGAGCAGCTGAAGGCTTACAAATAGGAGAGCCTTCATTATTATAAGTGGTGGATCAAACCACTTTATGTGTTTATTAAATGGTCAAATGTTGGTTTTAAATGCATGGTTGGCCTCTTTGGAAGTGGAATGGTGGTGATGCTAACCACATTCATTGAAGCTCCCTCAAAGAATGTTCTTACCCATCAACATGTGTTAAGATATGCAAATTTATAGCTATCAATTGAAACTGAATCATGAAGCAAACTAATTTGAATTGAATGTGTTTTAAAACTGCAAAGAAGTGGGAACGAAAAGATGGGACGACTCATTATGAGTCTTGTTGAGCCCTTAAAGCCATGACTTAGCTAAGTTGATGGTGACATCATTGAGAGACAGGTTATTTTTGCATAAGTGATTGTCATTGAAGAGGGGGGGTAGAAAGTAGAGTTCGCGGTGAGTAGAGGGATAAGGAGAGGATGTGGTTTTCTCTTGGCCAAATATAGAAATATTTCTATCTGCAAATCCATCTCAGTAAACCACCGCTATCAGGTAAATACTCCTGTAGTTTATGCATTAAAAAGGCAGTGATGATTCGAATGAATGATAAGTCTTATGTATTGCTTTATAAAGAGCAATCAATTATGCTAGAGTAGATTATTTCTTAAATTCATTATTTTTATTCAAAACAAGGAAAGAGTCGATTGTGTTTACAAGGATATGGAGTCATTATAAGACTGTTATGTTATCTTAGTATAAACTAGTGAGCATCAACTTAACCTGAAAAGGTCGATGCAAGCTTTTACAATGAAATCTATTTCATTATCAAACTGGGTCGACAATATACTTATTGTCTTTAAACCAATAAATAGACCAAATCATTGTTTGGGAATAAACGAACTCTTTAGAAGGAGGTTATCTTAGTTTTCTAGTCTCTATAAAACCAGTCGCTCTATTGAATGAGCTATCATTATGAAACAAGTCGATTATTTTTGTCATATGATAGTTATGTATTTAACTCTCATTGAGATTAGTGTAAATGATAGTTAATAGGAAAACTTACCAGCTGTGAGTAATATGGTTCAAAGTATTAAATGGTGATATTATCATTTTAAAACTATTCTTGGTTTAGTTTATATATAAATGTCAGAAATGATTCCTTATCAAAAGAAATTAGATTCTTAGTAATCTATGGTAACTATGGGGTAACAAGTTTAAGTGGTAGAAGAACTAGAGATAGTTTGGAAAATGGAATAAACATCATAGGATCAATTTTATTGTCTATTCTATTAATCTTGATGAGTATAGCATTATAGTAAACCATTATGTTGGAATAGACTAATTCTATCTAGAAATGACTTTGTATAGAATCATATATGAGTATATAAGAAGTGATGGTTATGAAATCACGTGAAAGTAAGTTGAAAGTATTCATATTCCTTTTGTATAGGAGTTATTATCTATTACAAAACCATAGTATTCCTAACCTTGGTTGAGTTAAACCAAAGGTCAATTATAAACCTTAGTCTCATAGAAATAAGATATGGATATTTTGAAATATCATATTATCCAAGGGTTAATAGGAAAACCCTAGAGTCGATTATGAACCAAATGATTAGTTATGTCATATAGACTTTATCTAAGTCAAGAAAACTATTATCATGACAAGATTATTAAACTATTTACGTAAATATAGTTGGTGTGAATAAACTGCGAGAATACAACAGTATGCAAGTCGAGTAGGGGTGGGTGAACACTACGACCACATTCATTATGAACGTTGTTGATATTAAAAACTTTGGCCAAATTAATGCATTCATTTTTTGCATGCATTGTCGATTCACTATATCTAGATTGCACAACCTATCAGAAATCATACTTAGCTAGAGGTTATCTAGGGTTGTATGGTTGATAGAGTTGTGTAGGATACAACACTATGTACTTGGGAAATGCAAATTACCACTGGTCACCTAAGGTCTATATTCCTTGTGAAGGGAAGGGTTGCTTCCTATGTGGAAGATGTGTGGGAGACCATCAGTCTGTGGATGGAGGTAAATCACTGGAAAGATACTCTCTCTCCAAGCAGGAAACATTCCAAGACTTGTGATCAAGATGTCAGACATTCAGAAGTAGTAATTATTCCAAAATTGTCTATGTAATTGATTTACTTTTGTAAATATTGTAGTTGAGAAAGACAATATGATTTATTGTATTTTTGTAAAGAGAAATCTTGTAATTGTAGTTACTTGATTATATATTAATGAAAAGAAAAAATTTCTCTCATTTTTACCTTGTTGAATTACTCTATAATAAATTTTTTGATTTTACTATGTTTTTAGAACGTGGATGTTACATATGGTATCAGAGCTACCAGGTTCAACACTAGGGCTTATGAGACCACTATGCATACCTGTAGTCAACATTATGCGGTTAGCAAATGTTTGAAAATTTATGTGCCAAGATGGTACATCTTAAGAAGATAGCGAGAAAGTCTATTAACACGAGTCAATGTTTCCTTAAAGCAAAAAGAGAATGTGAGGCCATTATCAAAACTTTTGAGGGAACTAATGATGAGAGTGACATTTGGTTAAGTGACACTGAAACCCTGGGGACTGCCTTAACTCGAATCATGCGAGTGAGAAGGGAAAACATTGAAAGAGTTAAGATCACTACTAGAATCATAGAATATATGTTAGATGAGGATACAACTATGGTTAGGTGAGATCCCCACATACCCTCATTCGTTGAGATCATAGAAGTTAGGTCTTATAGTGAGTTAGACGGTTATATACCTCAAGATTATGTATCTAAAAATGAATTTGAGGGATATACTCCTCTTGAGCATGACTTTTGAAGTCCTTTCTTGTATAAATGAAGAATATTCTATACTCTTGAAAAGATATAAATAAAGAAGAATTGTTTTTGTACCAAACCATTGTTTGATTTGAGTTTATTATGTTTTGATTTAATGGGATACATTATAATCATAAACTAATAGACAACTCAATATTATCAGGTGTGAGAAAAATGATAAACATGGTTCGTACAAGAACTAACCAAGGAGAAAGTGAAGAAGAAAACCACCCGCTGAATAATAAGTTGGACCAAATTATAACCATGCTTGAGGAAACAAAGAAAAGACTAGGTGATATTGAAAAGAAGGTGGATGATAAAGAAAATTCTGAGGGAGGAGGTGAAAACTCTCATGGAAAAAGTGGAGAGAACCATGAAGATCAAAGTAAGAGTATGGAATCTCATAAAGAGGCAAGAGATAGACTGAACTCAGAACTCTCAAAGGATATGAAGAAGGTTACTCCACCAAAATTTGATGGAAAGGTGACTAGAGATGCAACTAAATCTTGGTTGATAGAAATGGAATAATATTTCGAGATAAGAAATTACTCAGAAGTAACCAAGGCAGTTTGGGGAGCATTCCAACTGGTAGGAGAAGCATCTGGACTTGGTGGATGAATAAGAAGATGGAATTGAATTTAAGCTCTCTAAGGGTAACTTGGGATGAGTTTGTGGAGCTCTTGTGTAAGAGATGGCTACCACAACTCTATTTTGATCTAAAATTGACCGATTTTTAGAATCTTCGTCAAGGGGACATGACTGGTGGAATATGGAGAAAAATTCACCTGACTCCTGAAATATGTTCCTTAGTATCAAAAGGATGAGAGATTTAGGATCAGAAAATGCATCATGGGTTTAAATGCTCAAATTGGTGGAGAAGTAGACGTACATGGTCCCACAACAATGGATCAAGTGTATGAGAAGGCGATCAAGCAAGAGAAAAAGCTAAAATCCATCTTGGCTTATCGTGATAGAAACCACAAGAGATTTAATGGAACTTATAATAATCAACCATTCAAGAAAAGATATGAAAAGAGTTATGAGAACAAGAGAAATAATAAAGGATCTCAAAAAAATAAGGGTGGATCTAGAAATGAGAAGAAGAATGGCAATTACAAAAGGAATGAGGATAATAATGAGAAGACTTCAGATAAGAAAGGACCCATTGGAGGATGCTTTACATGTGGGGGCGACCATGATGTAAATCATTACCCTAACAAGAATCAAAATGGTCAAAAAAGAGGTACTACACTACCTACTCAACAAGAAGCATTCCAGCAAAGGATTCATGCAGCTCTTGACAATCATCAAGCAGAGTATCAAATCACACCCATTGAGATGACAGTACTTTGTTTGGAGTCCCTATATCTATTTTGATTGATACAGGAGCCATTGAAAACTTTATTTCTCCTAGAATTCTGAATAAGTTTCCTAGAAAAGCTAGGTACATGTCTAAACCTTGGTCAGTAGAATATGCTAACCAATCTAAGGCTCAGGTAGAGCAATGTTTGTTTGAAGCCAAGATTAATCTCCCTAGTTTCTCAACTAAAGTAAACCTATATGTAGCTCCCTTAGGTTCCTATGATGTAATCCTAGGAATGAGTTGGTTGTGGAAGCATAGAGCTAAGGTTGACTATTTTTCAAAAACTATTGAATGCTTAGATGAATTTTGAAATCAGATCTAATTCCAAGGGATTCAAAGGGAAGTTAAAATCAGACCTATTTCTGCTAAGAAATTGAAAAGGGTTAGACGAAAGGGTTATCAGTTATTTGTAGTCAAAATGGAACAAGTGGAGGAAGGGTTAGAAAGACCTAGTTCATCTTTTGGAGAAAAGTATCCTTTTCTTCAGGAGTTTCAGGATGTGTTTCCAAAAGAACTTCCAGGACTACCTCCCAAGAGGGTTTTTAATTTTGCAATTGATATTAAACTAGGATCTAAGCCTATATCAAAAGCACCCTACTGTATGACAACTATGGAGTTAGTGGAATTGAAAGCCCAATTACAAGAATTATTGGCGAAAGGTTTGATTAGACCTGGTGTTTCATCTTGCGGTGCTCTAGTTATTTTTGTTAAGAAGAAGGATGGAACCCTTCGGTTATGTATAGATTATCGTATGCTTAATAAAGAAATGGTAAAGAACAAATATCCTTTGCCACATATTGATGATCTTTTTGATCAGATGCATGGAGCTGTTGTATTTTCAAAGATCTATTTGCGATCAAGATATCATCAGTTAAGACTGAAAGATGAGGATATTCATAAGACAACTTTTAGAACTAAATATGGGCACTATGAGTTCACAGTGTTGCCATTTGGTTTGATGAATACCCCTGCTGCATTCATGAACCTCATGAACAGTGTATTCAAAGATTGTTTGGACAAGTTTGTTCTAGTCTTTTTGGATGATATACTTATTTATTCTAAGAATGAAGAACATCATCTGCATTTGTGATTGGTTCTGCAACGATTAAGAGAACATAAGTTAAATGGAAAATTGTCAAAGTGTATATTCTTCCAGAAGGAGATTCAATATCTAGGACATATTATTTGTGCTAATAGAATATCTGTTGATCTTGCAAAAATCACAACCATTCTGGATTGGCCTGTACCAACAAATGTGCATGAGGTGCATAGTTTCATGGGCCTGGCTGACCATTATAGAAAGTTTGTTTTAAATTTCTCCAGTATTGCTAGTCCAATCACTTCCCTACAGAGGAAAGGAAAGAGATTTGAATGGATAGACAAATGTCAGGATGCATTTGATCTCTTAAAGTAAAAGTTAACTTCAGCTCCAATCTTGAAAGTTCTTGACCTTGAAGGACAATTTGAGGTAATTACATATGCCTCAAGAGAAGTGTTAGGAGGAGTGCTTATGCAATATGGAGAGTTATAGCATATGAGTCAAGAAAATTGAAATCCTATGAGAAAAATTATGCACCACATGATCTGGAACTGGCAGCAGTAACTCATACCTTGCAAATGTGGAGGCACTATTTGTTGGGGAAAACTTTTGTACTTAAGTCAGACCATCAAAGTCTTAGGTATATTTTCTCTCATCTACATCTAAATTCTTGACAAAGGAGATGGTTATAATTGATATCTGACTATGACTTTGAGATAAGCTACATCAAAGGAAAAGAGAATAGAGTAGCTGATGCTTTGAGTTGTAGAAGACATATATCTTCTATTGTTTCTATTGGTGGAAATTTTAAGGATTTGGTGTTACAAAGTTTGTCTGGTGATGAGTATTATGAGTAGATTAGGTAGGCTCTAGAAGATAATCCTAGAGATCCAAGATATGATGGGTTTCTATTTGAGTCAGATGGACTATTGATGTATAGATGTAGAATGTATGTTCTTGATTCAACTGGATCAAGGGATCTAGTATGGAAAGAAGTGCATACCACACCATATTTTGGACATCCACAAGTGACCAAACTTCTAGAGGATGTTAAACCTCTTTATTTCTAGAAAGGAATGAAGAATTATGCTACAAGATTTGTAGCCAGTTGTTTAGAATGTTAGAGGGTAAAAGCATAACATTAACACCCTGCAGGATTATTGTACCCACATGATGTGCCAGAGTGGAAATGGCAAGTTATTAGTATGGATTTTGTTTAAGGTATTCCTATGTCAAGGAATAGATAGGATGCCATTTTAGTTGTGGTTGATAAACTCACAAAGGTAGCACATTTTATACCAGGGAATTTGACTAATGGAGCACCAGTGTTAACTCACAAATTTGTGCAAGAGGTGTTTAGATTGCATGGCTTCCCTGAAAAGATTATCTCGAATAGAGATGCATGTATAACATCAAGATTTTAGCAAGCTTTGTTTTCTATACTAGGAACTAAACTCAATGTGAGTACAACTTATCATCCTAAAACTGATGGCCAAACTGAGAGAGTTAACTAGGTTCTAGAAGATTTGTTGTGAATGTATTGCATCGATCAGCAATATATGTGGGAAGAATACTTACCAATTGTGGAATTTGCTTACAACAATTCCTATCATTCTGCTATTAAGATGGCACCATTTGAAGCATTATATGGAAGAAGATGTCGAACTCCTATAAGTTGGGATAAGATAGAAGATAGGATTAGCATCGGACCAGAAATACTAGCTAAAATGGAAGAGAAAGTTAAACTGATCAAAAAAAGATTAGCAGAAGCCAATGATAGACAAAAGAGTTATGTGGATGCAAAGCATGTACCGAGACAATTCTTTCTTGGAGAGAAAGTTCTCTTGAGAGTCAAACCTCAGAAAAGTTCTATTAAGTTTGGAAAGTCTTCTAAGCTAACTCCTTGTTATGTGGGACCCTTTGAAGTACTTGAAGTGGTCAATCTAGTTGCCTACAGAATTACTCTACCACCAGCCTTGTCTAGAATGCACAATGTTTTTCATGTGTCTTATTTGAAGAAAGATATTGCAAGTGATAACCATATTTTAAATTGGAATTCTTTACAGATGCAGAACCCAGGGGTGGTCACGATCGAGCCACTCAAGGTCTTATAAATGCACAAGCTCCGCTTGCGTAATAGAGAGGTCTTGTAGTGCAAAGTCCAATGAAACCATATGCTGAGGAAAACGCTACATGGGAGGATTACCATGAATTTTATCAATAGTTTCCTCATTTATTTAATGATGTTACCAGTTGAAAACAATGAACTTATTTTTAGTTGCATTTTGATACTTTATATCATCGAGGGTGATGAATCTTTAGCAGAAGGATATGTTACATCCCCAATTTTTGTCTTGCTATACTTTCTACTTTTACTTGGACATAAATAAATCTATTATGATGTTTAGATTAATGTCAAGGAAAGACATAGATTATATTGAATGTCATTTATGGAATTATGGAAGTAAATATGTTATTGTCAATTTAATATTTGCACAATGAGGTTTGGTTTATTATTTGAATAATGATGCACTGATCATAATTAGTTGATTACAAGTTTGATACAAGATTACAGGTTTTTAGATGACTCTCAGAGAAAAGAGAGAGAGTATCTTTCGAGGAGAGAGATATAGACCTCGGGTTATGAGTGATTATTTGACAAACTCGTATGAGTTTAACAAAAATGTGAACCAGTGTCGTAAGAGGTAAGTCTTGTCTTGTCAGTGTGCTTTTGAATCTATCAATAGGTAGTTGATATCTTTCAAATCTTTTCAAGTCGTAGTGTGTTGACATAGTCATTTGTGAAGTAAATGACGTCGTTTGAGTAAGAACTATGACCATTTATGTTTAACAAAAAAATTATGGCATCATTGTCGTAAAATGGTTGTGTTATTATTATTAAGTCACTTAAGGTTTTGTTGTCAACTTTTAACGTCAAGACGATTTCATCAAGACAAGTTGACGTGATTTTAACTAAGGATTGTGAAGGGGAGACAAGCTCAACCCATTCACATTATTCGTAAACCTTTATTTTACTACTACTATTTTTATTGATCAAATCATAACTATCAAATAGAAATGATGTTATGTAAACCATATTTGATATAAACAAATAAGTATATATTTTTGCATCAAATGAGGATAATACCTCATGATAAGTTAATAATGCTTACTCTTGAGTAGCCGAAGGCTTACAAATAAGAGAGCCTTCATTATTATAAGTGGTGGATCGAACCACTTTATGTGTTTATTAAATGGTCAAATGTTGGTTTTAAATACCTGGTCGACATCTTTGGAAGTAGAGCAGTGGTGATGCTAACCACATTCGCTGAAGCTCCCTCAAAGAATGTTCTTCCCTATCGACATGTGTTGAGATATGCAAATTTATAGCTATCGGTTGAAATTGAATCATGAAGCAAACTATTTTGAATTGAATGTGCCCTAAAACTACAAAGAAATGGGAACGAAAAGATGGGACGACTCATTATGAGTCTTGTTGAGCCCTTAAAGCCACGACTTAGCTAAGTTGATGGCAACATCATTGAGAGACATGTTATTTTTGCATAAGTGACTATTATTGAAGAGAGGGGGTAAAAAGTAGAGTTCGCGGTGAGCAGAGGTATAAGAAGAGGACATGGTTTTCTCTTGGCCGAATATAGAAATATTTCTATCTACAAATCCATTTCAGTAAACCAC
This sequence comes from Cunninghamia lanceolata, assembly GCA_027924645.1. Classification (NCBI taxonomy): domain Eukaryota; kingdom Viridiplantae; phylum Streptophyta; class Pinopsida; order Cupressales; family Cupressaceae; genus Cunninghamia; species Cunninghamia lanceolata. The sequence continues at coordinate 4,826,691 of BSBN01001005.1, forward strand.
CACTATCAGGTAAATACTCCTATAGTTTATGCATTAAAAAGGTAGTGAAGATTTGAATGAATGATAAGTCTTATGTATTGCTTTATAAAGAGCAATCGATTATGCTAGAGTAGCTTATTTCTTAAGTTCATTATTTTATTTAAAACAAGGAAAGAGTCAACTGTGTTTACAAGGATATGGATTCATTATAAGACTGTTATGTTATCTTAGTATAAACTAGTGAGCATCGACTTAGCCTAAAAAGGTCGATGCAAGCTTTTACAATGAAATCTATTTCATTATCAAACCGGGTTGACAATATACTTATTGTCTTTAAACCAATAAATAGACCAAATCATTGTTTGGGAATAAACGAACTCTTTAGAAGGAGGTTATCTTAGTTTTCTAGTGTCTATAAAACCAATCGCTCTATTGAATGAGCTATCATTATGAAACAAGTCGATTATTTTTGTCATATGATAGTTATGTATTTAACTCTCGTCGAGATTAGTGTAAATGATACTTGATAGGAAACCTCACCAGCTGTGAGTAATATGGTTCAAAGTATTAAATGGTGATATTATCATTTTAAAACTATTCTTGATTTAGTTTATATATAAATGTCAAAAATGATTCCTTATCAAAAGAACTTAGATTCTTGGTAATCTATGATAACTATGGTGTAACCAATTTGAGTGGTAGAATAACTAGGGATAGTTTGGAAAATAGAATAAACATCATAGGATCAACTTTAATGTCTATTCTATTAATCTTTATGAGTATAGCATTATGCTAAACCATTATGTTGGAATAGACAAAGTCTATCTAGAAATGACTTTGTATAAAATCATATATGAGTATATAAGAAGTGATGGTTAATGACATCACGTGAAGGTAAGTTGAAAGTATTCATATTCCTTTTGTATAGGAGTTATTATCTATTACAAAACCATAGTATTCTTAACCTTGGTTGAGTTAAACCAAAGGTTGATTACAAACCTTAGGCTCATAGAAATGAGAAATGGATATTTTGAAATATCAAATTATCCAAGGGTTAATAGGAAAACCCTAGAGTCAATTATGAACCAAATGAGTAGTTATGTCATATAGACTTATCTAAGTTAAGAAAACTATTATCATGACAAGATGATTAAACTATTTACATACATATAGTTGGTGTGAATAAACTACGAGAATACGACAATATCCAAGTCAAGTAGGGGTGGGTGAACACTATGACCACGTTCATTATGAACGTTATTGATATTAAAAACTTTGGCCAAAGTAATGCATTCATTTTCTACATGCATTATCAGTTCACTGTATCTGGATTGCACAACCTATTAGAAATCATACTTAGCTCGAGGTTATCTAGGGTTGTATGGTTGATAGAGTTGTGTAGAATACAACACTATGTACTTGGGAAAGGTAAATTACCACTGGTCACCTAAGTTCTATATTCCTCATGAAGGGAAGGGCCGCTTCCTATGTGGAAGATGTGTGGGAGACCACCAGTCTATGGATGGAGGTAAATCACTAGAAAGATACTCTCTCTCCAAAGAGGAAACACTCCAGGACTTGTGATAAAGATGTCAAACATTCAGAAGCAGTAATTATTCCAAAATTGTTTACGTAATTGATTTACTTTTGTAAATATTGTAGTTGAGAAAGACAATATGATTTATTGTATTTTTGTAAAGAGAAATCTTGTAATTGTAGTTACTTGATTATATGTTAATAAAAGGAAAAAATTTATCTTTCATTTTTACCTTGTTAAATTACTCTATGGTAAATTTTCCAACTTAGTATGTTTTTAGAAAGTGGATGTTACACAAGGAGTCTCCTCTTATCTTTCTAGTTCAATTGCATTGCCCAGAAGTAGCTCCTTTTCCTCATCTTGGATTTTACCATCCTCAAAGGCATCCTCGAATGGTGGCATTTCCAAAGATGCATTCTCCCCTGTAGGGGTCTATTGCTCCTTTGTAGACATCCCACAAATGTTGGAGAAGCCTAACATTTTTAGGACATCCTCTGTCTCAGGTTCCTGATAAACCTCCTCAAATAAAATAGTTTCTTCCTCTACCTTCTCTTCTTTATTGGAATCTTCCAATGGTTCCCCTCCCAAATCCAAGGTGCTTGTGGCTCCACCCTGAGGATTATTTGGAGAGCTCGCCCCTATCTCATTCTGCATAGGAATATCCCCCGCCCCATCCAAGACTTAATATTTAAGACCCCCTCATGGAAAGTTTTATGAACCTCGACTTCATTCAGAGTCTCCTCAGGTAGAGAGTGTGAGTTTGAGCCCTCGCCAATCTCCTTCTCCACCACTCCTGCATCTCCAGTCTTAATCTCATTCACCTTGACATTTTCTTTGCCCCGATGCAAAACTACTCCTCTAGGATCCAAATCCACCTCAATCCTTTGTATTCAAGTCCCATTCTCTGATATGATTTCCAACTCCTCCCACATCCACGATTCTAGATCTAATTCCACACATATCCTAGTGCTAGATCCAAGCTTGCCCTCTCCATTAGATTCTTCCATTCCAATAAAATTCCCCAACCCTTCCCCCAACAATCTTAGGGTTTCAAAATTCCAGTATTCCAAAGGTAGGTTGGGTAAACGAATCCACACTGGGACTTTCATGATACACTATTTTATGGGATCAAAGTTGGGTTCCCATTCTATGCAGTAGAACCCAAAACCCTCCAGAAAGAGTGGATCCCCCAACAAAATTTCATTCCTATCATCTTTACTTCTATAATCTATCAGAAAAAACCATTGGCCAGGGGATAAAGAGTTACCTTCTCTCCAAACGTTTGTTCCCACCAGCTTTTTATTTTTCTCCACAAAAGCCCATGCCCATTCCATTTCACAAAGAATGCTTTTTCCTTCCAGTGAGTGCTTTCTTCCCTTAAAATTTACAGAGGAACCATGATTGCTTTACTCCTGCCCTTCTTGGGGACTCCAACATTATTTCTCTTCGCTTTGGGGATCTCCCTATCTTGCCTTACCCTCCAATACCCCTTCATATTGTTCCTCTCATATCCCTTTGTTCTCCTATGGAATTTCTTGACATTCTTCCTTGGATCCTCGCATCTCGCCTCGAAGCCTCCCCCAATCAGGATAGCATTTGCCCTAGTGGTAAAAACTGGAATATCTGAAACTGTGTAACTTTTCTTGTCATCATCGCCCCCAAACAACAAATTTTTGGTGCTGAACCATTTTCAATATCAATATTATTTCTTCATCTTGAATTATTATTATTTTTATAAAATATAATAATAAAAATCATTATTTGTAGTTTTATATTTTATTCTATAGTTATTTTATGTACAAATTTTAAAGAATTATATAATGGTTTCTATATAACTTATCCACTTTTTATATAAATATAGAGAGAGGGGTATTTTTATATAATATATATCAATGTAAGGTATTATAATAATATAAATTTATTTTAATCATTTAAGAGTTATCTTCTTTTAGTATATTTATATATAGAGAATTACATATATAATATCTATTAAGGTAAGGTATTATAATAATATAAATCTATTTTAACTAGCAATACCTTTTTTTTTTAAATTATCTAAAATCTCTAGACACCTATTGAACTTATATAGGACAAAGTATTTTAAAAACTATAACCACCTAATTTAAAAACTATAGGCACCTCGAGAATGATATCTATGGGCATATTTTACATAGATTTTTCTAAAGATAGGTATGCTAATTAATATTAAGTTATGTTAATTGATGTTGATGTCAATTTATCAATTTTGTAAATAAAAACTAAAACACAGTCACATGTATTAAAAATCTAAATCATTGTAAAAATTAGTTATTCAAGTAATATTTGTCAATAACAATGATCTAAGGTAAGCCATTTTAATGCTCACGATTTATTAAAATTCAATGTTTAAAATGAAACTATTGGCTTTTGGCAAATACAATGATGGTAGAAGGATCTTTTATTGCAGGAGCCACTGAATCAGGAATGTACAATCCTATGAATTCCCCATCAGCCTACATGTTGTTATGGAGTTTGGTTTCCAATTCCATGGTGCTTGCTATTGCATTTACAAGGAGTATTTGTTGAGCAAAGAATAGATGAAAGAGACAGAAAATTAAACTCAAAAAAATGTAAAAGACAAAATTTTTTAATGTGGTTCACCAATTGGCTACATCCACTATGAGCAAGGAATTTCTCTCTGTATTACTCAGGAATAAAACTCTCATTCATACATCTACTATCTACAATCAACTCAATAATATATTCTACTCATTGTTATTGCTACAGCAAATACACATATATTCCACTACTACCACTCCACTCTCCATGACTAACAATAGTTAATACAATAACCTCCGAAGGAAATACAACCCCATCGTGGGAGAAGAACACATGCAAAGATCAATACAAAGAAGAGTGGAAGAAGTGGGCATCAGAATGGTTATAAAATAAAGGATTGGATTGTACATAGTCCATGTACACCAACAATCTCCCACTTGCGGTCCAATCCGAGCTGTAAGCTGCACCAAGAAATCCCTTGCACTTCCAATGCTATTAGTATTTGGAAAACTCGATAGGCCTATCCTTTGGCCCACCTCTCTTAGTAACACCAGTGGGTTGTTTATCAAGACACTTTGCAAACTTGGTCTGTGGCCCCATTTCATTATAGTCTCTAAATCCATCTTCAACTTTTTTATGAAATGCACTGATCAAGTACTCCAACCGTGGGCTAGAACAAGTGCCCACCATAGGCTGGTTATTACTATTAGAAGACACCATAGGGTGTGTATGGTCTCCAAATTGTATCCTAGGATAAGAGATGTCGGTCAAAGGATACGAGGCACGTTGAACAGGAGGCAGCGTTGAAACTTGAGGAACCTATTGCATTAGACTTTCAACATGCTACGATGATCCAAAATTAGATTGGCCACGGGTTGGCTTACGCACACCATCTCTAGCTTTGGCAAATTTTGTGTAATACATCAAACTCAAAACCAAGGTAAGAATTATGAAACATGCCCCAGCTGTAAGACATGCCTCGACAACAAGGAATGTTAACCATGAAGAGAGGAAATAGATGATAGCCCATGCATGAGATCCACCCTGTGTAAGTACACCTCCATAGCACATACATTTTGTCACACCCATGATCAGACCCTCAACCAAGAAGAGAAACAGAAATGTCCCCACTCCATAACTAGTTGCAATGTCAGAGTTGGACACACAATAGGTGACATTATTTTGGAACACACCAGGAACTTTATGACCAATGCTTCTTCTATGCTCAATAGCTATGGCGAAGCCAAACACAAGGAGGTGAAGCATGATTAGAAGTATAAACACCAATTTAGAAGGCTTCCCATCCGTCATTTTTGCAATGCAAACCACTAGATCAAATTTTCTAGGGCCCACGTCTATCTGTGAAGTGGTGCTCTTGCCCATACCCAATGTCTCAGAGATGAAACCATTCTCATCACTAACACCACTCACGGTTGTACTCAAAGTAGAGATCTACTCCTCTTGTTTAGGCATTGAAGTAGCTTCCTGTCTTACCCTCTCTTTTTCCATTGATACTCAGAGAGCTAGAGCCAATTCTAGATCCAAATTGTCCTCCTTGGCACCATTACAAGTATTCTCATCTTCAATCACCTTTAAATCACCATTAATTTCATCTACCCTAGGTTTTATGGCATCAGCCTTTTCACCATCATCTAACTGATCCTCAAAATTGTCACTATCAAAAATCCTAAGAAAATAATTAATAACAGAATCATCATCTAATTAATCCAAAGACCCTTGCCTAGCAGTCCCTAATGACAAATCTAAAATGGGATGTACAACTCCCACTTATACATGACTCTCTATGGCATACAGGGTGCCTAATTTGCTACTCCTTGCGATTACCAAGGCCCCCTTTTTAACCTTGCATCTATTTGATTCAAAACTAATCTCACAACCTTGAGAACCCAACTGCCCAGCTGAAATGACATTTTTTTTGAGATGGGGAACATATCTAACATCACATAATAACCAAGTATATCCATTTTTCAATTTCAAAGAAATATCCCCTATGCCAACAACATCACAAGTTTCATTGTTACCAAGAAAAACCTTATCGAAGTCACCAAGTTGCAAATTTTTGAAATATTCCTTGTATGGAGTGACATGAAATGATGAGCCAGAATCAAGCACCCAAACATTAGTTGGAATTTCTTCTACAATTAAAATAAGGACACCTGCATCTTCTTAGCATGCGGTGTTGGCTTCGTTATTGCTCACCGTTTCTTGTGCCTTTTTGTAGTTCCAACAGTTTCTTTTTGTGTAACATGGCTTGCCACAAAACCAACATTCTCCATTTCTAGTTTTGGACTTTGATCTTCCTCTATTGTTATTTTTGCCTCTGTCTTGACCCCTTCCTCTATTGTTAGTACTTACGGCAGTCAAGGCATCACCATTTATTTTGTTTTTCCCTCTTCTCATATCTTCATTGAGAAGAGTGGCTACTACATCATCATACCGCAACATTGTTTGTTTCTTCTTATCCTCCCCTTCTTCGGATCTACTTTTACCAGATACCGAATTGCTTATGGTCATGATCACACTATCCCAACTACCAAGAAGAGAGCACAACAACAACATGGCTCTCATTTCTTCCTCAATATTAACATCCATAGAATGCAATTGTCTAATAACAATATTAAATTCATTTAAATGATTCGACATGCTGTTACCTTCTTTCATTTTTAAGTTTACCAATTTCTTCAATAGGAACACCCAATTCATTGCTGATGGCCTTTCGTACATGTCACATAGCTTGTCCCAAATCTGTTTAGCTATTATCTCTATGGCAACATTGAAGAGGACATTGCTCGACAGTGATAGGATGATGGTTCCAGCTGCTTTCTGATCTAAGACATCCCAGTCTTCATCCGACATCTTCTCCTGCTTCTTGGACTTCCCTTGCAACGCAATGGCAGGATCCTTCTAAATCAACAAAGCGCAAATCTGGAGCTTCCATAAACCAAAGATTTGTCCTAAGAACTTTTTGATTTTCCATTTGTCTGTATCATCCATTCTTCACCAATCTCCAACCAGATTCGCCACCGAGCTGCTTCACCAAAGTTCTGATACCAATTGTTGAGCGAAGAATAGATGAAAGAGACACAGAAAATTAAACTCAGAAAAATACAAAAGATAAAAGACAAAAAATTTTAACGTGGTTCACCAATTGGCTACATCGACCATGAACATGGAATTTCTCTCTGTATTACTCAGGAATAAAACTCTCATTCATACATCTACTATCTACAAGCAGCTCAATAATAGATTCTACTCACTGTTGTTGCTACAGCAAATACACATATATTCCACTACTACCACTCCACTCCCCATGACTAATAATAGTCAATACAATAACCTCCGAAGGAAATATAGCCCCATCGTGGGAGCAGAACACATGCAAAGGTCAATACAAGGAAGAGTGGAAGAAGTGGGCATCAGAACATTTATAAAAATAAAGGATTGTACTACACATAGTCCACGTATACCAACAGTATTCCCCTCATTTTCTGCTAAGCAAAGACCTGAGTTGCCATTGAATGAGCTCAGTGACAAATTCCACAACTTGGACCATGACTTGGGTATGCATCCTGCCAAGTGGTTATCTGAGATGTTTACATGAACAAGCGATGACAAACCATCAAGTGCAGAGGGAATGTTGGGCCACTTAAATTGTTGGATGATAAATCCATGCTCTCTAGTTGAATCAGATGTCCTAGTGAATATGGGATTTCACCACTCAATCTATTGCTACCAAGATTTAGTAGCTTTAGCCTGGACTTAAGATTGGTAATTTGTGGTGGTATGCTTCCTGTCAAATAGTTATTGTATAGATACACTTCTTTTAGGTTTTTGTTAAAGATTAAAGAATAATTATAAGAGTGTATGTGCTAGCAGTTTACTTTTGTGTTTTCAATTAGATGTTGTAGTTGTGTCAATTAAGTTTATTTAGGTGTCAATAAATCTAAGTTAGTTGTCATGTTAGATTCCAGATTTATAGAAAATTGTTGAGTTTAAAACCAACTATAAAATTGTAACTTGTTTGTTAAATAAATGATAATCATATTGCATCGGTTTTATTCTCCAATATGGTATCAAAGCTAGTTTGGGTGTGACTCTATCATTGGAGTGCCCAAGAATATGAAAGAATCTTATAGTAAATTAAGTTTTTTGTAGAGAGCATTATCTTTTCTTTTTCTCTATTGTTAATATTCTGCCCTACTAAGGTGACATAGTCTATGGAGATTGCTGAGGAAGAGGCTTATTTGGGATAGACAAGAAATCTATTCTTTCTATTTCTTCAATATTACAAGCAGCTTACAGTCCTAGCATATGCTATTGATATTATTATTGTCTCATTAAAAAAGGTTATTTCTGTTGGGGAGAAGAATATTTTGATTTTTGATATTGGTGATAAAGGAAGACTTTGCAGCAGTTGTGTCAACTCCACTCAAGTGCAAAGTGTCATGCCAAATCTTGTTGTGACATTGCTAACACAGGAACCACAGAGATTGAGGACATTCCATGGTGTGCCTGAGCTTTACATGTGGAGTCTATAGTCAAATGTGTAGGCCGCTACTGTGGAGGCTACCTTTATTGAGAGGAGGAGCATGGAATAACCAAGGTGTTGCATATTCTTCTACTAGATTATGACCTTAGTTGGCTGCACTCACTCACACCTGGGCTAAGCTAGCATCATCTCTCCGCTGCAATACTCTGTAGTTTGCCTATCTGCTGCCCTGTAATACTTGTTGGAGTTAATGCAAGACGATGGCAGGGCTTTTATCACTAACTATATAATTTGGGTTGGTGTGCTAGCTGGAGTTTCGATCTTGGTGTTCATTATGTTTGGTATGATTGGAGCCTATCTTGGGTGCTCTTCTCTTAAGAAAGAGAGTGTGAGAGTTTTGATGGAAAGTTATCTTGACATGTTAATGACATAGCATTTATTGTTATGTTAGATATTTTTGGATCATCAAAGCACAATTTAAAAAGGTTGACAGAGGAAATATGGGTTCCTCGACATGCCTCCATTTGTGGTGTTGGAGGAGGAGAAGTGCATGAGATCTGAGAGGAGCAATGTTGTGCTCTTGTGAGAGTTGGAGTTATTTTAAGTTATTCATTAAGGGGTAGTGTTAGAGATTAATGAATAACTGTAAGAGTGTATGTGCTAGCAGTTTACTTTTGTGTTGTCAATTAGATGTTGTAGTTGTGTCAATTAAATTTAGTTATGTGTCAATAAATCTAAGTTAGCTGTAATGTTAGAATCTAGATTTATAATAAATTGTTGAGTTTAACTCCAACTATAAAATTGAAACTTATTTGTTAAATAAATGATAATAATATTGCATCAGTTTTATTCTCCAATAGTTTTTGGCTTTGAAAAGCTGTGGAGGTATTGGGCCATTTAGTGAATTATTAGCCAGTAACAAAGCTTGTAAGTACTACAAGCTACCCAATATAGGAGGGATGATCCCCTCTAACTTATTGGTTTGTAACCTCAACGCATTTAGCAGACTGCAATTTCCAAGTTCTACACTTATAGGTCCCTGTGAGTTGATTCTGGGTGGCAGATATCTTTGTGATATTGTTGCACTTGCCCAATTCCCCTAGTAATTTTCTATTAAATTGATTGTTGAATAAGTCAACATCAATGAGATTTGAGCAGTCACCAAGTGATTTGGAAATATGGCCTACAAGATTATTGGAAATGACATATAGGTACTCAAATTTTGATATCCTGCCAAGGATCTCTTGCAGCTCTCTAGATAATCAATTCTTGTGCAGATAAAGCTTTGTAAGATGTGTGCAATTGGCAATTGATGAAGGAATTGATCTAGTTAGAGGATTTTTTTTGAGTGATAGCTGGGAGAGGCTGCTGAGATTTCCAACATTTGAAGGGATCTCTCCTGTCAAATTATTGGTGTTCAAATAGATCACCTCTAATAGGGGAAGCTCAAAAATGGAATGAGGAATGCTTCAGCTAAGGAAGTTGTAAGAGAGAGATAATGATTTGAGGCTTTTGATTGTTGAGATTCCTTTAGATTTAAAGAATAAACTTAAAATTTAGAATCATATAATATTTCAACACAAGTTAGTTGCAAAGAAAATAGAGATAGTAACAAAATAATGAATAAATAGAATAAATGATCACAAATCAATAACACAAGGATTTACATGGTAAAACTCCAACAATGTGCCAAAGAAACATCCACAGAGCAAAGTATCAGTATTATATTGTTTCAAGAAAACATTATAATCTTACATAGCTGCAATTACAAAATAAGTTGCCTTTCGAAAAGCTATAAAGATTAAAAATATCTTCCACATAACTGCCTTCATCAAATTTAGAAGAAAGTAGTTTTTTCTTTCTTTAGGAAAAAACTAGATTTAAAACAAAAGATTTTTGTTTTCTTTCAAATATAAGCTTCTTGTTTTCTTTGCTTTATCTTGTTGTCACAAATCCAACAATCTCCATCTTGACAATAATTTACCTAACACTTGTTCATGCCCATGCATCACCTTTTCTAGAAGACAAGAGAAGTTAAACTCCACCTCAACTTCTCTAGTAGTACTGGTTTTGTAAATATGTCTGCACAATTTTCTTTTGTATGGACTTTCTCAAGAGCTACTCCACCTCCATCAATAACTTGTCTTACAAAATGGTATTTAATTTCAATATGCTTGGTCCTACTGTGATAAGCTAGATTTTTAGCCAAATGAAGAGCACTTTAACTATCACAGAATACATTCACCTTATCCTGCAATTTTCCAAACTTACCCAAAAGACCCTTTAACCAAATTACCTCTTTGCATGCATGTGAGACAACCATATATTCTACCTCAGTAGTGGACAAAGCAACTATTTCTTAAAGCTTTGACATCCAACAAACAAGTCCTCCTGCAAGGGTAAAGACATAACTTGAGGTAGTCTTCTTTTGTCCAAAACACCTGCAAAATCTAAATCAACATATCCACAAACCAAATCATTGCAACCATTAAAGGTAATACAATAATCACTTGTACCTCTAAGATAATGAAACACCCATTTCACTACTAGCCAATGCTCTTTACCTGGATTTTCCATGTATCTACTAACAACACCAACTACATGTGAAATATCTAGTCATACATACCATTGCATGCATTAAACTTCCTACTGCATTAGCATATGGTACACGAGACATATAATCCTTTTCTTCTTTATTACTAGGACATAAACTTGAAGAAAGTTTAAAATGGGAAGCCAAAGGGATATTTACTAGTTTTACATTGTTCATACTAAATCTCATAAAAATCTTCTCCACATACTTCTGTTGTGATAACCAAATCTTTCCGTGTTTCCAGTCTATGTGTATCTCCATGCCCAAAATTTGTTTTTTTGCTCCTAGATCCTTCATATCAAAAGTCCTAGTCAAATGAGCCTTTAACTTGCTAATCTCTATCATGCTTTTGCTTGCTACAAGCATATCATCAATATATAACACCAAGATAATAAATAAATCATTTTCCAAACTTTTGAAGTAAACACAATGGTCATACTCACTTCTTATAAAATTTTGGCTCACCATGAAGGAATCAAACTTCTTGTACCATTTCTTGGGTGATTACTTTAGGCCATACAATGATTTCCTAAGTTTGCAAAGAAATTTTGTTTTGTGATCCAAAACAAACCCTTCTAGATGTTCCATTTATGAATCTTCTTCCAAATCTCCATGTAAAAATGTTGTTTTGACATATAGCTACTCTAACTCTAGATCATATAAAGAAACTAATGCCAATACTACTTGAATAGAAACAAGCTTAACAACTAGTGAAATAAATTCATGGAAATCAATACCTTCCTTTTGAACATACCCTTTTGCTACCAATCATTCTTTGTACCTTTCAACTTTATCAACAACACCCTTCTTCAATTTGTAAATCCACTTGTAACCAATAATTTTTCTCCCCTTTGGAAGTTTTACCAGGTCCCATGTTTTATTCTTCTCCAAGGCATACATTTCTTCTTTCATTTCCATTTTCCATTTAGCACTTTCAATATCATTCATTGCTTCTTGATAACAACTAGGTTCCCCATCATTAGAAATCAAAGAACTAGATAAATTATAATTATCATACATCTTAGGAGGATTTGTGACCTATGTAGATCTCCTTAGAGTTGGTTGTGGCATTTCCACATTTTCCTGTATATTTTTTGCATCCTCATCTTCTTCTTTAGAAGATTCTTCTTGCCCCCCCTTTCTGAAGATGGTCAAATTTCTAACTGAATTTGTTGATGTTCTAGTACTTGTTCTTGTTTCATTTCAACTTCTACTATGTTTGATTTTATGAGAGGAGATTCATCAAAAACTACATCTCTACTAATGATGATTTTTTGGGTAGTAGTATCCCACAATCTATATCCCTTAACTCCACCATAACCCACAAAGACATACTTCTTTGACTTGGTGTCTAATTTAGAATACTAATCTTTTGAAATAAGAGCATAAGCATCACAACCAAAACTTTTAGATTTGAGTAATCACAAGAATTACCATTCTATACCTCTTTAGGAAATCTTATAGTCTGTTGTAACTGATAGTGACCAATTTACCAAAAAACATGTTGTATTGACTACTTCTGCCCACAACTCTTGCTCCAACTTGGCATTACTGAGCATGTTCCTTGCTCTCTCTAGAAGAGTCATGTTCATGAGTTCAGCAACACCATTTTGTTGAGGAGTGTAAACTGTGGTTTAATGCTTTTCGATCCCAACTTCCTTGCAATAATTTTAAAATTCTAAAGATGTGAACTTGCCTCCATTATCTATTCTGAAACACTTGATTGACCTTCCATTACTCTTTTCAACCAACGCTTTAAACTACTTAGCTACACTAAACATATCATCTTCCCTCTTAAGAATATAGACCCACACTTTTCTAGAGTATTCATCTATAAATGTCACAAAATATGATGCTCCTCCAAATGAAACTATAGGGGATGGTCCCCAAACATATGAATGAATATAATCTAGGATACCCTTACTTGTATGACTACCTATTTTAAACTTTTGTCTACATTGCTTTCTAAAGCAACAATATTTACAGAAATTCAAATTCAGAGATTTTAAATTTGGAAGTAACTTACGGTTTACTAGTACCTTTAACACTTTCTCGCTCATATGGCCCAATCATTGATGTCATAAACAAGTAGATTCATTTACTATTTCATAGACCACCACTGCTTCACTTATTTTAGTACTCCCCTTTAACTTGTAAAGGTTCCCAATATTTGTAGTCTTCATTACCACCATAATGCCCTTGGACACTTTCAGTGATCCACCTTGACATGTAAATTTATAACATCTAGAATCCAAAACTCCCAAGGAAATTAAATTCCTTTTACGTTCTGGTACATGGACCTTACTTCTATCAAAGTCCTCACAATACCATCAAACATTTCAATTTTAATGATCCCAATCCCAACAATCTTACAAGAAACATTGTTTCCTATAAGAACAACACCACCATCAATAGTTTGGTAAGAAGAAAACCAACTTCTATGTGGACAAATGTGATGTGAAGCACCAAAATTTAATAACCATTCCTCATGATATTGTGAAATATTACAAATAGATAGTGTTAGGGTTAGCTGGCAGAAGATATCAATTAAATACAAATACAGATTAAACAGAGGAATGAAAAATACACAGAAATAATAACAGCGAGAGACAAGTTTTAATGTGGTTCACCCAAACTCGGGATACATCCACCAACAGAGAGTCCAATATTATTATCTAGTAAATCAAACCAATTACAACTAGCAATCCCTACAACTCAATACCATTGCAAATGCTACAATACAATATCAACCAAAACCCTAACCCTTAGCCACTTTTATCAAGCCTTATGTCAGTTACAAAAATAGGGTTTTTTATGTCGGTTACAAAAATAGGATTTTTTTATGTCGGCTCTAAAAAAATCTTGAACCTCGGCGAGGATACATGGCTAGAGTACAGTACTTTCCTGATCAATCGCCACCTACCAACAATCTCCCACTTGGAGACTGATTAGGCTCCACACCAATCTCCCACTTGGAGACTAATCCTGGACGACACCGCTGCACGTGCAGCTCCCACTAGAAATAAGCATCCTAGACTCTGTTGTTCTGATTTTGTTGTTTTCAATCTATAAGACCAACCGAAGCTAAAGAGGAGCTCAACTTCTCCCTTGTCACTGCCTTTGTAAACATATCCACTAGATTTTCATCTGTATGTATCTTTTCCAGCCTTAATTGTCCATCATCCAACACCGACTAAATAAAGTGATACCTCAACTGTATGTGTTTGGTCTTTGAATGCAAGGCAGAATTCTTTGCAAGATGTATGGCACTCTGACTATCTGTATACAAAGAACTGTTAGCTTGTTGTTTGCCCAATTCTTCCATGAAAGATTGTAGCCATATCATCTCCTTGCTTGCCTCTGTTGTAGCTACATACTCTACCTCTATGGTGGATAAAGCAACCACCTTTTGCAACCATGAGATCCAACTCACTGTTGTCCCACCTACAGTAAAGACATAACCTATAGTACTCCGCCTAGTATCAATATCCCCTACCAAATCTAAGTCTACATAACCTGCTAAATTAGTATTATAGCCCCCAAAACATAAGTGTTTATTGGATGTACCTCTCAAATATCTGAGAATCTATTTTATTGCATTCCAATGCTCCAATCTGGGATGACTCATATACCTGCTAACGACTCCTACTGCATGTGCAATATCTGGTCTCGTGCATACCATGGCATACATTAAACTTCCTACAATTGAAGCATATGGTACCTTGGACATTTTTGCTTCCTCCTCTTGTGTCTTTGGACACATCTCCTTAGTCAATTTCAAATGACTAGGCAAAGGTGTGCTGACAACTTTTGCATTCTCCATATGGAATCTCTGCAACACCTTTTCAACATAAGCAACCTGAGATAGAGTCAATTTTTTGTTCTTCCTATCTCTACAAATTTTCATACCAAGGATTTGTTTTGCTGCCCCTAAATCCTTCATATCAAATGACTATGCTAACTGATGTTTTAACTTTCTTATGTGATCCATGTTAGACCCAACTACAAGCATGTCATCAACATATAAACATAAAATAATGTAGTTGTCATTATCCAACCTCTTAAAATAAACACAATGGTCATAATTACATCGACTATAGCCTTGCTTAGCCATAAAACTATCAAATTTTAGATACCATTGCCGAAGTGCTTGTTTTAGGCCATACAAACTCTTCTTCAATCCGCACACCTATTTCTTCTTACCTCTGACCTCAAATCCTTGGGGTTGTTCCATGTATATCTCCTCATCCAAATCACCATGGAGAAAGGTAGTTTTCACATCTAGCTATTCTAAATGTAAATCTTCAGTAGCCACAATACTAAAACAATACCAATAGAAGTCATCTTGACAACCGGAGAAAATATCTCATCAAAATTAATACCCTTTTTCTGTGCAAATCTTTTTACAACTAACTTGGCTTTAAATCTTTTCTTACCTCCATCTTCCTCTTTTAGCCTATAAACTCATTTGTTTGGTAAGGCATTTTTACCTGTAGGTAACTTACATAATTCCCAAGTCTGATTTTTTAGCAAGGAGTCCATTTCTTCTTTCATAGCAAGCTCTCACTCAACCTGTGTATCCACCTGCATAGCTTCATCATACCCTTCTGGTTCACCAACATCTGTTAACAAAATAGAATACAAAGAGGGAGAAAACCTGTCAGGAGGTCTACTTAGCCTTGTTGACCGTCTAACATTCACTGGAATTTGTGGTATTTTTGGTTGTTGTTGGGAAGCATGAGGAACCACTGGAACATCACTATTTGGAGTATCATCCAGTACCATATAATTCTTTTCTTTCTTCTCATGCTACTGCAACTGATCTTTGTACAACACCTTCTCATTGAATATAACATCCCTGCTTTTCACAATTTTTTTATTTTCAAAATCCCAAAGCCTATAACCAAATTCATCAATGCCATATCCAACAAAGGTACACTTTTTTTATTTTGCATCCAGCTTGGTTCTATTTTCAAAATCTATATGTGCAAATGCTTCACATCCGAAGGTTTTGAGAAAAGAATAACTCACCTTCTTACCTATCCATGCTTCCTCTGGAATACCACAGCCCAAAGGAACTGAAGGACCTCTATTAATTAAATATATAGTAGTGTTGACAGCCTCTGTCCACATGTTTAAAGGTAGCCCAACATGTAATCTCATGGTCCTTGCATGCTCCATTATTGTCCTATTCATGCGTTCAGCCACTTCATTTTCTTGTGGAGTCCCTGGAACTAGTTCTTTCCTACGAATTCCATTAAAAGAACAATAATCCTCAAATTCTTTACTGCAATACTCACCACCATTATCAGATCTGAGACATTTTAATCTTTTACCCGTCTCATTCTCAACCAAGCTTCTTCATTTCTTAAATGTTTCAAATACATTAGATTTCTGCCTAAGGAAATAAATCCATACCTTCCTAGTTGCATCCTCTATGAATATAACATAATATCGAGAGCCACCGAGAAAAGATACCTGAGCCAGTCTCCATACATCGATATGCACAAGCTCCAACTTTTCATTTTTCTTTTGCTTCCCATCCTTGAGAAAACTGACTCTCTTTTGTTTTCCATACACACAACTTTCACAGAAATCTATATTAATACATTTCAGACCTAGTAAAACTTTCTTAGAATGAAGTACCTTCATACCTTTTTCACTCATATGCCCAAGTCTGTTATGCCACAGTGTTGTCTCAAAACCTACAGCAACTGTTTTAGTCTCTTCCTGCAAACCTGCAGCAACTGTTCCTAAACTTGTTTATTTTTTCTCTACAATAGCTAAAATAGAAGGAATAGTATGACCTGTACAAAGATATAAGGTGCCTACTTTCACACCTTTTGCTACTATTAAGGCACCTTTTGAAACCTTCCAATTTTTATCAGTAAATGTAACAATGCAACCTTCTTCAACTAACTGCCCTGCTGAAATTAAATTCCTACTGAGCCTTGGAACGTGCCTTACCTCTTGTAGTAGCCAATTATTCCCATTCTGTAACTTAATCTTGATTCTTCCCTTTCCAACAATCTGATATGGTTCGTTATCTCCCAAATAAACTAGCCTAAAATCCCCTTGGACATAATCAAGAAAATAACTTCTATGGGGTGTAGCATGAAATGAGGCCACTAAATCTAAAACCCATGAATCATCAGCATTATCTAGGGAAAGAATCAAAGCATCATCTTCAGATTTATTACTTACCACATTTACCTCCTTATTGCCTTCTTGTTTGTCTCCTTCTTTATTTTTTCGAGACCAGCAATCTTTCTTCAGATGACCTGGTTTCCCATAGTACCAGCAATCCTTCTGTCCTCTGGTTTGGGATCTCTTATCCTTTGATTTTTCTCGTGACTTCCCATGACCTCCAGAACCTTTTCCTCTCTCCTTTGATCTGCCCCTGCTTTTTGCATTCAAAACACTACCTGATGTGGATCCACCTGAGCTTTTCCTACAAATTTCCTCACTCAGAATAACACCAACAACATCATCAAATTTTAGGGTATTTGAACCAGAAACAGAGTTACTAACCACCATTACCAAACTATTCAAACTTTCAGGCAATGAACATAATATCAAGAGAGCTCTTACTTCTTCATCAGATTTTACATTTACAGAAGTTAATTGACTGACAATCATATTAAATTCATTTAAATGATCTGTCACAGATCCACCTTCAACCATTTTTAGATTAAACAAATGCTTCATGAGAAATACCTTATTTGAGGCTGAGGGTTTTTCATACAATTTAGCCAAAGCTTTCATCAGACCATCTGTTGTCTTTGCTTCTGTTATATTGAATGCCACTGATGGTGCCAGGTACAACTGAATGGTTCCTAGTGCCTTTCTATCAAGAAGATTCCAATCCTCATCACTCATTGTTGCCAGTTTCTTGGCTACTCCTTCCAATGGCATCCATAAATCTTTTTGATAGAGGTAATCCTCCATCTGCATCTTCCATAACTGATAGTTCTACCCATTGAATTTATCAACCTTCAATTTACCCTCATCTGCCATTGCTCCCACTCAACCGTGAGACCTTCCTGTAGATGATAATTAAACACAACCCACTCTGATACCACTTGTAAGGGTTAACCAGCAGAAGATATCAATTAAATGCAAATAAAGATTAAATAGAGGAATGAAAAATACACAGAAATAATAATAGCGAGAGACAAATTTTAACGTGGTTCACCCAAACTCGGGCTACATCCACCAATAGAGAGTCCAATATTATTATCCAGTAAATCAAACTGATTACAACTAGCAATCCCTGCAACTCAATACCGTTGCAAATGCTACAATACAATATCAACCAAAACCCTAACCCTTAGCCGCTTTTATCAAGCCTTATGTTGGTTATAAAAATAGGGTTTTTTATGTCAGTTACAAAAATAGGGTTTTTTTATGTTGAACCTCGGTGAGGATACATGGCTAGTGTAGAGTACTTTCCTAATCAATCGCCACCTACCAACGTTCTAGTACATGGACCTTACTTCTATCAATGTCCTCACAATACCATCAAACATTTCAATTTTAATGCTCCCAATCCCAACAGTCTAACAAGAAACATTGTTTCCTATAAGAACAACACCACCATCAATAGTTTGGTAAGAAGAAACCAACTTCTATGTGGACAAATGTGATGCGAAGCACCAGAATTTAATAATCATTCCTCATGATATTGTGAAATATTACAAATAGATAGTACTTCATTAACTATACTTGAACTTGTTTCAACATGGTTTGCTTCCTTTTTGGATTCATCATTGTCTTCTTTCCTCTTCCAACAATCTTTCTTGAGATGTCCATTTTTGTTACAATACCAACATTTTCCTTTACCTTTTTTGCCTTTTGACTTGGATCTTGGTGTACCTCTCAAATTTTTCCCCTTTTCTATGGATCAACCTCTAGCCACTATTGCTTCTGGAGTGAAGGTTTATGTATTAGATTTTCTCCGCACCTCCTCAAACAATAAAGATCCCACAACATAATCAAATTCAAGGGTATCAGGTGTGCTAAAGATAATGGAAGTGACTAAGTGATTCCAAGATACAGGCAATGAACACAATAACGTAATTGCTTTATCTTCATCTTCAATTTTTACACCCATACTATTTAATTGGCATATAGGAGTATTGAAAACATTTAAATGATTAGCAATTTTGATACCTTCCTTCATTCGCAAACTATATAGCTTCCTCTTCAAGTAGATTCAATTTGTCAAGGATTTTGTCATGTAAAGGGTCTCCATTCTGCTCCATAAGCTTGTTGTTGTTTCCTCTCCAACAATATTAAAAAGAACATCATCCTCCAAACACAAGTGAATTGTGTTGAGAGCTCTTGGATCTAGATCTTCCCAATCCTCATCAGTCATATTCATAGGTTTCTTTGTCTTTCCTACCAATGTCTTGTACAATCCTTGTCGCATCAATAGATCACATATCTTGAGCTTCCACAACTCAAAGTTATTCTTCCCATTAAATTTATCCACCTCGAACCTTGCATTCGAAACCTTTGCCATTTGATACTACAGAACAAACACCAAATCCTAACACAACCACTCCAAAATAAATTTTTTGATACCACTTTTTGAAATTCCTTTAGATTTTAAGAATAAACTTAAAATGCATAATCATATAATATTGCAGCACAAGTTAGTTGCAAAGAAAATAAAGACAGTAATAGAATAATGAATAAATAGAATAAATGATCACACATCAATAACACAAGGATTTACGTGGTAAAACTCTAATAATATGTCAGAGAAACATCCATGGGGCAAAGTATCAATATTGATATTGTTTAGAAGAAAAAATTACAATCCTCACTGCAATTACAAAATTACTTGCCTTTCGAAAAGCTACAAAGATTAAAATATCTTCCACATAACTTCCTTCATCAAATTTAGAAGAAAGTAGTTTTTTTTTCTATAGGAAGAGCTACATTTAAAACAAAAGAATTTTTTTTTCTTTCAAATATAAACTTCTTTCTTTCTTTGCTTCATCTTGTTGTCACAAATCCAACAATGATGGTACTCAATTGCACAAGAATTTGGCCATGGAGATTATTCTGTGAGAGATCTAGAAACTCTAACTCTATGCAATTTCCAAGCTCAGGAGGAATGGTGCCAGACATATTGTTTACATACAAATAGAGCTCTTTCAAATTGCTTAGGCCATCGATAGCAGGAGAAAATGTTCTAGAGATATGGTGGATGGTGAGTTGGAGCATACGAATAGTGTCCTCTTCATCACACATCACTCCTTCCCAATTGCAGGGGTTCTTGTCCGACGATCTCCAATTACTAAAAACATCAGGTGGCACATTCAAATATTTGAGGAGAGAAAGTAGAATCGAGCCATCATTGTTGAGTGCTCCGATGAGATGAAACTCCACTACAAGTGTAATAATTACCAACCAGGTAATTGTGCATAGTAACCTTCGCATTTTGGTTTGTGTGAAGTGAGACCAAATCTAGACACCCACAAACAAATCTGTGCATCTTACACACACTGTTGTGACCCACTGCTATATATAGAACACTGGGTATTTGTCCTTAATGTGAAAATATTTAAATATAATCCACTTCAACATCAAAGGTTGATTTTGGTTAATAAAATAAATATTTATCACTTTTGGTTGTGAATGAGGTGTAAAATTGATATTGAATGACCATTTAAATGAATAATATTTAAGTAGAGTGATTACATAATTAGTTATAGCTTCATATATTAATAAATATGTGTAACCTACTAACAATCTCTAAATCAAAGCTTGTGAGCTCCAACAACCCTTTTTAAAAGACCTTAAATGTTTAAAAAGAAATTAATGATACAAATTATTAGTATAGATATTTTATTTAAAAAATAACTAATAGTTATTTTATTTTATTCTAAAATTATTTTATTTATTATATGGATGTACAAATTTTAATTTTTAACCAAGAATTATTTATTTATATTGTTTATTTTTTATTTGAAGAGCTATTTTTAATTTTTAATTTTATTTTTGAAAAACCACCATTCGTTATTATTTTAGTAATTCTTTTGTTTTGTTTATAGTTTAGTTGTGTCTATATATATATATATATATATATATATATATATATATATATATATATATATATATATATATATATATATATATATATATATATATATATATATTGACGTCTTTATATTTAAGAAATAAATAATATTTTTCTATTAAATAAAAATTAATTTAATAGACTCTGAGGGAAAAGTTATATTTTTGTCTCGCTTGCATTGAAGGTGATGTAAATACTCTAGAATGTGAGAATATTATTGATGAATATGTTCCACAATGAAAAATAAAGTAAATTCTTTCAATGCCTCTTTAGGAAGATAATGACATAAATGTATAAATGTTAGTGATCCTCTTTATTCATCTAACTATGAATGCGTATCTAATATAATTGTTGTAGGTAAATTAAATGTATTAAGCATCTTAGTGGGACATTAGTGCTAACAAACTAACTATTTATACACCCTAACCTATGCATTTGTTGTAGGAGATATTTTTGTTGTAGATGTAGGGTCTGAAAATGCTAAAAGCATTGAATATTATCTACTAAAATGCATGCAACCAAAATATAAGTTGACATATCTATGATAGATGATGATGGATAGGAGTATCCCATAGGATCAATTGAAAGCACTTATTCTCAACAAATAAAGATAGATTAGCAGGATCAACATTAAAATAGAAATTATCACTAAGAAGAGAAGTGAGGAAATCCAAGTGCTTTTGGAGGAAGAAAAAAAAAAATCAAAATTGGGAAGCCATCCCCTTTGTCAATAACCTTTAGACTAGCCTATCCAATCAAAAATAAAATTTGGCAATCTTGGAGGAGTAAATGACCAAAGGTTAGGGACAACATGAGGAAAGAATTATGGCCTTGGAACAACAGCTCAAAAAACTGAAAGAGAACTTCAACAGGTTTATGAAGGTTAATGTAGCAGAAATAAATTGTGTAAATGATAAGATCCCAAATATGCAAAGGAGAAGAGGGTTGTTGCAAGTACAGGTCTTAGTACTAGAACTAGGAGCATAAAGAAATAACACAAGGATGGAAACAAAAAGGCCTATGAGCTCCAAAGCCTGGAGGAGGAATTGAAAGATCTTGAAGCTATCAACACCCTGAAGGTGCTATAATTTTCTTTGAAAAATCTCGAATCTATCAACACCCTAAAGGACCTGTACTTTTCTCTGTGTTATTTTTTCTATTTTATCCTTTAGGTTGTTGTTTGGGGTTCTATTGTGGGTTAACCATGGTTCTGCTAATGTTGTTGTTGTAAAGGGCTTCCAAGGTCCCTTCAAAACCTATTTTTACCCCTTTTTAAACAAAAATAAATAAAGATAGATAAAAATAGTATTACATTTATTAGATATATTTCTTGATAAAATATTCTACACTATAGCCACTTAGTTCTAGCAATATAATTAATTTGGTAACTTTTCAAAAAAATGAATGCCACCAACAAAAAAGAGGTTGAGTATTGAAGACCATGAAAATATTTACTCCACCTCTTTAGATAAATGTATTTAAGATATCTATTCTAATACATAATACTTTTAAAATGATTATATGATAAAATATGCATAAATTAGTCTTTTCAACTTTTAGAAAAATAAAGTACATAAAAATATAGACATTAAATAAAATAGTAAATAAAATTTTATATTTAAATAGAAATAGAATACTATGTAAAACCAAAATATAGATTTATATGTCTAATAGCTCTAAAGTAAATAAATAAGTCTTATATAAATTAATATTTATGTGTATGTAGTCAATAAAAATAAATATAAAGTGAAATAAAATAACTCTTAAGTAAATAAGAATAGACTTTCAAAATAAATTAAACAATGTAAATAAAATAAAATGATTCATACTCTAAATAAAATAAAATAACTTTTAGATAGATGTATTTAAGATATTTAAATATTAATATTTTTATGTGTAAGTGAGTGTGAAATTTAATGTAAAAGGTAAAAAAAATTGTTAAGATGCTCACACCATTACACTCACTTCTTGTTGTCATTGTAGAATATCTTTTGGTCTAACTAGTATAGATATCTTAAAACCATTTGGAAAGTATTGAAATGTCTCTCAAGCATTCCATTAGGATAGAATATATTTTATTCTCCATTAATTTACGATTCTTGCATTCATCTTCTTCTTCTTGGTTTTGATATTGAATCTTCTTGTAAATCAATATTTTTGTATATTATTTTCAATAAGTAAATCTATTGTATCTATAAGTGCATTCTCTAATGTTTCAAGCACACAATCTATTAATATTGAGTTTACTTCTTTAGAATTAACATCAACATTACTATTTGATTGATAACGATATATTTGAGTTTCTTCATGATTACATTCTTGTTATTCTTGTCTTTTTATCTTTAATGTATTTGTCTTGTATTCTACTTCTTAATACATCATCATATTGAGATGTGCATGCATGAATTCTTCTCATTGTATCTATATGTTCTTAATTTTGTATATTCTTATTCAACGATCTATCTGAAACTACATCTAACAAATATTTCTCTACCATTATCATTTCAATGTTTTCTTCATTCCTCTCTTTCTATATTGTCATTTGTTGTCATTGTTGTTTTTAATAATCCCTTTGATATTCTCTTCATTGCTCCTTATTTTCAAAATTCAACCTTGGTTGATTCATACCTACAAAATAGTTGAAATCAAAGAATTGTGATGCTTGTGTTCTATTAATAGAAACACTTAAATAAATAAATACAGTAATAATCCTCATTAAATAAGAGATAAATAACAACAAAGGCATCAATAAAAAGATAATGAAATTCATGCATTAAATAAATGTAGTTAGAATCCTATATTATTCATAGTATTTTTCATTATAAACTAAATAAATAATAAGACTTTCACCAATGTAAAATCATTTTATATGATTTAATTTTTTTGTCTACATGTACACTTTTCAACACAATATGATGCAAGAATTTTTGAAGACCATAACTTTTGATCTCCGTAGTTGTCTGAGCCTATCTTTTTTAAATTAAAGATCTCATATACCTCCATGTTTTCATAACCATCCCCAGCATTATAATCCATTTGGACATTTTTCAAGGCCTCTTTTGACCATTGAAGGCCCAAAATTGTGTTTTAAATTTTTTTAACTTTTTAGAACTTAATAATAGAGTGATATAATGTGATTGGATTGTAATTAATTCTATATAATTCTTTAGTTGTTTAGTATTTCTAGAATAAATTTTAGATCCATATGTGTTTAAATAAAAAAAAAAAAAACTTAAAATAGTAATTTTCTAAATTTAGAAATTTAGATTGCCTTTAAACCAAAAAAAAATCTTATGTATAATTTTTAGTTGTTGAATGTGTCTCCTTTTAATGACCGGGTGTGACCTTTTGGTGTCCGGAGCTTAGGGTGATTTTGATAGAATGTTTTTTCTTTGCCCATGTGTTTCTAACCATTGACCTATGCCGTGTTGGTTTCTAGATAGGTTGCTAGTGGTCTGACCAGTGGCGCTTTGGGATTGGTTCTATGTGCATCGGCCAACGTCTAGCGGAAGACAAATATGACTGTTGGGCATCGGCTTCAAGGGTTTCTGAGCTATTTTTTTCCTCTCCACTCTCATTGTTGATGATATGACTTCTTATTTATTGTGACTTGATGCATTTTGAGAACATTTTTGCCCTTTCGTCATCCTACTTAGGGCGGCAAAGGACGAGCTTTTATTAAGACAGGACAATGTGTCTGGTAACTGGACCCACGTAAGGATGGCATTTATGTCCATCAAAGATCATAATCTATTTGATATGACCTATCACCTCTAGGTTACATCTGTAAGTGTTTGGAGAGTGAGATGGAATGTGGAACATTTATGGTAAGCGCCACCTGACAAGACATAAGTACAGAGGTTTTGGAGGTTTGATGTTTTGGCGCTCCACTTTTGTTTTAGCCTTTGTAAGCCTGGCACAATTGGGACTTGTTGTAATCCTCCATGCCTTGCATGAGAACTTATGGCTCCTTAGTCTTACTTACAGTTTGTCTTAATGGCACTCTTAACTCCCTCTCCTTCATTAGGGTTAAATGTTATATATTCTGTTTGTAGGGATTTTTTTATCAGTGTTTTACCTACGTTTGTGAAGGAAGTGCTATCGTACTAGTCTGATGGCTCTTTGGACCCCGAACTTCTGCATCTTCTTGCCCCAGGTTAAGGGGGAGCCTTCCTACCAAGGAGCTATCAACACCATTCACTTGGGACAAGTGTTTTAGGTGGACTGTGATGCTGTTGAATTCACTATCAAGTGTGTGCTGGGTACTTCTTGTTTTAACATGGTAATAGGTGTGTTAAAGGCTTGGAATTGGTGGCTTCTTTTGTTTCGAACATATTTGATCTCACGTAAGAGGACTATTCCTATGTTATTGGCTTGACATTTGTCAAGGACTCTTTCATCAATGCGGCTAAATGGCGTCGGGTGGTGGTTGTTTATGACTTTAAGGATGCTGATGCTCTTATAGGGGGATTTTTGACAGAGAATATATGCGTATGTTAAACCATGTCGCCTGTGTGTTTGAAGGGATCCAAAGAGACCTCTACTTGGATTGCTTCAACAAATTTAATAGGCATGTGAATGCTCACAGGTTTCAATTAGCCGACAGAGTGGCGAAAAGAGCCAAGGAGGTATTCAATGCCATCCATTTCCTCCACTCCCATGCTCCCGACAAAGCCCTAGGCCCGCCTCGGGCCCCAAAAACTCCTTTCCATGCTTTTCCCTTTCCACTACTATCACCAGAGGAGGAGCATGACTCTAATTCAGACTACTAGATGTTATTGCCTGGTTCCTTTTTGTACAAACTTTTATATTTTTGAATTAATATACGTATGGGTGGTTTATCCACTTTTTTCAAAAAAAAAAAAATTGAACAAAGCACACATACTATATTCATCAAAAAGATAATTACACTTAATTCATTGAAGAAGGAAAATAGTAGCAATAAATAGAGAAAAGATAAAAATGCGTCAATACAGAGAAAACCTGATAGAGATGGGTAGCACAAAATAACAAAAATGAAAGTCAAGCTCACCACTGAACTAATTGGGACTGGAATCTATTTTTTTAAGTGGAGGTGGAATGATAGTCAGGGGGTAGAAAGGTAGTAGCACCATAGGAGCATGTGAAGCCATATTTGTTGTATGGAGCCTCAAGAATCTTATAGCACCAAACGCTTCTAAAGCCTTGGCATCTAATCTAATGGGGAGTTGAAACTAGTGTGTGTCTAGGGCACAAAGTAGTGAGTTGATCCGGCTAGACCAGAAACCAAGTTTGAAAACATGGTGAACACATGCCATAGCCGGGGAATGGTGCAGTCACGGTAGGAGGGTTCACAAAATGAATTGTCCAGGCCGTGCATCAAGAGTAAACACAACAGAAACAACTTAAAAAAATGAAGTAAATGCAGATTCAGTCATTTAGTATATCACAGAAATCAAATACAGATTGGACGGCAACATGCGGGCTTACAATTCAAGTCACAGGCCTGCTTACATAGAATCACAAGATATAGCTTTTAGGCCTCTTTTAAGAAATCTAAACTAGCAGATACTTCTATATGAATCACTATTTTCCTAGGGATATAATACACCAATATATATCATAACCAGTACCAAAAGATTCCTCCGCGTCGGCCAAGGAAGATCACAAACTCCAATGAAGAGTTGTAACGTTTGTACACGGATAGGTTAGATCTAAAAGAATAGAATGCCTCCGCAAATGAAAGGAATGATGTGCAAATCTCAGGGAAGGTTGGCCACGAACCAAATATCATTGAATGATGTGTCATTAGGCTCCAAAGATCAGGAAATTCTCTGTAAGTCTTCTCCTTTAGCTGATTGTCTGAGACTGTTAGGATGCTCTGTTTTGAGAAAATAGTCAATCTTTTGATAGTGATATCTTTCTGGTACCTTAATCAAATGCTCTGAACTTTGGATATGATATAGATGAATGAATCTAGATGCTGAGTCTAGCTCTGCAAGGTTTGAAATGTAACTGCGATAGAATGCAAACCAAAATATAGAAATTGCTTCTAACTGAACTGCTTGAACTAAACTAGAAAATGAAAAGAAACCAACTATGTAGGAGTCCAGAACAACACTGAGAGGGGGGGTGAATCAGTGTTGTGTAGATTTTTGCAACTTATTTTAACTTTTAATTTACAAGACTCTGAAAGAGCAAGTCATCAATAAGCTATTACACATATATGTACAAGTTTGATAATGAACATTATGAGCAAGATCACATAGAGATAAATCTTAACATAGAAGCAAATACACAAATAGAAGCATATCATTAACACAAGAATTACTGGAGTGGAAAACCCTCTTGGGGTAGAAAAACCACTCAAAACTGCCTCACTGGCTTAACTGAAAAGCATGCCTCACTAGCAATACAAAAAGTATCTAGAAGCACCAACTCCTTATGGAGCACCAACTTCAATACCGAATAGAAGCACCCACTTCCTACACAGATATACCTCACTGGCAAACAAAAAAAGTCTCACTAACCTACAAGCCTCACTGGCTAATACAAGGCCTCACTGACAAACCAAATCACCAATAGAAATAATAAACAAGATCAGAGGGATACTTTGTTTCCATTCAATTCTCAATTCATTCACACCTACATAGCAATTCATCTGATTATCTCTGCATCACATACCCAGTATCATATTATCATCTTTCTTTTCTCTTCAAGAGGATATCATAGAAAATGTCTTCATTTCTGTATAAAATTCCACATACACACACAGTCAATGTACTTGTGAAGGCAATAAATAAAAAATCCCTCTCAACCTTCTACAAAATCAATTTCATCTTTTTATAACCTTTCATATTCTCTAACATTTCAATCAGTGTCTTGAAGGAAAAAATAAAATCTCTTTCAAACTGAATATTTAGTCTTTTCATTTTCATCTTCCATCTAAAAATTAGATCTCCTTCTCTGCAAAAATCTCTCTGCTTATGATCTTTCACCTACAAAGAAAACAAAAAATTCTCCAAAAATCTTTTAATCTTCTCACAATTTCTTTCCACAAAAAAAATCTTTTTGTGCCAAAATATTTGCCTTATAAAATCTCCTCAAATTCTTCTCTGCATATTCCTACAATCAAACTCTTTATCTTCTCAAGAAAATCAATCTTCAATAAATTATGTCCATAAAAATTGTCTTCAAAAATTTGTATCCAATCTGCCTTCTAAAGGAAAAATCACCTTATTTGTTTCCAAATAGAAATAAATCTTCCATCTCAAAATAACTCCTCAAAAATCTTAAAAAATCACTTTACATGATGTTATCTCATGGAGTCAACAATTTAGGAGATAAAATAATAAAGTTTCTAATTTAAAAGAAAAACTTATCATCTCCAAAAATATTAGGTGACCTTTTAATATAAAACTCATTTTTTAATGTTATAAACATATGACATAAAAGGGCAATCAAAAACAAAAAATCATTTAAAAAACTTTTTTTAAAATGGCTCCATATCATATGCAAACTTTGACGGGCTCTTCATAATTCATAAAGCATTCTCAACGCTTTTTAAACTTCAAAAAAAATGATGCCATTTAAATCATAAATCCTTCATAGAAATCGAGCTCCAAATATATTCATGCCCTTGTTAAAAACTTTGACTAGTCTTAAAAAACTATGACCGATGCAAGAAAAAAAAGCATAAAGCACCTTTATGGAAATCGGGCTCCTCCTTATTACATGGTCTCCCTTAGATCTCTTCAAATTAAAAGACTTTTAATCGGGCTCTTCTTTAAGAGGCATTTCAACATTTTTCATTTGAACTTCTTTTTACCGCTCAAACTCCTTATGAGATGACCAGTGAAGCATGTTATCATGGTCAAGGGGGTCGGTTGCCCACGTAACTTTAATCCTTCTGTAGGTCATCATTAGTGATTTGACCTACAACTATAGGTCAACACTAATTTATAACAAAAGTGCAATATTGAGAGAGCAATGTTAGACTATAAAATATTTTAAACCTTATTCAAAAACATTTGACCACGATAATATATGTGATTTATCAAAAGCACTTCTTGATCACACACTCACATATGATCATGATCCCCTGACCATACAGACATCTTGAAGCATCCTTAGCATGATATGAAAGGTCATCAAGTGAAACACCATCAACCAAACATCTTCATGTGAAATCTTTGATAGGCCTATTCCTTTGAATCATGATCATGATATGAATGAGAACCATCATCCGAATACATCATTAAACATTCTGAACCACCAAGACTGCCATCAAAATAAAGTAATCAACATGTTACAATCTTGAAGCATATTAACAACAATATATCAATAACAACCTTGCCTTGAGGCACTCCTAACAACGTAGATGAGCACATTATGGAAAGACCATATTTGCCTTATGCATTAACATACTTAAACCATGACCAACTGAAAAAGAAAACAACTCCTTTCTCATCTGCAACCAAGTGAACATCACCATGCCATCATGTGAACTCCTCTTAATCAACTGAGATCTTCTTTGAGGTCTTCTTGAACAACATCCTGATACTGATCTAAACAAGAAGACACTCTTGCCATCAAACTCAAACTACATTACACCAAACCAACTTCGCATCTTTGTGAACTGACCAAGCAATGAACAACTATCTCCTCCTGATGTCCTGCAACAATTATGGCAACTTTACATCATCGACTGAACATACTTTTGACATCAATGACAACCTGTCACCATCAATCTCCCCCTTTGTCAGTGATGGCAAAACCACTTGAAGCAATTTTTTGTTCGCCCCCTTTTTGACATCTGATGACAAAAACTATTATCTCCCCCTGAGAAAATAACTCCACTGAAAGATGTTAATGTTTGATCATAACATTTACAAACACATTGCATTATGAGGGCTTTGAAGACATAAACTCCTGTTATCTTGTTATTTCTGATGACAATACCACTTCTTATTACAATTCCACTATGAAGATGAAAACTGACACACTCCTGATGACATCACATGTGATTGAAAGACAAACTTTCAAAACAAACAATTCTTCTTCGGTCAACAACACTTTTTGACCCACATGACAAAATCTCCAATGAATCTATTTGCTTCCCCTGTGATAAAGTTCACAAACAAATCATTTCTCATAAATACCACTGGTAAACACTAACAAGAATAATCAACATAACTCAACTCAACTCAGCACTGATCCACTTCCTGAATTAGTCCTGAAGCAACATATCAACCTGAAGTATACCATCCAATTAATGACATCCAACCTTCCATGCTAAGAAAAATCATGGCACCATCAAACACCTTTTGACATCACAATCAACTTTTCTTGTATCAATGTAAAGACAACAAGCTTTCAGCAAGATTATTACACTTTGAAATAGATATTATGACATCCTTGTAATGAACCATTCTCATTATGAAGAGCATCACAATACAACAACTTCAAGCTAAACAAATCTCTGAAAATCATTTCAACATAATATCACTTTTTGACATAAAACCAATATGAGGATGAAGAAGACATATTTCTGCAACCAAATACCAACTTCTTGAACACTTTGCAAAGAAATCATAAACACACCAATGTTCGCTTCTAAGTGAACTTTCATTCTACAACCAATCTTTTCTTGCACATCCTTTTTGACATGAAAAGAATGAAGACCATCCTACTGTTCTTGCACATCTGTTTACAACACATTGTCAAATCTTATATATACAAAACCACATCTGAAACATACTGCAATCAACAAGAACTCCTACCTCTTGACTTTATTATTCAAATCAGTCCATCAAGACTAAACATCAAGTTTTTCTTGCAACAACACTTTACAAAAACAAATGCAGAGACAATTGTTAAGAAATAAATTCTTTCTATTTCAACCTCCTCAGCCATCATATGCAAACATCTGATGAGAGTTCCTTGAGAACACCTTAACTGAAGCAACATGACAACTCAACCATGTAAGTATGATATGAATAATATACAAATAGGATCAAGTCACAACATCACTAAACTCTTTGTCCAGAGAGCTTTTGAACACTTTATATGATCCACTAAACATGTCACTGATCATGAACACCTATATTTCTAACATACACTCAAAAACATCAGAAACTTCATTTCAAACATTATCAGACAAGCATGACAATCAAAACAAGATCATCATATAGATAAACATCAAATGATCTCCTCCTGTAACTTCTTGGGGATAAAAGATAGAACAAGAACAACTCCCCCTTACTTCATGCTTTCAGTTATTCAACTAATGATGTAACTTGTGAAAGATGCACAAGATTAGGATCCTTCTTGTCCTGACTTTGTTTTTGCTTCCACACTTTCATAGGTGCTTTCTTCCTCCAAACCTTTTCTTCCTCTTTCCATTTCCAACCTATCAAATTAGATGATGTTTTTCTGCAACTATGAGCTTTATGACCAAAAGAATTGCAATTATAACAAACTATGTTATAATCATAACCAAATGGCTGATAATACCTTTGAGCACTCATGTTAAAATTCCATGCAGAATCATATCTTTTACAATTTCTTTGTATATGTCCAACATTATTGCACTTGTAACAAATAATGTCAGTATTCCTTTTGCAAACAATTGCTTTGTGTCCAAATTGATTACAAGCATAACAATGACCATTAAAAGAATAATTATACCTGTACATGTGTGCTTGTCTAACAGGAGCATTTCTTCTATACTTTCTTCTTCTTTGATTATGCATTTTGTTTTCAGTGGCAGCATTCAAATCAATCTTCTTTCTGGGAGTCTCTCTAACTTTTGAACATTCTCCTTCTTCAAATCCTAATCCAGTAGTGTCATTATGTTGCTTCTGTTTGCCCAACAACACATGTAACTTGCTTGTGCTTTCTTCAAACTCCTTATACTTCTTAGATAAAGCCTTAAGACCATCGTAATCTTTTCTAAGTTTGATAATTTTACCTTCTAGTTTTAGATTTTCAATCCTTCTAACTTCAAGGTCAAATATTGAGACATCAGCTATCCTCTTAGCTTCTTCAAATTTTGTCTTCAATCTAGCAATTAGTTTGTCAGAATCATCAATATATGTCTTTAAACTAATAATCTGACATCCGGCCTCTTCAAAATTTGTAGATACAATTTCAAGTTTTGAAAGTGCATTGACTTTAGATTCTCTTTCTTGTTGCAGCTGCAAATTTAGTTTCTGATTCTCTCTTATACTTCTTGAGCTCACTCAGAGCATAAATAAGCTCTCCTTCCATATCAATCTCACAATCTTCTTCATCATATCCCTGATCATCATTACTTGTGATGCTAGCTTCTTCTAAATCTGATTGGGTTTCAACTACTTCATGTAATTGCCTTCTTTCATGGTCATTTTCATTAGACACCAAATTGTCCTCTTCTTTATCATTACCTTGATAAATCCTTATCAATTCTTTCCAGATATCCTCAGTTGTTTCACACTGCACAACTTTACAAGAAATATCATTAGATAAACTAGATAAAATAACCTTCTTGGCTATATGATTGCATTTAAGAGCCTCTTTGTTATTTGCAGAATTACCATTCTCAACTGACATTAAAACATCATATCCTAAGGAGGATAAATACACTTGCATTCTCATACACCAAACTAAAAAATTTGAGCCATCAAACTGAGGAACTCTTGAAACTTTTTCTTCTAAAACAATATTTGATTCAACTGACTTTATATCAACATTTGGTATGGATGATGTCTTTTGTGTCTTCTGACCAGAATGAAGCTTGACATTTCTCATGTTCTTATTTCTTCTGGACTTACCCATTGAACTTCACTACCAGGACTTACCCGAGCCTATTAGACTTCAAAAAGGGCACTTGGCTCTGATACCAATTGTAGGAGTCTAGGACAACACTGAGAGGGGGGGTGAATCAATGTTGTGTAGATTTTTGCAACTTATTTTAACTTTAAATTTACAAGACTCTGAAAGAGCAAGTCATCAATAATCTATTACACATATATGTACAAGTTTGATAATGAACATTATGAGTAGGATCACATAGAGATAAATCTTAACATAGAAGAAAATACACAGATAGAAGCATATCATTAACACAAGAATTACTAGAGTGGAAAACCCTCTCGAGGTAGAAAAACCACTCAAAATTGCCTCACTGGCTTAACTGAAAAGCATGCCTCACTAGCAATACAAAAAGTATCTAGAAGCACCAACTCCTTATGGAGCACCAACTTCAATACCGAATAGAAGCACCCACTTCCTACACAGATATACCTCACTGGCAAACAAAAAAAGTCTCACTGACCTACAAGCCTCACTGGCTAATACAAGGCCTCACTGACAAACCAAATCACCAATAGAAATAATAAACAAGATCAGAGGGATACTCTGTTTCCATTCAATTCTCAATTTATTCACACCTGCATAGCAATTCATCTAATTATCTTTGCATCACATACCCAGTATCATATTATCATCTTTCTTTTCTCTTCAAGAGGATATCATTGAAAATGTCTTCATTTCTGTATAAAATTCCACATACACACACAATCAATGTACTTGTGAAGCCAATAAATAAAAAATCCCTCTCAACCTTCTGCAAAATTAATTTCATCTTTTTATGACCTTTCATATTTTCTAACATTTCAATCAGTGTCCTGAAGGAGAAAATAAAATCTCTTTCAAACTGAATATTTAGTCTTTTCATCTTCCATCTAAAAATTAAATCTCCTTCTTTACAAAAATCTCTCTGCTTATGATCTTTCACCTACAAAGAAAACAAAACATTTCTCCAAAAATCTTTTAATCTTCTCACAATTTCTTTCCACAAAAAAAAAAAATTTGTGCCAAAATATTTGCCTTATAAAATCTCCTCAAATTCTTCTCTGCATATTCCTGCAATCAAACTCTTTATCTTCTCAAGAAAATCAATCTTCAATAAATTATGTCCATAAAAATTGTCTTCAAAAATTTGTATCCAATCTGCCTTCTAAAGGAAAAATCACCTTATTTGTTTCCAAATAGAAATAAATCTTCCATCTCAAAATAACTCCTCAAAAATCTTAAAAAATCACTTTACATGATGTTATCTCATGGAGTCAACAATTTAGGAGATAAAATAATAAAGTTTCTAATTTAAAAGAAAAACTTATCATCTCCAAAAATATTAGGTGACCTTTTAATATAAAACTCAATTTTTAATGTTATAAACATATGACATAAAAGGGCAATCAAAAACAAAAAATCATTTAAAAAACTTTGTTTTAAAACGGCTCCATATCATATGAAAACTTTGACGGGCTCTTCATAATTCATAAAGCATTCTCAATGCTTTTTAAACTTCAAAAAAAATGATGCCATTTAAATCATAAATCCTTCATAGAAATCAGACTCCAAATATATTCATGCCCTTGTTAAAAACTTTGACTAGTCTTAAAAACTATGACTGATGCAAGAAAAAAAAGCATAAGGCACCTTTATGGAAATCGGGCTCCTCCTTATTACATGGTCTCCCTTAGATCTCTTCAAATTAAAAGAATTTTAATCAGGCTCTTCTTTAAGAGGCATTTCAAAAAAATTTATTTGAACTTCTTTTTACCACTCAAACTCCTTATGAGATGACCGGTGAAGCATGTTATCATGGTCAAGGGGGCTGGTTTCCCAAGTAACTATAATCCTTCTGCAGGTCATCATTAGTGATTTGACCTACAACTATAGGTCAACACTAATTTATAACAAAAGTACAATAGTGAGAGAGCAATGTTAGACTATAAAAGATTTTAAACCTTATTCAAAAACCTTTGACCACAATAATATATGTGATTTATCAAAAGCACTTCTTGATCACACAATCACATATGATCATGATCTCCTGGACATACACACATCTTGAAGCATCCTTAGCATGATATGAAAGGTCATCAACTGAAACACCATCAACTGAACATCTTCATGTGAAATCTTTGATAGGCCTATTCCTTTGAATCATGATCATGATATGAATGAGAACCATCATCTGAATACATCATTGAACATTTTGAACCACCAAGACTGCCATCAAAATAAAGTAATCAACATGTTACAATCTTGAAGCATATTAACAACAATATATCAATAACAACCTTGCCTTGAGGCACTCCTAACAATGTAGATGAGCACATTCTGGAAAGACCATATTTGCCTTATGCATTAACATACTTAAACCATGACCAACTGAAAAAGAAAACAACTCCTTTCTCATCTGCAACCAAGTGAACATCACCATGCCATCATGTGAACTCCTCTTAATCAACTGAGATCTTCTTTGAGGTCTTCTTGAACAACATCCTGATACTGATCTAAACAAGAAGACACTCTTTCCATCAAACTCAAACTACATTACACCAAACCAACTTCGCATCTCTGTGAACTGACCAAGCAATGAACAACTATCTCCTCTTGATGTCCTACAACAACTATGGCAACATTACATCATCGACTGAACATACTTTTGACATCAATGATAACCTGTCACCATCAAACTGAACTAAAATGCAAATGTTTTTGGTTGATAAAAGATTGCTCTTGAACCAAGGATGCTCCTACATTAGACATCTGGGGTTACTAAAAAAGTGAGTCCCTCACTTTGCTGGGGCTAGAGGAAACCAAGACAATCCACCTCAACCTAAGAAATCCATGATGAATCTTCTTCTAGTCTACCTTTCCACTTCACAAGGTATTCTTTGTATTGTCTTCCTCTAGTGCTACATTCTCGAATGTCCAATATGTCTTCAATCTTCTCCGGTGCTTGTTGTGGTAATTGCTTCTTCAGGTCTTCCTCCATGTTGTCACTAAACTCTGCTTCATGATACTAATATAGGTCTGTAATGTTGAAAATAGGTGAAATTCCCAATATTTCCAGTAGCTCCACTTCATATGCATTTCCTGAATCAAATTTCTTGAGTATCCTACAAGGTCCAAACTTCTTCATCTTCAACTT
Source organism: Cunninghamia lanceolata (assembly GCA_027924645.1). NCBI lineage: Eukaryota > Viridiplantae > Streptophyta > Pinopsida > Cupressales > Cupressaceae > Cunninghamia > Cunninghamia lanceolata. The sequence goes on from BSBN01001005.1 coordinate 4,862,906, forward strand.
GTTATATGTCCCAATTAGAAATCTTTCTTGTCTCAGGTACACCATCACTTCATCCCCAACTGCAAATTCATTATGTATTCTCTTCTCATCTGCTTGCTCTTTGTATTTGCTATTCATGTTCTCCAAATGCTTCTTAACTTGATCATGCACTATCTTCATATGTTCTACAAATTCTTCTACTTCTGCACTTCTCTTTTCCTCTATACTGATATCTCTCAATTCATCTACTCCTTTAGGATTCATTTCGGTAACAATCTCAAAAGGTGTTCTTCTAGTACTTCAGTTCACTGAATTATTGTATGCAAACTCTTCTTGTGAAAGAATCAAGTGCCAACTTCTTGTCTTCTCTCCAACCAAACATCTTAACAAGTTTCCCAAACTCCTATTCACTACCTTTGTCTGTCCATCAGTCTGTGGATGAAAAGTTGAACTGAACTTTCATAGTGTCCTCCAAAAGTATCCAACAAACTTTGTATGTCTGTCTGAAACTATGCTCTTAGGTAATCCATGCAATCTCACAATCTCCTTGAAAAATAGATCAGCTACATGCACTGCATCAGTTGTCTTCTTGCAAGGTATGAAATGAACCATCTTTGAAAATATGTCCACTACTACAAATATTGAATCATGTCCTCTCTGTGTCTTCAGCAATCCCATTACAAAATCCATGCTTATGTCTTCCCAAGGTCTCTTCGATATTGTTAAAGGCTTGTACATTCTAGTGTTCTGACTATTCCCTTTTGCTACTTGACAAACTCTACAACTCTACACAAATCTCCTAACATCCTTATGTATCTGGGGCCAAAAGTAGTTTTCACTTACCAGGCCACTATCTTATCAATGCCAAAATGTCCTGCTAATCTGCCACTGTGTTTCTCCTTGATCAAATTATCCCTCATTGAACTTCTAGGTATGCATAACTGACTTCCTTTGAACAACGTATCCTCCTAAATAAAATAATCCAACCACTTACTCTGATCTATTACAACAGGTTCCTTACATGCTTTCCAAGGTTCTACAAAATCAGTGCCTCCCTCATACATGTTCTTCAACTCATCAAATCCCATTACTTTATCTCTCATCTCTATCAGCAAGTTCATTCTCCTACTCAATACATCAACTTTGTTTGATTTACCACTCCTATGTTTCAACACAAAAGTGTAACTTTGCATGAACTCTACCCATCTCATATGTCTCTTATTTAACTAACCTTGACTATTCAAATGCTGCAAAGCTTGATGATCTGTATACAACACAAACCCCTTAGGCAACAAGTAAGGTCTCCACTTCTTCAAGGCTTGAATTATGGCATAGAATTCTTGATCATAAACTAAATATCTTCTACTTGCATCGTTCAACTTCTCACTGAAATATGCTACAGGTTTACCTTCTTGACTTAACACTACTCCAATTGCATTTCCACTTGCATCACAATCAACTTGAAATACCTTATTGAAATCTGGTAATGCCAAACAGGTTGCTCTATCACTTTCTACTTTAATAATTCAAAACTTTTATCTGCTCCAGTTATCCACTTGAAATCCTTTTTGTCACCTATCATTGTCTTGTCATAGGGTTACAAACTGAACTACAATTTCTGATGAACTTCTAGTAGAAACTAGCTAGTTCATGAAATGATCTCACTTCTCCAATGCTCTCCGGTGTAGACCATTCAACAATTGCTTTAACTTTCTCAGGATCCATGTTCAATCCTTCCACAGAAATCACAAATCCCAAGTATACCAGTTCTTCCTTCATGAAACTACACTTCTTGATGTTTATCAGTAATTTCTCTTCTCTCAACCTCTACAAAACTTGTCTAATATGCCACAAATGTTCTTCTTTTGTCTTACTAAAAATTAGAATATCATCCAAATACATAATAACAAACTTACCCAAGAATTTCTTCAAAACTTCATTCATCAACCTCATGAAAGTACTTGATGCATTTGTCAATCCAAAAGGCATTACTAACCACTCATACAGTCCTTAATTTGTCTTAAAAGTAGTCTTCCATTCATCCCCTTCTCTGATTCTAATCTAATACTATCCAATTTTCAAATCTATATTTGTGAAATATCTTGCTCCACTCAAACAATCCATGATATCATCTATCCTAGGTAAAGGAAATCTATATTTAACTATGACCTTGTTTAGTTCTCTAGAATCAGTACACATTCTCCATTCTCCATCCTTCTTCGGTGCTAGCACTGCAGGTACTACACAAAGACTCAAACTTTCTTTGATCAAACCTTTCCTCAACAATTCTTGTATCTGTCTATTCAGTTCTTCATTCTCTGTCAGTGTCATTCTATGTTGCTTAGTTAGGCAAACTAGCTCCAGTTATAAGATCCATCTGATGACTAATACTCCTTATAGGTGGCAATCCTTTTGACACATTATCTAATATGATATCTTCATACTCTGTCAGCAACTCTTTTATCTCCTCCAGTTGTTCTTCTTTGGTTTCTTTCTTCAATGCTTCAGACTTCTTAGGAATCAAGGCATAACACATATTCTCATGTCTCAAACCATCCAGAAATTTCCTTCCATCTACCAAACAGATTCTAGAATTTCCACATATCCCACTCTTAGGATCATCTTCCAAAGGAATCAAAGTAATTCTATTTCCATTTGTTGTTATAGTGTATGTATTCTTTCTCCCATCATGTATAGCTTTTCTATCATACTGCCAAGGTCTACCCAACAAGATATGACAAACATCGATAGGCATAATATCACACAAGACTTCATTATGATAAGATCTAATATGAAATTTTACCAAACATTCTTCACTCACCAGTACCTTATGATCATCCTAAATCTATGCTATCTAATAGGGCTTAGGGTGTTTCAATCTTTCCAACTTCAGCTTAGTCACCATCTCTTCATAAACTAGGTTATCAGAACTACCACTATCAATCACAACTTTACAACACTTACCTCCTAATTTGCATCTGGTTCTGAATAGACTCTTCCTCTATGGTGCTTCCTCATTTGTTTCTATTTGAAATAGTGCTCTCCTCATCACAAATGATTCTCCTTTCTCATATTTACCAACAAAACTCGGTGATCCAATAGTTTCTTCTTCTACATAAGCTGCTCTTCCACCATTCTCTGTTTTCTTGCTCGTACTACCCTAATTACACTCAAATTCTCTATGTCCTTCACCTCCACACTTGAAACAAGTACCTCTTAATATTCTCTTATTTAATCCTCTTCCTTCTCTTTTGTATCCTTCATTCTGGTATGCACTAGGGTTTCCTCTCTGGTAAAAATTTATGTCATCTCTCTGGTAAGCATTGTTATCTCTGTCTTCCTTCTTAAATGGGTTGTCAAGCTTTCTTTGCTCCGCAAATGATCTTTCACATCCATAAAATATTCTTCCTCACTAAAATTTACCTCCTCTTCCTCTATATCTCTGATCATGCTTCTTATTCATCTTCTCTTCAACTTTTAGGGCAAATTGATATGCTTCCTCCAAAGATGTCATCCTTACCAAGCTTAGTTCTTCTTGAATGTTCAATCTCAGTCCATTGATGTATCTAGCCACTTTCTCCTTACTTTCTTCACTATGTCATGTCCTTATGATCATCTTATGAAATTCTTCAGTATATTCCTTCATAGATTTCTCCTTTTGTTTCAGGTTTTGCAATCTCTTCAACAGTTCCAACTCATAGTCAACAGGTATGAATTGATTCTTTAATTTTGTCACCATCCTATCCCACTTTGTAATATTTTCTTTCCCTCTTCTATCTCTTTCCAGTTGTACTTCTTTCCACCATATAGAAGCATGTCTTTTCAACTTTGTTTTCACAAATTTCACTTTATCTGAATCTTAAATCTCTTCATATTCAAAGTATACTTCCATGTCATTTATCCAATCAATTAATTCTTCAAGGTTCAAATTGCCAATGTAATTCGGTACATCAACTCTAGGTCTTTTCCCAATCTTTGAAATAGCTCGCAACATATTCACTTGATCTGATTCTTCTTCATCATCACCTCCTAGGGTTTTGCCAATTTGTTCAGCGGATTGAAATTCTTCTTCATCATCACTTTCCACATTAGGTGTCAGTGTCAATCCTCTCCGCCTATCTTACTCGATGGCATCCAGTCAAATTCTCATTGTTCTCATCATTTCATCCATTCTACTAGCCATTGTTCCAACAACTGCAACTCTCCTCGGCGGCATTCTTCCTAGGATCAAGTGTAAATTGCCTCAAGTTCAGTGATCAGGCTACAAGGTGACAACTGCCTCATAATCAACGATTGATTGTGACACAAGTAACCTTCCTCAATTCGGCAATCTATCCATATCAAGATATTATGGAATTCCTTTGCTAACTTTGCTCAATTCACTCCCAAAGATTTGAACTTTCGCTCTAATACCACTTGGTGCAGTCACGGTAGGAGGGTTCACGGAATGAATTGTCCAGGCTGTGAAGCAAGAGTAAACACAACATAAACAACTTAAAGAAATGAAGTAAATCCAAATTCAGTCATTCAGTATATCATAGAAATCAAATATAGATCAGTCGGCAACATACGGGCTTACAATTCGGTTCACAGGCTTGCTTACAAAGAATCACAAGATATAGCTTTTAGGCCTCTTTACAAAAATCTAAACTATATGAATCACTATTTTCTTAAGGATCTAATACACCAATATATATTGTAACCAGTACCAAAAGATTCCTCCGCGTCAGCCAAGGAAGATCACAAACTCCAATGAAGAGTTGTAATGTGTCTACACAGATAGGTCAGACCTAAAAGAATAGAACACCTCCATAAATGAAAGGAATGATGTGCGGACCTTGGGAAAGGTCAGCCATGAACCAAAGATCATTGAATGATGTGTCATTAGGCTCCAAAGATCAGGAAATGCTCTTCAAGTCTTCTCCTTTAGCTGATTATCTGAGACTGTCAGGATGCTCTGTTCTAAGAAAATAGTCAATCTTTTGATAGTGATATCTTTTCAATACCTTAATCAAATACTCTAAACTCTGGATATAATGTAGATGAATGAATCTAGATGCTAAGTCCAGCTCTACAAAGTTTAAAACGTAACTATGGTAGTATGTAGACCAAAATACAGAAATTGCTTCTAACTAAACTGCCTGAACTGAACTGGAAAATGAAAAGAAACCAACTGAACTAAAATGTAAATGTTTTTAGTTGATGCAAGATTGTTGTTGAACCAGGGATGCTCCTACATTAGGGAAGCACGAAGGAGATTGATGGGGTAGATGCCACCTAGAGGAGAATCACTAGTGAGAACATCGTAACCATCCAGAGTGTGCTTCCATTGGTTGGTAACAAGAAAGTACTAATGAATAAAATTAAAACCAATAGAGGCAACAAAATCTGCCTCCTATGTAAGGTCCATGATGTTGGATAGGAAGATGCTGGCAACATCTAAAATTCTAAGAAATCTAGCGGAGGCTTTGAGTCACGGGTCACCAATAATGATTCGAAATGTTAACTCCATGTGAACACAATCTATATCAAATACTTGGTAGAGATTTATAGAATCATAAGCATCTTTCTCCATTGGATCCCAATCGAACAATAGAAGAGATAAGGAAGAGGGGCCAATTGCCGCCCACGCCCCAATAACCACTATGTTTTTGTGCACTTGGCCCCCCAATTAAAATTTTAAAAAGAACCAATATATGTAAAACACCAACATAATAAATTAACACAAATGCACCAATACATGTTCACAACTCTAATAAATTAACCAATGAAATTAAGACAAGTGCACAAATGTGATGGTGAGTAGTTATTGTAAGCACAAAAATCACGCACAACTTCCACGAGGACCCCTATGATGATTCAAATCCTTCTCACGTACATGTAAGCATGAAATAATGTCCTTTAAGTAGAGAAACTCTTGATGACGTGTCCTCCTTTCTTGTCATGTGTTGTTTCTTCCTTGTCGATTTCCCTCTATCCCCATTTGCGACGCTTTTCAACACTTTTTGTGACACTTGTCAACTTGCATTTTCTAAGATTTTGACCTTGCTCCTAAGCCTTGTGAGTGTCTTGTAGGTGAGTTTTCACCTCTCCCCTATGTTTTCCATCTAGTGCACCTCCTAGAAGCCTTCTAGAGGTCTCCTTGTCCATCTCCCGCTTTCAGTTTTCAATTCTACTCAACCAATCCAAATCTCCCCCAATTATTTCTAGATCTTCCCTAGGAGATCCTACAGATGCAAGTGGAGATTTGGATTCTTCCACATGACTAACCTATTTCTTGAAGCAGAACCCCTCCTTTTCTTCTCTTCTTGCATCTCCCAACCTATTTTTCTACTTTTGACCCTGTCCATCCTGGATCTCCCTCGGGTAACCCATGGTCGCCCAAGGGTGACCTTACTGGTAAAAGGGTCGACCCTGTCATTTTTGCAGCCGTGGAAAAACTCAAGTTTCTCACTCATTTTTGCTTTGTTTTTATTCCAGTTTGCATGGTTTTGGATCCCTAATATAGAGTTAACTATTTCATGCACCCACACATGCATAATTAGATCTATTTGATCTCAAATTAACTCTTCAATCAATCTCATGCATTCCCTCACCTCTATTTCCTCTTCAGTGATAAGCTATCATTGCTTCATCACTCTTTAATTAGCTAAGTTCACTGGGTAATCAATCTAGTGAAGTCTACAACCAATCCTTGTTAACTCATCAATCAAATGAGTTAACTTCTCAATCAATCCCTTCTTCTAAACCTATAAATACACCCCTTCCTCAAGCACAAAGGGAGGCAAATTCATTGTGCACACAACTCTTGCCATTTTTTCTCTCCAACTTAGCATTCAAATGCTCTTATAGGATGAAGGTGCCTTTTTCTTTATTTGTTCATCCAAGTCTCATCATGCTACTTCATTCTATGCCATTGGGCTCAATCTAAGCTCTCATTCAACTCATACAAGCTTCATCAAAGCTTCTTTCTGCTTCTTTGTGTCATTTTGTTGTCAAGAGGATCACCCACTGCCACAAAAGGACTTGAGGTTACAAATTACAAGGATTAATGAGGGTAGTGGAGTCAACAAATCTTCATTTCTTCCAAGTTCCTTCATTTCTTTTCTTTAATTCATAGTAATTAGAGAATCAATTTTTCTCTTGGGAACAGTAAAACATTGCTTTTTCCTTGATAATTAGATCTTACATCTTAGATTAGTTGCATTCATATTTCTAGATCTAGATTATTAGAAGAAGCATTTTCCCTTTCCTTTAGATTAGATTCCATTAAAATCATCAAAAACACAAAAAACATAAGTTAACATTGCATTAAAAAAGTCATATAGAATTGCATACATATTTCCCTTTCATAGATTAAAAGCACTTTTATTTCGAAAATACTTTTAAAAAATACCAAAAAAACATTTTGCACATCATTTAGTTTGCATGCATGTAGAAACCCTAGAATAGATAAAATTGTAAACCCTCGATTCCATCATGAGGTAACCACAATTAAACAATCCAACCAAACCCTTGATTACATCACAAGGTAAACAAAAAGTCAAAACATAAGTCAAACCCTAGGTCAACAAAACCCCTAGATCTGGTCAAAGGTTAGTAATCACACATCTACCTCTATCCTAATTCATGAATGTGCTTAGGAGTGAGAGGAGAGTGGGTGAGGGCTATCCATGATGAGATCGAAGAGATCAATCTAAGACCACAACAAGAAATATTTGTTCTACCACAAGGAGACCCATTCGTCCTCTTATTGTTAGAAGAAACTAGACAACACCAGATACAACAAGAACTTGTTCAACACATACAAACACAAGAGGACATAAATGAAAAAAACTGTCTACCCACATAGAGGTGGAATCTAGGAAACCCTAATAGGAGAAGAGAAACTAGTGACCCTTAGGGTCATAGGGTTATCTCAACTACAACAACAATCAAATGAAACATACAACTAAGCACACAATAAAAAAGGCCACAGTACTTGCTAACCCCTCTCCATGAAGTCTAGCTCTCCAATGAGCTAGACCCCTATTGTGTCTCTCCTCCTCTTGACTGGCTACTTCCACGTGAGTGAGAGTGACATGGCAGATCACCCCATGGCAAGGAGGGAAGGGTCCGTGTGTGTGCTGAAATATGACCCAATAGCCCCAAGCAACCGGAGTCACGATTTTGAGCATACATATTTTGGTGAACCTGACATGAAGAGCAGAGCCTCTTGGTTATGCTTTTTGCATCCCATTATGTAGATCTCATTTCCATCATCATTCACATATGATGTCAGCTTCACTTTTGGTGAACCCAACGTGAAGAGCAAAGCCTCTTGGTTATTGTTTTTGTGTCCCATTATGTGGATCTCATTTCCATCATCATTCACCTACGACGTCAGCTTCACCTTTTGTGAACCTGATGTGAAGGGCAGAGCCTCTTGGTTATGCTATTTGTGTTCCCATTTCAAGCATCTCAAAATAGTTAATGAAAACTTCAAAACATTCTTTCACTACTCTTTATAGCCACTTCAACTTTTGTCACCTACACCATCATCTGTTCCATTTATTCTGTGGTGTCTATGGCACCCTCGAATATGACGGATCCTAACTTAAACCAAGGGAACATTCCCTCAAGAGAACCAGAAACTCCCTCATTTGATAGGTATGTGCCACCACATCCGGATGTGCCAATCACCAACTGTTATGATTACAAGGATTTGAATTACAAACTAGATCAAAGAGAATCCAAGCCTTCTCTATCTTTCAACAATCCATCTTGGGAAAACAACTCGGCCATACCAAATGTGCCACATAAAGGAAGAAGGATAAGGCCAAATCTATACATTGACCTGAACAACCTTCCACAAGGGCATCAAATACCCATCTTGATGAGGAGGTTAAACAGTTAGAAAAATGTCTACAAGAAACCAAAGATGCTTAAGAGGCATTGAGGATTGCCTTATAGGAAGAACAAAAGGAAAACACCACACACAAGGAAGCGCATTACTACAAAAATATTTGAAGAGAACATCCTAGAAATGAAGAAACACCTAGAGCTACCATGCCTGCAGACTTGATCACAATGCTAGTACAAAGAATTAGAATCTTGGAAGCAGAGCAAGTCGCTCCTAAAAGAAGACAAAAGTCCCATGAACTGGACCAGGGGGCATCACAAAATCCCCCTAGCTTAATTACTATTCACAGAATGCTAGCAATGACACATGTCTGAATGGGAATCTTCCTGTTCAGAACAATCCAACAAATCCAACAATGGGTTATCAAAACCCACCCACAGGGTTATTACTATCAACCCCACAATCTCAAAGTGCCTTTTTAGGAATATATCTCAAATATTTGAAAGAACCTTTGGACCAATACATAAGAAGTGTGCAATTACCTCGGCCATTGCTAGATCTCCTAAAGTTCAAAGGGGAAGGAGATCCAAATTCACACATTAAAGCCTACACCACAGCCATAAGAGAACTCCTCCCTTGGGATGGGGTTGTAGCAAAGATCTTTCTGAAAACTCTCGAAGGCATCGCTCTGCATTGGTATTATCATCTCCTAGAAGCATCAATCCATTCATTCAAACAACTCATCAGAGAGTTTGTCATGGCATTCGCCATGAACAAACTTGTTAAAACAAGGATTAGAGAATTCCTCACAATGAAACAAGAGCCAAACGAATCTGTAGCCCACTTTATCACTTGATGGAGGCAAGTCCTCTATTCTTCAACTAGTGCTCTGAACATGGACCATCGAGAACTATGTGATCTCTTCTTGCATGCCCTCAACAAGGACATGAGGGAAGATGTTCAAAAATTACCATACAAATCCTACAAAGAGGCACTGGAAAGTGCTTTGAGGATTGACCAAGCCGCCATTGACAGTGGTAAAAAAGACTATGAATCAAACAGAAAGCTAACAGAGGAAGACATGGGAAACAGTGCCTCTGTCATCAAAATCCTTAAAAACAATAGGAGTGCAACCACAGACGGGGTAACAGATCAACCCCCAATCAAGAAGATAAAGGATGATTACAATGGGATAAATTACTATCCTACTAATCTAAATACCATAGATCAACCTAGAAACAACAGGTACTATCCTCGAGACAATTAAAAAAAGTTGGAACTGCAACAGGAATAGGAATAGAAATGATGGAAGATATGAGAGACCCCTATATGAGTTCAACCAATTTTGTTCTTTTCATAGAACAAGGGGGCATAGCATAGAATCTTGTAGGGAATACAACAGATTCATAGAAAGAGTACCAGAAAACCAACAACGTTTTTTCATATAAATGTTCTTAAACCCATAGGAGGTCACACAAGATAACAAAGATACAAGACAATATCAAGCTCCAATAGCACCACAAAATGCAAACATGAGAATATATCAAGATATATTCCGCATGCATAAAGACATAGACATAATGAACCAAAACAAGACGACTTAAAGTAGTAGCCCAAAAATCCCAGCACAACTGGGACAAAAAGGAGAAGGTAGAATGATGGGATTAGTCGAGATCATGCATAATGAAGAAGAAGAGGAAGACCATGAGGATGAAAAGGAGCAAATAGAACCATATGAGGGTACCATCTCAATAGTAGAACCCATACGAGCTTCAATTGGACCTTATGAGCTCATGGAAGACCTAAAGAAAACATATGCGCACATTTCGTTCATTGATTTTCTCAGGAACTCCCCTTCACATCGCTTCACATTACTGAAAGCAATAGGTCTAAAATACCTTGACCAAATTACACCACCACCTACTTAACAAATCAATCATGTGGACTATGATCTTAGCCCACCAAACTCAAAACTTAAAGATCCAGGGTTCTTCTTCGACCTACAATAGATGCCTTCTGAGGCAAAGTTAACAAAAAAGGGGACCCCGCACTATATCTTCAAGTGTGGATCTATGATACGTGCATCAAACGAATATTAATTAATGATGGGGCCGCAGTGAATATAGTTCCTTTCTCCCTTCTAGAGAGGATGGGCTATGGACACACCAATATCACCACCTCACGAGATACTCTAAGCAGATATGATAATCTAAAGGCGGCCACCATAGGTAAAATTACCCTGTCAGTAACTTTGGGACCCAAAACCATTCCAACCACTTTCTATGTCATAGATAAAGACATAGGATATAACTTGATTCTTGGAAGGCCATGGATACACAGAATGAAGGCTGTGTCATCCACGTTGTTTCAAGAACCTTGATTCTTACACTTAGGGAAAGTATATGTCACAAAGGGAGATAAAGAACCTTTTAGTATGTTAAAATCAAACACACCAAACAAACGCATAGGTATCCCCATAGACTATGAACTCCCTACCAACAAGTTAACCATCCCTGACCCTACACCTCAGTTGATATGTGTCAAATGAATGGAAATCCTAGAAAAGACCATAAACATTACAGAGATGAAAACCTTAGAGAATGAGCCACTACCAAAACAAAGGGAAATAGTTCCAAAAGAGATGACTAAAGAGATCATCAAGTTGATCGAGTGAGATGGGCCACTTCAGTTTCCCCTAGAGATACTCATGATCGACATCCAAGTGGACTACAAATGCTTCCCTTGCATAGGGGAAAAGCCTCACAGAACTGAAGGACCAGTGTTTTAAACCATCACATTAGACCTAAGAAATGCAGACCCACATGCTTTCTCAGATGTAGAGGAAGACATGATGGAAGGTTATACACCCTTGTCACCGCTAAGTGAATCACATGTCCTTGAGACACTAGAAGAAACAGAATCGTATGAGCCTCTCACACCAACAAAGGATTCACATCAACCAGTAATTCCCATGGAGGACGTGCTTTCCATAGATAATGAATCAACCAATGCTATAGGGATGTTACCCAGGATGTTTATGGTATCTAAACCACAAGAAAAACTAACCACCTTTGCCTCGGCTCAATCAAATGAACAGGATGAATGGGAAGCACCTTGGGTACAAATAGAAATGGTTGAGAGACTTCCTAATGAAGACGAGGAAAGTGAAGGCATCTTTCACAAAGAATGGAAGATGAGAGTGATAGTTGGTCTTGATGACCCTATCATTTTTGAACTCCCAAAATGTTATATAGGATATGCCATGGACTTGAGACCAGAACCAAATGGGAGGGACAAGTATAATCTTTGTTCCAATTCTTACAAAGAATCCAAGAAAGACCAGATATGAAGATTTATATGCAAGAACAATTTGAGCTATTAACAGAGCTATTTTATTGCGATGGATTCCTATATTGGACCCCTTCTCATCAACATGCCTTTCAAGAAACCACTGAATTGGTAGAAGTTGATTCAATGACAAACCTTACAGAATAGGAGAACTTGTCTTAAGAAGAGGTAGCATGAAAAATAAGAAAAGAAGATGAAAGAGAGCTTTTTCGGAAGACTGGAAAGGTCCTTGCATAGTCAAAGAAGCTGTTGGAAATGGTGCCTATCTCTTGTGCACAATGGAGGGATGCGAATTTGGCAAAATAGTCAATGCCTTTCACCTCAAGAAATATTATGTCTAAAATACAAAAAAATCATAGAACAAAATCACAAAAAAATTATACAAATCAAAAATGTCAAAAACAATTTGTTTCTTGCACTTCTGTATCATTTTGTTCATCTTGCATTATAGTTAGTGACTTTCTCTTGTACTATTTTCTCTTCAGTAAGGAGTCTAATGTTGTCTAGACATACATCATCATTTTAAGACCTAGAGATTCCTCACTTCCACAATCACCATTATCCCCTTTCATTCCCAATGATTCTAATCAAAGCCTAGTTCTTAGCTTTACAATGATCCTAGTCTTATGAGTCAAGATGTTAGGTCTAAACAAAGTCAGTATTCAAACCTACAATGTTCAAACGAAGCTTGCAAGTAGACCTTCCCAATTCTCCCCTAGTATTAGAGAAGTCCAACCAAATTACAAAAACTTTAGGTGGCGCTCAGCCCCTTATCTTTCTTGGCTAAAAATGTCAAGAAGATCAAAACTCTGCAGGAAGCAATCTAAGATATGAGTGAATAAAAAAATGAGTGATCAAAATAAGAGCATTGAAAAAGTGAGAATTGAGAGACAAAAGTATTGCATATCAAAAGTTCCAAAAAGCATTCATTTCTTGAAAAGTCAAAATCCAAAAAAAAATGAGAAAATCAAGTGAGGAAAATACAAAAAAAGTGAAAAAGCAAAAAAAGAGAGATACAAAAAAAAGAGTGAAAGAGATAAGATTGTTGAATGTCCATACTCTTGGGTGGAGATGAGTCTAAGATCAAAGCCTCGAGGGTGACATTCTAACAGAGAAAGAGAGGTACAAAGCACACACATGTACTAGCTGAGAAAAAACAAAGAGTCTAGTAGTCTCTAGGATCATCTTCTACCAAGGGACCCTTGTTCTTTCCCATTTATCCTTTACCTCGAGTCTACTTTTCTTTCCATCTATGATCTAAGTCTAGTGAACACCTATAAAACTTGCTACTTGTCTAAGTTGAAAGTTTGTTAGCTTGTCTTATCTAGATAAGGATCAGTGTTTAGCCTTTAGCAAAGTCTAGAAATCAGAAATGCTCCATATTCATTTACACTCCCCACTTGAGTTTTCCTAAATCCCAAATTACAGCCTTGAATAGATCTCTTATATCAGGACAACTCACAATCCCCTAAATTGAAAATTGTATCTAAGAGCAGTCACATTGTTTGTTCCACATTGCACTCATGCCAAAAATTAGAAAAAGAGTCTCAAAGTAATAAAGTCAAATGTCATATCTCATGACATTCAGTAGAAGTAAAAAGTTCATTTTCAGCATTTCTTGTGTCCCTGCATTATCATATCATGAATTGCATCTCATATATATATCATAAAAAATTACAAAACTATGTCATTGTTATCATACTTGCATCGTTAAAAAAGTTGAAAAGGTCAAACATAATCAAAAAGTTCCCAAAACCTCCAAACATGCACAAGAGATGAGTACATATTTGGTAGGCAGAAAACCATAAAAGGATAAACTTTCATAGATACATCTAAATTTTACATATATAAGAGTATCAAAGAGCTAGGACAAAATGCCCTTGAGATAAGTAGAGGCTCCCTGTGTAAGGGGGCACAATTTCAAGAAAGAAAGTCAAGTATGGTTCCCTCCAACGGAACCCTCAGGACTCTAGCTCCTCTGTCTATGAATACTTCTTGTCACTCCATGAGACCTATGAGAGTGAGGTGCTCTACTGTGAGCATGTGATTGTGAAGGCCCCACCATTCTAGCATCACATCATCCAAAATTAAGGCGATCCATCTCTTAGAGTACTTGGTTCTCACCCTTAAGGATGTCCACTTGGGTCTTCAATTTTGTATTCATCTGACACCCATGGTAGATAGGATCAAAAATGTCATTGTGTCGTCCTACAGCTGGGGGTACACCAAGATCATCAAAAAGATGATCATGAGTCATCCTAGTGAAGGGAGAAGCTAATAAAACATTAATCTTGCAAACAAAGTCCCTCCACTCTCTAACATTGCCTAAAATAGCAAATCAAAAGAAGACCAAGTCAGTTACATATGAAAAGAGAAAGGACAAAGGTACATAAAAAGTGAATAGACAGAACTTATGTGGGTCACCGAACTGCCAATTAGGGTCAAACTAATGCATCACCTCATCTAAATGAAGAGGTCGAGGAACACTAGGAGGACCCTCAGGGACATTAGGAACATCATATGAATCATCAATGTCATCAAAATCCTCATCCTCGGGAAGGGCCTCATCTAACGAATCATTACTATTTGGAATGTAGTCCTCATCAGTGTATTCTGAGTCAACAGTCACAATCAAAGATCAGGAAGGAGTCCCTCTCCCTCCTCTCCATCCTCCTCTAGAGACCCTAGTAATGAAGACGCCTAGAGTCAAAGGAGTCCAAATAACATTTCTCTGTCCAATCTCACCCATTTCCTGAATGGTCCTATAACAAGTAGACATTGGGGGCAAGTCCTGAGGGATATCTCTACCAAATTGTTGTAAGACACGATCAAACCTGATGGGCCTCAACTAGACCATTGCAGTCTGTGATCTCAGATACCTCGTGACAATACTTTTTTATCTCACCATCTTGGGCCCAAGCTCCCTCCATATCATGATAAGGATCAAAGATCATGTCCTCATTAGTAAGAGTAGCAATAGTGGGTAAAGTAGCATTGAAGTGACCAACATGCATCCACCTCACCGCTCTCAATAACCACCTATCTAGAAGTAGAATAAGCTTCTGGTAGGGCCTCATCTGCTCAAATATCCATGCCATAATCAAAGAAGAGTGGCTAAAAGCTAGAGCCCCTCACCGTGAAATCTAATAGAAATCTCTGTAAACCATGGCCAAAATGTCAGGTCCCCAAGCGTAAACTATACCCTTCTCAATCTCATGAATGATGGGTGCCCAACACCATCTCAGACAAGCTGAGGCCTTATCTCCCAGCAACCTCAATGTAATCAAACCAATCAAGAACCTCCTCAAGAGTGGGATGCAGAGTTGTGGCATTAAAGTAAGCTGAGCTACTGTCTGGTCCCCAGGGTGATTAACCCCCATGAATGTAGCCCAAGAATCCTTGTCCTCATAGGACTCGCTAACTGGAAGAGATAAAGGTTGTCCTCTCATAGGAACCCCAAGTATGTGATACACATCATATAGAGTGATAGTCCACTCTCTAGAAATTTGTGGGAATCTAAATGTGTTTATGTATGCATCCCAATAAGTCAAAATGTCACAGCATATGCAAGATACAGGATGAATCACTAGTACATGGAAAACTCTAGCTAGGCTTGCCCTCTTTAGTATAGCATGATCCTCAGTACTCAATGAAGCAAACATCCCTAAGAGCCATCCCTACTCTTGGCAGGTATTCCATTGGATACACATGTCCTACAAAATTAGAAGAGAACTTTAGATTAGATTTCGTAAACTCATAAAAATCCCTAAAAACCATAAAACTGTAGAAAAACCTTACACAAAAAAAGTGCATAAACCTTCAAAATTGCAATTAATAGGTAAATACAGTGACTAAATCATGTCAGATCAGAGTGAAACAAGTGTTAAACAAAATCAAATGTAGTCAAAAATCTGTCCAACAGGGTCGCCCCTGGGCGACCCAGGTGTTTTTCAAGATCTCCCCTGAGCAACCCTATTGCTTTTTAGGATATCCCTAGGGAAACCCTACTGTCAGATAGGATGTCCCCTAGGTGACCCTACCTAACAAAATGGGTGACTCTAAAGGAGGATCCCTTGACCAAAAACTGCTCTAAAAACCTCATTTTTTGACCGATTTTAGAAAATAAAAAACTAATCTTGCTCTAAATGATGAGACAAACACAATGCAACATAGAAAATCATCAAAAACAAACAACTTCAAGAGATTTTTCACAAAATTCAAACTAGGGTTTAGAGAAGGGTTTTTCACTGATTGCATACCCGATTCTCTATAGCTGAAGAAGAGGCAGCCATCTTTGCGATCTCCTTGACGATATCTTTTTAGCGACTACTCATATGAATAATTTTGTTGTCGTTTCACTCTGATCTCACAATTTGGCTTACTTTTTTTCCCCTTAGCTTAGTTCATTTATGCATTTCTAGATTAGTTCTTTGCTTTTATGCATCCATTTTGTTCTTTGTTTCACATGCTCTCATCCCTACAGGTCCAAACCGACAAAGGCAAGCAACTAGTCAAACTCAAGCGATCTATGGTAAGTTTGTCATTTCAAATTTTCATTATTTACTTTGATATATTTAAATGTCAAACTAAGACTAGTTATTGCAGGTACAAATTATAGGAATATTGACAATAGGGCCTGGTTTGGGAATGGTACATACCTTTCATGTAGACTACAGTCCCTAAGGGGGCAAATATGTAAGCACAAAAATTGTGCATAGCCTCCACGAGGACCCCTATGATGATTCAAATCCTTGTCACATATATGTAAGCATGAAATAATGTCCTTTAAGAAGTGAACCTCTTAATGATGTGTCCTCCTTTCTTGTCTTGTGTTGTTTCTTCCTTGTCAATTTCCCTCTCTCCCCATTTGTGCCACTTTTCGACACTTGTTGTAACACTTGTTGACTTGCATTTTCTGAGTGTTTGACCTTGCTCCTAAGCCTTGTGAGTGTCTTGCAAGTGAGTTTTCACCTCTCCCCTATGTTTTTCATCTAGTGCACCTCCTAGAAGCCTTCTAGAGGTCTCCTTGTGCATCTCCCGCTTTCAGTTTTTAGTTTCGCTCAACCAATCCAAATCTTTGCCTATTATTTCTAGATCTCCCTCGAGAGATCCTGCAAATGCAAGTGGAGATTTAGATTCTTCCACATGACTGACTTGTTTCTTGAAGCAAAACCCTTCATTTTCTTCTCTTCTTGCATCTCCCAAACTATTTTTCTGCTTATGACCCTGTCTATCCCAGATCTCCCTCGAGAAAACTAGGGTCTCCCCCTAGGCAACCCTACTAGAAAAAGGGGTGACCCTGCCATTTTTGCAGCCACAGAAAAACTCAAATTTCTCACTCATTTTTGCTCCATTTTCACTCATTTTTCTTCCAATTTGCATGGTTTTTGATCCCTAATATAGAGTTAACTATTTCATGCACCCACACATGTATAATTAGCTCTATTTGATCTCAAATTAACTCTTCAATCAATCTCATGCATTCCCTCACCTCTATTTCCTCTTCAGTGATAAGCTATCATTGCTTCATCACTCTCTAATCAGTTGAATTCACTGGGTAATCAATCTAGTGAACTCCCTAATCAATCCTTTTTAACTCATCAATCAAATGAGTTAACTTCTCAATCAATCCCTTCTTCTAAACCTATAAATATGTTGAAATTAAGGAACACTGAGAGGGGGGGTGAATCAGTGTTCTACAAAACTTATTACTTTGTTCCTTTATTAATTTACCACATACATTTAAAAGAAAGAAATAAGAGTAGTAACAACAAGATCATCACATATGAACACCAGAATTTTTATGTGAAAACCTGGTTAAGAGAAAAACCATGGTGGGGGTTAACCCACAAGTTATTATACTTTGTTAAAAGTATTACAAATGGGAAGGCACATGCCTTCATGCCCACTACCTAGAGCTCACTACTCAAATGAGGCTCTCACTGCCTACAATATCAGTTATAAGAGTTCATAGAAATGTTTTAACTGAAGAATAGCATCTAACCGTGCAAGATTATAGTTTTGGTTAGGCTCAATATACTGACTTCACACACTTCATCTCTCACTACCCTATTTCACTATTCTTCCATGATCTAAACCTTAGATCTCTCTACTTTGAGCTTGTTACTGCCACACTTTGCACCTCTCACATCATATTCATACATTCCCTCTTCAAAATGCTTGAATCTATCGACTATATATATCCGCAACATGAGACTTCATCAACTGTAGTCAACCTCAAGAAAACTTACATGCTTTTTCAAGAACACTGTTCTGTTAGTTGAATCCATGTACAATCATCAATGCGGACCAAAACTTATGTATCCAAGTCACCTTACATGTCGACCAATACCACTAGATCTCATAAATTACTCAACCAACAACTTTTCTTAATCCGCACAATGATCAAACACCAAGTTGGCCTGTTCTTCACTGGACTAAATTGTCTAACCAAAACCTGATACTCAAATGCTTGTAACTTACAATCCTTTCATCACCGGAGGCTAAAATCTTGGATTTAGACCTAACATCTCTTAACACTCCCTTAGATCCATATCATGATATGATTACCTATGGAGAATTGCAGTCCAAGATGTTGAACCCTGTCATATGCTCTGTTCCTATCTATCCAGACTTAGACAAATCTGTAATCTGACTTCTGGTATGATCCACTGATCTAATGCGGATGTGTAAGATAGATTTAGTTTCCATCAATGACAACACCTAACATGCCTAGCAGTGTCTCTTGCCAACAAAATACACCCCTCCCTCAAGCACAAAGGGAGGTAAATTCATTGTACACATAGCTATTGCCAGTTTTGCTCTCCAACTTAGCATTCAAATGCTCTCACATGATGAAGGTGCCTTTTGCTTTATTTGTTTAACCAAGTAGCATCATGTTGCTTCATTCTGTGCCATTATGCTCAATCCAAGCTCTGATTGAGCTCATACAAGCTTCATCAAAGCTTCTTTCTACTTCTTTGTGTCATTTTGTTGTCAAGAGGATCACCCGCTGCCACAAAAGAACTTGAGGTTGCTAATTACAAGGATTACTGAGGGTAGTGGAGTCAACAAATCTTTATTTCTTCTAGGTTCCTTCATTGCTTTTCTTTAATTCATAGTAATTAGAGAATCAAATTGCTCTTGGGAACAGTAAAACATTGCTTTTTCCTTGATAATTAGATCTTGCATGTTAGATTAGTTGCTTTCATATTTCTAGATCTAGATTATGAGAAGAAGCATTTTTCCTTTCCTTTAGATTAGATTACATTAAAATCATCGAAAACCCAAAAAACATAGGTTAACTTTGCATTAGAAAATTCATATAGAATTGCATACATATTTCCCTTTCATAGATTAAAAGCATTTTTATTTCCAAAATACTCTAAAAAATACCAAAAAAGTGTTTTGCACATCATTTAGTTTGCATGCATGTAGAAACCCTAGAATAGACAAAATTGCAAACCCTCGATTCCATCACGAGGTAACCACAGTTAAATGATCCAACCAAACCCTTGATTACATCACAAGGTAAACACAAAGTCAAAAACACAAGTCAAACCCTAGGTCAAAACCCCTAGATTTGGTTAAGGTTAGTAATCACACATCTACCTCTATCATGATTCACGAATGTGCTTAGGAGTGAGATAAGAGTGGGTGAGGGCTATCCATGATGAGATCGAAGAGATCAATCTAAGACCACAATAAGAAACATTTGTTCTACCACAAGGAGACCCATTCATCCTCTTATTGTTAGAAGAAACTAGACAACACTAGATACAACAAGAACTTGTTCAATGCATACAAAGACATGATGACATAAATGAATAAAATTGTCTACCCACATAGAGGTGGAATCTAAGAAACCCTAACAGGAGAAGAGAAACCAGTGACCCTTTAGGTCATAGGGTTATCTCAACTAGAACAACAATTGAACAAAACATACAATTAAGCACACAACAACAAAGGCCATAGTACTTGCCGAACCCTCTCCGTGAAGTCTATCTCTCCAATGAGCCAGACCCCTGCCATGTCTCACCTCCTCTCAATTGGCTACTTCCACGTGAGCAAGAGTGGCGTGCCGGATCACCCTGTGGCAAGGAGGGAAGGGTCTGTGTGCATGCTAAAATTTGACCCAATAGCCCTAGGTAACTAGAGTCACGATTTTGAGTGTACAGTTACTGGCACATTATTGCGCATGTATGGGGCGACATGTTGAAATGACACTTTTTTGACCCATGTGCACATAATGTATCCTACAAGGAAATGTATAAGTGCCCAAAAGCTAAAAGAATAGCTTTAAGCTCTTCAGTCGCATACAGAGAAACCCAAAAAAAATTGTTGAAATTTGATATGTCTAGCTATGAGCTTGATGTGGACAAAGTTAGGGTGGGCGACTACTGGCCCCTCTCCCTTAATTAAACAATAGAAGAGAAGAGATTTTTTGCAATTCAAACAAACATCACAGAGTTACAATTAATGGAGATGAATTACTGAAGGTACTTCCAAGCCCTGCAGGGAGATGTCTTTGTGACATCAAGAGACCCAATAATAAATTCCCACCATAGTTGAGTTTAATATTGGGGTGATCAAAGATTTCTTGGGATGTGATGAAGATGTGAGTTGTGAAACAAGTCATTGTCCTACCAGCAACCTATTTATGTGATCAGAAGGATAAGACACCAAATCTACCACCCCAAATCAAAATAATGTGAGAACTGAGTTGGAGTTATGATATGTAATCAATTTGGAAATGACTAGACCAACGGTCGCCAAGACTTGAAATCACCATTCTTCACATTAATGATGGCCACCCATAAGCCAATTTCTAGTCACAAAGGAGAAATGACATAGAGAAGATGCTAGTCAACATTATACTCCTAAGAAGATTGCTTAATGGTGTGCCACTTGTGAAGAAACTAAATCTCTATTGCTCTCTAATAAAATTTGAAGAGCCAGTGGAATGCAATTTGAGTTTATGTTGAAATCTTTGATGCTCAAAGTTTTATCAATTGTCATGTTTTCCAATCAGTCTCCAACTTTATTTTCCTCCCTGTAGCAATGAGGGCAATGATAAATTTTAAAACTGTCCATATTATTCCACATTAATTTTAGGATGTATTTGATTTTCTAATAGTGAGCATTTATGATTATCATGGAGTCACCTTCTATCTAAATTTTATGATTTTGATTGTTGAAGGTGTTAGCACCTAGTTTAACAAATGCAAAAAAAAATCATGTCTTGTGCCCCCTTTGTTATCTTGGAATTATTTTGCCATCATTGAGAATTGATCTAAGAGATCTCTAGTGGGTCATGCTTCAATCAAAATTTCTGTTGTAATGGTCCTTTGCTTCCCCTATGTTTTCATCATCTTCTACCATATCAAAAAAATCCAAGAAAAAATTGTGTAAGGCTTTATGTTGGCCCTTTTTGTTTCCCTAACAACTTAGGAATCTTCTATTTGTCATTGGTTCAGGTGGCTCTTGGAACATATGGAACCCTTGACACGGTTCGATAGTTTTCATTATCCTCGACTCACTAACATAATTTGGAATTTCATGTCTACTCTTCTATTTTTTAGTAGTTCAAGTGGTTCCTAGAACCTCTTGAACCTCTGCAAAGGTTCAAAAGTTCTTTAAGTGGTCAAGGCATTGATAGGATCAAGGAAGGTGGGATAAAGGTAAGTTGCATGCCTTGGTGATTTGCAATAAAATTGGTTTTATCTTGAACCACTAACAAAGTTCTAGATTAGTCCAAAAGCTCTGACAAACAAAGAAAGATAAAATAAGAAAATGATGTCAATGGTTAAAGTCGTTCCAAGAACCTATTGAATCTCTGGCATGGTTCAAGGTTGGTTCAAAGTGTTGACAATAAAATACAAAGGAACAAAGAAGTAATTTAAGATGGAATAAAAAAGGGAAGAATAGTTTGAGTGGTTCCTAGAATCTCTTAAACCTTTGACATGGTTCAAAGTGTCGCTGAACTTCTGAGAAAAGAGATAAAGAAATGGATGTTGGCAAGTTTGTGAGTTCCTAGAACTCATTAAAACACTGACAAATTACCAAATAGGGCCCATATCATTGACAAGTAGATGTCAAAGGATTTGTATTTTTCAAGAACCTCTTAAATATCTAACATATTTCATAAAGAGGCCAAAATGATGTGCCACCAAGTAAAAAGAAGATGAAGTTATATAATTTTTACCATGTTTTTTCATAGGCTATGTTTGAATGACTAGGGCATCTCTATATTCAAATGCTTCACCTACCTATCACATGATCTAGGATGCCATTAATTGCCTCAGATGGACACAATTGGGTAAATGAAGACTCTCATACTCCTCTAGGTATTTGTGGACCCCTCAAAGACACAAAGACATGGTTTGTGTATAAAGGTGTATGGTTACTAATGTAAGGGGCATGGTTTCAAGTGCATGAACATGTGAAGAAGATGCAACAAGCATGGGTGACCTACAAATTTGTTGACCACTCTTGTAATCTTTCTAGAACAAGACTAAATGTAATGCTATATACATGTTTTTAAGTTGTAAAAAGGGTTGGTCATTGAGCCAATTCATGATTGTAAGTTCTTCAATTAGTATTATAGGGCATCAAATGATGTGTTCTAGTCTGTAAGGTGATGAAATGTATTTTATAAAGCATCTGATGGTTTTAAAATGAGCATAATGCATGTTATTCTATGTCTCCATTGTAATTTGTGATTATATAGGAGGGTGTTTGAATCTAGTTTCTCATCCTCTCTTGCCACATTTTCTAGTATGAATACAACAAAGGTTAGATAAATGTGTGATAGAATTTTAATTCATTACAAAGCTTTTGTGATGGTCTTCCCTTCTATTTCATGTGGGTTATTATAGTTTTGTTCTAGATTATTATGTATGTCCATTGCATGATGTGTTATATATGCATTGTATGATGATGCACATTGTAAGGTGGTAACAATTTCTTATATAATTAATAGACTTAAATTACGATGTTGTGATATAAGTTATATTAGAAAATTATAATTTAGTAATAAAGTCTTATCATGGGCTGGTCAATTGGTTTAAATTGGTTATTTTATTTGTATATTTTTATATTGAATCTATAGTTCAATCACTTTTGGTGGAATACTTATTTATTCCTAAGACAAATTACATTTTAGAATTATTTTAACCTATTTTTATTTTATAATAAAAGGAGAGTCACTCTCTCTTGGAGAACGAAGAGTTGAGATGATTTAGTTTTAAAATATCAAGGGATGAAGGAAGGAGATATGTTTTGTCTCTCAAATTCCTCGGGTTTTGTTACAAAAGGGAAGCAAGGAGGATCTTGTCCTGAACTGAGGGTTTGTTGAACACATATCTACTACAAAAATCTGAGAAGACATTGTATGTGTTGAAACTGAGATCTTTAACAATGTATATATTTGATTAAACTCTAGGGTGTCCTCAAGATTTCAAGTGCTAACTTTAAAACATAACTTGGGGATTTTTTGAGCACCGTGTGTAATCAATTTATCCTATGATCATTGCATCCCCTGTGAAGGTTTCACCATGAGGCATTCTGTCAAATAGTTCATGTGCCTTGTCTATGCTTTCACATTTTGCATACATGTCTACCAAAGTATTTCCAAGGCTCTCTACCCTACTCTACACCTGTCAAATGCATTTTCTTAAAAGATACTATGCCTTTTCAATAGATCCTTTCCATGAGATGACTTGTTCATTCATGTGCTTTGTGCATGCTTATACATTATGTATTCCTTCGAATGACATCTATTGAAGTAGAGTTTTGGAAAAGACAGTGAATCTAGTTTAAACCCATTGTTTTGCATGACTAAAGTTGTTCAATAATCCATTTCATGCTTATCTTGTGATCAATCCAGTCCTTGAGATTGTATTTCTTTTAGGTATTTTTTTGTGAATTAATTGGGTGCCTATTTGGCTACCAAGGTGCTTGCAATTTCAACATCTGGAAATTTTTTTCCTTCTAATTATTTTTCTTCTAATATATTTTCTTCTGTGATTCATGGATGCCTATTAGATGGTAAATTTCAAAGATTCTATTTAAACTCCTACTTTTTACAAATGTTAGAAAGTTTCTATATGCAAAGTACATTTGTGTGTATCCCTCATTTGTTGCACTCCATGTGATGATGCCTTTTGGTGGCACATTTACCAAACATATCTCATTCTTTGTCCATGATTCTATATTATGTGTGTATGTCTACCAGAGATCTTGCAACTATCTATCTACTTATGCAACTTTAAATTAAATCACAACCAATGATTTTTATCTGCCTTGTCACTATTGGAATACAGTCGATCAAGCACAAGGCTTCAAATTTATAGCAAAATGTTTACAAATAATCTTCATGAGATTTTGCTCGAGGCTTGATGAAAATACTGAGATTTCCCTAAAATCTTGAGCCAAACCAAGAGCTCTTGTCAAAACTGTTTAAAAATATAAATTTATAAAATGGAGGGATCAAACCCTGGCCCTCTCACGGACTAAAACTTTGACAAACAAAATAGAAACTAAAGCTACAGGCAAATGGAAAATCCAAACTCCATATGTTATCTTTCCTTATCTTTGAAATCTCTTATAATTATTGAATGCTAACTTGATAGCTAAAATATAAGATTCTATTCCTATGATTGTCTCGTAATATACCCGAGATAGCTAAAATAGCAAGATTCTATTCATGTGATTGTCCTGTAATATACCCAAGGTAGATAAAATAGCAAGATTCTATTCCTGTGATTGCCATGCACCTAGCCATAAAACAACCAGTGCATTATACGAATTTCTTGATAACTCTGATAAAAACTTTATGCTCGTGATTTGCTTGATCATACTGTTTGTTAGATGATTTTTGATTGTTTACCAGATGCCATATAGACTTTGACCAGCCGGTCATTCACAACACACCAGATGATTAAGCCCTTCCATGCCACACCACATCACGAGGTTTGGAGAATCCAATAAGTGCTCCACCTAAAAAAATGCCTTATTTTATATGTTTGATTAACCATATTTGATAATCTTTCAGCAAATTTTATACCTAGAAAACTATGTGTAAACCTAACCATATATATATATATGAACTCCTCATGGTGGTCGCCGCCTGGGAAGGCCACCGTGCCTCCCGCAATCCTTACCTAAACTTCTTCCTTTTAAAACTTTAAAGCCTATTTTGCTTTATCTTTAAGAATGTGCCTTAATACCTCAGAGGAGTGTTATATGATATCTTGGTTTTTTATTTATTTGTTGTTTGATATGCACCAATCTATGCACCTATGCCAACATGCTAAACTATCTCTTGAGATTTTATCCTCTCCAGCCTGTGAATTACTTAAACTGAGTCTAATTTAGTATTTATATTATTTAACTTAGACTCTACAGTAAAAAAAAACTATTATTGTATAAGTATCTAAGTTTAATTGAAAATGCCTCATAATAATTGGCCATATTAAACCCCCATTGAATTTGAGTAGTGAAATTATGATTGCCTTTATTGAGGAAAGTTTCTCTTGTATTTTTTTTGGGAAATGAATCTAGGACTGATAATCGCTTATCCTTGTATATTTTTCCTAAAGTCGAGAGTTTATTGCATGTTTAATTCTCGTTATTATTTTTCTACTAGCTATGTTAATGAAATCAAGTTTAAGTTCATTCCACTGTTTTAGAGTTATATCAATAGATGATGAGTTATGAAGG
Organism: Cunninghamia lanceolata; assembly: GCA_027924645.1. NCBI lineage: Eukaryota > Viridiplantae > Streptophyta > Pinopsida > Cupressales > Cupressaceae > Cunninghamia > Cunninghamia lanceolata. The sequence continues at coordinate 4,888,797 of BSBN01001005.1, forward strand.
ACACAACACTAGTTACTAAAATGGAAAACCAATTGGTTCCTTATATCTGTTCGTGAAGGGTAGGGTCACTTCTAGGAAGGAAGTTGAGCGGGGGACTATTGGTCTGTGGTTGGAGGAAAAGTACTCGGGTGATGCTCTCCTTCCCAAGCAGATGACAAGCTGAGACTTATGAAGCAGATATCAATATTCCTAATGCAGTATTTTGTATTATATGACTTGATAGTCAATAATATTATGTAAAATTATCATTATTGCCTAGAGAAAAATATTGTGATTGTAAAATGAAAGAATTCACTATTGTGTTATCTTCGAATATGGAGCAAATTTTAGTTTTGAAATTATTTAGATAAGATATGCACTAATGCTTTGATTATGAATTGATTAAATTGTAAATAAATATGATTATTTTTATGATCATGATCATTTACTTATTGGTAAATTGAGTTGTTAACCAAGGTAATATGAGATAGTATGTTACACAAGGAGGATGGTTGATAAGGTTGTGGAATTTGGATTTACACCTGTCAATTGCATTTGCTTGAAAGTTTATTTTATGCATATCTTGCAATCATTGGATTCCATGAGACAACATTTCTTTGAGGCATCATGTCAAATAGTTCATGTGCCTTGTCTATGCTTCCACACTTTGCATACATGTCTCCTAGGGTAGTTGCAACTACAACATCTATCAAAATTCACATATCCTTTATACTTTAATGGATGTCCATACCCTATTCCAAAGATCCGATTTTGGCATAGACAATGAGGATGTTGTCTAAGGTTGTATAATTTGGCTTTACACCTGCCAATTGAATTTTCTTGAAAGTTTCTAAAGCCTTTTTTTAAAAAATCCTTTTTTTGCATATCTTGAAATCATTGCATTCCATGAGACAATATTTCTTTGAGGCATCATGTCAAATAGTTCATGTGCCTTGTCTATGCTTCCACACTTTGTATACATGTCTCCTTGGGCATTTGCAACTACAACATCTGTCAAAATTCATTTATCCTTTATTCATTCATGGTTGTCCACACCCTATTCCAAAGATCCTAATTTGGCATAGGTAGGGAGGATGTTTGCAAAGGTTATGGAATTTGGTTTTACACATGCTAATTGCATTTGCTTGAAAGTTTATAAAGCCTTTTTAAAAAATCTATTTTATGCATATCATGCAATCATTGTATTCCATGAGATGGCATCTCTTTGAGGTGTCATGTCAAACTACTCACATGCCTTGTCTATGCTTCCACATTTTGCATACATGTCTACAAGGGGAGCTGCAAATACAACATGCGACAAAATTCATATACCCTTTATGCTTTGATGGTTGTCTATACCCTTTTCTAAAGATCCCATTTTGGCATAGGCAAGGAGGATGGTGGATAACGTTGGGGAATTTGGATTTACACTCACCAATTGCATTTGCTTGAAAGTTTCTTTCAAGCCTTATCAAAAAATTTATTTTGTACACATCTTGCAATCATTGCATTCCTTCATTTGTGATGTGCATAACATGCGATAATTGTGCATGCTTACAAAAAGTGATTCATGCTACAATGAAGTACAACATGATGAAATAAGAAGATGCATATTTACAACACTTAAGAATATGTAGTAGTGTTGCTCATGCCATCAATACATGTTATATCCCTTACATTCTCATGCAAATGGATAAACTATTCTTTCACCTTCACATACATGTCTTACAACATGTGACATTAAACCGCTAAAAGTTGTATATGTGCTTAACAACAAGTATACATGTGATACAACACCCCAAAACATGCATTGATTAGGTGAGTGGTTCTTTTATTTGTGGTGGTGTTCATTTTGGACATAAAATAATAATGGTTATTTTTATACAAATTATTCATGGAACTTGTAATTTTAATTCTTGTTCTTTATGTCTATTCCTTTTTTAATATGAAACAAAAGATGGAATTCTTACCCACATTCTATGCACCTACATTAGTGACCAATGTACTAGAAAGGTGCTAGGACTGAATTTTTGCATTCAGCATCTCATGGGGCCAAACAGACAATGCCAAAATGTCCAGGTGGGTAGTTAAATTCTAGGGGAGGTGTCTTTTTAGTGGTGAAGCCTCCTGATCATTCTCGATTACATTGGACAAAGACAACCTCTTAAGAGCCCTAAGACAAAAAACGTGTCAAGCTTTGAATCAATTGTTCCATCAAATTGTGATATCTAGGAACATCTTCTTTGCATGTATAGGTGGATGTCAGGTCCACCTACAAATACCTACCTCAGTTTTTTTAAATCAATTTTATTTTCCTATGGTGGCAAGGAACACATTGTTCCAAAATGCTTCAGTTTCATGCAGTGAAAAGGTGCTAGGAGTGAAATTTTGCATTTCACACCTCATGAGGCCCAACATACTACACCAAAATGTTGGGGTTGGTGGGTAAATGCTAGTGGAGGTCTTTTTTCATGCACCAAGTGCCCCAGACATTCTAGGCTGCAGGCTACTAGCAAAGTCACTTAAGATCCCCAAGAGCAAAAAATTGCCAAACTTTGACAGAGCGGTTCTTGGAATTCATAGCTCCTAGGAATGTTTTGTTTAGATCTATAGGTGCACTTGAGGTCTATTCACAATAACCTCTCTTAGTTTTTGTCAACTCCAATCTGTTTGACCATGTCGAAATTAAACATATTCTTGAAAAATGCTTCAGTGGCTTTCAGCATAACCTTGCCAGAAGCCACATTGTTCATTTTGCTCATCATAGTGACCAATGGACTATGCCAATAGTGAGCAATTAAATTTTAGGAGAGGTCTCTTTTCATGTGCCAAGTTCCCTAGATGCTCTAGGCTACAGGTTACCGATAGAGTCACTTGAGATCTCTAAGAGCAAAAAATTGTCAAACTTTGATAGAGTGGTTATCAAAATTAGTGACACCTAGGAATGTTCCATTTAGACCTACAAGTGCATGTGGGGTCTGTCCACAATAACCTCTCTCAGTTTTTGTTAGCTGCAATCCATTTGATCATGCCAAAATTAAACCCATTCTTGCAAAATGCTTCAGTGGCATTCAACACAACCTTGCCAAGAGCCACATTTTTTGTTCTACTCATCATGGGGCCAAATGGATGGTTCCAATACATTGAGGTGGCTAGGTAAATGATAGGGGAGGTCTCTTTTCCTGTGCCAAGTGTCCTAGACATCCTGATTTGCAAGCTACTGACAAAGTCACATTTATGGACTTTGTTGGTTGCATGCAGCCTAGAAAGTCTGGGGCACTTGGAACATGAAAAGAGACCTCCCCTAGTATTTACCTACCCACCTCGACATGTTGGTGCAATCTATTGTGCCCCATGATGAGAAGAATAAAAAATGTGGCTCCTAGCAAGGTTGTACTGAATCCCACTAAAGCATTTTGTAAGAATACATTTAATTTTGGCACAGTCAAACAAATTGGATTTGATAAAAACTAAAAGAGGTTATTATGGATGGGCCCCACATTTACCTTTATGTTCAAATAGAACATTCCTAGGCACCATAAATTCTAAGAACCATTCCGTCAATATTTGGCAGTTTTTTGCTCTCAGGGATCTCAAGTGAATTTGTCGATAACCTATAGCCCAGAACATCTAGGGAACTTGGCACATGAAAAGAGACCTCCCCTATTATTTACCTACCCACCCCAATGTGTTGGTGTACTCTATTGGGCCTCACGATGAGTAGAACAAAAAAAGTGGCTCCTGGTAAGGTTGTGTTGAATGCCACTGAAGCATTTTGTAAGAATGAATTTAATTTTGGCATAGTCAGACAGATTGGAGTTCACAGAAACTAAGAGAGGTTATTGTGGATGGACCCCACATACACCTGTAGGTTTGAACTAAACATTCCTAGGTGCCATGAATTCTGAAAACTACTCTGTCAAAGTTTGGCAGTTTTTGCTCTTAGGGATCTCAAGTGACTTTGTCGGTAGCCTACAACCTAGAATGTCTGGGACACTTGGCCCATGAAAAGAGACCTCATCTAGCATTTACCCACCCACTCTGATGTGTTGGCATAATCTTTTGGGCCCCATGAGGTGTGGAATGCAAAATTTTACTCCTAGCACCTTTCCACTACATGAAACTAAAGCATTTTGGAACAATGTGTTCTTTACCACCACAAGCAAAAAAAATTGATTTAAAAAAAATTGAGATAGGTATTTGTAGGTGGACCTTACATCCACCTATACATGCAAAGAAGATGTTCCTAGGTGTCATGGTTTAACAAAACAGTCAGTCTAAAGTTTGACACCTTTTTATCTTAGGGCTCTTAAGAGATTGTCTCCATCCAATGTAGCCGAGAACGACTAGGAGGCTACGCCACCAAAAAGACATCTCCCCTAGCATTTACCCACCCACTCGGACATGTTGGTGTCATGTGTTTGGCCCTAGGAGATACGAAATGAAAAATTTTAGTCCTAGCACCTTTTTAGTAGATGAAAATTTAGTACTATAAAGGTGTTCTCAGTTGATCCAATGTGTTGTAGGGCATCAATTATGGCTTCCCTTACCACTTCTTATTAAAACAAATGAGGTTTTTTAATATTGAATACTTGTCATTAAAAATCATAGTAACATCATGATATTATAGTCTTAATCTCCTCATAAGATATGACAAAACCAGTTTGAAATAAGATCCTTGTATAATTTCATGATGCAAAGATAAGTTTGATGTATAATTTGCAACTATGGTTTCCATTAATGAAACCATTATGTAACATGATGAAACAATCTTTGAAGGAATCCTTATCACTATGATGCATGAACAACCATGGCTACTCCCAAGCCTGATAGAAGATATTTTGGCCAATAATGCCACCATTAATGGTACTATGACACCTTCAAAATCTCAGGGCCTACAAGACAAATTATCACAATCATCAAGTTGACTCCAAAGGACATAATGGCATGACCCTTCAAGAAAACATAATGCCATGACCCTTCAAGTGAATAAACAATCATCAAATTGACTCCAAAGGAGATATCATCATGAAATAACAATGAAAACCTAAATTTCTTTCCTTCCAAAACCAACCTTTTAAGGATTATGCATACCTCCATCATACACAAATCCTTCATGCAAATGCAATTTAACTATTTAGCTAAAATGAGTACACCAACATGATGAAATGAGACAATACCATCAAAATATCTCCACATGGTACAATATATGTTTCTAAACATAATCTATGTTTCTTGTTGTCCACCTATTCAAAGATGCAAGTTTGATCAAACCACTTGACTTAGTTTGATCAAACCAACTCACCAATCATGACCCTAGGAAATATCCAAATGCATCAACAACTATGTCATTCAATCATGAGCTATAATGAAATGAAGCTAATCAACCAAGACCAAAGAGCACATATAAGAAGGTAAGAAAAATGTCAAAAAATATAGAAGGTGAAATGAGGATAGCAAAGAAAAATAGCATATCTTTTTGTCATTCCACTGATTCAATCTAATGAACCATCTGGCTCTGCTCTACTCTTTATTGTGTCAAGTATTGCCTCATGGTCAAACTCATGAACCTTTCACAAGGTCATGTTCAATGGTCTACCTCCATATTTGATCAAATGAATTTTTGATGCCACAACCAGGTCAGAATAATGAAGAATCTTCTTGTGTGTGTCAAAGTCCTTGAATAACCACACATCAGACTTCTACACTGGGTACCTTCTAAGCCATGTTCCAGTAACAACCATTGATCATGTAGGGTACTCAATGTTTTCTCCATATAATAGGGGCATCTAATTTTTATTTTGCCTCAACAAAATGACATAAATAATAATATGGTCCTTCTTCATTGTCTTTAGCTGTAATAACTGCATAAACATGCCTTGCATTGATATGTGTATTTTGTTCGATGAATATAGTCAACAATACAAAAAAACTAAAAAATAAGATGAAATATTGAATTTTATTAAATTTGAATGTTGATAATGACTGGTTGAACTAGATGTGAAACATGGTCAAAGTTAATTGATGATTCAATCTCTGTGAGTTGTAGTGTTTATGGGAGTCGATACGTGTCAATCGAGCTTAGACTTCTTATACACCTGTTGACCTATTTTCCTCTACCTAAAGCCAAACAGTTCACCTTGCATTTTCTTTGAAAATCCTTTAGAAATGACCATACAAGGTGTAAATATTTCAAATACTCATACTCTGCATTGCCAAAAAATCCCAAAAATCTCACCTCAAGATCCTTTGCAAAAAACCCAGAAAAATGCAAAAATCTTTTAGCTTCAAGTATTTTCTATCGCTGGGATTTCTCATTTTTTATGACTTGTATTTGTGTGCATTCTTGAATGTAGATTCGCATATACATTTGTCCTAGTACATACAAAGGAATATGCAAAGGGTAATACAAGGTTTTGCTTGTATGTCACCAATGCATGTTTGATATACAATGGAAACATACAAGGTGGGATGTACATCGGTAAAAGATGCAAGTCAAATATACAAGGAGTCATGGATGCAAAAGTGAATATACATTTTGCATGTACAAGGCCAACATGCAAAGGGCGATGTATATTTAGTATACATCAGCAAAATACAAAGCAGTTCACATGCATTTGCTACAGTGGAATGTATGTCGCCAACATACATTTGTAATATACAAAAGACAGTGAACATACAAAGGCCGAATGTGCAACTGGTGGGGTCCATGATATATAAAGGTGTTTATATATTGGTCACATACAAGTCAAAGATACAAGGCCAATATGTTGATAACTGAGAGGGGGGGTGAATCAGTTATCTTAATTAATTTAACTTTCTGAACAGTGAATCAGATAATCAAGCACAACCATGAAATAGAAATAGCATCAATACACATGACACAATATTTTTGACGTGGAAACCTGTTAAGGGAGAAAACCACAGGGTGATTAACCCAAGAAAGTATTCTCTGTTAAAAGAATATGATGATACAAAATGGCACTTGCCAATTAGGGCTCACTGCCCGAGCACATTGCTCACAAGAGGCTCACTACCTACAAGAGACTCATTGTCTACAAGAAAAGAAGATAACACAATGTTTGAATAGATGAGAAGCATCCACACATGCTGAGGTTCAGTTTCGGTTAAGCTCAATAAACTAATCTGCTGTACTTCATTCTTACTCTCTCTTGATGCACATTCCGGACCTCTTCTACTATCTTCACTCTACTCTTCTACCTTTTTCACACCACATAATACACCACACACACATTCACATCTAAATCAATCCTGTATATATATACGCACAAGTGATTTGTTCACCTTTCTAGTCGGCATTCGGAATAGTCAATAATTTCCTCAACCTTTGTTCTGTCGGCTGAATCCTTGCACACCAAGTAATGCGGATCAAGCATATACTTGTAGAAGTCATCAATCATGTCAGCCAAACATAATTTATGCCTTAAGAACCTTTTCAATCATCAATAACACATCTGTAGTAATGTCTGATGTTCTGCCAGTCAGTTCTTCCTTTGTTCACACAGTCACTTGGGAACCTGACACTCAAGTGTTCATATCTCTTTATCCTTTCCATACCGGAGGCTCAAACCCTGGAATCTATCAGTCAAGATACTCCTCTTGAATTCCCCAAATCCACACTTCACTGAGATACTTCTACTGAGAGATCCGGACCTGTCTGTCTGACCTTACTAACTGCTCTGTTCTTGCTTATCAGACCTTAACACTTCTTCAATCTGACTTCTAGTGAGGACCTATCATGTCTTGCGGATGTGTGTGATAACCTTTGTTGCCATCAATGACAACAATCATGAGTCCATATAGTGTCTCTTGCCAACAATCCCCCCCTTTGGCATTGATGGCAACACTTAGTGAAAAATGACTAAGTGTCACACTATACTCCCCCTTGGCTGATGCTCTGTCTCTATGTATATTTTCCGAAGCTCCCCCTTAGCTGGATTCCTCATTTTTCACTTCTCCTCACTCCCCTTTGACATCAATGGCAAAGGGTAGCGTCCGCATACCAAAACTTTGAAAAATTCAACTATACTTAGCTGCATAAGTATATACATATGGCATACTTACATATACTGAAGTATGTCTGCAAAAGTTGTCTTCAATTGAATAAATTCTGTGGCCCAACTTTGTTTCATTCTGTCCAAAATTGATATATGACCCCTCAACAGGAATGCAAATACATCTGCCCTTTTTAGATCTGTCAGACCATTGGTCTGGGTTGTGATCTGGGCTTCTTTTATGGCCTCATGCATAACCTCCAACTTAGGGACAATTATCCCTCTGAGCTCACTCAACCTACTAATTCTATTTTTCTTCTCTTTTTCAAGCTTCTTAATTTCATTCAAAACTACAACCATTTGACATTCTTGATTTATTATGGATGTAGTAAGTGGATCAAATATTTGAGATAGTTTTATCAGTTTATCCTCCTATTCTTTTATTTTCTTCTCAATCTCCACTGTTGTTTTAGACCAAGATATACAAAATTTGTATACATCACCTCCATCCTTAAAGGCATTTTCCAAACTTTTTATCCCAATACCCATAACTCTTTTGTCATTTGATATTATCCCTTGCAGCTCTGAGAATCTCTTATCCAAAAATTCTTTCCTGACCTTCTCCTCAGTTGATTTCTCTAGAGAATCAAAATGTTTGCTAACACTATAAACTAGAGTTTTGAGATTACCAGAGGAAGAGGCTGTGGGATCCTTCTGAAAAGATGGCATGATCTTTTCCAACACTTCAGATGCTACCTCTATAAGCTTACAGTCTTCCATGTGAGATTTTAGTAGTTTCTCTTTGGCCTTCGCATTTGCAAATGAAGCTATCTTCATTGTTTGTACCGGAGATAAAGAGTCAAAATCTAATGGCCCTTTTAGTAATTCCAGTTCATCCATCTCATTAGTTTCTTTTGTCAAGAAGTCCTTGACAAATTCTATAGTGTCTCTTTCTAGAGACAGATTCTTCTTTTCTTCTGCAGTGTCACTTATGTTCTTTTCAGCTTGACTTCCTTCTTTACTTTTCACCTCTTTTTCTTTCTCCTTTATTATTTCTTCTTCTTTAGATCCAGGGTCAACAGGGGAATCTGGAGGAGAAATGTTAGTATGTTCATGGACCACCTCTTCTAGAGCAAAGGATTCGAAGTCCTTAGCTATTTCTGCACCGGTATTCATTACTTCTTCTGTCATTTTCTCAGTAGACTCTTCTGCAACACTTGTGGTCAAGGGATTAGTACCTAAGTCCTCTATAATTGGAATGTTGAATCTTTTGAATGCATTCTGTGTTGGATTTAAGGCATACAACTGAGAGGGGGGGTGAATCAGCTGTATAAAACTTCTTGTTCTTTCAAACACTTGATTCTTCGTTGTTAGTTAACAGCATATCAATTAATCATCCATGAAAGCATAATACATAAACACAAGAGCAGATAAACATCAACACATTGAACACCAAGATTTTGACGTGGAAAACCCAGTTAAGGGAAAAACCATGGGGTGATTAACCCAAGGATTATTCTCTATTAGAAGAATAAGAAAAAGAATGGCACTTGCCAATTAGGGCTCACTGCCCGAGCACACTGCTCACAAGAGGCCCACTGCCTACAAGGAGACACACTGTCTACAAAGTGATAAGAATCACAATCTTGAACTAGAGAATGACATCTCTACCATGTCCGGATCAGTTCCATTTAAGCCCAAAAACCTCTGCTCTGCCTTTCGCACTTCTCTTCGCTATGCCACACTCATCCACACAATCCACTCTCCGAAATGAACTCACAAACCGTTATTTATACAAGACATCGACTTAGGAACAAACATCTAAGTCGGCAAACAACCATAAGAGTATCCGCAAGATGAATAACACATCCGGTCGGCCACCACAAGAACATTCGCAGGATGAACAACTCATCCGGTCAGCTAGTCAGAACAAGAACTTCATCCGGAAGAATATCTTCAATTCCGGGCTCTACCATCAATGCGGACCAACAACACAACCTCAACATGATCCAAGAACCTTCACAAACCTGCCTGAATGATCAGGTACATCTGCACTTTCTTTACTTACTGGAATCTCTTCTCTTCCTCATTCGGAACTTCAAGAACACAATCTGTCGCCACTGTCACAACGTAAAAGGTACTTCCAGACCTCAAAATCATACACAACTCGAGATGACACATCACAAGGACATTCCAAACACTCTTTCCAATCCGCAGATTAGGATTATACAATTCTGGACCTCACCGGACCTTTCTGTGATCCTCTATCACCTCTGAGCACTTGCCAGAACCGGTTCCACACAGACAGCCATAACTTCTTCAGGTCTTCATGCGGACCTCTAAAAACTTAACTGAAACATCTCAAGACTCATATCTGTAAACCCTTTAATCTGCATCCTCCGGTTCTCAACCTATACAATACATTTGCCTTCTTCTCATCACTGTTCTTCACTGTTCCTGACTGAGGCTAATTTTTTCAATATCCTCAGCACACAGCTCATCCAATCCTTCTTGTCAATGCAATATGAGTATGTTGACATCAATGACAACACTGGTTCACCTCATACTTGCAACAATCTCCCCCTTTGTCATTGATGGCAACATATGATGTGAAAAACCATCAAGACAAGAACTTCTCCTTTCTGTCACAGCTCCCCCTATCAACAACAACTTTTCACATGTCTTCTCTTCCTTTACTGCTCCCCCTTTTATCATCAACCACTTGTTTTTCACATGTCTTCTCTCCCCCTTTGACATCAATGGCAAAGGGCTCATACTTGCAGTTTTAACACATCAGAATCATACCAGCTACTCCCCCTTAGTAGCAGCTCCCCATCATCAATCCAGATCACAAGATGTGACTGTGATATCCACCGGACTGATGCACATCAGTACATCCTAGTTTATCACCGGAGGGGCCATGACCCCTAACTTCTCCCGGAGATATTCAAAAGAGTCCTTGGGAAGAGGTTTAGTCAAGATATCTGCAATCTGATCCTTGGAGGGGACATACTCCAACCTGACTTCTTCCTTGTTCACTTGTTCTCTCAAGAAATGAAACTTGATAGATATGTGCTTAGTCTTAGAGTGTAATATCAGATTCTTGGAAATATTAATTGCACTTGAATTATCACAGAAAATTGTGATAGGCTCCGCATATTCAATTTTAATATCTCTTAGCATCTGCTTCATCCATAGGATTTGAGTGCAACTGCTTGCTGCTGCAATGTATTCTGCTTCAGTTGTAGACAGAGATATTGCATCTTGTTTCTTGCTTAGCCAAGAGACCAATCTCTTCCCCAAAAAGAATGCTCCACCACTGGTGCTCTTTCGATCATCTACATCTCCTACCCAATCTGCATCTGTGTAAGCATGAAGAGAGAAATCCGGATCTCTAGGGTACCATAGACCATACTCAACTGTTCCTTTCAAGTACCTAAAAATTCTTTTGATTTCCATAACATGAGATTCTCTAGGATCAGCCTGGAATCTTGCCACAAGACCAACAACCTGCATTATATCTAGTCTGGTCTAAGTGAGATACAACAATCCACCAATCATTGATCTATACATTGTCTGATCTGCCTTTGGAGAGTCATCATCTTTGCTCAACTTACATCCGGTTGCCATGGGAGTGTTCATTGGTTTTGAATCTTCCATACCAAATTTCCTTAACAATTCTTTCACATATTTGGTCTGAGAAATGAAGATTCCTTTCTTTGTTTGAGTAATTTGCAGACCCAAGAAGAAATTCATTTCACCAAGCATAGACATTTCAAACTCACATTTCATCTGATTTGCAAAAGTTTTGCACATACTATCTCTTCCTCCAAAAATGATATCATCTACAAACACTTCAACAATCAAAATGTTTTCATGATCAATTTTGAAATATAAGTTACTGTCAGCAGTACCTTTGCTGAATCCAATCTGCAGAAGATGCTTATCCAACCTTTCATACCATGCTCTTGGAGCTTGTTTTAATCCATACAATGCTTTCTTTAACTTACAGACCATATCATCATTGTCAGATAATTGAAATCCATCCGGTTGTTCAATGTAAACTTCTTCTTCCAGATCACCATTTAGGAAGGCAGACTTGACATCCATCTGATATACCTTGAAGTCTTTGAAGGCAGCAAATGCAAGAAATAATTTGACTGCTTCAATTCTTGCCACAGGAGCAAAGGTCTCTTCATAATCAATTCCTTCTATTTGGGAGTAGCCTTTGCAGACCAATCTAGCTTTATTTCTGATTACTTTACCAGCTTCATTTAATTTGTTCCGGAAGACCCATTTGGTTCCAATCACATTCCTATCTCTAGGTCTGGGAACAAGATCCCAAGTATGATTTTTCTCAATTTGCATTAATTCATCTTTCATTTCTTTAGTCTAGTTTTCATCATTGCAGGCTTCATTTACTGTTTTAGGTTCAATCTTTGAAATCAGACAACATTCATCCTGATTTTGAGCAACATTCCTTCTAGTTTGCACACCTTTGCTTCTGTCACCTATGATCTGATCTTCAGAGTGGTTTAGTGTTACATACCTAGGAATTTTGGGAGTATCCTGCACTGCTGCTTCTTGATCAGGCTCATTCAAACCTATCTCTTCTTCCTGATTTATCGGATCAGGCTGACTCTGTCTTACCGGAGAGGATTGAGTTCCTTGAATCTGAACACCGTCTTGGTCATCTTCATCAAATTCATAAAATCTTGAGGGCTTCTCAATTCCTTCATCAACTTTCACATTAGTGCTTTCTATCATCTTCCTCAGTCTCTTATTGTAACACCGGTATGCTTTGCTTTGAGTGGAGTAACCCAAGAAAATTCCTTCATCACTTCTAGCATCAAACTTTCCTAGATCTTCATCTCTTTTGATATAACACTTGCTACCAAATACTCTGAAATATTTCACAGTAGGAGTGATGCCAAACCAGAGTTCGTAGGGGGTCTTACCGGTATTGTTTCTGATTTGAATTCGATTTAGAGTGTAGACTGCAGTGCTAATAGCTTCTTTCCAGAACATCTGAGGAACATTTGCTTCCAACATCATTGTCCTAGCAGCTTCCTGGATGGTCCGGTTCTTTCTTTCAACTACTTTATTCTGCTGTGGAGTCCTAGGAGCAGACAATTGTCTCCTTATACCCTGCTTCTCACAAAAGTCAATGAACTCACCAGATGTAAATTCACCACCTCTATCAGACCTTAGACACTTTAGTTTCAATCCGGTTTGATTCTCTACCATAGCTTTGAAGATTTTGAACTTCTCAAATGCTTCTGATTTTTCTTTTAGAAAGGTAACCCACATCATCCGGGAATGGTCATCAATTAACAACATGAAATATCTATCACCTAGCAGACTCTTGATTCTTGTCGGACCACAGAGATCAGTATGTACTAATTCCAACAATCCGGTAGAAGACTGATCTTTGCTTTTGAAAGAGACTCTGCTTTGTTTACCTAACTGACATTCTTTGCACACACTATTTGTAGGTTTCATCAATTTTGGAAGATCTCTTACAGCCTGAGTATTGCTTATCTTGATGATGTTATCAAAATTTACATGACACATTCTTCTATGCCATAACCAACTCTGATCAATTTGAACAAACAAACAACTTTTATTTGAACTAACCAGATGAAAGATATTACCTTTTGTCTGAGTACCGGATGCAATTTTAGTTCCAGAGCTTGTAAAGATTCTGCATTTTCCATTCTTAAACCGAAGATCATAGCCTTTGTCTACTAACTGATCAACACTGAGAAGATTGTGCTTCAATCCTTCAACATATAGTACATTACCTGTTTTGCTCTTTCCATCAAAGGAAATAGTTCCCCTGCCTCTGATTCTGCCAGCAGAATTGTCACCAAACTTTACCATTCCTCCTTCATACCTTTCCAAATTCAAGAACTTATTCTTGTCACCAGTCATATGGTGAGAACATCCACTGTCAATAACCCAATCATCCTTTTCTTCCACTTGAGCAGCCAAAGCTTTTTCAACAACTTTGTGATTGACAGATTCAGAGAGTATTGAATCTTCTTCCTTGATGGCAATAAACACCCACTCATTTCTGGATTTGCTTCCTAGTTCTGATTCATCATCTGTTACTCCTTCATTGTCATCTTCTTCATGAGCATAATAGCAATTCTTTTGAAACCTTTGTCTGTTAGTATTAGACCTTGCAGATCTTTCCGGACATCTTGAAGCAAAATGACCAATCTTATTGCAGTTGAAGCACTTAAAGGGTAGTTTTCCTTCATACTTACCGGATCCTCTTGGTAGTCTTTTTGCAATGAGGGCTTCAAGTTGAGTTGTTTCTGCTTCTTCTTCTTCCATGTCTCTTCTTGCTTGATCATACCATGTCATCTTCCTTGAAGAGTTTTCTCCCGGATCAATTCTCTGTTTGCCTTTCACATAGGTACTGGCTTTGAAAGCAGATTCAGTCTTAGGAAGATCATCTCCAAACTCAGTCATTTCAAATGCAGCTAGCTTGCCAGCCAATTGTTCTCTTGTGACGGTTGTGTGGGCTCTGAATTCATCAATTGCAGCAACCTTGATTTTGTAGGCAGCAGGAAGCGATCTAAGGATTTTGCAAACGATCTCATTTTCATCCAGAGTTCCACCAGCATTTCTAATTCCACACACTAGTTCATTCACTCTTGGCATAAAAGTAGTGATGTTTTCATCATCCCTCATCTTCAATCTTTCGAATTTCCCTTTCAGACTTTGCAACCTTGCACTTTTGATAAACTCATCTCCTTCATACAGAAGTTCCAGTTTAGTCAGGATCTCATATGCAGTTGGTAGGTCAATAACATTTGAGAGATCTGAGTCAGATTTCATTCAAAGTCGTCGGACCACCTTGTGGAGGTACATATGGTTTTGAAACCATGGCCAAGTATGCTTTTCCCATACATTCCAAGTGACATTTCATGCGACCCTTCCAGAGAGTAAAATTGGTTCCATCGAACTTCAGACTATCCTTTTTGTATGACGACATCCTAGATCTCCTCAAGTGGTTAAGCTTCTTTCAGAGGAACTTGGCTCTGATACCAATTGTTGGATTTAAGGCATACAACTGAGAGGGGGGGGTGAATCAGTTGTATAAAACTTCTTGTTCTTTCAAACACTTGATTCTTCGTTGTTAGTTAACAGCATATCAATTAATCATCCATGAAAGCATAATACATAAACACAAGAGAAGATAAACATCAACACATTGAACACCAAGATTTTGACGTGAAAAACCCGGTTAAGGGAAAAACCACGGGGTGATTAACCCAAGGATTATTCTCTATTAGAAGAATAAGAAAAAGAATGGCACTTGCCAATTAGGGCTCACTGCCCGAGCACACTGCTCACAAGAGGCCCATTGCCTACAAGGAGACACACTGTCTACAAAGTGATAAGAATCACAATCTTGAACTGGAGAATGACATCTCTGCCATGTCCGGATCAGTTCCATTTAAGCCCAAAAACCTCTGCTTTGCCTTTCGCACTTCTCTTCGCTATGCCACACTCATCCACACAATCCACTCTCTGAAATGAACTCACAAACCGTTATTTATACAAGACATCGACTTAGGAACAAACATCTAAGTCAGCAAACAACCATAAGAGTATCCGCAAGATGAATAACATATCCGGTCGGCCACCACAAGAACATTCCCAGGATGAACAACTCATCCGGTCGGCTAGTCGGAACAAGAACTTCATCCGGAAGAATATCTTCAATTCCGGGCTCTACCATCAATGCGGACCAACAACACAACCTCAACATGATCCAAGAACCTTCACAAACCTGCCTGAATGATCAGGTACATCCGCACTTTCTTTACTTACTGGAATCTCTTCTCTTCCTCATTCAGAACTTCAAGAACACAGTCTGTCGCCACTGTCACAACGCAAAAGGTACTTCTAGACCTCAAAATCATACACAACTCAAGATGACACATCACAAGGACATTCCAAACACTCTTTCCAATCCGCAGATTAGGATTATACAATTCCGGACCTCACCGGACCTTTCTGTGATCCTTTATCACCTCTGAGCACTTGCCGGAACCGGTTCCACACAGACAGCCATAACTTCTTCAGGTCTTCATGCGGACCTCTGAAAACTTAACTGAAACATCTCAAGACTCATATCTGCAAACCCTTTAATCCGCATCCTCCGGTTCTCAACCTATACAATACATTTGCCTTCTTCTCATCACTGTTCTTCACTGTTCCTGACTGAGGCTAATTTTCTCAATATCCTCAGCACACAGCTCATCCAATCCTTCTTGTCAATGCAATATGAGTATGTTGACATCAATGACAACACTGGTTCACCTCATACTTGCAACATTCTGGAGGATCTCTTCTGTCTCTTTTGCAACTTTTTCAGTCTCTCCGAGCATAAGTTGATTCATCCTTACTTTTCTCCTGAACTCATCCTTACAATCTTTGAAGATCATATTCATTTTCTTGGGATCGATTGAAGGATATAGCTGAATTGCTATCTGTTCCCAGATTTCTAGGTATTTGGCTTGAGCATTATTCTTTCTTATTTCTAGTTCCTTCTCCAAGCTTTTGGGGATCAGAGATATAATTTCAATAAATGCTTTGTTGTAGATATTTAGGTACCTAACTGTGGCATCTTGCAATATCTTCTAATCTGCTTCACCATAATCATCATAGAACTCAACCATTGGCTGAAGATTTCCATCCACTGTGACTGATTTGATTATGTCATCAATGAGAAGCATGGGTTTTTCAACATATTCCTCTATCTTTTCTTCTTCCTCTTGACCGGTAGAGGGTTCGACGGATGTTTTCTTCTTTCTCTTCATTTTCCTGATTTCTTCATTAGATTCAGTCTCCTCTTCATCCCTTTGACTAGCATAAGCCCTTGTGGCTTTTGTCTTTGTTCTTTTCTCTCCTTTGCCAGATGATTGTGCTTCCAGTTTTGATGGCCTTGAGTTTTTGGTAGGGATAGGTGCAGATCTCTTTGATGATTTGGTCTGGGTGGAAGATTTTGCAAGAACACTTTCCTCACTTTTCTTTTTTGCCTTCTTCTTCTCTTCGTCAGCCCTTTCCATCTTTTCCCTGTTGGCATCAAGTGCCTCCTTTGAGATGCTAAAGCCTTTGGCAACATCTTCAACTTCTTTTCTCACCTTTCTTTTGATCTCTGGTTGTCTGAGTTCCACATGAATTTTTATACTTAGCTCTTCAAAGGTTCCAAACCTTTCTGCCTTTGGATCCTTTGGCTGACTTAGCATGTGTTGCACATGTAGCTCCACAATTTGTTTATCAACTTCATACCCCATAGGCATGATCCAGACTGTCCTTGGTTCCACTGCCTCTATTAGGCATTGATTAGTCTCTACCATAAAACATACAGTGTCTTTATACTTTCAACTAGAGATTGAGGAATTTTCTCTCTAGCTTGCATCATGTTCTAGAAGTTTTTGAAGAAACCCCAGAGAGCTGTATTTTGTACTTTGTCATCGCCAAGTCTGTGCAAATAATCTCTGATTTGGATAGCTACTGGTCTATCATTCTCCCACACCCAACCACTAGATCTGAGAAGCTCATTCATAAAGTAGAAGAATAAGCACGATATCAATCCACCATACTTGAATGAATTCTTTTTATCTTTCTTTATTTTCTGTAGATTCTCCAAGAGTTGGTTTAAAAGGAGCTGACAATGATCGTAGTCTGTATCCTTTCTTAGCATTTCATAAGTAGTGTAGATGGCCATTCCAGGTACTGAATTCTCCCTACTAGAATGATATATTTTGTATCCAATGATCATGGAGGCAAACTTGACATCCGGATCAGAGATGTCATCTACTGTCATTGCTCTTTTGTCAAACTTGGATCTAGTAGCCTCACTCACAATTTGATTCTTGACAAATTTAAGAACAGGAATCCCACCGGATGAGTGTAATCTGGTAACTACCCTAATGGCATCTTTTGTGATTTTGAATGGTCCATTCAACCACATGAAGTTGTCATGTATTTTGCTCAGAATATACCTGACCAATTCATCCTCAGTAAAATAGGGGAAATGTATGAATTGTGCAAAGTGCTTGTTCTGGAAGCCCTTGTATTGGGGTTTGAGCTCAAATGAATCATCTATCGGTTGCTTGTGGTAGATATCCCTCAATTTGAACTCTCTAAAATCTTCAATGTTAGCGTGAATGTAAACCCTAATATCTTCTATGTGCAGGACACCATGCGGTACACTGGAAAAAGCTCCTAGGGGATCTATTTCCAAAGATTTGTAGGGATGTATCTTGAATTTGGGGCGAGGCCTATCAGTGATCTTCACTATATTCAGAGTAGACATCTTTTAAAGAGATTTGCAGAGAGATATTTAAAAATGGAAAATACCTTATGTGCCTTTAGGTTTTCACGAAGCGAGTCGGATCGATTTCTCGATTTATTGACTTCTGCAATGATCTTTGATGGGCTTGAGGAAATTTGTTGCAGAGCACCTCTTTTCTTCTTCTTGAATGCAGAATGAGCAAATGTTTAATAAGAAGAACCCTTATATTTATTCAAACCCTAAAACCAAGTTGCAATAAATGCTCAACCTAAGTCATTCTGGTTTGCCTTATTTGGATGACTTGAAGAACTGGATCAATCTGGATCTGAATATCTTGTGGATCTTCCAAATCTTAACCATAGTTTATTTAGATGTTTCTCTTATGAACCCTTTAATCTGCAACTCTCCTCGTGCCAGTTCTGGCACCAATTGACTGGCTGGGGGGAAATAGTTTTCTTTGTGTCTCCCCCTGAGCCAGAGCTCACCTTTTAATTTCTGGAAGGAATATCAGCACCAGAGTTTGGTGCAGATCCATCCCTTACATTCTTTGTACTTTTCTTCACCCAAATCTTGTTCATCTCACTTTGAACTTCATCCGCATTTACTTTTTGTTTTCCCTTATCTTGATTCTGATTATGATGTACTGGACCTTTTTTATCCTGATTTTTGCTTCTACAGAATTTTGCAATATGACTGGATCTATTGCCAATTTGGCAAACAACATTTCTTTGCATATTTGATTGATATCCTCTTGATCTACATTGATTCACCATATGACCCATTCTATTGCATGCAAAGCATCTACCATTGAATGAATTGTTCATTTGCATATTTTTGCATTCATGAGATTTGTGACCATACCATTTGCAGTTGAAGCACTGTCCGAAGAAGGATGTATTAGTCTGATTCATTCTCTTTCTGCATTGATTAGCTTTATGACCAAAGTTATTGCAGTTGTGGTAGTATCCATTGAAGGATGGATATCTTTGAGCATTAGGCTGCCTTACCGAAGGTCTTCTAGGCTTGTTCCTTGGATTTTCTGATCTAAAGTTCTTCTGACCAGATCTGGAGCTTTCACCTTTTTCATACCCTAGGCCACACTTGTCATCTACCCTCTTTTGGCTTTCAAGGAGAACTTCAAGTTGAGCAGAGCTTATCTTGAATTTCTCTTTGTAATCATTTGCTGTTTGAAGATCCCTTTTGAGAGAGACAATTTGATCCTCAAGTTTTTCTTCATTATCTTTAGCATCTTCAAGATCAGATTCAAGATGTCTGATTATTCTATCCATCTTGTGGTAGTCTTTTGACTTTTCTTTGAGAGATTGTCTTAGGTCATCTTCAGATTTTCTTCTCTCTTCAATTTCTTGAGTAAACTTCATAACTCCTGATTCCATTTCACGTCTTATCATGATGATTTCTTTTGATAACTTTTCACATAACTTGGTTTTCTCTTTCAGATCTTCACTTGTATCATTTGATTCACTTTGACTTGCCAATTGCTGAAGTAATTCCTTTCTCTTTTTCATAGAGATACTTAATTTCTCTTTTAGCTCATTTATGAAATCATCAGACAATCATCAGCCTGTTTGAGTCTTTCCTTTAAGTCATTGACTTCAGAATGAGATTGCTCAAGATCATCTAGGGTAGACTTAAGTTGTTCCCTCATACCATACATATCCATTAGAATTCCTAGATCTTCCTCAAGCTGTTAGGCTTTGTTTGGAGGAACTTCGCTCTGATACCAATTGTTGATAACTAAGAGGGGGGTGAATCAGTTATCTTAATTAATTTAACTTTCTGAACAGTGAATCAGATAATCAAGCACAACCATGAAATAGAAATAACATCAATACACATGACACAATATTTTTGACGTGGAAACCCTGTTAAGGGAGAAAACCACAGGGTGATTAACCCAAGAAAGTATTCTCTGTTAAAAGAATATGATGATACAAAATGGCACTTGCCAATTAGGGCTCACTGCCTGAGCACACTGCTCACAAGAGGCTCACTGCCTACAAGAGACTCACTATTTACAAGAAAAGAAGATAACACAATGTTTGAATAGATGAGAAGCATCCACACATGCTGAGGTTTAGTTCCGTTTAAGCTCAATAGACTGATCTGCTGCACTTCATTCTTACTCTCTCTTGATGTAGCTGTACTGTCACATTCCGAACCTCTTCTACTATCTTCACTCTACTCTTCTGCCTTTTTCGCACCACACAATACACCACACACACATTCACATCTAAATCAATCATGTATATATATCCGCACAAGTGATTTCATCACCTTTCTAGTCGGCATCCGGAACAGTCAATAATTTCCTCAACCTTTGTTATGTCGACTAAATCCTTGCACACCAAGTAATGTGGATCAAGCATATACTTGTAGAAGTCATCAATCATGTTGGCCAAACATAATTTATTCCTTAAGAACCTTTTCAATCATCAGTAACACATCCGGAGTAATGTCTGATGTTCTGCCAGTCAATTCTTCCTCTGTTCACACTGTCACTTGGGAACCCGACACTCAAGTATTGATATCTCTTTATCCTTTCCATACCAGAGGCTCAAACCCTAGAATCTATTAGTGAAGATACTCCTCTTGACTTCCCCAAATCTACACTTCACTGAGATGCTTCTACTGAGAGATCTGGACCTGTCTGTCGGACCTTACTGACTGCTCTGTTCTTGCTTACTGGACCTTAACACTTCTTCAATCTAACTTCCGGTGAGGACCTATCATGTCTTGTGGATGTGTGGGATAACCTTTGTTGCCATCAATGACAACAATCATGAGTCTATATAGTGTCTCTTGCCAACACAATATACATGCAAAAGATAACATGCTATAGTGGCTTGTATATCTGCGACTTGTATGTTTGCATATACAAGGCCGATATACAAGAGGCCAAACATACAAGAGGGAGAATCAAAGCTAGGGCCCACCGCTTGTACATTTTGGGTTTGTATGTTTAGACATACAAGAGAAATATACAAGGGCAATATACAAAGAGAAAGAGATACAAGGCGGACTCGACAAGACAATCAAATGCGGCTAATGGTCATTTTGATGTCCGTGGCTTGTATATTTGCATATTCAGAGGAGGAGATACAACTGGTGGGGTCCACCAAGGCACAAGTGCTTTGCATGTATCTTCTGCTTGTATGTTTCAATATACAAGGCAAGATACAAAGTTAGCATACAACTAGTGGGGCTCGCATATACAAAGGCAATTGTATGTATATACAAGTTGCAGATACAAGGCCAATATACACGGAGGAACATGCAGTTTTTCAGCGACAGGCCCAAGCTTCATAACAGCGGTGAATCAAGTGGTGCCACATGGCAGGGGCCGCAGATTCAAATGCATATACAACGGGCATATACATTTGTATATGCAAAATAATTTGCAGATTCAAAAGAAACCTGCGCTTACATACGAGGACATTTCATAGCCCGATATACATAGCTCTTGGCATATGCAAGGAGGAATTGCAGAGAAGGTTTTGGTGGCAAGTTCGGATAGCGATATACACATAGATGCAAAGCGATATATACAGGCAGTTGACCATAACTTTGACCGCCTATATCTCCTTCATCTTAGCAAATTTTGACATGCTACAAAAGGCAAAGATGCATATTTTTGTCCCCTCTTTCATTTGGCTAGTTTTTTTAGGGGTTTTTGTCACCTTTCATTTTCAGATCTAGATTTACATGTTTTGGGCGACTAGACATTTCAGTGACTTTTTGGGGGAGGATGCAGATATTTGTTGCATTCATTTCTGCAGGTAATGGAGGCTGCTTGTATTCATGCCCAAAAAATATCTTCTACTAACTCTTTGTTGAAAATCAATGATGCAGTAGCTGCATTAAAGACTTGAGAATATCTTCTATCTACCCAGTTCCAAATTTTTGATGCCATAACTGATGCAACTGAGACATCCCTTCAGAAGATATTTTTTGATACAGCTCATAGAACGGATCTTGTAACTGACTTAGGGCATTTTTTTGAAATGCTATATAAGTTGAGGCTTATGATGTAAACAGGTTGGAAAATTTTTTTGCATATGGCTCTTCTGTTTCCAAACAGAGCTTTTTCTACCACTATATCCTTGCCTTCCTACTGAATATATGTAGGTTATCATACCTCTTTTGTTGATTTTCTAGTTCTGTGTGAATCTGCATGAGGTTGTCTATGAACATCATGTTGCTCTCAATCATATTGCTTCTTGCCTCTGCTAGAATTATCTAATCTGTGTATACCTACTTGCTATATCTGGTTGTGTTGTGCATTTTTTAGTTCTATGAAAGTTTCTCTAAATATGTCTGGTGCATCACCCTTTATTTTCAAGTTCTTTTGTTTCATTTTCATTTTTTAAGCATTCTTTCTCCCTTTTCCCCTCAACATTCAATAGCTTTTAGGTGATAATCAGTCAAGGAAGCTGGCCTTCTCCAGAGGTCTGATCTCATTTAGCAAAGTCCCACACTTAGAGATCATTTCCATTGTGTCATTGGAATGCTTGGAACCTTTCCAAGCAGGGTGCAATTTCATGTGACAACAGTTTCTGGCACGCCTGATGGGACTCTACAAATTTATTACTAGTTTTGATGTGCAGCCAGTGATTCTCAAACTTGTAAGTGGTTAAAACTTGCATATCTGGCGACTCACACTGAGGAAGGACAAGCACATCAGTTCTACTATTACATTTTATGAGAAGGATTCAAACTAGGAGTTTAAGTACATTTGATTACTTGCAGCTGTCTCCACCAAAAAGACAGAGTAGAGCTATGGTAAGGACTCCTGTTTCTAAAAGAATATAGTCAACTCCACCAAATTTTAGGCCAAGTGCACCTGTTATTCCTATAGCAACTCAAGTAAGTTTACCCCTAGCTGTTCAGATGCTGAGAAATCAGTCATTTGTGGCTTTTGATGGGGGCAACCCATTAAATTTGACAGTGCACGATGTTATACCCATGGTAGCTTTAAAGAGTCTACCCTATTTCATAGGGGAGAATCAAACTACCCCTATTGAGAACATTAGAGACGTAGCATCTCTATGTGGAGTGCATCATGTCACCCAAGAAAATGTATCCATCAGGCTGCTGGCTGCCTCATTCAAAGGGAAAGCACTACAATGGTTTAGGAGTCTACCAGTGCAGACTATAGGAACCTAGGATGATCTAGGTGAGAAGCTAAACAAACAATTCCAAGATAAATCAAATAATATATCATTGGTTGAGCAAATGACTACCATAAAAAGGGCTCCCCAGGAGCAAATGATGGATTTCAACTTCAGATTCTAGAAGACATGGGATAGAATTCCTGCTATGGTAAGACCTCAAGTTGAATATGCACTCTTGTATTTTTTGAAAGCCCTAAATAGTGATATTTCAGTGATGATACAATCATTAGGAGGTACTAGTTTACCTGATGCTTATGAAATAGCTATTAGGGCAGAGAATAATCTGATTCAGGCTAGAAAAATAGCACCTAGACCACCAGTGCCCATCTTTCCTGAGATTCAGGCTTCAATGCCATTGCCAATCCCATATTTTCCCCCTTTGCCCACTACTGCAGCATTACCAAACACTGTCAATTCTAAGCCTACTGCCTCTAGTTCATCTCAAGAGATGAAAGAGATTAAAACTAGCCAACAAAAAATAGAGAATATTCTACAAACTTTTGGTAATGAGTTGGTAAACATCAAAAAGCAACAATCCCAGCATAGGCAGCCTTATCAGTCACTACCTCAAGGCCAAAATCAACAGCCATATCAAGGCCAAAATCTGCCTTATCAAGCTAATAGGCCACCTTATCAAAGCAACTACCAAAGTCCCAGGCAGAATGTCAACCAAAGGCCTTTACAACCTTATAATCCGGCACCCATTAATGTGGTAAGGGACCTTGTCCCTGTTCAGAATAATCTTGCAGCTAAGTACGAATGGTGTTATCCATGCAATTAGCCACACAGTTAGGCAGCCTATTCAAATGGAGTGATAAATCAGGATTTAATGGTGCAAAATGTGGTAGTCTCACAGCCAAACACACCAAATGATGGAGCCGTACAATAGTAGCCTCAGTATGATTCTTCCTTCATAAATTAGCAAGAAGGTGAATTTTGTGGCATAAATAGTGATAACACCTCAGTTGCATCAAATACAAGAGCCAAGAAGAGGGGTTATGAAGTAGGCCAAGCAGTCAAAAAAGGAAAAGGACTTGCTGATGCTTCTACATCACATATTCCCCATATTCTACAAAGAAGTAATCCAACAACAACAAGGGAAATGCCTCTTTTACAAGCTAATGTTGCTGCTACAAAGTCACAACAAAAGGTAAGTGTCACTCTACCTTTCAACATTATTGATAATATGAAGAAGATGAATGTGACAATGTCTATGTGGGATTCCCTAGCCATCCCTGGCCAAAAGAAGATGTTGTAATCTGCCTTATCTAATTTGAAAGTATCCAATGATACAGCTATAGACCCAAATAGGGTTGTCCTTACCAATTCATCCTAGGATAATAGCAAGCAGCCAAACAAAAGTGCCAAACCACTCCCATTTTATGTGTCTTTGATAATTGGAGACAAGTTAGTGCATAATTGTATGGTAGACAGTGGTGCAAGTAGTTCTATGATACCTAAATAGATTGCAGACCAGTTACGACTCAAGTACCAGCCCCTTGAGAAGGGTGTACTCCAATTAGATGGCACGACTGTTAATATTGTGGGTGTAATAAAAGACCTATGTCTCACTCTGCATACTTGTCCCAATGTTTCCATTTCCTAGGAAGTGTTCATCATAGACTTGCCTCCTTACTTTGCCATGTGCTTATCAAGAGAATTCACAGCCAAAATAGGAGGATATTTGTCCTCAGACTAGTCCCACATATTTTTCAGGACCAGATATGCAACAAAAGTAACTTTGAAATCTAAGTTGCTTTCAAATCATCACATAGAGCCTTACACACCAAGTGTTGTTAATGTAAATTGCATTATTTCTGATGATCTTGAATTAGTTGCTGCTCAAGAACTACAAGCTGAAAGCATACCGGAGGTACTCTTAAGGGAGTGGGCCTTAGAAAATAATGTGGATGATCCTGAAGGACACATCCAAGAAACTAGTATGGGGATTTACATAATAAATGAACCAGACGCAGCAATACCAAGCCTTATAAAGGATGCAGAACAATAGATAGAGCAGCATAATGAAGTATGGAAAATGTACTTTGATGGCTCAAGAAATAGGAATGGATCTGGTGGTGGTGCAATGCTTGTGTCACCACAGGGTGAAAAATATTATTCTTCTTTCCATTTTACCTTTGCATGTACAAATAACACTGCTGAGTATGAGGGATTGATCCAAGGTTTACAGTGCGCAAGAAAGAAAAAAATTGGTTGCTTACAGGCGTACGATGATAGCAAACTCATTGTGAGTCAAGTAAGAGGACTGCATCTTACAAAAAATGATGTTCTGAAATGTTACAAACATAGGGTGTGGGACATGAATGAAGAATTTAATGCTTTTAATCTGATCTCTATTCCAAGAAGTCAGAACTATCATGCAGATAGGTTAGCTGCAATTGGGGCTCAGTTTGACATCCCCAATGATATTCAAAGGTAAAAGGTGCAACCTCATGTAAAAATAGTTGATAGGCCCTCTATCCCTGTTAATAATATTTATTAACAAATTTTTCAGAGTGATGAATAGATCCTACATTTCTTGTTAGAAGAAGATGAGTTTTCTATGATAAATTAGGATAAGCTTAATCAACAATATAGCAATGATCAAATTATTCAGTTGAGAACAAACAAATTGCCCAAGGGATTGGTAACCTTGGAATCCATTTTTGGTACTGATGACCATTTAAAGAAAAGCAAGACTAGCATGCAGGGAAAAGAAGAGCATTATGAGGAACTAGAAATTTTCAAAGGTAAGCTCCTTAAAATTGGCAAAATTTGTTCACCAGAGGACAGGAGAGATTTTATTGCTCTCTGTCAAGAGTTTGAGGATGTGTTTGCTTGGGATAACTCAGACCTAAAATGGTTCGACCCTCATATTGCCCAGCATACCATAGAGTTAGAACCAGGTACTAAACCTGTGAGGTAGAAGCAAAGACCTTTAAATCCAAAGCTTGAGCCTCTAATGATTAAAGAGCTAACCAAACTGATTGAGGGGAAGATTATTTTTCCAATCAAACATACTTCTTGGGTCTCCAACCTTGTTCCTGTGAGAAAAAAGAATGGAGAGATTAGGGTGTGTGTCAACTTTAGAGACCTTAATAGAGCCTCCCTAAAAGATCACTACCCATTGCCCTCAATGGAGCAGATTCTATAGGTAGTGGCTGGCTCAGAAAGATTTTCCTTGCTTGATGGATTTTCTGGTTATAATCAGGTGTTAGTCAAGGAGGAGGATCAATTCAAAACCACTTTCACCACCAAATGGGGTCCATGGTCTATAAAAGGATGTCTTTCAGCCTCTCAAATGCCAGCTCTACTTTTCAGAGAGCCATGGATATGGCTTTCAAAGGTTTACTGTACAAATTGGTGTTAGTGTACCTCGATGACATCATGGTTTTTTCTAAGAACACAGCTGAACATTTATCCCATCTGAGGCTAGTATTTGAAAGATGCAAAGAGTACAGGATATCTCTCAACCCCAGGAAATGCATATTCGCTATGCATGAAGGCAAGCTGCTAGGGCACGTTGTGTCAAAGGAGGGAATTACCATTGATAATGAAAGAATAAGGGCCATTTTGAATCTACCCTTACCCAGTCACAAGAAGGGACTACAAAGCTTCATTGGTAGAATTAATTTTCTGCGAAGATTTATCCCCGATATTGCAAATCTTTTGAAGCCTTTGACGTCTATGTTAAAAAACAATACAGTTTTTAGTTGGATGAAGGAGGCCAGGCTCAGTTTTGAGTCCATAAAAGAGGCATTATTAGTTGTACCAACGCTGGTAAATCCTAACTTTTCCAAAGATTTTATCATGTATGCTTATGGCGGCCTGGATACCATCTCTGTGATTCTGGTATAGTAGTAGAGTGAAGGTTTTGAGCAACCCATCGCATTCTTTAGTCAGGGGCTGGAGGAGTATGAGTAGAGATATAGCTTCATGGAGAAACATGTCCTTGTAGTAGTAAGGAGTCTAAAAAAGTTCAAGCATCTTGTTTCTAATAATAAGATACATTTGATGATAGCTCACCCTAGCATAAAGGAGTTCTTGTTAAGTAAGGATGTAAATGAAAAAAGGGCTGGTTGGATCACCGAGGTCATGGAATATGACATCGATATCTAGATAACCAAGCTCGTCAGAGGTAGAGGACTTAGTGAACAGCTCGCTACCAGTCCTGAGAATGAAGTAGAAAAGGAACAGGAGCTGCTTCTGACCATTAATGAGGAGCATCAGGATGATACAATAACAATAGGCACCAGTTGGGTTAATGACATGACCCAATTTTTGCAAACTGATAAATGTCTTGAAGGTCTAAATAGGACTAAAAGAAGATATTTTAGACTGCAGTCCATTCCATATGTTTTAATAAATGGCATTCTTTTCAAAAAGGACTTTAATGGTGTCTTATTAAGGTGCATTGATAAAGATCAGACTGACAAGGTGCTTCATGAATTTCATGATGGAACAACAGGGGGTCATTTTTCCCCAAGCACTACTACTCAGAAAATAATGAGAGCTAGATATTATTGGCCTAGCTTATTGAAAGATGCCCATGCATGGACTAGAAAATGTGTAAAAATGTGCCATTTTTGCAAGCAAAGAGAGGTTGCCAGCTTTACCCCTGTAGCCAATTCAAGTTGAATAACCCTTCATGAGATGGGGCATTGATTTTGTAGGTCCCATTAACCCACCATCAAGTGCAAGCCATAGGTGGATACTTACAGCTACAGATTATTTCACAAGGTGGACTGAAGCAGTAGCTCTGAAGGAATCCAATGAGAGTGTTCTTTTAATTTTTTATTGTAATTTGGTTTCTAGATTTGGAGTGCCTGAGTCTATCATCTCAGATAATGCTTTGGCCTTTGTTGGACTAAAGATAATTGACTGGGCTATTAAGAATGGAATATATTTGAATATTTCATCAAATTATTACCCACAGGGTAATGGTTTGGCTGAATCTACCAACAAGAATCTCATAAGGATTATTAAAAGATCAATGGAGGATAACCAGAGGACCTGACACACCAATCTGAAATATGCCTTATGGGCAGACAGAATAACTCCCAAGAGGTCTATTGGGAACTCTCCATATATGTTAGTCTATGGGAAAGAGGCGAGATTGCCTATATCTGTGGAATTGCCAGCACTAGACATCATGAATCAGCTAGAGATATTTGAAGCAGAGGACCCCATGACTATCAGATATGCTCAACTTATGGAGCTTGAAGAGAGTAGAGATAAAGCTATGAAAGCTATGGAGTATCATCATCTTCAAACAAAAATAAATTTTGATAAGAAGGCCACCCCCAGAAATTTTAGAACAGGTGATATGGTGCTCAAATGGGATGAATTTAAAAGCAGACCCAGAAAGCACTCCAAGTTTGACATGTGGAGTGGCCCATTTCTCATTACTGAATGCAAGGAGCACAATGCATTTCAGTTATCAAATATGGATGGAGAAAATCTACCTATCCCAGTCAATGGAATATACTTGAAGAGGTGTTTTGAGGTATGAGTGCCTTGTAAATCAGTAAATTAGGTTTCTTGCTTTCAAATAAGTGCTGCTACACAATAGTTTAGATCTTTTTTCTTTCCCTAAGTTTTGTTTAGCACAGTTGGGGGGGTTACTTTTAGCTTTTTGTTCTGGTTTAGGTCTCCATATTCTTCACTGCTATTTTGCCGAGTTGCTAAGGTCAGAATTTGTTGTCAAGATGTATTCCTAGTCTCTGTGTGACTTCATGCCTAATGAATCCTTAAGGCCACTGATCTAATTGTTTAGCAGGGAAACATCCCATAGAGGTCACCAAAAATGTTGACCTAGTTTCCTCTACCCAGAGCTAAACAGTTCACCTTGCATTTTCTTTGAAAATCCTTTAGAAATGACCATACAAGGTGCAAATCTTCCAAATACTCATGCTCTGCCTTGCCAAAAAAATCCCAAAAATCTCATCTCAAGATCCTTTGCAGAAAACCCAGAAAAACCCAGAAATCTTTTAGCTTCAAGTATTTTCTATCGCTGGGATTTCTCATTTTTTATGACTTGTATTTATGTGTATTCTTGAATGTACATTCGCATATACATTCACCCTGGTACATACAAAGGAATATGCAAAGGGTAATACAAGGTTTTGCTTGTATATCACCAATGTATGTTCAATATACAATGGAAACATACAAGGTGGGATGTACATCAGTAAAAGACTCAAGTCAAATATACAAGGAGTCATGGATGCACAAGTGAATGTACATTTTGCAATGTACAAGGCCAACATGCAAAGGGTGATGTATATTTAGTATACATCGGCAACATACAAAGCAGTTCACATGCTTGCTACAGTGGAATGTATATCGCCAACATAGATTCGCAATATACAAAAGACAGTGAACATACAAAGGTCGAATGTGCAACTGGTGGGGTCCACGATATATAAAGGTGTTTGTATATTGGCCACATACAAGTCAAAGATACAAGGCCAATATACATGCAAAAGATAACATGCTACAGTGGCTTGTATATCTGCGGCTTGTATGTTTGCATATACAAGGCCGATATACAAGAGGCCAAACATACAAGAGGGAGAATCAAAGCTAGGGCCCACCGCTTGTACATTTTGAGTTTGTATGTTTAGACATACAAGTGAAATATACAAAGGCAATATACAAAGAGAAAGAGATACAAGGTGGACTCGACAAGACAATCAAATGCAGCTAATGGTCATTTTGATGTCCGCAGCTTGTATATTTACATATTCAGAGGAGGAGATACAACTAGTGGGGTCCACCAAGGCACAAGTGCTTTGCATGTATCTTCTGCTTGTATGTTTCAATATACAAGGCAAGATACAAAGTTAGCATACAACTGGTGGGGCCCGCATATACAAAGGCAATTTTATGTATATACAAGTCACAGATACAAGGCCAATATACACGGAGGAACATGCAGTTTTTCAGCGACGAGCCCAAGCTTCATAACGGCGGCGAATCAGGTGTTGCCATGTGGCAGGGGTGGCAGATTCAAATGCATATACAAAGGGCATATACATTTGTATATGCAAAATAATTTGCAAATTCAAAAGAAAATGCCCGCGCTTGCATACGAGGACATTTCATAGCCCAATATACAGAGCTCTTGGCATATGCAAGGAGGAATTGCAGAGAAGGTTTTGGCGGCAAGTTTGGATAGCAATATACACATAGATGCAAAGCGATATATACAAGTGGTTGACCAAAACTTTGACCACCTGTATCTCCTTCATCCTGGTGAATTTTGACATGCTGCAAAAGGAAAAGATGCATATTTTTGTCCCTTCTTTCATTTGGATGGCTTTTTAGGGATTTTTGTCACCTTTCATTTTTAGATCTAGATTTGCATGTTTTGGGCGACTACACGTTTCAGCAACTTTTTGGGGGAGTATGCAGATATTTGTTGCACTCATTTCTGCAAGTAATGGAGGCTGCTCGCATTCATGCCCAAAAATATCTTCTGCCAATTCTTTGCTGAAGATCGATGATGCAGCAACTGCATTAAAGACTTGAGAATATCTTCTATCTGCCCAGTTCCAGATTTTTGACGCCATAACTGATGCAGCTGAGACGTCCCTTCAGAAGATATTTTCTGATACAGCTCATAGAGTGGATCTTGTAACTGACTTAGGCCATTTTTTTGAAATGCTATATAAGCTGAGGCTTATGATGTAAATAGGTTGGGAAATTTTTTGGCAATTGGCTCTTCTATTTCCAAACAAAGCTTTTTCTACCACTGTATCCTTGCCTTCCTACTAAATATATGTAGGTTATCATACCTCTTTTGTTGATTTTCTAGTTCTGTGTGAATCTGCATGAGGTTATCTGTGAACATCATGTTCCTCTCAATCATATTGCTTCTTGCCTCTGCTAGAATTATCTAATCTGTGTATACCTACTTGTTATATCTGGTTGTGTTGTGCATTTTTCAATTCTATAAAAGTTTCTTTAAATCTGTCTGGTGCATCACCCTTTATTTTCAAGTTCTTTTGTTTCATTTTCATTTTTTAAGCATTTTTTCTCCCTTTTCCCCTCAAAATTAAAATCTTTTAGGTGATAATCAGTCAAGGAAGCTGGCCTTCTCCAGAGGTCTGATCTCATTTAGCAAAGTCCCACACTTAGAGATCATTCCCATTGTGTCATTGGAATGCTTGGAACCTTTCCAAGCAGGGTGCAATTTCATATGACAACAACACCATTCATCAATCCACTATGACTTTGACTCGCATTCATACAAAGCTTGATCCTACTTGAAGAACAAAAGCATGACATCCATCGCGTATGAATACTCCATGAACATGCATTAAAGCTTGTCAATGTACAACAATCCTCATATTTTGTAATGTTAGTATCATTAACCAACAAAAAATATATGAACTATGGACTTACCTTCATTACTTGGACCCATTCTAGTGTTACACCATTCGACAATAGATCTCGCATCTATCAAATTTGCATTATCTTTGTATTTCAACTCTTCTCATGTTGACGCACTTTTGGTACATGCTCCTGCACCATCATGCTCCCCCTTTTCATGCCCAGCCTCCGATAAATTCCACATATGTTGAACACCATTTATCCTATGCATCTTGCTCAACTAATAGAACATCTGTGAGTTCTTGAGTTGTGATGTACAATTATCTGATCATATGATATGCTAACCAAATGATATGCTCCTGCTAGCCAAATCACAGTAGAACATCTGAAAGCAACCTTGCATGAACTTTGTAGAATGTATGTGATCATCACTAATATAAAAATGATACTCCCTCAAGATCTTCTTATCATCTCTATACTATCATCTACATGAATGAATGTTATATTCACAAATATAGCAACCTGCATAGCATTGTAATACTACGATTGCACATCATTATGTGGTTGTAGTGTGTAGTTCTATACAAAATCGACAACTAAAATTATGGTATCAAGTGGAAACATGTCCTTGCATAACTTGAATTTTGAGTCCAACCATTGAGCTCTATGGATACGCCTTTCATACTCGTAAACTATATTCTCTTAGAAAATAGAGATAAATTGATACAATGGAATCTTTTCAATGACCAATTCACACCTTTTTGCTTCTTTACCATCTTTTAGACTATATGCCACTATCTTGTATTTGATAAAACTTACTAGTTTATTTCCAAATGCATGTGTGTTCTCCATATGTTCACAAATTGGCAAATATTGTAAACCACCAGAATAATCGCATGTGTCATCCAAGAATAAGTTCTTGTAGAATAATTGATCATCCACTCTTTGACATGAGATGCTCAATATGAAATCTCTTGAAGATTTAGGTGGACATTTTATATTACACTCCTATAAAACATCATTAGTATATAAATCTACACATATATATCTATAAACATCATAATAATTAGAAAACTCAATTTGTACTCTACAACAAGAAGTTGTGCATGTGTAATTTATTTTGACATAAAAAGTTTTATCATTTCAAAATACATTTGACTAATTTTGAATTGAGGATATATCTCTTGAAATTTCTTGAAAAACTATGTTTGGGTCACATCCAAAAAATTCTTTAGATGTGGCTCATGATTTTGACAACCAATTCTCCTTCTTACAACATCTCTTGCATTAGGAGACACCCTTGTGTTATTTTTCAAAAATTCTTCAATAAGGGATCTCAAGGCTTCAACAACAACTTTATCTTCCTTGGGAGTCTCCCAAAGAATGCCCACAATTCATTGCTATTTGGAGCCTCAACTCTTTCATGCCTTCCAATGGCTCGCATTAGAGTTTTCTACTTATTTTCAATACTTCACTTCTCTTTCTAATGAGGTGATATTTCTTTGTTTGATGGATTACTATTGTCGACATAATGACACGTTGTGTGACATTACTATCTTTGGTGTGTGAAGTGGAACCCACACTCTCATATCCACTCATTAGATTATTTACAATTATTTTTTCACTTGAAGCATTCGATGTTCTTAAGCCAAGAATCTTCATAATGGGCCTAAATTTTATATTTATCATTATTTCAACAAATATTTGACATCTTCCAGTTTCATTTAAACATTCAAAAAATAATTTCCATATCTTCAGCAAGTACACTTGTGAATCTTATCTAGCATGGGTTTCAAAACATTATCATCAATATCAATTGGAAACTTAGGCTTTCTATGCAAAATTCTAGGAGGTGTTTTCAATGGTAAAGTTGACTCGGTATTAGGAATTTCTTTAATATTCACTTGAGATAGGATAGATGGCATACCTTCAATTGGAGATGTAAAAGATGAAAAGCCTTGAAGTTGAGATGGAGAAGATGGTGTACCTTCAACTTGGCATGTGAATGATGGCGTGCCTCCAACTTGAGAAGAGAATGATGATGTACCTTCAAATTGACCTGTGAGAGATGGAGTGCCTCCAACTTGAGAAGAGAATGATGATGTACCTTCAACTTGACCTGTGAAAGATGGAGTGTCTCCAACTTTGAGATTTAATTTCCTCATTAAATGGGGGTTTTATATTCATTGCCTTTGTGATGCCAATTCCATCTCTCTGGTAGCTTGTGTTACATGCCCAAACTTTGAATATGTTTTACTTTTACTTTCATGTGATTAAGTGGATGTTATCATAGATTAATGATTTCACGTTTAGGAAAATGTCAAGATAAATCATTGATTTTATGAATTATGATTAATGCATAAAATTTGATATGAGATCAAAAGATATTTAGACTATTTAATTATGATGTATAAAGATTTGTTGATGATACACTAATCATAGTTTGTATGACTATGAGTGTAACAATGAAATAGATTTCCACCTTTGAGAAAGGAAGGAGTGCATCATCAAAGAGAAGGGAATAGATATTTGGGAAGAGATAGGTTTTTTCCATTCAAGTTCCAATTCATATATTGATGTAGTGCAAGGGTTCACATTCTTCTACTTGCCATTATCTTGGCATAAATTAGATTCACAAAACTAAAAACTCTCTTAATGAGGCATGCCTTCATGGTTCCAATATGCATAATGGACTCAAAACACTTACTCATGCTTGTTTAGGCATCTAAAAATATTAAAACAACTGACCAAACACAACTTGATCACCCAAATGGTCAACAACAATGCTCCAAAGACAAACAACTCAAAACTGCCTCTTAGCCTTGTAACCCTTCCTCTAGGAACAACCTATCATATCTTTTGATACATGACTCATATCAAGACTGTGAAAATAGTTTTAGACACCCATTTCCAATTTATCAAACATATCCCAAAATCAGCATGGACTCCTTTAGACCAAACCCTCCAAAAATGGACTATCCCATTTGTGCAACTTGGCCAATTAGGCCACTTTTACAAAGCAAGTAGTGGAAAATTCAACCCCAGATCTTTCCTACCAACTCTAATGGTCTTAACACATGTCAAATGTCACCTTTATGTAGTTTTTTTCATTAGGTTTCATCAACAATGGGCTATATCACAAATTCATGGCTTCACCTAGCCTTACAAGCCAAAAAACATTAAAAAAATAGCCTAGGGCATCATAAAAATCACCTCAAACCTCTAGTTTCTGGAAACCACCAATAGAATCTCAAACTACATCCTATTCCCTCCCATTTAACCAAAAATGGGCAAATTCTATTGGTGGGATGGACTACAAATCACCATTTTGTGATCAAACCCTCAAATTCAGATTTTTTAGACCAGTTTTCACTAAATGGACTATAACTTTTGATAGACCCAATAAAAATCAATGAGAATAGATTAAAATGAAAGATACTTCATTCCTATTTCCAAAAAACTAATATTAATGCCCTTATGGCCGTAAAATGGCCGTACCATGCGCTGTAACAGGACTATTATAGGATAAATCTAGAAATTGCAATCACTAAAACAATCATAACTTCCACAATATGTAATGAAATTTCATGAAATAGAAACAAAAATATAGAAGCCTCAAAACTCCATCCATTCCATATGTTCTTAGGCCATTATTATGGTCATACCATCCGTACCATGTTGTAGAACAGAGAAATATGCAGTTAAAACAGAGTTTTCTTATTGATTTCAGTCCTCAACTTCAATACATCTTCATTCTCCTCAACAACCCCATACAAATGATTCATAAGAGGACTATTTATGCCCTTTTACACCCTTTCTAACTATTTAACTACCTCATTGTAACTTTGTCTCTTCAAATTCCCATTTTTGCAATATTATGACAACTTTAACAAACATGACAACTTTTACATCATTTTGCAATATTAACCCTATGGACTCTAAATGACTCAAATTACATCAAAAATGGTCTATTAGACCTTATTACATGATAAAAACATAAAATTAAAAAAAAATTAACACAATGGCCTCATGGAGGCATATAATCCATCAGGTGCTCCTGCACCATACTCCCGGAGAAAAGAAAATTCAAGTCCCCTTGAATGTGGGTCAGCTCTTTCTTCTTGGTCTTCCAATTCTTCTATAATTTGTCCTTCATCTTTGCAACTATCCTTGAGTCCTTCTTCCTCTTCTTTTTCTTATACCATCTCCTATCCAGCATTCCCTCAACCTACAGGTTCCAAAACTCCATTTCTTGTGTATATGCCTCAATACCACCATCTATGTCTTCACCCTCATCACTGGAATACAATATGGTAGCATATTCATCAGAAAAGGCAATCATTTCCTCAAGTGTTTTGGCAACATCTTCTTCACCATTATCTTCATACATTTTAGGCACCTCTACTTGTTCTTAATAACCTGCACATACATAATCTAATGAAAAGTTAGAAATAAAATATTGAGACCTTGAGGTCTTCTCGTTGCCTCCTTGCACCATGCACTCCACTTCAACCTTGTCCTCTAAGGGTCTGCTTTGATGAACAACATCTTCCAATTCTTCCATCATAGTTGTTAATTGCTTAGGACTTTCATACACAAAGTAGTGTTCCTCTTTTTCCAAACTTGTCATCTCCTTCCAAAGGATTTGATCA
Source organism: Cunninghamia lanceolata (assembly GCA_027924645.1). Lineage (NCBI taxonomy): Eukaryota > Viridiplantae > Streptophyta > Pinopsida > Cupressales > Cupressaceae > Cunninghamia > Cunninghamia lanceolata. The sequence goes on from BSBN01001005.1 coordinate 4,925,293, forward strand.
ATCTCTTCCTGCTACACTTCAAGGCTCCAGTCAACTTGTCCTACTGCTGCAACTTCCTCTTCCACAACTATTCTTTATTTTCTTCTTTCTTGAACAATCTTTTGGATTAGCCATGCAACCTTCTTCCTTACTGATAGGTGCCAACTTTGTGCTTGGTTTTCTAATTGTTGCAACTTCATTTGGAACTCCAGATTTATTCTCTCCATATATTTTTTCATTTGTTCCAAGGCTTTTTTTAATTCTCTTATCTCTTGGTCAAACTCCATTTGTTTTGCCCTCTCTTTTTCGTTCTTCATCTCATTTTCCTCTTTCTTCTTCTTTTGTGGACCCTTACCCAGCAAGTACCTTTTCAACAAATCCATTTCTCCTTCTTTAAGCAAGTCCCTTTAACCTTGCTTCCTCTTGTCTTTGCCTCACCTAGGTCTCTTCTCTTTTCCTCTATCTAGTCTTTTGGCAACCAGGTTCTCTCTTCAACCTGCACAAACACACAAACACAAACCAAACTCTCTCTTTTCCCAGAGTCTTCTAGCTCTGATACCAATTGATGCAGTGCAAGGGTTCACATTCTTCTACTTGCCATTATCTTGGCATAAATTAGATTCACAAAACTGAAAACTCTCTCTTAATGAGGCATGACTTCATGGTTCCCAATATGCATAATGGACTTAAAACACTTACTCATGCTTGTTTATGCATATAAAAAGATTAACACAACTGACCAAACACAACTTGATCACCCAAATGGTAAACAACAATGCTCCAAAGACAAACAACTCAAAACTGTCTCTTAGCCTTGTAACCCTTCCTCTAGGAACAGCCTATCATATCTTTTGACACATGACTCATATCAGGACTGTGAAAATAGTTTTAGACACCCATTTTCAATTTCTCAAACATATCCCAAAATCAGCATGGACTCTTTTGGACCAAACCCTCCAAAAATGGATTCTCCCATTTGTGCAACTTGGCCAATTAGGCCACTTTTACAAAGCAAGTACTAGAAACTTCAACCCCAGATCTTTCCTACCAACTCTAATGGTCTTAACACATGTAAAATATTACCTTTATATAGTTTTTGTCATTAGGTTTCATCAATAATGGGCTATATCACAAATTCATGGCTTCACCTAGCCTTACAAGCCAAAAAACATTTAAAAACAAAAAATAGCCTAGGGCATCATAAAAATCACCTCAAACCTCTACTTTCTGCAAAACCACCAATGGAATCTCAAACTACATCCTATGCCCTTCCATTTAACCAAAAATGGGCAAATTCTACCAATGGGATGGACTACAAATCACCATTTTGTGATCAAACCCTCAAATTCAGATTTTTCAGACTAGTTTTCATTAAAATGACTATAACTTTTGATAGACCCAATAAAAATCAATGAGAATAGATTCAAATGAAATATAATTCATTCCTCTTTCCAAAAAACTAATATTCATGCTCTTATAGGCCGTACAATGGCCATACCATGCGCTGCAACATGACTGTTACAAGAGAAATATGGAAATTGTAGTCACTAAAACGATCATAACTTCCACAATATGTAATGAAATTTCATGAAACAAAAACCAAAATATAGATTACTAAAAACCCCATCTATTCCATATGGTCTAAGGCCATTATTATGGCTGTACCATCTATACCATTTTGTAGAACAAAGAAATATGCAGTTAAAACAAAGTTTTCTTATTGATTTCACTCCGCAACTTCAATACATCTTCATTCTCCTCAACAATCCCATACAAATGATTCATAAGAGGCCTATTTATTCCCTTTTACACCCTTTCTAACTATCTAACTACTTCATTGTAACTTTGTCTCTTCAAATTCCCATTTTTGCAATATTATGACAACTTTTACAAACATGACAACTTTTACATCATTTTGTAATATTAACCCTATGGACTCTAAATGACTTTACATCAAAAATGGTCTATTAAACCTTATTACATGATCAAAACATAACAGTAAATCAAAATTGACACAATGGCCTCATGGAGGCATATAATCCATCAGGTGCTCCTGCACCATATATTTAGTGAACCTTCTCGAGATGAGGTATGTATTAGTTAACTCTCCTTGGTTAAGTCAATCTTGCCTCGATAGTTGTCAATTTTCCTTTTAGGATTTTTTTTCCTAATGTTAGGCCATGTTAATATGGATAAAGAGTTATCCAAGAAATATTAATTATTTTAAGAGTCTAACAATTTACCTTTGTCAAAACTTTCCTATATATGTTTTGTAGTGCCCCTCCATTCTCACCTTGGATGTGATGGTGGTCAGGCTAAGGAGCATGAAGATGAAGGTAAAATACTTGGAATACTTAGGGTATGTTAGACATGTTGATGGTAGGTTTACTCTTTTGATGTAGTTGATGGCACTCGTTGATGTTTACTATGATGATAGTGTTGATGCTTTATGATTGGTACATTATGTTTATGTTGTGATCAATTATGGGTTAATTTATTATGTGGATTAATTCTACTATGTGCCTTATGTGACTATATGATGATGTGTTATATGGTTGATTAGTTATCAATGAACTAGTTGATGTGGATATGTGTGATGTGTTTTGTGAAGGGATAGTGTAGTATTACTCATGTTGAGTACCTTGCTACGCTGTGATTCCTATCACAATGTGCCTATTTGGATGATTATATATACATATTTGTATTCAACCCTTCATTTTCTACAGGATTGCAGGTACCAGGCATCGACTCCACCTGAATTGGCAGGTCTGAGTGTCCCTTCATACCAATGGAAGTTGTGGAATGGAGGTAACATGAGGCCCCTAGTTGACATCATTCTCGATGAGGATGAGTTCTCAGTCCTGGGTTTCGTCAGTTTGGTCGATTGGTGCATGACTGTGAGTCTTTGTTATTCTTTGGTATGTTGTTGTTGGAGAATGTTGGTATGTAGTTTTCAATTGTTTATTGTTGGTTTATGGCTTCAATATTTTGTTGAATAAATAAAACTATTTTCGTGGAATACTAAATACTTGTTTTCAAATAGAAATTAAATTAATAATTTTTAATAGATAATAATAATAATAATTGTAAATAAATTAATATAATTTAATGTTGAGTTAGTGGCAATAAATAGATAATATTTTTGAGTTGTCATAAAACTCATATATAGTAAATACTAAATAAATAAGAATAAAAATGATTCTTGTCTAGTTGTAAAGGAAATAAATAAGATAAAATATATATATATTGTCTGGTCTGGTTGTAAATAAAAAAAAATAGCAAATTGTAAGAAAGGGATTTAAGCAGAATTTATTGCCTTTAATGGGGGAATCTTCTGGAAGATATTGGGGGTATTTCTCTCTCATAATAATCTTCAGCAAATGGAACTTTTGGGGGAGGGAGAGAAGATGAGAGAGACTGATTTGTGGCTGTAGTAGTTGAACCCGGCATTGAATCTTCATCCCAGTCAAGCAAGCGAAATTAGGTTCCTTTGGTTCTAATTTCTTTCTCAGTTTTTTGTTGAAGCAAATTTTTGATTTATGATTTTTCTTGTCGATTGTAATTTGATTGAGAGGTTAGAAGCCTTCTTATTAGATCCAATTGTGCATGTCTATATCATTGCATTTCTGGGAATCACCGATTGAAGTGACTATCTATCTCTCACCCACTTCATCTCTATTTTTTTCAGTCTGTTGTGTCAACCATAACTTTATTTTTACGAACTGGGTTCCTCTAAATTTTTATATATATGGTGTAAAATCAGCCTTACCCAGTTTGTCATTTTGGAGATATGAATACTTTGTGACTGTCTATCTCTCACCCATTTCATCTCTATTTTTTTTAGTCTGTTGTGTCAGCCATAACTTTATTTTTAGAACTGAGTTTCTCTAACTTTTGCATATATGGTGTACGACCATGTTATCCAAATCATATCCAAAAATCAGCCTTACCTAGTTTGTCATTTTGGAGATATGAATATTTTGTGACTGTCTATCTCTCACCTATTTCATCTTTGTTTCTTTCAGTTTGTTGCGTTAGCCATAACTTTATTTTTACAAACTGGGTTCCTCTAATATTTTTATATATGGTGTACGACCTAGTTATCCAAATCATATCCAAAAATTAGCCTTACCCAATTTTTCATTTTAGAGATATGATTTTTTTTCTTACTGTCTACCTCTCACTTGTTTCATCATTGTTAAAATAGTTAGTTGCGTTACCAATAACTCTACTTATTTTGGTTGTTTGTTAGGTTATAAAAAGGCTATTAAATCTATATAGAATAGAAGTAGAAGAATTCAATTTGGATAGAGTGATTGTATATTAATGTTGATAAATTTAATTTAAATTGATATTGATTTTATTACGATTTATTAGTAGAAATATGATAAGTATGTTTGGAATTTAGGTTTGTAAACAATGTATTTAAAGATTTGATTTATAAGTTTATTTTAGAAATTAGTTGATTATGAGTGGAATTGTATAATGTAAATGGAACTTGTGTAAATTGTATCAGTGGTCATAATAGGGTCATGTTGTCGAGGTTTAGTTTTCCTGAGGCATAAATTAGCATGTCCTGATTTCTTGTGTATGCGATGTTGTAAGTGAATTTTGATGTTAGATCTATAGGAATGTTTTGTTGTTCTATATTCCTTTCCTGTCAATCTATCCTTAGAACAAGGTTCTTTCATTGTAGCTTCAGGTTTTGTATCTTGTGATTCTAACTAGTGTAAGAGATTTATAGCATTCTAATATTATAAGATTTTAGTCTTGCTTATACAGTTATATTTAATAGTATTTACAAAATTGTCTAGATTATTAATGAAATCTACATCAGTTGCAAATAGTGTAAATAATTGTTGTGTTTAATTTGTATGTCTTAGGGTTATTTGCATATTGTTCGCATTCATTTTAATTAAATGAAATTAAATTAAGTCTTGAGAATTATTAATTAGAGCTCTGTATTGTTGAGATAGATTCACTTTATATTTGTTAGATGACTGATCATGAAAATATTGACGAAGGATCTTATTTTATGATGTGCATCTGAGAGTGAATGTGATGTGAGACCATTGTGTTTAGTGGTGTCAAGTGTTTGTGTCATTTGGGAAAATTATTTCCAGAGGCCTAGGAGGGTGTGATTGTGTGGGGGTTGGCTATGTGTGCATCATGTGAGTTGAATGAACTACATGCTTGAAATGTTGCCTCCTATTCATGTTGGTATGATACATGTGCAAGATGAGTAATTCCTTGCTCAGTGTACCTATTCATGTGGTTATGATGACTATGCAAGATGGATAATGCCTTGCTCTGTGTGATGTGAAAATTGTGTTTAGTGGTGTCAAGTGTTTGTGTCATTTGGGAAAATTGTTTCTAGAGGCCTAGGAGGGTGTGATGTGTGGGGGTTGGCTATGTGTGCATCATGTGAGTTAAATGAACTGCATGCTTGAAATGTTGCCTCCTATTCATGTTGGTATGATACATGTGCAAGATGGGTAATACCTTGCTCAATGTACCTATTCATGTGGTTATGATGACTATGCAAGATGGATAATGCCTTGCTTTGTGTGATGTGAAATGATGTATAAAATGTATCATGATGAGAAATGTGATAGTTCATGCTTGGTTTATGTTATGGGTTTTGAGAATCTTGATGTAGTGAAGGGGGAGTGACTTCCAATGTGGGGTCGGTGCCCAAAGTGGCTAGCCAAGGTGACCCATTGGGAGTTTTGTAATCAAGTGATACCCTAATAATAAATCTAGGGGTTGGGTAGTTTTCACACTAATTAAGATAGTTGGATTCCTCACCCATGCTTGTAGTGCTCGTTCAAGCTAAGGATGGGATGAGAAGGCCTGGTTGGCAATATCAATTTCCTTGTCCTCACAAAAGGAATGTTGGTTCCACATGTGTCACCCTATGGGGTCGGCATCTAGTAAGAGACTGTTAGGGTAACCATAGATGGGGGCTGACGCCTAGTGAGAGACTATCAGGGTAACCCTTGGATGGGGGCTAGCGTCTAGCTATAGACTGTCAGGGTAACCCATGTTAGGACCATGCGATGACACTCATCCCTACTGCAGTCTAGCATTCCCTAATTATTTTTCCCCATTTGTTATGTGGTGGCCTTTGGAAGTGTTAATTGTGTTAGTTACCTGTATTGCATTGGAGTCATGTGCAGTCCTTATTCCTTTTACACTACTGTCTACCTGACTGTCTATTTTAGTGGGACCTTATGTTATCTCCTAGCACGAGGGTGGACCTTAGGGTTCCACATGGTCGGGTGGTTATGCTTTATTCCATTGGTTATCTGGCATCGAGGTTCATGTGTAAAGAAGATATATCTCATTTGATTCCAGTTTTGCACCTATATGTGAAGACAGATAATTGTACTATTTGTATCTAGACCTATGTATCAGTGGAACTCATTATGTAATTTGATGTATTCAAAAAGAAAGAGCTTTTGTATCATAGAAATTATGTAATTCCTCTTGTAAGATAAACTATTCTGCACTTGTAAACATTATTGCAAAGATGTTGATGTATGTATCTGATGATGTAATCAAGTTGTTAGTTTGAGTTATTTGAATAAACTATGTATGTTGTTGATTATTGTTTAATTTTAATAATGCAGCTATGTAATCCCTAGAGATGCTAGTTTAACTTCTTGATATTAGACTATGTTATGTTTTGTTATCTTTATTTCTATTTTTTTTTTAAAATACCCTTTATACTGCTACATTAAACTTAACTCTCTAGGGTTTCATGGTGGGGCATTACATGTTTTTTGGTGATTACCTATTTATTCATGCTGACGTCAAGTGCAAGGTAGCAAGGGGGAGAAAATCTCAACCCCATACTCACACCTTGTCAAATGATGTATTCCTACATCCGTAATGGTGGTAACGTTACCACTATATTGAAAGGTTTTAATTTTAATCATTTACATATTAATAATATATATGTGGTAAAAGTATATTTGTTGTTTACACCTTAAGTTCTTATCATTTTATGATAAGTTGCATTTGATGCCAAACCACTATGTACACATAGTCGAGAACAATCCCATATCCCACAATAATGTGGAGAGAGTGGGGAAAGCATTGAAAGATTGAAGTGACTAGTGGATTTTGGAAGCATCTGAATGATAGCATGTCCCTTCAAAGGAGATTTAGTAGGGACTGGGAAGTTATCCCCATGCTTGCATGGAGTATTTAAAGGTTAGAAACAATTTTCTAAGGGTTAGAAAGTTTTAGAATAGAACAAAAATAGAGAGATGCTATAGTATCGAAGGATTGGGTAAGCTCGACAAGACTTAGAAGGAAGATAATAGAGAAAGATTAAAAGATATTTTGGAAGGTCTGTGACCAAAATCCTATCGATATACTCATATATATAAACGTGAGCTTTAGTCAAAGCTTTTCTTAAAGCAATTTTTTATTTATCTTTGTTATTGAAGCATGCCATTAATTTCCATACCATCAATGCATGGAAATATGTATATAGAGTGATATCTTCTTGATGCCTGAGCAGGCTGATAACTATGTTTTATATCTTTTAAACTTGTTGGTTGGGTTGATACCTATAGGTTGAAATCCTATTGACTGTCTTTTTGAAACTTGATGTGTGGGTTAACACCTATAGAATTTTAGTGTGTCCCTAAACTTTTCTCCTTGACAACTTCCTTATGATAACAGTAGTTGGTACTATTCAAAACACTAACCTAAGCTCCCTCAAAGGATAGAGAGGCACTATTTGTGACTACATGTTATATTTTTTTCCATGACTTCAAAAAATTACAGCCATATTAACCATATTCTGGACTAAGTTCAACATTGAATGATAACATTGGTGAATAATGAAGCCATTGCATTATTTAACAAACCCTCATTATGAATAGATTATACTAGCAAGCTAGTTGTTAACACGAAGTATTTTGTTGATGTTTTCTTCTTATATTGGCTTGAGAGAATGTTGAAGTTGATTAGACTCTTGTCTTATTTCTTATAAAAGAAACTTTCCTTTATTAGTAAACTAGAATGTCGAGGGCAGAATAATGGGTCAAGCCCATATTGCAAGATTTTAGTCTCTTGAGCCTTATGAGTATGAGGTTAGATTGAAAGAATAATTTTTCTTTTTATAAAATGTACTATTGAGGTTTAAACCCTTTGTGCTACATTATCGTATCAAGTCAACCCTTAACTAGTCATCTAGAAAGGACTAATGGTTGATATAACTATGACTTACATTTAAAATTATTTGGCCTTGATTGGTAAGTCTTCTAAATTGGAATTTGGGAAAAAGAGTTGGTTGTTTAAAAGGTATGTTAATATATTCTTCTTACTGACATACGGCAAGCATTTAAATGTTATAATTATTATGGGATTAGAGAAGATAGATCTCTAAGTGTATCCCAGATATGTTTAGTAATGTAAAATTAACTTTATAATTTTATTGTCGACTTAAACTAGATGGATTTATCATCAACAAGGACTGTATGAGAATCCTTAGTCCAAGAATAAAAACTTTTGAAACAAGGAATAGAGTGACAGGTAGTCACAGATTCTATGTTGTAGGTTAGAATAAGAGGCTTTTCGAAAGACTATATTCTTAATGAGAACCTTAATTTTATATCCCAAAACTTGGGAATAATAGTCTAAGATAGGAAGACTATGAGTGAAACTTAGTTAAGTTATTCTATGACTAGATTTGGTCAAACTAAATTCACTATAGGATGAGATAGTTTCTAAGTTGAGTTAGAAGTACATGTGAACAATCGACTATGTTCATTGTGAAACATCTATTTATATTAAATCTTTGGCCAAAGTAATACATCTATCTCTGTATGAATTAGTTGATTCACTGTGCAGGATTGCATAACCATCCAGTAGTGTCATACTTAGTTAGAAGGGATCTATGGTTGTATGACTATGTTGGCTATGTAGGACACAACACTAGAAACTTAGATGGAAAAAACATGTTGGTTCTTTATAACTATTCCCTTTGTGAAGGGTAGGGCCACTTTTGGGAAGGAAGGTGTGTGGGGCACCACTGGTCTATGGTTGCAGGAAAAGCACTTGGGTGATGCTCTCCTTCCCAAGCAAATGACAAGCCAAGACTTATGAAGCCATCAAAACTCTAGATGCAGTATATTTATTATGATGACTTGACAATCAAATTTATATAAAACTATCTTGATTACCATGAGCAAAATATTGTTATTGTAAAGTGAAAGATTTCACTAAAATGCTATCTTTGGATATGATGTAATTTTAAGTTTTGAAAATATTCAGAAAATATATGCTTTTTATTTATTTGGTTGTGCAAATGATTAATATGTTAGCAAACAAATGCTTAAGATAATTATGTTCATTTACTTTCTAGTAAATTTGGTGTATAAATCTAGGTAATATGAGATGACATGTTATAGTTTTATTAGATGATTCATGTTCCTCTTGAATTGGAAATGGTGGTATGTCTTCTTCTATGGTTGATAATTTCCTAGTTTCATGAAGTTGCCCCATTCCTTCTCTTTTCTTCACATTCTTAGTTTCATTCTCTTCTGGTGTTAGAGTCTTTTCTCATTTCCTTAGCATGATGATGGTTTCCAAATGCATCATGAATAAGACAAATAAATTAGTCCATCTTGGCACAATAGAGTAAAGTAATCTCATACAAAAATCTCAAAATAATCATATAATTAAAGTGAATAAATGATTATAAATCTAAAAATTTATAGTTTCCTAGGGTGGTCCAACCCAAAACATAGAGATTGCACACATGTCATATACTAGGAATCTTTTACAAATCAAGATTAAGCTAGGATAACATTCGAATTAAGATGATATATCGTACCATTCTTGAACATCATGGAGTAACTAACATTCATCATTCAGATGATATTTAAGAAGGTATCATAGAAATACAAAGGAACTTTTCCAACACTTACAATGTCTTTTAGCTCTCTCTCTATATAGAAATCAACTTTTCCATACTATTTTTTTAGCATTACATCAATGGTCAAGATTAATGTGATCCTAAGGCTTAGATTTAGTCCTATGATTCTAATCAAGATCAATGAAATATCTAAAAACATGAAAAGTTAGATTAAATATGCAACATATTCATTCCTATTAATCCTTCTCCCATTCCTAGTCAAATTGGTTGTGAAATTATAATCAAGTGTCAAATTTGGCCCTCAATCTTCCCTACCATATGAATATCCTTTCAAGACCACCTCTACATTTATATAGTATTATGGATACCTTTTTGCATGGATTTGAGAATAGTTGACTTATCATTTAATCTTGATTGTTAGCTTTTGTATCAGTTGTTGTCCTACACATGGGTGAGAGGTCATAGCTATTCCTAGGGTTGCATGATATCTATTGTGATATAATAGTCTTTAGGATGATATGACAGTTCTTGCAAGTGAATATTCTCAAGTGAAAATCCTTAGCTCGATTTTAGCATGATGATAATTATTTGACTAACATGATTTCCCTTAGTATCCTTCTACTTGTTTAGGTTAGTGTTTGAATTGAGGTAATAGCAACATGATTGCACATCTACTCCACAGTGAAAGCTTTTCCATGACCTTTCTCTAATTTAGGATTATCCTTGAATGTTGATAACACTCTATTAATATATACCAATACTATCTTGATGATTTCCTTCCCATGGTGATATGGCTTGTTGTCATAGATTGGTATCTCAAATAAATATAAATTTTCACTTTGTCATGATAATAACTTGTCAAAATGATAATCCTCTCACTTCCCTCATGACTATCCTATAACATGAGATTTTATGCTTTAACATAATCAGAAAGTGAAGTAATCAAATACATAAAGAACATACCTTAGATTTCAAGATTCGAGTTTCCCAATCCTAAAAATTTTGGCTTCAAAATCCTCAAAAATTTGAGCTTTTTGGCAAGTTCATTCATAGTCAATGTTAAATTCTATGTATCTCTAATAGGACTAGTCAAATTTATGAAAAAAAAAATCTATATCATCAAATTCAATCTAAATACATGAAAATTAGCATTCAAACAATATGAAACATGAAAATATTAGTTTAAATAATCAAATTCTATATAAAAATATCCAATTTACTTCTTCTACATTGATAAACCAATAAAAAGGTGGTGGATTAAGTAAACAATGATTGTCAAAATGTCAACACAATGAAAAAGAAATTTTTGTTTGATAATGCATGAAAAGCAAGGAATAATAGAGCATGTGGGTTTGATTCACAGGTCCCACATGTTTTGTGTCCATTTTTTTATTCCCCAAAACGTGCCCGCATTATAATGCGAGTGCATTATAACATGAGTGCATTTTTTCATGCATGAAAAGTTTTAAATGTTGTTATGCATGGAAAGTTATAAGTGTTTTAAGTGCATGGAAAGTGGGGAGGGAGGTAGATAGGTGAGAGAGAGAGGGTAGGAGGTAAAGAGCAGAGAGAGAGCGAGAGAAAGAGAGGGTAGGAGGTAGGAAGGGGAGGGATGTAGATAGGTGAGAGAGAGGATAGGAGGTAAAGAGGGGAGGGAGATAGATAGAGATAGAGAGACTAGTTTTGACATGCAACCCTAAACCTAAGCAACCCTAAACCCCTAAACCCTAAATAATGCCTCTAAACCCTAACCCCTAACCCCTAAACCCTAAACCAAAGCAACCCTAAACCTTTATCTCCCTATCTCTATTGTCCCTCCACCTCTCAATCTCTCTCCCTAAGTCTTTGGCCATGTCTCTCACTCTTTATCTCCCTATCTCTCCCCTTGGTCTCCTCTATATCTCTCTATTAGTCCTCTCTCTAAATCTTATACCCTAAACCTCTAAACCTTAACCCCTAACCCTTGAATCATAAACCCTAAACCCTAAACAATGCCCCTAAACCCTAACCCCTAACCCCTAGCCCCTAAACCCTAAACCTGAGAAACCCTAAACCCCAAACCCCCAAACCCTAAACCCTAAACCCAAGAAACCCTAAACCTCTATCTCCCTATCTCTCCCCTATCTCCCTATCTCTATCATCCCTCTACCTCTCAATCTCTCTCCCTATGTCTCTAGATATGTACCTCACTCTCTATATCTCCCTATCTCTCCCCTCCATTTCCTCTATCTCTCCTTATCAGTCCCCACTCTATCTCTCTCTAAACCCTAAACCCCTAAACCTTAACCCCTAACCCCTAAAACTTAAACCCTAAACCTAAGCAACCCTAAACCCCTAAACCCTAAATAATGCCCATAAACCCTAATCCCTAACCCCTAAATCATAAACTCAATCAACCCTAAACCCCTAAAAACTAAACCCTAACCCCTAACCCCTAAACCCTAAACCATAAATCCAAGCAACCCTAAACCTATATTTCCCTAATTCTCCCCTATCTCCCTATATCTATCATCCCTCTACCTCTCAATCTCTCTCCCTATGTCTTTGGACATGCCCTCACTCTCTATCTCCCTATCTCTCCCCCTATCTCCTCTATCTCTTCCTATAGGTCCTCCCTCTCTAAACCCTAACCCCTAACCCCTAACCCCTAACCACTAACCCCTAAACCCTAAACTCAAGAAACCATAAACCCAAGCAACCCTAAACCCCTAAAACCTAAACCTTAAATAATGAACCTAAACCCTAACCCCTAAACCCTAAATCCTAAACTTGATAAACCCTAAACCCCTAAACCTCTATTCCCTATCTCTATCATCCCTCTTCCTCTCAATCTATCTCCCTATGTCTTTGGACATGTCCCTCACTCTCTATCTCCCTATCTCTCCTCTCTTTTGCCCCTATCTCTCCCTATAGGACCTCTCTCTCTCTCTAAACCCTAAACCCCTAAACCTGAGAAACCCTAAACCCCTAAATCCTAAATAATTCCCCTAAACCCTAAACCCTAAACCTAAGAAACCTTAAACTCATAACCCTAAATAATGTCCATAAACCCTAAATCTAAGCAACTCTCTCTCTCTCTCTCTCTCTCTCTCTCTCTCTCTCTCTCTCTCTCTCTCTCTCTCTCTCTCTCTCTCTCTCTCTCTCTCTCTCTCTCTCAACCCCTAAATAATGCCCTTAAACCCTAAAATCAAGCAAACCTAAGCCTCTATCTCCCTATCTATCCTTTATCTCCCTATCTCTATTGTCCCTCTACCTCTCAATATCTCTCCCAATGTCTCTAGGCATCTCACCCACTCTCTATCTCCCTATCTCTCCCCTTTGTCTCCTATATCTCTCCCTATCAATATCATCTTTCTTCCCTATCATTCCTCTATCTTCCTATCTCTCCCCTCTATCTCCCCCCTCTTCGTCCCTCTCCCTCTCTCTTATCGATGAAGGAAATGGAAACAAGAAAACTAGCACTCTCTTTCTATCTCTCTCTCTCTATCCCTATTTCTCTCTCTCTCTCCCTATCTCTCCCCTCTCTCCCTCTTCATGTCCCTCTCCCTATCCCTTATCGACAAATAAAATGGAAACAAGAAAACTAGGACATGCAAAGAGGGATGAGGATATAAATTCGGAGGATAATTGGAAACAAGATAAAATTAAAGTTACCTAGATGGGAAGAATGATGAGAGGAGAGATGGAAAATAGTAAAATACAAAAAAATTGGTGGGATCTAAAGGGAAATTGGAAAGGAAAAGGAAAACTAGGAGGTAAATAGGTGAGAGAGAGATGTCCTACTAGAGAGAGACAAGGTAGGAAGTAGGGAGGGGAGGTAGAGTGGTTAGAGAGAGACAAAGGGTAGGAGGTAGAGAGGTGAGAGAGTTAGAGGGTAGGAGGTAGAGAGGGGAGGGAAGTAGAGAGTGAGAGAGAGGGTAGGAGGTAAAGAGGTGAGAGAGAGAGAGAGAGAGAGGAGGGTAGGGAGAGAGAATAATAGAGAGGGGTAGGGAGGGAGGGAGAGACCTAGAGTGGTCATAGAGAGAGGTGAGTGAGAGAGAGAAGAGAGAAAAGGATCGATAGAGAGTGTGTGTGTGTGAGAGAGAGAGAGAGAAGGTAAGGGTGAGATGATTATATTTCACAATAATGTGAGCACATTATAATATGCTCGCATTATAACATGCTTGTGTTATGTGAATGCATGCACATAATGTGAGCATGTTATAACAAGCTCATGTTATTATTTGCTTTGGTAATTTCCAAGCCTTTGCTTTGGATTTACCTTGGGTTTCCAACCCAAAGTCTTGGATTGAGTTTTGAACGTCCAAAGATGTTTTTTGTAAAATGTAAAAAATTTTACATAATCGTGAGGGTGATCCCCATCAGGTTTGTACTTGTTTCAATGACAAGTCAAAAAAAATACCATGATAATGTTAATCTCTCTCTTAGCTTTCTAACCATATAATTTTTTTCATATTTTGAGTATGTTAAAGTTTTCATCTTTAATTTCTTTTGTTAGTGTATCCATTTTTTTCAAAAACTAGTGTATGGTATTTTTGACTTTTTTTTAACCGTTCATCAAATTTTCAAATAAATTACATTTTTAGAAGCTAGACTCCATTCTACACATATTCAAAAAAATAGATTTTTTATTATTTTTCAAAAATTTTAGGGGGGAGCATGCTCAGTTTTCAATTTTTCAAGATGTGTCCACTTTGAAAATTAGTAAAAAATCAATTACTCATGAAAAAATTATCAAAAATATTAGGGATAAACTACATGGTGTTAGCTAATTTCTCACCAAAGAGATTTTTGAAATACTAAAAAAAGTTAACATTTTGGGGGGGGCACACTAGAAGCTATGTTATGTTTTTTTTTTTTTTTTTAAATAGAACCAATTTGTGTGGCCCCCATTTTTGAACCCCTTAATCTCAACCATTTTTTTTAAAAAATAGTAGTTTAGAAACTAGATTTGGAGCACTACAACTCTTATTTTTGTTGCATCTTCAAATTTTGAGTGTAACTATCTTCAATTTCTCATCCAACATCAGTCTTTCCTGATTTCAAAAAAAAAGTGGCCACTTTTGACCCCCTTTTGGTCCAGGCCATCTTTGTGCACCTACCCTTATAACCTCCTTACATGATGAAGGCTCAATTCTAAATCTTTCCCTACCCATATTTGAAATCACATTCTCTCCTCTATTTTATCTTCTTTGAATACCCCAAATTTTTGTGTTAAGACTAGTAGCCTTGTGAGAAACAATTAAAATATGGGAATGTTGGTCCCTATGAAACATTAAAGTAGGTATGTTTTTTTACCAAAATGACCTTTGAGAAGACCTCTTTTAGGAACACCATCATTCCATTTGTCCTTGGAGTTGCCCCTCTCATTATCATACATTCTCTCACACATATAAATATCAATCCACAAAAATTGAAGGTTATTCTCCATCATTTTGATCTTACCCCTTATGTTATTTGGGAGGGTATTTAAATATATCTATTATGGATTAAAAAGTAGGCACATGTCTTTATACCTCCTTGTTTAGCTCCTAGGTCCCTGTGATTACATTATACAGTTTAAATATGCATCCTTATGCAAAATTGCCTGAAACTAATGTAAATTGGGAACAAGAGGCCCATATTTTATCTTACACTGAACTAAAAAGGAGCCCTAAGACTTGGGTACCACCACCCAAGTCTCTCCTGATTGGTTGGGGAAAATTCAAACGTATGTCAGCTTAGGACCTTTAAAAAGGTTTCTCCTTGCTGGCTCTTTTGGTTTAATTTGATGAATGTTAGCGGGAAAACATATATAATTGTGTTTTTGAATTCATTATGAACCTAGATAGAGATAGCCAACTTGAAGCATTGGAGTAAAGAGCATTCATTGTGATTCTAAAGCATATTTGTATTGTAATTGTGTGTGTTATTGCAGGTTTGAAGTTATCATCTATCTCTCCTTATTAGTTGAAGAGTCTTCATCCTCCTAAGGGTTTCATTAAATAGGTGATATCATTGTTGTTCATCATCATTTGATTCATTATATTGTT
The DNA here is from genome assembly GCA_027924645.1 of Cunninghamia lanceolata. NCBI lineage: Eukaryota > Viridiplantae > Streptophyta > Pinopsida > Cupressales > Cupressaceae > Cunninghamia > Cunninghamia lanceolata. The sequence continues at coordinate 4,941,199 of BSBN01001005.1, forward strand.
ATTGTGTTTAGTCTCTACCCTACAAAGGGAACACTCTTTTTATCTATCAACGGTGTTGGGAAGCTTGAATGCTATCCTGAGATTTGACTGAGGCAAGTCCCTAAACACCACAACCCTCAAACCCCTTCTTTTTTCTTGTGTGTAGGTTATAGGTGCAAGATCCGGGAAAAGTGAAGATATAGGAAGACTAAGCAAGCATCAAGGTTTCAAGATCCGATAGTAGTTTGGGAATATTCCTCTATAGAATACATGGGCACCACTACCCTAGTCTTTCTTCCCTTTTTGACATCATATCTAGCATTAGGGTAGTCTCTGCAACAATTTTCCAGTTTACAGTTTCTACAGGTTCCATCATTCAAGACTTGGGTAGTCCTAAAATAGTCCTTTGACACCTTTGCTTCTAGGAAATAGGTTTTGAGATCTTGATCATTCTTGTGCAATTAGTTTATGGGTATTTTTTGTATATTCTCTATTATAATCATATCATCATAGAACTAGGGTTTCATGCATTGATTGACCTAGAGTTTGATAAAAGGCTTGAATAAATCTGATCTTTCCATAGCACTCCTAAATACAAGATCTATAGTTGATTCCACCTTCACTTGGTAGTGATTTAGCTCGATCTTGTCCTTGAATGTTATTGTGGTAGGGGGTTTGATCTAGTATGCATGCTAGTCTTATCATTCACCTTTTTCACACTTAACATTTTGGTGAATCCGTAGTATCTTACACTTTGGCATCCTTCTTTCTTCAGATCCGAGTTATTTTTCATCTAATATCTATTTATACTCCATTAATTCATCATTTTTCATAATTACATAGCTTATTTTCATTGTTGGAGATTCAAAAATCCTTGCATTTTTAGTAAATCTAGCTAATTTTCAACCTAGGGTTTCAAAATTGGCATGTTGTGGTTACTCTTGTTGCATTATTGGATTAATTAAATAGTTTTTGTTGTTGTACCTTATCATCTTCTTTGTTTTAAGACATCTTTTGCATATTTGCATTGAAAAGGTGAGAAAATCAAGCATTCAAAGGCTTGCAAAAAGGCATAATTTTGCATTGTTTCATTACATATGATATAGATCATCATAGAAAGATTTAAATTTCTTGTTTTTTTTGCACTAAATCTGATTCATATTATAGTATCTAATCATTTCATGGTATTTCATCTTGCATTTTAAGTTCTCATTTCCTAGGGTTTTGTTGAAAAAGTTGCATTTTTGAAAACCTAGTCAAATTCAAAATATAGGGTTTGTAGTTAAAATCTTGTTTCAGATTTTACTACTATCTTAAACATTTCAAATCAGATCTTGCATTTATTCATTGCATATTTATCAATATTCATTTGAAAATCTTGCATAATTTTGAAAAAGTGCATAATTATCATACTTTTGCAATTACACATTGTGTATTTCAACATAAGAAAATAACATCACTTTCACATATCTTTGCAATAAATCTTAAAGTGGTCTATATTTCCTTTTTGTACAGAACTTTAACATTGGGATCACTTGGGTTGTAGTGACACTAGTGCATTTTTTATCTTTGCTAAAGCTTCAAAAACATGGTTTCCTCAAACTAGTGTCTTGATGTACAAAAGTCTCTCATATTGATGGTATTTGATAAGTGATTAAATCTCATTATATTTACATACAGTGAACAAGTCATCTCATCATGAATTACTCTTGGGAATCTTTGTATGAATATATCATAAATTTTGAAAAATTCACTAATATGCATCCTCATATCTTAAGTCACATAGCATACATATATGATATTGATGTTTCTCAATGTTCTACATATGAAATCCTTTGTCATATATCTGATTTTGATAGCTTCAAAACTCTCATGAGTAAATACCATTTAATATTAGAAGATCTCACTGAGTTCATCTCCATGAATTTTCATGAGAAAGATGATGGTGATAACTTTTCTTCTACTTCTACTACAAATCATGCTATGTTCACTCCCTTGGAACTACTCTCTAATACATGTGATAGTGACCTAGCTTTGTCTATTTCACCCTATGATTTGGATCCCTCTCCCAAAATTGTTCCCACTTATGAGGACATTTTAGCTCAAGCGGATGAAATCATTGACACATCCCTAAACATCACCATACCCTCCCTTCATTCTAATACTCACCCCTCAAAGGGTGAAGCATTAGTGAATAAAGAACCTCCTCTCATGAAGGATCATCCATGGATAGATAATGGGCATTCATATAATAATATTAAATCTTCTATCCCTACCATAGTGCATGAAGCTTCTATGGATCATCCTATTGATCTTCCTCCTTTAGACAAATGTTTAAGTACCTTGGTTATTACTAAGGATGTGAAGACCTTAGATAGTTCTCCTTTGGTTACATGTTGAAATACCTTGGACATCACTAAAGATACAACCATCAACAATTCTATTAACAACACTTTACCTTCCCTTTTTTCCAATGCTCTCCCTTCAAAAGACAAAGCATCGGTGGATTAAGAAAGGTCTCTCACATTAAATTCTTTGGGGATGGATGTTGAGATTAATCAAAGTGAAAACAATGATAATTCAATCATTATTAATAGACTTATTCCATCCCCTAAGGGGATAGTGGATAAGTCTACTAATGTTCCTAAATTCATTGTGCATGAGGCACCTAATATGCTTCCTCGCTTCAAATCAGTGATCATGGTTCAAGGTGCTCCAACACCACCTTGACTGAAAGGCAAGGGAATTTTTGCCAAGGTTCCTCCTTCACCATCCTTACAACGATCGGGAGAAAACCTTCAAGAGCAAAGCTATCCATTGCAAAATCATAAAATCAATTTTGTACCAACTTTCTCTTCACAAATGCCAGAGAACATGGAAACTCATGGACCCTTGATGGTAGACAAAGATGAAGAATATGATTTTATTAAGGATAACAACTAGTAGGTAAGTATCTCTCCCTCATTCATCCACCTTTGATGTAGCACCTCTTTGATTTGCTCTCACAGGTGGCCTCCTCTTATGTTTTGTGTTGTGTTCACCTGTATAGTGTAAGTTAAATGTTTTTCTAAGTCTCCTTGGATGACCCTTGATACTCTTGTAAGGTTAAAGATACAAGGAGACCACTTTTGTTGTGACAATTCTTCTATTTGTTTCTCTATTCTTCTATACTCCTCTTTCTTATTGCAATTGTTGTGTGTGGTGCCTTGGGGGTATAACATTGTGGAGGTTGTCTTGTGGAAATCTTCCCACATTGTGAACCTAAGTCACTTTTCTCTCCTCTCTCATTTTTCAAGATTTCATTCTTTTGTGGCTCTACTAGTCAGCAAATGATGATAACAAATAAATACTGATAAGGACCATGCATCCCTACAATAAGAAAAATGGACCCAGTCCATATATGAAGATGGGATTAATTTGATACTGATGCTCAACTAGTAGAATCACTTATGTGTCATGATATTGTGTTGTGAAATTGTTGTAACAAACCTTTACAATATTCTAAATCTACTTCTAGGCACTTTGGAATGTTTTGTATCTCACCTTGTAGCTACAATTGGTTCTAAGATACCTGAAGTATAACCTCACAGCTATACTTAGTTCCAAATCCGTAAGTATAGCCTTGGTTTGTTAAGTGGTATGCTGCCTTATTTATGTTTTATGAGATGATATGTTATTATCTTAGAATAGATTCTCTAACAAAATCTTATATATTGTTGATCTATAGTTATTAGCAAATAATATTTATGTATTGTGATTGTTGGAAACAATTAGGGATCATAAGCACATGTCACTTTGGGGCATGGGCTTTGTCAGAGCTCTTGTTCCCTTGCATGTTTTCAATCTTACCTTAAACGTGACTGCTACTGGCAAGCAAGATCAACCACTTTAAGGTGGGGGCATATATTATTGTAATTACTTGGATATTTTAGATATTGTGATAAAGCATGTTTGGGTATGCTTCCTTTTCACTATAAGGCATCTCCATGATGTAGGTGGCGTCGTATACTTTGTTTTGTGTGTTGCATATTCTTCCTTTTCATTATAAGACATCTTTGTGATGCAGGTGGAGAATTGTGTATTGTCTTGACTGGTTGCACATCCTTCTAAAAATTCCTCAGGGTTGGATCTTGATTTATTGACCCTTAAGCGTGTCTTTGGTGGTTGTGGTAGCATATCTCAACCATCAAGTGAGTTTGGAGTGTCTTAGATGGTGGAGTGTAGAAATGAGCTCTTCTCCATCACCTATTTTTATGTGTTTAAGATGTATAGTGTGTCAACTACGTACTCTTCAACACTTGTGTATTCTGAGTATCTTCCTTGAGTGTCTTGCATGTTTTAGTAGTGGTGTGTAGCGATGATCTCCTCCCATGCCATGTGTTTTCAATGTTTTTGTGGAGGAACATAGCAATGAGCTTCCCCCACACTGTGTGTTTTATGTGCCTTTGATAGTGGCACATAGCAATGAACTCCCCCCATCGCCTAGTTAAGGTTATATAATTGTTGAATCATGTCTTCTTTTCATGTATGCCTTGCATACTGTGTATTTGCTCTCATGCCTTCTCCGTGTATTGCATGTCTCTTTACTATATTCTTCATGTATTGTGTGCTTCATTACTATATTGTCTATGTTTTATGTAACTGTCAAGTGTTTTCTTATATTTTTCTAGCTTGGGGGATAGAAATGGTTCTCCAAACTTAGGGTGTGTTTTAGCTCTGACTGTCTGATGTGTTTGATGTGCTTTGACTATACTTTAATGCATGTATTGATTGTAAGATCATACACACATTAAAGTGAGGGCTAAATGTTATGGAGTAAAATGTAGCCACATGTCTTTTTACCTCCTCGTTTAGCTCCTAGGTACCCATGATTACATTATACACTCTAAATATTTATCCCGATGCAAAATTGCCCAAAACCAATGTAAATTGGGAACAAGGGGCCCATATTTTATCTTACCCCAGACCAAAAAGGAGCCCTAAGACTTAGGTACCACCACCCAAGTCTCTTCTAATTGGTTGGGCAAATTCAAATGTATGTCGACTTAGGACCTTTAAAAATGTTTCTCCTTGTTGGCTCTTTTGGTTTAATTTGATGAATGTTAGCATGAAAGCATATATAAGTGTGGTTTTGAATTCATTATGAACATAGATAGAGATATCCAAAATGAAGCATTAGAGTAAAGCGTATTCAAAGCATTCATTGTGATTCTAAAGCATAACTGTATTGTCATTATGTGTGTTGTTGTAGGTTTGAAGTTATCATCCATCTCTCCTTATGAGTTGAAGAGCCTTCATCCTCCTAAGGGTTTCATCACATAGGTGATATCATTGTTGTTCATTGTCATTTGATTCATCATATTGTTATTTGGTTTACCCTCTACCTTACAAGGGCATGCTCTCTTTATCTATCAACAGTGTTGGAAATCTTAAATTCTACCAAGGATTTGAGTAACGCAAGTCCATAAACACCACAAACCCTAAACCCCTTCTTTTCTTCTTATGTGCAAGTTATAGGTGTGAGATCTAGGAAAAGTGAAGATACAAGAAGATTGAGCAAGGATCAGGGTTTCAAGATCTGACAATAGTTTAGGAATATTCCTCTATAGAAGACTTGGGTGACACTACCCTAGTCTTCCTACCCTTTTTGACATTAGATCTAGCATCAGGGCAGTATCTGCAGTAATTTTCTAGTTTACAATTTCTATAGATTCCATCATTTAGGACTTGGGCAGTCCTAAAATAGTTCTCCAACACCTTTGCTTCCAAGACATAGGTTTTGACATCTTCTTGATCATTCTTGTACAATTAGTTTCTTAATATCTGGTGTATATTCTTTGTTAGAATCAAATCATCATAGAACTAGGGTTTCATGCATTAATTGACCTAGGATTTAATAAAAGGCTTCATTAAATCTTATCTTTCCATAGCACTCCTGAGTACAAGATCTGTAGCTGAGTCCACCTTCACTTGGTAGTGATTTAGCTTGGTCTTGCCCTTGAATGTTATTGTGTAAGAAGGATTGATTTAGTGTGCATGCTAGTCTTATCTTTCACCTTTTTCACACTTAACACTATCCAACAAATCCATTTATTAGTATTTACCCACACATTCACTAGTAGATATTCACTTTGGTTACCCTCTCTGTAAATATGATAGAATTTATTCTATTTAAAGGTTCTTACCAATTTCATGGAATCAAGGATAAGGTCTTTAACAATCTAGTGAGGTCTAGATTTATTACTAAGGGCCTCAATGTTATTCTTTGAATCCCCCTCCATAATCATGTTGGTGATCTTGATATCTTGATCTATATGTATACCCTGGAATAAAGTAATTGCTTCTGCCACATGACTAGAGTGAATACCCATTGTACTTTCATATGTAGCAATTATATGACATATAGAGTTCCTTAGGATTCCATCCCCACTAGCTATCTTTAGGTTTCCTTTCGAAGAACCATCAAACTTGAGCTTGACCCAATTTGTATCAAGTCTTTTCTAGTAAATGTATTTCCTCTTATTATTCTTATCTTTTTTAATATTATTAAGAGAAATCTTAATTCCCCAATTGATATCCACTTTCCTTTTGATGTCCATTGGAGTGATTATATGTTTCTTAATATGAGAATCCTCCAAATTTTCCCTAATAGAATGACAAGTAGTCCAAAAAAATTCCTTCCAACTTCTAGCCTTCTCCCAAAAGATCCTATTGTTTCATTCTTTCCAAATACTCTAGTAGAAATAAGGTAAAGTTTGTTGCCAAAGTTCCTTAATATTGAGATGAATGAAAGGTGAACATTAACTAGCAACAAAACTTAGAATGTCAGGAGAGAAATTTAATTTAATTTCAAACATATTTATCATTGAATCCATTATGTTCCATGCATATGAGAACTCAATAAATGCATGATTGATGAACTCCTCATTTTTCTCACATAAAACACATCTATTGGCCAAATAGAATCCCTTTTTTAAATTATCAACAATGAGAATTCAATTGAGACATGTGACCCACCAAAAGGAATTTATTTTTGAAATAAGGGAGTGATTCCAAACATTTTTCCAATTTAAATCATTAGTAGGATTATACAAGAGGATCTTGTATCAAGACCTAATAGTGTAGTTCCTAGTATATGTCTCAACCCAAATCATCTCATCATTCCTATCAAAGAGGCTAAAACAAAAAATTTCTAATCTTCTAATAAGATATTCCAAGGTAGTATGATCTTGGTTAGTTAGATTATTCTTGGATATTTTCCATTTCTTGCTATCTCTATTATTAGTCTGGAAATTAGCAACCAAATATTTAATAAATTAATGAGACTAGCTTTAATAAATGCATAAGGCTAGTTGAAACTCAAGATATTTTCCAAAGAAAAGCATCATCCTAGAAATTTACAAACCTAACACTTCCAACCTTTTAAAAAATCCATTTTCATAGGAGTTGTCTTATTTGTCCAATATTGTTCTATATGGTGGAGCCCACAGATAAATCCTCAATACTAGTGAAAGTTTTCCTACAATTTAAGAAAAGTTCTTAGCTTTCATAATGGCTATCCATTCATTATTATCATTCATAAATCTCCAACTAGTAAGGCTTTATTCATATCCTTTATACTTTTGATCCCAAGACCTATATGAGATTGTGGAAGACAAAATTTCTCCCATACCACCAATGATATTCTTTGTTTTTCCTCTATCCTTATCCAAAGAAAATCTACTCAATATTTTATATCATATAGATATCTTAGAATTTTAAAGAGAGATAGTATATAAATCAAAATACTTTGAATTTAACTCTTGATCAACTGAAGTTTCCTGACTTGACTAAGGAGGTAACCTTTCTAACTAGCAAAATTTCTAAACTCTCTCAAGGAGAGTGTTCCACAATTAACCATAGATTCTTCCAAAACAAAGAATCATTCCCAAATATGTACTAGGTAGTTATTTGATGTTCCAATTTAATGTATTATCAATTTGATTTTGAATGGTGTGAGTCATATTGAAAAATAATAGAGCACCTTTTCTAGATTAAACTTTTGTCCAAAAATAGTGGCATAGTTTCTTAGGACTTCCTTCCATTTTTTAGACTCTTTTATAGTAGTTATCCCCAAAAGGATATTACCATCCATGAACTATTGATGGGAGCTAGGAATAATAGAAGAAGAAAGTTTAATTCTAGCAAGGATACCCTTGTTAATAGATTTTGAATTATTTCTACCAAGGACCTCCACAAGGATGATAATAAATAAGGGGACAAGGGATCCCCCTATCTAAGTCCCCCTTTTACTAGTAAAGTGTCCATGGGGGACACCATTTATACTTATAGAGAACATAAGGGTAGTAAAATAAGCCTTGATTAAATTAAGGAATTTTCCTTGAAAACCAAAATTTTGAAGCACATGAATTAAGAAAGGCCAAGAGATCCTATCATAAGATTTAAAAATGTTGAGCTTAAAATCCATACCTTATTTTTTGTTTTGTCCATCAAATGAATGATTTCATGAATAGTAATAAAAACATCCAAAATTTGTCTTCCAAGAACAAATCCACTTTGATTTTTGTCAATGAGATTATCTCAAAAAAGGTTAAATCCTCAAAACCAAGAGTTTAAAAAAATGTTTATAAGGCATTGTATAGGCTGATAGGATGATAGTAATCAAGGTTATCAACCCCAACATTTTTAAGAATGAGTGCCATGAAAGTATTATTCTAGTCCTTCAAACATTTACAAGTCTAAGAGAATTCATGAGCACCTTCAATAACATCATGACTAACAATGTCCTAATACTTTTGAAAAAAGTTAGAGGAAAATTGCCAAGTCTAGGAGCTTTGTAAGGATAAAAATAAAAATAACATCCTTCAACCTATCCATGAAAACCTCCACAAATATATTTTCAAAGTCATTGGCCAAATAATATTAGGAATAAAATCTAACATCTCATCCTACTTATTCCCATTAGTTTTAGGTAATGAGTTGAGTAATGAGTTGAATAAGTGAACCCCTTCATTGTTGACATCTTCTTCCTTAGTTATTCAAGATCCATCCTCTTTGATAAGTTTAGTAATTTTATTATTCCTTCTATTCTTGAGAGTAAAATGATGAAAAATTAGTATTTCTATCTCCAATGGTGAGCCATTAACATGATATTTTTATTTCAAAAACACCTCTTCATTTTCAATTATTGTGTGCATTAGACTAAGTAGGTTATTATCTTCTAGGAAAAGTTCCTCCATAGCTACCTCAACCTCTATTGTTTGCTAGATATTTTGAAGTTTCATCATGGTTTCTTCTTTTTTCTCAAAGGGGTTGTCAAAGAACCATTTATTCCACTTTTAATTTTCAGCTTCACATTTTTTTAGTTTCTTGACAATTCTAATAGAGCTGATCCATCAATGTCTAAATTTCACCATCTTTCAATGTGATATTTTAGTTCATAATATAATATCCACCTAATTTCAAATTTGAAAGGGTAGTTACCTTTATTCATCCTAGTATCTGAACATAGCAAAAGAAGGTTATGGTTAGATCTAATCCTCAAAAGAGATGATAGGAAACAATTAGTAGATATAGTCCAATTACAAGAAACTAAAAATCTATCAAGCTTAACCTAAATCAAATTAGTACTAGTTTTATTGTTATACCAAATGTAATAAGTTCCCCATAAATCAATATTCATGAGCCTCCTTTAGAAAGGAATTCACCAAGACTAATCACACAATTAAAAAAAATAGTTTTACCCCTATTTTCTCTAAAGGAAGGAGAGGAGTACCAAAATCTTTAGCCAAAATCCATTTGTGATTTTTTAAATAATTTCTAAGCTCAATAATCTCATCCCGAAGCCTCTTTCTACTACATCTAGAATTGGGTGCATAAATATTTGAGGTACTCCAAGATTCTCCAGTAATCTTAGTTAGAAAATAATGTCGAGATGATGTTTATATTTTGTAATGGTGGTACCTTCCAAAATTACAAGATTCCACATTAAAATGATGCCTCTAGAAGTACCTTACACACTCACAATAGTAAACTTAGCACCAACCCATAAGTTGTTTCTAATATCTGTAAAAGATTACTTGGTCATTTTTACCTCTTATAAAAGAAAAAAATATAGATAGTTTTACTTCAAGCATTTTTTGATAACATTCTTCTTGTGGGTGACATTTAACCCCCATATGTTCCATGAAAGGATCTTAATTTCTTGGTTCTTCTAGAGGTAGACATCTCTAGTGTCTTTTGCTTCTCATTAGCCACTTCATGTGTTGTTTCTTTTTATCTTACTTCCATGAGGGAGGGTTTCCCTACTTTGGAATCCATGACAACACCAATAATCTTTCTTTATTCCTTAATTGTGTGTGCTCCCTTTCCCTTGATATGAGATGGTTGAGGGAACACATTTTTATATGGTAGAGAGCATGGAACCATTTTGAGGTGAGTTCCTTTCCCAAAGGATTTTACTTTTTTTTTTTTTTTTGTCCAAATAGGACCACCAAAATTCTAGTTGATAGACCATGGTTCCTCAATAAATCAAGTTTTTTATTGTGCAAATGGAAACCATGTATTTGACCTAAATTAAAACATATACACCATGGTTCATACCTAGGTTAGGCTTCTAGGTTTTCCTTTAGAGTATTGGGATGAAGAATTCATTTCTAGATTGTTAACTCTTTTGGCTAGTTGCTTGCTTTGGAAAATGTCACTAAGGCCAAGCACAGATTGGTCTTTGCAATATTTTGCAATAAATAAGTTCTAACCTCCATAATCTTGGATTCTAAACTTGTAATATGGACTTGAGATTTACTATATGATAATGCCTCCCTATTCTATCAAAACTGCTCCAAATGTGGGTATTTAGATAATTCTTATCCCAGTGTGTTGAAGGGATGTAAAAATAAACAAGTAAGCTCTTTGGAATCTCAATTTGTTGCAAATGTCAAACACATGCCTACTTTTTCCAAGAATCTTGAAGAGGGAGAGGTTGTACCTCCAAAATACATTGATATAACAAGAATTGGATTTGATTCTCCTACAATAGGAAAGATCTCTATAGGAATGTGGGATGAACTTATGTTTTCAAAAAAATATCTATGGAGAGAGTTGAATCTAATATTGTGGATGGCAATGGTAAAGGCACACCTGGAAAGATTGATCCTCCAAAGAACATCCATATAGCAAGGCCTATTTTTTTCTCCTATGGATGGAAGATCTTTATTGAAAGAGATGATGAGTGCTTGGCTATGAAAAAATTATTGTTTAATGTCCCTTGGAGTGAATTTGGTGGAAATGCCTAATTTTGTAGTAACATGATTCATTCAAATCTAATCCAAATTACCTCATATATACCCTATGTTAGCTTTAATATATCTCTCTAAAAATAATTTTTTAATTGCCAAATTGAGAGAGATATTGGCTTCATAATTTGACCTCTTGAATCAAAACAAAAAATCTTTCCTTCTAGATATTAAGATCATGCTCTAATACCACTTGGAATGAAATAATTTGCACATGAGAAAGATATAATAGGGGATATGCTATAAATACTTGCACAAGAGAAGAATATAATTAAGAATAATATGAAACTTCAAAGGGGTAAACCCCCAAAAGTTTCCAATAAGAGCACAATTCACAATATGATGATCATAAACTAACACTAGCTCCTATATATATATATTGTATTTATGCCTTGAACAACACCCAAGTTAACTTAACTACCTATATAAGACTATATAAATGGTTATAAAACTTAATTAAGGTTTATGTCATCCACAAGTTAGCTACACATATCCTAATACAACCAATAGGTTAAGAGCATTGCAATCATTAAGATAGCAATGATAAGGATGACAATTGAATTTAGAAAACATTATCACTATTAAAATTTGACCTAGAAATTTATAACTAATTGAAAAATGTATTATTTGTGACAAATAGTTTTCTTCAAGATATTTTTCAAGATAATTATATCTAAATTATTTAGTTATAGATGACTTATTTTATTAAGTAAAATTAATGTAATAATAACTTACTTAACTTGAGCCTATTTTTTAACTTGTTAATAATCTAATATTTCATATACAACTTGTTTAAGGTTGATGCAATTATCATAAACATTTAAAATTTTAACACAAATTATGGATAAACACATATAATAAAATACTTTGATTTTAAGTTATAATAAAAATGCTCACTAAAAGTTATATTTAAAATTTTCATCATACAACTTAAATTGAAAAATGTCTACCCAAATTTAAATTTTAATTATCCAACACACAAATTTTGAATTTCAAAATTGAAACTTGATTTTTTTTTTCAAATTTCCTATCCCTCGTGTGATGTAAGATTTAATGTAGTATTTAAATGATTATTGTATATATGACACAAATTATGATCCATTTTTTAATGCTTTTTTACACAACCACTTACACAAATGTGAGACAAATAATGATGCAAGATTTGATGGTTTATTGCCAATTTTTATCAAGAGAGTGACATAATTGAATTAAAGATAAAAATGTTACATTACGGCCAGGGGAGAAATTTTAGTGTAGCTTCGTCCAATTTAATTCTATTTTTGTGAATCTAAATAGGAGTAATGCCATAGTGGTTGCAAATTCCTTGTAATCATTTTATAGTATAGAATCTATATGTTAGTCAATAGTATTTCAAGTGAGTTTATCATTTGTTATTTGAGAAGCATCTTGTTGTAAGATGAAGTTATTTTTTATGAATAACAAATGTTAGTGATATCTATATTCATTTTCATACCATTCACGTGTTTTCCATTTTGTTGTCTTTGCCTCATACATGTTAATGTCACTTTATGAGAATAATTCATTATTACAACTAGATCGATATTGTTGTACATAATGGATAAGGAATTAGATTCTTGAATTGATTTGAACTATATGTTGTAACTAGGATATTAGAGAACATAGATCTATAGGACATTCTTTCTTTCTTTATAATAAATGTATATTTAGTGAGTGGATTAGGAATGGGTTTTTTATATTGTCTATAGTTCATGTTGGAATGTCATAGTTATATAATACACAATATGTATTTGTTCTAAATGAATGAACTTATTGTCAAATTACAAGGATATGAAGCTATTTTTTATGGGGATTTAGATTTCTAGTGAAAATAATTAGGAAAGAAAATGCATGGGACTTCATCAATGCCTTATATTTGGTAGGGGATTCCAACTTAGCTAAATATATATTAAAGTGTGGGAGCTTTAGTCCAATCTATAATGATCCATGTGTAAAATTTTGTATCCTTTATGTTCTTGGTGTAATTGCATTGGCATAACAAGAATCATCCGCATGTAACAAGTCACAAAGGGTGCATAATTTTATGCACTAAAAAGTACATCAAGTTCCATCTCATTAGCAAATATAAATTAATTCCTAATTAGTGAATATGTTACATCTTTTGGTCACTTACATATCTCTACCCTTTTCTTCACCCAACTCAATAGTTATGGATGTGGTGAATCATAAGTTTTTAAACATAGAATCCAAACAAATTCATCCAAAATCAAATTGGAATATGAACTAGTATCAAATATATCTTTTTTATTTAGATTTTGGTGTGGAGAATTTTTTTATTTGTTCCCTTTCCTACTCCACATTAGCCACACTTATAGTAGTGAAACCAAACTTTTATCTACATTTGAACTATACTAGACATATTCCTTCCTTGAAAGATACCATATAATTTTGAATTTCTCTCTTGTGGTTCTTAGGATGTAATTAAAAACACAACTTCTAACACTTTACTTCTGTCTAAAATGACCACAATTACAATAATTCTTTGAACCTTTGTTAACAAGGTTTTTTTATAAATAAACATTTGCTGAATTTTTATTTAAATAAAATATTTGACATGTTTATATTATTTGTTCACTTTAAATTTAGTTTTAAATATATGTCATGTTTTAAAACAATTCAACTAACTATAAAAAATGTACCTAAGAATCCTCTATTTAACTAAATTTTATATATGTAAAATTTACAATTATATAAATTATATCCTTTATAAATATGAATGAAGACAATGCCAAGAATAAAATTCACTCTTTTGTTTAGATATTATTTTATTTCTCCAAATATATTGTAAATCAATAACTATTTTTCTCTATAAGTGGATAAAAATTACATACCAACTCTAAATGTCTAAAGTTTGGCCTAACATTATACATGACATAACTATATAACCCCACAATATTCTAAACTCATATAGTAAATTAGAATATCACTCTTTTTCAAGAAGAAATATTAAAAATAAGCCAAGAATAATTAATAGTTGCTATTAAGTTGAGTGAAGAATTAAGATGTAGATGTGGACCAATTTATATCCCTCCTTGAATTATTTCTTAGACCACTTGTACTCTCAAGAAAAGGCAAGATATCTATCGGCAATTGAAAAGATCGGGTAGCAAGAAATGTCCCTATTATTTTTTCTAATCTTTCAGCTATCTCCATCATATTTGGACGTTGTTGTGGTAGCTCCCTTGTGCAAACCAAACCTACTTGCATAATTTGAGGAAGGCATGACAATACCATTGATAAATCAGATTCATTAACATCTCTAAGTAGAGTGTTATCCACCACTTCTATGATTCGTTTGGAAAAAACATATCTACCCATTGTGGTAGGTTGATTCCTTCTACAAACATGTCATCTATAGGTCTCCTCCTTGTCAACAATTCTAAAAGTAAAATTCCATAGCTATATACATCTCCTTTTGTTGAAATATTTCCATGCATTCCATACCCTACAATACAATACAATAATTAGTGATTCTCACCACATATGAAATATTCATATAAAACACAAAATCAATTGAACATGATAATTTATGTTGTAATAATTAAAAATGTATACCTGGTGCAATGTAGCCTATAGATCCCTTGAGTGCATTTGTAGAAGTTAATGAATCCATTGAATTCCCAAATAAGAGTTTGGTAATGCCAAAGTCTTCTATATATGGAGTCATATCATCTCCTAATAGCACATTATTTGGTTTGAGGTCACAATGAATGACTTGCACAAAGCATTGATGATGTAGATATGACATTCCTTGTGCTATATCCTTTGCTATTCCTAACCATTCAAATAAATTTAATATGCATTCATTTTCTCCCTCAGGATACAGCTATCTCTCCAAACTTCCGTTTGACATCAATGGAAGGACTAGTGCTTTGAAATCAAAGTTGGAACAAGATGAAATGATTTTGATCACATTGTGGTTCCTGACTCTTTTTAACACATTACATTCTCTATTAAAACTTTGTAGAGCATTTTCATCTTGCATATTGAGAACTTTAACAGCAATGTTTGTTCCATTGTTCAAAACCCCTCTATATACAGATCCAAAGCTACCAACTCCTAGTAGATTGGTCTGGCTAAACCCACTAGTTGCATGTATAATTTCTTCATATGAAATTCTTGTAGCTCCAATGTTGAGGTCAAGAATAGTTGTATCTCTCCTTCTATACAAAATTTTCAAGATTACAAAAGATGTGATGAAGAAAGCAATGCCAACCACAACTAGTACTATTACCTTTTTGGAGATTGAAAGTTGTTTGTGTTGGGAATTAGAGCATGGTTACAAATTTATCCATTTGCCACAAAGGCCAAGATTTCCCATAATTGCTGACTAATCAAGTGTTGCAAAAACTCCTCTCTTTGGAACCTCTCCTCTTAACCTATTTGAAGAAAGATTGATGTGCTGAAGTGTTTTCATCTCTTGTAAAGCCATTGGAATTGTACCTGACAAATTGTTGTTAGAGAGATCAATATCCTGAAGGTTTTTCAAATTTGTGAGTGATGTAGGAATTGGGCCATCAAATGAATTCCATGAAAGATTTAATTATTGTAATTCTGTGTAGCTTGACAGCACTATTGGAATTTCACCTGAGAAGCTATTGAGAGATGCATCTATAGCTTGTATCATTACCATTTGGCTCATTTCTAAAAGAGAACCTTGTAATAAATTGCTAGAAATGTTTAAATAAAAGTACAGATTTTTAAGACCTAAGAATTATGGGGGTATATTTCCTCTTAGCTTGTTGTGAGACAAGTCCACTAGCTCCAAAGTTTGGCATTTTCCTAAACTAGCAGGTATTTTCCCTGATAGTTGATTGTGATAAAGAACAAGCCTTCTTAATTGTGGAAGATTACCAAGACTATTTGGAATTTGCCCTAAAAGCATATTTTCACTCAATGATAAAATCCCAAGACTTTTTACTTGACCCAAACTTTCTGGAATACTTCCATATAAATTATTTTTTTGTAAATCCAATCTTTAAAGATGTGAAAGTTGATCTAATGGGGCTAGAATAGGTCCATTGAAATGATTGTCAGACAAGTCTATGTCTACCAACATTGTGAAGTTGCTAATGCCTCTTGGTATGTTTCCCTCAAGTTTATTGGATTGTAAGTGCAGAGTAGAGAGTTGGGTTGATAGTTAGCTAATAGAAGGTGGCAAAATTCCAGTGAGATAATTATGAGACAAGTATAAACTTTCTAAGGAGGAGCAATTAGTCAAGGCTGTTATAATAGACAAATCACCCACAAAAAGATTATTCAATAAATAAAGCACTAGAAGTTGGTGTAAACTACCAAATTCCAAGGACAACTTGCCACTCAATTGGTTATTACCTAAATCAACCATTTGAAGTTGAGTACAATTAAAGAGGGAGCTTGGGATTTCTCTAGCAAGATAGTTTCCCCACAAATATAGTTCTTGCAACTCTGATAGTTTGCCAAGTTGCCACGGAATATGGCCACTTAATTGGTTGCTAGATAATGTCAAATTTTGGAGTAGAGTACAGTTGAAAAGGGTAGTGGGAATCACTCCTATTAAGTTGCTACTATCAAGATATAGCTCTTTGAGTTGAGTAAGCATACCCAACTCAACTAGAATACCACCATGGAATCTTTAAAGCTCAAATCTAATATAGTTAAGGAGGAGAGGATTCCTATGTCAGGTGGGATTGTACCTATCAATTGGTTTACCGCTAATGAAATGCCCTCCAACTATGAAAGAAGGCCAAATTGGGAAGGTATATTGTCACTCAAATTGTTGAAAGACAACAAGAGAGCTTGCAAAGAATGGCAGCCTGCTAGAGTAGAGGGAATAGTGCCTTCCAACTCATTTCTAGACAATCTAAGTATTCTTAAGCGAAACAATCTTCCTAGCTGAGGAGGAATTTGGCCCTAAAATTTGTTACGTGTAAGAGCAAGTACTCTAAGGACAGAGAGATTGCCAAGGAATGGAGAGATGGGGCAAGACAAAGACATACCTGTGAGATTCAAAGAAACTACACGCTGATGACGAGAAGAGCGGATAATGCCGGTCCAATTGCAAAATGAATGATGGGGAGACCAAAAGAATTCTTGGGATCAAAAGATAAATTCTTAAAAGAGAGAAGGGCTTCTTGATCGGAATAATAAGAAGGGGAAGAATGGGAGGAGTAAGCAGGAATTGGTAGTACAGAGAGAAATAATAACAAGAGCAGGAGCCAATAGTAATTTGACAACATCCTGGAGTTATCTGAGCCTCTTGATTCGAATGCAGATATACAGCTACTGTATTTATAGCAGACGTCTAAGATGCATTGTTGATTCGGTGGATATACTCCTCAAAATCAGTATTGAAAAACGGTCGATAAATGCCAAATATAAGGCATCTAAAAAACCAGTCGAAGAAGACAATAAATGCCAAAGATAAGGCATCTAGAAAACCAGTCGAAGAAAACAAACGACAAATGCCAGACACTGAATCCATGGACGCAGTCGCTCTCTTTCCTTTCAAGGTACACGCCAAAATTTAAATCATGAGCAGTTAGCTTCCTCCATATGAATGGTTGCAAATTAATTCTCTTAAAAACATTTAGTGTATAAAAAGAAGAGGTATGAAATATTCAATATTTTAGATGGTTATATGGTGAAAATGGATACACAATTTCTTTAAAAAAAGGGAGAGATTTGAAATATTAAATGTTCTAGATGGTCGTCGGAAGAAGATGACAATACATAACTTTAAATAAGGGAAAGTAGGAGGAAACATGGATGGAATTATCTTTTTTAGTGAAATTTTTTGAGGTTATAAATGATTTTTATTTTTATTTTTTAAGAAATAAGATGGATTTTTTTACTAAAATTAAGTTTAGTTATCATGAAAAATAATATCTGGTTTTGGTATCGGCTGTTAATTTGTTGTTTCTGGCCAATGTGGGTCTTTTTTGCTCTACGCTTTGGGCTGATTTTTTAAAGGGATCTAGACCCATTTTTCTAGCTTACTTAATCAAATACATGAAAAATAATACAAATTTAATTAACTTAATTTACAATTGTAATAAATTATGTTATAAAATTTGGAATTCTGAAAATATAAATGAAAGTAATTAGCTAATTTTAATGCTCAATAGATAGTTGCTCAATGTTTTGATCATAATTTTGGAACTACAATTGCAAATCACAACTTCTTGGAAGTGTTGGTAGCAAAGTGATGAAGTTTGAACTAGGTTGTTCTTGAAATTTGGCGAGGTTGAATCTACGTATGTAGAAATGAGCCCTATTAGATCCATGAGAGAATATAGGAATCTTACGTATGGAACTGTACTTTGACCCATACAATGATCTGACAAAAAATTAAATGTTGGAATTCGCTTGCGTTGATCTTCTAATATCTAAATCTTTCTAATGATTAGCAGTGTTTACAAACACCTTTGGAGAAGTTGTTGAGTCACAAGGGTCATGTTCTCCTTGCTTAGGCCTCTAGTTGGATTGATTCAATGGTTTTTGAACAAGGATCAAGGATAGTAGTGTTTGCACTCAATATGAGAAATTTGTTTCATGGCTCTATGTTACTATTTGGCCCTTCATGCTTATAACTAATATGGGAAATGTTAATTAGGGCTTTGTGTTGTGCCTATAAGCTTATGATTGATGTAATGTAGCTTAAGATGTTTCACTTAAACCACTCATGTTCAAAGATTTTGTAAAATAAAAGTAAATATATCAATCAATGACTTATAAAGAGTACCAATTTTGTATTCTTTATTCTTTATAAATAAAACTAACAAGGAGTGAATAGACACAAAAATAGAAAAGAAAGGCAATAAATACAACAAATATAACACAAGTAATAAAAAAAATTATATAAGAGACAAATTGTGATAAAAGGTGAGGAGCATAATGACCATGGCACATGTGAAAGGGCTAAAAGCCTAAACCAAACAATAAGAGGAGTCTATGTTTTTGGTTGACAAGGTGTATCTAATGAGCTTGGTGTATTGCCCATCTCCAAGGATATTATCTACCTCAAAATCCTCTAGAGAAAATGTGCCAAAATGAGTTGTTAATGATGCATCTCTAGAGGTAGAAGCCTAATTAGGTGTAGAAAGGCTTGAGATCAAGGTTATTAGAAGAGTAGGAATATCTATTCTAGGCTTGGGAATCCAAACTTGTTTATTTTTTACCTCCTTTTCAATAGTGAAGGGAAAATAGGTATAGAAGTAGCGAAGGAAGGTTCAAGTTTAGGGTTAGGAGTTTCATAATCAAGTGGAGGTTTTACTTCAAGAAGTGTGACTTTAAAAATGTTTTCAGATTTTGGGGGAATCGGGTAAGAAGAGTTGTAGTTTTGAGATCAATTTTAAGTTTTTCTTGACGAGGTGGTTTATGTTGGTGGGGCTTTTGGATTTTTCGTGGAATGAGGGAATTAAATGTAAGAATGTGCTTACAATTTAAATAAGAGTAGGAAGAAGTGGAGGAAAAGATGGAGAGGATGAAGTCTATGGCATACTTAGGACAAGGATGAGTGATCTTAGGACTTAGAGGAGGAAAATCATCATAATAACATAGTTTCAACTTTTGGAATAAGGCTTGTTTGATGTGTCAATGTTCTTGATATGATTTATGAATGGTGTAGGAAATATTAGTTTATATGGAAGAAGCTTTAATTAGAGTAGGAATGAATATGTCTATAGTAAAATTTGTAGATTCAAAGAGAGTTTGGTAGAAGTCATGATAGATCATGATCATCCTTGATGTATAAATTTAACACATTGATGCAAGATGGAAAGGACAGTCTAGAATTGGGTTGTCAAAGGATGACCAAGAAGGTGGTGAAAACAATTAGGAGGAGGAATGATATGGAAGAGAACTAACTTTTCATGTTTGCGAAGTGCTAAGGGAATAATAATGGATCCTAGGGTACTTTGGAGGATCCCATTGGAACATTTTAAATAAATGTCTAAATGAGAGTATGATGGTTGTTCCCTATGGTTGGTGTAAATATATTCCTCAAAATCATTATTGAAAAACAATCGATAAATGTCAAAAGATAAGGCATCTAAAAAAACCAGTCGAAGAAAAAAATGATAAATGCCAAAGATATAGCATTTAAAAAACCAGTCGAAAAACACAAACGAGTAATGGTAAAGATACCGAATCCATGGACGCAGTCGCTCTCTTTCCTTTCAAGGTTTACGGCAAAAATATTATTTTTTAAATCCTGAGCAGTTAACTTCCTAGATATGAATGGTTGCAAATCAGTTCATTTTTAAAAAAATAGTGTATAAAAAGAAGAGGTTTGAAATACTCAATATTTTAGATGGTTATATGGTGAAAATGGATACACAATTTCTTTAAAAAAAGGGAGAGATTTGAAATATTAAATGTTCTAGATGGTCGTATGGAGAAGATGACAGAAGATGACAATACATAACTTTCAAAAATAGGAAAATAGAAAAAAGGAAAATAGGAGGAAACGTGTATGGAATTATCTTTTCTAATACTATTTTCATTATATAAATTTTCTTTTATGTAATTTTTTTTTTATAAGTGGAATTTTTTTATTTTTTTTATTTTAAAGAAATAATATGGATTTTTTTATTAAAATTAATTTTAATTCAAATGAAAAATAATGTAAAATCAGTTAATTTAATTTAAAATTGTAATAAATTATGTTATAAAATTTGGAATTCTGAAAATAACCATAAATGAAAGTATTTAGCTAATTTTGATGTTCAAGAAATAGTTGTCCAATATTTTTATTATAATTTTGGAACTCCAACTCAAATTCATGACTTCTTAAAAGTGTTGGTAGCAAAACAATGAAATTTGAACTAGGTTTTTCTTGAAATTTGGCTAGGTTGAAACTACATATGTAGAAATGAACCATATTAGATCCATGAGAGAAGATATGAATCCTACATATGGAAGTGTACTTTGACCCATAATCTGACAAAAAAATTGAATGTTGGAATTCGCTTGCATTGTCCTTCTCATATCTAAATCTTTCTAATGATAGGTAGTGTTTACAAACACCTTTGAGGAATTTGTTAGGTTGCAATGGTCATGTTCTCCTTGCTTAGACCTCTAGTTCAATTGATTCAATGGTTTTGGAACAAGGATCAAGGATAGTTAGTGTTTAAACTCAATATGAGAAATTCGTTTATAGCCCTCTGTTACTATTTAGCCCTTCATGCTTATAACTAATATGGTAAATACTAATTAGCACTTTGGGTTGTGCCTATAAGCTTATGCTTGGTGTATTGTAGCTTAAGATGTTTCACTTAAACCACTTGTAGCTAGGGAAAATTAGATTTAGTGTTAAAAACAACAAACTAATTAAACCCTAACTATGCACCATGAAGAACAAACTAGCATGAAAATAAAAACAAAGAAAATCAAATGCAAACTGAATCCACACTACACTTGATTGATCTCCATGGCTCTTCTCGATCTTGCATGAGAATGCATGATGTCGAAGGGTTGTTGATTGCTCACTTTCGCAACATAACATAAAGATGAATATGATAGAGGAAAATAGATGGATAGATGAGAGGATTGAAAGAATTTTGGCAGAGTGAGAATACTAGAAGAAGATGCATCCAATTGGCCTATGTGAGGCTTGATTTATAGGCAAGAGCTGATATGATTCTATGCCTAAGATTAAAAGTCAAGTGTGTGATGTGTATGGCTAGGATTAAAAGTTGATTTTAATGCCTATGATGCACATTAAGTGGGTTATGACATGAGGCTAAAAAAAGGATGAGAGGAAATAAGTAGGATTCTTTTATTTATTTTGAATAGAAAATGCCTTATGACGCACAAATAAGTGGGGCTAAAAATAGGATGTGAGTGGGAATCTCATAATTTAAATAATAAAATTATTTAAATTATGTGCGCATGAGAAGAGTTGTAGTCATGTGACACATGTTGAAATGTGGTAGAGGGATGAGGGATTTGATTTAATATTTAATTTAAATTGCTTGTGGGACATGTGAAGAGGGATTAATTAAATAAATGAGATTTATTTAATTAATTGGGAAAGTGATCAAGTGGAATAAATAGGATAATGTAAGACCTAGGATAAATATTACAAGATGTTTTACAAGGTTAGGTATGATTAGGTGATGCTATGAAATGGACAATTTTGGGTGTCTACACCACTCATGTTCAAAGATTTTGTAAAATAAAAGTAAATATATCAATCAATGACTTATAAAGAGTACCAATTTTGTATTCTTAATTCTTTATAAATAAAACTAACAAGGACTGAATAGTCACAAAAATAGAAAAGAAAGGTAATAAATACAACAAATATAACACGAGTAATAAAAAAATTATGTAAGAGACAAATTGTGATAAGAGGTGAGGAGCATAGTGACCATGGCACAAGTGAAAGGGCTAAAAGCCTAAACCAAACAACAAGAAGAGTCTATGTTTTTGGTCAACATGAGAGTGTGTTTGGTCAACAAGGTCTATCTAATGAGCTTGGTGTATGCCCCATCTCCAAGGAGATTATCTACCTCAAAATCCTCCAAAGAAAATGTGCCAAAATAAGTCATTAAAAGATGCATCTCTAGAGGAAGTAGCCTAATTATGTGTAAGAAGGCTTGAGATCAAGGTTATTGGAAGAGTAGGAATATCCATTCTAGGTCTAGGAATCCAAACATTTTAATGCTTTACCTCCTTTTCAATAGTGATGGGAAAAATAGGTATAGAAGTAGTGAATAAAGGTTAAAGTCTAGGGTTAGGAGTTTCATAATCAAGTGGATGTTTTAGTTTAGGAAGTGTGACTTTAAAAGTGTTTTGAGATTTTGAGGGAATTGGGAAGAAGAGTTGTAGTTTTGACATCAATTTTAAGTTTTTTCTTGAGGAGGTGGTTTATGTTGGTGGGGATTTTGGATTTTCAGTGGAATGAGGGAATTAAATGTAAGAATGTGTTTATGATAAATAAGAGTAGCAAGAAGTGGAGGAAAAGATGGAGAGGGTAAAGTCAATGGCATACTTAGGACAAGGATGAGTCATTGTAGGACTTAGAGGAGGAAAATCATCATAATAACATAGTTTTAACTTTCAAAGTCTTGTTTGATGTGTCGGTGTTCTTGATATGATTTATATGAATGGTGTAGGAAACATTAGTTTATTTGGAAGAAGGTTCAGCTGGACTAGGAAAGAATATGTCTATGGTAAAATTTGTAGATTTAGAGAGAGTTTGGCAAATGTCATGATAGATCATGACCAAGCTTGATGTATAAATTTAACACATTGATGTAAGATGGAAAGGATAGTCTAGAATTGGGTGGTCAAAGGATGACAAAGTGTTGAATACAAAGAATACTGAGGGGGGGTGAATGGGTGCTTCCACAATAATGGGTTACACTTTCTGGGACATCCTAATTTTTGTTGAAATCACATATTTTTAGAAAATATAATGATTTAAGCCTTGAAAGGTTCCATTTAAAGGATTTTAATTGAAGAGGGTTTGATCAAACCCCCTTAGATTCAAAGCCCCTTGGATAGAACTCCACTAGTTTTAAACCATACCTATAATGGAGTCTCCTCTACACGTATCAAAATGCTGATAAAAACCTACTTTTGATTTACCTTTTGGGGATCAAATGAATTCATTTAAAATTTATGTTTTGTAAGTGTGTAGTCCTTATTATAAGCTTCCCAAAAAATATAATTTTAAATATATTTAATTTGATTATTATATTTATTTTTTATTTCTTGTGAATGTAGGTTTTTCACCAAACATCAAGTTTTTTGTTCTACATACATGGAAAATTAGTAAATTAGTGAAAAAAAAAATTCTAAAAAATATATATGCCCTAGGTATTGATGTCCTTGTTTCAACAAAAAAAAATTGAATTTTGATACATACAGAAAAAGTTATGTTTTATGGAATAGGTCTATGTCTAAATTATAATTGGTTTGACTTCAAAACTTAATTGAAAAACAAATATTCAACAAAACATTATGAAACCAAATGTATGCCCTATATATCAATGTACCAATCTAAATTCAAAAGAATCTAAATTTTATCCTTTGTAGAGAAAAAATTATGTGCTACAGAATACACATCACTTTAAAAAAATGTTGTTTACTATTAAAAACTAATCAAAGGAGATGCAAAAAATTCTACAATTTAACTCCAAATTTTTTAAAAATATATATAATATTTAGAATCTACAAACAAAATCTCACAAATCACTAGTTTGCATCATCTTCAAATTCTTAACAGTTTAGCAGCTATAGGTGTCAAAAAGTGAAGATTTAGTTCAAAATATTGATTTCAATCTCAAGTTTGGACAAAAAGTGTAACCCATTATTGTGGGATGACCCGAATCAGTATTCTGATAAACTTTTCATTCACACATTTATTAATCCATTTACCAAATTCAATAACATGAAAGCAAAGTAAACACAAGAAGAGCAACCACAAATTCATAACACATAGACATAGGATTTTACGTGGAAAACCCAAAAGGAAAAAACCACGGTGAGTGTTAGCTCACAATATATTATGATAGCAATACTAAATTACATGAAGGCTCACTACCTTAGGGCTCATTGCGCAAGGACTCACTATCCAAAGAAGTGCTCACTGCAATAGGCTCACTGCCAAATAGAAGAGAAAAGAATATAGAAAGAAGTGGCTCACTGTCAGGAGAGGACTACTACAGGTGCATCTACAAAATGATGTGGCGCAGTACCAATTTTCTTAGTATATAGATTCAAAGGACATCATACTATCTGCCCTACTTTTTTGCTCTACTTCACATATAATTTTGTCCTTCTGCCTTTACTATACTTTTTCTAATCACAGAACTACCTTAGGTCGAATAATCATCGAATTCGCATTCTGTACATATGCTTCATCTCACCCAACACTGAAATCCATCGAGTATATATATATTCACAACAAGATGCATCTCACAATCAGATTGGCAAGCTAGACACAAGTGTTATACCTTGTCGGCTTGATCTTATGCACAAACAGAAATGCAAACCCAAACAATCATAAATAGTCTTCATATAGGTTGGCATCAATCATTCAACCACTTGGATTAATTCTTCAAACAATATATCTTCACTGCTTATAGATCTAACTTGCTTGTCAGCTTATTCCTTAAGAACACACTTGACCAATTCATCTGTCACATCATAACTTCCAATGTGGACCATATGAGACTGAAAATCATATCCAATATCCATTATAGCTCTCTTGCCATACCTTTAGAACCGCAGAACATAGTATTCAACTATAGACAAATGTAGATATCTGAACTATCGCTCAGTCACTGTGAAACATTGTCAGACTGTAACCTGATAAAGAACAACTTGTAGACAGTGATCAAAGAAACTTTAGAAGCTATAACTCTAGATTCAAGTAGTCATAATGAGTATCTTTGTTGCCTCAAAACTACAAGATAAAATATGTAACAGTGGAGGAATACGGACCCTTTTTCTTTGGTATTGTGCATTGTTCCTGTCTTAACTTTGCTCACCCGGACTTAGCCATTTCATAGTATGACTTCTGGAGGAAGTCAAGACTTGAACACTGGAACATATCATCACCAAATAGATATGATTAATATATCTGAACCACATGTAATGATATTCAATTGTGGAGGCATATTAACCCAATCTCTGTCACTTACTATGTATATTGCCCATGCTTAGTCATTTTAGGCTTCCAGACCAAAATCCTTTTATGCCTTATTGTCAAACTGTAACAATCACTTTCCATAAAACTCAAGATGTAACTTAAGTATGAAACTTAATCAAGTCATAGTTAAGAATGGATTACAATAATCAAAGTTTGAACATAAAGAAACATATTCTTTTCTATCATTTAAGCATGTTTATCAAATCAAGATATAACATAACTTACAATCAAGTAAATCATTACAATCTTTAGTCAAGTCCATCACTAATCATTTACATTATATGCTCTTGGCATCATAATCAAATTTTTACATTATAATAGACCAACTGGTCAAAATGCAAACACTATATCTAGAACCAATGGCATTTATTTTCATAAGCCTTAGCTTGTCTCATGCTTGGGAAGGAGAGCATCATCCTGGTGCTTTTCCTCAAAACCACAAACTTGCAGTCCCCCACTCATCTTCCTAACTGGAAGAGGCCCTACCCTTCACAGAAAGGTTAGACATTGGAACCAATTAGTTAGCCATCTGAGTAACTGGTGTTGTGTTCTTCCTAATGTCTCACAGTCACACACTATAGATCCACTCTAACTAGTATGACACTACTAGAGACACTAGGCCATCTGGATTAATGTGGACCGAAAATGGATGTAGAGATGGATGCATTACTCTGGCCAAAGTTTTCATACAAGACATTACGCAATGAACATTGTTGTGTGTCCACCACCCTAACTCGACTTATAATTTGTCATGTCCTATAGTCAATTCTTATCGACCTAGTCCTTTAGGTCTAGTATGAGAATGGGATCAATTCGAATCACAGTCCAAACTTGGACATTCAACTCCCAACCAAGGTTGTTTATAAAAAAAATAGGTTACATTAGAATAACAGAATTAATGACTCCATGTCACCTTGTACTATTCAATTCATTTCAATTTCAGTTTCATGACCATCTTGGTCCCTTGAGTTTAAATCAATAACATTCATCACATATGATGAAGTCAATCGGGCATAATACTTAAGGCATTCCTTGCCATAGTAAAAGTATGTTAGATCCTTATGGATCAGTGGCTCTTTTTAAACAATTGAGCTCATGGGTTATTTTCCAACCCTCTAGTTGTATTAAGTAAAAGAATTTATCACTTAACGTTATGTGTTAAGTCATAATTCAATCTCAAATAGACTTAGTTTATATCCTAATATAAACTTATTTACAACTATCTCATGTAGAGACTAGAACCAAATTCCTTCATATTCGAAGGTTCATTCAACATACACGAAGGTAATAGTGGTTTTACATGCAATTTATTGTCGACTACCCAAGTGAGCCCGACTGGTTTTTATTTGGGTGATAACTATTCACTGATAAAATATATCTATATTTATATTGCCTTCTAGGCAATCCTTACAGTCGAAGGACTGTGTTTTACAATATCAAAAGTTCCCACAGTGATTATCACAGTTGTGGGACTGCATGCCATACAATGATGCCTAAATGGCTATCATTTCAGTCATAAGACTGTATGCAATGAGATGATCCCAATGCCATCATCAACACAGTTGCATGACTGTTTACAAAGCATTGAGGCCTTTGTGGCCATCATAATAGTTTTTTGATGCAGAGTGGCACAAGGGAAGCAACACACAAAGGTTTACTCTATTGTCCTTTGCCCACTCACCCACTTCAACTAGCCTTCAACCAACCAACCAACCAAAGGCACATACAAGGCATATGAAGGATTTGATGTCCAGACTATTGTCCAACCCCTAAGACTTCTCCAACACCTTAAGACAGATCAACAAACACCTTCTATGCAGTTGGTTTGATCTCCAACTTCCCAAAACTCTTCAACCTATACCTTGACTAGTAAGGCTACTAGCCCTCCAAACTAGGTTTTCTCAACAAAACTTGACAAAATCCCATATGACCAGGCAAGCAAATGATGGTTTTAGATACACTCTATGGAACCCTATCAAACTCCCAAGTCTCCTGTTCCAACTCTACTCCAGCAACCCAGAACACTCATTTGGTCTTCTAGGCCTAATTGATCAATTTAGGCTAGGTTACAAAGCAAGTGCTCAAAATTGGGGTCATAAACCTAGGGCAGGAACTTGGATCTCTTCTATGACCTACAAACAACTCACAAACCAACTTTCATTTGCCCAC
Organism: Cunninghamia lanceolata; assembly: GCA_027924645.1. NCBI lineage: Eukaryota > Viridiplantae > Streptophyta > Pinopsida > Cupressales > Cupressaceae > Cunninghamia > Cunninghamia lanceolata. The sequence continues at coordinate 4,969,324 of BSBN01001005.1, forward strand.
CTATCAGATTTTGTCATCTACATCAATAAATTGCACAATTTTGGCCAAATACATAGGAATACTTGACCTAGGGCATCAAATTAAAATTAGAAGACTGCATTTTCAAACAAAAAGATTTTGGAATCTTATAGTACATACCCCTAGCCTGCATTTCACCAGTTTTTGTGAATTTTCAACAGTGGAAATGCATTCTAGGGCCGGATTTCTATGGCTGCCCTAGAAAACAGGGTTTCTGGACCTGTTTTGAAAGAAAAATCTATAACTTTTGATCCCGACCACTTCAGGACCTCAAACTAGTTGCATTGGAACCCTGACTCCAAGAGCTTTCAGAAAAATATCATTTTCACACGTGAAAAGTCCGTACAGTCCATACACAGCAAGAAAAATATCAAAAAATAGTCAGTTTTCTTGATTTTTGTGCCCAAATTCCGTACAAAAACTTCCTCCTCCGTACTGGAGTTAGATATCCACCATATTAACCCATCCAAGTTGGTTTCCAACTTCTACAATAGAATTTAACTGCCCAAAGTGGTTTTTGAACCGACCCAACACATAACACCTTTGACAACTATGGTGTTTTGCATTAACACAAGGAGGTTGATTTGTTTGGCTTGTCCAATGGAGTCCAAATGATCAACACACTCCTTCCAACATACTAAAACATTAAAACAACCAAAAAAAACTCAAAAACCAATCCTTAGACCTTCTAGGCCTAATTGGCACAACAAGGGTCCAAATGGACTAAGAAGGATTTAAGGTTTATATAGTCACCCCAAACCTCTTGACCATACAAAATGGACCAAACAACAATGGCTAAAAGCCTTATTACAAAACACATTGAACAAAAAAACATAACTTCTCAAAATGCATCAAAATGCCTTTAGGAACCAAGGTGCTCCTAGGTGCCCTGCACCATACACCCACTGTCAAAGAGAACTCAAGTCTCTTGAGTTGGAATGCTGTCAAATGTGAAACCTGCCTTCTCAATGTCTGCCCTGCTCATCCAAGTGGCATCCTCCTGAGGTTTGTTTAGCCACTTCACCAAATAGTCATGATAGGTGTGCCTTCTAGTTTGTTTTGCAATCCTCTTGTCCAAAATGCACTCAATCTGAGTTGGAGATGAAGGAATGAGTTCCTGGAGTGTTTGATTAGTTTGATCTTCTTCAAAAACAGTCTGAGGATCAGATCCTTTATAGGGATAAAGGTCTGAAACATTAAAAATTGGAGACAAAGCAATGCCATCCGGAAGTCTGATTTTGTAGGCATTTTCTCCACATTTCTTGAGCACTTCACAAGGCCCAATCTTCTTCATGAGTAGCTTAGTGTGTTTACCTATAGAGAGCCTCTCCTTCTTTAGATGAACCATTACTAAATCACCTTCCTTGAATTGCAAATCCCTTCTTTTTCTGTCAGCAAATTGTTTATATTTCTGAGAAGTGGACAGCAATTTCTGTTGTACTTGTTCATGGACATCTTTCATGACTTGAACGAAGTCTTCAACCAAGGCACTGCTGTTTTCCAGTCCTTTAACCTCCCTTAGTTCCAAAATACCCCTTGGGTGAGTGCCATAAACAATTTGGAAAGGAGACAGGCCGGTGCTTCTATTGACAGTGTCATTGTATGAGAACTCTGCCTGAGCCAAAATTGAATCCCAACTAGCACCCTGCTCCTTGGTTAGGCATCTTAGGAGGTTGCCAAGTGACCTATTAATCACCTCTATTTGTCCATTAGACTGAGGGTGATAGGCAGATGATAAGGACAAATTTGTACCTAGTCTCTTCCACAGTGTCCTCCAGAAGTGTCCAATGAACTTGGGGTCTCTATCTGAGATTATGGACAAAGGTAAACCATGTAACCTGACTATGTCCTTGAAGAAAAGACCTGCTATGTGTGAGGCATCATGTGTGGTTCTACATGGGATGAAGTGAGCCATTTTTGAGAACCTATCTACAACCACAAAAATGCTGTCATGTCCATTCTTTGTCCTAGGCAAACCAAGTACAAAGTCCATACTTATGGAATCCCAAGGCTTTGAAGGAATAGGTAGAGGAGTGTATAAACCTGCATTTGATGTATGCCCCTTTGCTCTTTGGCAAATTTGACAAGTTTCAACAAACTTCCTTACATCGGTTGGCAATTTTGGCCAAAAATAGTACCTCCTAACCAATTCTAGGGTCTTATCAATACCAAAGTGACCTGACATGCTGCCACAATGCTTTTCCTTTATTATATTCTCTCTAATAGATCCTCTTGGGATACACAACATGCTACCCTTGAAAAGATATCCATCTTGCAACAAAAAATCAGAAAAATCAGTATTATACCTTCCTGTCATGGCCTTGCAAGAGAGGTATGGTTCTTTGAAGTCTTCATCTGCTGTATACTGATCTTTAATGGCATGAATACCTGTACTTTCCAACTGAATAGTTTGCACAACAAGATTTCTCCTGCTTAAGGCATCGGCTACCTTATTGGCCACTCCTTTCTTATGTTTTATGGAGAAGGTGTATGCTTGGATGTACTCCATCCACTTGACATGTCTGTGATTCAGCTTTTGCTGCCTGTTCAAGAAGCTTAATGCATGGTTGTCAGTAAAAACTATAAATTCCTTTGGCAATAAGTAGTGTCTCCATTTCCTCAATGACTGAACCATGGCATATAACTCTAGATCATAGGTGGAGTAGTTTTGTTTTGCCTCATTTAACTTCTCACTAAAGAATGCTACAGGCCTCCCATCTTGACTTAGGACTCCTCCAACAGCCCTCTTACTTGCATCACATTCTACCACAAAGACCTTGTCAAAATTAGGTAGCACTAGGACTGGTTTTTCTGAAATTTTTTTCTTTAACAGTTAAAAGGCTTTGTTGGCCTCATTTGTCCATACAAACACACATTTCTTGCCCCCTTTTATGGTGTCAACAAGTGGAGCACAAATGCCACTAAACCCTCTAATGAACTTTCTATAAAAGCTGCATAAACCATGGAAACTCCTTACCTCCGAGGTTGTTGTAGGTGTTGGCCAATTAAGAATGGCTGCAACCTTACTTGGATCCATTTTTAGGCTGCCCTTGGAGATGACAAACCCCAAAAATATCAACTCTTCTTGTAGGAAGACACATTTGTCAAGATTGATTCTCAACTTCTCCTCTTGAAGCCTCCTGAGCACTTGATGGATATGCCTTATGTGGTCTTCCTTGCTGTCACTAAAAATCAGTATATCATCTAAATATACAACAACAAACTTGTTAAGGAAAGGTTTTAGCACTTCATTCATCAATCTCATGAAGGTGCTTGGTGCATTTGACAAGCCAAAAGGCATGACAACCCATTCAAATAGTCCTTCATTGATTTTGAAGGCGGTTTTCCACTCATCCCCTTCCCTTATCCTGATTTGGTGATAACCACTTTTTAGATCTATCTTGGTAAAATACTTAGCCCTACCCAAGCAATCCATTAAATCTTCTATTCTAGGCATTGGAAATCTATACCTGATAGTAATCTTGTTGATGGCCCTGGAATCAGTGCAGAGTCTCCATGTTCCTTCCTTCTTGGGTGCAAGCACTGCAGGTACTGCACATGGGCTAATACTCCTCCTGATAAGCCCTCTATCCAACAAGTCTTGGATTTGTCTTGCCACTTCAGCATTTTGCTCTGGAGTCAACTTGTAGGCTGCTTGGTTTGGTAGGGTGGATCCAGGGATGAGATCAATGCAATGACTAATCTCCCTCTTTGGTGGAAGAGCATCCTTGCCTTCATCGGCTATCACATCATGGAACCTTTCCAATAATTCTTCCACTTCCTTTGGTCCAATCCTCCTAAGAGGTTGCTGCACTTTGACCTTCTTGGGATTCACATCCTTGGGCTTGATGACTACTGCAAAACATGGCACTTTCTCTTCCTTGAGGTTAGCCAAAAACTCTTTTTCACCTACCAACATAACTGAACTAGAAATGACTTTCTCTTTGCAATCATCAATCAAAGGAGTCATTGTAAACTTTTCACCATTCTTGGACAAATGAATTACATTGTTCTTACCATCATGTTGGGCACTTGTGTCATGTTGCCAAGGCCTTCCAAGAAGAAGGTGGCATGCATCCATATCCACTATCTCACAAAGAACCTTATCATGATATTCACCTATCTTGAATTCAACCCAACATTGCTCTTTCACCACAATTTGTTGTTCCTTGGTTAGCCAAAAGACTCTATAGGGGTTAGGATGAGGCATTCTTTCCAATCCTAACTTAGTCACCATTTCATTAGAAGCCAAATTTTCAGAAGAACCTGAATCAACTATTACCTTGCACACTTTTCCTTTCACCTTGCAAGTGGTTCTGAACAAGTTGTTTCTTTGGGGCTGCTCCTTGGTGGCTGGCATGATGAGTGACCTATTGAACATGATGCATTCTCCACTCTTAGGTGCTGCAGACTTGGAAGAGGCTGTTTGGTAGCTTGTGGTGCTTTGACAGTCCTCTTCTTGAAGGAGTTGTACTCTTCTTTCTTTCTGATTTGCAGCAGTGTTTCCCATCTTCTCCGGGCACCTAAAGGACTGATGTCCAATCTGATTGCAAGAGAAACACCTTCTAGTAAACACATTGGGACCTCTACCCCCACTTCTTCCTCTGCCATTACCTCTGCCCCTAAACTGACCCTTATCAGCACTATTTTTATCAGCCTGCCCTTGGCTGCCTTCTTGTGATCCACCACCTTGGAATCTAGAGAAATTATCTCTGTTTTGAAATCTGCCCCTGCCCCTAAAGTTCTGATTTCCTCTGCCTCTGCTGCTGCTGTATGAATCACCTTTTCTTCTTTGTTTATCCTCAATTCTCAATGCCATTTGAAAACACTTATGGACTGTCTCCGGGTTAAAGAGAGTTAATTCATCTTGAATGGAGAACTTGAGGCCATTAAGATACCTTGCAAGCTTCTGTTTTTCATTCTCAGGCATCTTGGCTTTCAATGTCATCTTGTGAAACTCCTCTATGTAGGTGCTCACGTCCATGTCCTTTTGTCTCAAGTTGTGCAACTTCTTGTTCAAGTTGACCTCATAATCCTCAGGGACAAATTGCTTCTTGATTTCAAGTACCATCTTCCTCCATGTAGAGATAGGATTCCTATCATCTTCTATCCTTTCATTTTGAATAAAATTCCACCAACTCAAGGCTGGCCCTTTCATTCTTGATTTGGCAATCTTCACTTTCTAATTTTCTGCCACTTCTTCACATTCAAAATAGTTCTCCATTGCCTCAATCCAATCAAGGCACTCCTCTGGATTCATCTTACTAGGAAACATAGGTAAGTCTGCCTTAGTGTCCTTCCTACTCAACTTTCCAAGTGCATCTAGGAATTGTCTCTCTGACATGCCTCCTTGTGGCTCTTCCATAGGCACTTCTTCTTCCTCATCTTGATCCTCTTCATCTGAATCCAAGATGACTTCTGACTTCTTCTTCTTGTCTTTGTCTTTCTTCAACTTTTCTATCTCAGCCTCCATCCTTTTGTTCTTGGCTGCTTGCTCTCTCACTATCTTTGCCAATTCGGCATTTGTCACCTTTGAAGGAATTTCCTCCTCTTCTTCTCTATCTCCCATCTCTTTGATGGCTCTGATACCACCTAATGCAGAGTGGCACAAGGGAAGCAACACACAAAGGTTTACTCTATTGTCCTTTGCCCACTCACCCACTTCAACTAGCCTTCAACCAACCAACCAACCAAAGGCACATACAAGGCATATGAAGGATTTGATGTCCAGACTATTGTCCAACCCCTAAGGCTTCTCCAACACCTTAAGATAGATCAACAAACACCTTCTATGCAGTTGGTTTGATCTCCAACTTCCCAAAACTCTTCAACCTATACCTTGACTAGTAAGGCTACTAGCCCTCCAAACTAGGTTTTCTCAACAAAAATTGACAAAATCCCATATGACCAGGAAAGCAAATGATGGTTTTAGATACACTCTATGGAACCCTATCAAACTCCCAAGTCTCCTATTCCAACTCTACTCCAGCAACCCAGAACACTCATTTGGTCTTCTAGGCCTAATTGATCAATTTAGGCTAGGTTACAAAGAAAGTGCTCAAATTGGGGTCATAAACCTGGGGCAGGAACTTGGATCTCTTCTATGACCTACAAACAACTCACAAACCAACTTTCATTCGCCCACCTATCAGATTTTGTCATCTACATCAATAAATTACACAATTCTGGCCAAATACATAGGAATACTTGACCTAGGGCATCAAATTAAAATTAGAAGACTGCATTTTCAAACAAAAAGATTTTGGAATCTTATAGTACATACCCCTAGCCTACATTTCACCAGTTTTTGCAAGTTTTCAACAGTGGAAATGCATTCTAGGGCTAGATTTCTATGGCTGCCCTAGAAAACAGGGTTTCTGGACCTGTTTTGAAAGAAAAATCTATAACTTTTGATCCCGACCACTTCAGGACCTCAAACCAGTTGCATTGGAACCCTAACTCCAAGAGCTTTCAGAAAAATATCATTTTCACACGTGAAAAGTCTGTACAGTCCATACACAGCAAGAAAAATAGCGAAAAATAGTCAGTTTTCTTGATTTTTGTGCCCAAATTCCGTACAAAAACTTCCTCCTCCGTACTGGAGTCAGATATCCACCATATTAACCCATCCAAGTTGGTTTCCAACTTCTACAACATCATTTAACTGCCCAAAGTGGTTTTTGAACCGACCCAACACATAACACCTTTGACAACTATGGTGTTTTGCATTAACACAAGGAGGTTGATTTGTTTGGCTTGTCCAATGGAGTCCAAATGATCAATACACTCCTTCCAACATACTAAAACATTAAAACAACCAAAAAAAACTCGAAAACCAATCCTTAGACCTTCTAGGCCTAATTGGCACAACAAGGGTCCAAATGGACTAAGAAGGATTTAAGGTTTATATAGTTACCCCAAACCTCTTGATCATACAAAATGGACCAAACAACAATGGCTAAAAGCCTTATTACAAAACACATTGAACAAAAAACATAACTTCTCAAAATGCATCAAAATGCCTTTAGGAACCAAGGTGCTCCTAGGTGCCCTGCACCATTTTTAGACTGTATGCATATGCACAAGATCCTAGTGGTCTCTAATATAGTCACAAGACTGAATACATGAAAATAAGGCCTTTACGACCATCAATACAGTCGCATGACTGTATACATTATCAAAAAATTAGAGTGCAATTTGTATACTCTCTTCAAGCGCTCAAAGGCTCAACCAAGGTGACTATACGACATGGTTTAAATATAAATTTTTTTAAAAAAAAGATAAAAGCTCGGCCATTGTGGCCTTGAGCTCCAGTTTTCATATGGTAAAATGTATTATAGTGTTGCTGAGTCAAAAGACTCAAGGCTCAATAAGAAAGAATAAATCTTTTCAATGCTCAACTGAGTATATATCAAGAATATATATAGTCTCAGCTCGGCTCCACACCTTGAGCATAATTTTATAGTTATCAGGTTTAACAAACTCAACCAGGCGTCTTAGAGTATGAATGCAACTCAAAAATTATATTAAGTGGGTTTGGCCGAATGGCACGCCAACCATTATATAAGAGATAATCAAAAAGAAAACTCATGAATGGCTCGGCCGACTGGCTTGTGCCATGACTTAGAAAAATACTTATCATGCATGGCATTGTGTGCCTCAATATTCCATTGAATAATCAAAGACTTCATGAATCAAAGATACCTGAGATGAGCAAGGGTCGAATGCAGACCAACTCTGTGATTCCTTCCATTGCTTCTCAAATTTGAATTAACACTATTCTAACTCGAATAGTTATGTCATTCAAAGCTTCCTAGAAGGCCAACCTCAACCTCCATTCTTCTTTTCCTACAGTCACCCTTCACTGCTTTTTCCTCAATGAAGAAAAGACTAGATTCAAACAAAGAATAATGAGATAATTGATTTCTCCCCATGCCGATAAAGGCTAGCAACTACCTTACACTTGGTAGTGCTCCTAAAAAGTTGGCCTGATCCAGCATAATATGGGTTGGTTGAGCTCAAAGCTCCCATCCATTATCATGATTGACTACCACAAAGGAATATTCCACCGACTAATTATCAAAATATAAATAATAGAATAATTATTATTATGGGTAGTAATCAATTAAAAGGTTAAATCCTTGTTAAGGATTTTCACAAGACTTAGAATACATAAAAGAATTCACAATATTTACATCAATTATCGGGGTTGAGTGATACTCCCCCGAAATTAACTATTCCCATTTAGTCAAAAGAATAGGAAAAACAAATGACCCCGAGAACAATAAATATGAGAAACTTCTTTGTCTCAAAATATTATTATCTCTTGGCTAGGGATGATGTTCCCCAAAACATTATTTGGCCATCACAGCATGTCGAGACAACTATATCGACCACATAATAAACCAAGAACATAGAAATCCAAAGACAAGAGACATGACACATGGCAACTTACGAATGGTTAAGAAGGACATAGGAGCCAATTACTCAGATGGCCAGTCAACTTATATTTTCACAATGTCTAACCCCGTCCTCCAGGATGATACTCTCCTTCCTTCTTTGAAGGATGTTCATTTCTCCTATCACACTTAGGACTACAAGATTACAATCAGTGCATCATTATCAAATCTTATAATCAAGAATCATTTAAAACTATTTAACATTTGTTTCTACTTCATAATCAAAAGTTAAATCAGATATTTCCACAATATCAAATCAATTAACTAAGACTAATCCTCCTGATTACCATGTCAAGTTATTGATTAAGTCTAGTTTGTAGTTTGGAGATGTAACTTATCTCCCCCCATAAGAATCATCATCCCCGATGATTATTTGTCTTTAAAACAAACCAACTTAATATAAAAAGGTTTTCAAAACATTATAACAAATGTCTTAGAAAAGATGAAGAAATCTAGCATGGAAGTCATAATTTTCTTAGGTGGCATTTTCCACTGAATATTGGTCCCACTGGACCTTGCACTGTGTTATTTCCTTGTTATGTAAGCATAGCTTACGCATTTCAAGCACCTTGATGGGATCGATCACCACCATTCTTGGGTCTTTCACCTATAACATATTCCAATCAACCATAGGAATCTGATTATCAGCAGAATTAAACTTTTTCAAGTAAGAAAAATGAAACACATTCTGCATCATGGCAAGTGTTGGTGGTAGAGCAATTTTGTATGCCACTAGGTTGACTTCTTCTAGAAATTTAAATGGCCCCACATATCTTGGTGCTAGTTTGGACATTTTTCCAAATTTGATGCAACTTTTCTAGTGTTTCACCCTCAGGAGAACTTTATCTCCCACTGTGAAATTTCTTTCAACACGTTTAGCATCTGCATAACTTTTTTGTCTATAATTAGCTTTATCTAATCTTTTTTTAATTAGATGGACTTGTTCATCCATTTTAGTTAGCATTTCTAGACCAATGCTAACCCTATCTTCAAACTTATCCCAACTTATAGGGGTTTGGCACTTCCGTCCATACAATGCCTCAAACGGTGCCATCTTAATGGCTAAGTGGTAAGATTTATTGTAAGCGAATTCCACTAGACGAAGATAATCCTCCCATTTGTATTGTTGATCCATGCAATACATCCTTAATAAATCCTACGGCACTTGGTTCACCCTTTCAGTTTGTCCATCCATTTCAGGATGATAAGTAGAGCTAATGTTCAACTATGTTCCAAGTAAAGAGAATAAAGTTTGCCAAAACCTAGATATCATCCATGCATCACTATCTGAGATAATCTTCTAAGGAATGTCGTGAAGTCTAAAAATCTCTTGAACAAATTTCTGAGCAATGATGGGTGCCCCATCTATCAAGTTTCCTGGAATAAAATGGGTTGCTTTGGTGAGTATGTCAACCCCAACTCAAATAGCATTGTGTTTATTCCTTGACATTGGAAGTCCTTGCACAAAGTCCATGCTTATAATCTGCCATTTCCATTCCAAAATTTCATGAGGGTATAGTAATCCCGCTAGGTGTTGGTGCTCCGCCTTCACCCTTTGGCATTTAATGCAAGTAGCTACAAAATTTGTAGCATCCCTCTTCATTCCTTTCCAAAAATATAAAGGTTTCACATCAGCGAGTTGTTGGATCTAGGGCATACAACTGAGAGGGGGGGGGGTGAATCAGTTGTATAAAACTTCTTCCTCTTTCAAACACTTGATTCTTTGTTGTTAGTTAGCAGCATATCAAATAATCATCCATGAAAGCATAATACATAAACACAAGAGCAGATAAGTATCAACACATTGAACACCAAGATTTTGACGTGGAAAACCCGGTTAAGGGAAAAACCACGGGGTGATTAACCCAAGAATTATTCTCTGTTAGAAGAATAAAGAAAAATGAATGGCACATGCCAATAAGGGCTCACTGCCCGAGCACACTGCTCACAAAGAGGCCCACTGCCTACAAGGAGACACACTGTCTACAAAGTGATAAAAATCACAGTCTTGAACTGGAGGATGACATCTCTACCATGTCCGGATCAGTTCCAATTAAGCCCGAAAACTTCTGCTCTGCCTTTCGCACTTCTCTTCACTATACCACACTTATCCACACACACACACCTTGAGATGAACTCACAGACCGTTATTTATACAAGACATCAACTTAGGAACAAACATCTAAGTCGGCAAACAACCATAAGAACATCCGCAAGATGAATAACACATCCGGTTGGCCACCACAAGAACATTCGTAGGATGAACAACTCATCCGGTCGGCTAAACAGAGCAAGAACTTCATCCGGAAGAATATCCTCAATTCCGGGTTCTACTATCAATGCGGACCAACAACATATCCTCAACATGATCCAAGAACCTTCACAGGCCTGTCTGAACGACCGGATACATCCGCACTTCCTTTACCTGCTGGAATCTCTTGTCTTTCTCATCCGGAACTTCAAGAACACAGTCTGTCTCTAATGTAGAAGGTATTTCTGGACCTTCAAATCACACATTATCAATGCGAACCAACAAAACAACCTCAACATGATATAAGAACCTTCACAAGCCTGCCTGAATGACCAGGTACGTCCGCATTTCATTTTCTTACTGAAATCTCTTACCCTCCTTATCCGAAACTTTAAGAACACTGTCTGTTGCTACTGTCATAATGTAAGAGATACTTCCGGACCTCCAAATCATACAAAACTCGAGTTTGAATATCACAAGGATATCTCAAACACTCTTTCCAATCCGCAGATTAGGATTGTACAATTCCGGACCTCACCGGAGCTTTCTGTGATCCTCTGTCACCTCTAAGCACTTGCCGGAACTGGTTCTGCACCGACAGCCACAACTTCTTCAGATCTTCATGCGGACCTATGAAATCGTAATTGAAGCATCTCAAGACTCATATCTACAAACCCTTTAATCCGCATCCTCCGGTTCTCAACCTATACAACACATTTGCCTTCTTCTCATCACTGTTCTTCACTGTTCCTGACTGAGGCTAATTTTCTCAATATCCTCAGCATACAGCTCATCAAATCCTTCTTGTCAATGCAATATGAGTATGTTGACATCAATGACAACACTGGCTCACCTCATACTTGCAACAATCTCCCCCTTTGTCATTGATGGCAACATATGATGTGAAAAACCATCAAGACAAGAACTTCTCCTTTCTGTCACAGCTCCCCCTATCAACAACAACTTTTCACATGTCTTCTCTTCCTTTACTGCTCCCCCTTTGATCATCAACCACTTGTTTTTCACATGTCTTCTCTCCCCCTTTGACATCAATGGCAAAGGGCTCATACTTGCAATTCTATTATATCAGAATCATACTAGCTGCTCCCCCTTAGTTGCAGCTCCCCATCATCAATCCGGATCACAAGATATGACTGTGATATTCACCGGACTGATGCACATCAGTGCATCCTAGTTCATCACCGGAGGGGCCATGACCCCTAACTTCTCCCGGAGATATTCAAAAGAGTCCTTGGGAAGAGGTTTTGTAAAGATATCTGCAATCTGATCCTTGGAGGGAACATACTCCAATCTGACTTCTTCCTTGTTTACTTGTTCTCTCAAAAAGTGAAATTTGATAGATATGTGCTTAGTCTTAGAATGCAATACCGGATTCTTGGAGATATTAATTGTACTTGAATTATCACAGAAAATTGTGATAGGCTCCTCATATTCAACTTTGATGTCTCTCAGCATTTGCTTCATCCATAAGATTTGAGTGCAACTACCTGCTGCTGCAATGTATTCTGCTTCAGTTGTAGACAGAGATATTGCATCTTGTTTCTTGCTTAGCCAAGAAACCAATCTCTTCCCCAAAAAGAATGCTCCACCACTAGTGCTCTTCCTGTCATCCACATCTCCTGCCCAATCTGCATCTGTGTAAGCATGAAGGGAGAAGTCCGGATCTCTAGGGTACCATAGACCATACTCCACTGTTCCTTTCAAGTACCTAAAAATTCTTTTGATTGCCATAACATGAGATTCTCTAGGATCAGCCTGGAATCTTGCCACAAGACCAACAGCCTGCATTATATCTGGTCTAGTTTGAGTGAGGTACAACAATCCACCAATCATTGATCTATACTTTGTCTGATCTGCCTTTGGAGAGTCATCATCTTTGCTTAACTTACATCCGGTTGCCATAGGAGTGTTCATAGACTTTGAGTCTTCCATACCAAATTTCTTTAACAATTCTTTCACATATTTGGTCTGAGAAATGAAGATTCCTTCTTTTGTTTGAGTAATTTGCAGACCCAAGAAGAAATTCATTTCACCAAGCATAGACATTTCAAACTCACTTTTCATCTAATTTGCAAAAGTTTTGCACATACTATCTCTTCCTCCAAAAATGATATCATCCACAAATACTTCAACAATTAAAATATTTTCATGATCAATTTTGAAATATAAGTTACTGTCAGCAGTACCTTTGTTGAATCCAATCTGCACAAGATGCTTATCCAACCTTTCATACCATGCTCTTGGGGCTTGCTTCAATCCATACAAAGCTTTCTTCAACTTGCAGACCATATCATCATTATCAGACAATTGAAAACCATCCGGTTGTTCAATGTAGACTTCTTCTTCCAGATCACCATTTAGGAAGGTAGACTTGACATCCATCTGATATACCTTGAAGTCTTTGAAGGCAGCAAATGCAAGAAGTAATCTGACTGCTTCAATTCTTGCCACCGGAGCAAAAGTCTCTTCAAAGTCAATTCCTTCTATTTGAGAGTAGCCTTTGCAGACCAATCTAGCTTTGTTTCTGATTACTTCACCAGCTTCATTTAGTTTGTTCCGGAAGACCCACTTGGTTCCAATTACATTCCTGTCTCTAGGTCTGGGAACAAGATCCCAAGTATGATTTTTCTCAATTTGCATCAATTCATCTTCCATTGCTTTGGTCCAGTTTTCATCATTGCAGGCTTCATTTATTGTTTTAGGTTCAATCTTTGAAATCAGACAACATTCATTCTGATTTTGAGCAACATTCCTTCTAGTTTGTACACCTTTGCTTCTGTCACCTATGATTTGATCTTCAGAGTGGTTCAGTTGTACATACCTTGGAATTTTGGGAGTATCCTGCACTGCTGCTTCTTGATCAGGCTCATTCAGACCTATCTCTTCTTCCTGATTTACCGGATCAGGCTGACTCTGTCTCACTGGAGAGGATTGAGGTCCTTGAACACTCTCTTGGTCATCTTCATCAATCTCATAAAATCTTGAAGGCTTCTCAATTCCTTCATCAACTTTCACATTGGTGCTTTCTATCATCTTCCTCAATCTCTTATTGTAACACCGGTATGCTTTGCTTTGAGTGGAGTAACCCAAGAAAATTCCTTCATCACTTCTAGCATCAAACTTTCCTAGGTCTTCATCTCTTTTAATATAACACTTGCTACCAAATACTCTGAAATATTTCACAGTAGGAGTGATGCCAAACCAGAGTTCATAGGGGGTCTTACCGGTGTTGTTTCTGATTTGAACTCGATTGAGAGTGTAGACTGCAGTGCTGATAGCTTCCTTCCAAAACATTTGAGGAACATTTGCTTCCAACATCATTGTCCTGGCAGCTTCCTGGATGGTCCGGTTCTTTCTCTCAACTACTCCATTCTGCTGTGGAGTCTTAGGAGCAGACAACTATCTCCTTATACCCTGTTTCTCACAAAAGTCAATGAATTCACCAGATGTAAATTCACCACCTCTATCAGACCTTAGACACTTTAGTTTCAATCCGGTTTGATTCTCCACCATAGCTTTGAAGGTTTTGAACTTCTCAAAAGCTTCTGATTTTTCTTTTAGAAAGGTAACCCACATCATCCGGGAATGATCATCAATTAACAACATGAAATATCTATCACCCTGCAGACTCTTGATTCTTGTTGGACCACAGAGATCAGTATGTACTAATTCCAACAATCCGGTAGAAGACTGATCTTTGCTTTTGAAAGAGACTCTGCTTTGTTTACCTAGCTGGCATTCTTTGCACAAACTATTTGTAGGTTTCATCAATTTTGGAAGATCTCTTACAGCCTGAGTATTGCTTATCTTGATGATGTTCTCAAAATTTACATGACACATTCTTCTATGCCATAACCAACTCTGATCAATTTGGACAAACAAACAACTTTTATTTGAACCAACCAGATGAAAGATATTACCTTTTGTCTGAGTACCGGATGCAATTTCAGTTCCGGAGCTTGTAAAGATTCTGCATTTTCCATTCTTGAACCGGAGATCATAACCTTTGTCCACTAACTGACCAACACTAAGAAGATTGTGCTTCAATCCTTCAACATACAGTACATTTCCTGTTTTGCTCTTACCATCAAAGGAAATAGTTCCCCTACCTCTGATTCTGCCAGCAGAATTGTCACCAAACTTTACCATTCCTCCTTCATATCTTTCCAAATCTAAGAACTTATTCTTGTCACCAGTCATATGATGAGAACATCCACTGTCAATAACCCAATCATCCTTTTCTTCCACTTGAGCAGCCAAGGCTTTTTCAACAACTTTGTGATTGACAGATTCAGAGAGTATTGAATCTTCTTCCTTGATGGCTATAAACACCCACTCATTTTCGGATTTGCTTCCTAGTTCTGATTCATCATCTGTTACTCCTTCATTGTCATCTTCTTCATGAACATAATAGCAATTCTTTTGAAACCTTTGTCTGTGAGTATTAGATCTTGCAGATCTCTCCGGACATCTTGAGGCAAAATGACCAATCTTATTGCAGTTGAAACACTTAAAGGGTAGTTTTCCTTCATACTTACCGGATCCTCTTGGCAGTCTCTTTGCAATGAGGGCTTCAAGTTGAGCTGTTTCTGCTTCTTCTTCTTCCATGTCTCTTCTTGCTTGATCATACCATGACATTTTCCTTGATGAGTTTTCACCCGGATCAAATCTCTGTTTGCCTTTCATATAGGCACTGGCTTTGAAAGCAGATTCAGTCTTGGGAGGATCATCTCCAAACTCAGTCATTTCAAATGCAGCTAGTTTGCCAGCCAGTTGTTCTCTTGTGACAGTTGTGTGGGCTCTGAATTCATCAATGGTAGCAACTTTAATTTTGTAGGCAGCAGGAAGGGATCTTAGGATTTTGCAGACAATCTCATTTTCATCTAAAGTTCCACCAGCATTTCTGATTCCACATACCAGTTCATTTACTCTTGGCATGAAGGTAGTGATGTTTTCATCATCTCTCATTTTCAATCTTTCAAATTTCCCTTTCAGGCTTTGTAATCTTGCACTTTTGACAAACTCATCTCCTTCATACAGAAGTTCCAGTTTAGTCAGGATCTCATATGCAGTTGGTAGGTCAATAACATTCGAGAGATCTGAGTCATTCAATGCGCTTAGAAGAGCTTCCTTGGTCCGCAGATTGTTTTCAGCTTCTATGATTTCATTCAGAGTTGTCGGACCACCTTGTGGAGGTACATATGGTTTTGAAACCATATCCAAGTATGCTTTTCCCATACATTCCAAGTGACACTTCATGCGACCTTTCCAGAGAGTGAAGTTGGTTCCATCGAACTTCAGACTATCCTTCTTGTATGACGACATCCTGGATCTCCTCAAGCGGTTAAGCTCCTGTCAGAGGAACTTGGCTCTGATACCAATTGTTGGATCTAGGGCATACAACTGAGAGGGGGGGGTGAATCAGTTGTATAAAACTTCTTCCTCTTTCAAACACTTGATTCTTTGTTGTTAGTTAGCAGCATATCAAATAATCATCCATGAAAGCATAATACATAAACACAAGAGCAGATAAGTATCAACACATTGAACACCAAGATTTTGACGTGGAAAACCCGGTTAAGGGAAAAACCACGGGGTGATTAACCCAAGAATTATTCTCTGTTAGAAGAATAAAGAAAAATGAATGGCACATGCCAATAAGGGCTCACTGCCCGAGCACACTGCTCACAAAGAGGCCCACTGCCTACAAGGAGACACATTGTCTACAAAGTGATAAAAATCACAGTCTTGAACTGGAGGATGACATCTCTACCATGTCTGGATCAGTTCCAATTAAGCCCGAAAACTTCTGCTCTGCCTTTCGCACTTCTCTTCACTATACCACACTTATCCACACACACACACCTTGAGATGAACTCACAGACCGTTATTTATACAAGACATCAACTTAGGAACAAACATCTAAGTCGGCAAACAACCATAAGAACATCCGCAAGATGAATAACACATCCGGTCGGCCACCACAAGAACATTCATAGGATGAACAACTCATCCGGTCGGCTAAACAGAGCAAGAACTTCATCTGGAAGAATATCCTCAATTCCGGGTTCTACTATCAATGCGGACCAACAACATATCCTCAACATGATCCAAGAACCTTCACAGGCCTGTCTGAACGACCGGATACATCCGCACTTCCTTTACCTGCTGGAATCTCTTGTCTTTCTCATCCGGAACTTCAAGAACACAGTCTGTCTCTAATGTAGAAGGTATTTCCGGACCTTCAAATCACACATTATCAATGCGGACCAACAACACAACCTCAACATGATATAAGAACCTTCACAAGCCTGCCTGAATGACCAAGTACATCCGCATTTCATTTTCTTACTGAAATCTCTTACCCTCCTTATCCGGAACTTTAAGAACACTGTCTGTTGCTACTGTCATAATGTAAGAGATACTTCCGGACCTCCAAATCATACAAAACTCGAGTTTGAATATCACAAGGATATCTCAAACACTCTTTCCAATCCGCAGATTAGGATTGTACAATTCCGGACCTCACCGGAGCTTTCTGTGATCCTCTGTCACCTCTAAGCACTTGCCGGAACTGGTTCTGCACCGACAGCCACAACTTCTTCAGATCTTCATGCGGACCTCTGAAATCGTAATTGAAGCATCTCAAGACTCATATCTACAAACCCTTTAATCCGCATCCTCCGGTTCTCAACCTATACAACACATTTGCCTTCTTCTCATCACTGTTCTTCACTGTTCCTGACTGAGGCTAATTTTCTCAATATCCTCAGCATACAGCTCATCAAATCCTTCTTGTCAATGCAATATGAGTATGTTGACATCAATGACAACACTGGCTCACCTCATACTTGCAACACGAGTAACTTAGTTACTCCAGGCTACCTAGAATATGGTGCAGAATGAACCTCTTTCCAAACCATATTCCTTAACTCTGCTAAGTTAGGTATATACATCTTTCCCTTAAATCTTAATAACCCATCTAATTCAAGGTTGAATCCTTCATATTTTGGATTTTGTGGATCTTTCTCAAGGGCTTATTTTACCTACTCGTAAAACTCATCTCACTTAGATTGTTGTAACACCTGATTCCTAAAATCAAAATGTATGGAAATCATAGAGAAGATATGCCTTCTCCTACTTAAAGCATTTGCTACTCGATTTTCTTTTCCCTGAATATATTTAATCTCGAAATCATAATCCGAGATAAAATCTAACCATCTTCTTTGACAAGAATTAAGATGGGGTTGAGTAAACAGATATTTAAGTCCCTAGTGATCCATTTTCAACTCAAATGGTTTTCCAAGCAGATAATGTCTCCACATTTGGAGTGCATGCATGACTGTTGCCAGTTCTAAATCATGTGTGGCATAATTTTGTTCATAGTTTTTTAGTTTGTGTGATTCATACGCAATAACATGTCCATCTTGGACTAGTACACCACCTAAGCCTTCCCCTGAGGCATCGGTAATGACTACAAATTGACCATCCGGGTCAACCACTTTTAAAATTGGAACTGAAGTCAATTTTTCCTTCAATAGGTCAAAGGCCTCCTGGCACTTTTCTGAACATTCAAACTTCTTACCCTTCCTTTGCAAGGAAGTTATAGGATAAGAAATTTTAGAGAAGTTTTTCACAAACTTCCTATAATAACCAGCAAGGCCCATAAAATTTCAAACCTCATGAACATTTTTTGGTTCAGGCCATTCAGATATAGCCTTAATCTTAGTTGGGTCTATAGCTATTCCCTTAGCTAAAATTATATGGCCCAAATACTATACTTCTTTATGAAAGAAGATACACTTAGAGATCTTACCATATAGTTTATGCTCTCTTAATCTCTGAAGAATGATTCTCAAATGCTACATATGTTCCTCCTCATTCTTAGAGTAGATTAAAATATCATTAAGAAATACAAAGACAAACTTGTCCAGGCAGTCTCTAAACACACTGTTCACAAGATTCATAAACATTGCAGGGGCATTTGTCAACCCAAAAGGTAGGATAGTGAACTCATAATGTCCATATCTAGTTCTAAAAGCTATCTTATGGATGTCTTCATCCTTCACCCTCAACTGGTGATATCTTGATCTCAAAGATTGATCTTAGAAAATACAGTTGGACCTCTCATCTAATCAAAAAAATCATCAATATGGGGTAAAGGATACTTGTTCTTGATGGTCACTTTATTTAACATGCAGTAGTCTATACACAACCGCAAAGTGCCATCTTTTTTTTTCACAAAAATGACAGGTGCTCCCCATGGTGACACATTGGGTCTAATCAACCATTTATCCAACAGCTCTTGCAATTGAGCCTTTAACTCCATTAGTTCAATTGTGGTCATCCTATAAGAAGCTTTAGAAATAGGTTCCAACCTAGGTATAATATCAATGGAAAAATCAAAAGCTCTCTTAGGTGATAACCCTGGAAGATCATTTGGAAATACATCCTCAAATTCTCTGAGAAGAGGATACTTGTCCATATCTGGTCTTTCTTGACCTATGGACTCCTTCATCCCTACTTCATAAAACTTTTGGGTTTCATAAAAAGTCAAATCATCTTGAAAGTAGGTTTCCTTTGTTTCATCTATTTTATCCATCTTAATAGGAAAAAGTTCATATCCTTTTCTCTGTGCTCTTTTCATTTATAAGGTAGATATCTACCTCAATTTAATTTCTCCAGGCTTTCCTTGAATATGGACTTGGTTTCCTAGATCATCCAAACAATCTATTGTTTTAGCATAACAATCTACTTTAGTTCGATGCCTCCATAGCCAATTCATTCCAAGGATGACATCATACGAGCCAAGTGGAGCTACATAAAGATTTACCTCAGTGGAAAAGTTTGGAAGTTCAACCCAAGCTTCAAACAAGCATTGCTCTACCTGAGCCTTGGTGTGATTTGCATACTCTACAAACCAAGTATTTGCCATGAATCATGCTTTTCTAGGAATCTTATTTACAATTTTGGGAGAGATAAAACATTATGTGGCACCTGTATCAATTAAAATTGAAATAGGAAGTCCAAACAAAATACTTGTTGTTTCTACTGGAGTTATTTGATACTCAGCTTGACGGTTATCCAAAGTCACATGGATACGTTGCTAGTATGCCACTTTCTAGGAAGGTAGAGGATTTCCTCTTGATTGCACTCCTTGTGACTTGTTTGGACACTGATTGGTGTAGGGATCTCTGCCACAAGTGAAGCATCCTCCAACTAGTCCTCGCCTCTCTTGAGGTTTACCAGAATTGTTCCCATTCTTCTCGGAGTGGTTATTCCCCTTTTTAGCTCCCTTGGATTCATTTTGTTTATTTTTAGCCCCTTTATTAGTCTTCTCAGTGTAATCTTGTTTCTTCCCCTTCTTTGAGGGTTGTGAAGATTGAGACCAATTGCATCTCTTCATGTTCCTTTCTCTATAGGCCAATTAGCCTTCAGGTTTTGTTCTTGCCTAACGGCCTTCTCAAAGACCTGTTCCATGGTTGTAGGACCATGAACATTGACCTCACCCCCAATCTGGGCATTCAACCCCATGATAAATTTCTAGACCCAAAACTTCTTATCATGCTGATACCGTGACACATATATTAGTAATCGGGTGAACTTCTCCCAATATTCATTTACAGTCATATTAGCTTGTTTCAAATTTTGGAAGTCTATAAGTTTCTGATCATATAATAGTTGTGGCAACCATATTTTCCTAAATAGTTCTACAAACCTGTCTCAAGTAAGGCTTGAAGATCTCAAGCCTAACTCCATCTTTTTGTTCATCCACCATGTGGATGCTTCTCCTGCTAGCTGAAATGCTCCACAGATAGCTTTAGTAACCTCATTATAATTTATGATTTCAATGTACTCCATCTCCGTAAGCCATGCCTCCGCTATATCTCCACTTACAGATCAATCAAATTTAGGTGGCATGACCTTTTTCATGTCATGAGATAGTTCCATAGCCATCAGGCTCCTTTTATTCCCATCATGTTTAACAGCAGAGTTATTTTCTCCATGATGGCTTTGGGTGGTGTCATTATGGCATTCCTCGCCATCACCCCCATCATAATTATCTCACCTATCTTCTAACTGGCCTCCCACTTTATGTTCAAGGGTTTCTACCCTCACCCTCGTTTCTTTCAACAAGGTCAAGATTTGGTCTAATTTAGACTCGAATTGCCTTGAAAGTGCTCCTTCATCTTAACTATCCTCCATTTTGGTTCCAACTCAAACCCTTACTGCAATTTACTTCTTCTTGAAGTTTGCAAATTAAACACGGATTAGTTTTCCATGCCATATAATACAATTATTTCACAAATATATTCACATTCATGTAGTCTTTAACAAGAAAGGAAAGATTATCAAAACTTTTCCATTTCTTTATTTTCCTTTGGATTACATATAACCCACAAAATTACAAAATTGTATTTACATTTTCTCTTGCAAATCATTTACAATTGGGATAACTTCCCATTATCAAGTTTTCCTTTCAGTTTCAGGGAGTGAGGATAGACACTGGTATTCCTTCACATCCTCCTTAGTTACAATACATTCATTATGATCATTTTTCTCAGCTGGTGCTATAGGAGTAGAGGGTGACACTAATATTCCATTAGAGTTATGGGCAGCCATCTGATCGACTTTCCTCAACTCTTGCTTGATGTGTTTCACTGTATCAGTGAAAGTTTCCTCGTCAGATAACCATGCACCTACCAAACATCCAATCCTTTCAAGTTTCTCCTTCATGGAGGCTTGTGCCTTCAAAATACTTTGATGGCGTAGGTAACATCCATGTTTCGTTACCTTCTTGAGAGCTGTGGTTCTAATTTTTACCATTCTGGCATAGAACATCGAATCATTAGCACACTTAATGTTGGATTCATTAATCATCAAATAGTGAGCTCATTAGATCCATGTGTTGAACCTGGTAGCTCTAATACCATATGTAACAATCACTTTCCATAAAACTCAAGATGTAACTTAAGTATGAAACTTAATCAAGTCATAGTTAAGAATGGATTACAATAATCAAAGTTTGAACATAAAGAAACATATTCTTTTCTATCATTTAAGCATGTTTATCAAATCAAGATATAACATAACTTACAATCAAGTAAATTATTACAATCTTTAATGAAGTCCGTCACTAATCATTTACATTCTATGTTCTTGGCATCATAATCAATTTTTTACATTATAATAGACCAACTAGTCAAAATGCAAACATTGTATCTAGAACCAATGACATATGTCTTCATAAGCCTCAGCTTATCTCATGCTTGGGAAGGAGAGCATCATCTTGGTGCTTTTCCTCCAACCATGGACCTGTGATCCCCCACTCATCTTCCTAACTGGAAGAGGTCCTACCCTTCACGGAAAGGTTATAAATTAGAACCAATTAGTTAGCCATCTAAGTAACTAGTGTTGTGTCCTTCCTAATGTCTTAAGGTCACACATTATATATCCACTCTAACTAGTATGACACTACTTGAGACACCAGGCCATCTAGATCACTATGGACCGACAATGCATGTAGAGACGGATGCATTACTTTGGCCAAAGTTTTCATACAAGACATTACGCAATGAACATTGTCGTGTGTCCACCACCCTAACTTGACTTATAAGCTGTCATGTCCTATAGTCAATTCTTATCAACCTAGTCCTTTAGGTCTAGTATGAGAATGGGATCAATTTAAACCACAGTCCAAACTTGGACATTCAACTCCCAACCAAGGTTGTTTATAATAAAATAGGTTACATTAGAAATATGGAATTAATGACTCCATGTCACCTTGTATCATTCAATTCATTTCAATTCCAATTTCATGACCGTCTTGGTCTCTTGAGTTTAAATCAATAACATTCATCACATATGATGAAGTTGATCCCATAATACTTAAGGCATTCCTTGCCATAGTAAAAGCATGTTAGATCCTTATGGATCAATGGCTCTTTTTAAACAATTGAGTTCATGGGTTATTTTCCAACCCTATAGTTGTATTAAGTAAAAGAATTTATCACTTAAAGTTATGTGTTAAGTCATAATTCAGTCCCAAATAGACTTAGTTTATATCCTAATATAAACTTATTTACAATTGTCTCATGTAGAGACTAGAACCAAATTCCTTCATATTCGAATGTTCATTCAACATACACGAAGGTAATAGTGGTTTCACATGCAATTCATTGTCGGCTAACCAAGTGAGCCCAACTGGTTTTTATTTGGGTGACAACTATTCACCAATAGTACATATCTATATTTATATTGCCTTCCCGGCAATCCTTACAGTCGAAGGACTGTGTTTTACAATGCATGCCATACAATGATGCCTAAATGGCTATCATTTTAGTCGTAAGACTGTATGCGATAAGATTATGCCAATGCGGTCATCAACACGGTCACATGACTTTTTACAAAGCATTGAATTCTTTGCAGCCATCATAATAGTTGTTAGACTGTATGCATATGCACAAGACCCTAGCAGTCTCTAATATAGTCGCAAGAAAGAATACAAGAAAATGAGGCCTTTATGGCCATCAATACAGTCACATGACTGTATACATTATCAAAAACACAGAGTGCAATTTGTATAACTCTCTTCTAGCACTCAAAGGCTTGACCATGGCACTATACGACATGGTTTAAATATAAATTTTTTTAAAAAAAAGATAAAAGCTCAACCACTGTGGCCTTGAGCTCCAGTTTTCATATGGTAAAATGTATTAAAGTGTTGTCGAGTCGAAAGACTCAAGGCTCACTAAGAAAGAATCAATCTTTTCAATGCTTGATTGAGCATATATCGAGAATATATATAGTCTTAGCTTGGCTACATGCCTTGAGCATAATTTCACAGTTATCAGGTTTAATAAACTCAGCCTAAGTAGCTTAGAGTATGAATGCAACAAAAAAATTGTATTAAGTGGGTTTGTCTGAACGGCACCCTAACCATTGTATAAGACATAATCAAAAATAAAACTCATGAATGGCTCAGTCGACTGGCCTATGCCACGATTTAGATAAAAATGCTTATCATGCATGGCATCGCGTGCCTCAATATTCCATTGAATAATCAAAGACTTCATGAATCTAAGATACATGAGATGAGCAAGGGTCGAATGCAGACCAACTCTGTGATTCCTTCCACTGCTTCTCGAATTTGAATTAACATTGTTCTTCCTTGAATAGTTATGTCATTCGAAGCTTCCCAGAAAGCCAACCTCAACCTTTGTTCTTCTTCTTTTCCTACAGTCACCCTTCACTACTTTTTCCTTGATGAAGAAAAGACTCGATTCAAACAAAGAATAATGAGATAACTGATTTTTCCCCATGCCGATAAAGGCTAGCAACTACCTTATACTCGGTAGTGCTCCTAAAAAGGTGGCCCAATCCAGCATAATATGGGTTGGTTAAGCTCAAAGCTCCCATCCATTATCATGATCGACTACCACAAAGGAATATTCCACCAACTACTTATCAAAATATAAATAATAGCATAATTATTATTATGGGTAATAATCAATTAAAAGGTTGAATCCTTGATAAGGATTTTCACAAGACTTAGAATACATAAAAGAATTCACAATATTTACATCGATTATCAGGGTCGAGTGATACTCCACCGAAATCGACTATTCCCATTTAGTCGAAAGACTAGGAAAAACAAATGACCCTGAGAACAATAAATATGAGACTTCTTTGTCTCAAAATATTATTATCTCTCAACTAGGGATGATGTTCCCCAAAACATTATTTAGCCATCACGGCATGTCAAGACAACTACATCGACCACATAATAAACCAAGAACATAGAAATCCAAAGACAAGAGACATGACACATGTCAACATATGAATGGTTAAGAAGGACATAGGAGTCGATTACTTAGATGGCTAGTCAACTTATATTTTCACAATGTCTAACCCCTTCCTCCTGGATGATACTCTCCTTCCTTTCAAGGACATTCATTTCTCCTGTCACACTCAGGACCACAAGATTACAATCAATGCAGCATTATCAAATCTCATAATCAAGAATCATTTAAAACTATTTAACATTTGTTTCTACTTCATAATCAAAAGTTAAATCAGATATTTCCACAATATCAAATCAATTAACTAAGACTAATCCTCTTGATTACCATGTCAAGTTATTGATTAAGTCTAGCTTGTAGTTTGGGGATGTAACACAAACCAAATTGATCTACCGGAGTAAATTCTCTTTGCCTTGTTGGTGGAATTTCTTTGCCTTGTTGCCATCAATGACAACAATCAATCATTCTTCAGAGCAGTGTCTCTTGCCAACAATCTCCCCCTTTGGCATTGATGGCAACACTTAGTGAAAAATGCTTATTTGCTCCCCCTTTCTATATACACTTTATTTTTCTTCCCCCCCTTAGGTGTTTTCCCATTTTTCACTGGTTCTCTTCTCCCCCTTTTAACATTAATGGCAAAGGTGTATGTGTAAATATCAAAATTGAATCAAAGATTCAAGATTGTCAAATTCTTCTGCATATGTACAATTTGTCAAATCAGTTAGTTTCATGTGAAAGGATATCATTGTACACAATCTTTAATTGTGTTAACTCTCCAACCCACCTATTCTTAGCACTGTTCAAAATTTGGATGTTCTCATTTATTTGGAATACCAAATCTTCTGTCTTTTGTACACTGATAGGCTTATCAGTTATTTCCTGAACCTTTAAGGCTTTTGCAGCTAGACTTGTCATGAACTCAATTTTAGGGCTTATCATCACTCTTAGCTAACACATTTTGTTTTTTCATTTCTTCTTGTCTAATGAGCAGACTACTTATGTTGTTTTGAGTACTTACAACTTGTATTTCCACACTGCTGATAGAGTCAACTATTGGATCAAAGGTCTTGGAAATATTTTCTAGTTGAAGCTCCATGCTTTTGACCTTCTCTTCTATTTCATTAGTGGTCTTAGGGCATGAAAAAAAATTTGTATATATCACAGGCTTCCTTGATTGCATTCTCCATATTCTTGATGCTTCTTTCTAACAAAATTTTGTCACTGTCTAACTTGGTTTTTAACTCTGCTAATCTTTTATCTTCAAATTCCTTTCTAATCTTAATGTCAGCAGGCTTTTCAAAGGATTCAAAATGAGTACTTACAGAATTTATTAGACCTTTGAGTTGATCAGTTGATGACATTGATGTATCTTTTTGGTATGAGGGCATCAGCTTCTCTAGAATACTGGATGCTTCATTAATGAGTTCATTATCATGTATATGTGTTTTCAACATTTCTTCTTGAGCCTTAGCTTGCACAATTGATACCAATTTGAATTTCTGCACAGGAGACATAAAATCTAGATTTATTGATCCTTGTAGAAACTTAGGTAAATCTAAGATTTGTGTTCTTTGTTGTTTTTCCAAAAAAATTCTAGCATAGTCAATTGGAACTTGATTTGCAATAGTCACTCTTACCACTTTTTATTCACTAAGTGTAACTTTCTTTCTTTTCTTCTCTTCTGTTGGCTTTTCTTTCTCTACTTCAATGGTGGCTCCTGCAATGGATGAGGTCCTTGTTCTTTTTCTGGGGCTAGATGCAGGTTTTTCCTTTTCAGATCTCTCATCTTTCCTTTTTGGAGTATTTGATGTCCATTCTACTAGAGCACTTATGGGCTTTGATCCTTCTTCTTTGGTTTTTTCCTCACTTATTTGTTCATTTGATGTTTTCTCTGATTGCTCATGTTCCATAGACATTCAGGAGGATAATTCTTTGAATGTCTCAAATCTGTCTTCTTTAAGATCTTTCGATTTGCTCAATAGTACATCATCTAATTAAATCAAAACATCTTATGTAACTTCATACCCTAACGCAGGGACCCATACAGTTCTTGGTTCCACAGCTTCCATGAAGCATTTGTCTTTGTCTACCATGAATACAATGTCCTTTTCATACTTCATCACTACATTTTCAATTATCCAAACTCTACATAATATTTTCCTTTGAAAGTTCTTGAAGTATCCCCATAAGATTTCATTCTACTTGTCTGCATTTCCCAAACTGTGCAAGTGATTTCTTATTTGAGTGGCTATTGGTGTGTGATCAAGCCAGACAATGTTTC
The DNA here is from genome assembly GCA_027924645.1 of Cunninghamia lanceolata. Taxonomy (NCBI): domain Eukaryota; kingdom Viridiplantae; phylum Streptophyta; class Pinopsida; order Cupressales; family Cupressaceae; genus Cunninghamia; species Cunninghamia lanceolata. The sequence continues at coordinate 4,996,156 of BSBN01001005.1, forward strand.
CCAAGTCGGGTAGCTCTCTCAGGAAATAGAAGAGTAGACAAGTGATCAATGTTCCATATTTGAAAGGATGATTAGTCTCTTTTGTTCTTTTTAAGTTCTCCATTAGTTCACTCCGGAACAATTCACATACTTCATAATTTGTATTATTTTTATCATGTCATATGTTGTGTATATAGCTAGTGCAGACACAGAATTTTCCTTGTTGGAAAAGTATATTTTATATCCAATGATCATTGATGCAAATCTAACGTCCAGATCCTTAATATCATTTACTGTGGGGGCTTTCTTATCAAATTTGGCTCCTTTTAGTTGCATTACCACATTGTTCTTTATTTTCTTTAAACCTGGAACCCTCCCAGAGGAACTCATACCAGTTACAACTTTGATAGCTTCTTTAGTTATCATATACGGTTCGTCAAGCCATAGAAACTCATCATGAATCATGTTTGAATAAACTTAACCCATGTATCATTCAGGATTGCGGGAAAATCCAACCAAGTGCTTAATTTCTTTTCTCCTAGAACTTTATATTCATCTTTAAACACAACATCAACAGTAGTCAGTTCATCCAAGTATAGTTTTCCTAGATTCATGTGATCATATTCCTCTAGATTGGTATGAATATATGCCCTAACATCTTCCATATGCATAACTCCATGTGGAGTAATTGAGAATGCCCCTACAAGATCATTTTCCATTGATTTGAGTAAATGTTTCTTGAACTTGGGGCAAGGCTTTTCAATTATCTTGATTACTTGAGGAGCAAACATTTTCCTGAAATAATTCAAACTTCACAGTAGGGTTTTCAAGTTGTAAATACCTCTTTTGCCGAATTGGGGTTTCCTTCTCGTGAAATCACTTTGAGTTGTTTTGAATCTCTGGAAATCTTTGATGTCACTTAGGATTCCTTTTCAATTTGATAGCTTGAATGCAAAGTGAATTGTATATCAAATGGGTTCCTTTTTAACCCTTGATATGAAAACCTAAGTCGTCATAAATCCAGTCCTTCAAATAGTTGTTAAACACTTCTCTGTTAAGATTAGTCAATCAAGATTGCTTCACAATGTTCCATATTTGATTCTTTGCTTCTCGAATTACTTTCAAAAGATCTGTCATATGAAGCTTCACATCATATCTTAGTGTCAGATCCTAGCACTGATTATCTAGCTAGAGGATTTGGATTTTCAATACAACTTCCCCTGAGCCAAAGCTCCCAATTTACTTCCCAAAGGAAGCATCTGCACTAGAGGCTGGTGTGGATCCATCCCTAACCTCATTAACATCCTTCTTAATCTAGACCTTGCTCATTTCCTTCTTGATTTCCACTGGATCAATCTTGTTCTTACCCTTATCATTTCTCTACTCTGTTTTCCTCTTCTCTATAGAATAGTCTCTTTTCTCATTCTTATATCTGCAAAATTTTGCAACATGTCTGAACTTGTTGCAATTGTAGCATACCACATTTCTCTATCCCTAACTCCTTCTATTGATTAGATTCATTTTTGTTCTACATTGGTTAGCCATATGCCCAAATCTATTGCATGCAAAACATTTTCCATTGAAGAATTAAGTATTCCTTGCATTGCCAAAACCATTCCTTACCAGACTTCTACATTCATTTGATCTATGACCAATTTTCTTACAATTGAAACATTGACCAGAGAATGATGGAACATTATGATTCTGTAGACACCTAAAAATGTCTTCTACCATCGAACCGACTCTTGACATCCCTAAACATGTCAATTTCCCTCCTAACCAATTAATTAAATTTTTATTTAATTAATTATCCCTTCATTACCCTATTTTCCATCATATTATCCCCAAAATTGAATTAATTTCATTAATTCAATAGTCTAAAACCTTAACCAATTGATTTAATAAATATGTAATATTTATTATTTCAATTTCCCTCTATCCTAAGTCCAAAATCCACCTCATCAATCCACCTCATCAATCAACCTCATCTTTCCACCTCATCTCTTCCACCTCACCATGTGGCACATATAATTAAATATTCTTAATATTTAATTAGTTAATATCCTCCATTATCCAAAAATGAATTTAAAATTCAATTGTCCCCCACTATCATCCCCATCCACATCATATCAATCGTCATTCTTTCAACCTTCATACCAATCTACATCTTACATATCCACACCATCAACCTTCATCATACCAACTTCCATCATATCAACCTCCATCATCCTCATATCAACCTTCAACCTCATACCAACTTCCATCATATCAACCTCCATCATCCTCATATCAACCTCCATCATCCTCATATCAACCTTCATCATATCAATCTTTACCCTCATATCATTCACCATCCCCTTACACATCCATGCCATCATACTTATCCAATCAACCAATCTCTCCAACTTATCCATCCCCCAACCTTTGTCATGCTAACTTTGATCAAGGGAACACCAATCTCACACACCTTATATCTGAAATCCAAACCTCATATCAACAACCAAATCCCCCATCTCCTAATCCCCATCCTCCAATCTCCCCATCACAATATCCCTCCAACCTTATCAACCTTAATCCATCACCTTATGTATCTTCCAATCCACCAATCCCTATCACCCATCCACCATCTAATCCACCATCAAACCTTCCAAGTCCCAACACTATCACATCCAAAGAATCCTTGTGGGATTTCTTCCAAAGAACATCACCTAAAAATGAAAGCAAAGCAAAGGAATCCCCCCAATCCCCAAACCCTCCAACACCACCATCTAGTCCAACACCTATCCTTGCACCCATCTACGAACCATCATTACCTAATCCTGTCACCCACCTATCCAATCCCCATCCTAATCCTACACCAACCACCATCATTATCCATCCATTATATTGTTCTTCCACCAATACACTCATGAAGGATGTCATCCATTGGCTATTAGCAAGGAATCAAACACCCTCATGCAATCCAACACCCACCAAACTGCTTGAACAATCTCCTATCATAACTCAAGAACCATCATGCAGCCATGTTCAAGCACACATAAGTCAAGCACCTATCACACCCTTCCAAGCACCTATCACCTCCATCCAAGCACCCACCACATCTATCCAAGTCAATCCCACTTCTACCCAACCACATGAGCTATGTCAAGAATCAAATCTAAAGCATGTTGAAACATCAACCCCTTCTCCTAATCAAGATCTAACCATCCCATCTAATCCCATCCTTGATCCCCTACCATCCATTGATCAACTTATGGATCTCACACCATCTTCTACCACCCCTTTACCATCCCACATGAATCCTTTACCTCCATCTACCAATCCCATCCCAAATCCATCCCCTTATCCACTTGGAAAAAGCACCTTCATTCGTGGTAAACCCCTTGTAGGAGGTGAACAACTTCCATCCACCACCTATCTTTCTCCAATAAATAATGGATTTGTGGCTTGTTTCCAAAGCACTAAACATCCCATCGCATGTCACATACTCCAACACATGAACTATCAAGGCAAAGGCTTAGGCCTTCACGAAAACAAGGCATCTTGGAGCCCATCCACACCACATTCCATCCATCCTCGCATGGCCTTGGCTATACACTCCAAGAAAAACAATCTAAATATGTTGGTACCATCCACCCACCTTCCAAAATCCATTCATCCAATCCCAAACATGGTACATCTCATCGCACCCCCAAATCATATGTCGCCATCCCTCCTCCATCATCATATCATTTGCAAAAGCATGTGACCATCCATCTCCCTCCATCAAATTTACCTCCACTACTTCCAACTCCAAATATTCCTATCACATCCACTCTATCTCCTATCCTACCAACACCAAACATCCCTATCCACAAATCCTCTTATCCTCCCATCCTCCCAACTCCTAATATCCCCATCCGCAAATCTCCTCATCCATTTATCCATAAATCTACTAAAATTCCCAATCAAAACCAACAAAAGCACACATCTTTCAAACATGAAGCTTCCCCCAAATCCATGGGATTCAAAAATTTGAATGCCTCAACTCATAAAGCACAAAAGCCTAAGGATATTATCCCTTCCAATCAAAATGAAAAATCAAAAAGGCTATCCAATCCCACACCATCACAAGAAAAAGCAAAAACAAAAATGGTGTGGGTCCCTAAACGAAAAGCACCAAACTCTAAAGAGGCATCCACATCCCAATCCACTCCAAAATCCCAAACATTCTGCTCCCCATCTAAAAATCCCCCGAAGTCTAAGTCTATTTGGGTCCCCAAAACCCCAAATCGACCATCCAAAAATCTCCCATCCCGATCCCCATTACTCCCAACTCCACATCCAAAATACAAGCTTCCAAATACATCACGATGTGTGCAACCATTGGTCTTGGTTCCCCTCCACCACTTGCAATTCCCTCATACCCCTGTCTCTCCATCTTTCGTTCACTATCCTACATATCTTCCCCATCACATTCCTATGGTCCATGCATTTGCATAATCCACATCATTATGCACATAATCCACATCATAATCCATTATCCACCATCCATTCCATCTTCTCCTAGCTACCAACATCCATGCAGTCACCATCCATTATGCTATCCAACATGGGACCATCTTCTCCTTGCTATGGAAACAGACGCTAGAGTCCCCATTCCATCAAAAAAGTAAAAAAATCAAAAACTTAAGAAAATAGTAAAGAGAAAAATCCATCCAATGGTGAAAACCACTCCTCGTGGCACCTTAGGCAAGTACCATGATGAAAACCCCTTGTGGGCATCATGCATAACCCCTTCTCCATCCATTTTGCATCCCTACACTTGGGAGCAAAACCGTATCCTTCATCCACATCCATCATATCCTTTGCACATCTTATCCACTATCTTAGCCTAATCTTATCATATTCCTATCTACCATCCCCTATTCATCCTATCATTCCCCATCCATTCTATCCACTATATCTCCCACCTTAGATCTTGATAAAGACAAGGGGCAAAATATCAACAACATGCTTTGGAAACCTCTTGGCATACTCCCTTTTAAAGTATATCCTCCATCCATCTAATGCAAAGTCCACCCATTCAAACATGATCCCATCATGCAAAATTCTTTAGGCATTGGGGCATATGATTCCTTGCAACCTAGCCCTTGGAGAAAATCCTCATCCCAATCTTCCATCTATCTAACATGCATCCCTATCACTTGTCCATTCATCTATCAAATCTCCTATCCATTATCCTTTCATCGCCAATCCCCCTATCCCACTCCATCACCTTCACCTCTAGACTTGGTGTTCCCTTGTCATTGGTATTTAGCACAAAGGCTATCCAAATGGAATCCAATGACACCATCATAATAAACCATTCCCTTTTCCAAAAAATCAAAAAAACATTTAAAAAAAATCATCAAAAAATACCAAAACAATAGAAAACACACAAAACCCCAAAAAAACAATCATCATCATAATCACCCAAATCATCCAACATCTCATCATCCCACATCATCATCACAAATTAGAACTACATATCATAACCACCCGCATCTTAATGTGCCTTGATCCCATGGATACAGGGTATGTAGGCAGTCTGGGATACGAAGGACGTTCCCAGTACTCAAGTCCATAAGATGCACCCATCCAACCCGCTAAGCTTACACTAGATCCAAGCATTGCATTACCTATCAAAGCATCATCCCTTATCAAAAATCATCAACTATCAAATCAGCATCAACCATAACTTGTCACCATCATATCTTGAGCCAATCTTACATCAACAAAACATGATCCAATCATCAATCGATTCTTGCCTTAGGATATGTCATTCCTACAATAGGCAGAATCTATCCAATCATCACAACATTAACTAATCATGATCCAATCATCAATTAATTCCTGCCTTAGGATATATCTTTCCTACGATAGGCAGAATCTATCGAATCATTATCCATTTTGGCAAGAGAGACAATGGCTATTTGTTTTGGTTCATTGGTCTTTTTGTTTTTGATTTTTATCTTTTGTCCTATTCGAAGATCACATCAAAGCTACCTTGATCTTATTATATCATGGTATGTGGTGAAAACATCTAGAATGGGGCATAGTCTTGCTTTTGTATGCTATGCTTGTGGGTTGGTTTCATTACTCCAAGCTAGTATTCATATCTTGATTGATCATAGGGTCAGTTCTGGCATATTGATCTCCTTATGCATCTAAGGTTCATCATACCTTTTTTGTACTAAGGGCTTATGCTATGAGTCCCCTTCCCTCGTCTTGACAAGGTTGTACTATCTTGGGCATGCATGAGATCATCCCTTTTTCTGCGTGTCTAGTCCATGCAAATGTTGGATAAACATCATCACTCTGGTCTTCTATACCTTGGTGAACATATCCACTTTGCTATATCAAACCTAGGATTGCTCAAATTCAGTTTTAGCACAATGATCATCCACCAATCATCTCCAAACATCATCATCCTTTCATCCCACCACTTATCCTCTGACCAGTTCAACCAATATGTTCCATCCATTTCGAGAGCACAACTGTGTTCTCGCAACCCACCTATCCTCTCGAGGGGGCATCACCCTTACCAATTATCCCCAAACCTTACCCAATTCTTCTAAGCCAAAATCTTTTTTCTATCCAATCCAACTCTATGTTTTAACTTCTTTGAAATGATGTTACTTAGCCGCAACACCATCTCAAAGAGGGGCAAATGTAGACACCTAAAAATGTCTTCTACCATCGAATCGACTCCTGACATCCCTAAACATGTCAATTTCTCTCCTAACCAATTAATTAAATTTTTTTAATTAATTATCCCTTCATTACCCTATTTTCCATTATATTATCCCCAAAATTGAATTAATTTCATTAATTCAATAGTCTAAAACCTTAGCCAATTGATTTACTAAATATGCAATATTTATTATTTCAATTTCCCTCTATCCTAAGTCCAAAATCCACCTCATCAATCCACCTCATCTCTTCCACCTCACCATGTGGCACATATAATTAAATATTCTTAATATTTAATTAGTTAATATCCTCCATTATCTAAAAATGAATTTAAAATTTAATTGTCCCCCACTATCATCCACTATTGAATTTAAAATTCAGTTGTCCCCCACTATCATCCACTATTGAATTTTTAATTCAATTGTCCTCCACTAATTGAATTTTTAATTCAATGGTCATCCACTAATTGAATTTTTTATACAATTGTCCTCCACTAATTGAATTTTTAATTCAATTGTCCCCCACTATCATCCACTATTGAATTTAAAATTTAATTGTCCCCCACTATCCTCCACTAATTGAATTTTTAATTCAATTGTCCTCCACTAATTGAATTTTTAATTCAATGGTCATCCACTAATTGAATTTTTAATTCAATTGTCCTCCACTGATTGAATTTTTAATTCAATGGTCATCCACTAATTGAATTTTTAATTCAATTGTCATCCACTCTCATTAAAAATGAATTTTTAAATCATCCACTATGAATTTAAAATTCACAAATAATGAGAGCCCTTGATCTCAACTTTTAATCCTCACCCTCCATTCCTTTTTCAAAAATCTATAAATGAAACCCTCACCCAAGCCATTCATACAACTTCTTCTTGCATCAAAACCATGCCCAAATTTCTCTCAAATCTCTAATCTATCTATCCTCTAATCCTTCATCTACATTTGTGTTGAAAGCAAGAGCAATCCACATTTCAATCAAATAGGGTTATCTAATCTAGGAGCTCTTGGGTGCAAGCTTCCTCCTCCCTTGATGAGATTGAGTCTTCATGTGAGGTATAACTTTGTGTTTTTATGCATTTAGTTTATATTTCTAACCTTCATTTTGTTTTCCTAATCTACAGATTCATTCTACTCCTACACAAAGTAGCCTTATGACCAAACTTGTTGCAGTTAAAACAATGGCCATTGAAAGATGGGTACCTTAGAGCATTTGGCTGCCTGAACGGAGCTCTTCTAAGTCTTCTCCTTTGATTCCAAAACTGGATGTCTTTGTTTTTCTTCATCTCAATGTTTTCTTGACTTGATTTAGAACTTTCTCCTTTTACAAATCAGAAGCTCTTCTTGTCATCTGAACTTTTTTGACTTTCAATCAACTCCTCAAGCTTTGCAAAGCTTATTTTGAACTTTTATTTACAGCTATTTGCTACTTCCAAATCATATTTTAGAAGTTAAACATCCTTATCCAATTTTTCACATTCCTTAGACTTATCTTTTACAACTTGATTCAGATGATTTTCAATTTCCTCTTTCTCTTCAATTTCCAATGTTAAACTGTTCAGGGTTTAATTTGCTCCATTCAATTGTTCACTTAATTCCTTACTTTTTTCTTTGAACTTTTTGACTTGCTCCCTTAGCTACAGAATGCATTCATCAGCTTCTTGGACATTCCCCTTCAGATCCCTAACTTCTGCTTTAGACTTTTCAAGATCTTCAAAAGTAGCTTCTAGTTCTTGATCAATTGTGACACTGCCTAGAGCAGGGTACCTTCTGGCTGCCATGAGTATTCTTTCCCAGATCTTCCTCAAGTTGTTACACTTCTTCCAAGGAACCTTGCTATGATACCAGTTGTTGAATACAAAGAATACTGAGAGGGGGGTGAATCAGTATTCTGATAAACTTTTCATTCACACATTTATTAATCAATTTACCAAATTCAATAACATGAAAGCAAAGTAAACACAAGAAGAGCAGCCACAAATTCATAAGACATAGACACCAAGATTTTACATGGAAAACCCAAAAAAGGAAAAACCACGGTGAGTGTTAACTCACAATATATTATGATAGCAACACCAAATTACATGAAGGCTCACTGCCCAAGGACTCACTATCCAAAGAAGTGCTCACTACAATAGGCTCACTACCAAATAGAAGAGAGAAGAATATAGAAAGATGTGGGTCATTGCTAGAAAAGGACTGCTACAGGTGCATCTACAAAATGTTGTGGCATAGTACCAATTTTCTCAGTATACGTATTCAAAGGAATTCATACTATCTACCCTACTTTTTTTCTCTACTTCACATATACTTATGTCCTGCCTTTACTGTCTTTTTACTAATCACAGAACTGCCTTCGGACACATAATCATGTAATTTGCATTTTGTACATATGCTTTATCTCACCCAACACCGAAATCCATCAAGTATATATATATCCACAACAAGATTCATCTCACAATCAGGTCGGCAATCTAGACATATGTGTTATGCCTTGTCAGCTTGATCTTATGCACAAATAGGAATGCTGACCCAAACAATCATACAACAGTCTTCATATAGGGCGGCATCAATCATTCAACCACTTAGATTAATTCTTCAAACAATTGGTGCAGGAGCTCCCAGTTTAGTCATTTTTTTGGCTATTTCCTAGTTTGTATTCATGTTATTTTATTTTCCTCTAAGGCTTTGAAAGCCATTCTGATGTTTTGTAATAAAGACTTAGTCATTTTGATTGACTAGTCCAATATAGAGTTAGTGAAGGCCTATTTTATAGGCATGCTCCTTTTGAAACTTAGTGTTTTTTTAAGAAAAAAGCAAATTCCAATGTTTCATTGCCTTTCATGGGCAGTTGTACGGTTGGAATAGAAGAGGAAAGGTTCCAAAAACTTTCTATAAATAATTCATTGTATGAACATGCCGACAGAAATGAGAAGAGGAGTCTTTTTGTTTGAAAAAAATAGTGTTTTTTTGTATTCTACAAGGAACAGTCATTTTGTATGGCCTGGTACATATAGTAAGGGGTCCAAGGCTTGGAAAATATGTTTGCATGTTGAATCACCTTTCTTTTGCATCTAATTAGAGCTCTTGACATTTCTATAGGAGGAAGAACCAATCCATTTTGTAAAAACTATTTTGAAACCCTCTTAACTAGGGTTTGTGTCCAAAATGGTGAATTTTTCCTCTATCCTCTGAAAGTTATCACCCATTTTTAGAAGGATGGAGGAGGTTAGGTTAATGTTTTTCATGGTTTGCAAGTTGAAGACTCCTCTTCAAGGCGTCTAGTATGACTCTAACTAGTCAAAAATAGTGACTAGTTAGTATGGAGTAGTGGACAGCGTTGCAAATGCCGATAATAGTCAAAGGGAAGAGTAAATATATGGTGGTTCTAATGTCTTGTGGTGAAGACAAGTCTGTAGGACTATTTGGTATATCATGTGTATGCTATTTTGATACATTTCCTTCTCCCAACCTCAAACTAGACTGTCTTCTAGAAGAAAAAAAATAGTTTGCTGTCAGAAAAAAGCATTCTGCTGTCCTTGTTCGCTGTGACAGAGTACGGTCCTGTACTTTTGTGGAAAGTTGTGAATCCTTCATGGATGGTTGGATGTGAATTAAATCTGCATGGTCATTTGAAGGTCTGAGGAATTGTTTTTGTGTGAGTCATCCTTAAGAACTACAAAGAAGTAGTCTTCCTCTTTGACACTGTCATAAGACAGTCATATGGAGAATTGTTCACTGTTGTGGAAGGTGTAGAATGAAGTTTTCTTGGTCAAAGACCCTGTTCTATACATGTCTTAAACAAGTGTATGTTAATTTATGTTTGTTGTCCATGTTGGTAGAGGTATTGGTAGTAGGTGGTGAGCTCCTGAAGGTGGGTTGTGCTTCTAGGTTGGGTTGAGTTGTGACTCCCCAGAGTGAGAATTGAGTAGCCTATGTGGTGGACACCAGGGTGTGGTCCTAGGCTAGGTCAACCTCTGGAGTAGCCTTGTGTAGGCTTGTAATGACAAACACCTTTGCAAACCTCTTGGAGAAAGCATGAAGATCTAAGTTCATTGAGTGAACTTCATCAACTACTACCTATAGACCTCTGCATCATATTGGTATCAGAGCCAATATTCTAATTGGAAATAGTGTATGTCAGACAAGGAGATTGAAACAGAGGCTAGTACAATGCCTCCCAAGACAATGAGTCAAGATGCCATCAAGAAGTTGGTGGAAGATATGGTTGAAGCAAGATAGCAAGAAGCAAAATTGCAAGAAGAGAAGAAGTCTAAGGGAAAGACCAAAGAAGAGGGAAGTTCTTTTGACACAAATGAAGAAGTAGAGGTAGAAGAGAGTCCTTAGGAGTAGGACATATCTATAAAACAGAAAGCTTTCTTGAATGCACTTACGGGTGCTCATGGAGATAGTGGTGATCCCAAGATGGATGTGCCTACCTTTCATGGCAAGTTGGATGGAGATGCTCTCACCAATTGGATAGAAGCTATGTGCAACTTCTTTGATTACAAGGAGTTCAATGACAGCAAAAAGGTCAAGTTTGCCAAGACAAGGCTAAGAGGTTCTACACTTGTATGGTGGAACTATATGCAGAGTGAGAGGGAGAAGATTGGGAAGAGTCCCATCACTAAATGGAGCAGAATGGTGGCTATGCTCAGAAGCAAGTTCATGCCACCAGACTATGAGATTCAAATCATTAGGAGATTTCAGAATTTGAGACGAAAAGACATGGATGTGGCTGCCTACACAGAAGAATTTCATAGACTCAGTATGAGGGCCAATCATAATGAAGATGAAAAAGGGATGGTGGCTAGGTACCTAAATGGACTGAAATACAATCTACAAGATGAGATCAGTTTAGTGTTACCAAAAATAGTGGATGAATGCTTCTTGTTGGCCTCTAGAGTAGAGGAAAAGCTAAGAAGGAAGGATGAACAAAGTGTCAAAGGTAGAGGTGGCAGAAACCAAAGAGGAAGAGGTAATTTTGGCTGTGGACAGTTCAACAAAACTGAAAATAACAGTCAGCAAGAAACATCACCTGAGACAGAGCATAGAGAAGGTTTCAGAGGTTGGAGAAGGCCTTATGGCAGGGGCAGAAATGGTGGAGGAGGTAGAGGACCAGAAGTCTTCACTAGAAGGTATTATGGCTGCAACCAAGTTGGCCATACAATGAACAAGTGCCTAGAGAAAGCTAGCAGCTCTCATGATAGTGGAAAGAGAAATCAGTTAGTGAAAGATGATGACTGTGAGAGTGTGAATTCACCAATGGGAAGTGCTGCACCTATTCTAGATGGAGAGAGTATGATGATCAAAAGGTCTATGTTGAAGATGCCATTGAAATAGGAGCCCCCTCAGAGAAAGAACCTTTTTAGAACCCAAGGCCTAGCCTATGGGAAACTTTGCAAAATCATAGTAGATTCAGGATCTACTGAGAATGTGGTATCCATTGAGATGGTTGAGAAGTGCAAGTTGAAGAGGCTACCTCATATCAGTCCTCACAAGATCTCCTGGTTAAACAAGAACCAAAGTTTCATGGTGGAGGAACAAACTTGGGTTGAATTTGCAATTGGTGACTACAAGGACAAAGTGCTATGTGAAATCATCCCTATGGATGCATGTCACCTACTTCTTGGCCGCCCATGGCAGTATGATGTTAAATCTCAGCATGATCGTGAGAAGAACACTTATGTCATCACCAAGGATGGAAGACCATTCAAGATGGATCCTATGTTGGAGCAGCCCGAGGGGAAGAAAAATGACAGCAGTGTCATGTTGGTGAATGGCAAATGACAGCAGTGTCATGTTGGTGAATGGCAAAGAGTTCCTAAACCTCTTGAAGGAGAATGATAACTAGGGGTATGCCTTGGTCATGAAGCCCAAGAGTGGATCAGATCAGCAAGATCAAAAATAGGAGATTCCATTGGAAGTGCAACAACTTCTAAATAAGTATCAAGACCTTGTGGTAGAGGAAGTTCCCAACTCCTTACCACCCATGAGGGATATTAGTCATCAAATTGACTTAATACCTGGTGCTACATTGCCTAACAAGGCTGCATATAAGCTAACTCCACAAAAAAATGAAGAGGTGGCAAGGCAAATTCAAGATCTCCTGGAGAAAGGGCTTATTAGGAAGATTCTAAGTACTTGTGTAGTTCCAAGTGTACTTGCTCCTAAGAAGGATGGAAAGTGGAGGCTATGCACAGATTCGAGGGCCATAAACAAGATCACCATAAGGTACAGATTCCCAATGCCAAGGATTAAAGATCTCTTGGATTATCTTGGAGGATCATGCTATTACTCAAAGATTGACTTGAAATCTGGATCAGACAGGGAGATGAATGGAAGACTGCTTTCAATACCAATGAAGGTCTTTATGAATGGCTTGTTATGCCATTTAGTCTTAGCAATGCGCCAAGTACATTTATGCGCCTGATGAATGAGGTATTAGTTGAATTCATTGGTAAATTTGTTATTGTTTATCTTGATGACATACTAATCTTCAGTAGGACAAGGGAAGAGCATGTGAAGCATGTTGGTCAGGTGTTGGAGAAGTTGCATGAGCACAAGTTGATGATCAACTTAGACAAATGTGAGTTCATGAAAACTAAACTTGTATACCTAGGATTTGTCATTTCTAATGGTTGTTTGAAGATGGATCCCTCTAAGGTTGAGGCTATTCTCAGTTGGCCTACCCCAAAAATAGTGGGAGATGTGAGAAGTTTCCATGGATTGGCAACTTTCTATAGGAAGTTTATCAGAAGTTTTAGTCACATTAGTGCTCCCATCCTCAACACCATCAAGGGTGGAGTCAAATATAGATTCCAATGGACAAAAGAAGTTGATGATAGTTTTGAGTTGCTAAAAACAAAGGTGGCTGAGTTGCCTACCTTAGTACTCCCTGATTTTGATAAGGTGTTTGTTGTTGAGTGTGATGCAAGTCAGCAAGCTATTGGTGCTATTCTCAGCCAAGAAGGACATCCGGTGGCATTCTTTTCAGAAAAGTTGAATGAAGCCAACCAAAGGTATTCTACCTATGACTTAGAACTCTATGCAATGGTGCAAGCTCTTAAGAAATGGAGACATTATTTGCTGCCCAAAGAATTTATTGTGTTTACTAACAATCATGCTTTAAGCTTTCTAAACAGTCAAGAAAAATTGAACCATAGACATGTTAAATGGATGGAACAACTGCAAGTTTATACTTTCACAATCAAGCACAAAAGAGGTGTTTCTAACAAGGTGGATGATGCATTAAGTAGGAGGTTGCTTCTTGTTCATGAAATTCAGTTAGAAAGCATGGGTATTGACTGTTTAAAGGAGCTGTATAAAGAAGATTCTAATTTCAAAGAGGCTTATGATGTTTGTGTGAACTTGGCTAACACATTCCATGGAGAGTATGCAGATTTTGTTTTGCAGGAAGGCCTCTTGTTTAAGGGCAATTTGTTGTCTATCCCTAAGTGCTCCATGCGGGACAACATCATCAAGGAGAAGCATAATGTTTCTTTAGGAGGACATTTTGGCTTAGACAAGACACTAGAACAAGTCACAATGTTCTATTTTTGGCCAAAGGTCAAACAGATGTGAGAAAATATGTAGCTAGTTGTGTAATCTGTCAAAGAGCCAAAGGTGTGTCTTCAAATGCAGGCCTATACCAGCCCCTTCCCATTCCCAATAGACCTTGGGAAAGTATTAGCATGGATTTTGTGCTTGGGTTACCCAGGACAGCCAGAGGGGTGGATAGTGTGTTTGTCATTATTGATAGGTTCAGCAAGATGGCTGATTTTGTGCCATGTAATGCACAAATGATGCATCTCATGTTGCAGGTTTGTTTTTTAGAGAGGTAGTAAGGATACATGGTTTACCATTGTCCATTGTAACTAACAGAGATTCTAAGTTTGTAGTTCACTTCTGGAGGACCTTGTGGAAGAAGCTGGGCACACAGTTGTCCTTTTCATCAGCCTACCATCCACAAACTGATGGTCAGACTGAGGTGGTTAATAGATCACTTGGAAACCTTCTAAGATGCGTTACAAAGCAGCATGGTTTGGCATGGGACTTGGTTATCAGTTACGCTAAATATGCCTACAATGATTCAAGGAACAGGAGCACTGGTAAAAGTCCTTTTGAGATAGTTTATGGCTTTCATCCAAGAGGGCCACTTGAGCTAAAGGATCTCCAAAGATGGGATAGAAGGAGTGCACTTGGTGAAGAGTTTGCTGCCTCCATGAAAATAGTCCATGATCAAGTCAAGTTGCAACTAGAAAAATCAGTCACAAAGTACAAGGAAAAGGCAAATTTAGAGAAAAGAGAAGTGCAATTCAAAGTTGGGGAATTAGTTATGGCATATCTAAGGAAAGAAAGGTTACCAAAGGGTCAACCAACTAAACTCCTGATGAAGAAGATTGGGCCATGCAAAATTGTGCACAAGTTCGATCCAAATGCATATGAGATTGAGTTACCATCCGGCCTTGGTATCTCTCCTATTTTCAATGTTTGTGATCTTTTTCCTTTCAGACCTCCATTTCCTGGTGAAAGTGGATTAGATGTGGTGGCTGAAGATGCTGATTGGATCAAGGATTTGCCTCCAAGCAAACCTTTATAGTTGGAGTGCATTCTGGATTCCAAAGTTGTCAAGAAGACTCGGAGAGGTGTCTATAAAGACTACTTGGTGAAATGGAAGGATCTTCCTAATTCAGAGGCCACCTAGATGACTGAAGCAAATATCTTGAAGCATGGCATGACACTTCAACAATTGGCAACTCAAGGGACTTGAGTTTTTCCTACAAGGGGAGTATGGTGCAGGAGCTCCCAGTTTAGTCATTTTTTTATCTATTTCCTAGTTTGTCTTCATGTTATTTTATTTTCCTCTAAGGCTTTGAAAGCCATTCTGATGTTTTGTAATAAAGACTTAGTCATTTTGATTGAGTAGTCCAATATAGAGTTAGTGAAGGCCTATTTTATAGGCATGCTCCTTTTGAAACTTAGTATTTTTTTAAGAAAAAAGCAAATTCCAACGTTTCATTACCTTTCATGGTCAGTTGTTCAGTTGGAACAGAAGAGGAAAGGTTCCAAAAACTTTCTATAAACAATTCATTGTATGAACATGCCGACAGAAATGAGAAGAGGAGTCTTTTTGTTTGAAAAAAATAGTGTTTTTCTATATTCTGCAAGGAACAGTAATTTTGTACAGCCTGGTATGGACAGTAAGGGGTCCAAGGCCTAGAAAATATGTTTTCATGTTGAATCACCTTTCTTTTGCATCTAATTAGAGCTCTTGACATTTTTGTAGGAGGAAGAACCAATCCATTTTCTAAAAATTGTTTTGAAACCCTCTTAACTAGGGTTTGTGTCCAAAATGGTGAATTTTTCCTCTATCCTCTGAAAGTTATCACCCATTTTCAGAAGGATGGAGGAGGTTAGGTTAGGTTTTTATGTTTTTCATGGTTTGCAGGTTGAAGACTCCTCTTCAAGGCGTCTGGTATGACTCTAACTAGTCAAAAACAGTGACTAGTTAGTATGAAGTAGTGGACAGCATTACAAATGCTGATAACAGTCAAAGGGAAGAGTAAATATATGGTGGTTCTGAGGTCTTGTGGTGAAGACAAGTCTGTAGGACTATTTGGTATATCATGTGTATGCTAGTTTGATACATTTCCTTCCCCCAACCTCAAACTAGACTATTTTCTAGAAGAAAAAAAATAGTTTACTGTCAGAAAAAGCAATCTGTTGTCCTTGTTCGCTGTGACAGAGTACGGTCCTGTACTTTTGTGGAAAGTTGTGAATCCATCATGAATGGTTGGATGTGAATTAAGTCTGCATGGTCATTTGAAGGTCTGAGGAATTGTTTTTGTTTGAGTCATCCTTAAGAACTACAAAGAAGAAGTCTTCCTCTTTGACACTATCATAAGACAGTCATATGGAGAATTGCTATTCACTATTGTGGTTTTCTTGGTCAGAGACCCTGTTCTATGCATGTCTTAAACAAGTGTATGTTAATTTATGTTTGTTGTCCATGTTGGTAGAGGTATTGGTAGTAGGTGGTGAGCTCTTGAAGGTGGGTTGTGCTTCTAGGTTGGGTTGAGCTGTGACTCCCCAGAGTGAGAGTTGAGTAGCCTGTGTGGTGGACACCAGGGTGTGGTCCTAGGCTAGGTCAATCTCTGGAGTAGTCTTATGTAGGCTTGTAATCACAAACACCTTTGCAAACCTCTTGGAGAAAGTATTGAGATCTAAGTTCATTGAGTGAACTTCATCAACTACTACCTATAGACCTCTGCATCAACAATATATCCACACCGCTTATAGATCTAACTTGCTTGTTGGCTTGTTCCTTAAGAACACATTTGACCAATTCATCTGTCACAACATAACTTCCAATGCGGACCATATGATACTCTAAAAATCATATCCAATATCCATTATAGCTCTCTTATCATACCTTTAGAAATGCAGAACATAGTATTCAACTACAGACAAATGCGGATCTCTAAATTGTTGCTCAATCACTGTGAAACATTGTTAGACTGTAAGACGATAAAGAACAACTTGTAGACAGTGATCAAAAAATCTTCAGAAGCTATAACTCTAGATTTAGGTAGTCATAATGAGTATCTTTGTTGCCTCAAAACTGCAAGACAAAACATGTAACAGTGGAGGAATGCAGACCCTTTTTCTTTGGTACTGTGCATTGTTCATGTCTTAACTCTTCTCACCTGGACATCCATTTCATAGTATGACTTCCAGAGGAAGTCAAGACTTGAACACTAGAACATATCATCACCAAATATCTATGATCAACATATCTAAACTGCATGTAATGTTATTAAACTGTGAAGGCATACTGACCCAATCTCTATCACTTACTCTGTATACTGCCCATACTTAGTCATTTTAGGCTTCCAGACCAGAATCCTTTTATGCCTTGTTGTGAAACCAAATTGATCTATTGTAGTAAAGTCTCTTTGCCTTGCTGGTGGAATCTATTTGCCTTGTTGCCATCAATGACAACAATCAATAATTCATCAGAGCAGTGTCTCTTGCCAACACAAAGAAGAAGGTGAAAGAAATTAGAAGTAGGAATGATATAAAAGAGGACTAACTCTTCATGCTTTCCAAGATGTAAGGGAATAATAATGGATCCTAGGGTACTATGGAGGATCGCATTAGAACATTTTAAATAAATGTCTAAATGAGAGTATGATGGTTGTTCCCATTGGTTGGTGTAAAAATATTCCTTTGTGAAAATGTTGAATTGGGAAATAGGATCAACCAAAATACCCTAGATAGGTTTATACAAAACAATGGTAGAAAGATAGAGAGGCCCCTAATATCCATTATCAAGAATTTCATTGAAGGAGAAAGTAATGGATGTGGTTTTAGCAAGAGGAGAATGTTGGGTCTCAAAAGTGCCAAAAATTGGAAAAAGAAGACAAGCAAGTGATAGAAGTCTAAGTTTTAGGTTTCTCGATAAAATGAGTGAATTTACATAGGGATTGGGGTTTAACTCAAATGACATTCATTAATATATTAGAGTGGTCAATGTAGTTAACATTGGGTTTGTGTTTAGGTTTGGAGAAGGAAGGATGTCCAATACCATTTTTAAATGGAACCTAGTTTTGATTGAAATTTAAAATGGTATGTGGATGAGGAAGAAGGTTGAGAGGAAAAAAGTTATAAATAAGAAAGTTGGCATCAAGGAGTTTAATTTTATAATTACAAGAAAAAATTAGCTTAAAAATAAACCTTACTTTATTTTTTATTTGTGGTAATACATTATTGATGAATATACATTGAATCTCGTTATTAGGGAGTTGGAAGTGCATCTTTGCAAGAGAGGATTGGAAGTGAGTGACATATTTATTAATATATTCTATGGTGCCTTGCTTGCACTGAACCAAATTAGAGAAGGTAACCTTTAAGTCGATATTGACTTGAATGTGCTAGATGAAAGAATTAGCTAGTTTAGTATAGAAATGGATGGAGCTATTCAATATTAAATTTTAACATCTTTAATACATGCTAATTTTTTCTTATATCTATACTATATTAAACCAAATAAGATTTCATTCAATATTTAGAAAATTATAAACATTTAGATCTGATCTAAATACAATAAATCACACTTGAGATAGGAAAGGAAAATTAAAATGAACTTTGCTATATAAAGAACTAAGAAAAAGGGTAGAAAAACATTTTTGGATGGAAAATGGAAGTTGAAAATGGACTCAAGAATGCTACATGATCATCTCTAGTGGTTTTGGTGAGTTTATAATAACTTTAATTTTAGGGGAAACTCATGTCCAATGGTCTAGTGCTTATGTCCAAGGGTTTGACACTCATGTCCATGTGTCTAGTACTCATGTCTTTAACTTCAAATGCTTTGAAACTTCTAGTATCTCCTTGCCTTTTTTTACCAAGCAATGATATCTTTGCATATTGTTGACATTTGTCTCTAGTACTAATAAAATGATGGTACAACTCTAGGGGAGAAGATTTTGGTTTGTGCTAAGGGGAAATTGCCTCATTCACACCCCTATTTGGCGTATTTTAGCCTCCATAGGGGTATGTGCATAGAAATGGGGAACCAAAAGGGGGTCAAAAGTGGCCACATTTTTTTGAAAACTCAAAATTAGATGTAATAAGAACTAGATTTGTAGTTCTCAAGATCTATTTTCTAAACTACTATTTTTTTCTAAAAATGGTAGAGATAAGAGGTTCAAATAGGGGGAGCACACAAAGTGTTCATATTTTTGTCAAAAAAATATAACATAATGTTTGGTGTGCTCCCCCTAACATGTTGACTTTTTTTGTTTCACAAATTGCTTCAGTGAGAAATTAGCTAACATCACGTAGTTTATACCTAATTTTTTTGCTAATTTTATAATGAATATATGATTTTTTATGAATTTTCAAAATGGACACATCCTAAAAAATAAAAATTTGAGCATGCTCCCCCCCTTTTTTTTTGAAAACTAATCAAAAGCAAAAAAATTCAATGTGTATAGAATAGAGTGTAGAATCTAAAAATGTAATTTGTTTCAAATTTTGATAAACGCATAAAAAATGATACCAAAAATACTATACATAGGTTTTCTACAAAAAAGAACACATTAGCAAAGAAATTGAAGGTGGAAATCTTAATGTTATCATATTTTAGAAAAAATTACATGGTTAGAAAGCTAATAAAAATTTGAAGTCATCTTGGCATTTTTTCATATTAACATTGAAAAATGTGTAAACCTGATGGAGAGCACACTTGATATTTAGTTGATTTTTTATGTTCTGTTGAAAACACACTTTTAGCATCCAAAAGGTAGGTCCAAGCCTTTGGGTTGGATGCCCAAGGCAAATCCAACCCTTAGGGTTAGAATTTCCCAAAGCAGTAAAAAACACACTCACATTATAACATGAGTGTGTTATGACACAAGCACATTTTAGATCAGTTAAAATGTTGAGAAATGGATTGTAAAAATGCATATCACATGAATTTGGACCCACATTATGTGTTTATTCCCCTACTCTATGATTTTTTTGACATACAAACACACTTTTGATGCTTTCAAGGATCTACAATCATTCTAGTTGAAAAAATTATCACTTTTTGTTCTTGTATCAATGTGGAAGATTCCAATGACATGTTTTTAAATCAAATTTGATGTTACAAATCATTGTTTTCATGTTTTGAGTAATTGGAATACTTGATTGACAAAATAAACTAATTTTTTGTCTTACATTGACAAAAAAACATTTTAATTGCATGTTTTGTATTTGAATTTGATGAATTATCTATTATCATTTGTGTTTTTTACCATTTGTTTAAGATTGATATAGAATTCAATATCATGCCAAGGAAACAACTAAAAATTCAAATACCAAAGGAGTGTGAAGTTGAGAATGCAAAGAAAAGAGAACGAATGAGACACCTTTGTGAAAATAAGAAATTGAACTCCATAAATGAAGATCAACCATCTTTTCCAATTGAATTGGATCATGAAGCATCCAAGAGAGGGAAGGATTTGAAGAAACAAAGGGAACAAATGTAAAAACTTCATGCAAGTAAGAAATTGAATGTAGAAGTTGAAAGTATGAAATCTTTGCCATCTCAATTTGATATTGTAGAAAATACCTAGTCACTAATTGAAAATGACGATACATTTTCACATGTGAATATAGATATTTTTTATTAAGATAAGCAGCTAAACAAGGGAGTCGAACCCGATTACAAAAAAGCCCAGAAACAAAACAAGGGGCAAAAAACTAGGCCAAAAGGGTAGAAGAACAAGGGGATAAAGCCAAGAGAGCTTGACCCTAGAAGCAGTAGACTAGGAATGGCAGACCGACAGCACATGCACCATAGCCTAGCTAGAGAACAGCAAGGAACTACACCACATCAGATCTTGATCTAGACACCCTAACACCCTTGCCACAAGGGGACAAGGAACCTTTCTTCCTACTCTAAACCACAGTCCAAGAGGGCTCAAAACTAGGATCAACAGCACGCGGAGAGAGGGGAGTCTCCTTGAAACCACCAGCAAAGAGGGCTTGCAATGAACCCCAAATGACACCAACGAAGCCCCACGAGGGAAGCTAAGCCCAAAGAGGGAAAAACTGAAGTAGTAGAATCAAGAATAGAAGAAATAGGCCTACCCAAAATAGGAGGAGCTGATAGATGAGCAGCTAAGTGGTTAGAAGAATTCAGAGAATGAAAGGGAACTGCAGTAGCAACCGACACCACACCCTAAGTAGTAATCACAAAAGGGTTAGCATCTCCAAAGGAAACATCCCCCTGAGATGAACCGTCATCCTCCGAAGTGCTGATAGTTAGGTGATCTAGGAGAGCATCTTTCCAGCAAGTAGTAGTACCCTTACAACGTGAGAGGGGAGAACTCGAGGCCAGATGACCTGTAGCAAAACACCTTCTGCATCTAAAAGGAATACCCTCATAATCCAATATGTGTTTCCATGGCCTTTCCCCTACCATCAAGACCACATCCCCATGAAGAGGTTTAGATATGTCAATATCCACAAGAATGCACACTACCGTGGAGTGCCCCATGAAGGAGGTTGTAGAATCAACCTTGAGGAAACGGCCAATGGCATTGCCGATGCCCTCGTAGCATGAATCCTCCCAAAACTGTAGAGGGAGATTAGGGAGACGGACCCAAATAGGTCTGATGTTGAGCAGCTCTGTAAGGGGATTGAAGGAGAGAGTCCAAGGCTTGATGGAGAGGGAATGCTCCCCCCACAACCAAACTCTACCATTGAGCACTAAGTCTCTCTGCTCAGAAGAAGCAAATGTCACTATGAAGAACCCTCAAGCACAGGGAAACAATTCAATCTTACCATCAACCAGTGGCTTCCAAGACTCCAAGACCCAATGGTGAAGATTGGGCAAGGAGGGATAGAAACCATTAAATCTGCATATCACTCCAGTGTTGTGGTGAAAATCTTCATTCTTAACAACTTCCAAACCACAAGCCACAATAGGTGACTCACAGGCGCAAGGGATCCATAGAGAACTGGGCCGAGAAGAGGTCTGAGCACCAGATCCAGTAATAGCAATAGAAAAAGTCTTCCTAGGGCTTCCCAGAGCCTGAAACCCCACTGCAGGACTGCCACCAGCATTAACCACAGTGGATAAACTAGTGGCACCAAAGCCAGGGCTAGAAGAAAGACCCTCAAGACTAGCGTTCATAGGGCCAAGCCCCTGCCCAACCAGAGCAGTCATGGACCCACCCTCAGCCAAAATAGAGGTAGCCAAACCACCAGGCTACCCCCTACCAACTTAGGCTTGAGCATAGAACCCACAGACCCCCCTTTAGTGCTCCTCGCTTTGCATTCATCTCAATTAAAATTTTTAGATTCCCGCTCTGCACTCATCGTTTAACCCCTAGAAAAGTAGCACACATTTTTTTATGTGAATATAGATGTTACTCTTATTGATCAACTGTTGAATAAGAAAAATTTATCTAATGATTCAAGTTTTCCATTGAGAACACTTCCTAGAATTTTGCACAAAAAGCCTAAGTGTTTTATTGAAATTGATGAGAATATTCTAAAACCAATGCCTGATAAGATTCCTAAACATACTTGTAGAATAAATGTGAATAAGATATGGAAAAATATTTTTTTTAAACATAAGTGAAACCGGAAAATGTCAATTATTTGTTGAAATGATGAAAAATCATAAGTTTAGGCCAATCATGAAGATTCCTGGTCTAAGAACATCAAATAGAAATAGCGAAAAATCTATTGTAAAAAATCTAATCAATGCATATTAAAGCATTGGTTCCACCTCATGCACCAAAGATAGTAATGCTACATGATGTGTCATTACATCAACTATAGTGAGCAATCATACAAAGAAATCTTGTGTGATAAAAAAAAATTAGTCCAGCACTAAAGATAAGTAGGAAAACATTGATTAAAGTTGTTGGGAGGCATGAAAGAATTGAGGACCCAAATAGAAATGAACTATGGGCATTTTTTGATAGACTCCCACAGAAAGATAAAGTCATAGTTGAAGCCTTAAAATCCATAATTGAATAATTTTGGAGAAATAACATGAGTATCTCCTAATCAAATCAATGTTGTAAAAAGGAGAATTGGTTGTCAAAACCGTGACTATAATGTCCCCTTGTCACAAATCAAAACCTCTTTACCTTGTTCACAAATTTCAACTTGCAAAAAGAGAACATTAGTACATTTTTCATTTAAAGCCACATATATATAATTCACATAAGAACATTGTTCCTATCATTTCTATAATCAAATGCCAATTCATAACTTTAGTTCATCATTGATTACTTTCATCATACATGACTATCATCAATCTATGATTACTTTCAGTGTATATCAGTATTACTAATCTTATGATTGCTCTCAATGCACTATATCTATCATTCATATTTCACATGTTATTCTTATGATCACTATCCATATGCCTTGCATATCATTAACATTTCACATGTTATTCTTATGATCATTATCAATATCCATTGCATATTCACTATCATTATATTTCACATGATCTATGCTCTTTATCCATATATATTGCAAACTTGCTATCTCTTCATATGTCACTTATTAACAGCCTATGGGAGATGAGATGAGAGTTCTTGTTATCCACCATGGGGCTCTAATGTCTCCTATCCTTAGACTCAAGTGGTATCCTTAATACCTTTAGAGTCAAGGCCTCTATGAGACTCCTTGGTACTCTTATGATGTCTTACATCAAAGTAGCCAAGGACATTACATCACTATCCTTGCACTATGAGTACCTTATACCACATGTGACAAGGCCTCTATGTGATAAATATCCTTTGCACTATGGGTACCTTATACCTCATGTGACAAAGGCCTCTAAATACCCATGAATGGCCTCTTGGCACTTTTCTCTCCTCCTCCCATATGAGGTTAATAAAACACATATGGGTATGGACAATTGCATACAAGATACATCATTATGAGTAATTGAATATGACTATCTACACATTACATTGTTAGTGATGACTGCATATAAATTGATGCTATCATAATGATACATTTATGAATGATAAGAAAGAAATATAAGTAACCTTCATACCCGTAGGATTATAACAGCCCAATCAGAAGTATATAAAGAATAATAATGCAAAGATGCTTACTTGTTGTTATAGAACTGGATTGTAATTTTTTGCAAGACTCTTTAAGGTAGAAAGTCAATGGTAATCCTTATTTAATGTCAAGATTAATGCTATGGCTTGTATCTTCTATTTGAATATATTCTTGATTGGCTATTGCAGACAGAAGATGTTCTTTGTATAGACCGATGAGAATGCCAATTGCTTGAAGCTTCATCACTACTTCGATGGTCCCTTATAAAGTCTTAGAGGGGACATGAATCATGAAAAGACACCTTCTTCAAAAGACTCCGTCCCTTCACAATCATGGGCTTGAATAATTTTTTATTCTTTTTAACAAATGAGCGCTGCCTTTATTGTATTTCGATCTGGTTTGGTTTAGTAATATAATTCTTGACGACTCTCTTCGTCAATCATTTACGTGGATATTACTTCTCTATTGGCACCTTTGAGTAAATACTAATTCTTTAAGGAGATAATTACCTTTTGTCTTTTTGTCCATTTATGCCAATTTTGCCTTTAGACTTTTTTTAATCTTCACCTCTATATATCATTACGAATGGTTTCCAATCTTTAATTGGAAACTATTGATCTATGACAGTGACCCACATCCAAAGCATTTTTTGAATATGACTCAAACACAATTTTTCTCCAAATTTGCAGAGAGTTATCCTCAAATTTGAATTATTCAAAGGTATTTGAAATGGCAAAACTTTTTATGTCAAAATAAATCACACACAACTTTTTTTTCTAAATTTCACATGGAATTTTCTATATATTATGATGTTTTTTGATAAATATGTGTATCTTTGCATACTAATGATATTTTACAGTAGTGTGTGATAGAAGATCCACCTAAATCGACAAGAACTTTCATTTCAAGCATTTTTCTAGAAGAGTAGATGGATAGATGCTTTATAAATAATCATGTTTGGATGGAACATGTGATAGTTGTGGTGGTTTGCAACATTTGAGAACTTATGTACACATGGAGAATACATGTGCAATTGGAAATGAACTAGTACCTTTTGGGAAATATAAGTTAGTGTCATACACTCTAAAGATGGTAAAGAGGCAAAAAGGTGTAAATTGGTGAGTGAAGAAATACTAGCATTTGCATTTATGCCTATGTTGGAAATATGGTTATTGATGTCAAAGGGAGGTTGATGTCACAGAAGAAGAATCTATCAAAGGGAAAAAGAATCATTGATGATTCAAAAGTTTCTAAGGCATGAATGACTTCTACCTTTATTCGGTGAATCGCTCCGTTCACAAACTCACAAGTTTACCGACGACCAGTTTTCCCAACAACCAATTAGCCAATGAAAAGATGACAAAGAAAGTTTCTAAGGCATGAAGGATTTTTGCCTTCGGTCAGTGAATTGTTCGGTTCACAAACTCTGAAGTTCACCAACTACAAATTTTCCACCAGCTAGTTCACCGATAGGAGAGTTGAGCGATGAAGTCTTGAAGAAGAAAAGGTTTAAGCCTTTCAATTAGAAATTTGCTTGGTTCGTGAACTCAAAAGTTCACCGATGGCAAAGTTCATCGATAGATGGTTTCCCCGACAGAATGTTCGCTGGAAGGATAAAGGCGTGAAGAAGAAAGGTTGAAGTTCAAAGTTCAAAGTATTGGCAAAGTCTTTAGTTCGCAAACTCAAAAGTTCATTGATAGCCAATTTTACTAATGGGAAAGTTCGTCGATGGAAAACTTTGTCGATGAAGGAAAGTTGGTTCGTGGTTTCTCAAGTTTGTTGATTGGTGATTTATTCAATAGGATATCAAAAAATTCTTTAGTCTGCAAACTCCTCAATTCACTGATAGGAAATTTTTTGAACAGAAGAAAAGATAATTGGTTCGTGAAAATAAGCTTTTTCCAACAAGTTCGTGAAGATGCAATTTTGCCGATAAAGGTGTTGGAGTTTAATTTTGTGGAAACAATGTTTTTTCTGATAAAGGCGCTAAAGTGTAAATTTGTGCAAGTGAACTTTTACCAATAAAGGCATTTAAGTTGAGGTTTGTGGATGTGAACTTTTTCTGATAAAGAGAAGAGTCTAAGGTTTGTGGAAATATAAAGTGGTCAACTCCCCAGGAATTAAAGTGAAAGTTGTGGCTAACTCGTTGTGTTTAAATTGGGTCCAGACTTATAATACAGAAATTCAGGTTGGGCTGACCTATGTACATGTTGGAAATTAAAATAAAAAGGGTGGTCGACTCAATTACTATAAATTAGGCTTAGATTCAAAGTGAGGAATTTAAGATTAGGTTGACCTTATGAAATGTACATGTTGGAATTCAAATACAAAGACTGACTTTGGAGAATGTGTTAATTTGATGGTTCTTCGCTAACATGAGGATTGTAATTGTATAGATTGATATTTAAAGCAGATCAGTTTACATTTTTGTGTGTCTAGATATGTAAGTATCAAAGCAAAAAATGAGAACAAACAGGTGAATGATTTGAGTGCAAAGGAAATTAATAAAAGATAATTTGGGATTCGCACATTATGTATCCAAGTTTGGAAGAGCATATTGTTTTATTTTGAATTGCAGTATAGAAGGGTTGAGAAGTGTGACAGTGAAGTTCTGAAGTTGAATTATCACTCTATTTGTGCAAATCAGGGTTTACCATTCATAGTAGAGGTGATGATTGTATGTATATCATTTCTTTTATAATCATTTTAGATATTCTTGAGGTTGGTGCCTCTTGATCCTTGTGAGGTTTGTGCCTCTCTTTATCTATGTTGGTGCTTAATTTAGGGGATTGCAGTCTCCTTTGGGTTGGTACCCATAAAACTTGTATTTGTTGGGGCTTTGGTGTCTCCTGAGGGTTGGTGCATACAAATCATATTGTAATAATCAATTTTCTTTGTGAGGCTGGATTTGGATAGTAGATCCAAGCAGCTTGCTCACCGTGGTTTTTCCCTTCTTGGGATTCCACGTAAAATCTGGTGTTGTGCTCTCTTGTGTGGACGTGTGAATATGTTTATGTTTGCATAGTCCTTACATAATTTGATTGATGTGGTAAGGATCCTATTATTGCAGTAGAATTAATTAAAAATTAGTATATATTGATTCACCCCCTCTCAATATATTTGTGTGTTCTAACAATTGGTATCAAAACTAAGTTCCTTCGTGCAGCTTAACAGCTGAAGGTAGATCTTGGATTAGAACACATGGCAGGATAGGAAGGATCTTATTCTAACAAAGTACCTCTATTTGATGGATCAAAATATGTGTTCTGGAGTATAAGGATGGAAGCTTATTTAACCTCATTAGGGTTTGATGTATGGCAATCTGTTGTGGATGGTTATATTACTCCTAAAACTCCTTCAATAGATTAGGTTGATAAGAAGACATGTGAAACAATGCTAAAGCTAAAAATGCAATTCTAGGTGGATTGACAAACACTGAATTTGTTAAAGTGATGCACTGCAAGTTTGCTAAGGATATTTGGGAAAAGATTCATAACATTTATGAAGGTGATGAAAAGGTGAAACAAGCTAAGCTACAGACCTATAGAGGCAAGTTTGACAGTTTGAAGATGAAGAAATAAAATATTGTTGACTATCTCCTCTGAGTGGACGAAATTGTCAATGCTATCAGAGGACTTGGTGAAGAAATGAAAGAATTGGTAATTATGAAGAAGGTTCTAAGATCCCTTCCCCAAAGATATGATTCAAAAGTTTCTACCATTGAAGAAGCGAGAGATCTAAATAAATTTACAATGGATGAACTATATGGATCTCTCACTACTTATGAAATGAGGAATGTGAGTGAGGAGACAAATAAGAAGGAATCTGCTTTCAAAACATCTAAGAAAGAAAAGAATGATGCATCTAAGCCAAGTGATGGGTCTGGTAATGAGGAAGCCAACTTTGTGAGAAAGTTGAAGAAGACATTCCTTATGAAATGAGGAATGTGAGTGAGGAGACATCTAAGAAGGAATCTACTTTCAAAGCATCTAAGAAAGAAAAGAATGATACATCTAAGCCAAGTGATGGGTCTGATAATGATGGAAGCCTATTTAACCTCATTAGGGTTTGATGTATGGCAATCTATTGTGGATGGTTATATTTCTCCTGAAACTCCTTCAATAGATTAGGTTGATAAGAAGACATGTGAGAACAATGTTAAAGCTAAAAATACAATTCTAGGTGGATTGACAAACACTGAATTTGTTAAAGTGATGCACTGCAAGTCTGCTAAGGATATTTGGGAAAAGCTTCGTAACATTTATGAAGGTGATGAAAAGGTGAAACAAGCTAAGCTACAAACCTATAGAGGCAAGTTTGAAAGTCTGAAGATGAAGAAATAAGAAAATATTGTTGACTATCTACTCTGAGTGGAGGAAATTGTCAATGCTATCAGAGGACTTGGTGAAGAAATGAAAGAATTGGTAATTGTGAAGAAGGTTCTAAGATCCCTTCCCCAAAGATATGATTCAAAACTTTCTACCATTGAAGAAGTGAGAGATCTAAATAAATTTACAATTGATGAACTATATGGATCTCTCACTGCTTATGAAATAAGGAATGTGAGTGAGGAGACATATAAGAAGGAATCTACTTTCAAAGCATCTAAGAAAGAAAAGAATGATGCATCTGAGCCAGGTGATTGGTTTGATAATGAGGAAGCCAACTCTATGAGAAAGTTGAAGAAGACATTCCTTATGAAATGAGGAATGTGAGTGAGGAGACATCTAAGAAGGAATCTGCTTTCAAAGCATCTAAGAAAAAAAAGAATGATACATCTGAGCCAAGTGATGGGTCTGATAATGATGGAAGCCTATTTAACCTCACTGGGGTTTGATGTATGGCAATCTGTTGTGGATGGTTATATTTCTCCTGAAACTCCTTCAATAGATTAGGTTGATAAGAAGATGTGAGAACAATGCTAAAGCTAAAAATGCAATTCTAGGTGGATTGACAAACACTAAATTTGTTAAAGTGATGCACTACAAGTCTGCTAAGGATATTTGGGAATTAATCTTCATAACATTTATGAAGGTGATTAAAAGGTGAAACAAGCTAAGCTACAGACCTATAGACGCAAGTTTGAAAGTCTAAAGATGAAGAAATAAGAAAATATTGTTAACTATCTGCTCTGAGTGGATAAAATTGTCAATGCTATCAGAGGACTTGGTGAAGAAATGAAAGAATTGGTAATTGTGAAGAAGGTTCTAAGATCCCTTCCCCAAAGATATGATTCAAAAGTTTCTACCATTGAAGAAGCGAGAGATCTAAATAAATTTACAATGGATGAACTATATGGATCTCTCACTGCTGATGAAATGAGGAATGTGGGTAAGGAGACATCTAAGAAGGAATCTTCTTTTAAAGCATCTAAGAAAGAAAAGAATGATGCATCTAAGCCAAGTGATGGGTCTGATAATGAGGAAGCCAACTTTGTGAGAAAGTTGAAGAAGGATTTCGGCAAGTACAAAGGTACAAGTTACCCTTCAAATGCTTTACTTATGGTAAAATTGGTCATTCTGTTGCTAGGCATCCTTGGGCCAAAAGTGAAATTAGCAATGCGGAAGAAGAGCATAAGGAAAGATGGAAAACATTATCAACATAAAAAGAGCCACAAACAAGGAAAACATGAAAAGAGGAGTTTTCACAAATATAAGAAAAGCCACTATTCTAAAGAGGAAAGTATCTCATCTAATGAGAGTGAGTAATGAAAGTGTCCCAGATAGTGATAGAGAAGAAACTCAACTCATGGCAATAAAGATAAGAAGTGTTGTTTTGAAAAATGAAGACAACCCTATAGAAGATGGTGAAGAAATGTCAGATCCTAATAAAGAAGACATGATAGTCATTAATGAAGAAAAATGTGAAGTTGATCCTGAAGTTGAACATATTTCTTCTCTTTATGGACCTGAGATTAGTAAGGAAAGAAAACAAAGAACAAAAGGCAAAGCTTAAAGAGTTAGAGGAACTGATTGTTAGCTTAAAGATTCAAATTGAAGAGGGAAAAAGGATTGTAGACATCATAAACACTAACCTCAAAGCCAAATCAAATGAGTGTTTAAAACTTGAAGAAGAAGTTGTTTCACTAAGAAAGGAAGTTGAAAAAGTACATGCTTGAAATTGAATACGAATATCAAGCTTGAAAAGAGCTCTGAAATTCTAGATGTTATAATAAATAGTCAGAGACCTCTATTCATAAAGTCAAGTTTGGGCTATGATGAAGAAGTCACATAATCTTCTGCTCCTGCTATGAAGACTAACTCAAAGAAAATAGCATCCCAATGAAGAAAGAGAATAAGGAAATTGAAGAAGTTGATTTCATCCCTGTCATCTCTCAAAGAAGAAAAATCAAAAGATCAACTCCTGTAAGATAGACATTCATGAATAGGTTTAATTATGCTTTATTTGGTTAATGTTTCATTTGCAATCAATATGGTCACAAAGCCATTGAATGCAGATCTAGAATGAGAAGTGATTATGCAAGTAGAAATTCTTTTGCCCATTTGTTTGATTTCAACATAATATGTCATGTTTGCAACAATTTTGGGCACATAGCAAGGTTTTGCGGAAGTAGCTTGGCAAAGTCAAAATCTCATATGACTGATCTTGATAACCAAGACAAAAAGATAGACATTCTTGAAAATCAGAAGAAGGAATGGAAATTCAAGAAAAACAATCATGAAGGAGAAAGTTCAATGATTATCCAAACTAAATTTCATGCACAAGGGAAAGCAAATCCTTGGGTTATAGACAGTGGATGTTCAAGTCACATGACAGGAGATAAGAGCAAGTTTATTAGCCTTATTAAATGGAATGGATCAATCAAGTTTGGCGACAACACCACTGCAAGAATATGTGGTAAAGGCACAATAAGTATTGATGGAAAGACTAGGACAAAAGATGTCTTATATGTACAAGGTCTCAAGAAAAATCTTCTCAATGTAAGTCAGATGTGCAACAAAGGATTTAATCTAATATTTTGTGCACAAGGATGTGAAATCAAAAAAGCAAGCACTGGCAAACTTGTAGTAGAAGCATGCAGGACAGAGAATAACTTGTATTCTTCTAGGACATACAGATGAATGTTGGTTGTGGCATAAGAGGATGGGACACATCAATTTTGACAATCTTGTGAAGATCAGCTCTAAACATGTAGTTAGAGACATGCCAAAGATTGTCAAGCCTACTAGCACATTTTGTAAGGAATGTCAGATTGGGAAGCAGACAAGGACAAGGTTCAAGGCCAAGGAGTACTACTCTACTGAGCCATTGGAACGGATTCATACAGATTTATGTGGTCCTACCGAAACAAGAAGTCTTCAAGGTGAAAGGTACTTTATGTTTCTCATTGATGATTACTCTAGAATGACATGGGTCACATTTTTGAAAGATAAATTAGAAGCTTTCAGTAGATTCAAGATTTTCAAGTCTATGGTTGAGAATGAAATGAATGCTAGAATCAAGTGCTTAAGATCAGATAAAGGTGGTGAGTTCACATCAAATGAATTTTAGAAATATTAAGAAGAACATGGAATAAGGAGACAATACTCTGCTACAAAGACTCCTCAACAAAATGGAGTAGTTGAAAGGAAGACTAGAATAGTTCAGAATATGGAAAGAACAATGTTGAATGAAGCCATGATGCTTGATGTGTATTGGAAAGAAGTAGTTCGTACTACTATTTATATTCTCAACAGAGGACAGCTAAGAGTGAACAACACTATGACACCATATGAGTTGTGGAAAGGCAGACCTGCATCTGTCAAGTACTTTAGAATTTTTGGAAGCGAATGCTATATTAGAAGAGATGAAGATAATTTGGGTAAGTTTGACTCAAGATCTTATGAAGAATTTTTTCCTGGCTACTCAACTAGAAGCAAGGCTTACAAATGCTATAATAAGAGATTGCAAAAGATAGTTGAGAGTGCAAATGTTAGGATTGATGAAGATCCACATCATTCAACCTATGATCAAGAAGACTATTGCTTAGAGGAATCTACCTACATAGACAATGAATTTAAAGAAAAAGAAACACAGGAGACTGATACCAAAACACCTACAAAGTATGTTCAGAAGAATCACTTTGAAGATCAGACTATCAATAATGAGCATGATGGAGTTGTAACTAGAAGAAAACTGAGAGAACAAGTAAACTTCTCTTTGCTATCCAAAATAGAGCTTAAGAGTTTTGTTGAAGCTAGTAAAGATGAAATTTGCATTGATGCAATGCAAGAAGAGCTAAATCAAATCAAGAAAAATGAAACTTGAGAACATGTCCCAAGACCTAAAGACAAGAATGTCATTTCCACAAAATGGGTATTTAAAAATAAATTGAATGAAGATAGAGAAGTGGTTAGAAACAAAGCAAGGTTGGTCTGTAAGGGCTATTCATGAGTGGAAGGCATTGACTTTGAGGAGACATTTGCCCTTGTGGCAAGAATGGAAGCAATCAAGATGTTTCTTGCATTTGAAGTTCACAAAGACTTCAAGGTGTATCAAATGGATGTCAAATCTGCCTTCTAGAATGGTGATCTAGAAGAAGTTTACATAGAGAAACTTGAAGGATTTCAACTATCAGAAGATCAGAATTTGGTATGCAAACTTAGAAAGGCTTTTTATGGTCTCAAACAAGCACCGAGGGCTTGGTATGCAAGGTTGGACAAGTACTTACACCAACAAGGTTTTAAGAAAGGTATTGCAGACAGTAATCTCTACATAAAGGTAGAAGGTGAGCACATGTTGATAGTGGTAGTGTATGTCGATGATATTATCTTTGTTGACAATGATGATATGTGTAAAAAGTTTGTAGACAAGATGCAAGAGTTTGAGATGTCTATGATAGGTGAACTTTCATTCTTTCTTGGGCTTCAAATTGTTCAATCAAACAAGGGTTTCTTTATTTCACAAGCTAAGTATGTCAAGGAGATGTTGAAAAAGTTTGGTATAGATGATTGCAAACCAGTAAGTACACCTATGGTAACAAGTTGTCATCCTAACAAAGATGATGAGTCACCTCAAATAGATCAGACTCTTTATAGGTCCATGATAGGAAGCTTATTATACTTGACTATATCAAGACATGATATTATGCAAGCAATTGTGTGGTGGCTAGGTTTCAAGAAAATCCAAAACAGACTCACATAAAAGCTATTAAAAGGATTTTTCAAATATTTGAAGAGCACATTGAACCATAGATTGTGGTATGAGAAGGGAAAGGACTGTTGGCAAGAGACACTGTGTGGCTTCATAAGTGTTGTCATTGATGGCAACAAATTCTATCCCACACATCTGTAGTACATAGTATGCCTATACCAGAAGTCAGATTGGAGACTATTTTGATCCGATGAACAAGAATAGAGTATGTAACAAGGTCTAACAATCAGGTCCAGATCTCTCAAATGGTGTAACTCGGTAAGTTGCAGACCTAGACAAGTCAAGAGGGGTATCATGTCTGTTGTATTCCAGAGGTTTAGCCTCCCGTGATAAAGTATGGAAAAGATATGAGCATCTAAGTGTTGGGTTCCAACCAGGTAGAGCAGACAGAGGAAGAACTGACCGGCAGAGTATTAGACTTCAATCCGGATGAGTAAAAGGTGTTGATCAAGCAAATTGTGGGATTATATATTATTGTCTGACATGATTAATGACTTCTATGCCTATGTTTTGATATGCATCACAAATCAAGCATGGATTCAGCCAAAAAATTAATTACTTGCAGTGTGCTTGATGCCGACTAGAAAGTTGATAAAAATCCTTGATGCGGATATATATACCAGATATATTTCAGAATGTAAGAGTGTGGTGGGAACAAGTGAT
Organism: Cunninghamia lanceolata; assembly: GCA_027924645.1. Lineage (NCBI taxonomy): Eukaryota > Viridiplantae > Streptophyta > Pinopsida > Cupressales > Cupressaceae > Cunninghamia > Cunninghamia lanceolata. Next base: position 5,030,266 of record BSBN01001005.1, read on the forward strand.
GAAATAAGGTACGAAGAAAAGTAGGGATAAGTATGTGATGAAGGGGGTAAATCACAAAACACACAACAACAGAAATGGAACACAGAAAATAGAACATTCTTTTATTGATCTGGGCAACTCATTACAATACAGAATCCCAATTACAATCAGAGGATGAATCCCCTACTGGCTGCAATACATTACAGCTTTCCCAACCTCAAGACTCTAGAATCTTCAGCCTTCTATAACCCCAAATCCCCTAGGGTTTCTATTTTTCCCCCCTATTCTTGACTCTACACTTGCCTCCTTTTCTCTACCACTGCCCAGGGTTCTCAAAATAGCCATAAATAACACTTTTTGGTGGCCTTCAGCTAAAATTTGAAATTCACAACTCACTCCAAAAGTAGGTCAACTTCTGGGAAGCATAACTTTTGATCTGGGTGTCCAATTGACGAACTATTTTAGGCGTCGGAAAGCTCGCGATGTGAACTATCACGCCAGAAATTTGTAAATGGATTTTTGTCAATTTTTTGGGATGTTTAGGGAAGTTTTAGTGCCTCATATCTCATTTAGGAAATTTTTAGGGGCTTTTCAGAAAACAAAACTTTAATATCTTTCTGCTCACAAATGATCTTTACCTAATTCCTTCACCAAAGGTCTTATATTTCCATTTAGTAACTTTTTGCAAGTTTTTGTTTCAATTCATGCCCAACTGCAAACTTTCTAAAAATAGCAGGTAGACTTTCCAAAACAAGCAGGTTGCTATTTTTAGCAGTTTTAGAAAAACTGAAAGTCCTACATCATTATTCTGGATATTAGGGAACTAGAAACACTAATTATGGAAAGAAATGAAAACAACTACAATGATTTTGAATTAACTTCTTTTTGGGTGATGCAAGATTGCCCTTACACCATTGGATGCTCCTGCATCAAACACCCAAGGTAATTTGAGAAGTGACCCTATCACGTCTCAGATGTTTGTGTGAGGGAAACCCAAATGGTCAACCTCTACCTTAGATAACCAAGAGGAATCTTCAATAGGCCTTCCTTTCCATTTTACTAGATATTCTTCATATTGCTTGTTCCAAGTACTTCTTCCCACATGGCTATCCAAGATCTCTTCTATCTCGCCCATTGAAGTAGATGCTGGAATACTCCACTGCGCTTCTGTTGGTCCATCCTTTGTTCCACCTTCTTGATATTTTGATAAATCAGCAATGTTGAAAACAAGGGAAATATTGATCCCATTCGGCAGCTCTACCTCATATGCATTTCCTGAATCATGCTTCTTCAAGATTCTGCATGGTCCAAATTTCTTTATTTTCAACTTATTGTATGTTCCAATTGGGAACCTTTCTTTTCTTAAGTGAACCGTGACTTCATCTCCTACCTGGAACTCCTTATACCTCCTCTTCTGATCTACCTTAGCCTTGTACTGAATATTCATCTTATTAATGTGTTTTCTCACCTCTTCATGCAAATTCTTCAGATGTTCTACAAAGTCTTCAGCTTTAGTGCTTGTCTTTTCTCCTTTGTCCAGCTTCCTTAACTCAGAAGCATTTCTCAAGCTATTGCCATATACAACCTAGAATGGTGATTTACTAGTACTCCTATTGACAGAATTATTATAAGCAAATTCTGCCTGTGGTAAAATCAAATCCCATCCCTTGGGCTTATCTCCTACTAATCACCGTAGCAGGTTACCCAAACTCCTATTCACCACTTCAGTCTGTCTATCAGTCTGTGGATGGTGTGCAGAACTGAACTTCAAATCTATCTTCAACTTCTTCCATAATGTCCTCTAGAAATAACCAATGAACTTGGTATCTTGATCTAAAACTATGCTCTTTGGTAGACCATGTAGTCTCACCACCTCTCTGAAAAATAATTCAACAATATGAACAGCATCATTAGTCTTCTTGCAAGGAATAAAATGTGCCATCTTTGAGAATTTGTCCACCACCACAAAAATAGAATCATGTCCTCTCTGTGTCCTTGGTAAACCAAGAACAAAATCCATACTAATATCATCCCATGGCTTCTCTGGTACAGGTAATGGCTGATATAGACCTATGTTCTGACTTGCTCCTTTTGCCATCTAACATACTCTGCAACTCTGCACAAATTTCTGCACATCCTGTTGTAACTGTGGCCAATAATAATTTTCACCAACAATAGCAATGGTCTTATCTCGACCAAAGTGTCCAGCCAATCCTCCACTATGCTTCTCCTTAATCAGGTTCTCTCTCATGGAACTCCTTGGAATGCACAACTGGCTTCCTCTAAATAACATGCCATTTTGGATTATGAAATCCAACCATTTTGTCCTGTCCAAAGTAACAGGTTCCATACAAGCTTTCTAGGCCTCTGCGAAATCTAGATCTTTAGGATACAAAATTTTGAGCTCATCGAACCCAACAGCCTCTATCTTCATTTCTATCAACAAATTTTGCCTTCTTCTCAAGGCATTTGCAACTCTGTTGGACTTCCCACTCCTATGCTTCAAAACAAAAGTATAGCTCTGCAAAAACCCATTTTAAGTGCCTTTGGTTCAACTTTCCTTGACTATTAAGATACTACAAAGCCTGATGATCAGTATATAAAACAAACTCCTTTGGCAACAAATAATGTCTCCATTTCTTCAAAGCCTGAACTATTGCATAAAACTCTTGATCATAAACAGAATACTTTTTCTTGGCATCATTAAGCTTCTCGCTAAAATAGGCAATGGGCTTACCTTCTTGGCTCAAAATAGCTCCTATACCACTACCACTAGCATCACAATCTACCTGAAATACCTTATTAAAATCTGGAAGTGCCAAAACAGGTTGTTCTACAACTTTCTACTTCAATGTATCAAAGCTCTTGTCTACTCCTTTAGTCCATCTAAACTCTTTTCTATCCCCTCTCATTGTCTCAGTTAGGGGTGCACAAATGCTACTAAAATTCCGAATAAACTTTCTATAAAAACTTGCCAAACCATGAAAGGATCTTACCTCCGTTGCACTCCTTGGCGTAGGCCATTCAATGATAGCCCTTACTTTTTCTAGGTCCATCTTAAGACCTTCCTCTGAGACTACAAATCCTAGGTATACCAACTCCTTCTTTGCAAAACTACATTTCTTCAAATTAATCAGCAACTTCTCCTCCCTAAGCTTCTCCAGAACTCTTCTAATATGCATTAGATGGTCATCCCAAGTCTTACTAAAAATCAAAATATCATCCAAATAAATAATAACAAAACTTCCCAAAAATTCTTTCAATACCTCGTTCATGAGCCGCATGAATGTGCTCAGTGCATTGGTTAGCCAAAATGGCATGACTAACCACTCATACAAACCTTCCTTTGTCTTGAAGGCTGTCTTCCACTCATCTCCTTCTCTGATACGGATCTGGTGATACCTACTCTTCAAGTCAATTTTCATGAAGTACTTGGCTCCACTCAAACAATCCATGATGTTATCCATTCTTGCCAATGGAAATCTATACTTGGTCATTATCTTATTGATGGCTCGAGAGTCTGTACACATCCTCCATTCTCCATCCTTCTTTCGTGCTAGTACTGCAGGTACCGCACATGGACTTAGGCTCTCCCTTATCAGTCCCTTCCTCAACAACTCCTGAACTTGTTTGTTCAGCTCTTCATTCTCTGCAGGGGTCAATCTGTGGGCTACCTTTTTTGGCAAACTAGCTCCTGGTATCAAATCCATTTGATGACTTATCTTCCTTACTGGTGGTAAACCTTCTGGTACATTATCAGAGATATTGTCCTGGAACTCTTCTAGCATATCTGAAACTTCTACTGGTACATCTTCACTATTCTCTTGACTAATCTTAGGAATCAATGCAAAGCAATGACGCTCATGCTTCATACCCTCCAAAAATTTTCTACCATCTACCAAGCAAATTTTGGCAGTACTACATACCTTTTCTTCCACCTCCTTCAAGGGCTTCAACTTATGATGAACTCCATCCTTTGTTAGGGAATATGTGTTTGCACGACCATCATGGATAGTGCTCCTATCATACTACCACGGCCTCCCCAACAGCATATGACATGCATCCATTGGTATGATATCACACAGCACCTCATCATGGTAGTCCCCAATCTTGAACTTCACTAAACATTGCTCATTGACCAAAGCTCGGTGGTCCTTCTGCAACCATGCAATCCGATGTGGATGTGGATGCTTTCTTCTTGTCAACTTCAACTTGTCAACCATCTCCTCTGAAACAAGATTATCAGTGCTTCCATTGTCAATAATAATATCACAACACTTACCTTCACATTTACACCTTGTGTGCAATAAACTCTTCCTCCGATTGGGTTATTTCTCCTCATTCAGCAAGGTTCTTCTGACAACTAGGGTTTCTCCCCTTTCAGCATCTTCAGAATGCTTAGAATGTGCATCTTCATCTACATGTGCAACTTGTGCATTACCTTCAGGTCTTCTATTTGTCCTTCCTTGATGTTGCGGACACTCGTATGCTCGATGTTCTTCTTCTCCACATTGGAAACAGGTTCCTCTGAAACCTCCTCTTCTAGGTCCTTGTCCAAGTCTACCTCTTCCTCTTTGCTCACCATTGTTCTAGTCACAAGGGTGGTAGGTATTATCTCCTCTCTGATTTTGACTAGTGCCAGCTTCTTCACTTTTCTTTGCATCTTCATCTCGGCCCCCATAGGGTCTTCCACCAGTCCTTCCGCCTTGACCTGTTCCCCTTTGCTTGTTGTCGCATCTTTTATTCAGCTTCTCTTCCACTTTTAGGGAAAACTGGTATGCATCTTCTATGGTGGTCATCTGACCAGGCTCAACTCCTCTTGAATACTCAGCCTCAACCCATTAATGTAACAGGCTACCTTCTCCTTGTTGGGCTCTACATGGCCTGTCTTGATAGTAATCCTATAAAAATCTTCTGTATACTCCTTAACAGACTTGTTACCTTGCTTCAGTCCTTGCAACTTCTTCAGTAACTCCATCTCATAGTCCACAGGAATGAACTGCTTCTTTAGTTTCTCCACCATCCAATCCCATCTGGTGATCTTTCCTTTTCCTCTTATATTCCTCTCTAGTTGGACCTCCTTCCACCAAATATTGGTGTGGCCTTTCAACTTTATTTTTGCAAACTTGACCTGATCTGGGTCCTCCACATCTTCATACTTGAAATACTCCTCCATGTCATTGATCCAATCAATAAGCTGTTCTGGATTCAAATCCCTAGAATATGTAGAAATCTCGATCCTGGGCCTCTTTCTGATATTTGAAATGGCCCTCAATAACCTAACTTCTGCAGGATCTCTAGCAGCTTCTTGTTCTTCCTCAGATAGCTCTTCTTCAGCTTCATCTTCACTTTCGTCTCTCATCCTCGGCTCAAACCCTCTTCGTAGCTCCTCTTGTAATGCATCAATTTGCCTCTGCAGGGCTCTAAAATCCTCTTATATCAAAGTATTCCTCCCAACATGATTTCTTCGTGGAGGCATCTTGGTCTCCGCAGTAAACCCACAACCTCAGGTCCTGGTGCAAACTGCCTCACAGTCGGTGATCTGTTTACACACTCAGGAACCCTTGCTCTGATACCACTTGATGAAGGGGGTAAATCACAAAACACACAACAACAAAAATGAAACATAGAAAATAGAACTTTCTTTTATTGATCTAGGCAACTCATTACAATATAGAATCCTAATTACAATCAGAGGATGAATCCCCTACTGGCTGCAACACATTACAACTTTCCCAACCTCAAGACTCTAGAATCTTCAGCCTTCTGTAACCCGAAATCCCCTAGGGTTTCTATTTCCCCCCCTATTCTTGACTCTACACTTGCCCCCTTTTCTCTACCACTACCCAGGGTTCCCAAAATAGCCATAAATAACAATTTTTGGTGGCCTTCAACTAAATTTTGAAATTTACAACTCCCTCCAAAAGTAGGTCAACTTCCGGGAAGCATAACTTTTGATCCAGGTGTCTGATTGACGAACTGTTTTAAGCGTTGGAAAGCTTGCGATGTGAACTATCACGCTGGAAATTCATAAACAAATTTTCATCAACTTTTTGGGACATTTAGGGAAGTTTTAGTGCCTCATATCTCGTTTCAAAAAATTTTAGGGGCTTTTTGGAAAACAAAAACTTTAATATCTTTCTGCTCACAAATGATCTTTGCCTGATTCCTTCACCAAATGTCTTATATTTCTATTTACTAACTTTTTGCAAGTTTTCGCTTCAATTCATGCCCAACTACAAACTTTCTAAAAATAGCAGGTAAACTTTCCAAAACAGGTAGGTTGTTATTTTTAGCAGTTTTAGAAAAACTGAAAGTCCTACATCATTATTCTGGATATTATGGAACTAGAAACACTAATTATGGAAAGAAATGAAAACAACTACAATGATTTTGAATTAACTTATTTTTGGGTGATGCAAGATTGCCCTTACACCACTAGATGCTCCTGCATCAGTATGAGAGTAATAATTCAAGTCCGGTATGTGACAGAGGAACAACATTAAAACAAAGGAAGAATGAAGTGCATCAGATCAGTGTATTGTGCCTAATTGGAACTAAACTCTTGCATTTGTAGATGCTTCTCATCAGTTCAAACACTTGATTATCTTCTGTAAGTTCTGTAGACAGTGAGTCTCTAGTAGGCAATGTGCCTCTTGTGAGCAGTGTGCTCAGGCAGTGAGCCCTAATTGGCAAGTGCCATTTTGTAATCCTTTCTTCTTTTAATAGAGAATACAATCTTGGGTTAGTCACCCTGTGGTTTTTCCCTTAACAGGGTTTCCACGTAAAAATCCTTGTGTTATGTGTATTGATTTTATCTTTGTTCTTATGATTACATATGCTTTCATGTTTTGATGCAACACTGATTATTAAGATAACAAAAAGAAAAGAAATTAAAGGAAATTTTGAGATAACTAATTCACCCCCCCTCTTAGTTATCTACCTTGTTTCCAACAATTGGTATCAGAGCCAAGTTCCTCTGAACAAAGCCTAGCAACTTGAGGAAGATCTGGGAATCTCAATGGATGCATATAGTATGAAGGAACAACTTCAGTCTGCTCTAGATGATCTTGAACAATCCCACTCTGAAGTCAATAATTTGAGAGAAAGATTCAAACAAGCTGATGAATTTATAAATAAGATGAAAGAAAAACTTAGTATTTTTGTGAAAAAGAGAAAGGAACTACTTCAAAAATTAACCAATCAGAATGAAGTCAATGATACTAATGAAGATCTGAATGAGAAAAATAAGCTATGTGAGAAGCTGTCAAAAGAAGTCATTATGGTAAGGCATGAAATGGAATCAGGAGTTATGAGATTCACCCAAGAAATTGAAGAAAAAAGAAAGATTGAAGATAATCTAAAACAATCCCTCAAAGAGAAAATAGAAGACTGCCACAAAATGGATAGAATAATCAGGCATCTTGAATTTGATCTTGAAGAAGTCAGAGACAATGAAGAACAACTTGAGAATCGGATAGACACTCTTAAACAAGATCTTCAAATAGCAAATGAATACAAAGAGAAATTCAAGATAAGCTCAACCCAACTTGAAGTTCTTCTTGAAAGCCAAAAGAGGGTAGATGATAAGCATGGTTTGGGATATGAGAAAGGTGAAAGCTCTAGATCCGATCAGAAGAACTTTGGATCAGGAAATCAAAGAAACAAGCCTAGAAGACCTCTAGTAAGGCAACCAAATGCTCAAAGATATCCATCCTTCAATGGATACTACTTTAATTGCAACAATTTCAGCCATAAAGCAACTCAGTGCAGGAGGAGAATGAATCAGACTAGTCCATCCTTCTCTGGACAATGTTTCAACTACAAAAGGTATGGTCACAAATCTCATGAATGCAGGAATATGCAAATAAACAATTCATTCAATGGTAGATGCTTTGCATGCAATAGAATGTGACATATGGCTAATCAATGCAGATCAAGAGGATATCCATCAAGTAAGCAAAGAAATGTTGTTTGTTACAATTGCAATAGATCCAGTAATATTACCAAGTTCTGCAGAAGTAGAAATCAGGATAGAAAATGTCTAGTGCAACATAATCAAGATAAGGGCAAAGGTAAAGTGAATGTGGATGAAGTTCAAAAGGAGATGAGCAAGATTTGGGTAAAGAAGAGTGCATAAAATATTAGGGATGGATCCACACCAAAATCCAGTCTTGATACTCCTTCCAAAAACTAAAAAGGTGAGCTCTGGCTCAGGGGGAGTCATAGAGAAAAACAATTTCCCCCAGCCAGTCAACTAGTGCCTAAATTCGGCACATTGAGTAAACATCTAACACTGTGGATTAAAGGGTTCTCAGAAAAACCCCCAAATAATCTTCAGTCAAAATGTGAAAGATCCGCATGGAGTTTTGTAAGACTTATAATTGCTCAAGTTAATCCAGTTTTGACAACTATCCGACAAAGTAGAATTTCATAAACAGATCTGGTATGATTCAAAATTGAAATACTTTGATCTGCGGACCCATGGCATGATTGAAGAAGAGAAGATACATTGTCAATCCTCATTAACAATGATTCTAAGTCCAACGAAGTGATTCGAGAAGATCTCTCTCAAAATAGGGCAACTGGATAACTAAGTTGTGCATTTATTACAAAAGGAAATTAGGGTTTGCGCAAGGATAAAAGGGTTCTTTCACTCATTATTTGCACACATGCACTCGCAAAGAAGAAAAGAAGAGCTCTGCAACAAAGATTCTACAAGATCAATTGAAAAATGAATTCAACTAGTAATTTGTTCCGGCTCCTATTTCAAACCCTAAAGTGTGAAAAGGTACTTCCATTCTGAAAATCTCTCTCTAAATCTCTTGGAAAATGGCTACTCCAATGATTGTTAAGATCTCTAATAGGCCACGACCTAAATTCAAGAAACACCCTTATAAATCTCTAGAAGTTGATCCTTAGGGCCCATTTTCTAGCATTCCGCACGGAGTATTGAATGTAGAATATGTTAGGGTTTATATCCATGCCAACATTGAAGAATTTGGAGACTCAAAATTGATGGATATTTATCACAAATAGCTAATAGATGAAAACTTTGAACTTAAACCTGAATTCAAGGCCCTCCGGGATAAACACTTAGGACATTGCATACATTTTCCATGTTTTGTAGAAGATGATTGGGTTCGGTATGTCTTAAGTAGGATGCATGATAATTTCATGTGGCTAATGAGGCCCTTCAAGATAACTAAAGATACCATCAGGGTAGTGACTAGACTACATTCATCTGGTGGGTTACCTGCACTTAAATCTATGAAGAACCCAATAGTAATTGAAGCCACTAGATCCAAATTTGATAAAAGGGCAATGACTATTGATGACATCACAAATCCGGATGTCAAGTTTGCCTCAATGATAATTGGATACAAAATCTATCATTCGAGCAGGGAAAATTTTGTTTCTGGCATAGCAATCTATGCAGCATATCAAATGCTAAGGGAAGATGCAAATTATGACTTATGTGAACTTCTTCTAAATCGACTATTGGAAAACTTGTAGAAGATCAAAAAGGATAAGAAGAATTCCTTTAAATATGGTTGTCTAATACTATGTCTATTCTTCTATTATATGAATGAGCTACCTGGATCAAGTGGTTGGGTTTGGCAAAATGATAAACTGGTTGCAATCTAGATTAGAGATTACATGTATGGACTTGGAGATGCTCAAGCCCAAAACATAGCCCTCTAGGGTTACTTTAAGAACTTCCAAAGCATGATACAAGCCAGAGAGAGAATACCTCAATCTATAGTTGAGAAATACAAGGACATAGTGTGCTTCATGGTTGATGCTGATCAATGCCTAATGGAGGTATTTGAGCCCAAAACTGTGTGGATAATGCCTATGGGATACAAGGTCAATGAAAAAATCTTGGAGCTACATATTCAACACCTATTGAGCCAGCCCAAGGAGACTGAAGAAGAAAGATTTGGCACCTTTCAAGAGGTAAGTGTAAAAATACATGTTGAACTAAGATAGCCAGAGATAAAGAGGAAATTGAGAAAAGAAGTTGAAGAAATTGCCAAGAGATTTGGCCTATCAAAGGAGGCTGTGGATGCAAATAGAGAGAAAATGGAGAAGGCTAAGATAGAGAGACAAGAAGCAAAGAAAGGAGACATTCCGGTGCAAGCCTCCTCCTGGACTAGATCTTCCAAGAGCTCTGCACCTGTCACTCCTAAAAGCTCAAAGGCTTCCAAACTGGAAGTCAAAACATCCAGAAAAGGAGAAAAGAGGACAAAGACCAAAGCTACAAGGTCATATACAAGCCTTAAAGATGATGAAGAAACAAAATTTGATGAGGAAATAAAGAAAATGAAGAAGAAAACATCTGAAAAATTCTCTACTAGTAAAAATGAGGAAGAAAAGGCAGGGGAATTTGTTGAAAAGCCCACTCTTTCCATTGATGACATCATCAAGGCAGTTACTGTGGATGGGAACCTACAACCAGTAATAGAGTTCTATGATGAATACAATGATACTAATAAGAGAATTTTGGAAGAAGCTACTGTTAGGTACCTGAAAACATTATAATAAAGCTTTCACTAAAATTATATCCTTAATTCCTAAGAGTCTAGAAAAAGTACTTGAACTGAGAAAAGAGAATGCAAAGGCAAAAGACCTAGAGATCCAAGAGCAGATAATGATTCAGCTTTGTCCTTCTATCACTCCAAAACAAATGGACATGATTTTTAAGGACTGTAAGGATGAGTTCCGGAGTAAAGAAAGAATGAATAAACTTATGCTTGGAGAAACTGACCAAGTAGCAAGAGAAACAAAATATATCCTCTGGAATGCTTTCAAAAGATTCAATCTTCCTATTATAGAGGAAACAGATGAAGAACCGTCTACCAGTGATGTTGAAGGATTAAATGTAATCAATGAAGAATCCTCTAACAAGGATGTAGAATGATCAAAGGAAATAGATGAAGAGAAATCTGAGGACTTAGATTCCTTTGTTTCAAAAGAGGAAGTTCATGAAGCAGTAAACACAGGTGACATCTCTCTTCCGGATCCCACTGCAAACATTCTAGACTCTGGAGGAGAAGGTATAAGAGAGGAGAAGGTGATTCAAGAAGAAGAGGTTAAGGGAAAAGAAGAAGAACAAGCAGAAAAGATTAATGATGACTGTTCTGATACTCCAAGGGAAAAGAACACTCAATCACCAGCAAGAGACACTGTAGAGGCAGTAAAGAACTTCTTAAACAAAGAAATGATGGAGATAGGTGAACCTAAGTTATTTCAGGGACCACTAAATTTTGACACTCTCTCCCCAGTTTAGACAATGAAAATAGCATCTTTTGCTCAAACCAAAGCAAAAGAAAAACTCCTAAAATCTCACATGGAAGACTGTGAACTGTTGGAGACTGCATTCGGAATGCTGGAGAAGATCATGCCATCCTTCCAAAAAGATCCTTCAACCTAACCATCTGGTAACTTGAAAACTTCAGTAAATTCTATTAGCACTCATTTTGAATCTCTAGAGAAATCAGTAGAAGCAAAGGTCCAAAAGGAGTTTTTAGGAAAAAGATTCACTGAAGTGCAAGGACTGATTGCTAATGATAGGAGGACCCTAGACATTAGAATTAAGAGCCTTGAAAATTCTCTTAAAGATGGTGGGAACATATACAAATTATGTTTATCTTGGCCCAAAGTGACAGAGGACATTGAGAAGAAAGTGAAAGAACACGGAAAACTGTCAATTTTATCTCAGAATTTTAATCCCCTTACTACCTCTCTAATGAATCAAGAATGTTAGGCTATTGTTATCACAAATGAAATAAAGAGGCTAGACAAAGAAAAGAATAACATAATAAACAAAATGGGTGAAATTAGAGGGATAATTATCCCTAAGCTAGAGGCAATGCATAAGGCCTTGACAGATGCTCAAACCACAGCCCAGACCAATGATCTGGCAAATTTAAGAAGGGAAAAAGCTTATGCATTCTTGTTGAGTGGTCACATCTCCATTTTGGATAGGATGAAGCAGAGTTGGGCCACAAAGTTTGTATAGTTGAAGACTACTTTTGCAGACATACTTAAGTACATGTAAGTATAACATATATATACTTATGCGGCCATGTCTAGGACAATTTTTGCAAAATTTTGGTATGTGGATTCTGCCCTTTTCCATTGATGTCAAAGGGGGAGTGAGGAGTAGTGAAAAATGTGGAATCCAGTTGAGGGGGAGTTCCAGTATAACAGTGCAAAAGACAAAGCATCAGCCAAGGGGGAGTTACTGCAACACTTAGCCATTTTTCACTAAGTGTTGCCATCAATGCCAAAGGGGGAGATTGTTGGCAAGAGACACTGTGTGGCTTCATAAGTGTTGTCATTGATGGCAACAAAGTCTATCCCACACATCCACAGTACATAGTATGCCTATACCGGAAGTCAGATTGAAGATTGTTTTGATCTGGTGAACAAGAACAAAGTATGTAACAAGGTCTGACAATCAAGTCCAGATCTCTCAGATGGTGTAACTCAGTAAGTTGGGGACCTGGATAAGTCAAGAGGGGTATCATGTCTATTGTATTCCAGAGATTTAGCCTCTAGTGATAAAGTATGGAAAAGATATGAGCATCTAAGTGTTGGGTTCTAGTCAGGCAGAGTAGATAGAGGAAGAACTGACTGGCAGAGTATCAGACTTCAATCTAGATGAGTAAAATGTGTTGATCAAGAAAATTGTAGGATTATACATTATTGGCCGACATGATTAATGACTTCTATGCCTATGTTTTTGATATGCATCACAAATCAAGCATGGATTCAGATGACAAATTAATTACTTGCAGTGTTCTTGATGCCGACTAGAAAGTTGATAAAAATCCTTGATGTGGATATATATACCAGACAGATTTCAAGATGTACGAGTGTGGTGGGAACAAGTGATGAAATAAGGTGCGAAGAAAAGTAGGGATAAGTATGAGAGCAGCAATTCAAGTACAATATGTGATAGAGGAAGAATGGAGTGCATCAGATTAGTGTATTGTGCCTAATTGGAACTGAACTCTTGCATTTGTAGATGCTTCTCATCAATTCAAACACTTGATTATCTTCTGTAAGTTCTATAGATAGTGAGTCTCTTGTAGGCAGTGTGCCTCTTGTAAGTAGTATGCTCAATTAGTGAGCCCTAATTGGCAAGTGTCATTTTGTACTCCTCTATTCTTTTAACAGAGAATACAATCTTGGGTTAGTCACCCTATGGTTTTTCCCTTAATAGGGTCTCCACGTAAAAATCCTTGTGTTATGTGTATTGATTTTATTTATGTTCTTATGATTACATATGCTTTCATGTTTTGATGCAACACTGATTATTAAGATAACAAAAAGAAAAGAAAGTAAAGGAAATTTTGAGATAACTGATTCACCCCCCCTCTCAGTTATATGTCTTGTTTCCAACAAGGATTTCTCTCTAAATGCATCTATAGAGGTAGATTGGGCTGGCAGCACTAATGAAAGGAGGAGCACAAGTGGTGGAGATCTCTTTCTAGGTGATAAAGTGGTTTCATGGTTAAGCAAGAAACAAGATTCAATCTCTCTGTCAACAACAGAAGCAGAATACATAGCTGTAGCATCTTGTTGTACTCAAGTTTTGTGGATGAAGTAGACATTGAAGGATATCAAAGTAATATATGATGAGCCCATTTCTATTTTGTGAGATAGCACAAGTGCCATCAACATATCAAAGAATCTAGTGATGCATTCTAGAATCAAGTATATATCCATTAAGTATCATTTCTTGAGAGAAAAGGTTGCAGATCAGGAGGTAAAGTTGAAATATGTTGCTACAAAGGATCAGATTGCAGATTTTAAAAAAAAAACTTCCCAAAGAGACATTTGAGTATTTAAGGTAGAAGTTGGGAGTGATATCACTCTCATCAAAATAGTAAAATGCTATGATGAAGCATCTATCTAGGGGGGGCAGCTCAAGGCATATCCTTCATCCCTACTTGGATAGTGGCTACCTCTTAGGGGGAGCAGGTAGATAGAAGACAATATAAATGATCAAGTTTGATATGACAAAGGGAAGAGACATAGTAAGGAGAAGCATTACAATCAAGGGGAGCTAGTCATGACAGTATCATATTGTACTAAGGAAAGATGTTGGTTACATCCCTTTGCCATTGATGTCAAAGGGGAAGAAATTTCAAAAGTTTCAGAAATTGTGTAACAGTTTAAGAAGAGGTACACAAAGTGAATACTCATAGTTTATTTCTTTTTGGTTGCCATCAATGACAAAGGGGGAGATTGTTGGAAATATTGCCATTAATGTCAAAGGGAGGTGGATGTCACAGAAGAAGAATCTATCAAAGGGAAAAATAATTATTGATGATTCAAAAGTTTCTAAGGCATGAATGATTTATGCCTTTAGTTGGCGAATTGCCCAATTCGCAAACTCACAAGTTCATCGATGGCCAATTTTCCTAACAACTAGTTAGCCAATGAAAATATGACAAAGAAAATTTCTAAGGCATGAAGGATTTCTGCCTTCGGTCAGCAAATCATTCAGTTCGTCAACTCTGAAGTTTGCCAATAGCAAGTTTCTCCAACAGCTAGTTTGCCGACAAGAGAGTTGAGCGATGAAGTCTTGAAGAAGAAAAAGTTAAAGCCTTTCGGTCAGAAATTTGCTCAATTCGTGAACTCTAGTTCACCAATGGTGAAGTTTGTTGATAAATAGTTTCCCTGATAGAACAATTCTAACTAAAACTTGATGTCTTCTGACATTTACTTTACTCTGTTTCGGTCTAATTTGAATGTTGAATTCAATTTATTGCAATTTTGAAGGTTTATATCCTTTTTTGTGAAATTTTTGCAAGTTTATCCAATTTTTAGGGATTTTCTGAGTTGATGGGATCTAACTAAAAGTTCTTTTCTAATTGGTAGGATATGTGCATTCGTTGGAATGCCAATCGCGAGCAATTGTGGCTTTCTGAGATGTATGATTCACTATCTTTTGATGATCTTGTTGTTCTGAAGAGGGTAGGCTTGGCAAGGATTTTCCATGTACCAGTTGTTCATCCAGTTTCACGTATTTGATGTGACATTTTGACCTATTCCAATGCTAATATGAACACTTTTAGATTTCCACAGGTTTCAAGGGAGTGGACTATTACTCTATATGAGGTGTATTGCATTCTTGGGGTTCCTATGAGAGGGAATCCACTTGTTTTACCTTCTAGTGAGTCCTTTGAGAACACGGAATCTTGGGCTCAGATCATGGGGGTGAGTCATCCTAAGGACTAGACTAGCATTCAACTTACTAGAGTACTGCGGCTTTGCATTCCTATCCTGAGGAAGTTCCTGATTGGTTTGATTGCTTCAAGATTTTCTAGTGATAAGGCCTTAGCTCATCTACGATGGTGTTGGGCACCCATTATTCAGGGTATTGAGCAAGGTATAATTTTCACATGGGGCCTAGACATTCTTGAGATGGTCTACAAAAATTTCTATCGTATTGCTCGGGAGCTCTTGAATTTAGCCACTCCTCTTTGATCATGACCTAGATCTTTGAGCATATCAGGCCATATCAGAAGAGGATTCCTCTTCTTGATCGTAAACTTCCAAGAGCCACCAAATGGGCTCATGTGGGCCATTTTGATACTTCCTTACATGTTGTGGCCACTCTCATCGATGCAAATATGATTGTTGACTGTTATGTGGATTTGGAGGGTGTATGGTCTCATGATAGGTAGGTTAGAGATTACTGCTGCAGCATATTAGAGGTTTCAGACTGTAATGGCCTCATTGAGGCTCATCTCATCGAGCACGTTCTATAGTAGTTTGGTGATGACTTTCCTAAGGAGTTGCCCCTAGTTCCTACATGCTACCGATCTGTCCAAGAGATGGCCAAGGTTGGACAAAGGCCTATCATTTGGACTCCTTTAACTCATGGGGTTTTGATTACCAAAACCTCTAGAACCTCGAGAGGTGGGCAAATGGGAAGGAGTGGAGCTCCTTCTTATGGACTCATTGTCATAGATGATTCAGATTCTACCGACGAGGACTACATCCCGAATGGAGATGATTTTTCAGATGAGGGGGTAGAAGGAAATTCACAAGAGATTGATTCCAATGAGGGGGAGATAGGTCAAAGAGCTCTTCTTCAAGGACTAGACCTCATTCTGATGATGCGATGTGGCACTCTGATCCTTCCTAGCAGCCTGGCAATCCTCATAAGTCTACTCTTGTTTTCTAATTTTGCATTGTCCTTCTTTACTTAAAGTTATGAATAGTCACTTCTTTTGTCTTTGTTTTTCAGGTAGTGTCGAGGAGTGAAGGGGTTTCGTTCATGAGGTTAATGTTGATTTGATGAGTCCCTTCATTGGTTTGACACAAGTGAGGCTTCTAGTTGATCCTGGTGTGCCTCCTAGAGTTGGCTGACACACTAACATTTTTGCTCCTACCTACCATTGGTGCCAGGAGAATGCTTCATTGAGGTTAGATGTTCTCATCCTTAGGGGTGAGAATGTTGATCTTTGTGAGATGGCCTGCCTTGGGATTCAGCATTTAGAGCCTAGCACTACAGGTCCATCACATTCTTGAACGCAAAGTAGGGTTCCTCGCTCTCATAGATCTCATGGAGACACTAGTGCCATTAAGAGGCAGAGGAGCAGGAGTCCCGATGGTTCTGTTGGAGGAAATCACCCCTAAGGCTATTGTCTATTTGTTTTGAAATTGTACCCTCTTACATAGGGAGCCTTACTTTCCTTTGAGAGCATTTTGTCCTAGCTCTCATACTCTTATAAAACTTGAACTTTTGATTTATCTATGAAAAGTTGTCTCTTTATGGTTGTTTGTTTATCATGGGTACTCATCTCTTGTACACTTTAGAAGTTTTAGAACTTTTTGATTATGTTTAGACCTTCAACTCTAAGAATGCAAGTATGGTAATGATGACATGTTTTTAGCTCTTTTTCAGAATATATATATATATATATATATATATATATATATATATATATATATATATATATATATATATATATATGAAATGCAGGGGACAATATGCAAATGCAAGAACACAAGTGATGCTAAAATAAAACTTCTACTTCTATGGAATGCCATGAGTTATGGCATTGACTTTTATTGCTTTGGAACTCTTTTTCTAACTTTGGTATGAATTCATTATGGAAAAAACAATATAACTGCTCTTCGATATGATTTTCAATCCAGGGGATTGTGGGTTACCCTAGTATAAGAGACCTATTCAAGTTTATGAGATAGGGATTTAGAACTCAAGTGGGGAATGGGAAGGGGATGAAGTGCTTCTAAATTTTAGGCTTTGCTAAAGGCTAAACACTGATCCTTATCTAGATAAGACAATTCAACAATCTTTCAACTTAGACAAATAACAAATTTCATTGATGTTCACTAAACTTAAATCATAGATGGCAAGCAAGATAGACCCAATGTAAAGGACAAATGGGAAAGAACAAAGGTCCCTAAATAGAAAATGGTCCTAAAGACTCCTAGACTCTTAGCTTTGCTCAACTACTGCATGTGTGTGTTGTACCTTTCTCTTTTATTTTCTCTGATAGAATGCCACCCTTAAACTTCAAGCTTAAACTGATCTCCACCCAAGGGTATAGACATTCAGCAATCTTCTCTCTATCACTCTTTTTTTATAACTCATTTTTTTAAGTTTTTTCTCTTTATTTGTATTTTCTAAAATGCCTCATTTGATTTTCTCATTTTTTTAAAAAAATTTACATCATTCAAACACAAAAACAAAAGAAAGATTAAGCCCTCACTAACAACAAAAGGCACATGACAACACCTGATAGAGCTCAAACATTCAAAACAAAGCAAGTCAAATCATTTTAATGATTAAATAGCAAAACAAAAACAAGATCAAGCATAGCACTACATTGCTTTCTTTTTATCCCTCTCTTTCCAACTACTATGCTCGATGTGTCTCAAAATAAAGGAGGATTGGATCAAAGCCGTGTTAAGTAAGATCTGAGAAAACATGCCTATCCAAGAATTACCCACTAAAGACCAAGCAAGCAAACATGCAAAGGTGTCAAAGGGAAGAGTTTTGTGCAAGGAAACTCATGCTTTTGGAAGAGCTAATAGAGCTAGAGGAGTGAAGGTTGCACCCCTTTCACCTCTTTGCAAGAAACGAGTTAAACAAGCTTTAGAGCTAGTGACCCTCATGGTCACATAAGAATAACCACCGCAACACTGCTTCAATAATTCACCCATCAACATCAAACATCCACCACTAGGTGCTCCTTCCTTGAGAAGTGAGTGAACCTGTTGGTGCAACTCTCACTCCACACAACTTCACTGTCATCCATGACACTCTTCTTCCATGAGAAGACAACAATGAACTAGATCCCCCCAACTTAGCTATCTTTTTCCGAAAGAGGAGTGATTCGATTGACACCTTTCGATGGGTGCCAACTCATGTGTTGCCCTAGGCCTGACTCATTTACTGTGTGCTTGGGTTGATTTTAGACAACACAAGTACACATTGCCCGATCATAGAATTGATCAAGATTATGTCCATATTCCAACAAATTATCAGTGAAGAGACATTCACCAATAAAGAAAAGGTCATAAACATTTGACCATAGAATCTACTGCTGCCTATTTTCTTGTCCATGCATTCATAGAGTATTATTGCAATTAGTTGTATGGATCAAATATTTAGTTGTATAGATCAAATATATTTATAGGTTAAAATTGTGCAAAGGTAATTATTGCATGCTTTGAACTATGTGAAGGCTAGAATAAGGGGTGTAACACCTGAGCCAATCAGAGTGCCAATAATTCTTTGTTTGAATATTTCTAATTACAAAATTTGCATCTTAACTTTGCAAAAAATAAATATTTGCTTTACATATAAAAAAATCTAACTTATGATTTGTTGACAGGTACAACTAGTAACATCTAGTTAAGGAATCGTGGATGCAATAAAATCAGGTACTCATAAGGGAAGCTATTTCTAGACTTGTAGTGGAACTCACTTCCATGTTGGAGAATTGCCTTTTCAGGTGTGTTCCTATTATGCATACTTCTGAAGAGGTGTCTCAGGATAGACCTTAAGCGTCAGTGTTACAATTATGAAACACGATATTCTAGAAAACCTTTACAAGAATTATTAGTATTACCTGAGGGAACCTAAAAGATCGAAGTCCCTACTCCTACCTATCAACAAGATTTATTTATGAAGCCACCCCTATTTATATAACTACCTTTTACAATTTTAACTCCTCAATCATGATTTTAATATTTGTAATACTATTCAAAGGTGGTGTTGACAAGTTTTTTTCAGTTTAAGACTTTGCTGCTAAATGATTATCATTGTTTGTCCCAGTGGATTATTTAATTCTTAAAACTACTATTACTAAGATTGCCTAGATATTTGAGATATTTCTATTGCCCCGTTAGAACCGAAGAAAATTTGAATTGTGTTTACTTCATGTTCAAGAAGAATGTGTCATGCAACACTAATCATGATGGAGAAAATCTAGGAAAAATTATTATTTCTATCTGCCATATGGTTCTGAGAATATTGATACTACAATCAAGCTAAAAACATGCTGAAAGATGCAGACATTCTTAAGCACTCTTGAGTCTTAAATTCAAGTACCATGACACTTTACAGAGTATCTGAAGAAATACAGGAAGATATTACAGGAATAAAAGCATGATATATCATGCCAAATGGTCTTGTTTACAGTCTTGGTTTTATCAAAACAAAGGGCATAGGAAACAAAATGTACCTCCTTAAAGTTCCACAATCTGCATCCCACTCTTGACTAAAGCTAGAATTGCATTATCAGTTAAGTTTGGAATATTTGACAAGTCTAGGTTTTGCAATGTTTGAACAAGGGAATTGGCAACTAGAGAAGATATGCCCCTGTGAGTTACCCTTTCACAGCTTCTCAAATAGAGCAATACCAGAGGTGCATTGCCACTTCTCATGACCCTGGTTTGAGAGAGGCTTTACTATTTTAAATTAAAGATTTAAATTGACATAAGGCCAACCTCATTAATAGAAGGCAGATAAGACAAAGATTGTCTTAGTTATTAAAAGATCATCAAGTGTAATTAAATGTAATAAAAGGATACGATTCCAAGCAACATTAAGTGATATGATCTATGATATGAAAAGATGCTATGAATTTGGTTATGCAGATATCAACATCTATAAAAGACAGTGACTAATACAAGGCTGCGATCATTAGAAAAGAGGCAGCGATTAGCCTTCACTAGAAGACAAAGGTTGTTAAGGTAGCAATTTAGAAAGGCTGCGATTTGTTTAAGGTAGCACAATACAAGGGGCGTAACTATTCATCCAAACATATCCTTTGAGAATGTATAAGAGGCAATGAAAAGGAATGTTTGAGGATCATCAAGCGATCAAAGAAAAAGAAGTATATACCAGAGATAAATCTGCAGACTTCAGCAGTGATATATATATATATATGTATATCAGCAGAGATATACATGCAATGATTAATAATAACATATATTGTTATTCTCCTAATACTATTATTCTTGCTATAATTTTGCCTATGCACAATAGAATTAATATAAGGACTTCCTTAAGATTCTCATCCAATTGGTCAATCCATTTTGGAGCAAAGATAGTGCATATAAGGAATGCAAGTAGCTATGGAGTCCATTCTGGTAAGGACACCCCGAGTGGGGCTGGGAAGCCAAATGGCAAGTGTCATTCCGTGCTCCTAGGCTGGATGGAATGGCTCAAGGCACCTTGTATGAACTGCCTCACATAAACAGTCGGTGAGTTAAACTCACCGACTGTACGGATGGTCAAAGAGGAGCTTCCATCGGCAAAACTTAATACATCATTTGATTCAAATTTTTGACCTATACCTGTATGCGACCATCTGTAATCCATTTTTAATTGTCTTCAATGCACCATACAAATGTCGACTAGCTAGTTGATTACAACGCACCAGCTGGTTAAGACATTCCTGTATGAACTACCAAGTGGTGCTACGTAATGACAATGGGCTGTTTGGATAGAACCTTAAAAAGAATCGCATATGATTAAGATAATGTTTCTAACCCTAGTATCAAATATCTATTTTATGGATTATGCTTTCAATGATTATCTAACATGATTGCAGGTTCTCAACCAAAATCTATCTTGTTCAACAATATAAATTGGTAAATGATATCACTAACTCTATTTCATTTCTTACTTTGCTTGGAATTGTGATTTTAGGGCAAAAACTAGAGCATTTGTACAAAAGGGGGCATTACATCAGTTGCATTTATGTGTGCATATGTGTGTCTGTGAGTGATTACACTGGTCTATTACAAGAAGAATATGTACATGAATTTGGTACTTTTCAAAGGAATAATCACAATGTGTGTGCACACATGTGCATGTGTGGGTGTGGGTGTGAGCATGCATCACACCCTAATCCACACTATCTAAGGTTTTTCTTTTGTTTCAGATTACTCAAACTAACCCAGTATTTCTTGAACATTATCATTATGCTTCTTCCTCAAAGCATTACCACATAAATCATGAACTGAAAAAATAAATCTAGACATGAAAAAGAAAAATACTTCTAACTAAGTGCAACCTCTGAGCAACTGTTCAGGTCCAGCCGTGTAGCTCAAAATATCTTGTCTGTCATCTATCCAGCCTAGCTCAATGGATAATGATCTGGTTCATGGTCGGTAGAATCCAAACATTATCAAAATTAAATTGTAGTTGATAACGGACAGTTAGACACCACACTAAGTTACTGTCTTTTATCATTTCTTAAACTGATACGTCTAGCAAATCATAACTGAAATAGCAGTGGTAAAAGAAAATAGTAGTGCAATTATCCAGATGAAATCAATTAACAGTAAAGCATGCAGACAAATTAAAACCATCCATTGAAGCATAGAAGTGACAAGCAAATTTATAATTGATGCAAGGAAAAGAAGACCAATAATGCTATGTGAATATAAAACTTAGATGATGAAGGAACTTTGATTATGAATAAAATACTAATATGAAACATGTAGTGATCATGTGAATGTGAAGAAGAAAAACAAAACAAAGATGTAACTGTCAAATTCAAATTTGACAGTGATGGAGAATACAGAAATTATTGTCAATGGAATAGACTGAGAAGTTAGAAGAGTTACTCTCTTAGGCTTGGTGTATACAATTCTCATAAGGTGACCTCCGAGGAAGGTTCAACCAAAATATGCCCCTAACAAGAAGGATTCAGTTTTTGACTGGGGCTTCAAAATCCTCACTTATTTCTGGAGACCAACCTTCCCTTACCTTCATTCCTTTTTCAAGGACAAGCAGAATGGTTGACAGTTGGGAATGGAAACACAATATGGAGTCTGGACCAAATGGAAAATGGAGGGCAACATTAAGGTTGCATAAATGAAAAATGTAATCCTACAACATCTATTAGTTAAAACAATGATAAAAAAAATTGTACAAAAGCAAATAAAATATTTGAACCAAAACCAGTCTGAATTAGCATTGATATACCCACCGCAGTTTTTAGCAATTTCCTCCAATCTCAAACAGAAGTTCGGTACTAAATCTGTCACAGCTCTGAAGAGAGAGATCTTCCAGTTGTGGGATGGCAAGATACTTGATGGATGAATCGTCAAGTTGGGCACAATCTAATTTTAGACTTCTAAGAGCCACATTCGAAGTAATTAAATGCTGCAACATTTCAAGTGTAGCAGAAAGGTCCTGCAATAAATATTAAAAATGCATGGTTCAGGTAAATAAACATTAGAACTAAAGCAATCTTTCCCAAATCAATTTTAACTTTCAATGGAGGTCATAAAACTGGTATAATATTAAATAGTTATTGGCAATGCCATGTGCCTCTCATCAGCACCACTTTTCTTGAGGTCTCCTACAGAAGTTCCACTCTACTCAAGTTGCACTTAAATGTGTGATTTTATCTTGAATCAATTTAACTTTAACTCCCAATAAGACCCAAAGCTGTTTATTTGAGTATACTTTAAAAAAAATTATACCCATCTAGCACTGCCTCACTCATGAAACCATATAAGAGAACTTCCACAAAAAAAGTTATGATAGGCAAGAAGAAATGTTTGTATCATATTCAGGAGTGTAATATTACATTGATATCATCAGCCATAACTTCAAATAAAATTAGAGATAATACCACACATAACAATGACACCATCCTAAGTACAAAAATTAAATATAGCAAAAAATAAAAAAGATCTACAGCTTTGGCTTAGAGAGAGCCTTATTGAAAAAAATTTCTCCCCTACCAAAGGAATGGTGTTGATGCCTCACCACGAAGAGATAAGGTTAAGGATTAGCAACAAACGTTTATGTCTGCACAGAGGCTGTCATTGCAAAGAATAAAGGTAGTGTTTTATAGAGAATCTTGGTTGGTAATTTTGAAAGAGGATCTTGTCCTCCACAAGAAGTCTGTTGTGCAAGAAAAATTGATCAAATAAGAAGACATGTTATGAACTTTGGCTAAGTATCTGTCTAGTAAAATCAAGCTACTGTGTTCTGGTAATTTGGTCTGCACTAGTCCGCTATTGAATAAGTTACTCTACGGTTCTGGCATATGGTTATTGATCATTGGATACATCTACATCTAGAATTTTGTCTAATTTTGATGAGTAACAAAAGTTCAGCTTGATAGAACACAGTTGTTTCCAGTACAGAGCAGTCTTCATGTTGATTGGAGATGTTTGGGACCTACAGATGAACCCAAAGGTTAATGAATAGGTATCAGAGGAGCCTTCTTGCAGAGAAGAAGATGAAACTAAAGAAAAAGAAGTATAGGTTGAAGAACAAGAAGCTTCGAAAAGAATTCCTAAAACTCCCAAGTATGTGCAGAAGCATTATTCTAAAAATCAAATCATTGGTGACAAGAGCAAAGGTGCATTGACAAGAAGGAGAGCTATTGAAGAATAGGTAAATCTATGTTTACTTTCCAAAGTTGAACCTAAAACAATGGTTGAGGCATGTAAGGATGATTATTGGATCAAGGCTATGGAAAAAGAACTAATACAGATTGAAAAGAATTAGACTTGGGAACTTGTCCCAAGACCAAAGAACAAAAGTGTAATTGGAACTAAGTGGGTATTTTGAAACAAATTGAATGAGAATGAGGTAAAGCTTGAGTATGTGCCTACAAAGGATCAAGTTACTGATATATTCACCAAGGCTCTTCCTAAGGATACATTTGAGTATCTCTAGGAGAAGTTAGGGCTTTTTGCACCTCCTTCTTTGAACTATATGCATAAGGAGATGCATTAGTCCAGTGTGCTTCAAGATTCATTGTTTTCTAGTCTAGTGTTGAAGGCTACCTCTCAGGGGGAACAGGTAGTGGCTTTAATGATTGTTACAATTAGGGCGAGTATTCAAAGTAGTGAAAGAAAAAGATGTTTTAGAGCAGTAGTGAGTAGTGTAAGTATGTGCAATATCTAAAAAAGGGAAAGAGATAGAAAAGTTGTGTCACCCTTTGCAATTGATGTCAAAGGGAGAGAGAGTTCATGTGAAAAATTAAGGGGGAGAGAGAATGTGAAAAAGAAAAGAGTCAGTAATTAGAGAGAAAGTAAGATGTGTAAAAGAAAGGGGAGAGTAAAAAATAAAGAAGATTGGTGCAAAGTTGTGTCTTGATGGGTTTTCACATTATGTGATTCCATCAATGACAAAGGGGGAGATTGTTGCAAGTATGTACTAATCGGTGTTGTCATTGATGTCAACAAGCTTGTGTTGTCATTGGTGTCAACTGTGTCATCTGATGAGGTTGTTGTTGTTTAATTAAGTTGTCTTGCTAAAAGTGATTTGGTTTCTTTGTAAAGGTGCTAAAGATGTTGAAGATATACTTTTGTTATTGGGTTTCCAAGTGCTTTTGAAAAAAATTGATTAATATTGGAAATAGTGTGTTGAAGAAGTCTTCTTGCTTACAATGTGTTGTTCGAGTTTTTGCTCTGCATTTGTTTTGTGTTGGAGATCTGAGTATGCAATTTGGAAATATTTTTTAGAAGTGTTTGAAGATGCTAAATCTAGAATTTGGTGTACTAGATCATTGTGCAGTGAAATTTGTGTTCACCAATTTGAGAATAATATTTGACGGTGTTTGTAGTGTGTTTGGGAGAAAATGTTTTGCTCTGTATTTCTCTACATATTGGTTTCAAGTGTTGTGGTTTTGCATGTGTTCTTATAAGGCCATTATCTATCTTCAATCCTGAAGGTTTGTGATTTGAAGCTCCAAAAAGTGATTTCTTGTGTAGAAGAGTTTGACAATGTTGTTTATAAGCAGATTGTGAACTTTCTTCATGTGAAAGTTGTGGTTAAATTTGTTGATTTTCAGGTGACTTCAAGATGTTTGTGGATGTTTCTAGATTGTGTTAAAACTTTTTTTAAGATCTAAAAGGTGTATATACCTTTGAGGAAGTGTGTGCTTAAAAGTCCATAGTGTTAACTCAAGTTTGGTTGACTTGGTTGTTTGCACTAATTTTTGTTATCCTTTGTTGATTGAGGAAGTGTGGAATAATGTGTAAGAGGGATTTTAGGTATGTGCTAAGATGTGGCATGGTCTACATTCATTCCTTTCCTCTATGGGAATGTTTAGATCTAGATCTAATTTAAATTTTATGGGTTAAGATGTTTTGCCAACCCTAGAGAATGTTTTCATGATTAATGATGGTATAAATAAGTGTCAAGGATTCATGGATGTATGTATGTGTAAAGGATATGATGTTTTGTGATGCGAATTTGATCAATGCAATGAGAGGTTTCATGTGTTAGGCTACTGGATGCAATGACTAGAAGGTGTCTACTATTTTTAGTGTTGTTGCGAAGGTGTTGTTTGTAGTGTGGTGAATATTGAGCTTCATTGGAACTGAACTCCATGCATAGATTAGATGCAATTTTATCAATTCAAATCTTGGTAGTGAGCCACTCTTCTCTTCTATTTTTCTTTCTTAGTGGGCAATAAGTCCACCTGCAGTAAGCATTCTTTGTTTTGGGCAGTGAGCCTTTTGCAATTCAGTATTGCTACTACATTATATTGTGAGTTAATCCTCACCATGGTTTTTCCCTTTCAGGGTTTTCAATGTAAAATTTGGTGTTCTCTTCTGTGTAGTGTTGTTATGAGTTAGTTTTTATTATTTTCTTTTCATGCCTAATCATCATAACATGTTTAAAGGTTAATGTGGATCTGAATGTTAGTGAGGGTTTAAAGTTTTGATACAACTGATACACCCCCCTCTCAGTTGTCTTGCATGCATTCAACAATATATAGACTATATGTTATGTTCATGACATTATGTATATGATAGTTTACATTAAATATAATATGATGATCAATTATGGTTACAAAAATTTATTTTTACATGTGCCATTTGTATTTGCTTGAAAGTTTATAAATCCTTTTCAAAAATCCATTTTGTACATATCTTGTAATCATTGCATTTCATGAAACTATGCATTTCTTTGAGGCATCATGTCAAACAGTTCACACACCTTGTCTATGCTTCCACACTTTACATACATGTCTACAAGGGCAGCTACAAATACATGTGACTAAATTCCTATATCCTTAATGCTTTGATGGTTGTCTACACCTTGTTCTGAAGAACCCATTTTTGCATAGGTAAGGAGGATGTTGGATAAGGTTGTGGAATTTGGTTTTACATGTGCCAATTGCATTTGCTTGAAAGTTTCTAAAGACTTTTTGAAAAAGTCCATTTTGTGCATATCTTGCAATCATTGCATTCCATGAGACAACATTTCTTTGAGGCATCATGTCAAATAGCTCATGTGCCTTGTCTATGCTTCCACACTTTGCATACATGTCTCCTAGGGCAGTTGCAACTACAACATATGTCAAAATTCCCATATCCTTTATGCTTTGATGGATGTCCATACCCTATTCTGAAGATCCCATTTGGGCATAGACAAGGAGGATACAGGATAAGGTTGTGGAATTTGGCTTTACACCTGTCAATTGCATTTGCTTGAAAGTTTTTAAAGCCTTACCAAAAATCCATTTGTGGATATCTTACAATAATTGGATTCCATGAGACAGCATTTCTTTGAGGCGTCATGTCAAATAGTTCACTTGCCTTGTCTATGTTGCATCACTTTATATATATGTCTCATAGGGTAGTTGCAACTACAACACTTGATGAAATTCCCATATCCTTTATGCTTTGATGGATGTCCATACCCTATTCTGGAGATCACATTTTAGCATAGACAAAGAGGATGTTGGCTAAGGTTGTGGAATTTGACTTTACACCGCCAATTGCATTTGTTTGAAAGTTTCTAAAGCCTTTTTGAAAAAATCCATTTGGTGCATATTTTGCAATCACTGCATTCCATGAGACAACATTTCTTTGAGGCATCATGTCAAATAGTGCATGTGCCTTGTCTATGCTTCCACAATTTGCATACATGTCTCCTAGGGTAGTTGCAACTACAACGTATGTCAAAATTTGTTTTTCCTTTATTCTTTCATGGTTGTCCATACTGTGTTCCAAACATCCTAATTTGGCAAAGGTAGGGAGGATTCTTGTAAAGGTTATGGAATTTGGTTTTAATTGTGCCAATTACATTTTCTTGGAAGTTTATAAAGCCTTTTCAGAAAAACCATTTTATACATATCGTGCAATCATTGCATTCAATGATATGGCATCTCTTTGAGGTGTCATGCCAAACTATTCAAATGCCTTGTTTATGCTTCCACACTTTGCATACATGTCTACAAGGTCAACTGCAAATACAACATGTGACAAAATTCCTATATCCTTTATGCTTTGATGGTTGTCTATACCATGTTCTGAAGATACCATTTTGGCATAGGCAAGGACAATGGTGGATAAGGTTTTGGAACTTGGATTTCCACCCTCCAATTGCATTTTCTTGAAAGTTTCTTTTGTGCATTTAGTTGAAATTTTCTAAAGCCTTTTTGAAAAATTCCATTTTGTGCATATCTTGCAATCATTGAATTTCATGAGACAACATTTCTTTGAGGCATCATTTCAAATAGTTCATCTATGCTTCCACACTTTACATACATGTCTCCTAGGGTAGTTGCAACTACAACATCTATTAAAATTCCCATATCCTTTATGATTTGATGGATGTCCATACCCTATTCTGAAGATCCCATTTGGGCACAGACAAGGAGGATGTTGGCTAAGGTTGTGGAATTTGGCTTTGCACCCGCCAATTGCATTTGCTTGAAAGTTTCTAAAGCCTTATCAAAAAAACCATTTTGTGCATATCTTGCAATCATTGCATTCCATGAGATAGTATTTCTTTGAGGCATCATGTCAAACAGTTCACCTACCTTGTCTATGCTTCATCACTTTGCATACATGTCTCATAGGGAAGCTATAACTACAACATCTAACAAAATTCTCATATCCTTTGTTCTTTGATGGATGTCCATAACCTATTCTGAAGATCCCATATGGGCATAGAAAGGAAGATGTTGGCTAAGGTTGTGGAATTTGGCTTACACCCACCAATTGAATTTGCTTGAAAGTTTATAAATCCTTTTTGAAAAAATCCATTTTGTGCATATCTTGTAATCATTGCATTCCATGAGACAACATTTCTTTGAGGCATCATTCAAATAGTTCATGTGTCTTGTCTATGCTTCCACACTTTGCATACATGTCTGCTAGGGCAATTGCAACTACAAGATATATCAAAATTCCTTTATCCTTTATTCTTTCATGGTTGTCCATACCTTGTTCCAAAGATCCTAATTTGGCACAAGCGGGAAGGATGCTTGCAAGGGTTATGGAATTTGGTTTTACACGTGCTAATTGTATTTGCTTAAAAGTTTATAAAGCCTTTTCAAAAAATCCATTTTCTACATATCGTGTAATCATTGCATTCCATGAGATGGCATCTCTTTGAGGTGTCATATGAAACTATTCACATTCCTTGTCTATTCTTCCACACTTTGCATATATGTCTGCAAGGGTAGATGCAAATACAACATGTGACAAAATTCATATATTGTTTATGCTTTGATGGTTGTTTGTAACGTGTTCTGAAGATCCCATTTTGGTATAGGCAAGGTGTTACATCCCCAACTTTTGATTAAACTTAATCTTACTTTTATGTGGTAAAAAGGATAAAAAATATTAGATTAATGATTTGATGTTTGTGGAAAATATCAAGTTGAATCATTGATTATATGAATTATGACTAATGCTTAGATTAGACATTAGATTACATGTTGAGATTATCTTATCATAATGTTTTATGATTTAATGATGATACACTGATCATGGTTATATGATTCTGAATGTAACCAGGAAAAGAATCTTCCTTCAAGAGTGGAAGGAGAGTATCACCTAGGAGAAGGAAATAGATGTTGTAGAAAAATTTAGATTTCCATTTGAGTATCAAAGTTGATCTTTCATGAACCTGTGCAAGATAGGGTGAGTATACATCATCCTTCTTTATTAAGTCAATTTCAATTTGACTATTGTTGACAAGTTGATTTAAGATCTCTCGATGTCACCTATGTCAATTCGACTAAATAATGTTCCTAGAGCATTCATATAGTAG
The DNA here is from genome assembly GCA_027924645.1 of Cunninghamia lanceolata. Taxonomy (NCBI): domain Eukaryota; kingdom Viridiplantae; phylum Streptophyta; class Pinopsida; order Cupressales; family Cupressaceae; genus Cunninghamia; species Cunninghamia lanceolata. The sequence continues at coordinate 5,059,802 of BSBN01001005.1, forward strand.
TTAGTAACCTTTGTTTGGTGCTGGAGATTCCCTTTGTTTTTTTATTTAATACCATATTAAGTTTCGTAAATATCATTTATTTATTTTAACCTATAGTCTAACATAGCAAAGTGGGGGAGTAAGTCTCGACCCCATGTTTGCATATTGATGTTATCACAATAATATTCGTAATGTCATTTTGATGATAACTTCGATTATATTAATAATCTCATAATATCATATAGTTGTGTATGACATTATTTGAAATATTAACAACTACCCACTTGTAGTGGAGTCGAACACCATTGATTTATAAGTATATTCTGTGCTTGATGAACGTGTCCATATTCCACAAAGAGTGGAATGAGTGGGTAGAATTATAACTAATTCATGTTAGAGTATGACTGATAAGAAGCTCTCAATGGGAGTTTTGAAAGCAAGTGGAACATTATTCATTCTAAGTGGATAAGAGTTGATTAACTATTTTACTCAATCTCCATTTGGGGGAGGGGGTGGTATCGCATTGAGCATACTGTGAAGTCTTGTTTTGGGTAGGGAAGAAAATGAAGAATGAAAGCTATAGGAAGAAATCTTGCAGGAAGAACTGTAAGCATCTCCGATAGGAACAAACGATATCTACTACATCTTGTCAATGGTGTCTTTGTTACAGGTATGACTAGATATACACCATCGAGAGCTATTATATATATAGATGTTTTAAACATTTATTATTGTTAATACTTACATATTGAGAAGTCAAATATTATGATTATTTCATATGTTAGGATTATAAATTGATTGAATGTCTCAGTTGAGGCCTTGAAGCTGATTGTCTGATAAAGAATTGTCATAGCAATATTATCATCCTCAAAGCCGATAGGTTGAGGCTATTAAAGAACTATCTTTTTAGTTTGAAAGGAGACTATTAAGTCTCTAGTATGCCTGAAACTCTCATTCTTTTGCTTGAAACTGTAAGTCTCCATTATGGATGACACTTATCTTACCTTCATAACATAGAGACCGATAAGTCTCCAAACTTTTATGTTATCAAAAGATAACTATTCTTTGTCTCTATTTTTTGCTCTTAGGGATATCAAGTGACTTTGCAGATAGATTGTAGCCCAGAGTGTTTGGGGCACTTGGTGCATGAAAAGATACCCCCCTAGCATTTACTTTCCCACCCCAATGTGTTGGCATAGTCCATTGGGCCCTATGATGGGTAAAACGAAAAATGTTGCTCCTGGCAAGGTTATGTTGAATGCCACTGAAGCATTTTTCAAGAATGCATTTAATTTCAGCACAGTCAAATGGATTGAAGTTGACAAAAACTAAGAGAGGTTATTGTGGATAGACCCCACATACACTTGTAGATATAAATAAAACATTCCTAGGTGCCATAAATTCCAAGAATTGCTCCATCAAAGTTTGGTAGTTTTTTGCTCTTAGGGATCTCAAGTGACTTTGCTAGTAGCCTGCAACAAGGAATGTCTGGGTCAGTTGGTGCATGAAAAGAGACCTCCACTAGAGTTTACCCACCCACCCCAACATTTTTGTGTAGTCCGTTGGGCCCCACAAGGTGTGGAATGCAAAATTTCACCCCTAGCACCTTTCCACTACATGAAACTGAAGCATTTTGGAATAATGTGTTCCTTGCCACCACAAGCAATAAAAAACACAAGGTAGGTATTTGTAGGTGGAACTTGCATCCACATATACAACAAAGAAGATGTTCCTAGATGTCATGGTTTGACGGAACAATTGGTCCAAAGTTTGACACCTTTTTTGTCTTAGGGCTCTTAAGAGACTGTCTCCATCCAATGTAGCCAAGAACGACTAGGAGGCTTCACCACCGAAAAGACATCTCCCCTAGCATTTACCCACCCACCTAGACATGTTGGCACTGTGTGTTTGGCCCTAGGAGATCTTGAATGAAAAAATTCAGTCCTAGTACCTTTCTAGTAGATGAAAATTTAGTACGATAAAGGTGTTCTAACTTGATCCAATGTGTTGTAGGGCATCAATTAAGGATGCCCTTACCATTGTTATCAATTGCCAGCACCAAAGGTGAAGAAACAAATGAGGGTTTGTAAGATTGAATCTTGTCATTAAAACTCATAATTACATCATGATATTATGGTCTTAATCTCCTCATAAGATATGACAAAGTCGGTTTGAAATAAGGTCCTTGTATGATTTCATGACATTGCAAAGATAAGTTTGATGTAAAATTTGCAACTATGGTTTCCATGAATGAAACCATTATGTGACATGATGAAACAATCTTTGAAGGAATCTCCATCATTATGATGCATGAACAACCATGGCTACTCCCAAGCTTGATAGAGGATATTTTGGCCAATAATGCCACCATCGGTACTATGAAACCTTCAAAATCTCAAGGCCTACAAGACAAATTAGCACAATCATCAAGTTGACTCCAAAGGACATAATGGCATGACCCTTCAAGTGAATAAACAATCATCAAATTGACTCCAAAGGAGATATCATCATGAAATAATCATGAAAATCTAACTTTTGTTCCTTCCAAAACCAACTTCATAAGGATTATGCATACCTCCATCATACTCAAATCCTACATGCCAATGCAATTGCACTATTTAGCTAAAATGAGTACACCAACATGATGAAATGAGACAATACCATCAAAATAGCTTCACATGGTACAATCTATGTTTCTTGTTGTCTACCTATTCAAAGATGCAAGTTCGATCAAACCACTTGACTTATTTTGATCAAACCAACTCACTAATCAGGACCCTAGGGAATATCCAAATACATCAACAACCATGCCATTCATTCATGAGCTCTATAATAAAATGAAGCTAATCAACCAAGACCAAGGAGCACATATAAGAAGGTAAGAAAAATGTCAAAAATATAGGTGAAATGAGGATAGAAAAGAAAAATAACATACCTTTATGTCATTCCACTGATTCAATCTAATAAACCATATAGGTCTACTCTACTCTTTATTGTGTCGAGTATTGCCTCGTGGTCAGACTCACGAACCATTCACAAGGTCCTGTTCAATGTTCTACCTCCATATTTCATTAAATGAATGTTTGATGCCACAACAAGGTTAGAATAATGAAGAATCTTCCTATGTGTGTCAAAGTCCTACAACAACCACACATCAGAGTACTCAATGAATCTACATTGAGTACCTTCTAAGCCATGTTCCAATAACAACCACTAATCCTGTAGGGTACTTGATATTTTCTCCATCTATAATAGGGGCATCTAATTTCTATTTTTCTTCAACACAATGACACAAATAATAATATGGTCTTTCTTCATTGTCTTCAGCTATAATAACTACATAAACATACCTTGCATTGATATATGCATTTTGTTCAATGAATATAGTCATCAATACAAAAAAACTAAAAAATAAGATGAAATATTGAATTTTATTAAATTTGAATGCTGATAATACCTAGTTGAACTAGATGTGAAACATAGTCAAAGTTAACTGATGATTCAATCTCTGTGAGTTGTAGTGTTGTTGGGAGTCAATACGTGTCAATCGATCTTAGACTTCTTGTACACCATTCATCAACCCACTCCTTTGACTTGCATTCATACCAAGCTTGATCCTACATGAACAACAAAATCATACCATCCATCGCATATGAATAATCCATAAACCTGCATTAGAGCTTCTAAAAGTGATGAAGGGGGTAGATCACAAAATACACAACAATAGAAATTGCACACAGAAACTAGAATGATTTTTTATTGATATGGGCAAAACATTACATTAAAGAAGCTCAAATACAATTAGAGGATGAATCATCTACAGGCTGCATTTACAACTTCCTATCTCTAGACTTTGGAATCATCTACCTTCTGTAAACCCCAAATCAACTAGGGTTTCTATTTTCCCGCCTATTATTGACTCTACACTTTTCCCCCTTAACTCTACTATTGTTCAGGGCCCCCAAAATAGTCATAAATAGCACTTTTTGCGGCCTCCAACTAAATTTTGAAATTTACAACTCCCTCCAAAAGAAGGTCAACTTCCAGGAAGCGTAACTTTTGATCCAAGTGTCCGATTGACGAACCGTTTTAAGTTCCGGAAGGCTCATGATGTGAACTATCACGCCGAAAATTCATAAATGAATTTCTAGCAACTTTTCAGGATGTTATGGGATGTTTTAGTGCCTCATATCTCGTTTCAAAAAATTTCAGGGGCTTTTTGGAAAATAAAAACTTTAATATCTTTCAGCTCACAAATTATCTTTGCCTGATTCCTTCGCCAAAGGTCTTATATTTCTGTTATGTAACTTTATGTAAGTTTTCACTTCAATCCATGCCCAAATGCAAACTTTCCTAAAATGGTAGGTAAACTTTCAAAAACTGGTAGTTTGCTATTTTTAGTAGTTTTGGAAACACTGAAAGTCCTACATCATTATTCAAGATATTATGGAACCAGAAACACTAATTATGGAAAGAAATGGAAACTACTACAATGATTTTGAATTAACTTATTTTTGGGTGATGCAAGATTACCCTTACACCACTGGATGCCCCTGCATCAAACACCCAGGGTAATTTGAGAAGTGACCCTGTCACGTCTTAAATGTTTGTGTGAGGAAAACCCAAATGGTCAACCTCTACCTTAGACAACCAAGAAGAATCTTCAACAAGCCTTCCTTTTCATTTCACCAGATATTCTTCATATGGCCTATTCTGAGTACTTCTTCCCACACAGCTATCCAAGATCTTTTCTATCTCCTCTGTTGAAGTAGATGCTGGAATACTCCACTGTTCTTCTATTGGTCCATCCTTTGTTCCACCTTCATGATATTCTGATAAATCAACAATGTTGAAAATAGGGGAAATGTTGATCTAACTCGGCAATTCCACCTTATATGCATTTCCTAATCATGTTTCTTCAAAATTCTGCATGGTCCAAATTTCTTCATTTTCAGCTTATTGGATGTTCCAATTGGGAACCTTTATTTTCTCAAGTGAACTATGACTTCATCTCCTACCTAGAATTCCTTATATCTCCTCTTCTAATCTGCCCTAGCCTTGTACTAAATATTCATCTTATTAATGTGCTTTCTCACCTCTTCATGCAAATTCTTCAAATGTTCTGCAAAGTCTTCAGCTTTAGCACTTGTCTTTTCTCCTTTATCCAGCTTCCTTAACTTAGAAGTATTTCTTGGGCTATTGCCATATACAATCTGGAATGATGATTTACCAGTACTCCTTTTGATAGAATTGTTGAAAGCAAATTCTACCTGTGGTAAAATCAAATCCCATCCCTTGGGCTTATCTCCTACTAAGCATCGTAGCAGGTTACCCAAACTCCTATTCACCACTTCTGTTTGTCCATCAGTCTACGGATGGTGTGCAGAACTAAACTTCAAATCTATCTTCAACTCCTTCCACAATGTCCTCCAGAAATAACCAACAAACTTGGTATCTCAATCTGAAACTATGCTCTTTGGTAGACCATGTAGTCTTACCACCTCTCTAAAAAATAACTCTGCAATATGAACAACATCATTAGTCTTCTTACAAGGAATAAAATGTGTCATCTTCAAGAATCTATCCACCACCACAAAAATGGAATCATGTTGGTGCAGGAGCACCAAGAAGCCTAAGGTCTTGAGTTCTCTTGTTTTGATAATCATTTGTTTTGTTTCTCCAATAAGGTCATGAAGACCATTTTCCTATGTTGTAATCATGATGCCATAAGGACTATGTCCAAATATCTATCCTCATATTGTTGAGGTAGTCACATGTGTAAAGCCTTCTTAAGGAATATAGAGACAATCTTCATGTTTGGGAGCCTTGTTAAGGCATGGTAAGAAGTCCAAAATGGTGTCAAGGAGTCTAAGGTCTAATTTAAGGCCTAATTGCATTGTTATCTTGTTTGAAGATAGTTTGAAACTCCTAAAACTGATGTAACTCTACTAAACAAAATAGGAAGTAGTTGCTACAGTTAGAAGAACAGAGTACACGATTGATGTTACACAACTCCATCGACCAAACTACCTTGTAACTACTTCAATGACCTCAAGGAAGGTTCATAAGACTCTGTAGATGCCATTGTATTGGAGAGAAGCACTGTTTGGTGATGAAATCAATAAGAAATAACAAGTTTTGCCTGAGTTTTACTATTTCCTTGTTGTTACTGCACGTACCCTGACTGTGTACGGACAAGTGGTGATTGTTGGTTATGCTGGAATGGTATATTGGTGAGTCACCTCCCAAATGCATATGTTTTGAGTTCTTGACACTTCTTTATATCATTGTATTTCTCCTTTTTCTGTAAGGTGGTCAGAGAAACCCTTAACTAGGGTTCTGACAGAAATTCAGTATGTTCCCTCCATTCCACTGACTCCCAAACTCTGTGATAAGTGGAATGAGTTCTTTGATGTCTGTTTTAATGTGTTGCAAGCATATTTTAGGTAGAAACCTGTTATTACTAGGATTTCATTGATTAGACTTAGTAAAACCATGTGCTAAGTGTTTGATAGAAGCAACAGTAGTGTGGATTTTGATGAGAGTCATTTCTAATAGCAAATGAAGACTGAATTCCATGATTTTTAGAGGTCCCTGACATGCCTAAGTGGTCAAGAGAGTTAAAAACCTCCATTTAAGGGTACTTGCTTCACAAACTAGGCCTAATTGGGGCACCAAAACACTAGGAAGGGCTATTGGTTGAGGCACACCATCCAAAACAACCCAAACCCATTCTTGGATATGTGATAAGGAATCATAATGGGTATCTTCTAATTGTCTGAGATTTGCATTTGAAGGTCTATACTAAAAGTTACTAGGACTGTTGTCAATTTTTAGGGCTACAAGCCATTTCTTGGGCTTGTGAAAGAAGTACCAATCCTGAGTCTAGTCTGCCTTAGCCAATGGATGGAATGGATCCTCTAACATCCAAAACCAACCTTTCCATGATGATCCATGAGTTTCTTTTTGTTGTTCCTACTTTTGTGTAAAGACCTTGGATTTTGGGCTTTTGAGTGAAATAAAACCTTGTCTTGTTTGTCTATCTTCTCCTATCCAGTTTGCCTCTACATCATAGTGGTATTAGAGCCATAAAAGATTCTATTGTTGGTGGTATAAGGCCTGGTATATGTCAACAGAGGAGAGTGAAGGAGAGGCTAGCAATATTCCTCCAAAGGGGATGACCACCAAAGTGGTCAAGAAGTTCAAGGAGATGGAAGAGAGGATCAAAAGTGGAGTCAAGGAAGCACTCCAAGAAGAGTTGAAGGCATTGAGGATAGGGAAGAGGGTAGATGAAGGTTTAGATGAAGAGAAAGAGAAAGAGGAGGAAGAAGAAGATCAAGAAGAGATAGAGGTATCGGCTGATCAAAAGCATTTCCTTGAAGCCATCAAGGCAATTGGCAAGGATTCTTCAGAGGCTCAGATGGCGATTCCCATGTTCAGTGGGAAGATGAGTATTAATGAATTCATGGAGTGGATTGAGGCCCTAAACAACTACTTTGAATACAAAGAAGTTCCTAAAAGCAAGAGGGTTAAGTTTGCAAAAACTAAACTCAAAGGTGTTGCCCTTACATGGTGGAATTACACCCAAGGAGAGAGGGTAAAGAATGGGAAGAGTATGATCTCTTCATGGAGAAAAATGTTGGAGAGGATCAAGTCCCAATTCCTTCCATCAGACTATGAGGTGTAGATCTACAAGAAGATGCAAAATCTCAAGCAAAGAGATTTGGATGTGGCTACTTACACCGAGGAGTTTCACAAATACACTCTTCGTTGTGGGTACATGGAGGATGAAAAAGCTAAAGTGGCAAGCTATCTAAATGGTTTGAAGTTTAATATCCAAGATGAAATCAGTTTATTAACCCCTAAAACTATGAAGAAATGCTTTCAAGTGGCATTAAGGGTTGAAGAAAAGTTGAAGAGGAAAGGTGAGCAGAAAAATAGAGGAAGAGGTGGCAGAAATTTTAGAGGTAGGGGCAGTTTTGGAGGCAGAAATCAGTCCCAAAGAAGCTAAGGGGAATCTAGTTCCCAAGAGCAAAGTGGAGAATTAGGTTCTAGAGGAGGCTTTAGAGGAAGAAGGCCTAATGGAAGAGGTAGATTTGGTGGACCAAGGAGAGGTCCTAATGTCTTCACAGGGAGGTGCTACAATTGCAACCAAGTGGGACATCCAGCCTTCAAGTGTTCTAAAAAGAAAGCCTCAAGCTCTCATGGAGGAGAGAGAAGGAACCAATTGATCCAAGAGAAAGATTGCCAAAGTGTCAATTCCCCAATTGGAAGTGCAGCCCCGGTCCATGAAGGAGAAAGTTTAATGATGAGAAGAACCATGTTGAAGGTGCCTCAAACACAAGAACCCCCTCAAAGGAAGACATTGTTCAGGACAACATGAAAGGCCTATGGTAAGATTTGCAAGTTAATTGTTGATTCAGGCTCAACTAAAAATTTGGTTTCCATTGAAATGGTAGACAAACTAAAATTGAAAAGACTTCCTCATGTTAGTCCTTATGAAGTATCATGGTTGAATAAAGGGCAACAAGTTTTGGTAGATGAACAATCATGGGTTGAATTTGAGATAGGAGAATATAAGGACAAAATTTTGTGTGATATAATTCCCATGGATGCTTTTCATTTTCTCTTAGGATGGCCATGGCAATATGATGTTCAATCACAACATGATGGTAAAACTAATTCTTTCATCATAACTAAGAATGGTAGAAAGTATAGAATGGATCCATTGCCTGATCAGCATGTAGAGAAGAATGTTGGGTCAAGTGTCATGATTGTGAGTGGTAAAGAGTTTCTAGATGCCCTTAAGGAGGAAGGAACCCAAGGGTATGCTCTGATTTTGAAGCCTAAAAACAATCCTAGTTTGCATGATCCTAGTAAGGAAGAAGTTCCTAATGAGGTGCAACAATTGCAAGAGAAGTATAAGGGGATTATGGTAGAAGAAATGCCTAATGAGTTGCCACCTATTAGGGACATAATACATCAAATTGACTTCATACCGGGATCTACTTTGCCAAACAAAGCAGCCTACAAGAGGACACCTTCACAAAATGAAGAGATTACCAAGCAAGTGCAAGAATTGTTGGATAAGGGATTGGTAAGAAAGAGTCTTAGCCCATGTGATGTCCCAACAGTCCTAGCCCCTAAAAAGGATAGTAAATGGAGGTTGTACAAGGATTCTAGAGCCATTAACAAGATTACCATAAGATATAGGTTCCCTATGCCAAGAATTGAGGACCTAATGGACTGTTTGGGAAGGGCTAGATACTTTTCTAAGATTGACCTTAAGAGTGGGTATCATCAAATTAGAATCAAACAACGGGATGAATGGAAGACAGCATTCAAAAGAAATGAGGGTCTTTATGAGTGGTTGGTGATGCCATTTGGTCTATCTAATGCTCCAAGTACTTTTATGCATCTCATGAATGAAGTATTGAAGGATTTCATTGGCAAATTTGTTGTGGTTTACTTGGATGACATTCTTGTTTTCAGCAGGACTAAGGAAGAGCATTTGCAACATTTGGATCAAGTTTTGAGGAAGCTACATGATGAACAATTGATGATCCACATGGAAAAGAGTGTCTTCATGAAGGAAGAACTCCCTATCTTGGTTTTGTGATTTCACAAGGTACTTTGAAGATGGATCCAACAAAGGTAGAAGCCATTCTATCATGGCCAACTCCAAAAACAGCAGGTGATGTGAAAAGTTTTCATGGTTTGGCAACATTTTATAGGAAATTCATAAGGGATTTTAGTCATATTTGTGCACCAATTTTGGATAGCATCAAAGGGAGGCAAAAATGTAAGTTTTTATGGACAAAGGCAGCCAATGATTCTTTTGAAATTCTGAAACAAAAGGTAGCACAATAGCCCATACTTATTTTGCTCAACTTTAATAAGTTGTTTGTGGTGGAATGTGATGCTAGTAACCTTGCTATAGGGGTTGTCCTAAGTCAAGAAGGCAGGCATGTTGCTTTCTTTAGTGAAAAATTGAATGATGCTAAGAGAAAGTACTCTACTTATGACTTGGAATTGTATGCAATGGTACAAGCTTTGAAAAAATGGAGGCACTATCTTTTGCCAAAGGAATTTATTGTTTATACTGACAACCATGCACTTAGTTTTCTGAATTCACAGGAGAAACTCAATCATAGGCATATGAAATGGGTTGAGCAACTCCAATCCTATACTTTTTCAATCAAAAACAAGAAGGGGCAGGCTAACAAAGTGGTAGATGCGTTGAGTAGAAGGGTGTGTATGATTCAAGAAATTCAGTTGCAAAGTGTAGGGGTTGATGCTCTCAAACATATGTATCAGCATGATGAAGATTTCAAGGAGGTATATAAAGTTTGTTCACAATTTTTAGACTCTTATCATTATGATTTTTCTAATTTTTTGTTGTAGCAAGGGTTGTTGTTCAAAGGCAGCCAACTATGTGTTCCTAGGTGTTCCATGAGGGAGAACATCATAAAGGAAAAACATTGTGGTGGACTTGGAGGTCACTTTGGGTTGGATAAGACATTGGATCAAGTGAAGAGGTTTTATTTTTGGCCTAAGATGCAATCAGATATTAGAAAATTTGTTGAATGTTGTAGTATTTGTCAAAGGGCAAAGGGCACTTCATCTAATGCTGGTCTATATCAGCCACTTCCTATTCCTAATAGGCCATGGGAAAGTATTAGCATGGATTTTGTATTGGGTCTTCCTAGGACTCAAAGAGGCTTTGATAGTATATTTGTTGTGGTGGATAGATTTAGTAAAATGGCTCATTTCTTGCCATGTAAATGCACTAATGATGCTTCTCACATTGCTGGTTTGTTCTTCAAAGAAATTGTTAGAATCCATGGTTTACCTCTTAACATTGTGACTGACAAGGATCCAAAGTTTGTAGGCCATTGTTGGTGCACTTTGTGGAAGAAGTTGGGTACTCAATTGTCATTTACTTCAGCCTATGACCCTCAGACTGATGGCCAAACTGAGGTGGTGAATAGGTCCTTGGGAAACCTTCTCAGGTGTCTTACCAAACAACATGGAGAGGCATGGGAGATGATGATCCCTCAAGCAGAGTTTGCCTATAATGATTCCACCAATAGGAGCACAAGAAGGAGTCCATTTGAGATTGTTTATGGCATTCACCCAAGAGGTGTTCTTGAGTTGAGAGATCTCCATGGATTGGAAAGGAAAAGTGCTCAAGGTGAAGACTTTGCATTAGGCATGAAGGACATCCATGATAATGTCCAAGAAACTCTTCAAAAGAACAATGACAAGTACAAGGAGAAAGCCAATGAAAGAAGGAGACATGTACAATATAAGGTTGGGGATTTGGTCATGGCACATTTGAAGAAGGAAAGACTTCCTAAGGAGCAGCCAACCAAACTCCTCATGAAGAAGATAGGATCATGCCAGATTGTGTACAAGTTTGGGCCCAATGCCTATGAGATTGAACTTCCTCAAGGCTTGGCCATATCTCCCATATTCAATGTTTCAGATTTGTTCCTTTTCAAAGGTGATGCTAATGCAGATTTAGAGGCAGATATGACAGTAGCAGGAAATGAAGATTGGGTTAAGGATCTTCCACCCAATCAGCCATTGAAGTTGGAATGCATTCTTGACACCAAGGTCTTGAAGAAGACTAGGAAGAAGACATACAAACAATTCCTTGTCAAATGGAGTGGATTACCCATTAAAGATACCACTTGGATGAGTGAAGAAGACATCTTGAGGCATGGTGTCACAATTGTTGATCTACTTCCTCAAGAGACTTGAGTTCTCTTTCCACCCAAGGAGTATGGTGCAGAAGCACCAAGAAGCCTAAGGTCTTGAGTTCTCTTGTTTTGATGATCATTTGTTTTGTTGTTCCAATAAGGTCATGAAGACTATTTTCCTATGTTGTAATCATGAGGCCATAAGGAATATGTCCAAATATCTATCCTCATATTGTTGAGGCAGTCACATGTGTAAAGCCTTCTTAAGGCATATAGAGACAGTCTTCATGTTTGGGAGCCTTGTTAATGCATGGCAAGAAGTCCAAAATGGTGTCAAGGAGTCTAAGGTCTAATTTAAGGCCTAATTGCATTGTAATCTTGTTTGAAGATAGTTTGAAACTCCTAAAACTGATGTAACTCTGGTAAACAAAACAGGAAGTAGTTACTGCAGTTAGAAGAACAGAGTACCCGATGGATGTTACACAACTCCATCGACCAAACTACCTTGTAACTACTTCAATGACCTCAAGGAAGGTTCATAAGACTTTGTAGATGCCATTATATTGGATAAAAACATTGTTTGGCGAAGAAATCAATAAGAAATAACAAGTTCTGCCTGAGTTTTATTGTTTCCTTGTTATTGCACGTACCCTGACTGTGTACGGACAAGTGGTGACTATTGGTTATGTTGGAATGGTAGCTTGGTTAGTCACCTCCCAAATGCATATGTTTTGAGTTCTTGACACTTCTTTATATCGTTGTATTTCTCCTTTTTCTGTAGGGTGGTCAGAGAAACCCTTAACTAGGGTTCTGACAGAAATTCAGTATGTTCCCTCCATTCCACTGACTCCCAAACTTTGTAATCAGTGGAATGAGTTCTATGATGTCTATTTTAATGTGTTACAAGAGTACTTTGGTCAGGCACCTGTTATTACTAGGATTTCATTGATTAGACTTAGCAAAACCATGTGCTAAGTGTTTGATAGAAGCAACAGTAGTGTGGATTTTCGTGATAGACGATTCTAACAGCAAATGAAGATTGAATTCCATAGTTTTGGGAGGTCCCTAACATGCCTAAGTGGTCAAGAGAGTTAAAAACCTCCATTTAAGGGTACTTGCTTCACAAACTAGGCCTAATTGGGGCAGTAATACACTAGGAGGGACTATTGGTTGAGGCACACCATCCAAAACAACCCAAACCCATTCTTGGATATGTGATAGGGAATCATAATGGGTATCTTCTAATTGTCTAAGATTTGCATGTGAAGGTTTGTGCTAAAAGTTACTAGGACTGTTGTCAATTTCTTGGGCTACAAGCCATTTCTTGGGCTTGTGAAGGAAGTACCAATCCTGAGTCTAGTCTGCCTTGGCCAAAGGATGGAATGGGTCCTTTAACATCCCAAACCAACCTTTCCATGATGATCCATGAGTTTCTTTATGTTGTTCCCACTTTTGTGTAAAGACCTTAGATTTTGGGCTTTTGAGTGAAATAGAACCTTGTCTTGTTTGTTTATCTTCTCCTATCCAATTTGCCTCTACATCACATGTCCTCTCTATGTCCTTGGTAAACCAAGAACAAATTCCATACTAATATCATCCCATGGCTTCTCTGGTACAGGTAATGGCTGATATAGCCATGTATTCTGACTTGTTCCTTTTGCCATCTGATACACTCTGCAACTCTGCACAAATTTTCTCACATCTTGCTGCAACTATGGCCAATAATAATTTTTACCAACAATAGAAATGTTCTTTTCTTGACCAAAGTGTCCAGCCAATCCTCAACTATGCTTCTCCTTAATCAGGTTCTCTCTCATGGAACTCCTTAGAATACACAACTGGCTTCCTTTAAACAACATGCCATCTTAGATTATGAAATCCAACCATTTTGTCCTGTCCAAAGTAACAAGTTCCAGACAAGCTTTCCAAGCCTCTACAAAATTTGGATCTTTAGGATACAAACTTTTGAGCTCATCGAACCCAACAACCTCTATCTTCATTTTTGTCAACAAATTTTGCCTTCTACTCAAGGCATCTGTAGCTCTGTTGGACTTCCCACTCTTGTGCTTCAAAACAAAAGTATAACTCTGCAAAAACTCAACCCATTTTAAATACCTTTGGTTCAACTTTCCTTGACTATTAAGATACTGCAAAGCTTGATGATCAGTTTATAAAACAAACTCTTTTGGCAACAAATAATGTCTCCATTTCTTCAAAGCCTGAACTATTGCATAAAATTCTTAATCATAAATAGAATACTTTTTCTTGGAATCATTAAGCTTCTCACTGAAATAGGCAATGGGCTTACCTTTTTGACTCAAAACAACTCCTATAGCACTACGACTTGCATCACAATCTACCTAAAATACCTTATTGAAATCTGGAAGTACCTAAACAAGTTGCTCTATGACTTTCTGCTTCAATGTATCAAAGCTTTTGTCTGTTCCTTTAGTCCATCTAAACTCTTTTCTATCCCCTCTCATTGTCTCTATTAGGGGTGCACAAATACTACTAAAATTCCTAATAAACTTTATGTAAAAACTTGCCAAACCATGAAAAGATCCTACCTCTGTGGCACTCCTTGGCATAGGCAATTCAAGGATAGCTCTCACCTTCTCTGGGTCCATCTTAAGACCTTCCTCTGAGACAACAAATCCTAGGTATACCAACTCCTTTGCAAAACTACATTTCTTCATATTAATCAACAACTTCTCCCTCGGCTTCTCCAAAACTCTTTTGATATGCATCAGATGCTCATCCCAAATCTTACTGAAAATCAAAATATTATCCAAATAAATAATAAGAAAAATTCCCAAGAATTCTTTCAATACCTCATTCATGAGCCGCATGATTGTGCTCGATGCATTGGTTAGCCCAAATGGCATGACTAACCACTCATACAAACCTTCCTTTGTCTTGAAGGTTGTCTTCCATTCATCTCCTTCTCTGATACAGATTTGGTGATACCCACTCTTCAGGTCAATCTTCGTGAAGTACTTGGCTCCACTCAAATAATCTATTATGTCATCCATTCTCGGCAACAAAAATCTATACTTGATCATGATCTTATTGATGGCTCAAGAATCTATACACATTCTCCACTCTCCATCTTTCTTGGGTGCTAGTACTATAGGTACCACACATGAACTCAAGCTCTCCCTTATCAGTCCCTTCCTTAACAACTCATGAACTTGTCTATTCAACTCTTCATTCTCTACTGAAGTCATTCTGTGGGCTACCTTATTTAGCAAACTGGCTCCTAGTATCAAATCCATTTGATGACTTATCTTCCTCACCGGTGGTAAACCTTCTGGTACATTATCAGAGATAATGTCCTAAAATTCTTCCAACATATCTAAAACTTTTGTTGGTACATCTTCTCATTTCTCTTGACTAATCTTAGGAATCAATACAAAGCAATGACTCTCATGCTTCATACCCTCCAAAAATTTTATATCTACCAAGCAAATTCTAGCAGTACTACATACCTTTTCTTCCACCTCCTTCAAGGGCTTCAACTTATGACGAACTCCATCCTTTGTTAGGGAATATGTGTTTGCACAGCCATCATGGATAGCACTTCTATCATACTACCATGGCCTCCCCAACAACATGTGACATGCATCCATCGGTATGATATCACATAGCACCTCATCATGGTAGTCCCCAATCTTGAACTTCACTAAACACTGCTCATTGACCAAAGCTTTGTGGTCCTTCTACAACCATGCAATCTGATATGGATGTGGATGCTTTCTTCTTGTCAACCATCTCCTCTAAAACAAGATTGTCAGTGCTTCCACTATCAATAATAATATCACAACACTTACCTTCACATTTGCACCTTGTGTGGAATAAACTCTTCCTCTGATTGGGTTCTTTCTCCTCATTCAATAAAGTTCTTCTGACAACTAGGGTTTCTCCCCTTTCAACATCTTCAGAATGCTTAGATTGTACATCTTCATCTACATGTGCAACTCGTGCATTACCTTAAGGTCTTTTATTTATCCTTCCTTGATGTTGTGGACACTCGTATGCTCGATGCCCTTCTTCTCCACATTGGAAATAGGTTCCTCTGAAACCTCCTCTTCTGGGTCCTTGCCCAGGTCGGCCTCTTCCTCTTCCTCTTTGCTCACCATTATATTGGTCACGAGGATGGTAGGCATTATCCCCTCTCTGATTTTGAATGGTGCTAGCTTCTTCACTTTTCTTTTGATCTTCATTATGGCTTCCATAAGGTCTCCCACCATTCCTTCCACCTTGACCTCTTCCTCTTTGCTTGTTGTCAAATCTTTTATTTAGCTTCTCTTCCACCTTCAGGGAAAACTGGTATGCATCTTCTATGGTGGCCATTCTGACTAGGCTCAGCTCCTCTTGAATACTTGGCCTCAACCCATTAATGTAATGGGCTACCTTCTCCTTGTTGACCTTTGCATGGCCTGTCCTAATAGTAATCTTATAAAACTCTTCTGTATACTCTTTAACAGACTTGTTACCTTGCTTCAGTCCTTGTAGCTTCTTCAGCAACTCCATCTCATAGTCCACAGGAATGAACTACTTCTTTAGTTTCTCCACCATCCGATCCCATCTAATGATCTTTCCTTTTCCTCTTCTATTCCTCTCTAATTGGACCTCCTTCCACCAAATACTGGTGTGGCCCTTCAACTTTGGTTTTTGCAAACTTGACCCGATCTAAATCCTCCACATCTTCATACTCAAAATACTCCTCCATGTCATTGATCCAATCAATAAGCTATTCTGGATTCAAATCTCCAGAATATATAGAAACTTTGATCCTGGGCCTCTTTCCGATCTTTGAAATAGCCCTCAACAACCTAACTTCTACAAAATCTCCTGTAGCTTCTTGTTCTTCCTCAAATAGCTCTTCTTCAGCTTCATCCTCACTTTCTTCTCTTGTTCTTAGATCAAACCCTCTTTGCAGCTCCTCTTGTAATGCATCAATTTGCCTTTGTAGGGCTCTAAAACCCTCTTCCATCAAAGCATTCCTCCCAATAAGATTTCTTTGTGGAGGCATCTTGATCTCCACAACAAACCCACAACCTCAGGTCCTGGTGCAAACTACCTCATGGTCGGCAATCTGTCTACACACTCAGGAACCCTTGCTCTAATACCACTTGATGAAGGGGGGTAGATCACAAAACACACAACAACAGAAATTGCACACAAAAAATAGAATGATCTTTTATTGATATGGGCAAAACATTACATTATAGAAGCTTAAATACAATCAAAGGATGAATCCTCTATAGGCTACATCACATTACAGCTTCCTATCTCCAGACTCTAGAATCATCTTCCTTCTGTAAACCCCAAATCAACCAGGGTTTCTGTTTTCTCACCTATTCTTGACTCTACACTTTTCCCCCTTAACTCTACTACCACCCAGGGCTCCCAAAATAGTCATAAATAGCACTTTTTGGTAGCCTCCAACTAAATTTTGAAATTTGCAACTCCCTCCAAAAGTAGGTCAACTTCCGGGAAGCATAACTTTTGATCCAAGTGTCCGATTAACAAACCGTTTTAAGCACCGAAAATCTCGCGATGTTAACTATCACGCCAGAAATTTGTAAATAGATTTTTGTCAACTTTTCAAGACATTACGGGATGTTTTAGTGCCTCATATCTCATTTTAGAAATTTTTAGGGGCATTTCAAAAAATAAAAACTTTAATATCTTTCAGCTCACAAATGATCTTTGCCTGATTCCTTCACCAAAGGTCTTATATTTCCATTATGTAACTTTCTGTAAGTTTTCGCTTCAATCTATGGCCAAATGTGAACTTTCCTAAAATGACAAGTAAACTTTCCAAAATTGGTAGTTTGCTATTTTTAGTAGTTTTGGAAAAACTAAAAGTCCTACATCATTATTCAGGATATTATGGAACCAGAAACATTAATTATAGAAAGAAATGGAAACAACTACAATGATTTTGAATTAAATTTTTTTTGGGTGATGCAAGATTACCCTTACACCACTGGATGCTCCTGCATCAAAAAGAGTGTATCTCACTCGATCTTGTCAATGTACAACAATCCTCATATTGTGTAATGTTAGTATCATCAACCAACCAAAAAATCTATGAACTATAGACTTACCTTCATTACTTGGACCTATTGTAGCATTAAATCATTTGACAATAGATCTTGCATCTATCAACTTTGCATTGTCTTTGTACTTCAACTCTTCTTGTGCTAATGCACTTTTAATACATGCTCCTGCACCATCATGCTCCCCCTTTCCATGCCTAACCTCTGAGAAATTCCACATATGTTGAATGTTATTCATCCTATGCATCCTTCTCAACTAATAGAACATCTATAAGTTGTTGAATTGTGATGCACAATTATCTGACCATATGATATGTTGACCAAATGATATGCTCCTACTAGCCAAATCATGGTAGAACATCTGAAAGTAGCCTTGCATGAACTCTGTAGATTGTGTGTGATCATCACTGATATAAAAATGATACTCCCTCAAGATCTTTCTATTGTCCTTTGTACTGTCATCTTCATGAATGAATTCTATATGCACAAATATAGCAACCTACATAGCATTGTAATACCGCGATTGCACCTCATTATGTGGTTATAGTGTGTAGTTCTCTGCAAAGTCAACAATTGAAATGATGGTATCAATTGGAAACATGTCCTTACATAATTGAATTTCAAGTCCAACCATTGAGCTCTATGGGTATGCCTTGCATGCTCGTAAATTAAATTTTCTCAGAAAATAGGGATAAACTAATACACTGGAATCTTTTCAATGACCAATTCACACATTTTTGTTTCTTTACCATCTTTTAGACTATATGTCACTATCTTATATTTGCTAAAACTTAGTAGTTCATTTCCAATTGCATATGTGTTCTCCATATGTTCACAAATTGGAAAATGTTGGAAACCACCACAATGATCACACGTGTCATCCAAGCATAAGTTCTTGTGGAATAATTGACCATCCACTCTTGACATAAGATGCTCAATATGAAATCTCTTGAAGATTTAGGTGGATATTTTATATTACACTCTTGCAAAACATCGTTAGTATACAAATCTACACATATATATCTATAAACATCATAATGATTAGAAAACTCAATATGTACTCTACAACAACAAATTGTGTGTCTAATTTATTTTGACATAAAAAGGATTTATTCTGCAAAATACCTTTGATTAATTTTGATTTGACGATACATCTCTTGAAATTTCTTGAAAAATTGTGTTTGGGTCACATCCAAAAAATACTTTGGATGTGGCTCATGGTTTTGACAACTAGTTCTCCTTCTTACAATATCTCTTGCATTAGGAGATACCCTTGTGTTATTTTTCCAGAATTATTCAATGAGGGATCTCAAGGCTTCAACAACAACTTTATCTTTCCTTGGGAGTCTCCCAGAGTATGCCCACAATTCATTGCTATTTGGGGCCTTAACTCTTTCACACCTTCCAACAGCTCTCATTAGAGTTTTTCTACTTATTTTCAATGCTTCACTTGTCTTTCTAATGAGGTAATATTTTTCTGTTTGATGGCTTAACGTTGTGTGACATTACTATCCTTGGTGCATGAGGTGGAACCCACACTCTCATATCCACTCATTAGATTCTTTGTACAATTGATTTTTCACTTGAAGCATCCGATGTTCTTAGGCCAAGAATCTTCATAATGGGCCTAAATTTTTTATTTATCATTAATTCAACAAATATTTGACATCTTCCAATTTCATTTAAGTTCTCAAAAAATAATTTCCATATCTTATTGGCATATCTTCAGCTAGTACACTTGTGAATCTTATCTTGCATGGGCTTCAAAACATTCTCATCGATATCAATTGGAAACTTAGGCTTTCCATGCAAAATTCTAGGAGGCGTTTTCAATGGTAAAGTTGACTCAGTATTAGGAATTTCTTCAATATTCACTTGAGATAGGATAGATGACATACCTTAAGCTAGAGATGGAAAAGTTGAAAAGCCTTGAAGTTGAGATGGAGAATATGGTGTACCTTCAACTTGACATGCTAATAATGGCATGCCTCCAACTTGAGAAGGGAATGATGATGTACCTTCAACTTGACCTGTGAAAGATGGAGTGCCTCCAACTTGAGAAGAGAATGAGGATGTACCTTCAACTTGACCTATGAAAGATGGAGTGCCTCCAACTTTGAGATTCAATTTCCTCATTGAATGAGGGTTTTATATTCATTACCTTTGTCATGCCAATTACATCTCTCTCTTAGCTTGTGTTTGTTGCAAATATGTGCCTAAGCGGTGTTGTCATTGATGTCAACATATCCTTGTTGCCATTGGTGTCAACTGTATCATATTTTGCTGCCTGTATAAAAGATTGGATTATTGAGGATATTGAGAAAATTAATGAGGATCAATGTATGCTGACCATATGGCTGAGTAAAGGATTGTCTGAAGAAGCTCCAGTTAATTTTTGAAGGGTTCGCATGAAGATTTGAAGAAGCTATGGCCATCTGAGTTGAACCAGTCTTGCAGTGTTTAGAAGAGATAAAGTGACAAGAAAGAGGTCTAGATTGTTTCAGATATGTCAAATGATTATCTACAGATCTAGAGGCATGTTTTGGAAGTCATTATGTATCATCCGTTCAAGTGGTTCATGGTTTAGAGGTCCACAAGCAATCTTTCTAATGTGATAGTCATAACAGACAGTGTTCTTGAGGTTCCGGAGGAAGATGCAAGTGATTCTGATGATTTGAAGGAGTGCGGATGTCTTTGTTAAAATCAATGTGCTTGTGGAGGTCTATAGATCATGTTACTTCTATGTTAGAGGTCAGCATTGAAGTTTGAGCTTGTCAAAGAAGACTTTTTTCTTGGTGCTGTTGTTCTTCCTAGTCTTGGCCAATCGGATGATTCAGGCATGTTGCGGATGATCTAAGAGCAATTCTATGAAGTGTGGTGAGTTGATCAAGGAAGATTTGAGTTCTAGTTATGTTTGGCTAATAGCATAGTAATTCGCATTAGTTAGATGTTTATAGTGCCGACCTTGATATTTATTCCAAGCTTGATGAAGCATATAAAGGAGTGTAGTTGAGTCATGGAAAATTATCCTTGAGAAAAAATATAAATCCAAAGAAAGGATCAAAAGCAGAGTAGAGAAGAGGAGTAGAAGAACAAAAGTAGAGTAGAGTAAAGAGTTAGTGAAGAAGAGTTTGGAGGCAGAGCAGAAGTTTATGAGAATTCAATGAAACTGAACGAGGCATGAAGTAGATGCTATTTATCAGTTAATTCTTTTAGTGTTAAACTTAAATTTCTTGTAGGCAGTGAGCCTCTCTTTTGAGCAATGAGCTCTGGGCAGTGAGCCTGAAGGCAAGTGCCTTCTCATTCCTTTCAAGTACTTTTAACAAGGTACCAATCTTATAGGCTAACACCCACCGTAATTTTTCCCTTAACTGAGTTTCCACGTCAACAATCTTGGTGTTAAATATGTTGATTATGTTTCTGCTTATGTGATGTTGTTTCATGCTTTAATGTTTACATCATTAATCAATTAGCAAATTGTGAAAGAAGATTAAAGAGAAGAAAAGGTTAAATTTTGGGACAACTGATTCACCCCCCCAACAATTGGTCTATTTCCAACAATTGGTATCAGAGCCAAGTACCTCTAAAAGAAGCTTAACCACTTGAGGAGATCCAAGATGTCATCTTACACAAAGAAAAGTCTGAGATTTTATAGAATGAATTACTCCCTCTGGAAAGTACGCATGTAGTGTCATTTGGAATGTATGGGTGATGTCTTTTGGTTGATAACCAAGAATGAGTATAACATTATGAAGAATGGACCTTCAATTATAGACAATCTTAGAGATGCTAAACACAATATTCAAGCCAAAGAAGCATTGTTGAGTGCCCTGTCTGATACCAAATTGGCAAATGTCCTGAATTTGAAAACTGCTCATGAAATCTGGAATAAGTTGGAAAATCTGTATGAAGGTGACAAATATGTTAAATGTGCCAAGCTACAAAGCCTAAAGGGTAAATATGAAAGATTGATAATGAGTGAAGATGAAAACATTACTTCCTACATGCAAAAAGTAAATGAACTTGTGACCAGTATTAGAAATGTAGGTGGAGTATTGGTAGAATCAAAAATTGTTACCAAAGTGCTCAGATCCTTACCTGCAACATACAAGCATAAATCTGCAGCCATTGAAGAAATCAAGACAGTAACAACTGTCACAAGGGGTCATTTAGTTGGTAAGCTTTCAACATTTGAAATGAGTGAGTTTGGTGATTCTCTTCCTAAGTCTGCATCTGCATTTAAGGCCAGTGTGTATGGAAAGCAAAGATATGATTTAGGTGAAAGTTCTTCAGGAAGATAAAATAGATTTATGAAGACAAGGAAGGATCTTGAAGATGATGAAATTGAGACTGCAAATCTTGAAGCTCTTATTGCCAAAATAATGCCAAGAGGCTCTGATAAGTATGAAGGAAAGTTGCCACTCAAATGTTTTGCTTGTAATAAGATTGGTCATTTTGCCTCAAGATGTCCAGAGAGGTTTTCAAAACCAAACCCTAACAGATATAAAGGTCAGAAAAAATGTTACTATGTCCAAGAAGTTGGAGTCACATATGAAGATGATTGGGTGTTCATTTCCATCAAGGAAGAAGATTCAGTGTCTACTAAATTTTGCTAGCTGTGCAAATATGGAAAGTGTCTTGGCTGCTCAGGTTATTGAAAAGGATGAATGGGTGATCGATAATGGATGTTCTCATCATATGACTGGAGATAAAAGCAAGTTTGTAAGCTTTGAAAAATATGAAGGTGGGTTTGTAAAATTTGGAGACAACTCAACTAGTAGAATCTGTGGCAGAGGACCCATCCATTTTGATGAAAAGAATAACACCAATGATGTTCTATATGTGGAGGGACTGAAGCATAATCTTCTCAGTGTTGGACAGTTGGTTGATAAGGGTTATGATCTCTGATTCAAGGATGGAAAATATAGAATCTTGGAAAGCTCTAGAACTGAAATTGCATCTGGTACTCAAACTAGAGGTAACATCTTTCATTTAAGTAGTTCTAGAAAAAGTTGTTTGATTGCTCAGTCATATCAAAGTTGGTTATGGCATAAGAGGATGTGTCATGTAAATTTTGATAACATTATCAAGATAAGTTCTACTCAGGTTGTAAGAGATCTTCCAAAACTTATGAAACCTGATAACATGTGTAGAGAATGTTAATTGGGCAAACAGAAAAAATTTCATTCAAAAGTAAAGAACAATTTTCAAGTGAACAGTTGGAACTTGTGCATATTGATCTATGTGGTCCTGCTAGAATTAGAAGTGTACAAGGAGATAGATATTTTATGTTGTTGATTGATGATTACTCTCAAATGATATTGGTAACCTTCTTAAAAGAAAAATTAGAAGCTCTTGACAAATTCAAGGTATTCAAGGGTATGGTGGAAAACAAGATTGGTGTGAAGATAAAGTGCTTGAGATCTGACAGAGGTGGAGAATTTACCTCCGGTGAGTTTGATTCATTCTGTTCAAAGCATGAAATAAAAAGACAATTATCTACTCCTAGGACTCCTCAACAAAATGGAGTTGTGGAAAGAAAGAACTACACCATTCAAGAAGCTGCCAGGACCATGATGCTGGAAGCAAATGTTCCTCAAATCTATTGGAGAGAAGCTGTAAGTACTGCTATCTACACTCTTAACCAGGTGTAGATCAAAGGTAATTCTGGTAAGACACCTTATGAACTATGGTTTGGTCATCCTCCTTGTTAGGTCTCAAAAATGCAGGTTGCTAATCCTAAGAGGATGCCAGGCTCTATGTTTGGATTTGCAACATTTTTGAACTAACTTGACGAAATCAACCTTCAAGGTTTGATGATTTCCTACACTTTAGGTCCTGCTACACCTAGGTGGGTGAACCTTGAAATATTAAAGCAGTCTGAGTGTGGATGAATGGACTAACTAGATCTATCTACAATGGCATAGGATGTAAGATAGATAAAAAAGCTGACTAAATGATTGGTAGAAATTGTATAAGCAATATCAAGGTAATAGGTTTTAAATAATGAGTTGAATGAGACTAGTGCCTTGTTGGGTAACAGAGTCAATTTGAAGGACCTAGACCAGTAGTTTCTTAATGGTAATAATTCTAATTGCTTGGCACAGTTTTGGTTTATAGCTTGTATAAACGTGCAAGAAAGTGATTGACAAACTCTTCTTAGCAATCCAACCAATATAATCAATTATCTTATAATTCACCAGAAGGTATTTTAATCCTTACTTGAAGGAACCAAATGAAATGAATGGGCAAGATTAACAGATAATATTTCACTGGAGACAGAATGGCAATCCTAATTATATGGCTCTACTTAGTAATCCCAACTTACTACTTCCAGGCTACTGCGACTAAATTAGAAGGGTTTAATTCCTCAGATGGACACCAACCAAATTAATCACACAGATACAGCAAGTGTGTATTGACAGATTAACTATATACTTGACATCTTAATCTGAATAACAAGGAAATGCAGAAATGGAGAAAGCCACACAATTGAATATTTTCAACAAACAACTGATACCAAAGTAGAAACACTGAATCAGAGAACTTCAAACTTCTTCTTCAAATAAAATATGCAACATAGTTACTTTGAGACATTGTATATTATGTATATATGAATATCTACTACTGTTGATGATCCTTTCAGCATCGATTGTTTGAACTTATATAGATATTTCTATGAAGAGGTACAACTCTTCAATAAGTCTCTTGGGAACTTAACAAGTGTTAACAATAATTACATAAGCGTAATTAGGCTCTATTCATCCATAAATAAACTTTAGCCAGATGATCTAGATACTCTTGATCACGGTGAGAATCAGTAAGCTCAATAGCGCTTCTGGTAATTACATCAAGAGTAACCATCTCCTCCAATTGTTTGCAGACTTCCTTGGATGCAGAGGCTTTATCTTTCAGAGCTCCTGTGGCTTTGTGTAATATAATCTGATAGTCAATAATCCATTCTTCTTTGCTCGTTACCTCTCCGTTATCTTTAAATAACCTAGGCACTCCTGCACTTGAAGCATCAATACCTTCCTTTGATTCAGCTTTTAGTTTGTCATAGTAATGTTGGTGTTGTTTGAGCAATGCTCTGTTATCTATATTATCAGTGGCACTTTTATTTTGTAACTCAATCAATTTTTCTTGTATCCTCTTTTCAAGTCGTTCATGTTCTTTGATTGCTTTGTGATTTTCTGAGTAATTATCCCAAAACTGATTCAACCACCGCACCATGTTTGCATACCTACTCTGCAGTATTGTAACAAATGCATCTATTTGAATTTGTGTCGCCTGGTCAGGGGACAATGCCTGAATGCCCTGAGAGCTCTCACCTTGAGTTATTCTTTTTGTGGATTGGCCAAAAGTGCTCTTAATAGCATCCTTCAAGTAATCATTTTCTTTTGTCAATCTCTCACAGTTCAATTTATAAGCATCTCTTTCTTTGATCAACATTTGAGCCTGTGCTTTATTCAACTTTGCAACATTGATACCAATGTCTGCAGTAATTATAGGGTCAGTTTCACCTGCTCTGAAAGTCATAACATGGCCAAAAGTTTTTTCAGTGTCTATGATGGCCGTCTTCTTATGGGGAGGATACAATGCCCATATCATCAAAGAATCTTCATCATTATTGTATCTAGTCCCCATATATACTTCATTAACTCCTTCTGGAGTAAGCTTATACTTGTCATTAGCACTATTCAAAAAGCTATCAAAAACCAAAGCAGAATTTAAATCTAAACCAGGAAAAATCATAACCCCTGCATCCTTGAGCAACTGTCTACCCTTGCTAGGTGTCATGTCTTGCATTTCTTTATCCACTGTTTCCTTCAACATATCTAATAACTGTTTTTCATTATCAGCAGAAACATCATCTACTGACTCTCTAATTTCTTTTCCTTTGTATTTATACAGGAATTATTTAAATTCCTTTGACTGAATGAATGTATCATCTGAAATGAAAGAATCATAAGCCTTTTGGTGTGGATCTTCATCAGCAGACCCCTCCTCATCATGTAGCACAACTGGAGGCTGATATTGTTGCATTTTTCTTTTAGACATTTCTATTGTTTTATCTTGTGGCTGCTCTTGTTCAGTCAATTCTTCATCTTCAGAGGATACCACTTCAACTTCTGCCAACTGCTTTTTCTTTTCATTTAAATCTCTGTTGTATTTTTCTACCACTAAGTCGACTTCAGCTTCTTCCAAATTTCTAATGACATCATCATGTGGATAATGTATGTGCATGTATCCACTGAGATTCTATTTTCTTCTTGCAGAGTCAATGAAACCTTCAAGGTCAAACCCTTTCCTCACCTCAGCAGTCACCATGTTATAATGCATTAGTTTATCCAAAATGAGATTGTATCCTTCTTTTGAAACCACAGTAAAATCTCCAAAACACAAAGTGCTGGGCATGAATGATTGTTTATCATGTGAACTTAGATGCATCACATTCGAACAATGCATTTGCCTAATTATTTATAAATATGCAAGTCTGTCAGGGATAGTTTTAGGCAATATGAATGGAGTATCCTCAAATCCATAAACTCTGATCATAGTGGCATCCTCAAAGCAGTACCAGTCTCCCCAATTATGAGTGACAGTAGGGGGACCACCAAAATCTTTAGGTCTGAGGAACCTTTTTATTTCATTTGAAATTGAATATTCACAGGGGTGGTTGAAATACCTATACAGCACTTTTACACAATGCTCTTCAAATTGAGCATAGCTGGAGTTGGCATACCTGCTATCCCAGATTCTGGTCCACATTTGTACAGGTATCTTTTCCCCTTTCTTATCCGCAGCAACAACTCGAAACTCACTTGGCCACAATCCTACTTCCTGGCCATAGTATAACACCATATGCATAAGTGTCGAGTAATGCTCAAAAGAGCATGCTGGAGCATTGTTTTTTATTGCAGATAGACCAGAGTCTATTCTAGTAGCAATATAGGAGGCATAATCAAATTGTCTGGCATTGTGACATTGAATATCAGAGGCTATGACCATCAGAGGAATAGTCATGAACTCAGGGACCTCTGAGCCAAGGACTTGGCCTACAGAAAAATAGGTATATTGTATGTATGGTTCAAAAATGGCTACATGAAAGGGAGGGCCATCATTCTCAGTCAAGGGTATCACTTCTCCTTCAATCCTGGGCCTATGAATGGGTAACCTCCATCCATTGTAAGTTGTATCCATTCTCCAATACTCTTTATCCAAATCTTCATAAACAATAGGGACAGTGCACAAATCATCTAAATCATACACCTCACAAATAGCATTTTTTGACAGGTGCACAATTGGTTCTCCTTAAGGGTTGCAGATAGCTTTCAGGCCTGAATTGTAATGTCTGGCTAGTAGTTGAAGGAGTTCCACATTCAAGAATACATTAGGTACAACCAGTTTGCCTAAATTCATGTGCCATGGGTTTGAAACAGGGGCATTTCTAAACCTTCTGTTATAGTGGAATCTGAAGAGCTCATACCCCCTAATTGGGGTCCAGATATCTCCCAGGCGTTTATGTTTATCTTCCAATTTTTCTACTTCTGCCCTGAGTTGGGCAGACCTCCTGGCCTTGGGAGTTGACCCAGGCAATTGATCAATTAGGTCCTGATTTAATTTTCTATCTTTCACTTTCTCTTCAGGGGTTTGATCAGTTTTTTGTTTTTTAGGCTTACTGGTTTCCCCTTGTAACTTTCTTCCTTTCCCTTTTCCCGGAGTTTCCATTTTAAAACTTTAGCAGAAAATTTAAATACAGGCTATGCAATGTATATGTACCTGTCGTCCGGTGGCTGAGATTGGAACCCTCTGTTTTACGCCTCAAGAATTCCTCTGTATTCTCTTCTCGGACGGTTTTTTGCAATTATAATGATCGTATGAATTTCGTAGCCGTTTGTATTAACTATCTGATCAA
This sequence comes from Cunninghamia lanceolata, assembly GCA_027924645.1. Classification (NCBI taxonomy): domain Eukaryota; kingdom Viridiplantae; phylum Streptophyta; class Pinopsida; order Cupressales; family Cupressaceae; genus Cunninghamia; species Cunninghamia lanceolata. The sequence goes on from BSBN01001005.1 coordinate 5,087,473, forward strand.
TTCAATGTTCATCGATGTGAAGTGTCACATCGCCATAACTCTTCTTATCGGCGTGATTTTTAAAATGTCTAGGCGACCCTTAATGCTTTTATGGCGCGAACAGTCAATCGGCGTGACCCCTCAATTGTATTCCCGACGCTATGTAATGTCATATTTTAAGTGGGCGCGTCCATCGGCATGACTTCCCTCATCGCCAAGTATTTTAGATCTCTCTGCGATATAGCAAGTCCCACCGATATGATTTGCTTATCGGCATGATTAATACTATCGGGATAATAAAATTATGTTCTCCCGATCTTTATTGTTTCACCGATAGTCATTTTCATATATGGACTTCATCTTTATCGGAATGACATACACTATCGGGATAGCTAAATCAAGATATCCCGATCCAAATCATCTCCCCGATGGCCCTTTTCATATCCTTCATCGGACAGAGTATGTTAAAGTGTTACCGATGCCTTTTGATCGTCGTGACTTGTGAATCAGCGAGACCTAATTCCCTTATCCCGATATGCTGAGTTATCCCGATAGATGTGTATCGCTGTGAGTCTCGCCGAAAGCTTTCTTATCGCTAAGACTCTAATCATCGGAAGCTTACTTGTTTGTTATCCCGATAGTTTATTTCTCGCCGATGACTATTTGCTTCGTTACCCCCACAGGATGTTCGATGAGACTCTTGCCGAAATGCTTCATCGGTATGATATATACTGTCGGGGCAACTTTTAAAAAGTTATCCGATAGATATTTGTCATACCGATCGGTATGACCACTTGCCTTTCTTGCCGATGTAATGTCATCGGCATTACTTACTCCATCGGTGACTTCCATAATTCTTCTTCCGATCTCTATTCTCACGCCGATGGTTGTTTTCAAACGATTCCTTATGTATCGGTGTAAGCAACACAACCTCTTGCCGATGGATTGATTTTGATGAAATTTGGCACTGCTCATCCATAGACACCTTGTGAGATAAAAAAATTTTATTATGGTCTTTTTGGGATATTCTTCAGGATTTATTCAAATATGATGGGGTAAGGAGATAGTAAAAATTTCAAATTTTTACTGTGCTAACAGTGGCTCTGTCTGGGATGTATACTCCCTGTGAGTATAACAAGGATCCAGATCTCCTAGGGAAGTAGACCACATATTTTATTATTTTGGGGTGAGGTTTTATGAAACTGGGAAAAGGAAAAGAACAAATGATGGGGAGCGGGAATGATTCCTAGACTACTGTGCATGGAATAAGATATTTTGAGAATTATTTGAATGTTGTCCATGCACTGGCAACACTCAATTCTCTTTGTACATGTTTATGAAAAGAACTGCTTCAAGTATTGCCCATGTACAGGCAATTCCTGCTCCTCTCCTGACATATTCTGTACATAGTAAGAATCATCACCTCCCTTGCCAGTGATAACAAAAGGACCTAACCACAGGGCTTCAAATTTTCCATGTTTTCCTTTGTCCTGACATCTTGCATTCCACATTAGTACCAGATCATTTATTTCAAACTTTCTTTCTTTGGCCTTCTTGTCAAAGAGATATTTTACCTGTGATTGTAATTTAATATTCTGTCTCTGAGCTATTCTTCTTGTTTCATCAAGCTCTGCCAATTGTTCCAACCTTTCCTCCATTGGTTCAGGGATGTTCAAGTCTTCCTGGAGGATAAATTTGTATACTGGTATAAGATTTTCCAATGGTAATCTTGCTTGTGTTCCATATACCAATTCATAAGGGGATCTCCCAATTGCCCTTTTTATAGTAATCCTGTCAGCCCATACTGCCATTCTTAATTTTGAATCCCAAGCCTTCTTATTTTTATCCAACATTCTTTTTATGATTTTCAACAGGCTCTTATTACTTGATTCAGCTTGTCCATTGGCCTGTGGGTGGTATGGAGCAGCATAAGAAACAGTGATACCATGTGTACTGCAAAAACCTTTGAATTCATCAGATCTAAAACACATCCCATTATCTGTAATCAATCTTACAGGAGTACCAAATCTGCATATAATGTTATCCATTAGAAAATTAATCACAACTTTACTTGTAGCCTGTTTGGTTGGGATTGCTTCCACCCATTTTGTAAAGTAATCAGTAGCCACTAAAATCCATCGATGCCCCCCACTCGATTTCTCTGAAATTTCACCTATAAAATCAATACCCCACTGATAAAATGGAGCCTCAACCTGCATAGGTTTTAAGGGTAGTGCTCCCTGATACTTTAACTTCCCTGAGAACTTTTGGCATGCTTCACACTTTCTAGTGTACTGGTATGAATCATTAAAGACTTTAGGCCAATAGTACCCTGCCCTCAGGATCTTGTGGGCTGTGGTTTTTGCTGAGAAGTGTCCTCCGCACATGCCTTCATGCAACTCCTTCATAATATGTTTTGATTGATATTCGTCCAAGCATAATAGTAGAACCCCATCTCTGTTTTTCCAATAGAGATCCCCACTGATAAGTACATATTTTGAAGCTTGTAGTTTGAGTGTCCTTTTGTTATCATCATATCCTTCACGACACTTCATATGTTTTAGGTAATATACTATATCAATATACCATGGAGTGTGTTCAATACTGGTACTTGCATCAACATTACATATCTGGGAAGCTTCTAGATTACTTTCAGCCATCAATTTGGCAAGACCCTGTCCTCTTACTAATTTAGTGATTTGGATTTCAATGTTGAATTCCTGAATCCTATTGATCCACCTACATCTCCTACTGGTGACTTCAGTTTGGATCAATACATCCTTCACTGCAGCATTAGGAACATATGCTATGATTTTAGCCCCTACCAAATATGGTCTAAAATTTTTTACCGCTTTTACCAATGCATATGCCTGTTTTTCAACAATGTCATACTTCAACTCTGCATTCTGAAGAGACTTGCTAAAAAAAGAGATAGGTTGTTCATATCCATCATTGTTTTTCTGTAACAACACTGCTGCTACTGTATGATAGGAAGCAAATGAGAAAAGTTGGAAAGGTTTACCGAAGTCAGGGGATATTAAGACTGGAGCTTGCTTGATGGCCTCCTTAATGTTACCAAATGCTCCCAATGTTTCTGTTGTCCACTTTATTTCTGAGTTCTTCTTCAGCATTCTTGATATAGGACAAACAATCTCTGCAAAATTTGGTATAAATCTTCTGACAAAATTTATTTGACCAAAGAATGATTGTATAGCTTTTACATTTTTTGGAATAGGGATTTGATCAATTGCTTTTACCCTTTCAGGATCTATTTTAACTCCCTCCTTTGAGACTATATGGCCAAGCAATTTTCCTTCTGTTACTGCAAAATGGCATTTTTTAGGGTTCAATGATATTCCATATTCTAGGGCTTTGACAAATATCTGTTCTAGATGTGTGCAATGATCTTCGGCCCTTTTTGAATATGTTGTTAAGTCGTCTTGATATACTATCATAATCTTATTGATCAATTCAGCAAAAGCTACATCCATCGCTCTTTGAAATGTTGCTCCAGCATTAGTTAATCCAAATGGCATTCTCAAGTATACATATGTTCCCCACGGAGTGGTGAATGCCGTCTTAAATTGTTCAGACTCCTTAACTTTTACCTGATTGTAGCCAGAGAAACCATCCATCATGGATAGCAATTCACACCCAGTAACTCTCTGCAATATTGCCTCCATATTGGGAAGAGGATAATTATCTTTGAGGGAAGATTTATTCAAGTTTCTGAAATCCACACATAGTCTAATGTCACCATTCTTTTTCCTGACAGGTACTAAGTTTGAAACCCAGGAAGAGTGTCTAATAGGTTTGATTATAGCTCCATCCCTTAACTTTGTGAGTTCCTTTAGCATTTTAGGAGCCAATGTAGGATTAATTGGCCTCTGTTTCTGTCTGAATGGTTTTGCATCTGGCTTTAGCGGTATCTCATGTTGAAATAGATCCTCTCTATATGCCTTTAGATCATCATATGACCAAGCAAACACATGTCTGTACTTCCTAAGTAGATTGATGATTCTGCTTCTGATTTTCTGATCAAGATTCCTTCCAATATATACATTCTTTGGGGTTGTCTGAGTCCCCAAATTGATTTCCTCAAGGTTCTCAGGTATCACTGGTGTATCTTTCTTTTTATATCTATCATGCCCATCAAATGCTTTTTCTAATGCAATAAGTCCTTTGGGTATCTTATTTGTCTTCAGTTGGACCACTTCTTGGCCAAAAAGGGTTTCCTTCCCATCGTGTTCCTCCACAAATGCACTGAAATCAATTTCTTGATTTTCATAATAATCAGCACAATGTAAGAAATTGATTATATCAGCATCGCTATCAAACACTTGCCAATTCTGTATATTATCAGGGATGGTAGGTCTAGTTTTAAATTCTACTTCTGTGATCCCTCCTAATGTAACATCATCTCTCTTTAATGCAATGTTTGCTAAAAAGTCTGCCATAATGTTTTTAGACCTATCAACCCAGCTGATTGAAAAGGCATCAAATAATTCAACACTATCCCAAACTGCATTTCTGTACTGTCTTAATCTTTTATTTTTAGATAAATATTTTTCTCTTACTTGGGAGATGACCAGTTCAGAATCACCGAAGACAGCCAACTTTTTTATTTTGTATTTGGTGGCTATGTTTAGGCCAATGAGCAGGGCTTCATATTCAGCTACATTATTGGTGCATTCAAATGTCAATAGGAAAGAGTATTTGAATGTTTTACCTCCTGGCGAGATAAAAACTACTCCGGCCCCATTTCCTATCTTGCTGCATGCACCATCAAAATACATTTTCCACAAATCATTCTCTCCTTTCATAGATTCAGTGTGTATTGGGTCAGTGTTATGCAATTCTGGGGTAGTTTCTCCAACTTTGAAAACTCCTAAATCTGTGTCACAAAAGAAATTCACCTGATGCCGATCCATTCTTTCTATAATATTGTCGTACCTTGGCTCTCTACACAATTTGATTTCCTTGTCACCTACTGGTATGGTGGCATATGATAGATCTAATTGAACATTGCCTCCTGCCATTGCAGCCCATTGTCTTGATAGCAGCATTCCATAATACGGTGGGATATCAACCACAGTGATGTCAATGTTATATGTTGCTTCAGGATGTGAAGCAAGTTTTATCTCTACATCTTTCATAATACCAACTACTGGAATAGATCTGTTATCCATTGCATAAAATTGGCCATAAGTAGTATCAACCCACATCCCTAATTCTTTCATCACTGCTATAGGCATGATATTCATAGCAGCACCTGAATCAATCATACAATTCCTGACTATTCTGTTCTTGATTACTAGTGTAGTATAGAATGGATCTACCTGTGAGGGATTTTTTGTAAGTGTGTCACCAAGGTATACCTCAGGCATCTTAAAATTTTCCTGATGCACATTATTTGTTGTTTTTTCAAACCCTTTATGTTTTGGATTTGGTGTATCAGAAATCATCTTGACAACTGTACTCCTATATTTATCTATTTTCATCATCTCTAGGAGTGGGACTGATATCTTCACTTGAGACACTGCCTGTGCAATGTCGAAAGAAGGGGTTATGATCTGGTCATTCTTTTCTGTTTTTGTGTTTTCTTTTTCTTGATTTCCTTTCATTTTATTTTTATCCCCCTTTTCTGGTTCTTTAGGTGATGATTTTGTATTATTTTCTTTGTTATTCTGGTCTTTTATAAATACACTTCCAGGAGTTCCTTGCCCAACATTTGTTGTTCTATTCCTTAAGTTATAAGTGTTTCGAGCTTGAGCCACTGCAGCCACTGTGAGAGCTTCTCTTTCATCCTCAGTAGGTTTTCTCCATTGACCATATGACTTGTTGTTACAACTATCTTCCTGGTTTGAGAATACCTGTTGTTCTCCCATGTTAATATGATACTTTTGGTTCCCTACATCATACTCATATCCTTCTTCTTCTGAAGAAGAATAATCTTCTGTTACTACACATGGTGTATCTTGCATCATATTGATGGTGTGATTATCCCTATTATAGCTGTATAGCATTTCCTCTTGCTGTATTGATTTAGCTACCTCACAGTATTCAGGTGAATGTGGTAAGTTACATACAAAACACCAAGGTTTATTTTCTGCCATATGTGCCATGTTTCTCTTCAAGGGATCAGGAGTATCCTTTCCATATGGCTTCTTTCTGTTGTTGTCAATAGGTCTTCCATCCTTCCAATTTGTATTGTAAGGCATATCATGTAACCTAGGTCTATCATGCCTATGCTGACCCTCTAGTTTAATCTGTTGAGCATTTGGATTCTGAAGATTTCTATGATTTTCCCTTTTACTGACCATTCCTGCAGCCTTCCTATTATTTTCAATAGTTATGGATACTTTCTGTGCTTCGGCCAATGTTGCAGGACACCTGTTTCTGAGTTCATATCCTGTTTTGGGGTCAAATTCTTTCATATAGATACTCAATGCTGCCTGGTCAGATAACTTGGCTCCATGTGGTACTTTATTATGTAACTTGGAAAACTTCAAGTTGAAATCAAACACTGATTCATTTTGATACTTCTGTATACTTATTAGTTCATGTAGTGCAAACTCAGGAGCATATTGGTTACCATACTGATCCTTAAACTGGTTATGGAAATCAGTTATTGAATTGATTGATGCATCGGGCAAGCTATTAAACCAATCTCTGGCATCTTCAGTGAGGGACATCATAAATAACATCATTCTAATGTCTTCCCAATCCATACCTATATCCTGTACAAAAGCATTAAAACTTCTGATATGATCTTCCGTAGATATTGCATTATTTCCAGTAAACTTGGGAACCATATTTCTCCAAGTACTATCCATAGGATATGGATATAGCTGATATCCAGTTAAATCAAATTGACTGCATATATTTGCAAGGTTTTGGGGTGGGAAATTCAAAGGTGGTGGATTGGGATAATAATTGTATCCACCTGGTGGCTGATGATATGCATATTGTTGATGTTGGTTCATGTGGGGGTTTGTGTGATGATTCTGTGGTCTATAGTATTGTTGACCAGGGGGTGGGTAAGTATTTACCATGTGTTGAGATACATTACGTATGGGAGGTGGTCTAGGGTTTTGGGGAATAGTGTTCTGATGACTTCCGGAAGCATGTGAGTTTTGAGCACTACTTGTATTTTGCTGTGTATTTCTTGAAATATTCCCTCTATGCGGGGGTACATATTTAGGGGGAGTTGTTTTGGCTTTATTTTTCCTCTGTTGAATTTCTTGCTGCAACAACTCCTTCTCCTCTTGTATCTTGTACCTTTCAAGTTCTTTCCTGAGCATGAGTATTTCATGTTGCTCATCACTCATGTCTTGATTATTTATTTCCTGATGTTCTGGATTGTCATTCATTCCCTGATTTGAAAATTCATATCCTATCTCTTCTCCCTGATATAATGACATCTTGAAATCATGTTCGGCTTGGTTTCTATCAATATCCCTCATGACCTTTGCATCATGATCATGCTATTCTTGAGGGGTGGGTCTGTACCTTGCCAAAATATCATCAGTTGCTCCACTAAGGTTCTCATTTGAATCATGTAGAGGTGTGAATTTGTTGTGAATTGAAATATTTTGTTCTGAATCATTCTCTTGGATGTCCAGATTATTATCTTGGTGTAAATGCTTTGAATTCACATTTCTTTTGGAAATGTTTCTGAGGGGTGGAGATGACTGCAAATTTTTACCTTCCATCTTGGATCTCCTACCATCCATTTGAAATTTTTGTTATAACTGTAACTAGAGTCGCCACCTATTTACTAAATAGGAAAAGTTTATATTTTATCTGTAGGGTTCTTGTCACCAGCAGAGTTACCAAATTAAATTTTTTGAAATGACTCTATGAAAGAAAGGATTAAGGTCTTTTACAAGATCCCCAGTAGAGTCACCAATTTGTTAGGTCTCAAAAATGCAGGTTGCTAATCCTAAGAGGATGCCAGGCTCTATGTTTGGATTTGCAACGTTTTTGAACTAACTTGACGAAATCAACCTTCAAGGTTTGATGATTTCCTACACTTTAGGTCCTGCTACACCTAGGTGGGTGAACCTTGAAATATTAAAGCAGTCTGAGTGTGGATGAATGGACTAACTAGATCTATCTACAATGGCATAGGATGTAAGATAGATAAAAAAGCTGACTAAATGATTGGTAGAAATTGTATAAGCAATATCAAGGTAATAGGTTTTAAATGATGAGTTGAATGAGACTAGTGCCTTGTTGGGTAACAGAGTCAATTTGAAGGACCTGGACCAGTAGTTTCTTAATGGTAATAATTGTAATTGCTTGGCACAGTTTTGGTTTATAGCTTGTATAAACATGCAAGAAAGTGATTGACAAACTCTTCTTAGTAATCCAACCAATATAATCAATTATCTTATAATTCACCAGAAGGTATTTTAATCCTTACTTGAAGGAACCAAATGAAATGAATGGGCAAGATTAACAGATAATATTTCACTGGAGACAGAATGGCAATCCTAATTATATGGCTCTACTTAGTAATCCCAACATACTACTTCTAGGCTACTGCGACTAAATTAGAAGGGTTTAATTCCTCAGATGGACACCAACCAAATTAATCACACAGATACAGCAAGTGTGTATTGACAGATTAACTATATACTTGACATCTTAATCTGAATAAAAAGGAAATGCAGAAATGGAGATAGCCACACAATTGAATATTTTCAACAAACAACTGATACCAAAGTAGAAGCATTGAATCAGAGAACTTCAAACTTCTTCTTCAAATAAAATATGCAACATAGTTACTTTGAGACATTGTATATTATGTATATATGAATATCTACTACTGCTGATGATCCTTTCAGCATCGATTGTTTGAACTTATATAGATATTTCTATGAAGAGGTACAACTCTTCAATAAGTCTCTTGGGAACTTAACAAGTGTTAACAATAATTACATAAGCGTAATTAGGCTCTATTCAGCCATAAATAAACTTTAGCCAGATGATCTAGATACTCTTGATCACAGTGAGAATCAGTAAGCTCAATAGCACTTCTGGTAATTACATCAAGAGTAACCATCTCCTCCAATTGTCTGCAGACTTCTTTGGATGCAGAGGCTTTATCTTTCAGAGCTCCTGTGGCTTTGTGTAATATAATCTGATAGTCAATAATCCATTCTTCTTTGCTCGTTACCTCTCCGTTATCTTTAAATAACCTAGGCACTCCTGCACTTGAAGCATCAATACCTTCCTTTGCATCAGCTTTTAGTTTGTCATAGTAATGTTGGTGTTGTTTGAGCAATGCTCTGTTATCTGTATTATCAGTGGCACTTTTATTTTGTAACTCAATCAATTTTTCTTGTATCCTCTTTTCAAGTCGTTCATGTTCTTTGATTGCTTTGTGATTTTCTGAGTAATTATCCCAAAACTGATTCAACCACCGCACCATGTTTGCATACCTGCTCTGCAGTATTGTAACAAATGCATCTATTTGAATTTGTGTGGCCTGGTCAGGGGATAATGCCTGAATGCCCTGAGAGCTCTCACCTTGAGTTATTCTTTTTGTGGACTGGCCAAAAGTGCTCTTAACAGCATCCTTCAAGTAATCATTTTCTTTTGTCAATCTCTCACAGTTCAATTTATAAGCATCTCTTTCTTTGATCAACATTTGAGCCTGTGCTTTATTCAACTTTGCAACATTGATACCAATGTCTGCAGTAATTATAGGGTCAGTTTCACCTGCTCTGAAAGTCATAACATGGCCAAAAGTTTTTTCAGTGTCTATGATGGCCGTCTTCTTATGGGGAGGATACAACGCCCATATCATCAAAGAATCTTCATCATTATTGTATCTAGTCCCCATATATACTTCATTAACTCCTTCTGGAGTAAGCTTATACTTGTCATTAGCACTATTCAAAAAGCTACCAAAAACCAAAGCAGAATTTAAATCTAAACCAGGAAAAATCATAACCCCTGCATCCTTGAGCAACTGTCTACCCTTGCTAGGTGTCATGTCTTGCATTTCTTTATCCACTATTTCCTTCAACATATCTAATAACTATTTTTCATTATCAGTAGAAACATCATCTACTGACTCTCTAATTTCTTTTCCTTTGTATTTATACAGGAATGATTTAAATTCCTTTGACTGAATGAATGTATCATCTGAAATGAAAGAATCATAAGCCTTTTGGCGTGGATCTTCATCAGCAGACCCCTCCTCATCATGTAGCACAACTGGAGGCTGATATTGTTGCATTTTTCTTTTAGACATTTCTATTGTTTTATCTTGTGGCTGCTCTTGTTCAGTCAATTCTTCATCTTCAGAGGATACCACTTCAACTTCTGCCAACTGCTTTTTCTTTTCATTTAAATCTCTGTTGTATTTTTCTACCACTAAGTCAACTTCAGCTTCTTCCAAATTTCTAATGACATCATCATGTGGATAATGTATGTGCATGTATCCACTGAGATTCTATTTTCTTCTTGCAGAGTCAATGAAACCTTTAGGGTCAAACCCTTTCCTCACCTCAGCAGTCACCATGTTATAATGCATTAGTTTATCCAAAATGAGATTGTATCCTTCTTTTGAAACCACAGTAAAATCTCCAAAACACAAAGTGCTGGGCATGAATGATTGTTTATCATGTGAACTTAGATGCATCACATTCGAACAATGCATTTGCCTAATTATTTCTAAATATGCAAGTCTGTCAGGGATAGTTTTAGGCAATATGAATGGAGTATCCTCAAATCCATAAACTCTGATCATAGTGGCATCCTCAAAGCAGTACCAGTCTCCCCAATTATGAGTGACAGTAGGGGGACCACCAAAATCTTTAGGTCTGAGGAACCTTTTTATTTCATTTGAAATTGAATATTCACAGGGGTGGTTGAAATACCTATACAGCACTTTTACACAATGCTCTTCAAATTGAGCATAGCTGGAGTTGGCATACCTGCTATCCCAGATTCTGGTCCACATTTGTACAGGTATCTTTTCCCCTTTCTTATCCGCAGCAACAACTCGAAACTCACTTGGCCACAATCCTACTTCCTGGCCATAGTATAACACCATATGCATAAGTGTCGAGTAATGCTCAAAAGAGCATGCTGGAGCATTGTTTTTTATTGCAGATAGACCAGAGTCTATTCTAGTAGCAATATAGGAGGCATAATCAAATTGTCTGGCATTGTGACATTGAATATCAGAGGCTATGACCATCAAAGGAATAGTCATGAACTCAGGGACCTCTGAGCCAAGGACTTGGCCTACAGAAAAATAGGTATATTGTATGTATGGTTCAAAAATGGCTACATGAAAGGGAGGGCCATCATTCTCAGTCAAGGGTATCACTTCTCCTTCAATCCTGGGCCTATGAATGGGTAACCTCCATCCATTGTAAGTTGTATCCATTCTCCAATACTCTTTATCCAAATCTTCATAAACAATAGGGACAGTGCACAAATCATCTAAATCATACACCTCACAAATAGCATTTTTTGACAGGTGCACAATTGGTTCTCCTTGAGGGTTGCAGATAGCTTTCAGGCCTGAATTGTAATGTCTGGCTAGTAGTTGAAGGAGTTCCACATTCAAGAATACATTAGGTACAACCAGTTTGCCTAAATTCATGTGCCATGGGTTTGAAACAGGGGCATTTCTAAACCTTCTGTTATAGTGGAATCTGAAGAGCTCATACCCCCTAATTGGGGTCCAGATATCTCCCAGGCATTTATGTTTATCTTCCAATTTTTCTACTTCTGCCCTGAGTTGGGCAGACCTCCTGGCCTTGGGAGTTGACCCAGGCAATTGATCAATTAGGTCCTGATTTAATTTTCTATCTTTCACTTTCTCTTCAGGGGTTTGATCGGTTTTTTGTTTTTTAGGCTTACTGGTTTCCCCTTGTAACTTTCTTCCTTTCCCTTTTCCCGGAGTTTCCATTTTAAAACTTTAGCAGAAAATTTAAATACAGGCTATGCAATGTATATGTACCTGTTGTCCGGTGGCTGAGATTGGAACCCTCTGTTTTACGCCTCAAGAATTCCTCTGTATTCTCTTCTCGGACGGTTTTTTGCAATTATAATGATCGTATGAATTTCGTAGCCGTTTGTATTAACTATCTGATCAATTCAATGTTCATCGATGTGAAGTGTCACATCGCCATAACTCTTCTTATCGGCGTGATTTTTAAAATGTCTGGGCGACCCTTAATGCTTTTATGGCGCGAACAGTCAATTGGCGTGACCCCTCAATTGTATTCCCGACGCTATGTAATGTCATATTTTAAGTGGGCGCGTCCATCGGCATGATTTCCCTCATCGCCAAGTATTTTAGATCTCTCTGCGATATAGCAAGTCCCACCGATATGATTTGCTTATCGGCATGATTAATACTATCGGGATAATAAAATTATGTTCTCCCGATCTTTATTTTTTCGCCGATAGTCATTTTCATATATGGACTTCATCTTTATCGGAATGACATACACTATCAGGATAGCTAAATTAGGATATCCCGATCCAAATCATCTCCCCGATGGCCCTTTTCATATCCTTCATCGGACAGAGTATGTTAAAGTGTTACCAATGCCTTTTGATCGCCATGACTTGTGAATCGGTGAGACCTAATTCCCTTATCCCGATATGCTGAGTTATCCCGATAGATGTGTATCACTGTGAGTCTCACCGAAAGCTTTCTTATCGCTAAGACTCTAATCATCGGAAGCTTACTTGTTTGTTATCTCGATAGTTTATTTCTGGCCGATGACTATTTGCTTCGTTACCCCCACAGGATGTTCGGTGAGACTCTTGCCGAAATGCTTCATCGGTATGATATATACCGTCGGGGCAACTTTTAAAAAGTTATCCGATAGATATTTGTCATACCGATCGGTATGACCACTTGCCTTTCTTGCCGATGTAATGTCATCGGCATTACTTACTCCATCGGTGACTTCCATAATTCTTCTTCCGATCTCTATTCTCACGCCGATGGTTGTTTTCAAACGATTCCTTATGTATCGGTGTAAGCAACACAACCTCTTGCCGATGGATTGATTTTGATTAAATTTGGCACTACTCATCCATAGACACCTTGTGAGATAAAAAAATTTTATTATGGTCTTTTTGGGATATTCTTCAGGATTTATTCAAATATGATGGGGTAAGGAGATAGTAAAAATTTCAAATTCTTACTGTGCTAACACTCCTACTATAAGATATTTCAGAGTTTTTGGTAGTAAATGTTATATCAAAAGAGATGAGGATCTAGGCAAGTTTGAAGCAAGAAGTGATGAAATAATTTTTCTGGGTTACTCTACTCAAAGCAATGCATACTGGTGCTTTAACAAGAGGTTGAACTAGAAGAAGAATTGCTAAAGATCAAGAAGAGATTCGTTTGATCTCAAAGATTGAACCAAAACAGTAAGTGAAGCCTACAAAGATGAAAACTAGGTGAAGGCAATGAAAGAAGAATTAATGCAAATTGAAAAGAATCACACTTGGCATCTTGTTTCTAGACCTGAGGACAAAAATGTGATTGGAACTAAATGGATCTTTTGGAACAAGCTAAATGAAGATGGTGAAGTTGTAAGAAATGAAACAAGGTTGGTATGCAAAGGATATTCTCAAGTAGAAGGAATTGATTTTGAAGAAACTTTTGCTCCGGTGCCAAGAATAGAGGCAGTCAGATTGTTTCTTACTTTTGCTTCTTATAAAGATTTCAAAGTCTATTAGATGGATGTCAAGTCAGCATTTCTAAATGGAGAGTTAGAAGAAGAAGTCTACATTAAGCAACCTAAAGGATTTTAGTTGTCTAATCAGGGAGACATGGTCTGCAGATTAAGGAAGGAATTGTATGGACTCAAATGAGCCCCGAGAGCCTAGTATGCAAGATTAGATAAGTATTTGCTAAAGCTAGGTTACAACAAAGGCACTGTTGACATTAATCTCTCCTTCAAGATTGATTGTGATAATATTCTGATTGTTGAGGTATTTGTTGATGATATCATTTTTGGTGGAAATGAGAGTATGTGTAAAACATTTGCTGATCAGATGCAAATTGAATTTGAGATGTTCATGTTTGGTGAATTGAACTTCTTCTTAGGTCTGCAAATCAAATAGTCAGATAAAGGTATCTTTATATCTCAATCTAAGTATGTGAAAGAATTGTTGAAGAAGTTTGGAATAGAAGATTCAAAGCCAGTAGGTATGCCTATGGTAACCGGATGTAAGTTGAGTAAAGATGATGACTCCCCTAAGTCAAATCAGAAAAGGTATAGATCAATGATTGGAGGACTACTCTATTTGACTCAAACCAAACTTGATATCATGAATGCAGTTGGGCTTGTCACTAGATTCCAAGTTGATCCTAAAGAATCCCATGTTGTATCAGTCAAGAGAATTTTTAGATATCTCAAAGGGACAATTGATTATGGATTATGGTATCCAAAGGATAATGACTTCACTCTTCATGCATATACAGATGTTGATTAGGCAAGAGATGTGGATGACAAAAAAAGCACTAGTGGTGGTGCATTCTTCTTGGGAAGTAGATTGGTTTCTTGGCTAAGTAAAAAGTAGGAGGCAATTTCCCTATTTACAGCAGAGGCTGAGTATATAGCAGCAACAAACAAATGTACTCAAGTCCTTTGGATGAAGCAAATGTTGAGGGACATCAAAATTGTGTTTGAGGAGCCTATCACAATCTTCTATGATAATTCAAGTGCAATAAGTATCTTAAAGATTATGGTGTTGTATTCAAAGACAAAACATATATCCATCAAGTTTCATTTCTTGAGAGAGAAGGTAAATGAGAATGAAGTCAAGTTGGAGTTTGTGTCTTCAAAGAATTAGATTGTGGATATTTTCACTAAGCCTCTTCCCAAGGATACTTTTGAGTATCTTAGAGAGAAGTTAGGGGTTATTGTTGGGAATTAAGGTGTCTCAACCTTTGCAAATTCTTAATGTTGTATTTATTTATCCCATGTTGAGTTGGCATAGTCGGCACCTTGTGTACATGCAACAAGATAAATTTTGGTGACTTTGGCAGTCGTAGTTTCCCCTTTGAATAATTAATGGGGGTTTGGGGGTAGTGCCCCCAAGACGAGGTCAAGGAGCAGAGCCCCTTGTAGGGTTCCAGGGGCAGCGCCCCTAGCGCACTCCCTGTCACGGTATAGGATGGGGTCGAGGGTAGCGCCCCCGTGGGAGCTTGGAGGCAACACGCCCGAAACCTCAAACAACTTTTATTTAATGATAAGTGTCAGTGAGTATCTTTGCACGAGAGAAAGGCATCTTTGGGTGATCAAGGGAGGTTATGACATGTTGTAAGAGGAATATGATATTTTTAGTCAATGTATGATAGATTCTATGACAGTTGTAAGGTGCGTAAGAGCATCTGTCATAGCCTATCTTGGGACAAGGCGCCCACATTGGGATGGGATGTTGAAAAAGTGTCCTTAGGCATGAGTTTTGGGGCATGAGTCCAAGAAGGATGCCTATCTCTAGAAGGTTCCATATTTGCCTTGTAAACTTTATAAAAATAGGTGCTTGGATGGGAGATATATAGTTTTTGTACAAGTACTATTATGCTGCTGGAATATCTCTAGATTTGACATTCGAAGACTCCTGAAAGAGAATTGGCTCTGAAACTATATTGTAATCTGTTATTGTTTACTGTAATACATTTGAGCTTTGTTTTAGAGTGTGGGGATTTTTACCCGTAAGGGTTTTCCCCACATACATCTTGTCTCTCTCTCTTCTGTCTACTTTCTGTGTGTATGTGTATTGTTGCAATATCTCTGTTATTGTGTTAATAATGTTGTAACTAGAAAGGTTAATTTAAATTTGCACTCTACTTCCCTCATTAGATTAGCGTAGGAAGTGTGTTCTGCGTACCTTGCTTCCTTTCAATTATTACCCCTCCTGATCAGAACTAAGATGGACTAAGGTGTGTCAGTCTGGTGGAATTCCCAGTCACATCTTGTGATCTAGATTGATGTTAAGGAGATACTACTCAGGAGGAGTAGTCAGTATGAAATTTTGGGATCAGTCTGAAACAAAAAGGGAGAAAAGATTGTAAATATGTGCCCTTTTCCATTGATCTCAAAGGGGGAGAGAAGTTCATGTGAAAAACTAGTTGCTGATGAAAGGGGGAGTAGTGAAGAAAGTGATTGCAGAAGTGATAAGAGAAAGGGGGAGAAGGTCTTGTCTTGATGGTCAAATAAGTTTTTCACATCATATGTTTCCATCAAGGACAAAGGGGGTGATTGTTACAAATATGTGCCTAAGCGGTGTTGTCATTGATGTCAACACATCCTTATTGCCATTGATGTCAACTGTATCCTATTTTTCTACCTATTTAGAAGACTGGATTATTGAGGATATTGAGAAAATTAATGAGGATCAATGTATATAGACCATATGGCTAAGTAGAGGATTATCTAAAGAAGCTCCAGTTAAGTTTTGAAGGGTTCACATGAAGATTTGAAGAAGCTATGGCCATCTGAGTTGAACCAATCTTGTAGTGTTCAGAAGAGAGAGAGTGATAGGAAAGAGGTCTGAATTGTTCCGGATATGTCAAATGATGATCTGCGGATCTAGAGGCATGTTTGGGAAGTCAGTATGTATCATCTATTCAAGTGGTTCATGGTTTGGAGGTCTACAAGCAGTCTTTCTAATGTGACAGTCATACCAGATAGTGTTCTTGAGGTTCCAGAGGAAGATGCAAGTGATTCTGATGATTTGAAGGAGTGCAAATGTTTTTGTTGAAATCAATGTGCTTGTGGAGGTCTCTAGATCGTGTTACTGCTGTGTTGGAGGTCCACATTGAAGTTTGAGCTTGTCAAAGAAGATTTCTTTCTTGGTGTTGTTATTCTTCCCAGTCTTGGCCAACCGAATGATTCAGGCGTGTTACAGATGATCTAAGAGCAATTCTATGAATCGTGGCATGTTGATCAAGGAAGATTTGAGTTCTAATTATGTTTGGTTGATAGCTTAGTAACTCGCATTAAGTCAGATGTTTGTAGTGCTGACCTTGATGTTTATTCCAAGGTTGATGAAGCATATAAAGGAGTGTAGTTGAGTCGTGGAAAATTATCCTTGAGAAAAAATATAAATTTGAAGAAAGGATCAGAAGCAGAGTAGGGTAGAGGAGCAGAAGAACAAAAGCAGAGTAGAGTGAAGAGTTAGTGAAGAAGAGTTTGGAGGTAGAGCAGAAGTTCATGAGCATTCAATGAAACTAAACGAGGCATGAAGTAGATGCTATTTCTCAGCTAATTCTTTCTGTGTTAAATTTATTGTAGGTAGTGAGCCTCTCTTTTGAGAAGTGAGCTCTAGGTGATGAGCCCGAAGGCAAGTGCCTTCTCATTCCTTTCAAGTACTTTTAATAGGGTACGAATCTTGTGGGCTAACACCCACCGTGGTTTTTCCCTTAACCAGGTTTCCACGTCAAAAATATTGGTGTCAAATATGTTGATTATGTTTCTGCTTATGTGATGTTGTTTCATGCTTTAATGTTTACATCATTAATCAATTAGCAAATTGTGAAAGAAGATTAAAGAGAAGAAAAGGTTAAATTTTGGGAGAACTGATTCACCCCCCCTCTCAGTTGTCTGATCTATTTCCAACAATGTTACATCCCCAAACTTTGATTATGTTTTACTTCTACTTTCATGTGATTAAGTGGATATGTTATCAGAGTTTAATGATTTGATGTTTAGGAAAATGTTAGGATAAATCATTGATTTTATGAATTATGATTAATGCATAGAATTTGACATGAGATCAAAATATATTGAGACTATTTAATTATGATGTATAAATATTTGTTGATGATACACTAATCATAGTTTGTATGACAATGAGTGTAACCAGGAAACAGATTTCCACCTCCGAGAAAGGAAGGAGAGCATCATTGGAGAGAAGGGAATAGATATTTGGGAAGAGATAGGTTTTTCCATTCAAGTTCCAAGTTGTATATTTAGTGAACCTTCTTGAGACAGGGTATGTATTAGTTAACTCTCCTTGGTTAAGTTAATCTCACCTCAACAGTTGTCGATTTTCCTTTTAGGAAAGTTTTCCTAATGTTAGGCCATGTTAATATGGACAAAGAGTTGTCCAAAAAATATTAATTTTGTTAAGAGTCTAACAATTTACCTTTTTTGTAACTTTCCTAAATATGTTTTCTAGTGATTACCTATTGATTTATGTTGACATCAAGTGCAAGGTGGTGAGGGGGAGAAAATCTCAACCCCATACTCAGACCTTGTCAAATGGCATATTCCTACATCCATAATGGTGGTAACATTAGATACACTATATTGAAAGGTGTTAAGTTTAATTATTTATATTAATAATATATGTAGTAAAAGTATATTTGTGTTTAAAACCTTAAGTTCTTATTATTTTATGATAAATTGCATTTGATGGAAAACCACTATGTACACGTAGTGGAAAACAATCCCATATCCCACAATAATGTGGAGAGAGTGGGGAAAGCATTGAAGGCTTGGAGTGACCAGTGCATTTTGGAAGCATCTGAACAATAGCATGTCCCTTGGAAGGAGATTTAGTAGGGACTGGGAAGTTATCCCCACGAGCGCAAGGAGTATTTAAAGGTTAGAAATAATTTTCTAAGGGTTAGAAAGTTTTAGAATAGAACAAAAATATAGAGATGCTATAGTATCGAAGGACTAGGGAAGCTCGACAAGTCTTAGAAGGAAGATAACAGAGAAGATTAAAAGCTATTTTGGAAGGCTCGTGACCAAATTCCTACAAGTATACTCATATATATAAATGTGAGTTTTAGTTGAAGCTTTCTTAAAGCAAGTTTGTATTTATCTTTTTTATTGAAGCGTGTCATTAATTTCCATTACATAAATGCATGGAAATATGTATATACAGTGATATCTTCTTGGTGCCTGAGCAGGCCGATAACTATGTTATGTATCTTTAAACTTGTTGGTTGGGTTGATACCCATAGGACGAAAGCCTATTGACTATGTCTTTTGAAACTTGATATGTGGGTCAACACCTACAGAATTTTAGTGTATCCCTAAACTTTTCTCCTTGATAGTCCTTATGATAACAACAGTTGGTACTATTCAAAATGCTAACCTAAGCTCCCTCGAAGGATAGAGAGGTGCTATTTGTGAGTGCATGTTACATTTTATGTCATGACTTTAAAAAATTATAACCATATTAACCATATTCCTGACTAAGTTCAACATTGAATGGTAGCGTTGGAAAACAATGAAGCCATTGCATTATTTAACAAACCCTCGTTATTAATAGAGTATACTAGCAAGCTAGTTGTTAACAAGAAGTATTTTGTTGATGTTCTCTTCTTATATTGTCTTGAGAGAATGTCAAAGTTGAATAGACTCTTGTCTTATTTCTTATAAAAGAAACTTTCCTTTATCAGTAAACTAGAATGTCAAGGGAAGAATAATGAGTCGAGCCCATATTGCAAGATTTTAGTCTCTTGAGCCTTATGAGTATGAGATATTAGATTGAAAGAAGAATTTTTCTATTTATGAAATGTACTATTGAGGTTTAAAGAACCCTTTGTGCTACATTATCGTATCAATCCAACCCTTAACTAGTAGTCTAGAAAGGACTAATGGTTGATATAACCACAACTTACATTTACAATTATTTGGCCTTGATTGGCAAGTCTTCTAAATTGAAATTTGGGAAAAAGAGTCAGTTATTGAAAAGGTATGTTAATATATTCTTCTTACCAATATGCGACAAGCATTTAAATGTTATCATTATTACGAGATTAGAGAAGATAGATCTCTAAGTGTATCCTGGATATGTTTAGTAATGTAAAATTCATTTTATAATTCTATTGTTAACTTAAAATGAATGGATTTATCATTGACAAGGATTGGATGAGAATTCTTAGTCCAAGAATAAAAACTTTTGAAACAAGGAATAGAGTGACAGGTAGTCATAGATTTCATGTTGTAGGTTACAACAAGAGGCTTTTCGAAAGACTATATTCTCAATGAGAACCTTAATTTTGTATCCCAAAACTTGGGAATAACAGTCTAAGATAGGAAGACTATGAGTGACACTTATTTAAGTTATTCTATGACTAGATTTGGTCAAACTAAATTCACTGTAGGATGAGATAGTTTCTAAGTCGAGTTAGAAGTGTGTGAACAATTGACTACGTTCATTGTGAAATGTCTATTTATATTAAATCTTTGGCTAAAGTAATGCATCTATCTTTTCATGCATTAGTCAATTCACTGTGCTCCAGGATTGCATAACCATCCAGTAGCATCATAATTAGTTAGAAGGCATCTATAGTTGTATGACTGTGTTGGTTATGTAAGACACAACACTAAAAACTTAGATGGCAAAAACATGTTGATTCTTTATATCTATTCCATTCGTGAAGGGTAGGCCCACTTTCGGGAAAGAAGGTATGTGGTGGACCACCGATCTATGGTTGGAGGAAAAACACTTGAGTGATGCTCTCCTTCCCAAGCAGATGACAAGCCAAGAATTATGAAGATAGATATCAAAACTCTAGATGTAGTATATTTATTATGATGACTTAACAATCAAATCTATGTAAACTATCTTGATTGCCATGAGCAAAATATTGTTATTGTAAAGTGAAAGATTTCACTAAAATGCTATCTTTGGATATGATGTAATTTTTAGTTTTGAAAATATTTAGAAAAGATATGCTTTTTATTTATTTGGTTATGGAAATGATTATTAATATGTTAGAGAACAAATTTTTAAGATAATTATGTTGATTTACTTTCTAGTAAATTCAGTGTATAAATCTAGGTAATATGAGATGGCATGTTAAATCTTAATTAGATTATTCATGTTCCTCTTGAATTGGCAATGGTGGTATATCTTGTTCTATGGTTGATAATTTCCTACTTTCATGAAGTAGCCTCATTCCTTCTCTTTTCTTCACATTCTTAGCTTCACACTCTTCTGGTGTTAGAGTCTTTGTTCATTTCCTCAGCATGATGATGATTTCTATATGCATCATGAATAAGACAGATAAATTAGTCCATCTTGGTATAGTAGAGTAAAGTAATCTCATACAAAAATCTCAAAATAATCATATAATTAAAGTGAATAAATGTTTATAAATCTAAAAATTTATAGTTTCCTAGGGTGGTCCAACCCGAAACATAGAGATCGCACACATGTCATATATTAGGAATCTTTTACAAATCAAGATTAAGCAAGGATAACATTCAAATTATAAGTCAAGATGGCATATCATACCATTCTTGAACATCATAGAGTAACTAACATTCATCGTTCAGATGATATTTAAGAAGGTATCATAGCAATACAAAGGAACTTTTCCAACACTTACAATGTATTTTATCTCTCTATATATATAGAAATCAACTTTTCCATACTAATTTTTTGGCATTACATCAATGGCCGAGATTAATGTGATCCTAAGGATTAGATTTAGTCCTATGATTTTAATCAAGATCAATGAAAGATCTAAGAACATGACAAGTTAGATTAAAGATGCAACATATTCATTCCTATTTAGGACAAATCCCTTCTCTAATCCTTCTCCCATTCCTAGTCAAGTTGGTTGTGAAATTATAATCAAGTATCAAATTTTGGCCATCTAGTGTCCATGACAATCTTCCCTACCATATGAATATCCTTTCAAGACCACCTCTATTTATATAGTATCATGGATACCTTTTGCATGGATTTGAGACTAGTTGACTTATCATTTAGTCTTGATTGTCATCTTGTGTATTAGTTGTTGTCCTACCCATGGGTGAGAGGTCATAGCTATTCCTAAGGTTCCATGATAGCTATTGCAATATAATAGTCTTTAGGATGATATATGATAGTTCTTGCAAGTGAATATTCTCAAGTGAAAATCCTTATCTTGATTTTAACATGATGATAATTATTTGACTAACATTATTTCCCTTAGTATCCTTCTAATTGTTTAGGTTAGTGTTTGAATTAGGATAATAGCAACATGATTGCACATCTACTCCACAGTGAAAGTGTTTGCATGACCTTTCTCTAGTTTAGGATTATCTTTGAATGTTGATAAGACTCCCTTCATAAATATATACCAATACTATCTTGATGATTTCCTTCCCATGGTGATATGGCTTGTTGTCATAGATTACTATCTCAAATAAATATAAATTTTCACTTTGTCATTATAATAACTTGTCAAAATGATAATCCTCTCACTTCCCTCATGACTATCCTATAACATGAGATTTCATGATTTAACATAATCATAAAGTGAAGTAATCAAACACATAAAGAACAACCTTAGATTTCAAGATTTGAGTTTCCCAATCCTAAAAAATTTGGCTTCAAAATCCTCAAAAATTTGAGTTTTTTGGCAAGTTCCTTCATATTCAATGTTAAATTCTATATAACTCTAATAGGACTAGTCAAATTTATGAAAAAAAATAAATCTACATCATCAAATTCAATCTAAATACATGAAAATTAGCATTCAACCAATATGAAACATGAAAATATTAGTTTAAATAATCAAATTCTATCTAAAAACATCCAATTTACTTCCTCTATGTTGAAAAAGAAAAAAAGGTGGTAGATTAAGTAAACAATGATTGTTAAAATGTCAACACCATGAAAAAGTGTTTTTTGCCCGATAATGCATGCAAAGCAGGGAATAACAGAGCATGTGGGTCTGACTCACAGATCCCACATATTTTTTATCCATTTTTTTATTCTCCAAAATGTGCTCGCGTTATAATGCGAGTACATTATAACGTGAGAACATTTTTTCATGCATGAAAAGTTTTAAATGTTGTTATGCATGAAAAGTTATAAGTGTTTTAAGTGCATGGAAAGTGGGTAGGGAGGTAGAGAGGTGAGAGAGAGAGGGTAGGAGGTAAAGAGGGAAGGGAAAGGGTAGGACATAAAGAGGGGAGAGAGAGAGAGAGAGAGAGAGAGCGAGAGAGAGAGAGGGTGGGAGGTAGGGAGGGGAGGGATGTAGATAGGTGAGAGAGGATAGGAGGTAAAAAGGGGAGGGAGAGAGAGAGAGAGAGAGAATGGTTTTGACATGTAACCCTAAACCCCTAAACCCTAAACTGAAGCAACCCTAAACCTCTATATCCCTATCTCTATTGTTCCTCTACCTCTCAATCTCTCTCCCTATGTCTCTAGCCATGTCTCTCACTCTCTATCTCCCTATCTCTCCCCTTGGTCTCCTTTATATCTCCTTATCAGTCCTCTCTCTAAACCCTAAACCTCTAAACCTTAACCCCTAACCCTTGAATCATAAACCCTATACCCTAAATAATGCCCCTAAAACCTAACCCCTAATCCCTTAACCCTAAACTTGAGCAACCCTAAACCCCTAACCCCTAAAACCCAAACCCCTAAACCCTAAACCTCTATCTCCCTATCTCCCCCTATCTCCCTATATCTATCATCCCTCTACCTGTCAATCTCTCTCCCTGTGTATCTGGACATGTACCTCACTCTCTATCTCTCTATCTCCCCTCTGTCTCCTCTATCTCTCCTTATCAATCCCTTCTCTATCTCTCTCTAAACCCTAAACCCTAAACCCCTAAACCCCTAAACCTTAACCCCTAACCCCTAAACTCTAAACATGAGCAACCCTAAACCCTTAAACCCTAAATAATGCCCATAAATCTTAACCCCTAACCCCTAAATCATAAACTCAATCAACCCTAAACCCCTAAAACTAAACCCTAACCCCTAAGCCATAAACCATAAATCCAAGAAACCCTAAAACTCTATCTCGCTAACTCTCCCCTATCTCTATCATCCCTTTACCTCTCAATCTCTCTCCATATGTCTCTGGACATGCCCTCACTCTATATCTCCCTATCTCTCCCCTTTGTCTCCTCTATCTCTCCCTATAGGTCCTCTCTCTAAACCCTAACCCCTAAACCTGAAACCCTAAACCCTAAATAATGAGCCTAACCCTAACCCCTAACCCCTAAACCCTAAACCCTAAACCCAAGTGACCCTAAACCTCTATCTCCATATCTCTCCCCTATATCCCTATCTCTATCATCCCTCTACCTCTCAATCTCTCTCCTTATCTCTCTCTATCCCTATCTCTCTCCCCTCCACCTCCCCCCTCTCTCCATCTTCATGTCCCTTGCCTTCTCCCTTATCGACAAAGAAAATGGAAACATGAAAACTAGGACATGTAAAGAGAGATGAGGATATAAATTGGGAGGATGAAATGGAAACAAGATAAAATGAAAGTTAATTAGATAGGAAGAATGATGAGAGGAGAGCTGGAAAATAGTAAAATAGGAAAAAATTAGTTGGATCTAAAGGTAAATTGGAAAGGAAAAGGAAAACTAGGGGGTAGATAGGTGAGAGAAAGGGTAGGAGGTAAAGAGGGGAGGGAGAGGGAGGTAGAGAGGTGAGAGAGAGAGGGGTCCATCTAGAGAGAGACAAGGTAGGAGGTAGGGAGGGGAGGTAGAGTGGTTAGATAGAGATAGAGGGTAGGAAGTAGAGAGGGGAGGGAAGTATAGAGTGAGAGAGAGGGTAGGAGGTAAAGAAGTGAGAGACAGAGAGAGAGAGAGAGAGAGGAGGGGAGGGAGAGAGAATAATAGAGAAGGGTAAGGAGGGAGGGAGAGAGAATAATAGAGAGATGGGTAAGGATGGAGGGAGAGACCTAGAGTGGTCACAGAGAGAGATGAGAGAGAAGAGAGAAAAGGATCCATAGAGAGTGTGTGTGAGAGAGAGAAGGTAAGGGTGAGATGATTTTACTTCACAATAATGTGAGCACGTTATAATGCGCTCGCATTATAATGTGAGCACGTTATAATGTACTCGCATTATGTGAATGCATGCACATAATGTGAGCGCATAATAGGGCGCTCACGTTATTATTTGCTTTGGTAATTTCCAAGCCTTTAGCTTGGATTTGCCTTGGGCTTCAACCCAAAGGCTTGGATTGAGTTTTGAATGTCCAAAGATGTTTTTTTGTAGATTTTCAAAACATTACATAATCTTGAGCATGCTCCCCATCAAGTTTGCACTTGTTTCAATGACAAGTCAAAAAAATACCATGATAATGTTAATCTCTCTCTTATCTTTCTAACCATATTTTTTTTCACGTTTTGAGTATGTTAAGGTTTTCCTAGATTTAATTTCTTTTATTAGTGTATCCATTTTTTTCAAAAACTAGTGTGGGGTATTTTTGACTTTTTTTAACCATTCATCAAAATTTCAAATAAATTACATTTTTAGGAACTAGACTCCATTCGACACATATTCAAAAAAATAGATTTTCAATTAGTTTTCAAAAAATTTAGGGGGGAGCATGCTCAATTTTCTATTTTTCAGGATGTGTCCACTTTGAAAATTAGTAAAAAAATTAATTATTCATGAAAACATTATCAAAAAAATTGGGAATAAACTACATGGTGTTATCTAATTTCTCACCGAAGTGATTTTGAAATAATAAAAAGGGTTAAAATTTTAGGGGTGGCACACTAGACACTATGTTATGTTTTTAAAATAGGACCAATTTGTGTGGCCCCCATTTTTGAACCCCTTAATCTCAACCATTTTTTTTTAAATTAGTAGTTTAGAAACTAGATTCCGAGCACTACAACTCTTGTTTTTGTTGCATCTTCAAATTTTGAATGTAACTATTTTCAATTTCTCATCCAACATCAGTATTTCTTGATTTTAGAAAAAAACTAACCACTTAAGACCCCCTTTTGGTCCCCCATCTTTGTGCACTTACCCTTATAACCTCCTTACATGATGAAGGATCAATTCTAAATCTTTCCCTACCCATATTTGAAATCACATTCTCTCCTTTTTTCTATCTTCTTTGAATGCCCCAATTTTTTGTGTTAAGACTAGTAGCCTTGTGAGAAATAATTAAAATATGGGAATGTTGGTCCCTATGACACATTAAAGTAGGTATGTTTTTCTTATCAAAATGATCTTTGAGAAGACCTCTTTTAGGAACACTATCATTCCATTTGTAGTTGGAGTTGCCCCTCTCATTATTATACATTCTCTCACACATATAAATATCAATCCACAAAAATTGAAGGTTATTCTCCATCATTTTGAATCTTACCCCTTATGTTCTTTGGGAGGGTATTTAAATCTATTTGTTATGGAGTAAAAAGTAGGCACATGTCTTTTTACCTCCTTGTTTAGCTCCTAGGTCCACGTGATTACATTATACAGTCTAAATGTTCATCCCAATGCAAAATTGCTCGAAACTAATGTAAATTGGGAACAAGCGGCCCATAGATTATCTTACCCCGGCCTAAAAAGGAGCCCTAAGACTTGGGTGCCACTGTCCAAGTCTCTCATGATTGGTCGAGGAAAATTCAAATGTATGTCGGCTTAGGACCTTTAAAAATGTTTCTCCTTGCCGGCTCTTTTGGTTTAAATTGATGAATGTTAGTAGGAAATAATATATAAGTGTGTTTTTGAATTCATTATGAACCTAGATAGAGATAGCTAACTTGAAGTATTGGAGTAAAGATAATTCAAAGCATTCATTGTGATTCTGAAGCATATTTGTATTGTAATTGTGTGTATTGTTCCAAGTTTGAAGTTATCGTCTATCTCTCCTTATGAGTTGAAGAGCCTTCATCCTCCTAAGGGTTTCATCACATAGGTGATATCACTAGTGTTCATCACCATTTGATTCATCATATTGTTATTGTGTTTAGCCTCTACCCTACAAGGGCATTCTCTCTTTATTTATCAACGGTGTTGGGAAGCTTGAATGCTATCTTGAGATTTGACTGAGGCAAGTCCCTAAACACCACAACCCCCAAACCCCTAATTTTTTTCTTGTGTGCAAGTTACAGGTGCGAGATCTAGGAAAAGTGAAGGTATAGGAAGACTAAGCAAGGATCGTGGTTTCAGAATCTGACAGCAGTTAAGGACTATTCCTCTACAAAATACTTGGGGACCACCACCCTAGTCTTTCTGCCCTTTTTGACATCATATTTCGCATCAAGATAGTCTCTGTAGCAATTTTCTAGTTTATTGTTTCTATAGGTTCCATCATTTAGGACTTGGACAGTCCCGAAATAGTCCTCTAACACCTCTACTTCCATGGCATAGGTTCTGACATTTTCTTGATCATTCTTGTGCAATTAGTTTATGGATATCTGTTGTATATTCTTTGTTATAATCAGATCATCATAGAACTAGGGTTTCATGCATTGATTGACCTAGGGTTTGATAAAAGGCTTGATTAAATCTTATCTTTCCATAGCACTCTTAAGTACAAGATCTATAATTGACTCCACCTTCACTTGGTAGTGATTTATCTTAGTCTTGTCCTTGAATGTTATTGTGGAAGAGGGTTTGATATAGTGTGCATGCTAGTCTTATCATTCACCTTTTTCACACTTAACATTTTGGTGAACCCATAGTATCTTACAATTTGGCATCTTTCTTTCTTCAGATCTGAGTTATTTTCCATCTTATATCTTATTAGACTCCATTCATTCATCATTTTACATAGTTACATAGCTTATTTTCATTGTTAGAGATTCAAAAATCCTTGCATTTTTAGTAAATCTAGCTAATTTTCAAACTAGATTTTCAAGATTGGCATGTTGTGGTTACTGTTGTCACATAGAATTGCACCCAGCTTGGAGAGAGTCCAAGCATTCTAATGACACAATGGAAATGATCTCAAAGTGTGGGACATTGCAAGTTGAGATCAAACCCCTAGAGAAGGTTGGTTCCTCATTCTAAGCCTAATGCTTAGAGAAAAATATCGAAACCTAGTGCTAATACTGCAAGGGAAAAGGGTTAGGAAGAAACCGAATGGAAATAGAGGTGATGGACTAGATTTTATAAGTAGTATTAAGCTTGGAAAAGACACAACAATGATCTCAATCACAAAGAGAGGTTCACACAGACTTATAGGACTGATTGAGGCTTTGGAATGAAGATCTAACCTATAGAGGAGCCATTTTACTCATAGAATAGATGACAACTTCAAGTAAAACATAGAAATTAGAGCATACGAGAGGCAAGATATTATGCATATATTGATCATGAAGGCCAGAAACTATTACAATGGAAAACAATTCATAGCAAGAAAAGACACAGTATAGCCAATTACATTCATGGGTGGATTAACCAAAAGACAGCAGAGGCCAAGCTACAGGCACAGTGAGTCAAATTATGATAATCTTGCAATTGCATTACGAGGTCTGACTACAAGTATTCAGCAACATAATAGCCCAAAAATTATTAACTCCTCTTCTACTAAAGATTACCATGCTTATATATCAAATTCTTGTGTAGAGGATGTTGAAGTAGGTCCATGGGATCTGAGAACACTAATGTAGACATCATTGTAGAGCTAGGAATAGACAGTGATGAGGACAAGACCCATGCCTCTGGCAGACCTGCAACTCAAGGAATGGTTGCCCATACGCAAGAGAGGACAAAACATTGAAGGGGAGAGCCAAAAGATCATCACCGACCACAGAAAGATTTGTCACCGAGCCACTGAAGTCCCACTGCATTGAAGAATCGAGCCATCCGTTTGAATTTTTCCTATAGAGCTCACCAACTCAATTGAATGTCCTTGGTGCCACTGGAGCATTCAAAAGATTTGAATTTGAATTGGAGCTGTCAGATGGACAAATGGTTATAAGATCGACGGCTCTGGGGTCCTCTTTATAATACTTCTCTTTTAATTCCACACTGAGGCTTAAGGCTTGGTCTACGTGGCACAATCTAAATGGGTGAATTGTTTCTTTTAATAGTCGTCAGTAGATAAGGGCCCACCTAAAAGATCCAAAAAAGAAAGCGTGAGCCCACCACATGTCAACATCTTGCGGCCACACACTAAATCTTCTCTGCAAGCAAGATTCACCTACGATGCCATGCAACCGTCTGATGGAGTCAAAGATCCTACAGCCATGGGCCACAATGAACTTTACAGCTGTCTTCATTTCGCAACCCCGTGGAAGGAATGTAACGTCAGCATAAGCAGGTTGCGGGCTCCCGAAATACTACCATGTGGCACCCTTGGTAAAGGTGCCAAGGGAGCAGTGAGCATGTTCAAACGGTGAGTCAGATATTTATGAAACTTTTGAACCACAAGATGAGAGTTTGGAAGTTTAAAGAACTTCTAATCTCCTAACAAGAAAGGTTTTCTTTTAAATTAAGGCAACCAATACCAATGATGAAAAAGGCTTAGAGATGCAAGACTTGGAGACTAGTCAGGAAGTCAGGCGGTTCACGAACTTTTGAACCTATCAACTTAGGTTCAAAGACTCAAAGGTTTTCTGACAAAACGTGAAAATAAAAGGCTCGGGGCTTGTGACTTCATGGGTCATAACTTAAGTGACCAGAAACCTAGGCTAGGCAGTCAACGATGGATTATAGTGTGCAAGAAGATGACCGTAAATCCTAGGGGTTTAAGGAGAGGGAAAACACTTAGGGTTTTTAAGGGTTTAGAATATTTGGTTGGGAAGCTAAATAGGCCAACAGTTACTCTTGTTGCATTATTGGATTGATTAAATGGTTTTGGTTGTTGTACCTTATCATCCTCTCTGTTTTAAGATATCTTTTGCATGGGTCATCCCACAATAATGGGTTACACTTTTTGGCCAAACTTGACATTAAAATCAACATTTTAAACTAAATCTTTACTTTATGACACCTATAGCCGCTAAACCGTTAGGAATTTAGAGATGATACAAATTAGTGATTTGTGAGATATTGTTTGTAGATTCTAAATATATTTTTTTAAAAAAATTTGGAGTTAAATTGTAAAATATTTTGTGTCTCCTTTAGTTATTAATAGTAAACAACATTTTTTTTAAAGTGATGTGTATTCCGTAGCACATAACTTTTTTTCTATAAACGATAAAATTTTGATTCTTTTGAATTTAGATTGGTAACACTGATATATAGGGCATGCATTTGGTTTCATAATGTTTTGTTGAATTTTTTTTTTTAATTAAGTTTTGAAGTCAAACCAATTATAATTTAGACATAGGCATATTCCGTAAAACATAACTTTTTCTGTATGTATCGAAATTCAAAAAAAAAATCTTTTGTTGAAACAAGGACATCAATACCTAGGGCATAGTTATTTTTTCAATTTTTTTCACTAATTTACTAATTTTCCATGTGTGTAGAATAGAGAATTTGATGTTTGGTGAAAAACCTACATTCAAAAGAAATAAAAAATTAAATATAATAATCAAATTAAATATATTTAAAATTATACTTTTTGGGAAGCTTATAATAAGGACTACATACTTACAAAACATAAATTTTAAATTAATTCATTTGATCCCCCAAAAGGTAAATCAAAAGTGGTTTTTTATCATCATTTTGATAGGTGTAGAGGAGACTCCATTATAGGTATGGTTTAAACTAGCAGGGTTCTATCCAAGGGGGTTTGAATCTAAGGGGGTTTGATCAAACCCTCTTCAGTTAAAATCCTTTAAATGGAACCTTTCAAGGCTTAAATCATTATATTTTATAAAAGTATGTGATTTCAACAAAAATCAGGATGTCCCAGAAAGTGTAACCCATTATTGTGGCGACACCTGCATATTTGCATTGAAAAAATGAGAAAATCAAGCATTCTAGGCTTGCAAAAAGGCATAATTTTGCATTGTTTCATTACATATGTTATAGATCATCATAGAAAGATTTAAATTTCTAGTTTTTTTTTTCATCAGATCTGATTCATATTATAGTAGATAATCATTTCATGGTGTTGCATCTTGAATTTGAAGTTCTCATTTCCTAGGGTTTTGTTGAAAAGGTTGCATTTTTGAAAACCTAGTCAAATTCACAATCTAGGGTTTGTAGTTAAAATCTTGTTTCCAATTTTACTACTGTCTTAAACATTTCAAATCAGATCTTGCATTTATTCATTCCATATTTATCAATATTCATTTGAAAATCTTGCATAATTATCATACTTTTGCAATTACACATTGTGTATTTTAGCATAAGAAAATAACATCTCTTTCACATATCTTCAAGCAATAAATCTTAAATTGGTCTATATTGCCTTTTTTGTATAGAACTTTAACATTGGGATCACTTGGTTTGTAGTGACAATAGTGCATTTTTTAGCTTTGCTAAAGCTTCAAAAACCTAGTTTCCTCAAACTAGTGTCTTGATGAAAAAAAGTTTCTCACATTTATGGTACTTGATAAGTGAATAGATCTCATTATATTTACATACAGTGAACAAGTCATCTCATCATGGATTACTCTTAGGAATCTTTGTATGAATATATCATAGATTTTGAAAAATTATCTAACTTCACTAATATGCATCCTCATATCTTAAGTCACATAGCAAACATATATGGTATTGATGTTTCATAATTTTCTACATATGAAATCCTTTGTCATATATCTAGTTTTGATAGCTTCAAAACTCTCAAGAGTATATACCCTTCAATATTAGAAGATCTCACTGAGTGCATCTCCATGAATTGTCATGAGAAAGATGATGGTGATAACTCTTCTTCTACTTCTACTACAAATCATGCTATGTTCACTCCCATGGATCTACTCTCTAATACATGTGATGGTGACCTAGCTTTGTTTATTTCACCCTATGATTTGGATCCCTCTCCCAAAATTGCTCCCACTTATAAAGACATTTCAATGCAAGTGGATGAAATCATTGACACATCCCTGAACATCACCATACCCTCCCTTCATTCTAATACTCTCTCCTCAAAGGATGAAGCATTAGTGAAAGAAAAACCTCCTCTCATGAAGGACCATCCATGGATAGATAATGGGCCTTCATATAACAATATTAAATCTTCTATCCCTACCATAGTGCATGAAGCTTCTATGGATCATCCTATTGATCTTCCTCCTTTAGACAAATATTTAAGTACCTTGGTTATCACTAAGGATGCAAAGACCTTAGATAGTTCTCCTTTGGTTACATGTTTAAATACTTTGGACATCACTAAAGGTACAACCATCAACAATTCTTTTAACAAAACTTTACCTTCCCTTTGTTCCAATTCTCTCCCTTCAAAAGACAAAGGTGGATGAAGAAAGGTCGCTCACATTAAATCCTTTGGGGATGGATGTTGAGCTTAATCAAAGTGAAAACAATGATAATTCAATCATCGTTAATATTATTCCATCCACTAAGGGGATAGTAGATAAGTGTACTAATGTTCCTAAATTCATTGTGCATGAGGCACCTAATACGCTTCCTCGCTTCAAACCACTGATCATGGTTCAAGGTGCTCCAACACCACCTCGACTAAAATACAAGGTAATTTTTTCCAAGGCTCCTCCTTTGCCATCCTTACAAGGATTAAGAGAAAACCTTCAAGAGTGAAGCTATCCATCGCAAAATCATAAAATCAATTTTGTACCAACTTCCTCTTCACAAATGCCAAATAACGTGGAAATTCATAAAACCTTGATGGTGACAAAGATGAAGAAGATGATTTTATTAAGGACAACAACTAGCAGGTAAGTATCTCTCCTTCATTCAGCCACCTTTGATGTAGCACCTCTTTGAGTTGCTCTCACGGTTGGCCTCCTCTTATGTGTTGTGTTGTGTTCCCCCGTATAGTGTTAAATGTTTGTTTAGGTCTCCTTGGATGATCCTTGATACTCTTGTAAGGTTAAAGATACAAGGAGACCACCTTTGTTGTGACAATTCTTCTATTTGTTTCTCTATTCTTCTATTCTCCTCTTTCTCATTGCAATTATTGTGTGGTGCCTTAGGGGCATAACATTGTGGAGGTTGTCTTGGGGGCATCTTCCCACATTGTGAACCTAAGTCACTTTTGTCTCCTCTCATTTTTTAATATTTCATTCTTCTGTGGCTCTACTAATTGGCGGATGACGATAACAAATAAATACTGATAAGGACCTTGCATCCCTACAACAAGAAAAATGGACCCATTCCATATATGAAGATGTTAATTTGATGCTAATGCTCAACTAGTAGAATCACTTGTGTGTCATGATATTGTGTTGTGAAATTATTGCAACAAACCTTTACAATACTCTAAATCTACTTCTAGGCACTTTGGAATGTTTTGTATCTCACCTTATAGCTACACTTGGTTCTGAGATACCTAAAGTATAACCTCATAGCTATACTTGGTTCCAAATCCGTAAGTATAGCCTTGGTTTTTTAATTGGTATGTTGCCTTATTTATGTTTTATGAGATGATTTGGTTATTATCTTAGAACAGATTCTCTAACAAAAGCTTATGTATTGTTGATCTATAGTTATTGGCAAATAATATTTATGTATTGTGATTGTTGGAAACAATTAGGGATCGTAAGCACATGTCACTTTTAAGCATGGTCTTTATCAGATATCTTATTCCCTTGCATGTTTTCAATCTTACCATAAATGTAACTGCTACCAGCAAGTGGGATCAACCACTTTAAGGTTGGGTCATATATTATGGTAAATACTTGGATATTTTAGATATTGTGATAAAGCATGTTTGTGTATGCTTCCTTTTCACTATGAGGCATCTCCATGATGTAGGTGGGGTTGTATACTTTGTTTTGTGTGTTGCATATGCTTCCTTTTCACTATAAGGCATCTCCGTGATGCAGGTGAGGTTGTATACTTTGTGCGTGTGCTTCCTTTTCATTGTAAGACATCTCTGTGATGCAGGTGGGGTTGCATTTTTTAAATCCCTTCTACATAAGCCAAGATTGTGTATTCCCTTGAGTGGTTGTACATCCTTTTAAAAAGTACTCGGGATTGGATCTTGAGTTATTCGCCCTTAAGTGTGTCTTTGGTGGTTGTGGTAGTGTAGCTCAACTATCAGGTGTGTTTGGTGTGTCTTAGATGGTGGAGTCTAGCGATTAGCTCTTCCCCATCGCCTATTTTTATGTGTTTAAGATGTATAGTGTGTCAATGACATACTCTAAGGCACTCATGTATTTCGTTTGTCTTCCTTGCATGTCTTGCATGTTTTAGTGGTGGTGTGTAGTGATGATCTCCTCCCATGCTGTGTGTTTTCAATGTTTTGTGGCAGCGTGTAGCAATGAGCTCCCCCCACGCTGTGTGTTTTATGTGCCTTTGATGGTGGTGCATAGCAATGAGCTCCCCCATCACATAGTTAGGGTTATATAATTGTTTAATCATGTTTTTTTTTCATGTATGCCTTGTGTACTGCATGTTTGCTCTCGTGCCTTCTCCATGTATTATGTGCCTCTTTACTATCTTCTTCATGTATTGTGTGCTTATTTACTATATTCTCTATGTTTTGCATAACTGTCAAGTGTTTTCTTATATTTGCCTAAGCTTGGGGGATAAAAATGGTTCTCCAAACTTAGGGTGTGTTTTCACTCTAGTGTCTGATGTGTTTGATGGGCTTTGACCGTACTTTAATGCATGTACTGATTGTAAGATCATACACACATTAAAGTGAGGGCTAAATGTTATGGAGTAAAAAGTAGCCATATGTCTTTTTACCTCCTTGTTTAGCTCCTAGGTCTCCGTGATTACATTATACATTCTAAATATTTATCCCGATGCAAAACTACTTGAAACCAATGTAAATTGGGAACAAGGGGCCCATATTTTATCTTACCCAGACTAAAAAGGAGCCTATGACTTGGGAACCACCACCCAAGTCTCTCCTAATTGGTCAAGGCAAATTCAAATGTATGTCAGCTTAGGACCTTTAAAAAGCTTTCTCCTTGTTGGCTCTTTTGGTTTAATTTGACGAATGTTAATAGGAAAGCATATATAAGTGTGTTTTTTAATTCATTATGAACCTAGATAGAGATAGCCAACTTGAAGCATTGGAGTAAAGATTATTCAAAGCATTCATTGTGATTCTAAAGTAGATTTGTATTGTCATTGTGTGTGTTGTTGCCACTTCCCTAGTCTTCCTATGCTTTTTGACATCAGATCTAGCATTAGGGCAGTCTCTATAGCAATTTTCCAATTTACAATTTCTACAGATTCCATCATTCAGGACTTGGGTGGTCCTAAAATAGTCCTCCAACACCTTTACTTCCAAGACACAAGTTCTGACATCTTCCTAATCATTCCTATGCAATTAGTTTCTGGATATCTATTGTATATTCTCTATTATAATCAGATCATCATAGAACTAGGGTTTTATGCATTGATTGACCTAGGATTTGATAGAAGGATTGATTAAATCTGATCTTTCCATAGCACTCCTGAGTACAAGATCTGTAGTTGAGTCCACCTTCACTTGGTAGTGATTTATCTCAGTCTTTCCCTTGAATGTTATTGTGGAAGAAGGTTTGATCTAGTGCGCATGCTAGTCTTATCATTCACCTTTTTCACACTTAACACTATCTAACAAGTCCATTTATCAGTATTTACCCACACATTCACTAATAGATATTCACTTTGGTTATCCTCTCTATAAATATGATATAATTTATTCTCTTTAAAGGTTCTTACCAATTTCATGGAATCAAGGATAAGGTCTTTAACAATCTAGTGAGGTCCAGATTTATTACTAAGGGCCTCAATGATATTCTTTGAATCCCCCTCCATAATCATGTTGGTGATCTTAATATCTTGAGCTAGATGTATACCCTGGAATGAAGTAATTACTTCTGCCACATGACTAGATTGAATACCCATTGCGCTTTCATATGTAGTAATCATATGACCTATAGAGTTCCGTAGGATTCCATCCCCACTAGCTATTTTTAGGTTTGCTTTCGAAGAGCCATCAAAGTTGAGCTTGACCAAATTTGTATCAATTCTTTTCTAGTAAATGTATTTCCTCTTATTATTCTTATCTTTTTTAATATTATCGAGAGAATCTTAATTCCCCAATTGATAGCCACTTTCCTTTCAATGTCCATTGGAGTGATTAGAGTTTTCTTAATATGAGAAACCTCCACATTTCCTTAATAGAATGACAAGTAGTCCAAAAACAATTCCTTCCAACTTCTAGCCTTCTCCCAAAAGATCCTATTATTTCATTCTTTCCAAATACTCTAGTAGAAATAAGGTAAATTTTGTAGCCAAAGTTCCTTAATATTGAGATGAATGAAAGGTGAACATTAACTAACAACAAAACTTAGAATCTCAGGAGAGAAATTCCATTTAATTTCAAACATATTTATCATTGAATTCATTATGTTCCATGCATATGAGAACTCAATAAATAGATGACTAATGAACTCCTCATTTTTCTCACATAAAACACATCTATTGGCCAAATAGAATCCCTTCTTTTTTAAATTATCAACAATGAGAATTCAATTGACACATGTGACCCACCAGAAGGAATTTATTTTTGAAATAAGGGAGTCATTCCAAACATTTTTCCAATTGAAATCATTAGTAGGATTATCCAAGAGAATCTTGTATCAAGACCTAATAGTGTACTTCCTAGTAGATGTCTCAACCCAAATCATCTTATCATTCCTATCAAAGAGGCTAAAACAAAAAATTTCCAATCTTCTAATAATATATTCCAAGGTAGTATGATCTTAGTTAGTTAGATTATTCTTGGCGATTTTCCATTTCTTGCTATCTCTATTGTTAGTCTGAAAATTAGCAACCAAATTTTTAATAGATTAATGAGACTAGCTTTAACAAATGCATAAGGCTAGTTGAAACTCAAGATCTTTTCCAAATAAAAGCATCATCCTAGAAACTTACAAACCTACCACTTCCAACCTTTAAAAAAATCCATTTTCATAGGAGTTGTCTTATTTGTCCAATATTGTTCTATATGGTGGAGCCCACAGATAAATGCTCAATACTAGTGAAAGTTTTCCTACAATTTAAGAGAAGTTCTTAGCTTTCATAATGGTTATCCATTCATTATTATCATTCATAAATCTCCAACTAGTAATTATTTATTCATATCCTTTATAATTTTGATCCTAAGGCCTCCATGAGATTTTGGAAGACAAAATTTCTCCCATACCACCAATGATATTCTTTGTTTTTCCTCTATCCTTGTCCAAAGAAAATATTTCTGGATCTACTCAATATTTTCTATCATATATCTTAGAATTTTAAAGAGAGATAGGATATAAATCAAAATACTTTGAATTTAACTCTTAATCAACTAAAGTTTACTGACTTAGCTAAGGAGGCAACCTTTTTAACCAGTAAAATTTCTAAACTCTCTCAAGGAGAGTGTTCCACAATTGACCATAGATTCTTCCAAAACAAAGAGGCATTCCCAAATATGTACTAGGTAGTTATTTGATGTTGCAATTTAATGTATTATCAATTTGATTTTGGATGGTGTGAGTCATATTGAAAAAGAATAGATCACTTTTTTATAGATTATTTTTTTGTCCAAAAATAGTGGCATAGTTCCTAGGATTTCCTTCCATTTTTTAGACTCTTTTATAGTAGTTATCCCCAAAAGGATAATACCATCCATGAACTATTGATGGGAGCTAGGAACAATAGAAGAAGCAAGTTTAAGTCTAGTAAGGATACCCCCGTTAATATATTTTGAAATATTTCTACCAAGGACTTCCACAAGGAGGATAATAAATAAAGGGACAAGGGATCCCCCTATCTAAGTCCCCCTTTTACTAGTAAAGTGTCCATGAGGGACACCATTTATACTTATACAGAACATAAGGGTAGTAAAATTATAATCCTTGATTAAATTAAGGAATTTTCCTTGAAAACCAAAATGTTGAAGCACATGAACTAAGAAAGGCCAAGAGATCCTATCACAAGCTTTAAAAATGTTGAGCTTAAAATCCATACCTTTTTTTTTTTGTCCATCAAATGAATGATTTCATGAATAGTAATAAAAGCATCCAAAATTTGTCTTCCAAGAACAAATTCACTTTGATTTTTGTCAATGAGATTATCTCAAAAAGTTGAATCCTCAAAACCAAGAGTTTAAAAAAATATTATATAAGGTATTGTATAGGCTGATAGGATGATAGTAATTAAGGTTATCAACCCCAACATTTTCAGGAATGAGTACCATGATTCAAGTATTATTCTACTCCTTCAAACATTTACTAGTCTAAGAGAATTCATGAGCACCTTCAATAACATCATGACTAACAATGTCCTAATACTTTTGAAAAAAGTTAGAGGAAAATTGCCAAGTCTAGGAGCTTTGTAAGGATAAAAATAAAAATAGCATCCTTAAACCTATCTATGAAAACCTCCACACCAATATTTTCATTGTCACTGGCCAAAGAATATTAGGAATAATAGCTAACATTTCATCCTACTTATTCCCATTAGTTTTAGGTAATGAGTTGAATAAGTGAACCCCTTCATTGTTGACATCTTCCTCCTTAGTTATTCAAGATCCATCCTCTTTGATAAGTTTAGTAATTTTATTATTTCTTCTATTCTTGAGAGTAAAATGATGAAAAATTAGTATTTCTATCTCTAGTGGTGATCCATTAACATGAGATTTTTATTTCAAAAACACCTCTTCATTTTCAATTATTATGTGCATTAGACTAAGTAGGTTATTATCTTCTACGAAAAGTTCCTCCATAGCTACCTCAACCTCTATTGTTTGCTCTATATTTTGAAGTTTCAACATGGTTCTTCTTTTTGCACAAAGGGATTGCCAAAGGGTCATTTTTGAAATAATTTCTAAGTCAATAAGCTCATCCCAAAGCTTCTTTCTACTACTTCTAGAATTGGGTGCATAAATATTTGAGGTACTCCAAGATTCTCCAATAATCTTAGTTAGAAAATAATGTCAAGATGATGTTTATATTTTTTAATGGTGGTACCTTCCAAAAATAGAAGATTCCACATTAAATGATGCCTCTAGAAGTAGCTTACACACTCACAATAGTAAACTTAGCACCAACCCATAAGTCGTTTCTAATATATGAAAAATATTACTTGGTCATTTTTACCTCCTATAAAAGCAAAAAATCTAAATAGTTTTACTTCAAGCATTTTTTGATAACATTCTTCTTGTGGGTGACATTTAACCCCCATATGTTCCATTAAAGGATCTTAATTTCTTGATTCTTCTAGAGGTAGACATCTCTAGTGTCTTTTGCTTCTCATTAGCCACTTCATGTGTTGTTTCTTTTTATCTTACTTCCATGAGGGAGGGTTTTCCTACTTTGGAATCCATGGCAACACCAATAATTTTTCTTTATTCCTTAATTGTGTGTGCCCACTTTCCCTTGATATGAGATGGTTGAGGGAACACATTTTTAGATGGTAGAGAGCATGAAACCATTTTGAGGTGAGTTCCTTTCCCAAAAAATTTTGCTTATTTTCCTTTTTGTCCAAATAGGACCACCAAAATTCTAGTTGATAGACCATGGTTCCTCAATAAATCAAGTGTTTTATTGTGCAAAAGGAAACTAGGTATTTGACCTAAATGCAAACCTATACACCATGGTTCATACCTAGGTTAGGCCCCTAGGTTTTTTGTTTAGAGTATTAGGATGAAGAGTTCATTTCTAGCATTGCTAACTCTTTTGGCTAGTTGCTTGCTTTGGACAATGTCACTAAAACCAAGCACAAATTGGTCTTTGCAATATTTTGCAATAAATAACTTCTAACCTCCATAATCCTAGATTCTAAAATTGTAAGATGGACTTAGGCTTTACTATATGATAATGCCTCCCTATTCTATCAAAACTGCTCCAAATGTGGGCATTTAGATAATTCTTGTCCCAATGTGTTGAAGGGATGTAAAAATAAACAAGTAAGCTCTTTGGAATCTCAAGTTGTTGTGAATGTCAAAGACATGCCTACTTTTTCCAAGAATCTTGAAGAGGGAGAGGTTGTACCTCCAAAAGACATTGATATAACAAGAATTGGATTTGATTCTCCTACAGTAGGAAAGATCTCTATAGGAATGTGGGATGAGCTTATGTTTTCAAAAAAAATATCTATGGAGAGAGTTGAATCTAATATTGTGGATGGAAATGGTAAAGACATGCCTAGAAAGATTGATCCTCCAAAGAACATCCATATAGCAAGGCCTATTTTTGTTTCTCCTATCGATGGAAGATCTCTATTGAAAGAGACGATGAGTGCTTGGCTATGAAAAAATTGTTGTTTAATAACCCTTGGAGTGAATTTGGTGGAAACTCCTAATTTTGCGGTAACTTGATTCATTCAAATATAATCCAAATGACCTCATATATACCCTATGTTAGATTTAATATAACTCTCTAAAAATAATTTTTAATTGCCAAATTGAGAGAGAAATTG
This sequence comes from Cunninghamia lanceolata, assembly GCA_027924645.1. Lineage (NCBI taxonomy): Eukaryota > Viridiplantae > Streptophyta > Pinopsida > Cupressales > Cupressaceae > Cunninghamia > Cunninghamia lanceolata. Next base: position 5,127,625 of record BSBN01001005.1, read on the forward strand.
GCTTCATAATTTGACCTCCTAAATTAAAAAAAATATATTTCCTTCTAGATACTAAGATCATGCTCTAATACCACTTGTAATGAAATAATTTGCACATGAGAAGGATATAATAGGGAATATGATATAAATACTTGCACAAGAGAAGAATATAATTAAGAATAATATGAAACTCAAAGGGGTAAACCCCCAAAAGTTTCCATTAAGAACACAATTCACAATATGATGATCATAAACTAACACTAGCTCCTATATATATTGTATTTATGCCTTGAACAACACCCAAGCTAACTTAACTACCTATATAAGACTATATAAATGATTATATAACTTAATTAATGTTTATGTCATCCACAAGTTAGCTACACGTATCCTAATACAACCAATAGGTTAAGGGCATAGCAACCATCAAGATAGCAATGATAAGGATGACAACTAAATTTAGAAAACATTATCACTATTCAAATTTGACCTAAATTTATAACTAATTGAAAAATGTTGTATTTTTTGTGACAAATAGTTTTCTTCAAGATATTTTTTAAGATAATTATATTTGAATGATTTAGTTATAGATGACTTATTTTATTAAGTAAAATTAACGTAATAATAACTTACTTTACTTGAGCCTATTTTTTAACTTGTTAATAATCTAATATTTGATGTACAACTTGTTTAAGGTTGATGCAATTGTCATAAACATTTAAAATTTTAACACAAATTATAGATAAACACATATAATGAAATACTTTGATTTTAACTTATAATAAAAATGCTCACTAAAAGTTATATTTGAAATTTTCATCGTACAATTTAAATTGAAAAATGTCCACCCAAATTTTAATTTTAATTATCCAACACACAAATTGGATCATCCCACAATAATGGGTTACACTTTTTGGCCAAAGACATTGAAATCAACATTTTGAACTAAATTTTCACTTTCTAACACCTATAGCCGCTAAACCGTTAGGAATTTGAAGATGATACGAACTAGTGATTTGTGAGATTTTGTCTATAGATTCTAAATAATTTTTTTTTAAATTGTAGTTAAATTGTAAAATTTTTTGTGTCTCCTTTGATAACTAGTTTTTAATAGTAAACAATATTTTTTACAGTGATGTACATATTCTGTCACACATAACTTTTTTTCTACAAAGGATAAAATTCTTATTCTTTTGAATTTAGATTCGTAACAACGATATCTAGAGGATGCATTTGGTTTCATAATATTTTGTTGAATTTTTTTTAATTAAGTTTTGAAGTCAAACCAATTATAATTTAGACATAGGCATATTCTGTCCAACATAATTTTTTTTGTATATATTAGAATTCAATTTTTTTTGTTGGAATAAGGACATCAATACCTAGAGGACATGTATTTTTTAGAATTATTTTCTCTATTTTCCTATTTTTTCGTATGTGTGAAACAAAGACTTTGATGTTCATTGAAAAACCTACATTCATAAGAAATAAAAAATAAATATAATAATCAAATTAAATATATTTAAAATCATACTTTTTGGGAAGCTTATAATAAGGACTACATACTTACAAAACATAAATTTTAAATGAATTCATTTGATCCCCCAAAAGGTAAATCAAAAGTGGTTTTTTATCAACATTTTGATAGGTGTAGAGGAGACTCCATTATAGGTATGGTTTAAAACTAGCAGGGTTCTATCCAAGGAGGTTTGAATCTAAGGGGGTTTGATCAAACCCTCTTCAATTAAAATCTTTTAAATGGAACCTGTCAAGGCTTAAATCATTATATTTTTTAAAAATATGTGATTTCAGGAAAAAATCAAGATGTCCTATAAAGTGTAACCTATTATTGTGGCAGCACCCAATTTTGAATTTCAAAATTGAAACTTGAATTTTTTTTTGCAAATTTCCTATCCCTCATGCGATGTAAGACTTAATGTAGTATTTAAATGATTGTTGTATATATGACACAAATTATGCTACATTTTTTAATGCTTTTTTACACGACCACTTACACAAGTGTGATACAAATAATGATGCAAGATTTGATAGTTTATTGCCATTTCTTATCAAGAAAGTGACATAATTGAATTAGATTAAAATGTTACATTAGGGCCAGAGGAGAAATTTTAGTCTATCTTTTCCCAATTTAATTCTATTTTTGTGAAGCTAAATAGGAGTAATGGCATAGTGGTTGCAAATTCCTTGTAATCATTTTATAGTATAGAATCTATATGTTAGTCAATAGTATTTCAAGTGAGTTTATCATTTGTTATTTGAGAAGCATCTTTTTGTAAGATGAAGTTATTTTTTATGAATAACAAATGCTAGTGATATCCATATTCATATTCATACCATTCACATGTCTTTCATCTTTGTTGTCTTTGCCTCATACATGTTAATGTCACTTTATGAGAATAATTCATTATTACAACTAGATCGATATTGTTGTACATAATGGATAAGGAATTGGATTCTTGAATTGATTTGAACTATATGTTGTAACTAGGATATTAGAGAACATAGATCTATAGGACATTCTTTCTTTCTTTATAATAAATGTATATTTAGTGAGTGGATTAGGAATGAGTTTTTTATATTGTTTAAATCTCTATATATTAATGTAGTTCATGTTGGGATGTCATAGTTATATAATATACAATATGTATTTGTGCCATATGAATGAATTTATTGTCAGATTACATGGATATGAAGCTATTTTTTATGGGGATTTAGATTTCTAGTGAAAATAATTAGGCAAGAAAATGCATGGGACTTCATCAATCCCTTATATTTGTAGGGGATTCCATCTTAGCTAAATATAGCTTGAAGTGTGTGAGTTTTAGTCCAATCTATAAGGATCCATGTGTAAAATTTTGTATCCTTTATGTTCTTGGTGTAATTGCATTGGCATAACAAGATTCATCCACATGTAACAAGTCACAAAGGGTGCATAATTTTATGCACTAAAAAGTACATAAAGTGGACTCACATGTACTTCCATCTCATTAACAAATATAAATCAATTCCTAATTAGTGAATATGTTACATCTTTTGGTCACTTAAACATATCTCTACCCTTTTCTTCACCCAACTCAATAGTTATGGATGTGGATGATCATAAGTTTTTAAACATACAATCTAAACAAATTCATCCAAAATCAAATGGGAATATGAACTAGTATCAAATATGTCTCTTTTTTATTTGGATTTTGGTGTGGAGAATTTTTTTTATTTGTTCCCTTTCCTACTCCACATTAGCCACACTTATGGTAGTGAAACCAAACTTTTATCAACATTTGAACTGTACTAGACATATTCCTTCCTTGAAAGATGCCATATAATTTTGAATTTCTCTCTATTGTAGTTCTTAGGATGTAATTAAAAACACAACTTCTAACACTTTACTTCTGTCTAAAATGACCACAATTACAATGATTCTTTGAACCTTTGTAAACAAGGTATTTTTAGAAATAAACATTTGCTGAATTTTTATTTAAATAAAATATTTGAAATGTTTATATTGTTTGTTCACTTTAAATTAAGTGTTAAATATATGTCATATTTTAAAACAATTCAACTAACTATAAAAATGTACCTAAGAATCCTCTATTTAACTAAATTTTATATATGTAAAATTTACAAAGATATAAATTATATCCTTTATAAATATGAATGAAGACAATGCCAATAATAAAATTCACTCTTTTGTTTAGATATTATTCTATTTCTCCAAATATATAGGAAATCAATAACTATTTTTCTCTATAAATGGATAAAAATTACGTACCATCTCTAAATGTCTAAAGTTTGGCCTAACATTATACATGACATAACTATATAACCCCACAATATTCTAAACTCGTGTAGTAAACTAAGAATATCACTCTTTTTCAAGAAGAAATATTAAAAATAAGCCAACAATAATTAATAGTTGCTATTAAGTTGAGTGAAGAGCTAAGAGGTAGATGTGGACCAATTTGCATCCCTCGAATTATTTCTTAGACCACTTGTACTCTCAAGAAAAGGCAAGATATCTATCGGCAATTGAAAAGATCGACTAGCAAGAAATGTCCCTGTTATTTTTTCTAATCTTTTAGCTATCTCCATCATATTTGGACATTGTTGTGGTAGCTCCCTTGTGCAAACCAAACCTACTTGCATAATTTGAGTAAGGCACGACAATACCATTGATAAATCAGATTCATTAGCATGTCTAAGTAGAGTGTTATCCACCACTTCTGTGATTCTTTTTGGAAAAAACATATCTACCCATTGTGGTAGGTTGATTCCTTCTACAAACATGTCATCTGTAGGTCTCCTCCTTGTCAACAACTCTAAAAGTAAAATTCCATAGCTATATACATCTCCTTTTGTTGAAATATTTCCATGCATTCCATACTCTACATTACAATACAATAATTAGTGATTCTTATCACATATGAAATATTCATATAAAACACAAAATCAATCGAACATGATAATTTATGTTGTAATAATTAAAAATGTATACCTGGTGCAATGTAACCTATAGATCCCTTTAGTGCATTTGTAGAAGTTAATGAATCCATTGAATTCCCAAATAAGAGTTTGGTAATGCCAAAGTCTGCTATATGTGGAGTCATATCATCCCCTAATAGCACATTATTTGGTTTGAGGTCACAATGAATGACTTGCACAAAGCAATGATGATGTAGATATGACATTCCTTGTGCTATATCCTTTGCTATTCCTAACCGTTCAGACAAATTTAATATGCATTCATTTTTTCCCTTAGGATATAGCCATCTCTCTAAACTTCCATTTGACATTAGTGGAAGGACTAGTGCTTTGAAATCAAAGTTGGAACAAGCTGAAATGATTTTGATCACATTGCGGTGCCTAACTCTTTTTAACACATTACATTCTCTATTAAAAAATTGTAGAGCATTTTCATCTTGCATATTGAGAACTTTAACAGCAATATTTGTTCCATTGCTCAAAATCCCTCTATATACAAATCCAAAGCTACCAACTCCTAGTAGATTGGTCTGGCTAAACCCACTAGTTGCATGTACAAGTTCTTCATATAAAATTCTTGTAGGTCCAATGTTGAGGTCAAGAATAGTTGCATCTCTCCTTCTATACAAAATTATCAAATTACAAAAGATGTGATGAAGAAAGTAATGCCAACCACAACTAGTACTATTACCTTTTTGGAGATTGAAAGTTGTTTGTGTTGGGAATTAGAGCATGGCTACAAATTTATCCACTTGCCACAAAGGCCAAGATTTCCCATAATTGTTGACTCATCAAGTGTTGCAAAAACTCCTCCCTTTGGAACCTCTCCTCTTAACCTATTTGAAGAAAGATTGATATGCTTAAGTGTTTTCATCTCTTGTAAAGCCATTGGAATTGTACCTAACAAATTATTGTTAGAGAGATCAATATCTTGAAGGTTTTTCAAATTTGTGAGTGATGTAGGAATTGGGCCATCAAATGAATTCCATGAAAGATTTAAATATTGTAATTCTGAGTAGCTTGATAGCACTATAGGAATTTCACCTGAGAAGCTATTGAGAGACGCATCTATAGCTTGTATCATTATCATTTGGCTCATTTCTAAAAGAGAACCTTGTAATAAATTGCTAGAAATGTTTAAATAAAAGTGGAGATTTTTAAGACCTAAGAATTCTGGGGGTATATTTCCTCTTAGCTTGTTGTAAGACAAGTCCACCAACTCCAAAGTTTGGCATTTTCCTAAACTGGCAGGTATTTTCCCTGATAGTTGATTGTGATAAAGAACAAGCCTTCTTAATTGTGGAAGATTACCAAGACTATTTGGAATTTGCCCTGAAAGCATATTTTCACTCAATGATAAAACCCCAAGACTTTTTACCTGACCCAAACTTTCTAGAATACTTCCATATAAATTATTTTTCTGTAAATCCAATCTTTTGAAGATGTGAAAGTTGATCTAGTGGGGCTAGAATAGGTCCATTGAAATGATTGTCAGACAAGTCTAAGTCTACCAACATTGTGAGGTTGCTAATGCCTCTTGGTATGTTTCCCTCAAGTTTATTGGATTGTAAGTGCAAAGTAGAGAGTTGGGTTGATAGTTGGCTAATAGAAGGTGGCAAAATTCCAGTGAGATAATTACAAGACAAGTCTAGACTTTCTAAGGAGGAGCAATTAGTAAAGGCTATTATAATAGACAAATCACCCACAAAAAGATTATTCAATAAATAAAGCACTAGAAGTTGGCGTAAACTACCAAATTCCAAGGACAATTTGCCACTCAATTGGTTATTACCTAAATCAACCATTTGAAGTTGAGTACAATTAAAGAGGGAGCTTGGGATTTCTCTAGCAAGATAGTTTCCCCACAAATATAGTTCTTGCAACTCTAATAGTTTGCCAAGTTGCCAAGGAATATGGCCACTTAGCTGGTTGCTAGCTAATGTCAAATTTTGGAGTAGAGTGCAGTTGAAAAGGGTAGTGGGAATCACTCCTATCAAGTTGTTACTATCAAGATAAAGCTCTCTGAGTTGAGTAAGCATACCCAACTCAACAGGAATACCACCATGGAATCTATTAGAGCTCAAATCTAATATAGTTAAGGAGGAGAGGTTTCCTATGTCAGGTGGGATTGTACCTGTCAATCGGTTCACCGCTAATGAAATGCCCTCCAACTGTGAAAGAAGGCCAAATTGAGAAGGTATATTGCCACTCAAATTGTTGAAAGACAACAGGAGAGCTTGCAAAGAATGGCAGTCTGCTAGAGTAGAGGGAATGGTGCCTTCCAACTCATTTTTAGACAATCTAAGTATTCTTAGGCGAAACAATCTTCCTAGCTGAGGAGGAATTTGGCCCTGAAAGTTGTTACGCCTAAGAGCAAGTACTCTAAGGAAAGAGAGATTGCCAAGGAATGGAGAGATGGGCCCAGACAAAGACATACCTGTGAGATTCAAAGAAACTACACGCTGATGACCAGAAGAGCAGATAATGCCGGTCCAATTGCAAAATGACTGATGGGGAGACCAATCTAACAAAGAATTGTTGGGATCAAAAGATAAATTCTTAAAAGAGAGAAGGGCTTCTTAGTCGGAATAATAAGAAAGGGAAGAATGGGAGGAGTAAGCAGGAATTGGTAGTACAGAGAGAAATAATAACAAGAGCAGGAGCCAATAGTAATTTGACAACATCCTGGAGTTATCTGAGCCTGTTGATTCGAATGCAGATATACAGCTATTGTATTTATAGCAGACGTCTAAGATGTATTGTTGATTCGGTGGATATAATCCTCAAAATCAGTATTGAAAAACGGTCGATAAATGCCAAAGATAAGGCATCTAAAAAAACCAGTCGAAGAAAACAAACAATAAATGCCAAAGATAAGGCATCTAGAAACCAGTCGAAGAAAACAAACAATAAATGCCAAAGATAAGGCATCTAGAAAACCAGTCGAAAAAAACAAACGACAAATGCCAAAGACACTGAATCCATGGACGCAGTCGCTCTCAATCCTTTCAAGGTACACGCCAAAATTTAAATCATGAGCAGTTAGCTTCCTCGATATGAATGATTGCAAATCAGTTCTCTTAAAAAAATTAGTGTATAAAAAGAAGAGGTTTGAAATATTCAATATTTTAGATCGTTATATGGTGAAAATGGATACACAATTTCTTTAAAAAAAGGAAGAGATTTGAAGTATTAAATGTTCTAGATGGTCGTCTGGAGAAGATGACAATACATAACTTAAAATAAGGGAAAGTAGGAGGAAACATGGATGGAATTATCTTTTCTAATATTATTTTTATAAGTGAAATTTCTTGAGCTTATAAATGATTTTTTTTTTTTTTTAAAGAAATAAGATAGATTTTTTTACTAAAATTAAGTTTAATTAACATGAGGTTTTGGTATCGGCTGTTAATTTGTTGTTTCTAGCTAATGTGGGTCTTTTTTGCTCTACGCTTTGGGCTGATTTTGTAAAGGGATCTGGACCCATTTTTCTAGCTTACTTAATCAAAAACATGAAAAAAAATACAAATTTAATTAACTTAATTTAGAATTGTAATAAATTATGTTATAAAATTTAGAATTCTGAAAGTATAATGAAAGTACTTAGCTAATTTTAATGTTCAATAAATAGTTGCTCAATGTTTTGATCATAATTTTGGAACTACAACTCCAAATCACAACTTGTTGGAAGTGTTGGTAGCAAAACGATGAAGTTTGAACTATGTTGTTCTTGAAATTTGGCGAGGTTGAATCTACATATGTAGAAATGAACCATATTAGATCCATGAGAGAATATAGGAATCCTACGTGTGGAATTGTACTTTGACCCATACAATGATCTGACAAAAAATTGAATGTTGGAATTTGCTTGTGTTGATCTGCTAATATCTAAATCTTTCTAATGATTAGCAGTGTTTACAAACACCTTCGGGGAATTTGTTGAGTCGCAAGGGTCATGTTCTCCTTGCTTAGGCCTCTAGTTGGATTGATTCAATGGTTTTTGAACAAGGATCAAGGCTAGTAGTGTTTGTACTCAATATGAGAAATTTGTTTCATGGCTCTATGTTACTATTTGGCCCTTCATGCTTATAACTAATATGGGAAATGCTAATTAGGGCTTTGTGTTGTGCCTATAAGCTTATGCTTGGTGTAATGTAGCTTAAGATGTTTCACTTAAACCAATCATGTTCAAAGATTTTGTAAAATAAAAGTAAATATATCAATCAATGACTTATAAAGAGTAGCAATTTTTTATTCTTAATTCTTTATAAATAAAACTAACAAGGAGTGAATAGTCACAAAAATAGAAAAGAAAGGCAATAAATACAATAAATATAACACAAGTAATAAAAAATTATATAAGAGACAAATTGTGATAAAAGGTGAGGAGCATAATGACCATGGCACATGTGAAAGGGCTAAAAGTCTAAACCAAACAACAAGAGGAGTCTATGTTTTTGGTCGACAAGGTCTATCTAATGAGCTTGGTGTATTCCTCATCTCCAAGGATATTATCTACCTCAAAATCCTCTAGAGAAAATGTGCCAAAATGAGTCATTAATGATGCATCTCTAGAGGGAGAAGCCTAATTAGGTGTAGGAAGGCTTGAGATCAAGGTTATTGGAAGAGTAGGAATATCCATTCTAGGCCTAGGAATCCAAACTTGTTTAATTTTTTCCTCCTTTTCAATAGTGGTGGGAAAATAGGTATAGAAGTAGCAAAGGAAGGTTCAAGTTTAGGGTTAGGAGTTTCATAATCAAGTGGAGGTTTTACTTCAAGAAGTGTGACTTTAAAAATGTTTTCAAATTTTGAGGGAATTGGGTAAGAACAGTTATAGTTTTGAGATCAATTTTAAGTTTTTCTTGAGGAGGTGGTTTATTTTGGTGGGGCTTTTGGATTTTTGGTGGAATGAGGGAATTAAATGTAAGAATGTGTTTACGATTTAAATAAGAGTAGGAAGAAGTGGAGGAAAAGATGGAGAGGGTGAAGTCTATGGCATACTTAAGACAAGGATGAGTGATCCTAGGACTTAGAGGAGGAAAATCACCATAATAACATAGTTTCAACTTTTGGAATAAGAGTTGTTTGATGTGTAGATGTTCTTGATATGATTTATAAATGGTGTAGGAAATATTAGTTTATATGGAAGAAGGTTTAGTTAGAGTAGGAATGAATATGTCTATAGTAAAATTTGTAGATTCAAAGAGAGTTTGGTAGAAGTCATGATAAATCATGATCATCCTTGATGTATAAATTTAACACATTGATGCAAGATGGAAAGGATAGTCTAGAATTGGGTTGTCAAAGGATGACCAAGAAAAAGGTAAAAGCAACTAGGAGGAATGATATGGAAGAGGACTAACTTTTCATGTTTGCGAAGCAACAAGGGAATAATAATGGATCCTAGGGTACTTTGGAGGATCCCATTGGAACATTTTAAATAAATGTCTAAATGAGAGTATGATGGTTGTTCCCAATGGTTGGTGTAAATATATTCCTCAAAATCATTATTGAAAAACAGTCGATAAATGTCAAAGATAAGGCATCTGAAAAAACCAGTCGAAGGAAAAAAAGGATAAATGCCAAAGATATAGCATTTGAAAAACCAGTCGAAGAAAAAAACGATAAATGCCAAAGATATAGCATTTAAAAACAAGTCGAAAAAAATAAACAAGAAATGATAAAGATACCGAATCCATAGACGCAGTCGCTCTCTTTCCTTTCAAGGTTTACGGCAAAAATGTTATTTTGTAAATCCTGAGCAGTTAACTTCTTGGATATGGATGGTTGCAAATCAGTTCATTTAAAAAAAAATAGTGTATAAAAAGAAGAGGTTTGAAATACTCAATATTTTAGATGGTTATATGGTGAAAATGGATACACAACTTCTTTAAAAAAAGGGAGAGATTTGAAATATTAAATGTTCTAGATGGTCGTATGGAGAAGATGACAATACATAACTTTCAAAAAAGGAAAATAGGAGGAAACGTGTATGGAATTATCTTTTCTAATACTATTTTCGCTATATAAATTTTCTTTTATGTAATGGTTTTTTATAAGTGGAATTTTTTGATTTTTTAATTTTAAAGAAATAATATGGATTTTTTTATTAAAATTAATTTTAATTCAAATGAAAAATAATGTAAAATCAGTTAATTTAATTTAGAATTGTAATAAATTATGTTATAAAATTTGGAATTCTGAAAATAACCATAAATGAAAGTATTTAGCTAATTTCGATGTTCAAGAAATAGTTGTCCAATGTTTTGATTATAATTTTGGAACTCCAACTCAAATTCACAACTTCTTAGAAGTGTTGGTAGCAAAACAATGAAATTTGAACTAGGTTTTTCTTAAAATTTGGCTAGGTTGAAACTACATATGTAGAAATGAACCATATTAGATCCATGAGAGAAGATATGAATCCTACATATGGAAGTGTACTTTGACCCATAATCTGACAAAAAAATTGAATGTTGGAATTTGCTTGCATTGTCCTTCTCATATCTAAATCTTTCTAATGATAGCCAGTGTTTACAAACACCTTTGAGGAATTTGTTGAGTTGCAATGGTCATGTTCTCCTTGCTTAGACCTCTAGTTGGATTGATTCAATGGTTTTGGAACAAGGATCAAGGATAGTTAGTGTTTACACTCAATATGAAAAAATTTGTTTATAGCTCTATGTTACTATTTAGCCCTTCATGCTTACAACTAATATGGTAAATACTAATTGGCACTTTGGGTTGTGCCTATAAGCTTATGCTTGGTGTATTGTATCTTAAGATGTTTCACTTAAACTACTTGTAGCTAGGGAAAATCAGATTTAGTGTTAAAAACAACAAACTAACTAAACCCTAACTATGCACCATGAAGGACAAACTAGCATGAAAATAAAAACAAAAAAAATCAAATGCAAACTGAATCCACGCTACACTTGATCGATCTCCATGGCTCTTCTCGATCTTGCATGAGAATGCATGATGTCGAAGGGTTGTTGATTGCTCACTTTCGCAACATAACAGAAAGATGAATATGATAGAGGAAAATAGATGGATAGATGAGAGGATTGAAAGAATTTTGGCAGAGTGAGGATACTAGAAGAAGATGCATCCAAATGGCCTGTGTGAGGCTAGATTTATAGGCAAGAGCTGATATGATTCAATGGCTAAGATTAAAAGTTAATTGTGTGATGTGTATGGCTAGGATTAAAAGTTGATTTTAGTGCCTATGACGCACATTAAGTCGGTTAGGACATGAGGCTAAAAATAGGATGAGAGGAAATAAGTGGGATTCTTTTATTTATTTTGAATAGAAAATGTCTTATGAAGCACAAATAAGTGGGGCTAAAAATAGGATGTGAGTGGGAATCTCATAATTTAAATAATAAAATTATTTAAATTATGTGCACATGAGAAGAGTTATAGTCATGTGACACGTGTTGCAATGTGGTAAAAGTGAGGGATGAGGGATTTGATTTAATATTTAATTTAAATTGCTTGTGGGACATGTGAAGAGGGATTAATTAAATAAATGAGATTTATTTAATTAATTGGGAAAGTGATCAAGTGGGATAATGTAAGTGGGATAAATAGGATAATGTAATGACCTAGGATAAATATTACAAGATGTTTTACAAGGTCAGGTATGATTAGGTGATGCTATGAAATGGACAATTTTGGGTGTCTACACCACTCGTGTTCAAAGATTTTGTAAAATAAAAGTAAATATATCAATCAATTACTTATAAAGAGTACCAATTTTGTATTCTTAATTCTTTATAAATAAAACTAACAAGGAGTGAATAGTCACAAAAATAGAAAAGAAAGGCAATAAATACAACAAATATAACACGAGTAATAAAAAAAATATGTAAGAGACAAATTGTGATAAGAGGTGAGGAGCATAGTGACCATGGCACAAGTGAAAGGGCTAAAAGCCTAAACCAAACAACAAGAGGAGTCTATGTTTTTGGTCAACACAAGAGTGTGTTTGGTCAACAAGGTCTATCTAATGAGCTTGGTGTATGCCCCATCTCCAAGGAGATTATCTACCTCAAAATCCTCCAGAGAAAATGTGCCAAAATAAGTCATTAAAAGATGCATCTCTAGAGGAAGTAGCCTAATTATCTATAGGAAGGCTTGAGATCAAGGTTATTGGAAGAGTAGGAATATCCATTCTAAGTCTAGGAATCCAAACATTTTAATGTTTTACCTCCTTTTCAATAGTGATGGGAAAAATAGGTATAGAAGTAGCGAAGAAAGGTTAAAGTTTAGGGTTAGGAGTTTCATAATCAAGTGGAGGTTTTAGTTTAGGAAGTGTGACTTTAAAAGTGTTTTGAGATTTTGAGGGAATTGGGAAGAAGAGTTGTAGTTTTCAGATCAATTTTAAGGCTTTTCTTGAGGTGGTATATGTTGGTGGGGCTTTTGGATTTTTGGTGGAATGAGGGAATTAAATGTAAGAATGTGTTTACGATAAATAAGAGTAGCAAGAAGTGGAGGAAAAGATGGAAAGGGTAAAGTCTATGGCATACTTAGGACAAGGATGAGTCGTTAAAATCATCATAATAACATAGTTTTAACTTTTGAAGTCTTGTTTGATGTGTCGGTGTTCTTGATATGATTTATATGAATGGTGTAGGAAACATTAGTTTATTTGGAAGAAGGTTCAGCTGGACTAGGAAAGAATATGTCTATGGTAAAATTTGTAGATTCAAAGAGAGTTTGGTAGATGTCATGATAGATCATGACCAAGCTTGATGTATAAATTTAACACATTGATGTAAGATGGAAAGGATAGTCTAGAATTGGGTGGTCAAAGGACGAAAAAGTGTTGAATACAAAGAATACTGAAGGCGGGAGGGTGAATTGGTGCTTCCACAATAATGGGTTACACTTTCTGAGACATCCTAATTTTTGCTGAAATCACATATTTTTAGAAAATATAATGATTTAAGCCTTGAAAGGTTCCATTTAAAGGATTTTAATTGAAGAGGGTTTGATCAAACCCCCTTAGATTCAAAGCCCCTTGGATAGAACTCCGCTAGTTTTAAACCATACCTATAATGGAGTCTCCTCTACACCTATCAAAATGCTGATAAAAACCCACTTTTGATTTACCTTTTGGGGGATCAAATGAATTCATTTAAAATTTATGTTTTGTATGTAGTCCTTATTTTAAGCTTCCCAAAAAGTATAATTTTAAATATATTTAATTTGATTATTATATTTATTTTTTATTTCTTGTGAATTTAGGTTTTTCACCGAACATCATGTTTTCTGTACTACATACATGGAAAATTAGTAAATTAGTGAAAAAAAAAATCTGAAAAATATCTATGCCCTAGGTATTGATGTCTTTGTTTCAAAAAAAAAATTGAATTTCGATACATAAAGAAAAAGTTATGTTTTACGGAATAGGTCTATCTAAATTATAATTGGTTTGACTTCAAAACTTAATTAAAAAAAAATATTCAACAAAACATTATGAAACCAAATGCAGGCCCTATATATCGATGTACCAATCTAAATTCAATACAATCAAAATTTTATCCTTTGTAGAAAAAAAGTTATGTGCTATAGAATACACATTACTTTTTAAAAATGTTGTTTACTATTAAAAACTAATCAAAGAAGACGCAAAAAATTCTACAATTTAACTCCAAATTTTTTAAAATATATATATTTAGAATCTACAAACAAAATCTCACAAATCACTAGTTCACATCATCTTCAAATTCCTAACGGTTTAGCGGCTATAGGTGTCAGAAAGTGAATATTTAGTTCAAAATATTGATTTCAATCTCAAGTTTGGCCAAAAAGTGTAACCCATTATTGTGGGATGACCCAAATCAGTATTCTGATAAACTTTTCATTCACACATTTATTAATCCATTTACCAAATTCAATAACATGAAAGCAGTAAACACAAGAAGAGCAGCCACAAATTCATAACACATAGACACCAGGATTTTACGTGGAAAACCTAAAAAGGCAAAAACCACGATGAGTGTTAGCTCACAATATATTATGATAGCAATACCGAATTGCATCAAGGCTCACTACCTTAGGGCTCACTACCCAAGGACTCACTGTCTAAAGAAGTGCTCACTGCAATAGACTCACTGCCAAATAGAAGAGAGAAGAATATAGAAAGAAGTGGCTCACTGTTAGGAGAGGATTGCTATAGGTGCATCTACAAAATGATGTGGCACAGTACCAATTTTCTCAGTATATAGATTCAAAGGACTTCATACTATCTGCCCTGCTTTTCTGCTCTGCTTCACATATACTTTTGTCCTTCTGCCTTTACTGTACTTTTGCTAATCACAGAACTACCTTAGGCCGCATAATCATCGAATTTGCATTCTGTAAATATGCTTCATCTCACCCAACAGTGAAATCCATCGAGTATATATATATATATATATATATATATCTGCAACAAGATTCATCTCACAATCAGATCGGCAAGCAAGACAAAAGTGTTATACCTTGTCAGCCTGATCTTATGCACAAACAAAAATGCGGACCCAAACAATCATACAATAGTCTTCATATAGGTCGGCATCAATCATTCAACCACTTGGATTAATTCTTCAAACAATCTATCCTCACTGCTTATAGATCTAACTTGCTTGTCGGCTTGTTCCTTAAGAACACGCTTGACCAATTCATCTGTCACATCATAAGTTCCAATGCGGACCATATGAGACTGAAAATCATATCCAATATCCATTATAGCTCTCTTGTCATACCTTTAGAACCGCAGAACACAATATTCAACTACAGACAAATGCGGATTTCTGAATTGTCACTCAGTCATTGTGAAACATTGCCAGATTATAAGACGATAAAGAACAACTTGTAGACAGTGATCAAAGAAACTTCAAAAGCTATAACTTTGGATTTGGGTAGTCATAATGAGTATCTTAGTTGCCTCAAAACTGCAAGACAAAATATGTAACAGCGGAGGAATGCGCCCTTTTTCTTTGGTATTGTGCATTGTTCCTGTCTTAACTCTACTCACCCGGATAGCCATTTCATAGTATGACTTCCAGAGGAAGTCAGGACTTGAACATTGGAACATATCATCACCAAATAGCTATGATCAACATATTTGAACCGCATGTAATGATATTCAATTACGGAGGCATACTGACCCAATCTCTGTCACTTACTCTATATACTGCCCATACTTAGTCATTTTAGGCTTCCGGACCAGAATACTTTTATGCCTTGTTGTCAAACCAAATTGATCTACTGGAGTAAAGTCTCTTTGCCTTGTTGGTGGAATCTGTTTGCCTTGTTGCCATCAATGACAACAATCAATCATTCATCAGAGCAGTGTCTCTTGCCAACACTGAGAAGAAGGTGAAAGCAATTAGAAGTAGGAATGATATAAAAGAGGACTAACTCTTCATGCTTGCCAAGCGGTAAGGGAATAATAATGGATCCTAGGGTACTATGGAGGATCGCATTAGAACATTTTAAATAGATGTCTAAATGAGAGTATGATGGTTGTTCCCAATGGTTGGTGTAAAAATATTCCTTTAAGAAAATGTTGAATTGGGAAACAGGATCAACCAAAATACCCTACCTAGGTTTATACAAAACAATGGTAGAATGATAGAGAGGCCCCTAATATTCATTATCAAGAAGTTCATTGAAGGAGAAAGTAATGGATGTGGTTTTATCAAGAGGAGAATGTTGGGTCTCAAAAGTGCCAAAAATTGGAAAAAGAAGACAAGCAAGTGATAGAAGTATAAGTTTTAGGTTTCTCAATAAAATGAGTGAATTTACATAGGGATTGGGGTTTAACTCAAATGACATTCATTAATATATCAGAGTGGTCAATGTAGTTAACATTGGGTTTGTGTTTGGGTTTGGATAAGGAAGGGTGTCCAATACTATTTTTAAATGGAACCTATTTTTGATTGAAATTTAAAATGGTATGTGGATGAGGAAGAAGGTTGAGAGGAAGAAAGTTATAAATAAGAAAGTTGGCATCAAGGAGTTTAATTTTATAATTACAAGAAAAAACTAGCTTAAAAATAAAGATTTATTTTTTATTTGTGGTAATACATTATCGATGAAGATACATTGAATCTCATTATTAGGGAGTTGGAAGTGCATCTTTGCAAGAGAGGATTGGAAGTGAGTGACATATGTATTAATATATTCTATGGTGCCTTGCTTGCATTGAACCAAATTAGAGAAGGTAACCTTTAAGCCGATATTGACTTGAACATGCTAGAAGAAAGAATTAGCTAGTTTAGTATAGAAATGGATGGAGCTATTCAATATTAAATTTTAGCATCTTTAATACGTGTCTAATTTTTTCTTATATCTTTACTATATTAAACCAAATAAGATTTCATTCAATATTTAGAAAACTATAAACATTTAGATCTGATCTAAATACAATAAATCACACTTGAGATAGGAAATGAAAATTGAAATGAACTTTGCTATATAAAGAACTAAGAAAAAGGGTAGAAAAACATTTTTGGATGGAAAATGGAAGTTGAAAATGGACTCAAGAACGCTACATGATCATCTCTAGTGGTTTTGGTGAGTTTATAATAACTTTAATATTAGGGGGCACTCATGTGCAATGGTCTAATGCTTATGTCCAAGGGTTTGACACTCATGTCCATGTGTCTAGTACTCATGTCTTTAACTTCAAATGCTTTGAAACTTCTAGTATCTCCTTGCCTTTTTTTACCAAGAAATGATATCTTTGCATATTGTTGGCTCCTTGCCTTTTTTTACCAAGCAATGATATCTTTGCATATTGTTGGCATTTGTCTCTAGTACTAAGAAAATGATGGTACAACTCTAGCGAAGAAGATTTTAGTTTGTGCTAAGGGGAAATTGCCTCATTCACACCCCTATTTGGCTTATTTTAGCCTCCATAGGGGTATGTGCATGGAAATGGGGAACCAAAAGGGGGTCAAAAGTGGCCACAGTTTTTGAAATCAATAAAAACTTATCTTGGATGAGAAATTGAAGATAGCCACACTCAAAATTAGATGTGATAAGAACAAGATTTGTAGTGCTCAAAATCTAGTTTCTAAACTACTATTTTTTTCTAAAAATGGTGGAGATAAGAGGTTCAAATAGGGGGAGCACACAAGTGTTCATATTTTTGTGATGCAGAGCAATCAAGTAGAAGCTTGCATAACAGGGTGAAAACCCATTAAAACCCACCAACCTAGGGTTTATGCTTCATTTTCTTTAATAACCCCTTACTTAAGACCACATAATACCGAAATATGCTTCCATTTTCTCATCGTCCAGACCTACTCTATCGGCCACTTCATAATTTCTTTCACCGACATGCCATCTCTTTCTGATGGATAGAATCCATCGCCCAGACTTTGTATCGTCGGAGTAACTTTTCCACTGTTCGCCGATAATACAACTTACTCCGATGAGCACTGAACCATCGGCGTGACTTTACTCTTCGGCCAAACTCTAATCTTCTCCCGCCGATATCCTTAGTCACTCCGATGAGCCTTCGCTACTATCCTCCGTCAACCAGACTTTCATCTTCGGTGGGACTCTTTACTTCTTCTCTGATATCATATCTTACGCCGATATCCTTAACACCACTTCACCATCAATAAGATTGCCTCTATTGGCAGTGACTCCATTTCTCCCACCGACATGCCGATAACATCCCCATCGGTGAGACTTAATGATTGACACTCCGATACAATACGATCAGTGAGATCACTATCATCGGATCAATGCAAACTTGGTCATCCCGATAGCCCTTGTCACCCTGATGTCTTTTACTTCGCATACACATTAATAGACTTGTTATTGCCGATTCTCCAATGTGTCTTTCCCTCGATGTCACTGATACAGTCAGTCATCCCTTATATCATTCGGAATGTATGTTTATGCATATAACTGTAACCTCTGCCCTGCCGATATGCAAATGACATATACACACAAGTGTCTTCAACATACAAATGATGTATACACCTAAACTGTATACCCGACATACTTATGTGGTATATACTCAGATTGTATGTGACATACAATTGCTGTATTCACAAAATGCATATTTAGAGACACAACCCAAAATCCACATCATTAACTACTTCTGCATATTGTAACCGAACAGAACACACAGAAATAACTAAAAACTTAACAGAACAGAAATAGATCTAACTACAAGGAGGTCATTCCACTGATTTCAAAGAAATCCACCAGTGGAATGACTCCAAACCGATGTTCTTGTAATTACACCAGAAACCAAAACTTTTCTATTCCTTCCAGAAATTATACATACAAATTGTTTGCTTTCCTCTCTATCTGTTCGCTCTTCTACATAAACAGAGTCTAACTATTTAATGACTCACAATTGACAGTTACACATGGTGGAAAATGAACAACCACTGCCAATCAGTTACAAACTATAGTTCGGTTACAATTCTTTTCTTAACAACCCAACATTATGCCGTTACTCGGCCAGACATGACTCCATGTGGCACGAAGGCCTTACAATATTACACTTTGGATACAACATAAAATGTAGGGAATCTTCCAGATTCTTCAAGTTTTGAGGTGCTCCTGCACCATACAACCAACCAACAAAATTTTCAAGTCCCTTGGAAATGTATCTGCAACAAAACCTTTTTCTGCAGCTCTTCAGCTTCAGGATTTCAATCTTTAGATTAATAGAATGGTGACCAACCAACCAACAAATCAAACTACCATCTTCATAGAGCATGCTCAGGCTCCTACTACTCCCATCAATGGAGTATTCTTTAGACTGATCAAAACTTCATGACTACAACACAATGCTCCATCAACTGTCCATCCTACACGCTGCTTCACAGACCCATTCCTCGTCCAACAACAGATCCTGGTGATGCACCTACCACGCTCTCCTCGGTGGCCTCTTTCTGCACCCTTCTCCAGTGTAATCTCTGTCGATGAATGGTCTTGACAGACCTCATCCTCGTCTGCCCACACACAGGAATCCTTATTCCTTCTTGCAACTAGATGGCACGAGCATTTGTAACAATCTAATAACTACTATCAGCCGTCAAAATACCTTCTACAATCTCCGTCTTTAAAAATGGTCACCAACAAAACTTTAACTCTTCATCTGCCTTTAGAAATCAAAATACAGAACACCTCTGCCCAGAGCTTTCGCTAGCTCTGATACCACTTTGATGCAGAGCAATCAAGTAGAAGCTTGCATAACAGGGTGAAAACCCACTAAAACCCACCAACCTAGGGTTTATGCTTCATTTTCTTTAATAACCCCTTACTTAAGACCACATAATACCGAAATATGCTTCCATTTTCTCATCGGCCAGACCTACTCTATCAGCCACTTCATAATTTCTTTCACCAACATGCCATCTCTTTTCGATGGATAGAATCCATCGCCCAGACTTTGTATCGTCGAAGTAACTTTTCCACTGTTCGCCGATAATACAACTTACTCCGATGAGCACTGAACCGTCGGCGTGACTTTACTCTTCGGCCAAACTCCAATCTTCTCTCGCCGATATCCTTAGTCACTCCAATGAGCCTTCGCTACTATCCTCCGTCGGCCAGACTTTCATCTTCGGTGGGACTCTTTACTTCTTCTCCGATATAATATCTTACGCCGATATGCTTAACACCACTTCACCGTCAGTAAGACTGTCTCTATCGGTAGTGAATCCATTTCTCCCGCCAACATGCCGATAACATCCCCATCGGTGAGACTTAATGATTGTCACTCCAATACAATACGATCGGTGAGATCACTATTGTCGGATCAATGCAAACTTGGTCATCCCGATAGCCCTTGTCACCCTGATGTCTTTTACTTTGCATACACATTAATAGACTTGCTACTGTCGGTTCTCCAATGTGTCTTTCCCTCGATGTCACCGATACAGTCGGTCATCCCTTATATCATTCGGAATGTACGTTTATGCATATAACTGTAACCTCCGCCCTGCCGATATGCAAATGACATATACACACAAGTGTCTTCAACATACAAATGACGTATACACCTAAACTGTATACCCGACATACTTATGCGGTATATACTCAAATTGTCTGTGACATACAATTACTGGATATTCACGAAATGCATATTTAGAGACACAACCCAAAATCCACATCATTAACTACTTTTGCATATTGTAACCGAACAGAACACACAGAAATAACTAAAAACTTAACAAAATAGAAATAGATCTAACTACACTGAGGTCATTCCACTGATTTCAAAGAAATCCACCAGTGGAATGACTCCAAACCGATGTTCTTGTAATTACACCAGAAACCAAAACTTTTCTATTCCTTCCAGAAATTATACATACAAATTGTTCGCTTTCCTCTCTGTCTGTTCGCTCTTCTACATAAACAGAGTCTAACTATTTAATGACTCACAATTGGCAGTTACACGGTGGAAAATGAACCACCACTGCCAATCAGTTACAAACTATAGTTCGATTACAATTCTTTTCTTGACAACCCAACATTATGCCTTTACTCGGCCAGACATGACTCCATGTGGCACAAAGGCATTACAATATTACACTTTGGATACAACATAAAATGTAGGGAATCTTCTAGATTCTTCAAGTTTTGAGGTGCGCCTGCACCATTTTGTCAAAACAATATAACATAATGTTTGGTGTGCTCCCCCTAACATGTTGAATTTTTTTAAGTATTTCACAAATTACTTTAGTGAGAAATTAGCTAACATCACGTAGTTTATACCTAATTTTTTTGCTAATTTTATAATGAATATATGATTTTTTATGAATTTTCAAAATGGACACATTCGAAAAAATAAAAATTTCAACATGCTACCCCCCTATTTTTTTGAAAACTAATCAAAAGAAAAAATTCAATGTGTATAGAATAGAGTGTAGAATCTAAAAATGTAATTTGTTTCAAATTTTGATAAACGAATAAAAAATGATACCAAAAATACTATACATAGGTTTTCTGCAAAAAAGAACACATTAGCAAAGAAATTGAAGATGGAAATCTTAATGTTATCATATTTTAGAAAAAATTACATGGTTAGAAAGCTAATAAAAACTTGAAGTCATCTTCGCATTTTTTCATATTATCATTGAAAAATGTGTAAACCTAATGGAGAGCACACTCGAGATTTAGTTGATTTTTTATGTTCTATTGAAAACACACTTTTAGCATCCAAAAGGTAGGTCCAATCCTTTGGGAAATCCAACCCTTAGGGTTAGAATTTCCCAAAGCAGTAAAAACACACTCACATTATAACATGAGTGCATTATGACGCAAGCACATTTTAGATCAATTAAAATGTTGAGAAATGGACTAAAAAAATGCACATCACATGAATTTGGACCCACATTATGTGTTTATTCCCCTACTCTATGATTTTTTTGACATACAAACACACTTTTGACGCTTTCGAGGATCTACAATCATTCTAGTTGAAAAAATTATCACTTTTTGTTCTTGTATCAATGTGGAAGATTCCAATGACATGTTTTTAACTCAAATTTGATGTTGCAAATCATTTTTTTCATGTTTTGAGTAATTGGAATACTTGATTGACAAAATTAACTAATTTTTTGTCTTACATTGAAAAAAAACATTTTAATTGCATGTTTTGTATTTGAATTTGATAAATTATCGATTATTGTTTGTGTTTTTTACCATTTGTTTAAGATTGATATAGAATTCAATATCATGCCAAGGAAACAACTAAAAACTCAAATACTAGAGGATTGTGAAGTCGAGAATGCAAAGAAAAGAGAACCAATGAGACAACTTTGTGAAAATAAGAAATTGAACTCCATAAATGAAGATCAACCAACTTTTCCAATTGAATTTGATCATGAAGCGTCCAAGAGAGAGAAGCATTTGGAGAAACAAAGGGAACAAATGTAAAAACTTCATGCAAGTAAGAAATTGAATGCAGAAGTTGAAGGTATGAAATCTTTGCCATCTCAATTTGATATTTTAGAAAATGCCCAGTCACTAATTGAAAATGATGATACATTTTCACATGTGAATATAGATGTTTTTGATTAAGATACGTGGCTAAACAAGGGAACCGAACCCGATTACAAAAAAGCCCAGAAACAAAACAAGGGGCAAAAAACAAGGCCACAAGGGCAAAAGAACAGGGGGATAAAGCCAAGAGAGCTTGATCCCAGAAGCAGCAGACTAGGAATGGTAGACCGACAGCACATGCATCGCAGCCTAGCTGGAGAACAGCAGGGAACTACACAACATCAAATCCTGATTTGGACACCCTAACACCCTTGCCACAAGGGGGCAAGGGACCTTTCTTCCTACGTTGAACCACAGTCCAAGAGGGCTCAGAACCAAGATCAACAGTACGTGGAGAGAGGGGAGTCTCCCCTGAAACCACTAGCAAAGAGGGCTCGCGATGAACCCCAAACGACACCAACAAAGCTCCATGAGGGGAAGCTAAGCCTGAAGAGGGCAAAACCGAAGCAGTAGAATCAAGAATAGAAGAAATAGGCCTACCCAAAACAGGAGGAGCTGATAGATGAGCAGCCAAGTGGTTAGAAGAATTTAGAGAATGAGAGGGAACTACAGCAGCAACCGACACCACACCCTCAGTAGCAGTCACAAAAGGGTCAGCATCTCCAGAGGAAACATCCCCCTAAGACGAACCGTCATCCTTCGAAGCGCTGATAGTTAGGTGATCCGGGAATGCATCTTTCCACTAAGTAGCAGCACCCTTACGGTGCGAGAGGGGACAACTAGAGGTCAGATGGCCTGTAGCAAAACACCTTCTGCATTTAAAAGGAATACCCTCATAATCCAATATTTGTTTCCAAGGCTTTTCCCCTACCATCAAGACTGCATCCCCATCAAGAGGTTTAGAAATGTCAATATCCACAAGAATGCGCGCTACCATGGAGTGCCCCATGAAGGAGGTTGTACAATCAACCTTGAGGAAACGGCCAATGGCATTGCCAATGCCCTCGTAGCACGAATCCTCCCAAAACTGTAGAGGGAGATTAGGGAGACGAACCCAAATAGGTCTGATGTTGAGCAGCTCCGTAAGGGGATTGAAGGAGAGAGTCCAGGGCTTGATGGAGAGGGAATGCTCCCCCCACAACCAAACTCTGCCATCGAGCACTAAGTCTCTCTACTCAGAAGAAGCAAATGTCACTATGAAGAACCCTCTAGCACAAGGAAACAATTCAATCTTACCCTCAACCAGTGGCTTCCAAGACCCCATGGTGAAGATTGGGCAAGGAGGGCCAGAAACCATTAAATCTGCATATCACTCCAATGTTGCGGTAAAAATCTCTATTCTCAGCAACTTCTGAACCGCAAACCATAATAGGCGACTCACGGGCACAAGGGATCAGTTGAGAACTGGGCTGGGAAGAGGTCTGAGCACCAGATCCAGAAACAGCAGCAGAAAAAGTCTTCCTAGGGCCTCTCGGGGCCCGAAACCCCACCGCAGGACCACCACCAGCAACCACCAACACCAAAGCCAGGGCCAAAAGAAAGACCCCTAAGACCAGCGTTCACGGGGCCAAGCCCCTGCCCACCAAAGCAGCCACGAAACCACCCTCAACCAAAATGGAGGCAACCAAACCACCAGGCTGCCCCGCTACCAACTCAAGCTTGAGCATAGAACCCGCAGACCCCCCTTCAGTGCTCCTCGCTCTGCATTCATCGTGATTCCAATTTTCAGATTGCTGCTCTGCACTCATCATTTAACCCCTAGAAAAGAAGCACACATTTTTTTATGTGACTATAGATGTTACTCTTATTGATCAAGTGTTGAATAAGAAAATTTTATCTAATGATTCAAGTTTTCCATTGAGAACAATTCCTAGAATTTTGTGTAAAAAGCCTAAGTGTTTTATTGAAATTGATGAGAATATTCTAAAACCAATGCTTGATAAGATTCCTAAACGTACTTGTAGAATAAATGTGAATAAGATATGGAAAATATTTTTTTTAAACATAAGTGAAACCGGAAGATGTCAATTATTTGTTGAAATGATGAAAAATCTTAAGTTTAGGCCAATCATGAAGATTCTTGGTCTAAGAACATCAAATAGAAATAGCGAAAAATCTATTGTAAAAAATCTAATCAATGCATATCAAAGCATTGGTTCCACCTCATGCACCAAAGATAGTAATGCTACATGATGTGTCATTACATCAACTATAGTGAGCAATCATACAAAGAAATCTTGCTTGATTAAAAAAATTAGTCAAGCACTAAAGATAAGTAGGAAAACATCGATTAAAGTTGTTGGGAGGCATGAAAGAATTGAGGACCCGAATAGCAATGAACTATGGGCATTTTTTGATAGACTCCTACAGAAAGATAAAGTCATAGTTGAAGCCTTAAAATCCATAATTGAATAATTTTGGAGAAATAACACGAGTATCTCCTATCAAATCAATGTTGTAAAAAGGAGAATTGGTTGTCAAAACCGTGACTGTAACGTCCCCTTGTCACAAATCAAAACCTCTTTACCTTGTTCACAAATTTCAACTTGCAAAAAGAAAACATTAGTACATTTTTCATTTAAAGCCACATATATAATTCACATAAGAACATTGTTCCTATCATTTATATGATCAAATGCCAATTCATAATTTTAGTTCATCATTGATTACTTTCATCATACATTACTATCATCAATCTATGATTACTTTCAATGCATATCATTATTACTAATCTTATGATTGCTCTCAATGCACTATATCTATCATTCATATTTCACATGTTATTCTTATGATCACTATCCATATGCCTTGCATATCATTAACATTTCACATGTTATTCTTATTATAATTATCAATATGCCTTGCATATTCACTATCATGATATTTCACATGATCTATGATCTTTATCCATATATATTGCAAACTTGCTATCTCTTCATATGTCACTTATTAACAGCCTATGGGAGATGAGATGAGAGTTGCCGTTATCCACCATGGGGCTCTAATGTCTACTATCCTTAGACTCAAGTGGTATTCTTAATACCTTTAGAGTCAAGGCCTCTATGAGACTCCTTGGTACTCTTCTAATGCCTTACATCAAAGTAGCCAAGGCCATTACATCATTATCCTTGCACTATGGGTACCTTATACCACATGTGACAAGGCCTCTATGTGATAAATAGCCTTTGCACTATGGGTACCTTATACCTCATGTGACAAAGGCCTCTAAATACCCATGAATGGCCTCTTGGGACTTTTCTCTCCTTCTCCCATATGAGGTTAATAAATCACATATAGATATGGACAATTGCATACAAGATACATCATTATGAGTAATTGAATATGACTATCTACACATTACATTGTTAGTGATGACTGCATATAAATCGGTGCTATCATAATGATACATTTATGAATGATAAGCAAGAAATGTAAATAACCTTCATACCTGTAGGATTATGATAGCCCAGTCAAAAGTATATAAAGAATAATAATGTAAAGATGCTTACTTGTTGTTATAGAACTAGACTGTAATTTTCTGCAAGACTCTTTAAGGTAGAAAGTCAGTGGTAATCCTTATTTACTGTCAAGATTAATGCTATGGCTTGTATCTGCTATTTGAATATATTCTTGATTGGATATTGCAGACAGAAGATGTTCTTTGTATAGATCGATGAGAATGCCAAGCGCTTGATGCTTCATCGCTAGTTCGATGGTCCCTTATAAAGCCTTAGAGGAGATGTGAATCGTGAAAAGATACCTTCTTTAAAAGACTCCGCCCCTTCATAATCATGGGCTTGAATAATTGTTTTATTCTTTTTAATAAATGAGTGCCGCCTTTATTATATTTCAATCTGGTTTGTTTTAGTAATATAATTCTTGACGACTCTCTTCGTCAATTATTTACGTGGATATTACTTCTCTATTGGCGCCTTTGAGTAAATACAAATGCTTTAAGGAGATAATTACCTTTTGTCTTTTTGTCCATTTATGCCAATTTTGCCTTTAGACTTGTTTTAATCTTCACCTCTATATATCATAACGAATAGTTTCCAATCTTTAATTGGAAACTATTAATCTATGACAGGCCTCCCTCCTTGAGATTGCTTGTCCTCAAGCAATTTGTGTGTTTGGGAGTCTAAGTCATCTAGTCTTTCCCATGCAGCATCATCATTCGACGGGTTCCTCCACTTGATAAGACATTTCACTATTGATCTATTCCTTAATCACCTTTCTCAGGTATCTATTATCCCCTCTTAGGATGTTCTAGATTTCTTCACCTTGCACACAAGTATAGCTTCTTGGAATGATCAACCATGGGAAGGCATGGAAGAGAGTGGGGTGTCTTAGCCTCTCTAGGCCCAAGGGCAGAACCCTTCAACTTAAAAGGCAGAACCCCCTTGGCCTCATGTGGCTTATGCCATTCATATGAGGTGGCGTACCTAGTGAGGATTCTAATTTATCTGTTATCCCCTCATCTTGCCATCTTTCCTCATTTCCTCATGATTGGCCTCCCTATAACACTATACTCATGATAAGGGAGTGAGGTCTCAAAAGGGTATCCTAGTGATCCACTCTCTAGGCCAATGACAGAACCCTTCAACTAGAAGGCAGAACCCCTTTGGCCCAAGTGAACATTTCATTTCCGTTATGAGTGGCATATCTAGAAGAGCACATCTCTCTCTAGACCCAAAGGCAGAACCCTTTAATTAAAAGGCAAAACCCCTTTGGCTCATGTGAGTTCATTACATTTCCTTTTGGGTGGCATACCTAAGAGAGGGTCCTATATTCCCTTTTTACTTACCCTTCCTCCTATCATGGTATAGATTTATGCATAATAAACTCTTATCAATTCCACATTTTCCAATAATCATATCAGCAATACATAATGCATTATGAAGATAACATCATAATACAATATGCATGATCTATTCAACATACTTGAACCATACATTACATTTCCATACAAATCCTACCACAGGAATATTAATGGACCCTTCTATAACTCTTTCTTACAGACCTTTATATCAATTCCCCTTTATTGAGTGTTATATTTATTCTTTAATTTCATTTTTCTTTTACATGTAAACAAGCATACTTGGTTCTAGAATCAACTCTCTTTCCTCCTTTTACTCGAAGTCACTTCATTTTCTTCCTGAACTTCTTTTTTTGAATATGACTTCTATATTGTGTGCTTGAGCTCTTTTTCCACATCTATGCCCTGGTTTCCATGCTTCTTTGCATTTAAAACACACCTTTTTGTCTTGTTCACAAATGTGTCCGTTCTCCCATTCTTTCTTACAATCAAAACAAAGACCCTTCTTTCTTAACTCTTCACGGTCACTATAAGAAAGATATGGTTTCTCGTGTTTCTTTTCATTCCTTAGACATATATGTCCTAATTTCCATGGCTCTCCACATTTACGGCATGGATTCTTATCAAGATTTTCTTTCTTATCGAGGGGTTTAGTGGAAGATTGCAAGGATTGGGTTTTATCTAATTGCATGGCCATATCTATGGCATCATCTAGTGAGGTAGGTTTGAGTGCTCCTACTAAGCCTCTTAATTTTTCATCTAATCCTTCTATGAATAGGAATGTAAGTTGTTCATTTTCAATTCTCGTGACACGTATGGAAACCTTCTCAAATTCATTGATATATTCGTCCACTGTTCCTCGTTGCCTTACTTGGGTTAAATCCTTGAAGTCTTGTTGTGGGTGTCATCTCTCAGATTTCTTGATGAACTTCTTAGAGAACTCCGCATAAGATGTGATGGAATCATGACCTTGGGTATGTTTCCCATTGTGCCACCATTCATATGCTAAGCCTTCCAAATGTAAGATGGCAAATTGGAGTGCATCTTTCTCCGTCATAGGGCTAAGTGAGAAATAGTCATTTAGCTTTTGGAACCATGCATGTGGTGTGATCTTATTTGTCCCATCAAAATTAGGAAGGTTTACCTTCTTGGTTTTATGTTTTAAGTCCTTGTTAGGAGGTCTTTTCTCCCTCCTCACCATTTCATGCCTTCTAGAATTACTATAATCATTAAATAATACCAGTCTCCTTACCTCCGGTTCTAAGCTTGCATAAGCCCTTGCAATGTCATTCGTGCTTAATGCATTTGTAATGGGTTCATCCACTCTTGAGTTTTCTTCTTCCGGAAGGAAAGATGGAATAGGAATCTTTGGATTTGATAAAGTTGGGCTGTTCTCGACATGATTGGATCCTATGTCTCTCCCTTTTGTAGAGTTTGGTTGATCCATGGTGTTAACCACCTTTTGAAGTGCCTCTAAGAACATTTGAGTTGTCTTTTCACCTTGGTCCATCATGGCCTTGGTGATTCTTTCATTTTGTTCCATTATGGCCTTGGTGGTGGCTTCCATGAAGGCCCTCATTTCGTTGTTCATTTCCTCTTCTAGAAGTTGTCGGTTCCTTCTAGTATATGCTTGCATAAGATTATCTCACAAGATGGCAGGAACAATGGCTCTGATACCAATTGTAATGTCCCCTTGTCACAAATCAAAACCTCTTTACCTTGTTCACAAATTTCAACTTGCAAAAAGAGAACATTAGTACATTTTTCATTTAAAGCCACATGTATATAATTCACATAAGAACATCGTTCCTATCATTTCTATGATCAAATGCCAATTCATAACTTTAGTTCATCATTGATTACTTTCATCATACATTACTATCATCAATCTATGATTACTTTCAATGCATATCATTATTACTAATCTTATGATTGCTCTTAATGCACTATATCTATCATTCATATTTCACGTGTTATTCTTATGATCACTATCCATATGCCTTGCATATCATTAACATTTCACATGTTATTCTTATGATCATTATCAATATGCCTTGCATATTCACTATCATGATATTTCACATGATCTATGATCTTTATCCATATATATTGCAAACTTGTTATCTCTTCATATGTCACTTATTAACAACCTATGGGAGATGAGATGAGAGTTGTCGTTATCCACCATGGGGCTCTAATGTCTCCTATCCTTAGACTCAAGTGGTATCCTTAATACCTTTAGAGTCAAGGTCTCTATGAGACTCCTTGGTACTCTTATGATGCCTTACATCAAAGTAGCCAAGGCCGTTACATCACTATCCTTGCACTATGGGTGCCTTATACCACATGTGACAAGGCCTCTATGTGATAAATATCCTTTGTAGTATAGGTACCTTATACCTCATGTGACAAAGGCCTCTAAATACCTATGAATGGCCTCTTGGCACTTTTCTCTCCTTCTCCCATATGAGGTTAATAAATCACATATGGATATGGACAATTGCATACAAGATACATCATTATGAGTAATTGAATATGACTATTTAAAAATAACATTGTTAGTGATGACTGCATATAAATCGGTGCTAATCATAATGATACATTTATGAATGATAAGAAAGAAATATAAATAACCTTCATACCTGTAGGATTATGACAACCCGATCAGAAGTATATAAAGAATAATAATATAAAGATGCTTACTTGTTGTTATAGAACTGGATTGTAATTTTCTGCAAGACTCTTTAAGGTAGAAAGTCAGTGGTAATCCTTATTTACTATCAAGATTAATGCTATGGCTTGTATCTGCTATTTTAATATATTCTT
The DNA here is from genome assembly GCA_027924645.1 of Cunninghamia lanceolata. Taxonomy (NCBI): domain Eukaryota; kingdom Viridiplantae; phylum Streptophyta; class Pinopsida; order Cupressales; family Cupressaceae; genus Cunninghamia; species Cunninghamia lanceolata. Next base: position 5,157,722 of record BSBN01001005.1, read on the forward strand.
GATTTGATATTGCAGACAGAAGATGTTCTTTGTATAGACCGATGAGAATGCCAATTCCTTGATGCGTCATCACTACTTCGATGGTCCCTTATAAAGCCTTATAGGGGACACGAATCATGAAAAGACACCTTCTTAAAAAGACTCCGCCCCTTCATAATTGTGGGCTTGAATAATTGTTTTATTCTTTTTAACAAATGAGCGCCGCCTTTATTGTATTTCGATCTGGTTTGTTTTAGTAATATAATTCTTGACAACTCTATTCGTCAATCATTTACATGGATATTACTTCTCTATTGGCGCCTTTGAGTAAATACAAATGCTTTAAGGAGATAATTACCTTTTGTCTATTTGTCCATTTATGCCAATTTTTTCTTTAGACTTGTTTTAATCTTCACCTCTATATATCATAACGAACAGTTTCCAATCTTTAATTGGAAACTATTGATCTATGACAGTGACCCACATCCAAGGAATTTTTTGAATATGACTCAAACATAATTTTTCTCCAAATTTGTAGACTCTTATCCTCGAATTTGAATTATTCAAAGGTATTTTGAAATGGCAAAACTTTTTGTCAAAATAAATCACACACGACTTTTTTTCTATATTTCACATAGAATTTTTTATACATTATGATGTTTTTCAATAAATATGTGTATCTTTGCATACTAATGATATTTTGCAATAGTGTGTGATAGAAGATCCACCTAAATCGACAAGAAATTTCATTTCAAGCATTTTTGTAAAAGAGTAGATGGATAGATGTTTTATAAATAATCATGTTTGGATGGAACATGTGATAGTTGTGGTGGTTTGCAACATTTGAGAACTTGTGTACACATGGAGAATACATGTGCAATTGGAAATGAACTAGTACCTTTTAGGAAATATAAGTTAGTGTCATACACTCTAAAAGATGGTAAAGAGGCAAAATGGTGTAAATTGGTGCGTGAAGAAATACTAGTATTTGCATTTATGCCTATGTTGGAAATATGGTCATTGATGTCAAAGGGAGGTTGATGTCACAGAAGAATCTGGCAAAGGGAAAAAGAATCATTGATGATTCAAAAGTTTCTAAGGCATGAATGACTTCTACCTTTAGTCGGTGAATCGCTCCATTCGTGAACTCACAAGTTTACCGACAACCAATTTTCCCAACAACCAGTTAGGCAATGAAAAGATGACAAAGAAAGTTTCTAAGGCATGAAGGATTTCTGCCTTTGGTCGGTGAATTGTTCAGTTCACAAACTCTCAAGTTCACCGACTGCAAATTTCTCTGACAGCTAGTTTGCCAATAGGAGAGTTGAGCGATGAAGTCTTGAAGAAGAAAAGGTTTAAGCCTTTCAATCAGAAATTTGCTTGGTTTGCGAACTCAAAAGTTCACCAATGGCAAAGTTCGTCGATAGACGGTTTCCCCAACAGAATGTTCGCTGGAAGGATAAAGATGTGAAGAAAAAAGTTTGAAGTTCAAAGTTTAAAGTATTGGCAAAGTCTTTAGTTCGTGAACTCAAAAGTTTGTCGACAGCCAAGTTTACCGATGGGAAAGTTCGTCGATGAAAACTTTGTCAACGAAGGAAAGTTGGTTTGTGGTTTCTCAAGTTCATTGATCGGTGATTTATTTGATAGGATATTAGAAAATTCTTCAATTTGCGAACTCCTCAATTCACCGATAGGAAATTTTTCCAATAGAAGTAAAGATAATTGGTTCGTGAAAATAAGTTTTTGCCAACAAGTTCGTGAAGATGCAATTTTGCCGATAAAGGTGTTAGAGTTTAAGTTTGTGGAAACAATGTTTTTTTTCCGATAAAGGCGCTAAAGTGTAAATTTGTGCAACTGAACTTTTACTGATAAAGGCATTTAAGTTGAGGTTCGTGGACGCGAACTTTTGCCGATAAAGAGAAGAGTCTAAGGTTTGTGGAAATATAAAGTAATCAACACCCCAGGAATTAAAGTGAAAGTTGTGGCTAACGCGGTGTGTTTAAATTGGGTCCAGACTTATAATACAAAAATTCAAGTTGAGCCGACCTATGTACATGTTGGAAATTAAAATAAAAAGGGTGACCGACTGAGTTACTGTAAATTAGGCTCAGATTCAAAGTGTGGAATTTAAGATTACGCTGACCTTATGAAATGTACACGTTGGAATTCAAATACAAAGGCCGACTTTGGAGAATGTGTTAATTTGATGGTTCTTAAATGACATGAGGATTGTAATTGTACATATTGATATTTAAAGCAGATCAGTTTACATTTTTGTGTCTAAATATATGAGTATCAAAGAAAAAAATGTGAACGAACAGGTGAATGATTTGAGTGCAAAGGAAATTAATAAAAGATAATTTGGGAGTCGCACATTATATATCCAAGTTTGCAAGAGCATAATGTTTTATTTTGAATTGCAGTATAGAAGGGTTGAGAAGTGTGACAATGAAGTTCTGAAGTTGAATTATGACTATGTTTGTGCAACTCATGTTTTACCATTCATAGCAGAGGTGATGATTGTATGTATATCATTTCTTTTATAATCATTTCAGATATTCTTGAGGTTGGTGCCTCTTGATCCTTGTGAGGTTGGTGCCTCTCTTTATCTATGTTGGTGCTTAATTTAGGGGATTGCAGTCTCCTTTGGGTTGGTGCCCATAAAACTTGTATTTGCTGGGGCTTTGGTGTCTCTTGAGGGTTGGTGCATCCAAATCATATTGTAATAATCAATTTTCTTTATGAGGCTAGATTTGGATAGTAGATCCAAGCAGCTTGCTCACCGTGGTTTTTCCCTTCTTGGAATTCCACGTAAAATATGGTGTTGTGCTCTCTTGTGTGGATGTGTGAATATGTTTATGTTTGCATAGTTCTTACATAATTTGATTGATGCGGTAAGGATCCTATTATTGCAGTAGAATTAATTAAAAACTAGTATATATTGATTCACCCCCTCTCAATATATCTGTGTGTTCTAACAATTGGTATCAGAACTAAGTTCCTTAGTGCAGCCTAACAACTGAAGGTAGATCTTGGATTAGAACACATGGCAGGACAGGAAGGATCTTCTTCTAACAAAGTACCTCTATTTGATGGATCAAACTATGTGTTCTGGAGTATAAGGATGGAAGCCTATTTAACCCCATTAGGGTTTGATGTATGGCAATCTGTTGTGGATGGTTATATTTCTCCTGAAACTCCTTCAATAGATTAGGTTGATAAGAAGACATGTGAGAACAATGCTAAAGCTAAAAATGCAATTCTAGGTGGATTGACAAACAGTGAATTTGTTAAAGTGATGCACTACAAGTCTGCTAAGGATATTTGGGAAAAGCTTCGTAACATTTATGAAGGTGATGAAAAGGCGAAACAAGCTAAGCTACAGACTTATAGAGGCAAGTTTGAAAGTCTGAAGATGAAGAAATAAGAAAATATTGTTGACTATCTGCTCCGAGTGGACGAAATTGTCAATGCTATCAGAGGACTTGGTGAAGAAATGAAAGAATTGGTAATTGTGAAGAAGGTTCTAAGATCCCTTCTCCAAAGATATGCTTTAAAAGTTTCTACCATTGAAGAAGCGAGAGATCTAAATAAATTTACAATGGATGAACTATACGGATCTCTCACTGCTTATGAAATGAGGAATGTGAGTGAGGAGACATCTAAGAAGGAATCTGCTTTCAAAGCATCTAAGAAAGAAAAGAATTCTGAGCCAAGTGATGGGTCTGATAATGAGGAAGCCAACTTTGTGAGAAAGTTGAAGAAGACATTCCTTATGAAATGAGGAATGTGAGTGAGGAGACATCTAAGAAGGAATATGCTTTCAAAGCATCTAAGAAAGAAAAGAATGATGCATCTAAGCCAAGTGATGGGTCTGATAATGATGGAATCCTATTTAACCTCATTAGGGTTTGATGTATGGCAATCTGTTGTGGATGGTTATATTTCTCTTGAAACTCTTCAATAGATTAGGTTGCTAAGAAGACATTTGAGAACAATGCTAAAGCTAAAAATGCAATTCTAGGTGGATTGACAAACACTGAATTTGTTAAAGTGATGCACTGCAAGTCTGCTAAGGATATTTGGGAAAAGATTCATAACATTTATGAAGGTGATGAAAAGGTGAAACAAGCTAAGCTATAGACCTATAGAGGCAAGTTTGAAAGTCTGAAGATGAAGAAATAAGAAAATATTGTTGACCATCTACTCCAAGTGGACGAAATTGTCAATGCTATTAGAGGACTTGGTGAAGAAATGAAAGAATTGGTAATTGTGAAGAAGGTTCTAAGATCCCTTCCCCAAAGATATGATTCAAAAGTTTCTACCATTGAAAAAGCGAGAGATCTGAATAAATTTACAATGGATGAACTATATGGATCTCTCACTGCTTATAAAATAAGGAATGTGAGAGTGAGGAGACATCTAAAAAGGAATCTGCTTTCAAAGCATCTAAGAAAGAAAAGAATGATGCATCTGAGCCAAGTGATGGGTTTGATAATGAGGAAGCCAACTTTGTGAGAAAGTTGAAGAAGACATTCCTTATGAAATGAGGAATGTGAGTGAGGAGACATCTAAGAAAGAAAAGAATGATGCATCTGAGCCAAGTGATGGGTCTAATAATGATGGAAGCATATTTAACCTCATTAGGGTTTGATGTATGGCAATCTGTTGTGGATGGCTATATTGCTCCTAAAACTCCTTCAATAGATTATGTTGTTAAGAAGACATGTGAGAACAATGCTAAAGCTAAAAATGCAATTCTAGGTGGATTGACAAACACTGAATTTGTTAAAGTGATGCACTGCAAGTTTGCTAAAGGATATTTGGGAAAATCTTCATAACATTTATGAAGGTGATGAAAAGGTGAAATAAGCTAAGCTACAGACCTATAGACGCAAGTTTGAAAGTCTAAAAATGAAGAAATAAGTAAATATTGTTGACTATCTGCTTCGAGTGGACGAAATTGTCAATGCTATCAGAGGACTTGGTGAAGAAATGAAAGAATTGGTAATTGTGAAGAAGGTTCTAAGATCCCTTCCCCAAAGATATGATTCAAAAGTTTCTACCATTGAAGAAGCGAGAGATCTGAATAAATTTACAATGGATGAACTATATGGATCTCTCACTACTAATGAAATGAGGAATGTGAGTGAGGAGACATCTAAGAAGGAATCTGCTTTTAAAGCATCTAAGAAAGAAAAGAATGATGATTTGAGCCAAGTGATGGGTCTAATAATGAGGAAGCCAACTTTGTGAGAAAGTTGAAGGGTTCCGACAAGTACAAAGGTACAAGTTACCCTTCAAATGTTTTAATTATGGTAAAATTGGTCATTCTGTTGCTAAGCATCCTTAGGCCAAAAGTGAAATTAGCAATTAGGAAGAAGAGCATAAGGAAAGATGGCAAACATTATCAACATAAAAAGAGCCACAAACAAGGAAAACATGAAAAGAGGAGTTTTCACAAACATAAGAAAAGCCTCTATTCTAAAAAGGAAAGTAGCTCATCTAATGAGAGTAATGAAAGTGTCTTAGATAGTGACAGAGAAGAAACTCAACTCATGGCAATAGAGATAAGAAGTGTTGTTTCAAAAAATGAAGACAACCCTATAGAAGATGGTGAAGAAATGCCAGATCCTAATAAAGAAAACATGGCAGTCATTAATGAAGAAAAATGTGAAGTTGATCCTGAAGTTTAACATATTTCTGGTCTTGAGGACTTGAGATTAGTAAGGAAAGAAAACGAAGAACAAAAAGCAAAGCTTAAAGAATCAGAGGAAATGATTGTTAGATTAAAAATTCAAATTGAAGAGGGAAAAAGGATTGCAGACATCATAAACACTAACCTCAAAGCCAAATCAGATGAGTGTTTAAAACTTGAAGAATAAATTGTTTCACTGAGAAAGGAAGTTGAAAAAGTGCATGCTCAATTGAATACAAATATCAAGCTTGAAAAGAGCTCTGAAATTCTAGATGTTATAATAAACAGTCAAAGACCTCTATTCATAAAGTCAAGTTTGGGCTATGATGAAGAAGTCACATAATCTTTTGCTCCCGCTACGAAGACTGACTCAGAGAAAATAGTGTTAAATGAAGAAATCCCAATGAAGAAAGAGAATAAGGAAATTGAAGAAGTTGATTTCATCCCTGTCATCTCTCAAAGAAGAAAATTCAAAAGATCAACTCCTGTAAGATAGACATTCATGAATAGGTTTTGTTACATCCCTTTTTTTGGATTCAGTATTACTATTTACTTTTTCTTAAATAGTGTAGTCATGTGAATATGTTTAACGTCATAGAAAACGATGTTATGATTAGAAAAGATTAATTTTATGAAATCATGGATTTTTACTTGATTATGATCAATCTGATGTTATGAATTAAAAATATCTTTTCGATATGAAAACGAAATGATTTGATGTAAATACTCTGACCATAAATTGTATGTGAGATTGTTAATGGCAGGAATAGATGGAACATGTTCACCAAGAAGCAGGAAGAAAAGAAGGTATCTTCGAGAAAGAGAGAACAAACTCTGGAATACCAATGGGTGTTTGCCACTAAGAATGAACATCAGGTAGATAAACCTAGTTGCCTTGAGATAAGTATTGATTTTGGTTAAATCAACTTTGGATGAGAATGTGAAGGATTATAAGTGTAGATCACTCTTCCTTTCATAGTTGTCGTGATGAGTATGGGTAATCGACATCTGTGTCGTAATACTCTAAATCATGCTGCCAAATATGGACGACAAATATATATATATACACACACACTTGAGAATGAGTTGTATGTTGTGTCTAATTTAGTGGTTCGGCGTAAAAGTCGATAGTAGTGCGTAAAGTCGACCCCAAACTTCGTATGGTGTTTGCGCTCCAATCGTCGTCATCGTCATAAAGCTCTACGAGCGTATGATGTAAACGTTTAGTTACAGATTTCGAAGGATGTAGAATTATTTCTGTTATGGGTTATCGTCATATAATAAAAGGTTTAAATAATGTTTTAAACCTATGAGATCATCAAGTGTAATACCATTGGTCATATTGTAATAGTAATATACAAAATCATATATATATATATAGTCATTAAGAAACAATTCTTATATTCTTTAATGGTGCTAGTAAACGGGCAATAGCTCGAAAGGTTTCACTCAAGTCGCTATTTATGATGTCTTTGGTTCCATAACATTTTATTCATTCTCGAGCTTTAAACTAAAATGATTAATCGTTAGTTCAACAATCACCCCATGTCGTGCAATTGATCTCAGCTCAAGAATCTAAAAAAGACTGTGTGGCATTATGTCTAAAACAGAAAATCGCCACCTCACTAACTAATAAGCTCCACCTTGTGAATAAGCTGCAAGGTTAGAGGAGGTTAAAGCTGATTTTGTGTTAGTGGTCGTGGGAAGGAGGACAGATGGATATAGTCGAGCTTGGTAGTTACCAAGTATATAGCTATGCGAATTACTTAGGGAGAGTTAGTTTTTCGTTTGGACAGTCCTGAAGAGAAAAGAAAGAACTTCTTGATATTCGAACAGAAAGTCTTGGATAGAGGCATGACTAGTTATCATCAGAACACAGTAAATACCAGAGAAGTAACGAGACCAGGAGCTCGAAGGTTGATAAGAGTCAAACGAGGAATCTGAACTAAGAAGCCAACTACCAGGTTCTCAATTCTTCCTATATAATCTGCATCTCTTCATGTGGTCGATGCATTGTATACATGAGCCAGAAAAGTTGATTATAACTTGCTAATCATTATGTAGAACAATAATCATTCCTAAGGTGATATCGAATGTCCGATTCATGCTCAAATCTTTAAAGATCCTCAGTTAATAGCTTCAGCTTACTTAATCGTATGCCAGTGTAAATGATAACCGATGGCTTATCAGAAGGGAAAACATTACTTATCGTCCAGGATTAACGTTGACAACATAGGGGCTTAAAAGGTCGTATTATCGTCATTAAAAGATCATTGTTAGTACTTCGGTTTTTAAACAAGCTCTTTTGTGTCTAAACAGTTGTCATTCATATATACTAGAAGTATGTTTTAAGACTATCAAAATACTAATAGACTGGTGGTATTATGATGTGAAGGGCATCTTGTCAGGAAGTCTCCGTGTCTATTAGCTTATACTAGTAAATGACTGAGGAATTGCTCTTTAGCTTTTATATGTTTCGCAGTGTGGACCCTGTTTAAGCAACGATGAATCTTTTATTCTTTTTAAACATAGTATAAACATGTGTTGGCTAATATGTGGAACTTGACTATCGTGCAAATAGGCTTCGTTTGAGGGTACAACTTTGGTCTTTTTGTTCTTTAATTATCCTTCTTTTAACAGGGTGTCGAAACATTTCTCTTCTAGTTTCGACTTCTATATCTATAGATTGTTGCTTATGCTACCACACCAACTATAGAAATTAGAATGAATATGGCAGATAGTATAATACCCAGTAGGCTTAAAGCTTATGTCAGATAGATTTCAGATATCAAATCAATGTAGGGGTTGAATAAAAGGTATCTTTGAAGATAGAACATTTTGATTTATAAGTACTTGTTTACACAAATGAAAGTTATCTGTTAAAAATAATACAAAACGACTCTTAATATTAAAGAAGAAATTATTATTATATTTCAGAATGGAAGTTGGTTAATGACTCTGGTATGCGTAGACTAAAGCCTTGACGAAATTGCCATCATGTTAGCATAACATTATGACGACTCACTTTACCTTAAAAACTTCGCCTCGATAACAAGTTAAAAGATGCCTCTCTATTAACTATATCAATAGTGTAAAGTTCTATCTTTGAGAAGATAGTTTGGACAAGCATCAAATTCAATGGTCCACCCGAAAAACTAGTATCAATAACTGATGAATTAGTAAGCTAGAAATTATACTTTAATCACAAAAGTGGTAATGACTCTAAGAGTCTAAAAGTTTTGCAACAAACCAAACTAATATGCATAGAAGCATGTTGAGCTGGAAAGGCCAAGAAATTTATCATGATCATATAGTTGTAGGATTGCGACAAATTCAAGTCAAGTTGGGGTGGGTGAACATACTAATTGCGTTGACACAACGCTAATCACATTTAAATCCTTTGGCCAAGGTAATGCACCTGCCTCTAGTGCATTGTTAGTTCACCGTGACTGGATGGCGTAGCTTGTGAAGTAGTCATGCTTGTCTAGAGGGTATCTAAGGGTTTGCATGATAACAAGTTACGTAGGTCACAACACCAGTACTCAGATGGCTAACACCATTGGTTATCCTAAGTCTATCATTTTCAAGTAGGGTAGGGCCACTTTCGGGTAGGAAGGTGTGCAGGAGACCGATGGTCTGTGGTTGGAGGTTAAGCTCCTCGAAGATACTTTCTCTTCTATACTCCAGAGGCTTGCTGAGACTTGAATTAGGATGGTCGACAATCGAGATGCAGTGACTTTGGTAAGTTTCTATTATAAAAATGTTCTTAATGGCTTTAATCATCATATTGTTAAATGTTGAAGATAGATAGACCCCTTTGTCTAACTTATAATTTCATGATTCTTATTTAGTAAATGAATGATCTTCTTTGTTTTAAAATGAAAAATGATTTATCATTTTCTGCTTTTAATCTTTCAAAAAAAAATTACCTTATGGCCAAACTTAGATTTTTAAGGCGGAAACTAAATTGGATGTTACAGGTTTAATTATGCTTTCTTTGGTTAATGTTTCATTTGCAATCAGTATGGTCACAAAGCCATTGAATGTAGATCTAGAATGAGAAGAAGTGATTATGCAAGTAGAAATTCTTTTGCCCATTTGTTTGATTTCAACATAATATGTCATGTTTGCAACAATTTTGGGCACATAGCAAGGTTTTGCGGAAGTAGCTTGGCAAAGTCAAAATCTCATATGACTGATCTTGATAACCAAGACAAAAAGATAGACATTCTTGAAAATTAGAAGAAGGAATGGAAATTCAAGGAAAACAATCATGAAGGAGAAAGTTCAATGATTGTCCAAGCTACATTTCATACACAAGGGCAAGCAAATCCTTGGGTTGTAGATAGTGGATGTTCAAGTCACATGACAGGAGATAAGAGCAAGTTTATTAGCCTTATTAAATGGAATTGTGAATCAATCAAGTTTGGAGACAACACCACTGCAAGAATATGTGGTAAAGGCATAATAAGTATTGATGGAAAGACTAGGACAAAAGATGTCTTATATGTAGAAGGTCTCAAGCACAATCTTCTCAATGTAAGTCAGATGTGCAACAAAGAATATAATCTCATATTTCATGCACAAGGATGTGAAATCAAAAAAGAAAGCACTGGCAAACTTGTTGCAGAAGCAAACAGGATAGAGAATAACTTGTATTCTTCTAGGACATACAGATGAATGTTGGTTATGGCACAAGAGGATGGGACACGTCAATTTTGACAATCTTGCGAAGATCAGCTCTAAACATGTAGTTAGAGACATGCCAAAGATTGCCAAGCCTACTAGCACATTTTGTAAGGAATGTCAGATTGGGAAGCAGACAAGGACAAGGTTCAAGGCCAAGGAGTACTACTCTACTGAGTTGTTGGAACTGATTCATACAGACTTATGTGGTCCTACCAAAACAAGAAGTCTTCAAGGTGAAAGGTACTTTATGTTGCTCATTGATGATTACTCTAGAATGACATGGGTTACATTTTTTAAAGATAAATTAGAAGCTTTCAGTAAATTCAAGGTTTTCAAGTCTATGGTTGAGAATGAAATGAATGCTAGAATCAAGTGCTTAAGATCAGATAGAGGTGGTAAGTTCACATCAAATGAATTTGAGGAATATTGTAAAGAACATGGAATAAGGAGACAGTACTCTGCTATAAGGACTCCTCAACAAAATGGAGTAGTTGAAAGGAAGAACAGAATAGTTCAAAATATGGAAAGAACAATGTTGAATGAAGCCAAGCTGCTTGATGTGTATTGGAAAGAAGTAGTCCGTACTTCTATTTATATTCTCAACAGAGGACAGCTAAGAGTGAACAGCACTATCCATATGAGTTGTGGAAAGGCAGACCTGCATCTATCAAGTATTTTAGAATTTTTGGAAGCGAATGCTATATCAGAATAGATGAAGATAATTTGGGTAAGTTTGACTCAAGATCTTATGAAGAAATTTTTCTTGGCTACTCAACTAGAAGCAAGGCTTACAAATGCTACAATAAGAGATTGCAAAAGATAGTTGATAGTGGAAATGTTAGGATTGATAAAGATCTACATCATTCGACCTATGATCAAGAAGATTGTTGCTCAGAGGAATCTACCTACATAGACGATGAATTTGAAGAAAAAGAAACACAGGAGACTGGTACCAAAACACCTACAAAGTATGTTCAGAAGAATCACTCTGAAGATCAGACTATCAGTAATAAGGATGATGGAGTTGTAACTAGAAGAAAACTGAGAGAACAAGTGAACTTTTGTTTGCTATCCAAAATAAAGCCTAAGAGTTTCGTTGAAGCTGGTAAAGATGAAAGTTGGAGATGCAATGCAAGAAGAGCTAAATTAAATCGAGAAAAATGAAACTTGAGAACTTGTCCCAAGACCTAAAGACAAGAATGTCATTGCCACAAAATGGGTATTCAAAAATAAATTGAATGAAGATGGAGAAGTGGTTAAAAACAAATCAAGGTTGGTCTGCAAGGGCTATTCACAAGTGGAAGGCGTTGCCTTTGAAGAGACATTTGCCCCTGTGGCAAGAATGGAAGCACTCAGGATGTTTCTTGCATTTGCAATTCACAAAGACTTGAAGGTGTATCAAATGGATGTCAAATCCGCCTTCTTGAATGGTGATCTAGAAGAAGTTTACATAGAGAAACCTGAAGGATTTCAGCTATCAGAAGATCAGAATTTGGTATGCAAACTTAGAAAGGCTTTATATGGTCTCAAACAAACACCGAGGGCTTGGTATGCAAGGTTGGACAAGTACTTACACCAACAAGGTTTCAAGAAAGGTATTGCAGACAGTAATCTCTACATAAAGGTAGAAGGTGAGCACATGTTGATAGTGGTAGTGTATGTTAATACTATCTTTGGTGTCAATGATGATATGTGCAAGAAGTTTGCAGAGGAGATGCAGGAGTTTGAGATGTCTATGATAGGTGAACTTTCGTTCTTTCTTGGGCTTCAAATTGTTCAATCAAACAAGGATTTCTTTATTTCACAAGCTAAGTATGTCAATGAGATGTTGAAAAAGTTTGGTATAGATGATTGCAAACCAATAAGTACACCTATGGTAACAGGGTGTCATCCTAGCACGGATGTGAGTCACCTCAAATAGATCAAACTCTTTATAGGTCCATGATAGGAAGCTTATTATACTTGACTGCATCAAGACATGATATTATGCAAGCAATTGTATGGTGGCTAGGTTTCAAGCAAATCCAAAAGAGACTCACGTAAAAGCTATTAAAAGGATTTTCAAATATTTGAAGAGCACATTGGGCCATGCATTGTTGTATGAGAAGGGAAAGGACTTCTCTCTAAATGCATATACAGAGGTAGATTGGGCTGGCAACACTGATGATAGGAGGAGCACAAGTGGTGGAGATTTCTTTCTAGGTGATAAATTGGTTTCACGGTTAAGCAAGAAACAAGATTCAATCTCTCTGTCAACAACAGAAGCAGAATACATAGTTGCAGCATCTTGTTGTACTCAGGTTTTGTAGATGAAGCAGACATTGAAGGATATCAAAGTAATATATGATGAATCCATTCATATTTTGTGTGATAACACAAGTTCCATCAACATATCAAAGAATCTAGTGATGCATTCTAGAACCAAGCATATATCCATTAAGTATCATTTCTTGAGAGAAAAGGTTGCAGATCAAGAGGTAAAGTTGAAATATGTGGCTACAAAGGATCCGATTGCAGATTTTTAAAATAAAAAAAATCTTCCCAAAGAGACATTTGAGTATTTAAGGCAGAAGTTGGAGTGATATCACTCTCATCAAAATAGTAAAATGTTATTATGAAGCATCTATCTAGGGGGGGCAGCTCAAGGCATATCCTTCATCCCTAATTGGATAGTGGCTACCTCTCAGGGGGAGCAGGTAGATAGAAGACAGCATAAATGATCAAGTTTGATATGACAAAGGGAAGAGACATAGTAAGGAGAAGCATTACAGTCAAGGGGAGCTAGTCATGACAGTATCATATTGCAGTAAGGAAAGATGTTGATTACATCCCTTTGCCATTGATATTAAAGGGGAAGAAATTTCAAGAGTTGTGTAACAGTTCAGGAAGAGGTACACAAAGTGCATACTCAGAGTTTATTTCTTTTCGGTTGCCATCAATGACAAAGGGGGAGATTGTTGGAAATATTGCCATTGATGTCAAAGGGAGGTGGATGTCACAAAAGAAGAATCTATCAAAGGGAAAAATAATTATTGATGATTCAAAAGTTTCTAAGGCATGAATGATTTCTGCCTTCAGTTGGTGAATCGCCCAGTTCGCAAACTCACAAGTTCATCGATGGCCAATTTTCCTGACAACTAGTTAGCCAATGAAGATATGACAAAGAAAGTTTCTAAGGCATGAAGGATTTCTGCCTTCGGTCGGCGAATCATTCGGTTCATGAACTCTTAAGTTCGCCGACAGCAAGTTTCTCCGACAGCTAGTTTGCCGACAGGAGAGTTGAGTGATGAAGTCTTGAAGAAGAAAAGGTTAAAGCCTTTCGGTCAAAAATTTGCTCGATTCACGAACTCAAGTTCACCAATAGCGAAGTTTGTTGATAGACGGTTTCCCTGACAGATCAATCCTAACTAAAACTTGATGTCTTCTAACATTTACTTTACTCTGTTTCAGTCTAATTTGAACATTGAATTCAATTTATTGCAATTTTGAAGGTTTATATCCTTCTTTTGTGAAATTTTCGCAAGTTTATATGATTTTTAGGGATTTTTTGAGTTGATGGGATCTAATTGAAAGTTCTTTTCTAATTGGTAGGATATGTGCATTCGTTGGAATGCCAATCACGAGCAATTGTGGCTTTCTGAGATGTATGATTCACTATCTTCTGATGATTTTGTTATCCTGAAGAGGGCAGGCTTGGCGAGGATTTTCCATGTACCGGATGTTCATCCGGTTTCGTGTATTTGTTGTGACATTTTGACCTATTGGGATGCTAATATGAACACTTTCAAATTTCCACAAGTTTCAGGGGAGTGGACTATTACTCTATATGATGTGTACTGCATTCTCGGGGTTCCTGTGAGAGGGCATCCACTTGTTTTACCTTCTAGCGAGTCCTTTGAGAACACGGCATCTTGGGCTCAAATCATGGGGGTGAGTCGTCCTAAGGACCAGACTGGCGTTCAGCTTACCAGAGTACTACAGCTTCGCATTCCTCTCCTAAGGAAGTTCCTGATTGGTTTGATTGCTTCGAGGTTGTTTAGTGATAAGGCCTCAGCTTGTCTACGATGGTGTTGGGCACCCATTATTTAGGGTATTGAACAAGGTACAATTTTCACATGGGGCCTAGACATTCTTGAGATGGTCTACAGAAATTTCTATCGTATTGCTCGGTGCGGAGCTCTTGCATTTAGCCACTCCTCTTTGATCATGACCTAGATCTTTGAGCATATCAGGCCATATCAAAAGGGGATTCCTCTTCTTGATCGTAAACTTCCAAGAGCCACCAGATGGGCTCATGTGGGCCATTTTGATACTTTCTTACATGTGGCCACTCATCGATGCAGATATGATTATTGACTGTTATGTGGATTTGGAGGGTGTATGGTCTCATGATAGGTAGGTTAGAGATTACTACCGCGGGATATTAGAGGTTTCAGACCGTAATGGCCTCATTGAAGCTCATTGCATCAAGCACATTCTACAGCAGTTTGGTGATGACTTTCCTGAGGAGTTGCCCCCAATTCCTACATGCTATCAATCTATCCAAGAGATGGGCAAGGTTGGACAAAGGCCTGTCATTTGGACTCCTTTGACTCCCGGGGTTTTGATTACCAAAACCTCTAGAACCCCGAGAGGTGGGCAGAGGAGAGGAAGAGGAGCTCCTCCTCATGGACTCATTGTCGTGGATGATTCAGATTCTATCGACGAGGACTACATCCCAGATGGAGATGATTTTTCAGATGAGGGGGTAGAAGGAAATTTACAGGGGATTGATTCCAATGAGGGTGAGATACCAAAGGGCTCTTCTTCGGGGCCTAGACCTCATTCTGATGAGGCGATGTGGCGCTTTGATCCTTCCTGGCAGCCTGGCGATCCTCATAAGTCTACTCTTGTTTTCTAATTTCGCATTGTCCTTTACTTAAAGTTATGAATCGTCACTTCTTTTATCTTTGTTTTTCAGGTAGCGTCGAGGAGTGGAGGGGTTTCGTTCATGAGGTTAATGTTGATTTGATGAGTCCCTTCACTAGTTTGACACAAGTGAGGCTTCTAGTTGATCCTAGTGTGCCTCCTAGAGTTGGCTAACACACTAACATTTTTGCTCCTACCTACCATGGGTGCCAGGAGAATGCTTCATTGAGGTCAGATGTTCTCATCCTTATGGGTGAGAATGTCGATCTTCGTGAGATGGCCCGCCTTGGGATTCGACGTTCAAAGCCTAGCACTACAGGCCCTTCCCATTCTCGAACTCAAAGCAGGGTTCCTCGCTCTCATAGATCTCATGCAGACACTAGTTCCATTAAGAGGCAAAGGAGCAAGAGTCCCGATGGTTCTGTTGGAGGGAATCGCCCCTGAGGCTATTGTTTATTTGTTTTGAAATCGTGCCCTCTTGCATGGGGAGCCTTACTTTCCTTTCAGAGCATTTTGTCCTAGCTCTCATACTCTTATAAAACTTGAACTTTTGATTTATCTATGAAAAGTTGTCTCTTTATGGTTGTTTGTTTATCATGCGTGCTCATCTCTTGTGCACTTTGGAAGTTTTAGAACTTTTTTATTATGTTTAGACCTTCAACTCTAAGAATGCAAGTATGATAACAATGACATGTTTTTAGCTCTTTTTCAGAATATATATATATGAAATGCAGGGGACGATATGCAAATGCCAGAACACAAGTGATGCTAAAATAAAACTTCTACTTCTATGGAATGCCATAAGTTATGACATTGACTTTTATTGCTTTGGAACTCTTTTTCTAACTTTGGTATGAATGCATTATGGAACAAACAATATAACTGCTCTTCGATATGATTTTCAATCCAAGGGATTGTGGGTTACCCTAGTATAAGAGACCTATTCAAGTTTGTGAGATAGGGATTTAGAACTCAAGTGGGGAACGGAAAAGGGATGAAGTGCTTCTAAATTTTAGGCTTTGCTAAAGGCTAAACATTGATCCTTATCTAAATAAAACAATTCAACAAACTTTCAACTTAAACAATAAACAAATTTTATTGATGTTCACTAAACTTAAATCATAGATAGCAAGCAAGATAGACCCAATATAAAGGACAAATGGGAAAGAACAAAGGTCCCTAAAGAGAAAATGGTCTTAAAGACTCCTAGACTTTAGCTTTGCTCAGCTAGTGCATGTGTGTACTTTGTACCTTTCTCTTTTATTTTCTCTGATAGAATGCCACCCTTAAACTTCAAGCTTAGACTGATCTCCACCCAAGGGTATAGACATTCAACAATCTTCTCTCCATCACTCTTTTTTTATAACTCGTTTTTTTAGGTTTTTTCTCCTTATTTGTATTTTCTAAAATGCCTCATTTGATTTTCTCATCTTTTTTTTATTTCAAACACAAAAACAAAAAGAAAGATTAAGCCCTCACTAACAACAAAAGGCACACGACAACACTTAATAGAGCTCAAACATTCAAAACAAAGCAAGTCAAAGCATTCTAATGATCAAATAGCCAAACAAAAACAAGATCAAGCATAGCACTACATCACTTTATTTTTATCCCCCTCTTTCCAACTCCTATGCTCGATGTGTCTTGAAATGAAGGAGGATTGGATCAAAGCAGTATTAAGTAAGATCCGAGAAAACATGCCTATCCAAGAATTACCCACTAAAGACCAAGCAAGCAAACATGCAAAGGTGTCAAAGGGAAGAGTTTTGTGCAAGGGAACTCATGGTTTTGGAAGAGCTAATAGAGCTAGAGGAGCGAAGGGTGAACCCCTTTCGCCTCTTTGCAGCAAACGAGTGAAACAAGCTTTAGAGCTAGTGACCCTCATGGTCACATAAGAATAACCACCGCAACTCTGCTTCAACAATTCGCCCATCAACATCAAACATCCGCCACTAGGTGCTCCTTCCTTGAGAAGTGAGTGAACCTGCTGGTGCAACTCTCACTCCACACAACTTCGCTGCCATCCATGACACTCTTCTTCCACGAGAAGACAGCAATCAACTAGATCCCCCCGACTTAGCTAGCTTTTTCCGAAAGAGGAGTGATTCGATTGACACCTTTCGAAGGGTGCCAACTCGTGTTGCCCTAGGCCTAACTCATTTACGGTGTGTGCTTGGGTTGATTTCAGACAACACAAGTACACATTGCCCGATCATAGAATCGATCGAGATTATGTCCATATTCCAACAAATTATCAGTGAAGAGATGGTCACCAATAAAGAAAAGGCCGTAAACATTTGACCATAGAATCTACTGCTGCCCATCCGCCACTAGGTACTCCTTCCTTGAGAAGTGAGTGAACCTGCTGGTGCAACTCTCACTCCACACAACTTCGCTGCCATCCATGACACTCTTCTTCCACGAGAAGACAGCAATCAACTAGATCCCCCCGACTTAGCTAGCTTTTTCCGAAAGAGGAGTGATTCGATTGACACCTTTCGAAGGGTGCCAACTCATGTGTTGCCCTAGGCCTAACTCATTTACGGTGTGTGCTTGGGTTGATTTCAGACAACACAAGTACACATTGCCCGATCATAGAATCGATCGAGATTATGTCCATATTCCAACAAATTATCAGTGAAGAGATGGCCACCAATAAAGAAAAGGCCGTAAACATTTGACCATAGAATCTACTGCTGCCTATTTTCTTGTCCATGCATTCAGGAAGTATTATTGCAATTAGTTGTATGGATCAAATATTTAGTTGTATAGATCAAATATATTTATAGGTTAAAATTGTGCAAAGGTAATTATTGCATACTTTGAACTATGTTAAGGCTAGAATAAGGGGTGTAACACCTGAGTCAATCAGAGTGCCAATAATTCTTTTTTTGAATATTTCTAATTACAAAATTTGCATCATAACTTTGCAAAAAATAAATATTTGCTTTACATATAAAAAAATCTAACTTATGATTTGTTGACGGGTACAACTAGTAACATCTAGTTAAGGAATCGTAGATACAATAAAATCAGGTACTCATAAGGGAAGCTATTTCTGGACTTGTAGTGGAACTCGCTGCCATGTTGGAGAATTGCCTTTTCAGGTGTGTTCCTATTATGCAGACTCCTGAAGAGGTGTCTCCAGATAGACCTTAAGCGTCAGTGTTACAATTATGAAACACGGTATTCTAGAAACACCTTTACAAGAATTATTAGTGTTACCTGAGGGAACCTAAAAGATCGAAGTCCCTACTCCTACCTATCAACAAGTTTTATTTATGAAGCCACCCCTGTTTATATAACTGCCTTTTACAACCGTAACTCCTCAATCATGATTTTAATATTTGTAATACTATTCAAAGGTGGTGTTCACAAGTTTTTTTCAGTTTAAGACTTTGCTGCTAAATGATTATCATTGTTTGTCCCAGTGGATTATTTAAATTCTTAAAACTACTATTACTAAGATTGCCTAGATATTTGAGATATTTCTATTGCCCCGTTAGAACCGAAGAAAATCTGAATTGTGTTTACTTCATGTTCAAGCCGAATGTGTCATGCAACACTAATCATGATGGAGAAAATCTAGGCAAATTTATTATTTCTATCTGCCATATGGTTCTTGGAATATTGATACTACAATCAAGCTAAAAACGTGCTGAAAGATGCAGATATTCTTAAGCACTCTTGAGTCTTAAATTCAAGTACCACGACACTTTACAGAATATCTGAAGAAATACAGGAAGATATTACAGGAATAAAAGCATGATATATCATGCCAAATGGTATTGTTTAGAGTCTTGGTTTTATCAAAACAAAGGGCACAGGAGACAAAATGCACCTCCTTAAAATATCTTAAAACTACATTTAACATACATACAGAAATAATCAAGGAAGAGCAACTTCATCAACCACTTGTAACCATTGTTCAATTTCATCTTCATCCTCATTCTGATTTTCTTCATCCCTCAGCCACTGCTCAAGCTCATCTTCTTCCTCAATATCATGCCTGAAAAATCCATCTGAGAGGTCTTGCCGTCCCCGGTCTAACTCATGCCCCTGAGATATTCGCAATAACGGGCGGTTTTTGCCAAGTGTATTTACCATATCTCCACTCATGTTTAGTCCTATGCCCAACCATCGTAGCTTTGAAAAATAAGGCTTTTTAAACCATAAAAATGAAAGTTTTGTAATACCGCCACTGTTATATATATCCAATAATCTTAGGGTGCAACCATATCCTTGGCCCGGAAATTGCATCGATGCCAGTGCTATGACAGATGTATCACTAATACGAGGGCATTCCCGGAGTCGAAGTTCCACAATCTGCATCCCACTCTTGACTAAAGCTAGAATTGCATTATCAGTTAAGTTTGGAATATTTGACAAGTCCAGGTTTTGCAATGTCTGAACAAGGGAACCGGCAACTAGAGAAGATATGCCCCTGTGAGTTACCCTTTCACAGCTTCTCAAAGAGAGCGATACCAGAGGTGCATTGCCACTTCCCAAATAGGATAAGCCAAGATCACTGATATCAGAACTGTTCAATTGCAATGTTTTCAATTTTCTGAGGATTGAGACAGCCTTGAGGGCATCATCTCCTACACCCCTGCAACCCTTTAAATCAAGAACTTGTAGATTTTTACAGTATGCCAAATTAATAATAGAGAAGTCAGTAATCAAATCGCAAGACCTCAAGCTTACGTGAGCTAGCGAGAGGGGAGTTGCAGAAATATCATGAAATACCAGATCTGTCAGCTGAGTTGTGCGCAACAATTCAAGCTTTTGCAAGTTTGGACATGCATGTAGAATAGCCCGGAAACCTGCATCTGTTATGCGGCAGAAGCCACCAAGCCTTATACTTTCCAAATTTGAGCAATTTTCTGCCATTAGAAGAATCCCAAGATCATTAACCCTTCTGAAGGATGTAGGACAAAACTCTTGGCTTCGAACCAATGACAAGTGTCGCAATTTTGAACACCCACTGGTTTGTTGAATGCCCAAGTTTGTCAAGTCTACAGCTGCATATGGTTCTTCAACAGGTTC
Source organism: Cunninghamia lanceolata (assembly GCA_027924645.1). Lineage (NCBI taxonomy): Eukaryota > Viridiplantae > Streptophyta > Pinopsida > Cupressales > Cupressaceae > Cunninghamia > Cunninghamia lanceolata. The sequence continues at coordinate 5,178,042 of BSBN01001005.1, forward strand.
ATCTCGAAGATCTAAATGAGTGAGGAAGGGTAGATTTTTTGAGATGATACCCATAAGAGAGTCCGAAATCCAATCTAAAGCTAGACACAGTTTCTGTAAGTTTGGAAAAACTCTATTCTTATCCTCTTTCATTTGAATGGTAGAGTGACAAAGCAGAGATTTGCTAAGATTGGAGTTTTTGAAATTAAATATTTCTTTCACATCTTTCTCTGATACATAACCAAGATCAAGGATTTTAAGTGTTGGTGTAGCCAGCCCCCAAATTGCAGCAAAATTATGATTATCAAATGGTGATCCATCAAACATCAAGCAAAGAGACTGCAGAAACCATACAACCATAATCGGTTACAAGAACAAGGGATGGCTTCAAACCGAACACTTGGGCTCAAAAATACCATTATCTTACTTTGCATTAGACAATCGCTACAATATATTTCATCATTCTCAAAGTAATAGCAATTGGAAGTAGCATCATTTGAATGTCAATGACAACAGAAATATCCATGTGAGAAAATGGAATTATAAATTCTTAGAAATGTGTATGGGCAAATGTGCATGTGTGCTCTGTGTGTGTGAATGCATGTACATGTGTGTGTGTGTGCATGCACATGTATGCTTGTGTGTGTGTGCATTCGCACATGTGTGTGCATTTGCGCATGTGTGTGTCTGTGAGTGATTACACTGGTCTATTACAAGAAGATTATGTACATGAATTTGGCATTTTTCAAAGGAATAATCACAATGTGTGTGCACACGTGTGCGTGTCTGGGTGTGGGTGTGAGTGTGGATGTGAGCATGCATCACACCCTAATCTGCACTATCTAAGCTTTTTCTTTTGTTTCAGATTACTCAAACTAACCCAATATTTCTTGAACATTATCATTACGCTTTTTCCTCAGAGCATTACCACATAAATCATGAACTGAAAAAATAAATCTAGACATGAAAAAGAAAAATTAAAGCTTACTTCTAACTGAGAGCAACCTCTGAGCAACTGTTCAAGTCCAGCTGTGTAGCTCAAAATATCTTGTCTGTCATCTATCCAGCCCAGCTCAATGGATAATGATCTGGTTCATGGTCAGTAGAATCCAAACATTATCCAAATTGAATTGCAGTTGATAACGGACAGTTAGACACCATACACTAAGTTACTGTCTTTTATCATCTCTTAAACTGATACGTCTAGCAAATCATAACTGAAATAGCAGTGGTAAAGGAAAACAGCAGTGCAATTATCCAGATGAAATCATTTAGCAGTAAAGCATGCAGACAAATTAAAACCATCCATTGAAGCACAGAAAGTGACAAGCAAATTTATAATTGATGCGAGGAAAAGCAGACCTATAATAATGCTGTGTGAATATAAAACTTAGATGATGAAGGAACTTTGATTATGAATAAAATACTAATATGGAACATGTAGTGATCATGTGAATGTGAAGAAGAAAAACAAAACAAAGATGAACTGTCAAATTCAAATTTGACAGTGATGGAGAATACAGAAATTATTGTCAATGGAATAGACTGAGAAGTTAGAAGAGTTACTCTCTTAGGCTTGGTGTATACAATTCTCATAAGGTGACCTCCGAGGAAGGTTCAACCAAAATATGCCCCTGACAAGAACGATTCAGTTTTTGACTGGGGCTTTAAAATCCTCGCTTATTTCTGGAGACCAACCTTCCCTTACCTTCATTCCTTTTTCAAGGACAAGCAGAATGGTTGGCAGTTGGGAATGGGAACACAATATGGAGTCTGGACCAAATGGAAAATGGAGGGCAACATTAAGGTTGCATAAATGAAAAATGTACTCCTGCAGCATCTACTAGTTAAAACAATGCTAAAAAAATTGTACAAAAGCAAATAAAATATTTGAACCAAAACCAGTCTGAATTAGCATTGATATACCCACCGCAGTTTTTTGCAATTTCCTCCAATCTTGAACAGAAGTTCGGCAGTAAATCTGTCACAGCTCTGAAGAGAGAGATCTTCCAGTTGTGGGATGGCAAGATACTTGATGGATGAATCGTCAAGTTGGGCACAATCTAATTTTAAACTTTTAAGAGCCACATTCGAAGGAATTAAATGCTGCAACATTTCAAGTGTAGCAGAAAGGTCCTGCAATAAATATTAAAAATGCAAGGTTCAGGTAAGTGAACATTAGAACTAAAGCAATCTTTCCCAAATCAATTTTAAGTTTCAATGGAGGTCATAAAACCGGTATAATATTAAACAGTTTTCGGCAATGCCATGTGCCTCTCATCAGCACTACTTTTCCTGAGGCCTCTACAGAAGTTCCACTCTACTCAAGGTGCACTTAAACGTGTGATTTAATCTTTAATCAATTTAACTTTAACTCCCAATAAGACCCAAAGCTGTTTATTTTACACCACACCACTGCTCTTGATGACAATAAACAGATACTGTTATCATCTTCACACTAAAGACAGGCATTGTAAAGTCTTTATTTCATTCCCCAAATTATTTTATATCTATAACGATTTTCATACAGCAAGGTATAATAAGACAAATTCAGACAGTTATTTTGAACAATTCTCATGCCTAAACTCAAACAAATTTTGAATATAGACCATTTGAATCCGATAACCTTGTGAATTTAAATAAGCTTTGGATAAATTTACTGTACTTTTACATGGTATTCTATTAATGGTCTTTGCTAAGGTTAAGATCAGATCACTTTGGTGAAAGATCATAAAGTTCAACAATTTCATGATATTACTTCCCATCTACTTCAAGAAAATTATCTTTTTATTTTCAGTAATTGTGAAGAGCTATTGCAATTTAGTTTTGATCTCATTTAACAAGCCACGTGACTTTCCCTGTACAGTAGACTGTGATAATTCACACTTAGTTTTAATTTAACTCCAAAACATTCTGCAAATTTATTCTATTTTTAATTTACTGGACATCTAGAAAGCATAAAGACCCATATATTGCCATTTTCTACATAACCCTTTTGACCAGTTCTCAGAGATAGCGCTGTGCTTATTTGAGTATACTTCAAAAAATTTATACCCATCCAGCACTGCTCACTCATGAAACCATATACGAGAACTTCCACAAAAAAAGTTCTGATAGGCAAGAAGAAATGTTTGTATCATATTCAGGAGTGTAATATTACATTGATATCATCAGCCATAACTTCAGATAAAATTAGAGATAATACCACACATAACAGTGACACCATCCTACGTACAAAAATTAAATACAGCAAAAAATTAAAACAATCTACAGCCATACTTTAGCACTGCTAGTATCCAGACCATAACAAAACTGCAAGAGATCATCCTTTGGCTGGTAACTACAAATTCCCATAATAACACTTATTCTGCACGGACCTCAATAAAACAGATACCAGGAAGTTCTTGTAGGTTTGTTTATATGGTGTCTCCTCATGGATTTTCTGGAAGATTTCAATTTTCAGCTAGAGAAACTTATTTCTTTTTTCATGGCCTTGCTGGTCTCTGAAGAAAACACTACAAATCCTGAATTTTCTTTCCATTGCAGTAACTCAGTTGTTCACAGCCAGCATATCGTCTAAATGTTTCTGATACTCCATATTTGAGTCTTTCTAAAATCACCGTGTTTGTGTGCATTCTTTCTAGTATTGTTACTCAGCCAGCTAAAAAATATTTCATCCCAAGGCAAAGTTCATCCACTACTTTATAAAGGATTTGGCAGCCCCTATTATGAGCAGGGTCAAACAAGAACAGACTGATCACCATAACTTCCTCTTATTCAAGCTCAACTTTTCATCTACAGACTCCTCCCTTAGTCTGTCATCCTCAACTTTTTCAGGTTTTTCAATTATATTGAACTTTTCTGTTGCTTCGCAATCCTCTTTGCACCCTAGGCACTGGGGCAGCCACATTTCTCTCATCCAAGTACTGATCACCACAACTTCCTCTTATTCAAGCTCAACTTTTCATCTACAGACTCCTTCCTTAGTCTGTCATCCTCAATTTTTCCAGGTTTTTCAATTATATTGAACTTTTCTGTTGCTTCGCAATCCTCTTTGCACCCTGGGCACTGGGGCAGCCACATTTCTCTCATCCAAGTACCCAACCATATTACTCCAATCAACACTTTTTCTCACCCATCTGTGGCCCATGATTACGACAGTTGGAGTGGAGCTTGTTGGAAAATTAGGTGTCTCAACCTTGCAAAATTTTATGTTATTAATTTTATTTGTCATTTAATATTTTCCCACGGTTATTATTTTATTTAGCTCCAGCATAAAAGAGAGGCGTTTGAATTTTTAGTTGGCACTTATACCAAATGTCGGTGCCTTGAAAATAATTTATGAGTTGTCAAAAGATGCCCACTTAGTAGTATATTATGGAAGGGCCATTTTTAGCAATATTATGACAGATTCTATGACAACTGTAAAGGTCAAAAATAGGGGAGAATACTTTGGACGTGAGAGCCTAAGTTTAGACTGGAATCTCGTTTTTTGAGGCACTACACCTCATGAGAGGTTTCGCACATGGTTTTGAAAACCACATAATAGTTTCTTGGTTGTGAGAGGTCTATAAATTGAAGGCTTGAGGAGAAGTTTGTGTGAGGAGAGTTTTATGCAAGGTTATGCTGTCAGTTTTCCTCCAAAGAAGCAAGATGTAAATCTCCATGTTAAGGCTTTGAGTCTGCAAGTGTATTGTAACATTGTTGTTGCAAATTAATACAATGATTTGATGCTTTGGAGTGTGGGGTTTTTTACCCGAAGGGGTTTCCCCACGTATATTGGTGTTTCCCCTCTTCTGTCTATTTCCTTCTTCTTTCATGTTCTTAAAGTGTTAATTAACATGCTGTTATGCTGTTGAAATTTTCTTCGATCTGTAAGCTACATTATCTTTCTTCTAAAGGTTAATGTGATGGGAAATCAACTATGTCTGTTTCCACTTTAAGGGCATAGTAGTATGTGCTTGCATCAAGTTATTGAATATTTGTTTAAGTAAAATATAAGATGCTGTAAGGTGCATGCTGGGTTCTCTTTCCCTTTCAGAGCTGACAGTCACCCTACTGTTCATTGCTATGTCAACAACAACACTTTGCAAATGACACAAATACCATAATAGCTGCCATTTAAGTTTTAAGATTTGAAGTATGTCTACCAAATTGGTACTGTCAACTGTGAAAATCAAATACACTGAAATACTTAGCCATGTATAGTTCCCCCACGGTCCTTTTGGCATTCACATGCACTTATTACCTTATCCTTTCTTTTGTCACTGAAAATAAGGTCTTGCTTTTCCTCTATCACATTAGATTAACAGATATAATCATGAGGTTTCACTGACCAAGAGCATTTCTTACATTTATTGTTCCTGTTTTTGTGAAATAGGTCCTACAATGTGGTTTCCTTACCAGTTCCTATTTTGAAATCATGTTAGGTCTCCAAATTTGTGTTCTCGAGATTCAAATTCAAGGCTTTGCTTGCCAAACCATCATCTACCTTGGTTACAGATCTCCTCTTCTGGCAAAAAAAATTTGGGTTTGAATTACTTCATGAAGAATTTTATATGTATAATGTAATATCCCCTTTTCGAAATGGAATTAAAATAATAATAATAAATTAAAATATCAAAATATAAAATTAAAATTTAAGTTTATTTTAAATAATAATTCCTCTCAAATAAGGGTCGTGAAAGAAATCCGAAGAGTTATGTCTTTTGAGGGAAAAGTCTATTTAAGAGAGGCCAAGCAAAGAGAAGGCGGCATGCATTGATGAGCAATTTTATTTCTGATTTCTACTCCTTGATGGAGCATGAACTATGGTTCAGCAACCTGAGGACGAAACCCCTCAAGGTTTGAAATTAGAGGACGAAAACTCCTAATTTCCATTGCTGAGTTAGTGGACGAAAACCCCTGATTCAGGCAGATTTGGAGACATTTCAAAGGCATTTTAGTGAAGATAAATCACTGTAGATGTGGGATAATTAATAGCAGATACAAAGGATAAGTTCCATCTTTCCTGAAATATATTCTAAATATTAAATCTAAATTAAAATAAACTATTAAAACAGCAATTTGTGAAGTTGATATCACATTTATAATTAATTGCACTGCTATAATTGTGACTCAGATTTTATTATACTTAAAAAAATATAAAAATTTAAGCATGACATTACAAATGGCATCAAAGCTAGATCTTGCCAGCCTGTGAAAGAGAAGTCAACCCTATGATATGCAAGAACTTATTTCATATAAATGACAGAAGAAGTAAATATGGCAGATAGAGAAGGAAAAACTCTTTTGGGGGAAGTTCTTACAGATTAGTTTGAAAAGAAGATTGATACAATGATAGATATGTTGGGTCAAATGCTCCACATGAAGCCAAATAGTATGAATGCTTCCAGAAATCAAAGGAAAAATGTTCATGTTTGGAAATCACAAAGTCCAATACAAGATGATATTCACACCATGTATGTAAATTATAAAAATCTTCCAACGAAAATCCAAAGGGCATGTCTTTCACAAATTTCATGGGTATTTGTAATGTTCCTTTTTGGATTATTCCTGATTTTTATGCCTGCAACATGACTAGTTACTCAAATTGAATGTTAGAAACATTAAAGATTACTAAATCATGATAATATTCAATACAATTCATCCTATTAGTATTCAAATCAATATATTCAACAATGTAGATTAATACATCATGATCATAGCATAAACAATATTCAATTCAATACATCGTAACATAATCCTTCAAGCCAATCACATAGTGAATTCTTTAGGAACTCTTGCAAGTAGCAATATTGAAAGGGGTTAATCCACTTGACAATATTGCCGAGAGCATGAAAGGGGTTAGTCCACCTAACAGCTCCCAGTCCACCTTGGAAGCTGGGCGTCATCCTTGATCAAGCCCCACGAGTATAAAAAGGGGTCAGTCCACCTAACAACTCGGGTCGGCCCAAGAGCATCAGTCCACCTAACAGCTCCTAATGCACCTCTTGGTCTAACTTGATAAGAGCATGAGAAGGGTAAGTCCACCGCTCATCTCTTGTGAACTTGGAAGGGCCGTCCTTCCTACTTGCAAAGTATCTTTCTAAATTCAAACCGATTGCTTTGGGATTCGTTAGATGATTTACTATTAATACCTCTTCATGGATTTCAAGTTCACTCCAATCTGTTGTTATATATCTTATCTCTGTTGTATCAACTATATATATATATATATATCACAGCTGATATATTCCCTGTAGATTTATCTCTGCCAAAGATATATTTCTTGTTGATCACTTGATGTCTTCAATGGTCTTTGGATCTTTGTTTTATTCCCTTCATAGCAAGGAATTGCACCATTTTAACACAACCGTTGCCTTTTGACAACCACCGCTGCCCTTTGGATTAATATTAGTCTAAGTTACCGGATTCACCCTAGACCCTGCCGGATCCGGGTGCGATTCGAACCTGGTTCGGATTCATAACCGATTCGCGGATCGGTCCGTCCAGGGTTCGAGAAAATCGGCTTTGGTTCGTGAGGGACGAACCCTACTGAACCTCTGACGAATTTGCAGGGTATTTCTGGCTGGGGTGATGAATCCATGTAAATTTCGTTCAAAAAAAACGCAATTTTTAAATGTTTCTGTCACGGGAGAGAAAATAGTTGAGGGTTGATTATTTACTGTGTTTCGTGACTTCAACAGGGGGTTAAAGGAATACGCCGACAGCAACGGACGAGTTTAGAAAATTTTCCAACGTGAATTTTGTTACGGCGTGAGACAATTCCAAGCACGATAATGCTCAGTGCTCACATATAAAAGCCTATCGGCTGATTCATTAATTATTTAATTAAATATATTTAAATATTTAATATATACTAATTTATATATATTATATTAATATTTATATATTATGACTAATATATATTTATGTTTATAATATAATAATATATTAATAATACATAAATATTAAATATTATATTATTATTAATATTTATATATTTATTATTGTAATTTGTAATATTATATTATTAATATATATTTATAAATTATATTTATAATATATTAATATAATAATATATTATTAATACATAAATATTAAATAATATAATATTATTAATATATTATTATAATGTTAATATTTATATTATAATACTAATATTTATTAATTTATATTATAATATAACAATTATATATCATATACTAATATGATATATCATATATAATATATACAATTATATATATTTATATTATAATATTAATATTTATATTATAAATATTAAAATATTATAATATATTTATATATATATATATCTCGAACCCAAAAGACGAACCCAACTCCAAAATTTTTTTTGGCCAAATCCACGAACCGAACCCACGTACCCGAACCCAGCAACTTAGATATTAGTTAATGTTCCCTTTTTTGTCTTCTAGTGCCTTTGTCTCCTAGCACTGGCCTTTGTCTTATTAGGCCAGCGATGGATTTTATTTTATTTAAACTCTTTCCTATCAAGTCGGGGGCATGACAGTATTAAGGGTGGAAATAGGGTTAACTTGGATTCTGCCTACCCTCCTCCTGCAATATTACAGAATGCACAGTCTAAGACAAATGTTCCTGGCACAAGTTCTTTTCCAATGGCCATGACTAAGGCTCCTGTTATACCCAATGGGAACTCATCAAGTGTATGCACTCCACAAGTTCGAGCTTTGGTAGGAAGTTGGAGTACTGCTACTAGAAATAGCATTATGGTTGATGTTTTGAAGTCAAATAATACACAACAAGTTCAAACTCAATTGCAATGTGCTCCCTCTGCAACTGCACATCCCTTTTCTCACAATCGACTTGTCGATAAGTCTCATGCAGTGGATTGGGATCATCGTTTATCAAAAAGGCAACCCTAGGCATCCAATTCTATATCAACATCTTCTATGGGTAGATCTTCTGCCATGGTTTTATAATGTCAGATCTTAGCAATTTGTTGGTCCTCAGAAAATAGTTGGACCTAACAAGGAATGGAAGCCAAAATCAACAAATTAGATTGCAAGTGTTAGTTGTGGAATAATAGGTACATCCATTGTTAACACTAGTGTTTCTGAAGTCAGCAAATTACCTTCTCCAACATCAAATTGTGTGAAGATTGAAGATGCAACTACCAAATTACATAAAATGTTAGAAGAGATGAATGTTCAAGATGATCAACATATTATCATGCCAAATTATCTTCAAGTTGAGCATACAGGTCTTAGTTTTGGATCGAGGATTGGAAATTACAAATTTTCAAGATTAATTTGGGATCCCAGTATCTTCAAGAAAGGCTTAGTCAAGTGAAGAAGAAATTCTGGAGCATCCTAGTCTGTGATTGCTTGAGGACAAGCAAACTTGGGAAGGCTGAACTGTAATGTCCCCTTTTCGAAATGGGATTAAAATAATAATAATAAATTAAAATATCAAAATATAAAATTAAAATTTAAGTTTATTTTAAATAATAATTCCTCTCAAATAAAGGTCATGAAAGAAATCCGAAGAGTTGTCTGTTGGGGGGAAAGTCTATTTAAGAGAGGCCAAGCAAGGAGAAGGAGGCATACATTGATGAACAATTTTATTTCTGATTTCTACTCCTTGATGGAGTGTAAACTGTGGGTCAACAACCTGAAGACGAAACCCCTCAAAATCTGAAATTAGAGGACAAAAACTCCTAATTTCCATTGCTGAGTTAGTGGACGAAAACCCCTAATTCAGGCACATTTGAAAACATTTCAAACGCATTTTAGTGAAGATAGATCACTGCAGATGTGGGATAATTAATAGCAGATACAAAGGATAAGTTCCATCTTTCCTGAAATATATTCTAAATATTAAATCTGAATTAAAATAAACTGTTAAAACTGCAATTTCTGAAATTGATATCATATTTATAATTAATTGTGCTGCTATAATTGTGAGTCAGATTTTATTATACTTAAAATTAATATAAAAATTTAAACAGGACATTACATATAACAATCAGGTTGAGCTTCCAATAAATACTAGTCAAGATGAAGAAATTATTTAGAAGGGAATTAGGACTTGAGAGTCAATATTGATAGTTAGACCAGACAAAAAAATATTGTCAAAGGGGTTGAGTTTAATTAGTTAAACTGTTGGGTTCTCATTGTGGAGACCCAAGTTCAAATCCCCAAAGGGACATCTAATGTGGAAGTCTAAGTTGTGAATCTTGGTCTTCCATTGTTGACTTCTAGTGTGGCTGTAATATCTAATGTGGATTTCTAAGTTGTGACTCTTGGTATTCTATTGTTGGCTTCTAGTGTGGATATCTAAGTTGTTATCTAATGTTAATGCTTGAAAGGAGCGAAGTATTGATCTCGTTGGTGCTTGTAAGGAGCTTAGTATTGGTCTCATTAGTGCTTGTAAGGAGCTAAGTATCAGTCTCATTAATGCTCATAAGGAGCTAAGTATTAGTCTCATTTGTAACAATTTGCTCGCATAAGCCATATATATACATATATATATATATATATATATATATATATATATATATATTCCAGGGCCAATCCAAATCACCTTGGTTTTAGTGACGCTCTTGGTCCATAATCTCAAGTTTGATACAAATAAGCACAGCATGTGCTATTCAAGGTTCAAGAAAACTCTAATGTTTGCCACTTTTCCTGTATTACTCTCATCTTTGGAAGTCCTGTCAGTGTTCAACTTGACAAATGACTGCAAGCGATAGACCCATCTCTGAATGGGCATATTAGTCTTATTCCATGGTTGGGGAATGATCCGAAAAAAATACTGATAAACCTGTGCAAGAGAAGCAATGTTAACAAAATCTTAAATACAGAAAAAAGAAATAATGGTGCACACTCACAATATAACAAGAGAATTTACCCTGGGAAATTCTCTTAGGAGAAAATCCGGCAAAAACAGCACTTAAACTGTATTAACTCAACTGTTCACAATACAATAAAATATTCTGCACTTGTACTTAGCCCTAATCCACATGCAAGTATTCATAAATTGTGGGCACATCAATATAGGAAACTGGTAAACAGTACTCAGATACAATGGGCTGAAAAATCACTCATAAGGGCCCACAAAAATTCCTCAGGTGCTCCCACTTCTGAATACCCTCATGGGGAACCACAAGACCCTCATACCCCCAAGCCAGGGCAATGCCCCAAACAACCCAGTTGGGGTAGGGTGCACAGTATATAAGGGGTGTAAAGCATGAAAAGTATATAACACATATTCAAGAGGGAAAGGACCAAATCTGGAGCCCACTGGATTGAAGGAAACCTCTCTCCCACATATGCCTTAACAGATTTCTAACTCTCGGACTGTGATTTGAGGGTTTCCTCCATGTTGGCTTTCACCTTTTCTAGACTTGTTCTGCTGATCTCTGTTTACTTCTAAAAATCCTGTGAGTAAACTCAAGCTAAATGTTTCAGAGAATGATACCCGGTTCCAGGTTTCAATTACAATTCAGAAGTAGGGAGATAAAAAATTTAGAAAGCTAGTTACAAAAAATCACTTAGCTCAGTGAACATATTAGAGTGATTTTCGCACAATAGTTTGTCATCTTTCATAGATTTCACTAGTAAGAACAAAAAGACAAAAGGAGGCATTCCCCAACTTCATCCTCCTCCTCACAGAAAGCACATCTTCTTGACTCTCTATTACCCCTTCCTTTGAGGTTTATTTCGGTAAATTTCCTATCTCAGATCAGAAATTTTGGACAAACGCAACAAATTTCAGACTGTACCCACAACGAGGTCCCTGATTAGAGTTCTTTGCTCTTTCACAAAGGTTTCAAGGCCAGTTTGACAGGGTACGATGCAGAACCTGTATATTCCCAGTCCAGACAACACTGCTCGTTAAAGGGCTGCTCCTCATTAAAGTGGGCATAGGTTCATTAAACTCAAATGTAATTCATTCTTGACTTATCTTGGAAACCCCCTTGGATTTGGTCAGGCAGGATCCATTCTATACATTCAAAATTCTGTTGTCAATGATAAAGTCAAACGTTCGCCAACACCCTTCACTTGAATCCATCCTCCTTATTGAAAATCCATTTTTAAAGTTTTTTAAAACCTTTATCCTTCTAAGGGCAGTTGTTGATCCACACACCTTCTCAAAACAGAATTGAATCATTGTTCCTGGATTCTCAGAAGATGTAATTTTCAATTAAGACCACTCTCAACCCCAAGTTAACTGAGATTGGAGAATCCTGCAGAAGGTTCTGAATTGTGCATTTTACCTAGATCTCTAGAGAGAGGCAATACTTGGCAATAGTAATTCAAGCCTGTGGTGTGTCATGTTTGAGACACCATGTCCAAATTAGCTTAGCAGTGAAGTCAATAATTTAGCATTGGGATTCCAGTGCCAGCCACAGTCTCCCATCAGCTTTGGCAATGGGTCTTCCTCTCACATGGTTATTTGTAACATTTGTAATGTGACACCTTTTCTGACATGTTTAGGATTTACTCGTTTTAGGTTAGTCCCATTCATTAGAATTATTTGTTGTTGAGCTCTTAGTTTTTTTTTCTTGTAGCTCCATCTTGCCATATTGCCGTACTCCAGTCCTTCATGGACATTAATATAATTTATTCTTTCTTTCAACCCAAGGCCTCTTACTCTCATTGGTCTGCAAATCTTCTCCCAACCAATAAGGTGTAACTTGTGGCCCTCCTGAGTTCCTTTCCATAGGAACTGTTTTTGAATACTTTTGAATTCCTTGAGAATACCTTTCAGGGAAGACAATACCAAAAATACAAAGATCAGAACTGCCTGCAAAGCAGGTTTAATTAGAATGTTCCTACCTAGCAGAGGAAGGTGCCTTGCTAACAGGAATCCAACTTTCCACTCAGCTTATCAAAAATATACTTCCAGTCCTTCATCTTGTGAATTCTTTCCACCAGGGGAATTCACAGATACCTTGTGGAGAAGGATGCCCACTAAAATTTTGGAATCTGGAACATCCACTTTGAATTCTGAAGTGAGCATTAACAGAGAGAGAGAGAGAGAGAGAGAGAGATCTGTTATATCTTATCTCTCACCCAAACAAATGCAACAAATCAGAATTGTATTTGTTTGTGCCATCTCTTTAATAGTTGCTTCCGACATTAAGAAGGCTTTGTCAACAAATTGCAAGTATGTGACTGGCTCACTCTAAGTCAGTATAACTGATTAGCGTTCTGAAGATATATCTTCCCAATTGCTCTACCATTATGATAAATAGATAGGTGAATCAAGGTCAAACTGGCAAATGCTTTTTGAGGAGAAAATTTATTCTGAAGATGGCCCATGAATTGAGATTGAAAACGATAAAGAGCTGATGCCATTCATGATCCATTCAACCCAGTTAGGGCGACCCCATCCACTATCTGCAAGCTGTTGATAATACAACCTTGTCCCTTCAAGACAATGTTTTCTAGGGTCGATTGAAAACGATAAAGAGCTGAAACGATTCATGATCCATTCAACCCAGTTAGGGCGACCCCGTCCACTATCTGCAAGCTGTTGACAATACAACCTTGTCCCTTCAAGATAATGTTTTCTAGGGTCTCCTTTGGTCTGTTGTCAGTAGTTTTTGTTACAATTTAATAAACCATGATGTATAAGGCAATCATCTACAGCCATCAAAACTCGTGTCTGCGCATTCTTGAGGATTAAAGACGAGAAAGTTGGGCTTGATGCATGTAAAGTTTTCCTTGATTGATTAAATCCTTCAACAGCCTCCAGTATACCCCTTTTGATGATAGACTCAAAGCACAAATTTCAACAGATAAGCCATTTGATGCCAAAGTGTTAGTCTCTTCATCCTGAAAACCATTTTCAAAAGGTCCTCAGAGATTTTGTGCATCAACTTGCTATTCTGCTGCTTAGGCATGTTCTAAAGATTATTTGCAAAGGCTTCCTTTCTGCTTAATTGTAGTTTCTGATGATAAGTCTTTTAAATATATGACAACTTGTTTTGAATTTTCTCCATCATTTCCAAGAGGCCATCCCCTTCATCCTTTATTTGAGTAATTTGTTAATGCTTATTCTGATTATTGTAGTTCAATAGTAGAAATTAGTTTTTAAAATCTTTCTTTCAGTCACTTCACTTCAGATTTTTGTGTGTTGAAGATCTCCTCATTGATTTCCACTTCATCCATCGAAGTTGTGAATTATTCCAGTCATTCTAGGGGTTTTGAATAGTCCCTCGAATTAAATAGCTTCCCACAACCTTTCCAAAGCTTCTTCTATCCTCTTCTTTTGAAAAATAGGTCTCCATATTCTGTTTTCTAACTCTTGTTCAATAAACAAATTTTTCTAATGAGAACATATATGCATGAACAGAACTTGGGTTGTCCCTTTGCAATTTCTCCATTTAATTCTGTACACATAAATTGTTCAATAACAGTCACTCTATCCGAATGGCACATTTGGTGAGCACATATTTAGAGATTTAAAGCTTAATGTGTATGTAATCAAAGCCTGTTTCTGAAAAATATAAAATTCTACAATAATGTAGTCCCTAAGACAAGTTTCACTAACCAGAAATCTGTCTATGTCCATGCTTATAAGAACTGCTCCACAGCTTCTGTTGTTCCAAGTGAATCTTCTATCTCTGCTTCAAATGTCTAGCAGGGTTTCCAACTGAATCTTCTTTGGTCTGCATATTCTTCCATATGTGACCAGCCTCCTTTTTATAGCTAATTTCTGTGGTAGTGCTAAGCACAGCCAATGAAGACTGGATTACCTCAAGAATCTACTCATGCAAGAACTTCATAGGAAGAGAAAACAAAAGAGATGTACTTGGGTCTATTTTCCATAGGAAGAGAAAAACAAATTATTGATGATTTCTCCAGGACTTGGGTCTATTTTCTCAAGCATATATCTAAGGTCTTTAGTTGGTTCAAAGAGTTTAAGACTCTTGTGGAAAATCACACAAGTAGAAAGATTAAGGTGTTGAGAACAAACAATGGTTGAGAATATTATTCGGCTGAGTTCGACAGATTCTGTAAAGAGTACAGTATTGCACGATATAAGATAACTCCATACACTACTTAGCAAAATGGAGTTGCAGAGTGTATGAATAGGTCGTTGATGGAGAGGGTGAGGAGCATGCTCAGTGGAGCTAGTTTGGATCAGAAATTCTGGGCAGAGGCAGTTAGCACCGCATGTTACCTAATTAACAAGTCCCCTTCAACAGCGCTTGTGGATAAAACCCCTTTGAGGTTTGGATGGGCAAAAAGCCTTCACTTCAACATCTTCGAGTATTTGGTTGTGAGGCATATGCTCATGTGCCCAAGAAGAAGAGGTCAAAGTCGGATTATAAGGTAGTAAAGTGTATTTTCATCGGTTATGGTGACAATGTGAAAGGATACAAGCTGTGGGATCCTGCAACTAGAAAGGTTTGTACAGTCAAAATCTGATCTTTAGAGAGATCAAGCCTCCTTCTATAGTTGAGCAACCAAATGGAAGTGCGAAGTTTG
Source organism: Cunninghamia lanceolata (assembly GCA_027924645.1). Classification (NCBI taxonomy): domain Eukaryota; kingdom Viridiplantae; phylum Streptophyta; class Pinopsida; order Cupressales; family Cupressaceae; genus Cunninghamia; species Cunninghamia lanceolata. The sequence goes on from BSBN01001005.1 coordinate 5,193,485, forward strand.
CAGTGCAATTACAGCCAAAGACTAAGACGACTGCACCTGAGGCTGAACCAGAGATTCAGAATGGATATGATGAGGAGGCTAGTAAAGAGTTCAAAGAGTTCAAAAGAACCTCCACCTCAATTTTTGAGAAGATCCACTTGGCAAAGGACAAAACCAAAGAGATATAGTTCGCCTGATTTTACATGCATTTTTGCCTTGATTACTAACATTGATGCGCCTCAAATTGTGACTGAGGGAATGGAGATGGATTATAGAAAGTCCTGGAAGTTGGCCATGAATGATGAGATGGATTCTTTAAAGAAGAATGACACTTGGGACTTGGTCTAGTTGCCAAAGGGTAGGAAGCCTGTTGGTCGCAAACAGGTCTTTAAAAAGAAATTCAATTCAAATGGTAGTGTTGAAAAGTACAAGACTAGATTGGTTGTGAAGGGATATTCCCAAGTCTAAGGAATTGATTATGGTGAGATTTTTTCTCCAATTGCCAAGCTAATGTCCATTTGGTTCTTATTATCACTCGTAGTAGCTTTTGATCTTGAGATTGAGCAGATGGATGTGAAGACAACTTTCTTGCATGGTGACTTGGAGGAAGAAATCTACAAGACACAACCTTAGCACTACATGGTAGAAGGTAAGGAGTCACTAATTTGTAGATTGAAGAAGTCTCTATATGGTCTCAAACAATCTCCCAAAATGTGGTGTCAAAAGTTCAATTCATATGTTTTGAAGTTGGAATTTGTAAGGTCCAAATCAGATCACTGTGTATATTTTAGAAAAGATGGTGATCATTTCCTTGTTATCACTTTGTATGTGGACAATATGCTAATAGTTGGTAATAGTAAAGAGATGATTGGGGATCTGAAGTCTCAACTTTCATTACAGTTTGACATGAAGAACTTGGGGGCTGCTAAGTTCATCTTAGGCATAGAGATCAAAAGAGATAGAGCTAACCGAATGCTTTGGCTGGGACAAAATAAGTTTATTGAATATGTGTTACAACGTTTTAGCATGGTAGACTGCAAACTAGTGAGTGTTCCTATTTGGTGGGGACTAAATCAATTGAGTGGTATCCATCTTCACCTACGGAGATGGAGGATATGTCTCATGTATCTTATGCTAGTGTAGTTGGTAAAGTGTGTAAGAATTGTCAGATTAGAAAGAGTTGGATTAGAAAGAGCATGAAAAGAGGGAGTAAAGTGTGGATTTTGAAAAGATCAAGGAAGTATCTTTAGTTTGCATATGCATGTTAGCAAAAAGGTAGTTAAGATCACAAGTGGAACACTTGAGTTGAAATAGGAAGTTTCTAATTTAACTCTTCTTGATTTGGGCGTTGGGATTTGCATGGAGATTTCGGTGCCGCTTTCAACCCATGTTTTTTCTCTCATGGTTTTAGAAAGCATTGGTGGTCTCTCTCTCTCTCTCTCTCTCTCTCTCTCTCTCTCTCTATATATATATATATATGTTACCCCAAGTTTCCGGGACGAGGATGGTAGAGAAGCCATTTTTTAGGGGACAGCAAGGGACAGGTATTACAAAAATTGGGAAAATTTAAAAATATAGGAACTTCAAATATTCGTATGATATATATATATATGTTACCCCAAGTTTCTGAGACGAGGATGGTAGGGAAGCCATTTTTCAGGGGACAGCAAGAGACAACTATTACAAAATGTGGGAAAATTTAAAAATATAGGAACTTCAAATATTCATATGATAACATTGATAAGGCCTTTATCATATACATTGTAGAATCTTAATATATAACAAATTAACAAAATTCAATTGCTTTCATTGTCAATGTGCATATATATTGTATAAATTTTACAACAAAATGCCCAAAGGCTGCAAATTTCAACTACAAAATGACAAAAACATAGAAAATATGCCGCTGCCCCGAATCATCATCTACTAACATTGCATCAAAATCGGAGTCTAAGTCTAAGTCAAAGTCACTACCACTATGAGGGACTGCCTCATCCAATGGAACCCCAACCAATCCCTTTTGTGTCTCCTCCTCATCACCTTGTGTGGCATCTTCGGGACTAAAATTTCCCAACATATGGTTGGAGTCACACATTACTCAAGACTTTGTAAATCCTGAAGTCATGAGGCACTGTGCACAACTTCTCCAATCATCGAGATGTAAGTCTATTCCTCTTGATTGACTATATGAAGTTGTAAGCAGGGTTGAGGGGCAATGCCCCTTGTGGGGTCTAGGGGTAGCACCCCTAGTGGGGTCAAGGGGCAGCGCCCCTCGTGGGGGTTTGGGGGCAGCACCCCCCAGCACGCTCCCTATCGCGATACAAGGCAGGGTCGAGGGGCGCAACCCTCATCACCAAGTCCAAATTAAAGCCTTTGGACCACACATACCTTCAAGGTGTATGCCATTTTTCATGATTTTATTGCTTTTAAGTTTTAAGTTAATGATGTAGTTTTCCCATTCTTTTCTCTTCTCACAACTCTTCTTCACAATATGGAAAATGGCAAAATGAGTTTTAGGTTTGGGTATTGTGTAAAAGTATGTGAGGGTCCTTATGGGCCCCCACATCCCTTTATTTTTTATCAATGTTGTGTTTGTTTTTTTTTAATTTGAGACCTTTGACTGCTGGGCTGTAACCATCCCTAGGACGTCCCCTAGCGTTTCCTGCCGTCCCCTATTATTTTTTTGGCATCACCAAGACGTTTCCTGCCATCCTCAGGACGTTTCCGAATTTTGCAAAAAATTGGGGATGGGGGTGGAGGGAACATTTCTTACCTGTCCCCAAAACATCCCCTATAGGGGACGGGTCCATTTTTTGCAAGGGACGCATCCCCTATGCTGCTGAAATTTCTTCAGACTTGTGCTGTTTTTTTCTGTAAAAACTTGAGCCTATTGATGTATTATAACTAGAAGTTTTGGAGGCTGGGTTTTTTCCCCAAAGGGTAAATACTGTGTTATTGTGGTGAATGCTTTTGCATATGTATTTTTCATTTTTAAAATTGTTAGATCTTGCATGCATGTCTCTCCTCATTGGTTAGTGTAGAAGTGTTTCTGCTATCATCTTCCTTTCAGATTTTTCAACAACTAAGCTTCAAAATCATGATGCTGTAGCATAATTTAGTTTTACACATAAATATGGCACCAGGCATATTTAAATGTGGATGTATGAGTTTAAATTTTATTTTCAAATAATACAGTGAACATCATACTGCATGTTTATTTTCAATATTTTTTAAAGTTTGCTATCTATATTTTTTTTATTTGAGCCATAGTAGCATTGAGACTTGGACTCGCCTCAGACTTCTTGGGCACATTTTAGACTCAGACTCGGACTTGGAAAAGAAACTAGGCACAACTCAACTAATTAAAAAACTGTAAATTTTAAAAAAGAGATACTCTAGATTGAACTTTGAAGAAGCAGCTGCCAAAGAACGAGGACTGAAATGATGGGAGGTCAGGCACAACAAGCTTTTGTTTAAGGATTCTAAACATTCCCTAACTGTTAGCTCTTTAAGGTTTTAATTTATTTATGTTTATATTTTCTTAATGTTTTTATAACAAAACGGCCCTCAAATATGGCAATTGGATAAATCGGCATTTCTATTACCTTTTCTGGTTAGATTTTGCCTAAATAAGTGTTAGAAGATTGTACTGAATACGGTGAGTCCACCAGCCAAGTCAAGGCAGCGAAACTCGTAACTGCGTGCTCAGCTCATTTTTCTGCAAGTCTAGCAGAGATTGGCAAAGTCTCAATACCATGGAACTCAGAGCCAACGAGCTGATTGTCAGACTCTAAAATGTTTGCCACATTACCACACTGTTTTTTAAAAGCACAGAGTATGGTGTTTGTTTGAGCCCTCAGCCTAAACAGGTCGATGTCAAATAAAAAATCTCAATTGGTACAAATCACAAAAGTTACCAATCATAATTATGTATGAACATGTAGATCAAGTAAAGTAAACAGAGGAAAGTCATTAAAAAACCCCAAAAGTAAGCAACCGACATGTTTATTAAAACCCCAAATAACAAGCAAGGTACTCGCTGTTTAAACTTGACTTCACAAACACCTTTAAAATAATGAGCACAAAAAAATTTAAAAGCTGTATTGGGTTCATTGTATTAACTCTAATAAGTGCATGAAACACCTGAAAGTAACAAAAAAAGGTGCAGGCTGTATAGAATTTCTAAAAAAAAAAAAATTGGGTTCATTATATTAACTCCAATAAATCCATAAAACGCCTTTAAAACAACAAATAATGTGCAGGTTGTTTACAAATCCATAAATCGCCATCAAAATCACAAATAATGTGCAGGTTGTTTAAGCTTTACCAAACACTTTTTACAATAATGAACACAGATTTCAAAGAACCTTTAAAAAAGCTCTACTGGGTTCATCGTACTAACTCTATTAAGTGCATGGGAATTTTGGGTAGAAGAAAAAATCCAAGTTTGTGCTGATCTCCTCTTGGATTTTTAATTTAGATATGGGAAGCATTGATTGAGGATTAATGAAGAGAAATGCTAATGGTACTAACCAGAAGATGAAACGAGTGGAGGAAGGCGAGCGTATGAGCTGCACAGGTGTTGAGAAGCTTGCAGGATCCACCAGCTGCGCATATGGAAGGAACATCCAGCTTGCTCAATATGCTCTGCAACAAGGCCATGGGGAGCTGATCCAGTCCCCCATCTCCACTCCCACCTCCACCTTCTCCTCCTTCCATGATCATGCTCTTCTTCCTCTTACCATCCGCCATAATGATCACGCTCAAGCAGCAGAGAGATTTTCCTTCCTGGGTATGAGGCGATAAGCCAGAGCTACTTTCCTAGTCTTGGCGTTTGCATTGGATAGACAAGATAAAAAGTCAAGGAAGGAATATGCGATTAAGTTACTTGTGTGGCGCGTTTAGGCAATGATTAACCAGCTCTTGCGGGTCACACGTGGCAAAACTTTTGGGGATTTGGTTTCCTTGCTCGCCAGGAATAGTTTCTTTGAATCGGATTTTTTTTAAGATGTATTAATGGAAATAGATCCTTTTATAGTCTACGATGTCGGGGCGCTCATTTTGGGTCTTCAGGGGGCTTATAACATATGAGACTACCTCATACTCCCAATTTTTAGGAGGCACCTAACTGTGCTTCTAATATGAGGCATACATATTTGAACTTGTGACATCTCTTTAAAGATCAGAGATTATTAGAGTAAAACAAGGGCTACATTGAGCAAGTTCCTGCCATGTAATTTGACTTTGTATTGTTAAGAGTCCCTAGTTATTTTTAGTAGTGATAGTATTGAATAGGATAATTGAATGAATGAATGAATAACTTTTAACGTCCACGAGGCTAAAATTATAATAGCTTCTAGTATTGCATTCCATTGGTTACATATTCAAAATTAAAAATAAAGCGATATTCCTCCTTGACTGAAAGTCAAACCCAGGATACATTCGGCAGTGGTTATTTTCTATCAGGGCCTAAATTTGATGGTTGTATGGTCGTATTTAATCATTTTAATCATAAAATACAATTAAAATTTTAAGAAGATTGTATCATTTGAAAGGAAAGATTGCAGGTTACATATATAGCATAGCATACCATGATGAATTGTCAGCCACATTGATAGGACTCACAACATCTAGTAACTTTCACATTTTGACCTTATCAATTTTTTTTAGTATAGTTACGTTAATTACATTTGGAGCCAAAACGAATGTCATTTGTGTTATTTCAAGAATTGAAAAATAAGTTGCAGACCACCAAAACTTCACAAGTTAATTACATTTGGAGCCAAAACGAATGTCATTTGTGTTATTTCAAGAATTGAAAAACAAGTTGCAGACCACTGAAGCTTCACAAGTTGTAGAGACTGAAAATAGAAGTTGCAGATGAACATAACTCCTCTCAATATGTTTTTCTACTCTATCTCAATTAGTATTGTCAAGACATTCTATTAAAACTTTGAAGGAGTAGAGTTTAATTCATGTCAAAAATAAATTTAATTGTGCTCTAGATCATTATTGCTACCTCATTTCCCTATTGGAATGAGGTAGGAAGAATTAAATAGGGCACTGGATTATGCAACTGCCATCCACTTTTCCATCAACCTAGTTTTGTTTGAAGTTCATGGAAATTTTGATAAGTTGTCAAATTAGTGTATGGTAAAGCATTTTCAATTTAATACCGCAAAGGCAAGGGTTTACCCAATAAAATTAAGAGTGGTCATTTAACAAGCCAAAAGTTTCAAATATAGTCATGGATTCCATGAAATAGTGGATGTCTAAAGGTCTCATTTTATTTTTGAATCAAAATTCTTGCAATTTTTTTGTATATATTTATTTATTATTGTGTTCATATGAGATTTATGTGACTAGATTGTGTTTGTAGCATTGTAAATTATGCTCGTACACAATTTCACTCTCTACTTGGTACTTGTTGTAGCGTTCCCTTCCATGTAACCTCTGTGTTGACCTCATTCTGCTTGCCTAAACCTAAATCTACAAAATGCCTTAATCTTAGCAATGTCCCAAGCCAACACAACCTTTTAAGACCTAAGGTTGCTTGGATTGGAGCGCTAGGCGCAAACGTCTGCGCTAAGCACTGTCATCCTGATAGCATCTTCTAGATTGTCAACTCATTTTAGAAGGTGGGTTTTTGCTTGCACAGCATTCCAAGCTTTTATGCATGCTTATTCACGCCCAAATGGCTCTTTGCCCAGCTTCTTGCCCTCCTTCCTATTCTATAAAAATCCTTTCACTCTACCTTTCAAAGGATCATGAATTTTTACAGTGAAGCTATGTCGAATTGATTACTCGATCTCATATTACTTGTGCCTTTGTATTTGTATGTTAGTTATTTATTGCAAGTCATTGATTTTATGTGATTCACTATGATTCTCATTGTAAACTCGCATGTGATCACCATCCTAGAAGAATAGAACATTCTTGTTCTCCAACGCAATAGCCTTTCGGTGAATGTCTTGTAACCATCTCTTGCACATTGTTTTCATTTCATTTAGAGTAATGCTAGTCTTTATGATATGAAGTATTTTATCATTTATCTTGAAAACATTATTGCTTGTCACTACTCGCTACTATTCTAGACACACATATGATACAAGAGCACACACTTTTTATCATCCATTGATCTGGTTGTCATTGAGGTAGAAATACCAAAAACGGGGTTTGACTGAGGCAAACCTCCATACAATCCAATCATTTTCCTCTCTTCTTGTAGGTTGAAGACTGAACGAAGAAGGATTGCAGATGCACGAATGTTTGCACATTTCTTCCCTTTCCTTGTCTTTATTTCACTTCTAGTTATTTCTATTAATACTCAACTTCTATACACTAATTTTTGTCTCTACCATCAACAAGATTCACTGAAACTCATGTGAATTCGTACGCATGCGGATTACAATTTTTGAGGTCGTACGAACTACAACGCCCAACAATCCCACACCTAGCCTAGCTAAAAGGTCCTTGTAGAGCCAAACAGACATCACCATTGAGTGCGGAATGCTCGAGGTAGACAAAATAGCTTGTTGTTTTGTCAAAATTGACAAACAAAATTTTGTAATTTTTTTAAGCCCTTGCACCTGTACCGTACAACGGTATGACCATACGGATTTGTACGATAATTTTTTGTTTTGCAAATCATGTTTTTGCAGGTGATCTAAGTGCATTTGTAGTTTTTTGGGTGAAATTTTTTAAGGAGGCAGTCATTTTTTTGGCCTATCAACTTCTATTTGTCTTCTTTAGTTCAAGGGTTTGCTAGGCGAATTTGGGCATCATTATTGGCACCACCGCCTCTATTTTTCATTTCACCTAGTTTGAAGGATTTTTTAGTGGATCTTCAAATTTTTGGCACTTACTCTCCACATTCTGGTTCAATCTGGGTGATCTCTGACATTTTCTGGCTTAATATTTGTGTTGCAGACAAGGGTTTTTGGAGGCCATCACCTGCTAGCAAAGGTCTACGACCTGTCATGAAGGCTACGACCTATTCACAAGAGTCACACCTTGTATAAAAGGTGTAACAACCTATTCAAAAGGGTCGCGCCCTCCATAAAAAGCGTCATGGCCTGTGAAAGGTCTATGCCCTATTTGAAAGGGTTGTTCTTATACACTCAAAATCACAACTCTGTGGCCTGGGGCGGTTGAGTTGGCTTTAGTGTGCGCACGGACCCTCTCTCCTTGCCATGAGGCGAACCACCACATCACTCTCACTCACATGGAAGTAGCCAATCAAGAGGAGGCAAGACACAGGGGTGGTCTAGCTCGTTGGAGAGCTAGACTTTGCAGAGAAGGGTTGGTTGGTCCTGGGGCCTATGTTGTGCATTTGTTTGAATGGGTGTTCTGTGACTGTAGTTGTAAAGATAACTATATGACCCAAAGGGTCATTAGTCACCATTCTCATGTTTGGGTTTCTGATGTTCCAATGTTGCGTGGGTTGACTGTTATTCTTGTTGATGCTTTGTTCAAGTTGACGTTGTCATTGTCGTTTAAACTATTGGATGAATGCTTGTTGTACTTGAAGTTCTCTTAGTCTTTCCTATTGTTGTTGAATGACTAGTTGGTCTTGATGTTGTCTAATGTGGATCTCCTCTATCTCGTCAAGGATTGCCTTCACCCACTTACCTCTAATTCTAGGGCACATTCATGAGCCTAAACAAGAGAGAGATGGTTTAAGCTAACCTTGACTTGACCTAGGGTTTCGACTTAGGGTTTGTGTGACCTAAGGTTTGACTTTGTTGACCTTGTTGGACCTTGTGATGAAACCAAGTGTTTTGACTCACGTTGACTAAACTTGACCTTGTGTTGGGACCAAGGGTATGTAAACCTTCTACTCTGCTAATGTTTTTGTTCTTTTTGGATTTGATATGTATGCAAGCCTATATGAATGCAAAACGTCTTTTTGTGTTTTTTTATGTTTTTGGAAATCAAAGTGCTTTTCTTAATCTAGGAATTAGAAAATGTATGCAAACTAGTATGAGATTACCTAATGCAATGTAATCTATATACGTTTTTGTTTGTTTTCTGAATATGTGGATCAATTTAATCTAGGAAAGAAAATTGCTTTTTAATCTATGAACTTTGGAAAGGGAAACTAATTTAACAATGCAAATCTACTTAGCCTATCAAGGAAAAAGTAACATGTATTTACTTATTCCAAGAACAAAGTTTTGATTATCTAATTACTCTGAAATGAAAAAAAGCATGAAGGAACCTAGAGATGCGTGAGCCTCCACTACCTTCAGATATCCTTGTATTAGCAACCTCTATTCCTCTTATAGCAGCGGGGTGATCCTCTTGGTGACAATAAGAAAAGAGAAGCAAAAGAAGCTTTGAAGCTTTGAAATGAGCTCAATGAGAGCTTAATGAGCATTGTGTCTCGTGATGTGAGCAACGTATTGATGCAAACAAGCTTGTATGAAAGCTAGACAAGATAAAAATAAATAAAAGCAAAAGGCTCCTATGTCCTATATGAGCATGAGAATGCTTAATTTGGAGAGCAATAACCTGCAAGAACTATGTGCATAGATGAAATTGCCTCTCTTTGTGCTTGAGGGAGGGGGGTATTTATAGGTTAGAAGAAGGGATGAGTGGTGAAGAGGAAGAAGAGTTAACTCAATTTGATTGGAGAGTTAACTTGGAAGACTCAAGAGTGATCTAGGCCAAAATTTGAGTGATCTACCCAGTAATAGCTTATCACTCAAAAAGAAGTGAAGAAAGAGGAATGCATGAGAATGCATGGGTTGATAACTAAAGATGAAAAAGAGCTAAATATGCATGTATGGGTGTATGAAATAGTTAGCTCTATCTTTGGCACAAAATTCCATGCAAACAGGAAGAAAAATAGGTGAAAACAAAGCTATTTTGAGCTAGAAACTCAAGTGAAACCACGGATGGAAACATGACAGGGTCACCCCTTTCACCAGTTAGGGTCGCCCGGGGTAACCCATGGGCGACCCTCAGAGGAGGGCACCTAGGTGAAAGTCCATGGTGGGAGATAGAAGAGGAGATGAAAAGGAGGGGATCTACCTCCGGAAATAGGTCAATCATATGTGAAAATCCAAATCTCCACTTGCAAAAGTAAGATCTCCTGGGGGAGATTTGGATTGGTTGAGTGAAACTGAAAACCAAAAGTTTGAGATGGCTTGGGAGGACCTCTAAAAGGCCTCTAGGTGTGAGAATGGATGAAAAACACTGGGGAAAGGTGAAAACACACATACAAGACGCATACAAGGCTTAGGAATAAGGTTGCAAGCACCAGAAACACGAATCGACAAGTGTAAAAAAGCATCAAAAGTGAAAAGAGGGAAAACGACAAAGGGGAAACAACACAAGGAGGAAGAAAAGACATGTCACTAAGAGAATTGTTGCTAACAGGATGTTATTTCATGCTTAAATGTACATGATAAGGATTGTGACTCATCACAGGGGTCCTCATGGAAGCTGTGCGTGATTTTGGTGCTTACATATTTGCCCCCTCGGGGACGGTAGTCTACATGAAAGGTAGGTACCGTTCCCGAACTAGGCCTTACCTATTGTCGATTTTCCTACAATTGTACATGCAATAACTAGTATTAGTCCAACATCTGAATATATCAAAATGAGGAATGAAAACTGAAATGACGAACATACCATAGATCGTTTAAGTTCGACTAGTTGTTTGCCTTTGTCAGTGAGACTTGTAGGAATGAATGCATGCAAAACAAACGCACGAGAGATGCATAAAAACAACAACTAATCTAAAAAATGCATAAGGTAAGCTAAGCTAAGAGAGAAAAAGAGTGAGCAAATTAATGAAATTTGAGTGAATCGACGACGGAATCGATCGTGTGAGCAGTCAGTGGGTAGATATCCCTGAGGAGATCACAAAGATGGCCGCCTCTTCTTCTGCCACTGATAAACAATAAAAAATCCTTCTCTAAACCCGAGGTTACATTTAGTGAAAAATCTCTTGAAATTGTCTGTTTTTGGTGATTCTTTCTTTTGCATTGTCTTTGTTTTGCTATTTAGAGTGGTTATGGTTTTTCAGTTGTAGAAATCAGCTGAGAAATGAGGTTTTTAGAGCATTTTTAGTTCAGGGAATAGCCACATAGGGTCACCCCTTTTGCTAGTTAGGTCACTCAGGGGAGATCTGGCTGAGCAACAGGGTCACCCGGTGGAGATCTGCTTGTGCAACAGGTTCCCCTGGGGGAGATCCTATTGAACATCTAGGTCGCCCGAGGGAGATCTAGTCTGATGAAAGGGGAAACCTTGATAGATTAATTCTAACTAAAATTTGATGTCTTCTAACATTTACTTCACTCTATTTCGATCTAATTTGAACACTGAATTCGTCTATTTATTGCAATTTTGAAGGTTTATACGCTTTTTTGTGAAATTTTCTGCAAGTTTTATGATTTTTAGGGGTTTTCTCAATTGACGAGATCTAATCTAAAGTTCTTTTTTGATTGGCAGGATATGAGGATCCATTGGAATGCCAACCACAAACAGTTATGGCTCTCGAAGATGTACACTTTGTTATCTACCGATGATCATGCTATCCTGAGGAGAGCGGGCTTGGCTAGGATCTGCCATGTGCCAGTTGTACATCTTGTGGCACATATTTATTGTGACATTTTGACTTACTGGGATGTAGACAAGAACACATTCAAGTTTCCACAGGTTTCAGGAGAGTGGACCATCACTCTCTATGACATGTATCGCATTCTAGGGGTCCTCGTGAGAGGACACCGACTCATTCTAACAGCTAGCAAGTCCTTGGAGGACAAGACATCTTGGGCACATATCATGGGGGTGAACCGCCCTGAGGATCAGACTGGTGTTCAGCTTAATTTAGTACCACGACTTCGCATTCCTCTCTTGGGGAAGTTCTTGATTGGTTTGATCGCATCGAGGCTGTCTGGAGACAAGGCCTTAGCTCATTTGAGATGGTGTTGGGCACCAATTATACAAGGCATTGAGCAGGGTAGAGTTTATGCTGGCAACCATACATCCTGGCTATGGTTTATCGAGACTTCTATCATATTGTGCAGCGTGGGGCTCTTGCTTTCAGCCACTCCTCTCTGATCATGACTTGGATCTTTAAGCATATCAGACTATACCAAAAGGAGATTCTTCTTCTCGACTGGTGATTACCAAAAGCCGCTAGGTGGGCTCATGTGGGCCACTTTGATACTTCTTTACGTGCTATGGCTACTCTTACATATGCAAATGTGATCTTTGACCCTTACACAGATTTGGAGGGTGCATGGTCTCATGACAGACAGATCAGGGAGCATTGTCTTAGCATATCAGAGATTTCAAATCGTAATGGTCTTATCGAGGCTCATCATGTCAAGTACGTCTTACAACAGTTTGGTGAGGACTCCCAAAGGATTTGCCCCCAATTTCTACTTGTTATAGATCTGTCCAAGAGATGGGTGAGATTGAACAAAGGACTATCATTTGGACCCCTTTGACTCATAGGGTTTTGATTACCAGATCTTCTAGGACCCCGAAAGGGGGATAGAGAGGAGGGAAAGGAGCTCCTTCCCCTGGACTCATTGTCGTGGATGACTCTAATTCTACTAATGAGGACTACGTTCATGATGGGGATGACTTATCTGATGAGGGACCAACAGGGGATGCATAGGAGACAGATTTTGATGAGGATGATATACCTAAGGGTTCCTCTACAGTGCCTAGACCTCCTCATTCTGATGAGGCGATGAAACAACTTGATCCTACCTAGCAACCTGGTGACCCACGTAGGTCTGCTCTTGTTTTTGCACTTGTCCTTTCTTTTCTTTTCTTTTTGTCAAGAATCATCACATCTTTTATCTTTGCTTTGCTTTGCAGGTAGCGCTGAGGAGTGGAGGGACTTCATTCATGAGCTCAACATTGGTTTGGCTAGTCCCTTCACTAGGCTAACTCGAGAGATGATTTTGGTTGATCCTAGTGTGCCCCCTAGGGCTGGGTGAAACACTTATGTCTTCACTCCTATCTATCATGGGTGTCAAGAGAGTGCTACCTTGAAGGCCGAAAATCTCATCCTTAGGGGTGAGAATCAAGTTCTTCATGAGATGGCTCGCCTTACGATTCGGCAACGAGAGTCTAGTACTATGGGACCTTCACATTCTCGCACTCATAGCAAGGAATCTCATTCACACAGGTCTCATGGAGAGACAAGTGCTACACACAGATAGAGGACCAGTTGTCCTAAGGGTTCCGTTGGAGGGAACCGCCCTTGAGCTTATTTGCTTTTTACCTTTTTGAAACCATGCTCCCTTGCATGGGGAGCCTTACTTTCCTTCGAGAGCATTTTGTCCTAGCTCTTGCACTCTTATGAATGCAAACTTCTGATATATCAATAAAAGTTTGTCCTTTCATGGTTGTTTTGCTATCGTATGAGTACTCATCTCTTGTGCACTTTAGAAGTTTATGAACTCTTTGATTATGTTAAGTTATACCTTCAACTACAAGTATGATAATGATGACATGTTTTTGTAATTTTTTATGGAATATATATGAAACACATGTTACAATATGCAGATGCAACAACATAAGGATTTTGAAATGAAACTTTTACTTCTATGGAATGCCATGAGTTATGACATTGACTTTATTGCTTTGGAACTCTTTTTCTAGTTTTGGTATGAATGCATTGTGGAACAAACAATATGACTACTCTTTAATATGATTTTCAATCCAGGGGTTGCACGTTGTCCTGGTATAAGAGACCTATTAAAGTCTGTGAGATAGGGATTTAGAACTCAAGTGGGGAACGATATTGAAATGGAGTGCTTTTGAATTTGGGCTTTGCTAAAGGCTAACACTAATCCTTATATAGATAAGACAATCTGACAAGCTTACAACTTAGACGAGTAACAAATTTTATTGATGTTCGCTAGACTTAGATCATAGATGGCAAGCAAGATAGACCCGGGGTAAAGGATAAGTGGTAAATAACAAGGGACCCTAGATAGAAAATGATCCTAAAGACTACTAAACTCTTGGTTTTGCTTAGCTAGTGCATGTGTGTGCTTTGTACCTTTCTCTTTTAATTTCCTCTAGTAGAATGTCACCCTTAAAGCTTCGAGCTTAGACTGATCTCCACCCAAGAATACGGACATTCAAAAATCTTCTCTCCATCACTCTTTTTTTTGTAACTCTCTTTTTTTTGCTTTTTCTCTTTTTTGTATTTTCTATATTTTCTAGAATGCCTCACTTGATTTTCTCTTTTTTTTTTGCATTTTTGACTTTTATGAAAATGAATGCTTTTGGAACTTTGGATATGTAATGACTTGATCTCTCAATTTTCACTTTTCTCATCACTCTTATTTTGATCGGTCATTTTTTTATTCACTTGTATTTTAGATTGCTTCCTTTAGAGTTTTGATCCTCCTGACGTTTTTGGCCAAGAAAGATAAGGGGTTGAGCACCACCAAAAGTTTTCATAATCCAATTGGACTTCTTTTCTACTAGGGAAGAATTGGGAAGGTCCACTTGCAAGCTTCCTTTGAATACTGTAGGTTTGAATACTAACTTTGCTTAGACCTAACAGCTTGACTCATTAAAATTGGGATCAGTGTAAAGCTAAGAGTTAGGCTTTGATTAGAATCGCTGGAAATGAAAGGGGAGAATGGCAATTGTGAGAATAGGGAATCTCAGGACCTAAAAGGATCACATATACCTAGGCAACCTTAGACTCCTTACTAAAATGAAAATAATACAAGAGTGAGTCATTCACTATAATGCAAGATGAATATAATGATACAGAAATGCAAGAAACAAAACTCTTTTTTCTGACATTTTTAATTTTTGTCATTTTTTTGTATTTTTATGTTTTATGATTTTCAGACATAGTATTTCTAGAGGTGAAAGGCATTGACTATTTCGCCAAATTCCTCTCCCTTCATTGTGCACAAGAGATAAGCACCATTTTCGACATCTTCCTTAACCATATAGGGACCTTTCCAATCCTCTGTGAATGTTCTCTTTCATATTCTCTTTTTGTTTTTTGTGCTACCTTTCTTAGGATGAGCTTTCCTATCTTACAGGGTCTTGTGACGTCATTTGTTTCTACCCTTTCTAATTCAGTGGTTTCTCTTGGTAATGTGAGATGGAGTAAATCTTGGAAAGCTTACTGATGGGAAGGGGTCCAATAGAAGACTCCATCGCACCTTAGCAATTCCATTAGCATATCAAATTGATCATGCATGTAAATCTTTACATCTTTCCTACCTTGAATGTTTTGTAAAAATTGGAATAATTCAAAGGGAGTCTGAAGTTCCCTTTTCTTTTTGGGAGGAACAAATCTAATACTCGTCCTTCCATTGGGCTTAGGTCTCAAATCCATAGAATATCCAATGTAACTTCCTAGAAACTCAAAGATGACAGGATCATTTGTTCCAACTGACACATGCATTTTCCATTTTTTATGAAAGGTTCCCTCGCTTTCTTTGTCTCCGTCTGGGAGTCTCAACCATTTCAATTTACACTAAGGGTGCTTCCCATTCACCCAGCTCATTTGACTGCACTGAGGTAGAAGTGGTGGGTTGCACTTGTGGTTGAAATACTATGAACATCCTTGGGAGAATTTGGTTGATTCATTGTCAATAGAATTTACATCCTCCATTGGTGTTAATGGTCTATATGCCTCTTCTATTGGTGTGAGAGGTTCATATGACTCACTTTTGAAAGGAAGCTAGGTGTGCGGAAATCGCTTCCTACACTAATCTAATGAGGAGAGGGCTATGCAAATTCAAAATAATCCTTACAATTACAGCAACATAGAACATCTAACAAAGATATTTCAGCAATACACATGAACTAGAAAGAAGACAGAAGAAGAGAGACAAAGATTTACGGTGGGGAAAACCCTTATCAGGTGAAAAACCCCACACTCAGAAAGCTACGCAATGTATTAACAAATCTAAAAGTTGTTTACAATACACTTGCAATACAAGCTTCAATGGTTTTCGACACTCGTGTCTGGAGTCAATCCGGCAGCATAACAGTACCTATAAACTTGTGATACAACTCCCTCTCCAAGCACCTGTTTATATAGAATATACAAGGCAATATTGGACCTATCTTGGGATGGGCGTCCAACTTGGCCTCATGGCCCAAAACCCACGCCTAAGGACACTTGGTCAACATTGTAGAATGTGCTTGACACTTGTCCACATCTCCCATCCCAAAGAGGTCACTTATTTCCAAAATGGGCTATGACAGATGCTCTTACGACACTTACGACCGTCATAGAATCTGTCATAGCAGTTACAACTTACAGCTATAAGAGAATCTATCATACACATGCTATAAATAGAATATTCTCTTACATGTCATAGTCCACCTTGGGGCGCCCAAAGATGCTTCATGACACATGTCTTCACCTATCTTACAAGATTCTATTTCTGACTCTTACATGTCATAAATTCGTCATAGGAATCCATCATAACCGTTTCGGTCAAACATTCCCTTACACAACATGGAAGATGCCGACACATGGCAAAATGCTCCTACCACAAAGTGGGATGCCTATCTCCTCATGTGAGGGCAAAATTACAAGTTCTCATCTTCCATGTAGGATGACACATCACCGTGCCACATCCCACAAAATGACAATATGGAATTTACGATTTATTTACAACATAGGCAATGAATTAATATATACAAACATAAATTATGCAAGGAATTACCAAGGTTGAGACACCTTAATTCCCAACATTCTCCCACTTGTCGAACACCTTGTAAGAGCGAATAGAATAACAGGATTTAACTACTATAGGCCGAGAGGCCCATAGACTCCGAACACCATCTGAACTTCTCAGTGCCCACTGGTTTCATCAATGCATCTGCAACATTCTTCAAAGTATCTACCTTCTCCAAATTTACCTTTGCATCCTCAACCATGTCTCGCATGAAGTGAAACTGAACATCAATGTGCTTTGTTCTAGCATGGAAAGTTGGATTCTTCGCAAGGCAAATTGCACTCTAACTGTCACAACTGACTGTGATTTGACCTGCATCAACACCAATATCTGAACACAATCTCTTAAGCCAAATGGCTTCCTTACAAGCATGAGTTGCTGCCATATACTCATCTTCTGTCATGGACAAAGTAACAACAGGTTGTCGCTTACTCATCCAACTAATAGCACCACCAAATAGTGTAAACACATAAGCACTGGTGAATCTCCTACTGTCAATGTCACCTGCCCAATATGAATCCACAAATCCATGAATATCAATAGAATGTGAAGGTCCTGTAACATTACCATGATAGCATATGGAATACTCAGAAGTACCCCTCAAATATCTGAACACTCGCTTAACAGCATCCCAATGAACTCGTCCAAGATTAGCCATAAATCGACTAAGGACTCCCACTGCTTGGGTAATGTCTGGTCTTGTGCAGACCATAACATACATCAAACTGCCAACATCACTAGCATAAGGTACTCTGCTCATGTCCTCCATCTCACTAGGAGATTTTGGACAATCCTCAATAGATAACTTTGTCCCCAAAGAAACAGGAACACACAATGGTCTACAATCTGCCATGCTGAACCTATCCAACACGGTCTTCACATACTTACTCTGGCTTAGCCAAAGTTTTCTGTTGGTTTTGTCTCTTCTGATTTCCATTCCTAGAATGTACCTAGCTGCCCTTAAATCTTTCATTTCAAACTGTGCTAACAACTGAGATTTGAAATCAAAAATCATATTCTTACCCTTCCCAATGAGCAACATATCATCAACATACAGTGCAACAATCAGAATACGATCACCATCAAACTTATAATACACATAGTGATTTGATTTTGATCTCACAAATCTAATAGACAACACAAAGGCATCAAACTTCAAGTACCATCTCCTAGGGGATTGTTTCAAACCATACAAAGACTTCTTAAGCTTGCAAACCAAATTTTCTTTACCATTCACCATGTAATGCTCTGGCTGTGACATGTAGATTTCTTCCTCCAAGTCACCATGAAATAAAGTTGTTTTCACATCCATCTGTTCTACCTCCAAGTCATAAGCTGCTGCAAGAGACAACAGGAATCAAATGAATGTCAGCTTTGCAACGGGAGAGAAGATCTCACCATAATCTATACCCTCCACTTGTGAATACCCCTTCGCAACCAATCTGGCCTTATACTTCTCAACACTACTATCTACACCAAATTTCTTCTTGAACACCCATTTGCATCCAATGGGTTTCCGTCTAAGAGGCAAAGGCACCAAGTCCCAAGTTTGATTCTTTTCCAAAGAAGCCATTTCATCCTCCATGGCCTCCTTCCAAGAACCTATATCTTTCATGTCCATAGCCTCTGATACAGTTCTAGGTTCATCACTATTAGTAAGCAAAGCAAAAGCACAACTAGAATCAAGCAATGTAAAACCAAACCTTTCAAGTTGCTTTCTTATCCGTGTAGACCTCCTCAATAGCTGAGGTTGAGGTTCAGCTTCTTCGTCTGAGCTTTCAGAGCTGCCAGAGCTCTCCTCATCATCAGGTCCAACATTGTCTTTCTATTCAGTCTTCTCAGGGGTAGGAGGAAACTGAACAACATCCTCTCTCTTTTCTTTTTCTTCTGGCTGTAAAATAGTGGAAGAAGGTGTAAGCTCTTTGAAGATGACACTTTTGTTATACAACACTTTTTTAGTCACAGGGTCCCAAAGCTTGTATTCTTTCACACCAACACCATAGTCAATGAAGATACACTTAACAGCCTTGTTCTCCAACTTTGACTGCTTATCCCTAGGCACATGTGCATATGCATCACAACCAAAAACATGAAGATGCCTTATTGAAGGCTTTCTACTAGACCACACCTCCATGGGTGTCTTTCTAACAAGAGTTGATGTAGGAGATCTATTAACAAGATAGTAGTGGCAATAGCTTCAGCCCAAAACTTTAATTCTAGGCTAGCTCCACTAAGCATACTCCTAGCCTTCTCCATCAGTGTCCTATTCATCCTCTCTACAACTCCATTTTGCTGCGGGGTGTATGGAGTTGTCTTATGTCTTTCAATCCCAAGTTCCTTGAAATATTTATTAAATTCTATAGAATAGAACTCACCGCCGTTGTCAGTCCTCAAACAGTTAATATTTTTACTAGTTTAATTTTCAACAAAGGCCTTAAACTCCTTAAACTTACTATAAACTTTAGATTTGCTTCTGAGAAAATAAATCCATGTCCTACTATAGTCATCTATAAAAAATACAAAATATACATATTTTGATAACGAAGGAACATTAACAGGACCAAATACATCAGAATGAACAAGGTCCAACATGCCAAAAGACTTGTGAGAACTTGAATAAAACTGAACGTGGTTTTGTTTCCTATATATGCAATGTTCACAAAAGTTGAACTCAAGATTACAATCATCTAACCCCTCAACGATGTTTTTATTTTCAAGGTACGTAGACCCTTCTCACTAATGTGGCCAAATCTCTTATGCCATAACATTGTCTTTTCAGCAAGAAGTTTAACTTCCAAGGAATGATTACAAACATCAAAACTAGAAACAAAAGATCTCTTAACTGCTTGTCCAGATGGTGGGGATGAAGTGACTGCTACCCTCTTCCTTGAGTCAGAAGAACTATTGCATTGTGAAATGCATGCCTCCAGCTAAAACAGAGTACCTCTCCTAGTACCCTTAGCAAGCACCATAGCTCCTCTAGTCATCTTGCATCCTTCTTTCAAAAAGACAACCTGCACACCTGCATCATTCAAACTACTTACAGAAAGCAGGTTCCGTTCTAAGCCTCGGATATGCATAACCCCAGAGATCCCCTTCACTCAACCATCAGGGAATCAAATAGAGACTCTTCCACAATCAACAATCTTCAGATGAGAGTCATCACCCAAGTACACCTTTCCACCATCGAACTCCTCATACTTAGTAAACCAGTATCCATGTGAGGTCATGTGGAATGATGCACCAGAGTCAATCAACCACACATCATCAGATGCATGGGTTGCCAAGGCTTCAATGAAAGCATCACCATCATCTTGTGATTTGTCAGAATCTGAATCTGGGGTCTTCTTCTTCTTCTTCTTTTCTTCTTTGCATTCATTTCAGAAATGCCCAGGTTTACCATAGTTCCAACATATAGCCTTGGACTTTCCAGGAGATTTGGATCTACCCTTCTCAGCTTTCTTGTCATTTTTCCCTTTCTCCTTGGGTCTTCCACAAACTGTAAGAGCCTCTTTGGCTGCATCAGAAGACTTTCTCCGCATCTCTTCGGATAACAATGAAGAAACCACTTCATCCATTTTGAATGTAGATGTGGTGCTTCCAATAGCCATGACAAGGTGATCGCATGAGTCCAGCAAAGAACAAAGCAAGGTCATACACCAATCCTCCTCCTCCATCTTTACACCAATAGATGTCAACTATGCAACCATCATGTTAAAAGCATTGATATGTTTGGCAACAAATCCTCTATCCTCCATTTGAAGAGAATACAACTTCTTTCTTAGAAAAAGTTTATTAACCAGGGATTTGGCTTGATACACATCTCTCAACTTCTTCCAAAACAAGGTTGCAATTTTCTCCTCATGGACATTTAACAACATAGAATCAGCAAGACTAAGTCTTATGAGACCCTTAGCATTCCGATCCTTGAGATCCCACTCATCTTGTGACATTGCAGTTGGTTTAGTTCCATTAACACTTTGCCAAAGGTCTCGGTCAACAAGCACGTCTTCTATCTTGAGCTTCCACAGCTCGAAATTAGTGCCATTGAATTTCTCCACTTCAAACCTTCCTGGTGTGCTTGCCATCTCCTTGCTGCAATAGAATTCAGAATACTCTGTACAGACTCCCACTCGACTTAAGATCAACTCAAAAAAACCCCTACCCAACAGCTAAGACCAAAATTGGCCAGGCTCTGATACCAACTAAAAGGAAGCTAGGTGTGTAGAAATTGCTTCCCTACTCTAATCTAATGAGGAGAGGGCTATGCAAATTCAAATTAATCCTTACAACTACAACAACATAGAACATCTAACATAGATATTTCAGCAATACACATGAACCAGAAAGAAGACAAAAGAAGAGAGACAAAGATTTACGGTGGGGAAAACCCTTATCGGGTGAAAAACCCCACACTCAGAAACCTGCACAATGTATTAACAAATCTGAAAGTTGTTTATGATACACTTGCAATGCAATCTTCAATGGTCTTCGACACTCATGTCTGGAGTCAATCCGGAAGCATAACAGTACTTGTAAACCTGTGATACAACTCCCTCTCCAAGCACCTGTTTATATAGAATATAGAAGGCAATAATGGACCTATCTTGGGATGGGTGTCCAACTTGGCCTCATGGCCCAAAACCCATGCCTAAGGACACTTAGTCAACATTGTAGAATGTGCCTGACACTTGTCCACAACTCCCATCCCAAAGAGGTTGCCTATTCCCAAAATGGGCTATGACAGATGCTCTTACGACACTTATGACCGTCGTAGAATCTGTCATAGTGGTTACAACTTACAGCTGTAAGAGAATCTGTCATACACAGGCTATAAATAGCATATTCTCTTACAACATATCATAGTCCACCTTGGGACGCCCAAAGACGCCTTTTTCAAAGATGCTTCATGACACATGTCTTCACCTGTCTTACCTGCTTCTATTTCTGACTCTTACATGTCATAACTTCGTCATAGGAATCCATCATAACCGTTTTGGTTAAACATTCCCTTACACAATATGGAAAATGCCGACACATGGCAAAATGCTCCTACCACAAAGTGGGATGCCTATCTCCTCATGTGAGGACAAAATTACACGTTGTCATCTTCCATGTAGGATGACACATCACCGTGCCACATCCCACAAAATGACAATATGGAATTTGCAATTTATTTACAACATAGGCAGTGAATTAATATATACAAACATAAATTATGCAAGGAATTACCAAGGTTGAGACACCTTAATTCCCAACATTGGTTGATTCATTGTCAATAGAATTTGCATCCTCCATTGGTGTTAATGGTCTTTATGACTCTTCTATTGGTGTGAGAGGTTCATATGACTCACTTTCATCTGGTGTTTCAGGGATATGTGACTCACTCAATGGTGACAAAGGAGTGTAACTTTCTATCACGTCTTCTTTAGGATCTGAGAAAGTGTGGGGATCTACATTTCTCAAATCTAATGTAGTTGTTTCAAATATTGACCCTTTAGTTCTATGAGGCTTCTCCCCTATGCAAGGAAAGAGTTTGTAAGCCAATTGCACGTTGATCATAAGTATCTCCAAAGGGAATTGGAGAGGTCCATCCTTCTCTATCCATTCCATGATTTTCACTATCTTTTCTTTGGGAATAACCTCATTTTGCTTTGGTGGTGCCTCACTTTCTAAGGCCTTCATCTCTACATTGTTTATAGTCTTTTCTGGGATTTATGTCCTCTTGATACATATCGATTGTGGTGTAGGACTAGGATAGAAAGCTTGTTTGTAGTAAGTTCATAATCTATGGGGATGCATATCTTCTTGTTTGATGTGTCTAATTGTATCATGCTAAAAGGCTCTGGATCCCATTTCGCAACATACACCTTCTCAAGATGTAAGAATCGAGCCTCCTAGAATAAGGTAGATGGAACGACTTTCATTATGTGTATCTAAGGTCTTCTAAGAAGCAAATTGTATCTCGTCTCCTTATCAATGACATAAAACATGGTTGGGACAGTCTTTGGTCCTAGAGTTACAAGCAACATGATCTTTCCTATCATAGCAACTTTTAAATTATCGTAACCACTCAGCGTGTCTCTAGAAGCAGTGATGTTTGTGTGCCCATAACCCATCCTTTCCAAAAGAGAGAATGGAACTATGTTCATTGCTACTCTATCATCAATTAGCGTTCTTGGTGTCATAGATCGACACTTGCAAGTATAACGCATGATCTCCTTTCTTTGTTAAGTCTGCCTTGGAAGGCATTTTCTTTATGTCAAAGAAGAAACATGGGTCTTTGAGCTCAGAGTTTGGTGGGTTTACGTCAAAATCCATGTAGTTGATTTGCTCACTAAGTGGAGGTGTAATTTGATCGAGGTACTTCAACCCTATTGCGTTCAACAATGCTGAGCGATGTGAGGATGAGTTCCTGAGAAGGTCAATGAATGATATGTGTGCATAGGTTCTCTTTAAATCTTCAATGAGTTCGTATGGTCCAATCGGTGCTAGTATTGGCTCAACCACCAAGACGGTACCTTTAAGCGTTTCCTCTTGCTCATTCTCAAGATCTCCTTCCTCTTCTTCATTATGTAGTATTTCAACCAACCCCAACATCCTAGCTTCTCCTTTTTGTCCTAACTGTGGTAGGATATCGGTGTTGCTACCTTGGGCTATGTCGTTTTGATTTATTGTTTCTGAATCTTTATGTGCAGGGAATGGATCCTGATAGATTCTCATGTTAGCATTTTGGGGAGCTATCGGGGCTTGGGTTCATCATGTCCCCTTGTTATCTGGAGTGACCTCTTGTGAGTTCAAGAACATCTCTACGAACAACCTCTATTGGTTTTCCGACCATATTGCTATAAATATGTTGTACTCTCTACAGGATTCCGTGTTATGCCCCTTAGTTCTATGAAAAGAACAGAATTAATTGTACTCATAAGGGGGTCTTTCATACCTTCTATCATTACCATTTCCATTATGATTCCAATTATGATAATTGTCCCTTGGGTAATATGCATTGTTTCTTGGACGATCAATTGCATTAACATTGGGGGGTAGTAATCTCTTCCATTATAATCATCTCTCACCTTCATGACTAGGGGTTGGTCTATCACCCCATTGGTCATTGCATTTCTATTGTTTTTGAGAATCTTAATGATAGGGGCATTGTTCCCTATATCCTCCCTCATCAGTTTTCCATCTGACCCGTAAATCCTTCTGCCACTATCAATGGCTACTTGGTCAATCCTTAAAGCACTTTCCAAGGCCTCTTAGTAGGACTTGTAACATAACTTTTGAACGTCTTCTCTCGTATCCTTGTTTAAGGCATCTAATAAAAGGTCACATAACTCGCGATGGTCCATCTTTGGAGTGCTATTTGAAGAATAGAGAACTTGTCTCCGTCGAGTAACAAAGTGGGCTACTGATTCATTCAGTTCTTGTTTCATGGCTAAGAATTCTTGGATCCCTATCTTCACGAGTTTGTTCATGTCGAAAATCATGAGAAACTCTCTGATTAACTACCTGAATGAGTGTATCGAGGCTTTTGGTAGGTGATAATACCAATCCAGATCTATTCCTTCTAAGGTCTTCAGGAAGATCTTGGCGACAACCCCATCCCAAGGGAGGAGTTCTCTTATCGCAGTAGTATAAGCTTTGATGTGTGAGTTGGGATCACCCTCTCCTTTGAACTTTGGGAGATTAGGTAATGGTCAAGGTAACTAAACATTTCTTATGATTAAGTCAAGTGGCTCCTTTAAGTATTCCAAGTATGTGCCTAAGAAGGCACCCTGCGATTGAGGAGTTGATAGCATTAATCCCATAGGAGCGTTTTGGTAACCCATTGTCATTTCCTGATTTGCTTGGCTTCCTAACATTGCTTGATTGTTCTAAATAGGAGGGTTCCCATTCAGGAATGTGTTGTTACTCCCATTTCTTGAGTAGTAGTTAAGGTAGGGAGGATTTTGAGATGCCTCTTAGTCCTGTTCAATTCTGATATTTTCATACAACTTATGTCTTCTTTCTGGAGCAGGTTGTTCTGCTTCCAAAGTTCTGATTCTTTGCACCAGCGTCACAATCAAGTCTGCAAGAGTGGGACCTCTAGGCACTTCCTCATTTCTAGGATTTTCCCTTCGAGTGTTGTCATGATTCTATGTTCCTTCTTACACAATATTTTCTCTTTGTTCTTCTTGTAGGGCAAATTTTAGCACTTCTTGGGCATCTCTTGCCTCTTGTAAGTTTCTTTCCAACCTTCTTACTTCCTCATCAAGATGAGTACTTGAGGTAGTTGTGGATGGTTGACCCGAGTGGTGGATTTCTGATATGAATTGTATTCTTTTAGCTTTGTGAGGCACATTTGGTATGGCAGGGTTATGTTCCCATGCAGGATTGTTAAAAGATAGAGAACGCCTGGGTTCTCTTTGGTCTTTCTCATAGTCAAAGTCTTTATAATTGTAGCAATTTGAGATTGGTGTGTTTGGGTAAGGTGACACGTACCTATCAAAAGAGGGAGTTTATGGTTCCCTAGAGGGAACATTCCCTAAGTTTAGTATGGTTCCATCATATTCGGGGGTGCCATAGACACCACAGAATAAATGGAACGAGCGAAGGTGAAGGCGACAAAAGTGGAAGCGGTGAAGGCAGTTACAATGAAGAAAGTGATAATGTTTTAAACCTTTGAAGTCGAAGTGCCAAAAGTTTGGAATTTGAATAGAATTTGAGCATTTGGAATGCAAAAAGCATAAAAAATTTTTTTGCTCTTCATGTCAAGTTCACCAAAATATGTAGTGAAGTTGACGGTGTATGTGATAATGGTGATGAAATGAATCTATGTAGTTGAAATGCAAAACTAGTTGAGTCCCAGAGAGATTTACTCTTCACATCAGGTTCACCAAAATATGTACGCTCAAAATCATGACTCGGTGGCCTGATGCAATTGAGCTAACTTTGGCGCACACATGAACCCTCTCTCCTTGCCACAGGGTGAACTGCCACATCACTCTCGCTCTCATGGAAGTAGCGAGTCGAGAGGAGGCAAGACATGGGGGTGGTGTGGCTCATGGGAGATCTAGACTTCGTAGAGAGGGGTTAGCCAGTCCTGGGGCCTGTGTTGTTGTGTGTTTGTTTGAATGCGGTGTTCTATGACCGTAGTTGTAAAGATAACTATATGACCTGAAGGGTCACTAGTCACCATTCTCCTATTTGGGTTTTTGATGTTCCAACGTTGTGTGGGTTGACTGTTATTCTCGTTGATGCTTTGTTCAAGTTGATATTGTCATTCAAACTATTGAGTGAATGCTTGTTGTACTTTAAGTTCTCTGAGTCTTTCCTGTTATTGTTGAATGAATGGTTCGTCTTGTTGTTGTCTAGGGTGGATCTCCTCTATCTCATCGAGGATTGCCTTCACCCACTTACCTCCAAGTCCAGGGCACATTCGTGAGCCTAAACAAGAGAGAGATGGTTTAAGCTAACCTTGGCTTGACCTAGGGTTTTGATTTAGGGTTTGTGTGACCTAAGGTTTGACTTTGTTGACCTTGTTGGACCTTGTGATGAAACCAAGGGTTTTGACTCACGTTGACTAAACTTGACCTTGTGTTGGGACCAAGGGTTTGTAAACCTTCTACTCTGCTAATGTTTTTGTTCTTTTTAGATTTGATATGTATGCAAGCCTATATGAATGCAAAACATCTTTTTGTGCTTTTTTATGTTTTTGGAAATCAAAGTGTTATTTCTTAATCTAAAAATTAGAAAATGTATGCAAACTAGTATGAGATTACCTAATGCAATGTAATCTATGTTTTTGTTTGTTTTCTTAAATGTGGAGACTTCTCACCTTCGCATTTAACTAAGCTACACACTCTCCCACAAATGCTCTCACACATGTGTGAGAGCATAGGGAAGAGTTCTCACACATGTGAAGGCTTTGGAAACTTCCAAAGCACTCAAAGACAAGGGTAACCTTACCCTAGGTGAGTGGGGTTAGTTAAGGTGGGATGGTGACTTGCCACCCACCATTCACATCTCCCAAACTCGTCACTTTACTCAAGGGGTAAGTTAAGGTGACCATACAAGGGTGACACCAAGAGTTAACATGCTAAAAATGGCCCTAGACCCTAGGGGTATGACCTAGAGTTATTAATTAACCATAATTAACACAAGGGGGCTCATAAATCCACTTAAAAAGGCTCATAAAAATTTAGCACAAAATTTGTGCAAACCAAAACAATACAATATTACAACTTTCAAGGTGATCAAACAATAAGGTGAAACCTTACAAAATATCATCAATTAAAAAGCCCTGAAAGTATAAGAACGAAAATAAACATGTGGATGACAACTCATCATCAACTTCACTACTAGACAACCTTAGGAGACTCATAAATCAATGTCTACAAATAAAGAACATTACAATCATTCTAATTTCAAAATTAACCTTAATCCACCTTAGGGATTAGGTTGGCATTACTGGTTAAATACATGAGTTACTAAGTAGACCTCCAAAAATCCATTGGATATGGAAATGCCTGCACACTTCAACACACACATTAATACACCCAATGTATAAATAGCCGAACCAATAAGAATTATGTTGGCGTTTCAATTCGCACCTCTGGAATGCGAGTTGGAAACGGATAACTATGCACAGATAAACTGCTCTCCTATTATGAGGGGGAGTTCCCTTTTTGCTGATGTTCACTGAAAAGATAAATAAATTAAATTTTGCCTATCTTCTTTTTGATTCTCAGCTACGAGCACAAGGTTATAAAACTCTTTTCATTGCAGCAAAGATTTTTCCTTTTTTAAAACTTCTAACTACAGCTAGGCCTAAACTAAATTACGCTTTTAATCTCCTAAGTAAATTCAGAGAAAAGGGATTAAAAGTTAACAAGGAATGATTTGTTTTTAACATAAAAGATTTAATAAACTTATTCCAGATTCACATCAGAAGAGTCATTGTACTTTAAGATGAAAAACTAAAATTAGATTACACAAGCCACACATCTAATGACAAAACTAGATGATCTGAGATAGAAAATCAAATCAAATGGCAGGCGTGAGACTTCTATTCCCAATATAATAAAGTTGATACAACTCTAGGACAACAATATTGTAGAAAAAGGTAGGCATACAATATGTGATCAAACACTGGAAACAGATTACACAGAATGAATGAGCACTTGGAATAACAAGTTCAGCAGGCTAAAATAGGCACAACAAATTTGCTATCACAATTACCATTACCATTACTTACAATGGGCAAGGCTGCCCTTAGTTATACTAAATCAAAGGAGTAGAGAACCCTAAAATCTCCTTGATTAACCCTAACTAACTTGCCAACTTGCAAGCTTTATTTCTATTCTAAGATAAAGATTACAACTAACAAATGCTTTAAAGCAATCTACTTTAAAGCAAAGAAAATTCCAACTAATACAAAGTGATTTCTTTCTAAATAAAGAATGGATGAGCTTTGGATGAAAGCACATGCTTTAAAACAAAAAGCATCTGATTTAAATATGCTTTGTATTGAACCATACCCTCATCTACATTCCTGCTTTATGATGATGTCATCCATTGATATTCTGGGAGCTAATATGTTCTAAAAAGCAAGTGACCGCATCTTTGCCAGGAACACTGATACTCTTTAGAATGACATTCTAGTTTTCCAACATTTCTTCACCATTTGCAACCATCTGAAGGAATTCATGAACCTCGCTCACAGCCTTGTCAAACTTCACTGTCATTGCAGCAAAATGATCCATCTTGCCAGCACTGATATTACCATTAAAATTGCTGTGGACGAGAATCTAGAACTCTATCTGTACTTCCCTGAGATCATACAGGGTACCATCTTCTATTTCATATGAACATGAGATCTGAGAAACAAAGGATCTCACAAACTTGAGAACGTTTACCACTTTTTCTTTCCATTCTGCTAACTTTGAGATTATACTATCATAAGTTTTTACTGTGAAAAGATATTATGCTTTCCAAATAGAAACAATCTTCTTATCTTCAGATGAATCAACAGAATTATGCACTATCTTCAAGTCAAAGATAATGATCTCAAACACTGGTCTATTTTCAGCCAAGGTTTATTGTAACCCCTGAATGCCTTGAAGCAAATCATGAGCGTTATACTTTAATTGATAGAATTGCAAAAGTTCAACTCTTCCTTTTGTCACGAATTCTTCCACCCAATCCTTCATGTGCCTCCCATAGATGACCAACTAACTGAACTGTTGCTGATCAGCCTGTGATTCTAAATTTGGAGGGTGCAGTAAATCAGCCTGTGATGTGCCATGAAAAATATTGGAAATGTACTACTGCAGCTGCCTAACTTCAGCCTTGAGGGCTGCTTTATCTTCTCCATCCTTCAACACCCTCTCCTTCAGATTATCCACTACAACCTTGAAGAGATTTACATTTGTATGCTGGGTACTCCTACCAAGGTTAGCATTGACAACCTTGAAGTCATCCACCTCAATATCATCAACATTTATATCTTCTGGTGGTGTTGCAGTTTCAAGGATCATTTCTCCATCCGCATTCTTTTCAATGTAAACTTGCTTCTTCATTTTCCTGTCTAGGGTGTCTTGGTAGATGCTTTTGAGCTCTATCAAGTCCAACTGATATGAAGGTTTTCTCCTTTTCCTTCCCATAATGTTTTCAAGACAAGATGAGCCATCTTCTCTTGGAAACTCAGTTATAACTTCATCAACTCCTGATGAACCAATATGTGTCTCAGAGTTATGAACTAGAGAATCTGGCTCTGAATTAATGTGAATGGGAGAAGAACTTGGTGAAGAAGGTGAAGAAACATGAATTGAAGGCAATGTTTCTACATGTGGTGTTGGTTCAGTGGGAACTTCTGATGCAACTGCTAGTTGTTCCTGCTGAATATGAACTGGAGACTCAACCTTTTTCCTCTTCAACTTGGCCATCTCTGTTCCTTCTGGAAGGATGCTCATAGCCTTAGTTCTTTGTTTTGGTTTGGAAGTGGAAGGTTCTGATGGTTGAACAATTGGCGGTTCTGCAACTGGAATGACTTCCTTCTGCTTATTTTTCAGGAATATCAAACTATTTTTGACAACTCGGCTTGTTCTTTCCTCAATGGAGGTGTTCTCTTTAGATGACCAATTAACTGGTGACAATGGTTGTTGCTCAACTTGATCTCTAAAATATGTGGGAAGTAAAACTTCACCATCATCTAACAAGCCATCTACATCTTCTGACAAGATTTCAACCAACTGCTGAAGAGTAAACCTACTATAACTTTGTTTCCGCACTTCAAACTCATCTACACAATTAGCCCAGAAATCTTCAACTGCAGGTGCATGTACACAATTTTGACCAAGGTGTAATGTAAAAACACCACGAGGATCATATGAAGACCTCTTGTCGAAAAACTTAAGACCATACTTGGAAGATTTACTACCAATTACTTTGGCATTTGCTCCAGATCTACATCTGTAAATACCCATCCCAATTGGAAAATTGAAAGCCGCCTTGCGCCTGCTATGCAGAAATGTATGAACTTCAAAGGCTTGCCTTGAAAATTCCATGAATGCTACTTCATCTGTAGGATATCTCGGCAGCATGGCTGGCTCTCCTAAGAAGCCATATACTCTGATATAGGAGAAAGTGGGAAATTGGATAAACCAATCAGCCCATTCTGCCATTGCCATTTTGGCATCGACTGAAAATTATATATGCAACTCATTATCCAGATCTCGCACTGCATGCATGATGAATGCATCATTTACCCGCCTATAATGTCGCTCAGCCTGAGAAAATTCTAACTGCGGGAAATGGTGATATACATGTTGAATGCCCAGAGTCCCAACAATATTCAAACCTCTAAATTAACCTTGAAAAGCCATCGAATATACAAGGTATGACATCATGTGGAATTCATGGGCCCTTTGAAAATCAATTATTTGCTGGTGGAGACTATCACTGATGAGTGCCGACCAATCATAGAATTCAGTTCCGTCAACAATTTGGGACATAATGTAAAACATCCAAGGTTGAAATTTGTTAGCATCTGTTTGACCTGTGATTCGGCTTAGCAGAGTAAACATTATTGCATGTTCTTCCTTGAATTCTCCACATCCAACATTCTTTGGCATGACGTTTTGATTCTCCTTCAACCACATCTGAGCAATCTTTTTCTGATACTTTTCTTTATCATTGTGCCACACCCTCTTGCACTCTTCAAGAGAAACAACTAAGTTTTCCCTCCAGATTGGTATTGAAAAACATTTCTCAATTTCATTTGGCCTGAGACTACAGAGCACCAGTCCATCTACTGATTAGATTTCTCTTGCATCTGCTGATTAGATTTCTCTTGTGACTGAATTGTAATGCTTCATACAAATAATTACGAATTCGATACTTTGCACTGTGATGGGGAAGGAAGCTGCTGCAAGCAACCCAGAGTGATTCAGATTCCTGATAACATTGTTTCCCGCATCTTCCAAAGGATGTAAATTGAATACTGGAAGTACTTTATGCAAGTCTGTCTCGAAAGTTCTTAGGTAATCGTGAACCAACGTCATTTTAGGCTTGATCTCTGTTTGAGAATATTGCATACTAAAAGAGTTGAAAAATGACTGTGACCACGCCTATGTCAGAAAAATCTTGGACAAAAGGCTAAAAATTACTTGCTGATTTCTTCTAAAAATGAGATTGCGAGCAAAAAAGCTAGCACATGGGTTTTGTAGGCAATTCCATTTTGAAGCAACCCAGATCATCAGATTTTGAAAAAGCAGAGGGTTTCCTGAAAAAGTAGCAAAAAAAGCATATTCCTGGAAAAATAAAATTTCTCAATCTTCAAGAGGATGAAATTTTGGATGGACCCATCTCGATGAAAATTGAAAAAGCTTCGGTCCTGTTTTTGAAAAATGATCCCCTAGAAAAAAAGGACCTTGAAAAAGCGTGCCTCCTTGCTTCCTTATCCCAAAACTATGAAGAATGTTTAAAAAACACTTTGTTTGGGTCTTCAAATCTTCGTGGAAAGAAAATAAGAATCTTCGTCCTCTGGATGCAACCTGCAAAAAATAATGAATAAAAGAAGCCAAAGCTTGTCTTTATAGGATTTAGGGCAAAAAAGCAGCTTTCTTTGTGAAAGAATAAAGCTTGAATCTTATCCATGAAGAAAGCAACTTTTAAAGCACAAATCCCAGTAGATGTCTTCGAATAGAAAGAATCCCTATTTTATAGCTGCCTATGGTTTGATGTGTGAGATGGTTAAAAATATCTTCTTTGATGATGTCATCAAACATGCGAGGTTGCAAAAGTGTTAGCCAATTTTTCCTTCGTTTTCGACACTTTTGCACTCGTTTTGACTCTAGTACGGCCTGCCTCTGACTTCAACAAGATGGAAAACTGACACCATTGACTGAAAAAGCTAATTGATCATGGCACCTTGAAGATTAATCAACCGTGATTTCATCCCCAGCCTCAAATTGATGATCTGACGTCATCTAACTGTAAATCTGACTTCTGAAACCTGTCGCAAGGTGAAGATCGGGAAGCGACTGCGAGAAAACACTATCAAACATGAAAATTTTTCAAGGCATGAAAACTTGGACGCCCCTGGCCTCCAGGGGCGGCTGGTTTTTTGTGCCTTAGCCACTTTTTGGAAAATTTTAACTTTTTCAATTTCTTGATTTTTGTGCACGCTCCAGTGACCGTGGACCCCTATTTGGCTGTTGATTTCCGTTGTCGGAACAAAACTGAGTTTGATGATCTGGCAAACATGTAGGCCTGATGAAAACTGAGCTGATTGTACCCTCTATCTACCTTGGAAAATGTGCCAAACTGATTTGCTGTGAATCTAACTAGGCTGACGGAGGAGGATTTGTCATTTTCCAAAAAAATTAAAAAATATTCTAAGGCATGGAAATGTGGGCGCCTGCAACCTCCAGGGGCGCCTAGGAATTTGTGCCTTAGAATTTTTTTGATATTTTTAATTTTTCATTCAATTCCTCGATTTCCGTACCAACAACTCTTGTTTGATCATCATTTTTTATCGTCTGAAGCAGGACGGGAGGTGACTGTACTGTCTGAACACACCTGAGATGAAATTACAGCTTTTCCCAGCATTCCAACTGAGTTTGACCACCCGGAAAAAGGCTGACAGACGCTTTTTGATGTTTTCTTGAAAAACAAGAAAAAAATTTCTAAGGCATGAAAAAGTGGGCACCCCCAGCCTCTAGGGGTGCTTGGATTCTAGTGCCTTAGCTAAATTCATGATTTTCCATTTCTGTTTGCAGTTTGCTCCATTTCGCGTGCTGACAACTGCTTCTTGTTGTTGATTTTGACGTTTCTCCAGTCAACTGCCAATGGATGAGGGATGAACTGGATAGCCTAGGTATATCTGACATGGATTCTAGCTTTTCAGAGCCCGTTGACCAAAATGACTGCTTGTGTCCTCCCCGGAACTGACCTGACAGAGACATTTCCAACATTTTCTTGAAAAAAGCAAAAAAAATCTAACACTGTTGAAACTAGGCGCCCCAACCTCCAGGGGCACTTGGAAATCCATGCCTTAGAAAAATTTATGAATTTTCAACTTTTCTTCTCATTCCGGATCCATCCTGCTCCATTTTGCGTTCTTCGTCAAATCGACGACTGTTCGTCAGTTTCGCATTGTCTGAACAACCCCAAAAACTTGAAACTGAGCTCTGGCAGATGAACTTCCTCCATTGATGACTCTGGAGCTTGTGCTTCGCCATCCGAAAAAGCAGAATTGACCCAGTAGAGAAAACTCGACCTTTCACAGATTTCATTTGAACCACCCTGATCGTGAAGCAAAATTAGCCAATCAGAATCAGGCACGACACCTAAAGCGAAGATTCTATTTTTAGAAAATTTTGCCAACATCCGTATCTCAAGAAACCCAAAAAACTTAATTTGACGTCTATTTTTAGAAACTTTCTAAAAATAGAAATTTCTATTTTTAGAAACTTTCTAAAACTAGAAATTTCTATTTTTAGAAACTTTGACTTTTTGACTTTTTTGAGGAAAAATTTTCTAGACTTTCTCAAAATGCCTTAATGAAGCAAAAGTTTTGATTGGGCACAACAATTGGCTCTATCTGGGGACCATGTCGGATACTTACGGCATAAGAGAATCGAGAATCTCTAGACTTTTCTAGCTTGGATTAGTGCCTTGTCAGTTGGGCAATAGAGTCAGGTCACTTTCCTAATCACCTAGAACAAGACTTTTTCCCTACATCACCTAAAAATTGGACTTCCTAAAATCACCTAAGAGTTGGAACTTTCCAAGAACATAAAGAACACAACTGTCACATTACGGAAAGGGGAAACACATCACGACATAATGATCACATCACGGAAAGGGGAAACACATTACGAGAATGAAAAGTGTTCACAAATGCTCTTTTTCCTGAGCAAGGATGAGAAGAACAAAAACTATCACATAAAGCCGTCAACTGATTCAGAAAAATAAGAACCATCTCTCCTTAGTTGTGAAGATTGTCTCGGCAACACAAAGTTTTTCTTTCTCTACAACATCTCCTCAAAAAGCCACGGTTCAGGCGGGTATTCACATTCAAGCCATGAGAAGTTCATGAGGAACTGGTTGATACGCCAGAGCTCAGGTTGATCAACTTCTTCCAAAGCAAGAAGCCTCTACAACACGTGAAGGTACATAACCTCTTTTTGAAGATATGAAGCAATATCTTGTGGCCAAAGTATACTTGTGGGAATGGTAACCACCACATATAGAACTTGACTTACTTCATTTATGTCTTCAACATACGCAACCTTGAATTCTGTCAATGTATCGTCCTCTGAAAAAGGTTGAAGTTGATCATACAAAATATGCATCACTGGTTCTTGGCTTACCAGATCCACAATTGTTAACATCGATTTATCTAGTGACTCAGGTACTTCATCATGGTTTTCTTCATTGGTTATGTTTTCGTCCATCCATCCTTCAGAGTCTGATAGATCATCCAGGTCTGAGTGCTTGTGCTCCTGATCATTATCGATAACATCTTCGTTTGACAGCTCACTTTGCCATTCATTATTTTGAATCTTGTCATCCTCTATAGTGTAATCTTCTTCACTGCTGATATCCAACATCATCTCATCTTAAACGATCATGTACCTTTCTTCTTCTGGTAAGTAAGAGGAATCAAGGACAAATTCATCTGGGCTATATGCTTCTTCTTCATCCTCTTGATTGATTTCACATATGGCGTATCTTACAAAACATTTGTCAAGAATTTTTGATTTCTCAATATCATCCTCTTTAGTGACCAAGACTGACTATTCCACGAACTCTTCTTCCCCATCAACCTCTCATATGTTGCATTTTGCGTTGGCTGTATAGTATCGGTGAAGTCTCTTTCTTGTACAGGTTCATAGACGGATTCAACATCGTCTTCTTCACTAATGTGTATGAAGGATTCTTGGGATAGAGGTGAAGACGGGCTATATTGTAAAGGAAAATCTACAATATCTTCTATTGAAGAACCACCTTCCAAGTGATGTAGAAAATAGTTGAGATCTAATGATGAATCCTCCATATGATATCCAGTTTTGAAAAATTCTTTTAGAAAGAAATCATCTTCAAAATGAAGATCATGTTCTTGCTTCAATTGCAACATTTCTTTGGTTTCTTCTCCTTTAAATGTATCTGACACAGGTTCTTCAAACCAACCTTCAAAAGATGAGAAGAAAAAATTAGATTCATTATTGTTATGTGTAGCATATTTGATTTCTTCCTCGTAATGCTCTTGAGAAGATTGTTGCACTTCTTCTTCCTCAAAGAAAGTATGCAAGTCATACATTTCTTTAGGTTCTTCTTTCGATTTCCCAATCGCACATACAACCTCTTGATCTTCTTTGGTTATTTCTGATAGCATAACATATGTACCAGGACCCATTTCCTGATATAGCACTTGTTCTTGAGGATCCTGAGATTTCACCACCGTGAACTGAGACTTGGTTTCTGCTTCCAATTTGAAACTGCCTTTCTTTAAAGGAATGGTCGCAGATGACCAATCCAATTGTATCTCTCCTCTGAGATCTTTGCAGAAGCTTCTACTTAACAGCATCCCGTAACTGGCTGGAATGTCAACTACCAAGATAGTCATCATTATTTTCTTCTCTGGACAAGCCGCCAACCGTACTTGAGCATCTTTCAATTATCCAACCAACGACACTAACTTAGACTCAAGAGAATAACACTTGTCGTGCGTTTGGTGCACGAGATTCCTAATGCATTCATCACCTGCAAGGGCATGACATTGTCTGAGGCTCCTGAATCAATGATACAATTGCTCAATTTATAGCCTCCTATATACAAAGAGATATAGAAAGGCTTGGGTTTCTCTTCTGCTGGAACGGAGGATTCAAGCAATGTACGTTGTGTTGGTGCCTGAATTGACTGTCAGTTTTCGAGCAATTTTCATGCAGGCACCATCCCAAAATATCCAAAAAGTTCTAAGTGTTGGGCCTCCTCAGCATTTTTCAACTGCAGCATCATATTTTCTTCGAGGAGGAGGTCAGCATCATCATGATTTTCTGTCGACCAGATTTTTCATCAGGATCATCATGTTTCAATATCGGTGATGTTTGGATATCATCCCGATCCTGCAGTAGAGCTACAGTGCACCCTGATATTCTTGCGGGGGGTGATAATTCAAACATCTGGTGATCTTCCAAATATCACCCTGCCCCGATATGATGATGTTGTCACCCCGATCTCTTGAGGGGGTCATTTTCTAAGTTGTTCAATCCGACCTGATGTTCTTTGAGTTAAAGTGGTCATCATCATCATCTGGTCTGTAGTGCATCATGATATTTTATATGGGAGTGATATTCTGAAATATCAGGTTATCTTACTAATATCACCCCGGTGCCAATATCCTGATGACATCATCCGGATATGAGAAGGGCGCGGTATGCGGACGGGTGACGGTGACGTCATCAGGATTTTTGAAGCATCGTCAGGAAGTTGCATATCGGCAGGAGGAATTTCATGTTGGCCGACGGTGTTGGTCTGGCCGATGGCGAAGATGTTGTCGGGGAGACATTTGCTCTCGGTGAAGGTTTGAAGGGCTGGCCCGATGGTCTATCTCTGGCCGATGAGGGGGTGTGCTATGTAGGCGTCGGTGTGACAAATGAGGTCGGCAGGAGATTTTTGGAGTGAGCCGATGGTTTGTGTCACGGCGATGGGTTTTGACGAAGGCATGTGTGTCGAGCGCAGCAAAAGCGCTCGACACTTGGTATGTATGCAACTATGTTTATAAAGCGCTAGTGTGTTCTCCTCACCATGCATGTGGGACTATTCTTTTTCCACAATTTGAACATGCGATGTGTTTTGGCGGGAAACTTCTGTTCGATTGTTGCGACGATTTTCAAGCGGCCGCGGGTGGTTGAGACCCTTAATGGCTACAGTGCAGGGATGTGGACAATGGTACACATGGTCAGGTCGCCCATTTTTTGATGGAAGACTTCCAGATAGTGGCGTGTGGTTCGAGGTTCCTCTGTCTGTTGCTGTAATAAATTTTGAGCGCCATTCCTTTGAAGGATCTGTATCTGGCGGATTTTGTAGAAGCCATGTAATTAATTGCTGTGGTACACTTTCTGGCTGTTATAAGCAGACTGTGTTACCATTTTTCAGGGGGTTGAAAGTTGAACATTTGGCTCTGTAACACAATACAGTCTGTTTTGGTTGCTTTGTACAGTTGAAACATGTGAGTTTATGTATCTCTTGTTGTACGTTTTGGCATGAATCCACTGATTTCATGGTTAATTTTATATGAGAAATGCTATGTTGGCATGTGTTTTGTTAATTCTGTCTCCAGTATTGCATGTATCTTTCTTCTGAGTCTGGATATTTAAGCAGTATTTGAGACTCTAGAACATAGAATTCCTGTGTTGAATGTTTAATCTTTTAACTTCTGGTCAAGGGGTAGATTAAACTATTTTTAGATTGAATATTGGGAAGGGTATACTGCAATAGGGATGCCATAAGTATAGATAGCTTAACACTCTGTAATTGGGATATATCTGTAAGGCAGATATCATGTGTATCCCCCTGAAATCCAGTTTTAGCTATTCATGCTGATCATTCACAGGTGTATGTCTACCGACTCCAAGCCCTGGATAGGCACCAATCTAGCTTTGTGTTGAGGTTATACACCATGTCCAGCTTTGCATCCAAAATGCAAATCAAACCATCTTTTCCTTCCATCTATTAGTTGTAGGATTAGGATTAGGAACCTCTGCATGCTCTCATCCTTAACCAGACATTATGTCCAAGAATGTTGCCAACCTTGTGATTTGTTACACAAATCTTGGTCCATACATGAGAGTATTCTGCCTGTTGATGTCAAGTTAAATCCTTCTGTCATTGAGCTAGTCAAGATTATACTTTTATCAAATAGGGAAACCCCCCTTGGTGCGGCAGAACCAGAAGTAAAGGGGAGGAGCTCACGCAACCTCCTGTATTCAGTTGGCTGAATCTGCCTGTGCATTAGAACTGACAAACCCTAATGCTGATTCAAAAGAAAAACCAACACGTTGTACAACAGTCTCCTTCTTGACATACTTAACAGTTCTATCCAGCTGATTTGGATGGTCCTAAAGGTATTCCAGCTGAGAAATCTGCACCTTTGTCTTCATCATAGAATCCGCTATATCAAAATTCGCTAAAGACGAATCTTGAGTAGCCTTGACATTTTCATGTGGTGGCTTAACATTAGAAGTGGAAGCCACTGCCTTCCCCTTTTCTTTTGATCTTTGCTTATCCTCTTCCTCTTTCTGTACTTTGAAATGTTGAGCACATGTAAACACAGGCGTCGAAAGATTTTCATGATTCACCACAAGAGAATATTGATGAAGATCCTCTTGTTCTTCCTTTATTAAAACAGGTTCTTTCTAGAAGTATCCCGTAGTAGAGTCGCCATCGAAGTTGTCGGTCTATGGTAAGACAAAGTTCACACTTGGGGAAGGGACAATGCTTGAAACGGGTGTAGCATCAACATATCCCATAATCTGATTCATCCTTAAATGTTCAGGACATGTGGCTCCAATATGTGCATCAGTTTCATGAAAGGAGCAAAACATTGCATTTTGGGCAGCATCAATGGCTTGTCTTGGTGGAGGTGTCGGCAACCTAGGCCTGTAGTTATTAAAAGGCTGGAAATTGTTTCTCTTAGGCTGATATGGTTGCTGTGGTTGATACTGTTGCTGAGGTTGGTATTGTTGTTGTGGTGACTGATACGGCTATTGTGCAGGTTGCCCCCGAGTAGGCAACTGTCTCTTCATAATAGTCACTTCATTTGCTACCTTCTGTAGTAGTGGATCCGCAGAACTCTGAACAAGAGGCCTGATTGAATCCATCTTCATCTTGCTAGAGGTAATCATGTCATCCTCTAACTTGATGGCATTTTCTTGTGCATTGGATAATTCTGTTTCATTAGCC
Source organism: Cunninghamia lanceolata (assembly GCA_027924645.1). Classification (NCBI taxonomy): domain Eukaryota; kingdom Viridiplantae; phylum Streptophyta; class Pinopsida; order Cupressales; family Cupressaceae; genus Cunninghamia; species Cunninghamia lanceolata. Next base: position 5,232,619 of record BSBN01001005.1, read on the forward strand.
GATCTAAAAAAGAAGGCTATCTCAGAAGGAAGAGTGTTAATAAAACTGCTCAATAGAATTTGCGGAGATGGATTGAGTGTATGAGAAAGATGCATAACTGGGTGACTAAACCTTGCTACAAACTCCCTCATCGGTTCATTGTTTTCCATCTTTGAATTTGAGAATTGGGCAAACAACCTATGTCCATCTTCGGCTGGCTTGAACCTTGCCAAGAATTTCTCACTCATAGTTGCCCAATTCATAATGATGCTTGGTTCCAGATGATTGAACCATTCGGCAACATTCCCTACGAGAGTCTCAACGAAGAGACACACAGCAACATCTTCATGTGATACATGCAAAATGGCGCAAGCTGTTCTGAATGCAGAGATGTGTTCATCAGGATGTTGAGTCCTATCGCCGTGGAACCAAGGAAAGTGTTTTGTTGAACCCCTTGGTAACTCATGATGTGCTTGTAGGGCCAAAGGTCCAATGTTATCACCCCAAGGCAATGGGGGTGGATGCCTCTGATTTTGATCATTGTGATTGTTATTTTTGTATCACCCATTGCTCTAGGCTGGAATACTGGTTCCTCTTGAGTTTCTTCCTGCTTGACTTTAGGAACTGTCTGGACTTCAGGAACTATGTTGGATGCTTCTCTAACTTCTTCTGGAACAAGATCTTGGAAGAAAGGATCTGTAGTATTATTTTCCCCCCTTCTTGTATAAAATTTGTTAGCCAGGATTATCTATTACCATGCGGGAGGTGGTAGTACTAGTCTTCTAGCCGCAAGATCTGCTTTGTGTTCTTCTTCATCAAGAATAGTAGCTACGTTTCTCCACTGATCATGACTTTCCTTTTACGCAAATATGAAACTCCTCAGGCTACTAATGATGTCCATTTGCTCTCCTTCCACTCGTACAAGATTTGGTTGAATAACAGGTGGTGTAAGATTTGGTTGTTGAACTGGAGCAGTAGGACACAAGAGAGTCATTCTCGTGACATAAGCCTAAGATTGCTTGAAGTTTTATGCCTCATGCCCCACAGTGGGTGCTAGAAAATTGTTGGCGTTTCAATTTGCACCTCTGGAATGTGAGTTGGAAATGGACAACTATGCACAGATAAATTGCTCTCCTATTATGAGGGGGAGTTCCCTTTTTGCTGATGTTCACTGAAAAGATAAATAAATTAAATTTTGCTTATCTTATTTTTGATTCTTAGCTACGAGCACAAGGTTATAAAACTCTTTTCACTGCAGCAGAGGTTTTTCCTTTTTTAGAACTTCTAACTACAGCTAGGCCTAAACTAAACGATGCTTTTAATCTCCTAAGTAAATTTAGAGCAAATGGATTAAAAGTTAACAAGGAATGATTTGTTTTTAACATAAAAGCTTTAATAAACTTATTCCAGATTCACATCAGAAGAGTCATTGTACTTTAAGATGAAAAACTGAAATCAGATTACACAAGACACACATCTAACGACAAAACTAGATGATCTGAGATAGAAAATCAAAGCAAATGGCAGGCATGAGACTTCTATTCCCAATATCATAAAGTTGATACAACTCTAGGACATCAATATTGTAGCAAAAGACAGGCATACAATATGCGATCAAACACTGGAAACAAATTACACAAAATGAACGAGCACTTGAAATAACAAGTTTTGCAGGCTAAAATAGGCATAGCAAATTTGCTATCACAATTACCATTACCGTTACTTACAATGGGCAAGGCTGCCCTTATTTATACTAAATCAAAGGAGTAGGGAACCCTAAAATCTCCTTGATTAACCCTAACTAACTTGCCAACTCACAAGCTTTATTTCTATTCTAAGAAAAAAATTACAACTAACAAACGCTTTAAAGCAATCTACTTTAAAGCAAAGAAAACTCCAACTAATACAAAATGATTTCTTTCTAAATAAAGAATGGATGAGCTTTGGATGAAAGCACATGCTTTAAAACAAAAAAGCATCTAATTTAAAGCTGCTTTCTTTTGAGTCATACCCTCATCTACATTCCTGCTTTATGGTGATGTCATCCATTGATATTATGGGAGATAATATCTTCTAAAAAGAGAGTGACCGCATCTTTGCCAAGAACACTGATACTCTCTAGAATGACATTCTGGTTTTTCAACATTTCTTCACCATTTGCAACCATCTGAAGGAATTCATGAACCTTGCTCACAACCTTGTCAAACTTCACTATCATTGCGGCAAAAAGATCCATCTTGCCGGAACTGATATCACCATTAAAATTGCTGCAGATGAGAGTTTGGAACTCTGTCTGTACTTCCCTGATATCATACAGGGTACCATCTTCTTTTTCATATGAACACGAGATCTGAGAAAAAAAGGATCTCACAAACTTGAGAACATTTGCCACTTTTTCTTTCCATTCTACTGACTCTGAGATTATACTGTCATAAGTTTTTACTGTGAAAAGATATTGTGCTTTCCAAGTAGAAACAATCTTCTTATCTTTAGCTGAATCAATAGAATTATGCGCTATTTTCAGCCAAGGTCTACTGTAACCCCTGAATGCCTTGACGTAGTTCATGAGCGTTATACTTTAATTGATAGAACTGTGAAAGTACAACTCTTCCTTTTGTCACAAATTCTTCCAACCAATCCTTCATGTGCCTCCCATAGATGACCAACTGACTGAACTGTTGCTGATCGGCCTGTGATTCTAAATTCAGAGGGTGCAGTAAATCAGCCTGTGACGTGCCAAGAAAAAGATTCGAAATATACTTCCACAACTGCCTAACTTCAGCCTTGAGGGCTGCTTTATCTTCTCCATCCTTCAACACCCTCTCCTTCAGATTATCCGCTGCAACCTCGAAGAGATTTACATCTGTATGCTAGGTACTCCTACCAAGGTTAGCCTCGACAACCTTGAAGTCATCCACCTCAATATCATCAACATTTCTATCTTCTAGCAGTGTTGCAGTTTCAAGGATCATTTCTCCATCCGCATTCTTTTCAATGCAACTTGCTTCTTCATTTTCTTGTTTGGTGTGTCTTGGTAGACGCTTTTGAGCTCTGTCAAATCTAACTGATATGAAGGCTTTCTCCTTTTCCTTCCCAGAATGTTTTCAAGCCAAGATGAACCATCTTCTCTTGGAAACTCGGTTATAACTTCATCAACTCCTGATGAACCAATATGTGTCTCAGAGTTATGAACCGAAGAATCTGGCTCTGAATTAATGTGAATGGGAGAAGAACTTGGTGAAGAAGGCGGAGAAACATGAATTGAAGGCAATGTTTCTACATGCGGTGCTGGTTCAGTGGGAACTTCTGATGCAACTAGTGGTTGTTCATGCTAAATATGAACTGGAGACTCAACCATTTTCCTCTTCAACTTGGCCATCTTTGTTCCTGCTGGAAGGACGCTCATAGCCTTAGTTCTTTGTTTTGGTTTAGAAGTGGAAGGTTCTGATGGTTGAACAATTGGCAGCTCTGCAACCGGAATGACTTCCTTCCGCTTATTTTTTAGGAATATCAAACTATTTTTGACAACTCGGCTTGTTCTTTCCTTAATGGAGGTGTTCTCTTTGGCTGACCAATTAACTGGTGACAATGGTTGTTGCTCAACCTAATCTCTGGAATATGTGGGAAGTAAAACTTCACCATCATCTGACAAGCCATCTACATCTTCTGACAGGATTTTAGCCAACTGCTGAAGAGTAAACCTACTGTAACTTCATTTTTGCACTTCAAACTCATCTGCACAATTAGCTGAGAAATCTTCAACTGCAGGTGCATGTACACAATTTTAACCAAGGTGAAATGCAAAAACACCACGAGGATCATACGAAGACCTCTTATCAAAAAACGTAAGACCATACTTGGAAGATTGACTACTAATTACTTTGGCATCTGCTCCAGATCTACATTTGTAAATACCCATCCCAATTAGAAAATTGAAAGCCACCTTACGCCTGCTATGCAGAAATGTATGAACTTCATAGGCTTGCCTTAGAAATTCCATGAATGCTACTTCATCTATAGGATATCTCGGCAGCATGGTTGGCTCTCCTGAGAAGCCATATACTTTGATGTAGGAGAAAGTGGGAAACTAGATAAACCAATCAGCCCATTTCACCATTACTATTCTGGCATCAGTTGAAAACCATATATGCAGCTCATTATCTAGATTTCACACTGCATGCATGATGAATGCATCATTTATCTGCCTATAATGTCACTCAGCCTAAGAAAATTCTAACTGCGGGAAATGGTGATATACATGTTGAATGCCTAGAGTCCCAACAATATTCAAACCTCTAAATTGACCCTGAAAAACCATCAAATATACAAGGTATGACATCATGTGGAATTCATGGGCCCTTTGAAAATCAATTATTTGCTGGTGGAGACTATCACTGATGAGTGCTGACCAATCATAGAATTTGATTCCGTCAACAATCTGGGACATGATGTAAAACATCCAAGGTTGAAATTTGTTAGCATCTGCTTGACCTGTGATTCGGCTTAGCAGAGTAATCATTATTGCATGTCCTTCCTTGAATTCTCTACGTCCAACATTCTTTAGCATGACGTTCTATTTTTCCTTCAACCACCTCTGAGCAATCTTTTTCTGATACTTTTCTTTATCATTGTGCCACACCCTCTTGCACTCTTCAAGAGAAACAATTAAGTTTTCGCTCTAGATTGGTATTGAAAAACACTTCTCAATTTCATTTGGCCTGAGACTACAGAGAACCCATCCATCTGCTGATTGGATTTCTCTTATGACTGAATTGTAATGCTTCATACAAGCAATTACAAATTTGATACTTTGCACTGTGATAGGGAAGGAAGCTACTGCAAGCAACCTAGAGTGATTTAGATTCCTGATAACGCTATTTCCTGGATCTTCCAAAGGATGTAAATTGAACACTGGAAGTACTTTATGCAAGTCTGTCTCGAAAGTTCTTAGGTAATCGTGAACCAATGCCATTTTAGGCTTGATCTCTGTTTGAGAGTACTGCATACTAAAAGAGTTGAAAAATGACTGTGAACACGCGTATGTCAGAAAAATCTTAGACAAAAGACTGAAAATTACTTGCTGATTTCTTCTAAAAAGGAGATTGTGAGCAAAAAAGCTAGCACATGGGTTTTGTAGGCAATTCTATTTTGAAGCAACCTAGATCGTTAGATTTTGAAAAAGCAGAGGGTTTCCCAAAAAAGTAGTAAAAAAGGTAGATTCCCAGAAAAATAAAATTTCCTAATTTTTAAGAGGATGAAATTCTAGATGGACCCATCTCAATGAAAATTGAAAAAGCTTTGGTCTTGTTTCTGAAAAATGATCCCCTAGAAAAAAGCACCTTGAAAAAGCGTGCCTCGTTGCTTCCTCATCCCGAAACTATGAAGAACGCTGAAAAAGAACTTCGTTTGGGTCTTCAAATCTTCTTGGAAAGAAAATAAGAATCTTCCTTCTCTGAATGCAACCAGCAAAAGATAATGAATAAAAGAAGCCAAAGCTTGTCTTTATAGGATTTTAGGGTAAAAAGCAGCTTTCTTTATGAAAGAATAAAGCTTGAATCTTATCCATGAAGAAAGCTACTTTTAAAGCACAAATCCAAGTAGATGTCTTTGAATAGTAAGAATCTCTATTTTATAGCTGCCTATGGCTTGATGTGTGAGATGGTTAAAAATATCTTCTTTGATGATGTCATCAAACACGCGAGGTTGCAAAAGTGTTAGCCAAAATTTCCTTCATTTTTGACACTTTTGCACTCGTTTTGACTCCAGTATGACCTGACTTTGACTTCAACAAGATGGCAAACTGACACCGTTAACTGAAAAAGATGACTGATCATGGCACCTTGAAGATTAATCAATTGTGATTTCATCCCTAGCCTCAAACTGACGATCTGATGTCATCTGACTTCTGAAACCTGTCGCAGGGCAAAGATTGGGAAGCCACTGTGAGAAAACACTGTCAAACATGAAAATTTTCCAAGGCATGAAAACTTGGGCACCCCTAGCCTTCAGGGGCACTTGGTTTTTTGTGCATTAGCCACTTTTTGGAAAATTTCAACTTTTTCAATTTCTTGATTTCTGTGCGCGCTCCGGTGATTGTGGACCCCTATTTGGCTATTGATTTCTGCCTGTCAGAACAAAACTGAGTTTGATGATCTAGCAAACAGGCAGGCCTGATGAAAACTGAGCTGATTGTACCCTCTATCTGCCTCGAAAAACATGCCAAACTAATTTGCTATGAATTTGACCGGGCTGACGGAGGAAGATTTGTTGTTTTCTGGAAAAACTAAAAAATATTCTAAGGCATGGAAATGTGGGCGCCCCGAGCTTCAGGGGCGCCTAGGAATTTGTGCCTTAGAATTTTTTTGATATTTTCAAAATTTCATTCAATTCCTCAATTTTCGTGCCAACAGCTCCTGTTTGATCATCGTTTTCTATCATCTGACTGGCTGCTGAAGTAGGACGGGAGGTGACTGTACTATCTGAACACACCTAATATGAAATTACAACTTTTCCTAGCATTCCAACTGAGTTTGACCACTCAGAAAAGGGCTGACGGAGGCTTTTTGACATTTTCTTGAAAAGTGCAAAAAAATTTTCTAAGGCATGAAAAAGTGGGCGCCCCTAGCCTCCAAAGGCACTTGGATTCTAGTGCCTTAGCCAAATTCATGATTTTCCATCTCTGTTTGCAATTTGCTCTATTTTGCATGCTGACAACTGCTTCCTGTTGTCAATTTTGACGTTTCGCCAGTCAACTGTCGCTGGATGAGGGATGAACTGGATAGCCTGGGTATATCTGATGTGGATTCCAACTTTTCAGAGCATGTTGACCAAAATGACTGCTTGTGTCCTCCTCGAAACTGACCTAACCGAGACATTTTCAACATTTTCTTGAAAAATGCAAAAAAATCTAACACTGCTGAAACTGGGCGCCCCCAGCCTCTAGGGGTGCCTGGAAATCCATGCCTTAGAAAAATTTATGGATTTTCAACTTTTCTTTTCATTTCAGATCCATCTTGTTCCGTTTTGTGTTCTTCGTCAAATCGACGACTGTTCGTCAGTTCTGTGTTGTCTGAACAACCCCAAAAACTTGAAACTGAGCTCTGGCAGATGAACTTCCTCCATTGATGATTGTAGAGCTCATGCTTCGCCATCTGAAAAAGTAGAATTGACCCAGTAGAGAAAACTCAACCTTTCACAGATTTCGTTTGAACCACCTTGATCGTGAAGCAAAATCAACCAATTAGAATCAGGCACGACACCTGAATCAGAGATTCTATTTTTAAAAAATTTTGTCAACATTTGTATCTCAAGAAACCAAGAAAACCTATTCTAACGTCTATTTTTAGAAACTTTCTAAAAATAGAAATTTCTATTTTTAGAAATTTTGACTTTTTTGAGGAAAAATTTTCTAGACTTTCTCAAAATGCCTTAATGAAGCAAAATTTTTGATTGGGCACAACAAATTAAACACACACAAAGTCACTCAATAAACTAGGTGTTACAAACACAATCACCATCATTTTCAAGTATCAATGCATAGCCTTATTTCAACCTTTTCACAACTTCCATTTCTAATCATCAAAATCAAGTGTTCTAATAGCCATTGCAACAATTCAATCTCACTTTAGACTATTATAATTTAATCACAATTTATTAAACAATAGTCAAGAAATAACATAATCAACCACATTACAAACTTATCCCTATGTTCAAAGATATAACCCCTTTCCAATTTTCCTATAACATTGAAATCCATTCACATACATCGTTTAAACAATCGATGGCAAGACAATTCATCACAATCGAAACATATATGATTTATCAAGTCATGTACCTCGATACACAAACAACACAACTACCTTATAAATAGATTCACAATAACACCATAATGACTCTAGGACAAGGTCACCATACCACATACCTTCTCTTAAGTCTAGGTAATACAATGTAATTAGGTCTAAAAGTGCCACCAAACTTGTCGCACAAGGGTAGGACTCACATCCTCCTCCCCTAGAGTTAAACTTCCTCCTGGAAGTTAACATGGAGGTAGGGTAGAACAATCCACCTTCAAACATGTCAACAAGGTGGTGAACTAAAAGTTATTTCTAATCAACAGTAAGAACACAAAAAAGGAGCCTAATAAGGTAATCACTTATAAAATCTAAAGGATAACCTCCCCCAACAAGGAGAAGTCAAGGATCTAAAAACCACACATTCACCCAAATCCTTGCTAGCATTACCAAACACAAGGACATTAAATGCCCTAAGAAGATCACCAAGAATATCAAGATCATAAAAGATGAAGTCACATCAAGAAGGTTAGCACCACTAAAGGCCCTTTCGACATCACTAACTAACTTCACCAGATTCAAGTTCTCACTAAGCCCTCTGAATTAACTTAAACAAACATAAGAGCAACTAATAGGAAGTTTGGAAAATCCAACAAGACATAACTACCATGCCAATCGTAGCCCAAAGCATGCGCTTAACTCACCAAACCATTGATGCTAAGCTAAAACCATAAGACTCCAAGCAACAAGCATGAGATTCTCAAGTCTCAGCTGCCCCTTCTATCAATAGGTCCTCACTAGACTACTTAGATCGAACTTGCAGAATAGGTAGGAACCAAACATGTCCAAGCATCCCTAGCATCAAGGAATGAACTAAACACCTATGCCACTACAAAACTCATGGGTCAACTTCAAAAATATTGGAGCAAACACAAAGCCTCTTTAAACAAGGAAGCCAATATCACAAGGACAGTGGGTCCACACAACAACAAGATGATCTCAAGGTTTTTCCAACCTGTTTACTCTTTTGAACCTCTCTAGCACCCATCTTTGCTACTTAAAGATTTGGCCTCCCAAAATGGGAAAGCATCAATGCAATACTCAACATGACACAAGGTCAACAAGGAAATTCCAAACCACCACTATCGATCCTCTAACAACCTTAACTTATGACATCAAACCAAGACCAACTATTCCCATTTTCCTCTCACCAAGTACCCCTTATGGGTAATGTAGGTTACATAATTCACAACACTACACAAGTACCAACATTACCAACATTAACAAACATCCTCAAAATAAAGGCTTGCAAAAGATAAGTCTTGAAAAGTTTTAATGAAATAAAATTCAAAGGATTAAGATCCAAAAGATAAATAAAATTTGAAAGATAAGTCCAATTCAAAAATGGTGCCAAAGTGCAACATTCAAAATTTAAATTGAAATACAATTAAACAAGTCCTTGAGATAAGAGGACTATAGGAAAGTAAGTCGGCTAAGTAGCCTAAGTAAAGAAACTCAATACTGCTGGGTTTGCAAAATAAAAAAATTCAAACAATAATTAAATAATTATCCACAATTGCACATTACAACATCGTAAGTATATAACATAGTTACAAAAGAGAGGAGAGGGATAGAGGTCACATTCTCAACTAAGGTCGTGAAACACCCCAACTAAACATACACCCACAACTTCTAAGCAACCTAGGACATGTTTGGGAAAGATTCCCAAAAGTCAGGTATCCGAAGAGTCACCTTCGAAGTGAGACCTTACATACCTCCTAGAAGGAACACATACCAATATCATGGATACTACCAAAACCAACTGAAAAACACTCACTTGCTTCCATAGATTTATAATCACACTAGGCAAATCATAAAGACCACAATAATCTTGCTCAAGGTACCAAGATACTAGAGTGGGGGCGAAGCCAAACCAACCTTAGTTGTGACTAACATCACGCCAACTATCCTAGCACAAAGTTCGATGTAACAAGGTTGGAGAGCCCCAACCAAGGCATTCACAAATTAAACTCAAGTTCAAAACCATTGCCTTAATGATGCCCAAAGACGATCAAATAGAAGCATCTATGTTGATCACATGTACCGATCACAACACTTAACCACAACAACCATTAGGTATCATTACCATTCTACCATTACTCACAAAACGAACTCAACTTCCCAACACACCCCTACAATCCCAAACACTTCCAAGATAAACAATCAAGGGACTATTCACATTCATAACCCTGTAGCAAGGCGTGGGAATCCTGATTCAAGTCAACATTTAGAATAATTCCATTCTATAGAGTAATCTCTTTCTATACATTAGGGTTATCTTCAAGGAATCGTGCAATCAGTAGCACAAGGGACTCATCCCGTGACTTACCAAAAGACAACAACTAAAAGACTCAAGCTAGAAGAGTTGACACTCCAACTATCTTGTCACATCACCATTTAATCACCTTAAGAATCTCATGTGTTCTCCCAAACTACAAGACAAGAAGGCACTACTAGAGGGTTTTCACTACAACCCAAAAGGACAAGCATAAAAACTTAACTTTCTTCACTACAACCCGACACAAGGCTACACTATAGCCTTCAATGCATAAGGACATATGTTACACCCAAGGGGAACTCGTCACCCTAACAAGACACCAGGGTAATCAAACTCCAACTAAACAAGGTGGCAAGGAAAGGATCAAGTTGCACTTAGGTTATTGTCTAATAAGCAAATAGGGATGTACACCTGCAACTAGATATTACTCTTCGACTAACATAAAATATTTCAACACCGTGCACATACACCACCTTTAAACCCTCAACCAACGAGGTACCATACTATAAGTGAACAAATCACATTACAACTTTATGCTAAGGTAGCATATAGCCTTAATAATCACTAGAGAACATCATATTACAAGGAGAATAACTCGATGTGGCACAACAAAGTCACAAGATTCATAACCACAAAGTGGTCCTCGAAGCTACTACTTATCCTTTCATTATACCCAAAAGGCATACCTAAGAAGATGGCCATCAAAGGCCCTACATGCCAACTCTTTTAACGCCCACTACTCCATCCTCAAGATGAGGGCACCAAGTGACTCTTACAAAAGAATATACCATTCTATCCTCTTTTCACTCTTCGGGTGACAACTACCCATCAAGGTAACTTAATCCTATATCAAAGCGAAGGATAACTATAGATCCACAACTTCTTCACATTCCAACCAGGGGTCATCTAAACAAGTCATAAATTACCCCACGATACAAAGGCTAGCTAACAACACAAGGTGGAGAATAAATGAAATAGGTTACATGAGTCTTGTCCAAGATAGCATACCACTTTAATACATTCCTTTCCTCCTACAAGGTAGGATAAACACAACTCAACATTCTCAGCAAAGGGCAAGACTCAAACGACGCTATGGCACTCACAACTTGCAACGTACCACTCAACATTCACTAGGGAAAACTTAAAAGGTAGCTAGAAAATAAAAAAAATTAATCATAATAACACCTTTCCAAGGGTATGACCTACAATAGGTTATCACGATTCCCAAAGGAAGGATCAAAAGCACCATCAAACTAGGTCTAGGGGCAATGATTAACTAGAATGACACACCTAGCAAAACTTAAACAATTAGCCCCCTTTAAGGATAACATTATCAAGAAGCCGACTAACCCTCGAATCTAGGACTTGCATGGTCCTTCAATTAACCCAGTCATTGAGAAAACACTCCCCAAGTACCTACAACTCCAAGTCATACATGGGAGTTAGCATAAACAAAAGTGAGGGAACTAGTTGTTCCCATGCGAGGTGTCTTACAAACTTGTTGCTACGCAAGCTAGAGTTAGACAAGCAAAACAAGTATGCACGACTAACAAATTGGCCCAACACAATAATGTACACACCTAGAGATCCTAGTGTTTGAAACATGGGCTCTGATACCAAATGTCTTGCCCACATTTGCCATGTGGTCATGACGTGCAAAACACATGTCATGTCCACATTTGTCATGTGGTCATGACATGAATTATCAAAAAATTTCCCACCTGACTCTAAACCCCCTTGCACACAACATGCGCACTCAGTGACACAAACACATAACGTAGAACTTGTATGGATTGCAACCAACGTTAGGCACGTCGTACAAAGGTGAGGAAGGCAATCACAAGACAAGATGATGTGAAACTCCTTTTGCCATCCCTATGAGACGATAGCCACTACGGGGGTGTGCGTTGCGAAAGAGCACCGCAATGAGGGGCAATTTCCATCCTGGAACCAACCCTATGGTTCCCTAAGTGAGGTGATACAATTTTGATCTAAATCGAAACCTAACCCTAGATGAAAACTATCAACTAAAATCTAACATTAATTAAATCAACTAAGCCAATAATTTAAGCACTTAACAAATAATTAAAGTGGTAAAGTAAAAACAAGAAATAAATTATTTAAATGGTCCTATCTTTAATCTATGAAAAATTTGAAAGCATAACGCCATCTCATCAACTATGGGAAGAGAGAAAATTAGAAAAAAATAAAAACTTTCACTATAACCCTTTTAAATTTTAAAACAAAATTAAATACATTAATAAATTAGAATACTCCCAATTGTGCCAATATTTACCCATAGCAATAAAATTTATCAATTAACTAAAGGGTTTAATTAAATTAAATCTAACATTTAAATTACTCATTTTGTCCAAAGGGTTTGGAAAGAGTAAATAAATTAAATACAATATAATTAATAAACACAACACTAAAGTCCAATTAAAAATACCCATCCTACTCACTAAGTGGGATTAAGAAGCTAAACAAGGATTAGGGTGTAGAACATATCCCTAAAACATAGGGCAACCCAAAGCCCTAAAAAAAACTTTATAAAAGCAAGTTAAAATCCTACTTGCTCTCACACTCACTTTTTGGTTTTTGGTTGGTGCATATACAACAAGTTGGAATGAAAGGGAAAAATCCCTTCCCCAACTGGGAAGGTCATTTTCCCAAGTCTTTTTAGTTGCTAACTATTTTGATTTGCTCTCAAATTTTTCCATTTTGTTTATACATACTAACCTACGGGTTTATCTATATTATTTTCTAACAAGTTTTCTCATTTTGCACATGTTTTTCCAAAATAACCTCCATGTTATCTATAATTTTCACAGCTAGGTTTTCTATAAGTTTCCCTTTTCTAACACTTCTTATTTGGTTGGTCTAACAATGTTCTATGCTCAAAAAGTTTATAGATCAAGTTAGTATGTATTTTCAAATGTTTGCTCTCCAATGAGATTTAAAAGATATAGATTAAAAGAAATAATTTATTACTGTTTACCAAAAGAAAAACTCTCTGTTTATTTTATTTTTTATTTTTTACACAAAATATCTATTATTATGTAGAATACACATATCATACATATATACAAAGACATATATATACAATATATTAAACAAAACAACACTTATGCTACTTAAAAATACAGAATAGAGAGGGATACCCTGTGTGTGTATACAACATTAATCACAGTAGAGGCCAAATAGAATAAAATATGAAAGGCATGACGTTGTTTTTATTTTAAAACATAGAGCAGTAAAAAATGAAAGAGAAAACAAAATTTAAAGGGCACATAGGGGGCCCTACGGACCTGTGTGTCTGCAGACCACACAGGACCGCGCCCTGTGGAGGGGGCGGAGCTCCCACACCACAGCGCCACTAGCGGCACTGTGGGGTGGGCTCTTCCCCACCGTCACCACGCATGTGGGGGGCGCCCAACACCAGACCCCACGACAACAAAATAAGTATGATCTGATTTTTTTTGTTTGCTTTCAGATAAAAATAAAACCCTAAAAAAATGCGGATCTTTTACTTTGAAGCATTTTAACCTATGACACATGTATTAATATAAACTTAATGCATGTGTCATAGGTTAAAATTCTTCAAAGTAAAAGATCTACATTTTTTTAGGGTTTTATTTTTATCTGAAAGCAAACAAAAAAATTTGGATCAGACTTATTTTGCTGCTGTGGGGTTTGGTGCTAGGCACCCCCAGATGCATGGTGGCGGTGGTGAAGACCCCACCCCACAGCGCCGCTAGCGGCCCTGTGGTGTGGGGGCTCTGCCCCCTCCACAAGCCGCGAACCTGTGTGGTCCGCGGACACACAGGTCCGCAGGGCCCCTTGTGTGCCCTTTAAATTTTGTTTTCTCTTTCATTTTTTATTGCTCTGTGTTTTAAAATAAAAACAACGCCGTGCCTTTCATATTTTATTCTATTTGGCCTTTGCTATGATTAATGCTATATATATATATATATATATATATATATATAGGAAAAGCATTCTCTCTGTATTTTTTTAAAAATAAAACAGAGACACATATATTCAATATAACAAGAATATATATATATATATATATATATATATATATATATATATATAAAATCTCATTACAAATTTATAAAGAGGTAATAAATGAATTCTTCTTCCAATAAAATAAACAATCATAGAAATGGTATTTAGGACTTAAATGCCATATATATAATTTTGTTTATATATATATTTTGTTTAATCTAAAACAATAGCATTTTTTTTCTTCTCTAATAACCAAGGGTAATGTATTTTCTCTTCTTTTCAAGCATCTCGCTTATATATTGAATATAAAAATAGGGAAGGAGAGAGAGAGTGAGAGAATTTACTTAATCTCTAATAACAATATTTTAATCAATGACAACATATGGCAAAAATTATCTTCTTTTCAATATTTTTCTTTCAAGTGAATACAACTTTTTAAAGAGTAGGAAGCATGAAGAGGAGTTCACACAAGAAACCCTTAAAACCACAAACTATTTACCCATTTACAAAGCTTATTGAGCTAAGGCTTTTACATAGCCTTTACAAAACTTTAACACATTAATAAGGCTCTAAACATAGCCTAGGATCCACAAGGACACTCTTGCTCCTTCCTTCTTTCTTAGCCCAAACCTGCAAGAAGAACCATAATAACACAACAAAGCTAATGGAGGTGCTCACCACCCAACCATAGGCTTGCTCACAAGCCTCCCCCAAGCTAGGAGGCCTACTAGCAACCTGAAACACATCCAAACTCAAGGGAGACATACACACACAAACAAGAAACACATTCCCAACCAAAGATACTCACAACACCAAACCCATACCATGGATTTGAAACAAGGGGGAGAGAGTGGACTACTCTCCTCAAGGGGAAAGACATCAATATAAACTTCTCATTTCTTCACACTACTTACTCATAAATCAACTTAACCATTATCTCCTCAAAATAATCTCCTAAAACAACATAACCATCTTAATATTCCAATATTTCTGAAGGAGGGCACTCTTGCCTCTCCAACACAACCATAGTCTCAAATAAGGCCTCAAGCCAAACAACTTCTCTCATGGAGTGAGCCTTCCTCGACGAGGTTCTCACCTCTCTCCAAACCCCAATTACAAGGCAAGATTCTTCCACACAAGTGGTGAGCATTTGCCATAAAAAGCCAACCCAAAACATTAACACAAAAACAATAACACAACCAAACATGAGCATATCAAAACATGCATTGCATAAGCAAGTAACAAATACAAAAGCTTGAATACTCTTGAGAGCTTACCTCTCAAGCTCTCCAAGTTTGAAGGAGTTGAAGAAGATCTATACAAGAGTTATCCAACACTTAAAAAATTCTTTTCTAAGATTCAAGCTCCTCTCCCCAAGTTCAAAGACCAAAAACAAGCCAAAAGAAAGAATAAGCCTTCTCTTCTCACAAAGAGGGAGATAAATAGGCTTTTCCCATAAGCTTTGATAAATGAGAAGGTGACACTTGTCACCTTCTCCCTCATCCACACAACCCTCTCACAACCCCACAAGAATGAGGAGGTGACACTTGTCACCTTCCCATTCAACTATGCTCCACACCCTCCCACAAATGATCTCACACATGTGTGAGAGCATTGGGAGAGGGGATCACACATGTGAGACCCCACAAGAATGAGGAGGTGACACTTGTCATCTTCTCATTCAACTAAGATACACACTCTCCCACAAATGCTCTCACACATGTGTGAGAGCATAGAGAAGAGCTCTCACACACTGGAAGGCTTTAGAAGCTTCCAAATCACTCAAAGACAAGGGTAACCTTATCCTAGGTGAGTGGGGTTAGTTAAGGTGGGATGGTGAATTGCCACCCACCTTTCACATCTCCCAAATTCGTCACTTTACTCAAGGGGTAAGTTAAGGTGACCATACAAGGGTGACACTAAGAGTTAACATGCTAAAAATGGCCTTAAACCCTAGGGGTATAACCTAGGGTCATTAATTAACCATAATTAACACAAGGGGCTCATAAATCCACTTAAAAAAGCTAGTAAAAATTTAGCACAAAATTTGTGTAAACCAAAACAATACAACATTACAACTTTCAAGGTGATAAAACAATAAGGTGATGTTGGGATAAGGTGCCATTAACCTTGTAAATCCTAATATTGTATTTATTCCATTTATTATATGTAATTTGTAATTATCCATAAAGAGATGTACTAGTTTCATTGGTAGAGGAAATTACGGAGTGACTTTTACTATTGGCAAATGAAAAAAAACCTCAAAGTAAATGAGGGTAGGTGTTTTCCCTTGAGGAATCTACTATATTTGACATGTATAACAACTGTCATAATGTTTGGTAAGTGAATCTATGACAAATTCAAGTTGTCATAAGATTCTGTGATTCTATGATGCATATGACAGATATGTTAGTTGTATATTTGCTATATTTAGCCCAAGGTTCATATCTTGGAAAGATACTCTTTTGTGGAATCTATGATGGTTATGATGCGTCATAAGATGCTATAAGAGACTAGATTTAGTCTTGGGCACCCAACCTTTGCATGGCTATTTTTAGACAAGTGGAAGGTGCTTGTAAGATGACATTTAATGTTTGCATGTTGGGGAATCTCATGAGAGAGAAGGTGAATGCCTAGGATGAGTTGGAAAACATTTATATAAGTATTTGCCATGTATTTGTTGCTGCAATACAGATTTTAGGTACTCAGGTGCTGCAGGAATGCTATTGGATTGAAGACTGAAGGAGAGATTGGTGGTGTTGTATTGTAAATCATTTTTATATTAATACAAACATTGGGCCTCTTTCATGTGTGGAGTTTTTTACCCGAAAGGGTTTTCTCAATGTTAAACATTATGTCATGTGTTCAATTTTTTGATTTTACATTTCTGCGAAGCATAGTTTTGTTTCTGTGTTACAATCTCCATTAATAGAGCACATAGTTAAAGATTACTGAAATTTATCTTGAATCAGATTTCCATTGAAGTAGTGTTTGCTTTCATTTCTAACATTTGGTATCAGAGCATAACCAACTTTGACTCTTGGGTGGTAGTGTGGAAGCAGTAGCTGCAATGGGAGATTTGGTTGTGTTTATTTTGCAGATCTTGTGTTGTTATTATGACTGCATCCACCATTGCATCAACCTCTTGAATGGACATTGAGAAGTTCAACAGAATGGGGTATGAGTTGTGGAAGCTGAAAATGGAAGATTTATTAGAAGAAAGAAACCAATGGTTGGCTATTCAAAAAGAGAAGAAACCCGATGATGTCTCCCCATATGAGTGGGCAAAACTGGATAAAAATGCATGGGGAACCATCCATTTGTGTCTGTCAGATTCTATCCTATTGAATGTCGCAAAGGAAGAGACTGCACATAAATTGTGGAAATGGTTGGGTGAGATCTATCAAGCCAAGAGTATGGTAAATAAACTTTACTTAAAAAGAAAATTGTTTTCCTTAAAAATGAAAGAGGGTGAGTCAGTTGTAGAGCATTTAAATTCATTTAATTTGTTGATGAGTCAGCTTGCTTCAGTAGATGTTGAGGTTGATGAGGAAGATAAATGCATCTTGCTTCTTTGTTCTTTACCTGAATCATGGGAAAATGTCATTTTGGCTATCACTGCTAAACTCACAAACCTGAAGTTGGATGCTCTTGTTGCAGTTTTATTGGCACATAAATTAAGGAAGAAGAGTTCAGATAGTTCATGTGATGCTCTTAGTATCAAGGGAAGGTCTAATGAAAGGGGACCTAAAGGAGATCAGAAAGGGGCTAAGGACAAGTCCAAGGGCTAGACTAAGATTCTTGGTAAAAAGAATAGAGTTAAATGTTGGAACCGCGGTAAAAGGGGACATGTAAAGGAGTACAGAAACCCCAAGAAGTAGTGGGAGAGTGCTTCTGATAAGTCCTCGAATGCAGGTGAAGATGTTTTACTTTCTGCATGTAATGTTGTTTCTAATGATCACTGGTTGGTTGACTTAGGATGCTCATTTCATATGACACCGCATAAGGAATGGTTCTCCACATATGAAGAATATGATGGAGGTAATATCTACCTTGGTGACAAATCTTCATATCCAATTGTCGGGAAAGGAAAGGTATTGTTGTGTTTCAGTGATGGGAGGATTAAAACCCTCCCTGGTGTTTTGCATGTTCTTGGATTATCTAGAAATCTGATTTTAGTTTCAAAGTTGAATGATTTGGGAATGCATGTGACATTTGAAAAGCATGGTTGTAGATTGGTGAGAGGGAACTTGGTGGTAGCAAAAGGGAAGAGATTCAGGAATTTGTTTAAGCTTGAAGCCACTACAGTTTGTAATGCCTCTTATGTTTCTGAGGCTTCTGAAAACACTTGTATGTTGTGGCACCGTAGATTGGGCCACACAAGTAATAATGTACTGAAAATTATTAAGAATAAAGAATTGTTGGATGATTTCTCTTATTCTGATGAGCACTTTGATTTCTGTGAGCATTGTGTGTTTGGTAAACAAAATAGAAAATCATTTCCTTCAAGAAACAATAGAGCAAAAGAGAAATTAGAAATTATTCATACAGATGTGTTTGGACCTGTGGCTAATGAATCTATTGGAAAATCTCATTATTTTGTCACTTTCATTGATGATGTATCTAGATATACATGGATTTATTTTATGAAACATAAATCTAAAGTTTTCACTAAGTTTAAGAAATTCAAGGTCTTAGTAGAGAACCAATCAGGTTTAAAGATAAAAATATTAAGATCTAACAATGGAGGGGAATATTGCTTTAAGGAATTTGATGAGTTTTGCAAGCATGCAGGTATAATCAAACAAAAGACAACTCCATCTACATGGCAACAGAATGGTGTTGCAGAAAGGATGAATCGAACAATTATAGAAAGGGCCAGAAGTATGCTTAGTGATGCATAGTTGGATAAATACTTTTGGGAAGAGGCTGTGTGTACTGCTTGCTACTTGATAAATAGATCTCCATGTAAGGCTCTTGATTCGACACCTTATGAAGTGTGGATAGGTAAGAAACCTTCTATTTCACATTTAATGGTTTTTGGCTGTGAGACTTTTGTTCATGTGCCTAAGGAAAAGCGATCTAAGTTGGATCCAAAGGCTGAAAAGTGTACATTCATTGGATATGGTGATAATGTTAAAGGTTATAAGCTTTGGAATCTACTAACTCATAGGATTATCTTTTCTAGAGATGTTATTTTCAGGGAATTTAGAGCTATTTCTAAACCTAAGCAGCCAAAATAAAAAGAAGAAAGGGTAAAGAAGGTGCACTTTGATTTAGAGCAGCAAGATGCACCCTAGGAAGAATGGAATGATGGATTGGGGGGTGAAGAAGAAGAAGATTTGAGTAGTTCTGATGAAGATAAATCTATTGTGACAGAATAAGTTGGTGCAGATGATCATGCAGAAGAACTAGTATAGTCTCTTACTCCACCCTTAAGGAGATCCACATGACAACAGAATCCAGTTGATAGGTATAGCCCACTAGATTTCTATTGTGTATATGCTTTATTGAGTACTAACGTTGAACTTAGATCCTATAGGGAAGCTATTTCTGCAAATGATAGTGAGTCTTGGCAGTTAGCCATGCAGGAGGAGATGATGGCTTTAGACTCTTGTAATACCTAGGATCTTGTTCATTTGCCCAAAGGAAGAAAGGCCATAGGATGTAAGTGGGTCTTCAAGAAGAAGTTTGGAGTAGACGGGTTATTGGAGAAGTACAAGGCTAGACTGGTAGCCAAGGGCTACTCCCAAAGAGAGGGAGTTGATTTTGGTGAGATATTCTCTCATATTGCTAAATTGACATCTATTAGATTTCTTTTATCCATTGCTGCAACTTATGATTGGGAGATTGAGAAAATGGATATTAAGACTGTGTTCTTGCATGGAGATCTTGAAGAAGAGATTTATATGCAACAGCCTACAGGTTTTGAGGTAAAAGGAAAAAGAACATTGGGTTTCTAGGTTAAAGAGGTCTCTTTATGGTTTGAAATAGTCCCCTAGAATGTGGTATCAAAAGTTTGACTCATTTGTTTTGAAATTGGGTTTTGTTAGAAGTGAGAAGGATCACTATGTTTACATTCATTGTGTTGACGATTCTATACTGGTTATTGCTTTGTATGTTGATGACATGTTTTTCAGCAATACTAAGGGTATGATTAGTGAGCTTAAAGCCCAACTTTCAGGTGCATTTGATATGAAGGATCTTGGAGCTACTAGGTATATTCTGGGAATGGAGATCAGAAGGGACAGAGTTAATAGAAAGCTTTGGTTGTCACAAAGTAAGTATGTGAATACTATTTTGTAGAGGTTTAGTTTGCAAGACTATAACCCAGTTAGAGTTCCTTTACCCATTAGTACTAAGATTTCATTAGATATGTGTCCAAAGACTGAGGATAATTTTGAGGATATGTCTAGTGTGCCATATTCTAGTGCTATAGGGAGTTTGATGTATGCAATGGTTTGCACTAGACCAGATATTGCCCAAGCAATGGGAGTTTTGAGCAGATTTATGTCCAACCCTAGTAGACATCATTGGAATTATGTGAAGAGGGTGTTTAAATATCTTACAGGTACTTCTGATCATTGTTTGGTTTATTTTGGTACTATAGTGTTGATAAATCTTTGGACATACAGGGTTTTTGTTGATACAGATTGGGCACGTGACTTGGATAGTCGAAGGTCCACTAGTGGCTATGTGTTTACTCTATTTGGAGGTGCAGTGAGTTGGATGAGTAAGAGTCATCCTACAATTGATTTGTCCACCACAGAAGTAGAGTATATGGCTGCTACTCATGTCTCTAAGGAGGCAGTTTGGTTGAGGAGACTTTGTACAGGTATTGGTTTTGATTGCAGGATCATTCAGATTGGTTGTGATAGCCAGAGTCCTATCTGTTTGGCCAAGAATCCCCTGTATCATGCTCAGACTAAGCATGTTGATGTTCAGTATCACTTTGTTTGAGAGTTGGTTGCAAATGGAGAGATTGAGCTAAAAAAGATAGACAATCAGAAGAATGTTGCAGATTCATTAACCAAGCCTCTGAGCATAGAGAAGTTTGTATGGTGCAGAGAGGCCACGACCCTTGTTTCTAGTGCCTGATTATTTTCATTTGATTTCCTATGGGTTGATTTACAATGTATAATGTCAAGTGGGAGAATGTTGGGTTAAGGTGCCATTAACTTTGTAAATCCCAATATTATATTTATTCCATTTATTATATGTAATTTGTAATTATCCATGAGATGTACTAGTTTCACTGGCAGAGGAAATTACAGAGTAAATTTTACTATTGGCAATTGAAGAAAAAACTCAAAGTAAATGAGGGTAGGCATTTTCCCTTGAGGAATCTACTATATGTTAGAATCTGAAAAGATTATTAAACCAGAAAACTAGTGTAAATGAATAGATATCTAAACTATGAATGCAAATGATATGAAATCAAAATAGCAACACAGAGTTAGTCTCCAAGAGAGTAATGCAAATGCTAGAAGCAAAATAGCATTAAGAGGATGCAAAAACAAAAGATACAAAATACAAGCCAGATAGCATGCTTATATAGACCAGGGAGAGGGAGGAGGTTGCAACACCGACCAATGAGGAGCAACCATCTATCGGACTAAAGATAGCAAAGTATCTTCCCAAGATAGCTAATGGATGCTCACATGTAGGAAGGTGACACCTCGCAACCACTCACCTAATAAGACATGCTTTATTAACCTAAGTGAGATTAATAGAAGTGTAGGAAAAACCTAGGAATATAGGGAAAAATAAATAACCCACTAGGAAATAAAAGCCTACACTAACACCCCCCATAAGTGAAGCTTAGGTGGATGTAGAAATGGGTTCTGGCAAATCAAGCTTGATGAGGTACCCATGTACATAAAATTCCCCCAAAAGAGAGAGAAAAGCCCCCCCAAAATAGAGAGAGAAGAGACCCCCCCAAAAGTAGAGAGTCAAGACTCCGAGTGAGAGGAAGAAGCCCCCTAGAAGATGAAGCATCCTGCACCCCTAGCAAAGCTCACAAATGAAGGAACTTGCTCTCAGTGAAGGGTTTGGTGAAGATATCAGCAACCTTCTCAGAAGTCAGACAGTAGCGAAGTTCGATGATGTGGCCATGGATGAGCTCCTAGATGTAGTGCATGTGGACCTCTATGTGTTTGGTCCGCTGATGATGGATTGGATTATGTGAGATTTGAATGGCACTCTGGTTGTCACAAAATATGACTGATGGCCGTCTAATCTAGATACCAAACTTAGTGAGAAGATTTTGAAGCCAAATAGCCTCAGTGGCGGCAGTCACAGCCCCCTGATACTCGGCCTCAGTAGAAGATAGAGCAATAGTAGACTACTTCTTGCTCGACCAACAAACAGGACTTGAACCAAGTGAGAAGCTGTAACCTAAAGTAGACTTGCGATCCTGAGAATTGCCCACCCAATCTGAATCTATGTAGCCCACTAAGTCAAGCTCAATGCCCGCTGCATAGTGAATCCCAAAACTATGAGTACCCTGAATGTAGTGAAGGATCCGCTTGGCTGCTTTCCAGTGCAGTTCATGAGGCTCCTGCATGAATCGAGAGACCACGCCTATAGCATATGAAATGTCAGGTCTCGTATGAGTCAAATAAATGAGACTCCCAACAAGCTGTCGGTACAAAGTGCCATCAACAAATGGAGAAGAACACTGAGCCTCAAGTTTGACTCCAGAAAGAAAGGGAGTCAGAGCAGGCTTGTAGTTAGTCATATGAAACCTTGAGAGCAAATCTACAGAATACTTGGACTGGTTGATGGTGATCCCAAAAGCAGACTGGTAGATCTCAATCCTGAGAAAGTAATGCAACAAGCCCAAGTTAGTCATCAAAAACCTATCATGAAGGGTAGTTTTGACAGCCCCAATGGTGGATGAAGAACTTCATATGATCAACAAGTCATCAACATACATAACCAGAAATAGGAGTGAATCATCCTGCTGCAGAATGTAGACATTGGGATCAGAATGGCACCGAGTGAACCCAACTGATAGAAGGAAGGAGTCCATCTTGGCATACTAGGCCTGAGGAGCCTGTTTGAGGCCATAGAGAGACTTTCGAAGACGGCACACAAGTGAAGAATCCTGAATGAACCCCTGTGGCTAATCCATGTAGATCTCCTCCTGAAGGTCACTGTGAAGAAAAGCACTCTTCACATCCATCTGGTGTACTTCCCAATGATTAGCTGCAGCAATGGCAAGAACAAGTCAACTTGAATTCACTCGGGCAACTGGTGCAAAAGTCTCAGAGTAGTCAATCCCAGGAACCTGGGAGAATCCTTTGGCGACTAAGCGAGCCTTATGCTTGTAAACTGACCCATCTGCTACAAATTTTGTCTGATAGATCCACTTACATCGAACAAGTTTTCTTCCCTTAGGAAGAGGGACAAGATCCCAAGTGTGGTTCCTCATCAAGGAACTATACTCCTACACAGATGTATCCCACTCAGGAATACCATAAGCCTCGTGAAAAGACTTTGGATCTGAGGCAGTAGCAATGAAGACATGTGGAGCATCTTGGAACTGTGAACGAGTCCACTTAGTGTCTGATGGATCCCCAACCCAATCACCTGTAGACTGTAAGGTCTGTCTGGCCCAAAGTGGATCAGAAGATGGAGAATCTGGAGGAGAATCATCAACATCTGAATGATGACTAGGAGAGGAAGGGGGCGAGTCCTCTGAATCACTCTCTACATCAGAAATGGAGGTAGAAGACTGCTCAGGTGAATCTAACTCATCAGAAGATCTGTCATGTATCCCAAGTGACTCCAATGTCAATGTAGAAGGAGATGGAGAAGTGATAGAAAGTGAGCTTGAAGAGCCCTCCTCAAACTAAACAATCTCTCAATGAATAACTCATGTGTAGTAGGGTGGAGCAACCGATAACCCTTCACACCATCAGGATAACCTACAAATATGCAAGGTCTGCTTTGCGGATCCAAGGCCTTGCGTTTCTCTGTAGGAATGTGGGCCCATGTAGGAGAACCAAAAACTTGAAAGTGCTTAACTGATGGTTTCCAACCGCTCCAAGCTTCAAAAGGAGTGACTCCCTTTAAGGCTTGGTGAGGAACACAGTTCTGGATATAACAAGCACAGTTAATGGCCTCTACCCAATACTGTGGTGCAAGAGATCTGGAGTGAATCATGCAGTTCGCCATTTCCTTCAAGGACCTATTCTTCCGTTCTGCAACACCGTTCTGTTGAGGATTGTATGGAACTGAATGCTGCA
The DNA here is from genome assembly GCA_027924645.1 of Cunninghamia lanceolata. Lineage (NCBI taxonomy): Eukaryota > Viridiplantae > Streptophyta > Pinopsida > Cupressales > Cupressaceae > Cunninghamia > Cunninghamia lanceolata. The sequence goes on from BSBN01001005.1 coordinate 5,256,990, forward strand.
AATCAATCCCCTCTGAAGTGCAAAACCTCTCAAACTGATGGTTGACATACTCACCACCATTGTCAGTGCACAAAACTTTGATGGCTTTCCCAGATTGCTTCTCTACAAAAGTTTTGAAGTCCTGAAAATGATCAAATACCTCTAAATTTTGTTTGAGAAAGTACACCCAAGTATATCGAGAAAAGTCATCAATGAATGTGAGGACATATTGGGCCCTGCTAAAAGAAGGATGCTGAAATGGACCAACCAAATCACTGTGAACTAACTCCAGTATCTGTGACGCTCTCCATGCCTTACCTTTTTCAAATTTTTCCTTAGGATGCTTACTAAGAATGCAACCTTGGCAAACACCACCTAAAAACTAAACTGAAGGCAACCTTGTGACCATGCTTTGCTGGTTAAGCTACTGCAAGTAGTGGAAGTTAAGATGGTCAAACTGCTCATGCCATAATCTAATCACATCATCAGAATAAGTGAGCAAAACAGTCGAAGGAGGATCAGGAACAAAGTGAGAAAATAGATAGAGTTGTGATTGATGATCTTCTCTCCCAACTGCAACTATAGAACCACTATGCAACTCACGAATCTCCACTGAATCAGGAGTGAACTCAACCCACTTGCCTGAACCTGTGTGAGTGATCTGGTATACCGATAGGAGATTAGTTGATAATGAGGGCACACAAAGAACATCGTGGAATGTGCCATCCCCCACATCAACAGACCCTCTCCCACACACCTCAACAGGAGCGTCATCATCCATCAAAATAGAAGGCATAGTACACGGCTCCAAAGATGCAAGTTCTTCCTTAGATGAAGCCATGTGGTGCGAAGCACCTGAATTAAGAACCCAAGTGGATGGTGAAGAAGCAACTACAACAAGGGCCTTGCCCTTTCCTTTCCCTTTACTATTTTCTTTTGCCTTATTAGACCCCTCATTAGAACTCTGTTTGATAGACTCAGCAGGAACACTGATATTATTCTTCTCAAGAATGTGTGTCAAGTGATCAATTTGTTTCTTCAGACATTTATGTTCATCATGACCAGGTCTTTTACAATAGGCACATTGGACCCTCTCTTTCTTAGGCTTGTCGCCTTTGGAAAATTGGGTCTCATTAGTTGCTTTTGAAGCAATCGGTATCTGATTCTTCTTCTCCTTGCTATTCTTCTGTTTCTTATCCTTACTATTGTTGTTACTACTTTGTCCTTTTTGTTCTTTTGTGCCTTGGTTGGTAGCCAAGGCATGTGACTTAGAGGACTTAAGAGTGCCCATTTGGATTAACTTATCCTGTTCTTGAGTGAGATTGACATCAAAATCATCTAAAGATGGCATGGTGAATTGAGTACCAAGTGCACCCTTAGTAGCATAGAAGGTAGGAACAAACACATAATATTTTGAACTTTGTTTAGAGAGAATACTAAGAATCAGTTGTTCATCTTTCTTTTCAATTCCACATTATTTTAACTGAAGCCTTAGTGATTTCAATTTAGTGAAGAAATCCTGGATTGTGTTGAAATTGCCTGGACTTAAACTAATTAGTTCATTTTCTAACATATGACCCCTCATTGAATCTTGTGTGCCAAATAGTCTTTCTAGCTTTGTCCAGATTTCATTTGGTGAATTCAAAGACTCAATGTGAAAGAGAAAATCAGGAGAAATAGACAAACACAATGTTCCATATGTCTCATCACATTTGTTAAACCACTTAGGCTTATCTTCATCTTTAGCAGGTTCGGTTTCAAGTCCCATAGTTATCCTATTTAATCCAGCTTTCCTTAAGTGAATTGTCATGCATGATTTCCACTCAAAGTAATTGTATGGAGTTAGGATGGGCACATTTGTTTGATCCATGATGAAGAAATGCAGAGAAGAAATGCCGAAAAGAAGAGAACCCAACCAAGACAACCGCCCCCTTTTCACTCAATCAAAGAACCCCCCAAGAAAATATGATTTGACACTTTATATTAGTGCATTTACAACTTCCACTAGAAAGAAATATTAAGTGGTCTTGATTTCAATGCATTACAAAACCCTCATGAAGAGCATATGCTGAAAATACAACTTTGGCACAATGCCCATAGAAATAAATAGCACCACTGTGATCTACTCAAAAAATCATGCACTTTCAAAAAAAGAATCACCTCGATATGAGGTCGTATGTGAAAGTCATGATCCTCTGAAGTTCCCAAAACGAGAATTATGCAATGTCATGATTGAGAATCTATAATTTCTGAAACATCTCTGCATCAAAATCAAAAAACGTCTACACTAGTACATAGAACACAAAAAAATAGCCAAAATAAAAAAAAAAATTGTGGGAAACGGAGTTTGTATGAACAAGAACGGAGCATTTGAAAATTGCCTTCAAAACTGCAACTGCCAATGGAGAGGGGTCCTACTGTATCTTTCTGAGTGTATTTATGCAAAATATATAGACTTCATGCAAAAATTAAAACATACCCAGATGGTTTTTCTGTGTTGCAAACAAAACTCAGAAGGCCTTTTTCTTGTTAATGTACAGAAGATGTTGATCCAGTGTAAACATAACGCCTTTAGCAACAAAAAATGACCCCAACAACCAAAAAATGGCATGCAAAGGTTGAATCAACTACCTAAGACAAGAAAAGACATGCTAGAACCTACAATATTGATTGAAAACACCAAATATGCAAGCTGGTTGTCAGATTTGAGCTTGAAACCCCGGTTCCCCAACTATGTATGGCGATCTCCGATTTCAGTGAAACGAAAGCCACCTCCTGGACGCGTTGAAACAGCCAAAAATGCTGCAGTATAACTAGAAATGTTGTAATCACCCAGATTTCATAAAACACATGCGCAACCCCTAGAGATTAAAATGTTTTCGTCAAACTTTTCTGATTCTCAAGATCATCCGAAGATGCAAGAGAAGAGCATACTGGGTTTTTCATAAAACTGCAATAAGCTTAATTAGCCTCCCTAAATCTCTCAAATAAGGAAACTAAAATCTACTCTTGCACATAGCAAGGCTCTGATACCATATTAGAATCTAAAAAGATTATTAACCTAGAAAACTAGTGCAAATGAATAGATATCTAAACTATGAATGGAAATGATACGAAATTAAAATAGCAACACAGAGTTAGTCTCCAAGAGAGTAATGCAAATGTTAGAAGCAAAATAGCATTAAGAGGATGTAAAAGCAAAAGATATAAAATACAAGCCAGGTAGCATGCTTATATAGACCAGGGAGAGGGAGGAGGTGGCAACACCGACCAATGAGGACCAACTATCTATCGAACTAAAGATAGCAAAGTATCTTCCTAAGATAGCTAATGGATGCTCACATGTAGGAAGGTGACACCTCGCAACCATTCACCTAATAAGACATGCTTTATTAACCTAAGCGAGATTAATAGAAGTGTAGGAAAAACCTAGGAATATAGGGAAAAATAAATAACCCACTAGGAAATAAAAACCTACACTAACACTATATTTGGCATGTATGACAATTGTCATAATGTTTGGTAAGTGAATCTATGACAACTGCAAGTTGTCATAAGATTCTGTGATTCTATGACGCATATGACGGATATGTTAGTTGTATATTTGCTATATTTAGCCCAAGGTTCCTATCTTGGAAAATACTCTTTTGTGGAATCTATGATGGTTATGATGTGTTATAAGATGTTGTAAGAGGCCAGATTTAGTCTTGGGCACCCAACCTTTGCATGGTTGTTTTTGGACAAGTGGAAGGTGCTCGTAAGATGGCATTTAATGTTTGAATGTTAGGGAATCTCATGAGAGAGAAGGTGAACGCCTAGGATGAGTTGGAAAACATTTCTATAAGTATTTTCCATGTATTTGTTGCTGCAATACATATTTTAGGTACTCAGGTGTTGTAGGAATGCTATCGGATTAAAGATTGAAGGTGAGATTGGTGGTGTTGTTGTATTGTAAATCATTTTTAGATGAATACAAACATTGGGCCTCTTTCGTGTGTGGAGTTTTTTTACCCAAAAGGGTTTTCTCCACGTTAAACATTGTGTCATGTGTTCAATATTCTGATTTTACATTTCTGTAAAGCATAGTTTTGTTTCTATGTTACAATCTCCATTAATAGCACACAATTAAAGATTGCTGAAATTTATCTTGAATCAGATTTCCATTGAAGTAGTGTTTCTTTCATTTCTAATAGGTGAAGCCTTACAAAATATCATCAATTAAAAATCCTTGAAAGTATAAGAATGAAAATAAACATGTGGATGACAACTCATCATCCACTTCACTACTAGACAACCTTAGGAGACTCATAAATCAATGTGTACAAATAAAACACATTACAATCATTCCAATTTCAAAAATAACCTTAATCCACCTTCAAAGGGATTAGGTTGGCATTACTGGTTAAATACATGAGTTACTTAGTAGACCTCCAAAAATCCATTAGCTATGGAAATATCTGCACACTTCAACACACACATTAATACGTCTAATGTATAAATAGCCGAAGCAACAAGAATTAAACACATACAGAGTCACTCAATAAACCAAGTGTTACAAACACAATCACCATCATTTTCAAGTATCAATGCATAGCCTTATTTCAATATTTTCACAACTTCCATTTCTAATCATCAAAATCAAGTGTTCTAATAGCCATTGCAACAATTCAATCTCACTTTAGACTATTATAATTTAATCACCATTTATTTCATAATAGTCAATAAATAACATAATCAACCACATTACAAACTTATCCCTATGTTCAAAGATATAATCCCTTTCCAATTTTCCTATAACATTGAAATCCATTCACATATGTAGTTTAGACAATCAATGGCAAGACAATTCATCGCAATTGAAACATATATGATTTATCAAGTCATGTACCTCACATACACAAACAACACAAATACCTTATAAATAGATTCACAATAACACCATAACGATTCTAGGACAAGGTCACCATACCACATACCTTCTCTTAAGTCTAGGTAATACAATGGAATTAGGTCTAAAAGTGCCACCAAACCTGTCGTACAAGGGTAGGCCTCACACATTCCACCATGAACATATTTAGAATATAATTTCTTAATATTATTTATCAAATTATGTGTAATATATCCAGAGATTCCTTGATCACCTAATATATCTTAGGAGTGATGTGAGTGAGCTTATGAATGGATTAGAGTTCTAATAGGAACAAATAAGTAAAATAGGTTTAAAGGTGAAAAAGTGATATGACTATTAAAAAAATAGTAGGTTTTAGTGTTATAATGATCATTAAGGGTCAAAACCAAACATTTAAACACATACATTAGTGTTGGCTTATGCTAGTGTTGGCTTATGCTAGTGTCCAAACATGAGCATAAGCCAGTGCTAGTGTCATGAGTCAATTAGGTGCTCAAGGTTTTCGGGTTGATTAGATATGGGTTTCTAGGGCTATTTCTCCATGTTACATGATTTTGTGATTGGTACAAAGGCTAGAGAATAGGTAAAGTGATGCCTAAACATATCTAGGGTCATGTCACCAAGATGAGTACATGAATGTAAGGTGAAAGTTGTAAACTAGGTAATTTTTGAGCTTGTACAAATCCCCTAATCCCAAACCAATAGATATCAAGATGTTATAGAGTGGATCTAGGGTATCTTAAAGATTTACTTGCATTTGGTTGTGATATTTAGATGCTCACAACACTAGTGGAGAGAAGAGAATTATATATGAACACCTTCCATTTTTCACAAGTGATATGATAGTTATCTTGGAGGATGTATGCCATAGTGTTAGATTATGAGTTCATAGGAGAAAAGTCACTACAAACTATAAGACTACCTAGAAATAGGATAGTGTAGTATACTTATATTGCACAAGAAGGTGTACCATTAGTAGATATCATAGTTGATAGTACATTTAAGGGATGTAAGATGTTACTATTGATTGTTTCCATTTTGATTCATCTAGATACACATATCTAATTGATTTCTTATAATTTGATTTATTCAATCTAGGATATGGAGAAATAGATCATAGTCTATGCACAAGGGCAATGTACATGTTATCCTAGTTGTATGATGATTTACATAGATTTTGAGACACTTAGGGTATGATGTTATGCATTGTGGCAATGCTATAGTGTTAGATGTATGATCACATTAGTATCCAACATCACTAGGTGTGCCATAGCACATTGTTAAAGCTATGCCCAATACATATTGTTGGCATGCAAGTTGGATGGGTAGGCGGAAGGAGTGCATGCCATAATTAGTTGGAGGTGTGCATTTGATTATTTGACCCCTACAAACATTACATAGAAACCCTATGTAGATATGTTGGTATGGCCAAATAATATAAATCATTTGTATCACATTATATGACCCCAATTGTATTGTGGTCATAATACCAAATATCTTGAGAGATTTCACTATGAGAGGATACTTAGGTAGTTTAGACTCACATATGATGTACTTCCAATGTCTTAGAGCTATATACAGGCATCAATGATCTCCATTCAAGTGAGGAGAGATTGATAGACCATCTTTCAAATTACAAGACCTAATGGATAAGGAGGAGGAGGATGATCCCATACATATGAGTATGTGCATGAAGTTGGGTCCACTTTTAGTGGAAGAATCATGGGGAAACATAATTTTGGAACAAATAGATTTTGGCAATATGATTGATGACTTTTTTTAGAATTTTTAGACAAAAATTAAAACCCATTATAGGTAACAATGTCTAGTTTTCAAATATGTAATTTTTTAGTGTTGAACATAATTTTCTATTTCTTAAATAATTTTTAAACAAAAAGAAACTCTGATTTTTGAAAGGAATGGACATTAGCAATATGACTGACGACTTTTTTTTCAAAATTTTTGGACAAAATTAAAACCCATTATAGATGAAAATGTCTATTTTTCAAATATTTAATTTTTTTATTGTTGAACATGTTTTTCTATTTATTGATTAATTTTTAAACAAAAAGTTTCATAAATTTGAAATGACATATATTACTAGATTTTTTTTAATAAATTTTATTTTTGAAAAAAAATTATGTCTGACCAATGTAGACATCATTCTCTACATGATGAAAAAAAATCATGTTACAGTTATTTTAAGTCAAATTATGTTGGTTGTACACGAGGGGTTAAAAAAATACATTAATCCCAATAAAAAATTAAATAAAAAAGATATCCTAACCAAGATTTAGCATCATATTCCACCAAAGGATTTTGAAAAAACTTTCATTTACTACATTTTTTTGTTGGTCGTACATGTGCATGTATTGGCCTTCAACATACTTGTTTAAAAAGATCACTTTTGTACATCATATACAAAACCAACTTTTACCATCTGGGTATTAGAATAAATTACATATTTAAAAATTAGAAACAAAATCCTACATTTTATTTTTTTACACCATGTTAATATTCTGTGTAAGTGCTTCAAATTTTTACCTTAACTAAGACAAACTTTTATTTTCAGGAAAAAATGTTTCCACTTTTTGGCAAAAAATTGGACCCAACTTCTTACACCCCATACTGCAATAGGATATTATGATTGATATATAGCTACATATCAAGAGTATTTTCAAAGGACATGCCCCCACCCTTGTATCCATTAGATGAAAGGATAGAGGGAGTTACAAAAGATGAGGTACAAGTAATAGTAGGTGGTAAGGAGGGAGGCATAGGTGAAGCTCCCTTGAATATTGCCTCATTATAGAAAATAAACATCCATGAGGAGATGAGATAGACATGTGAATTAATTATTTAATATTGTAGGAGTCCATATAGGTATGATAGGATATCACATGATAAGGATCCAACCAAACGTAAACTACATGTGATATGTGACTACTATGAAGAAGTGGGTGGTCTTGATTTCCTCTATGGTGGAATATTTGACTCAAGACATTTTAGAAATATTAGAGGGGGAACACTCGTAATCATACACATGATAGATGGTTTGCATCCCTTTTTCATCTAGTGAGTCAAGTATTAGAGGTGTAAATGGGTGCATCAATAGAGTGTACCTCACTCTAGGTAGAGAGATATAATTAGAAGCTCTATATAGACAAAGGTTCCATCAAAGTAGGGAAAGATAGATTAGATGATGAAATTGCATGAGTAAAGGTGTGGGAAATTATGTTTACCCTAGGATGAGATGGTGTTACTATAATAATTTTGCAACAACTAGTACAATCACAAGTGGTTATGCAAACAAGTTAGACAAAGGTAGAAAACCTTACATTTGAGTAGATTAGATGTCTTAGGGGGATCATTATGATGCTCTAGGAGAGATATAGATTATGTTCAAAAGTCAAGGACTAGGACAAGGACATATAATAGTGTCAAGAGTGAGATGGGGGAGGGGTCATCAAGACAACCTCCCCCCAAGTGATAGTTTTAACTTATGTTATTGATCATTGTTATATTATACATTTGATAAGTTTGGATACTTATAATATGTTTATGTGAACTTATCTCTCATTGGAAGACTCACTTGATGATGTGGATATCTTATGTTCTTTCCATATTTAGTTTATGGTATTTTCAATTTTACTTCTATAGAATTGTATGTTCTCTATGTATGTATGTGAATGATGTAGCATGGACAATAAAATCACACATTTATCTTTGATAATCAATGTACCACATATGTAATTATGGAATCCTCATAAGATACATAACTCAAATCTCCAAAAGGGATTCCATGTAATAATAATTAAATTTATATCATTATCATGCATGGATGAACAAAATGAAACTCTAATGTTTTAAATCATGATTAAAATCATAGAAACTTTGTGTTTCTTTCCTTCACATTTTTGTTTTTGTAACCAATGTGTCATATCATCAAGTTGAAATTAAAAAACATGATGCTTTTTTTCTCTTTTAATTTTATTGCTCATTTTTTAGCAAGCAAGAGAACTATTTAATATTTAAAGATGCATATGTAGAACTATCATAACCATCATATAACAAATCACCACTATGATTAATGATATCATCATGTAATAAATATGGAGGTAAGAAGGTGTCACAAATATCCAAATGAAAAGGTAAAGTATCATCATTATGTGTGACATCATCATGGGAGGTATCATTGGGTAAAAGAATATCATTTACCATAGGACTCACATGGTATATAAAAGAATGAGCATCAAAAGACACATATTCATGTATAAAATAGGGCAGATCCATATAGGTAGACATAGGGCTATCATGAAATGTAGAAGAACGATCATCATAAGGTGCAAAAATGTCATGAAGAGACAACGAGGTTCCACATCATCAATATCCATCATGCAAGGTGTGTCACAAAGTAAAATCTTACTAGGCACTCATGTTCATCACACTATCACAAGCCATAAGATAAATATGATCTACATGGATATCATGGACATATCAAATAAGGATATCTAAGAGAAAATGACAAGCACTAATCAAATCTATGAAGGAGATTGGATGAGGTTTTAAGTACATTATATAATAACACCTCCATGGTCAATACCGTTTTGCCCATAACAAACAAAAGGATATAAGTGCATCAAGGATGATAGGATCGGAAGATAAAAGATAGGAACATGTCAAAATCATAAATATATGCATGCAAATTAGTAAGAGCACATGACCTATGATTATCAATAATGGATAATCCACTTGGGTAGGTAGATGGGACAAATAGATATACCACTATGTAGGCTAAAACCCTAAACAAATTATGATAAGTAAAGATAACAAGGGTGGAGCCAAACTCTAGTCACATATGATATAATAAACATGCAATAAGAAAAATCAAATATGAAAACCCTAATATAGGGAATAGACTTTAAGGCCAAATCCTAGGTTGTGTAGGAATGTAATGTTCATAAAAATGTAAGGGTTATATCACAACCTACTTAATTCTATCTATGTTAAATAATTAAATGCATATGAATGAGTAGAATTAACCTAAACAAATGAGTTGGGAATCATCATGGAAAATTATAGAATTTGAATGTGGAAATAAATATTAAAAGAATATATTAAATGCATGGGTACTTAGCTCATTTTTGTAGAAACTTCTACCCAGGTGTTAATAATCCATTCACCAATGCTTTAAATTTTTATCTTTTATGGCTGACTTGGAAATTTTGATTTTATATTGTTAGAGTCAAATATGTGACTATGGAAGTGATCTCTACTAATGTGGACCTAATTTTATATACATGAGTGATCATGTAACTTGTGGGAATGATCTGACAATCCATTAGCTTTTGAACTTCACTTGGCATGGTTTTCTAATGTTTGTATACATGTAAAGGCTACAATGTTTACAACCATGTTTGGGAAATCTGTTGAATTGTGAGGGTCATATTCTCCTTTGTTTATTACTTGGTGGACTGGCTTGACAACTTTGAACAAGAGTTTGAGGATGTCAGGCAAGCATACAATATGCTCTTTTGAAGTTCACTTGGCACGGTTTTCTAATGTTTGTATACATGTAAAGGCTACAATGTTTACAACCATGTTTGGGAAATCTGTTGAATTGTGAGGGTCATATTCTCCTTTGTCTATTACTTGGTGGATTGGCTTGACAACTTTGAACAATAGTTTGAGGATGTCAAGCAAGCATACAATATGCTCTTAGAATGCTGATACAATGCTAATGTAATTAATTTTATCTATATGCAATCAAATTTATAAGTGTGCTCTTAAATTTCTAGATACGTGTTCAATGATTCATTTCTAATTAGGGTTAGTCTTCAAATACACAACACTAGTGACTATTTTAGTGCAATTCACAATTTAGTTAGCTCATTAATAGCTAGTGAAAGAGGTGGGAAAAGTTTGAATTTCATTTTTTTTTAAATTTTGAGACTTTAGGAGTTAAATCTATGGTTATGGACATAATCTAGATTAGGTTTGCACTCCCATATCTAACCTAGAGAAGGCGAATGAAATATTTATATAATAGGGTGGAATATGGAGATGTATGATGATGAGATTTGTTCATCCACGAGATTATTCATCAACTTATATTAAAATTAGACTATTTTACACACTATTTAATATATTAAAGACAACTTAATTACAATAAGCTAAAACATAAGAGAAAAAGACATGGATATACAATATTTACCATTACAATAGTTTATAATATATTTCAATTTAATAATATGCATTTCATACATTATGTCATGGATATCACTCTACTTAAACATCATCTAGTTCAATGGTCAAACAATCAATAACAATTTTACACCTCATCCACACCAAAAACCAAAAAGTAGTAAATATTTGTCCTATTTTTATTGGCCAACACTAAACCTTGACTATTCAACAAAATGATATTTAAATATGGTTATTCTTAAACATCATTCATTTCAATAATCAAACGTTAATCTTGGCCAATAAAAGTAGGACAAATATATACCACATTTTTGTTGTGGATGAGATGTAAAATTGTTAGTAATTATTTAACCATTGAAATGAATGACTTTGAAGTGAATGTTTAAAAATATAGACAGGATTTCTCATTAGTTTTTAAGGAATTAAAAACCATATAAATGAGAGAAAAAATTTACAGATTTTAAAAAAAGAAGAAGGTACGAAGTGCACAAAATAAGGAGGTTCGATAAAACATAATCATTAAAATATAAATAACACGCCAAACTTGTTATATTCTCAAGACAGAACATGCAGAAGGCATAGGAAATTCCCTAAAGCGGCTCAACCAACTGGTGAACTGGACGTTGTACATGCATTCCAATCAAGTTCTCTGGAATAAATATACGGCTCCCTGTTATTTGAACCCCATAACAATTCAGGAAAAAAACATTGAATTCATCCCTTCGGACAAAATATAAAGAACACACCAAACTCGTTACTTTCTAAAGAGAGAACACGCAGAAGACATGACTCGCTGTTTTACGAAATAATCAACAGACCAAACTCGTTACTTTCTTCATTTGTTGTTTTAAGATGACAGCAACACTAAGAAACACCAAGAATCACTTACGAGGCAATTAGGGTTTTAAAGCTGTGTCATTTAAAAGAAGCTGTTTCAGTTAGTGAGTGAGATTTAAAGTAAAAGGGAAGAGCGATATAGATTTGGATAAATATATCGGATTGGTATGGAAAAAAATGGTTTAACAGAGATATTGAGGGGGTACACAAAGTTAATTTATAGGAATAGGTGGTATTGGAAAAAATGTTTTAACAGAAATATTGTTGGGGTACACAAAGGCAAAGCCACAACGATATTATGGATTTGTTAGGTAGAACTGGTTGTGGATTGAAAAAGTGTAGTTGGAAGAAGAAGAGGACCTCTTCACGATTCCAATATTAAAAATGTAGTTGGAAGAAGAAGAGGACCTCTTCACGATTCCAATATTCAATTGATAGTGTATCGAAGAGTGGATTTTTAACATTCAATTGAAAAGGGGAGGTGGTTCTCAACAAATATGCATGCATGAAGAGGGAGTGATTCGCAACATTTAATTGGAAACTTGTTTTATTTGAAAAAAATGATCTAGGTCCTACATCTTCATCTTTTAAGTCTACTTGATTTCTACATCTTGATTTCTTAAGTTTACTTAGTCCATTTTCAGTTTCCAAAAACTTTAAAAGAAAATGAAGGGATGTTCAGTTTCCAAAAATATGTAATTGTTCTGTGAAAACTTTAAAAGAAAATGAAGAGACCAAATGTGAAATTGTTCTTGTCCTTTGAACAAGAACTTCAATAGAAGATGTCTAAGAAGATTAGCCAAACTTTGTAATTTCAATAGAAGAGGTGTGATAGTGTGGTATGACGAATATCTTGCGCTCTTTAAAGCCAAAATTTAAAATTATCATGTGCCTTAGAAGAACATCTAGAGCACTTTGTCATATTTAAATCCAAATGTTAATGGACTAATTGGCTTGGTGCTTAAACAACACCTCCGAATGCGAGTAGGGAAGAGACTATTTATTTAGCACAATGAGTTGAAACTCTAGATTTTTACTATTTATTATTTTTCCTGTAGCATTGCCTTAAATGAATCAAGCTTCTCTTCTTTGGTATATTTGCATTCATGCTCTCAGGAAGAATATTTAATGAGTTGAGATGGTGACTTATGTGGAGTTATTTTCCTCTTCTTTATTTCTTCTTCGACCATCAAGACGTACGTGGATGCTTTTTTAATACTGAAAAGGATTATAAATATAACTATAGTAAACATGGTTTCAGGTAGTTAGCGGTATGTTATCGTGTTGGTTCAACAAACTTTTTTATATCGAAAATGATTATAAGTATAATTTTAATGAATATGGTTCCATATAAATGATGATTCCATTGATTTAGTTAGTTGTGTATGTGTGTAAATGTAAATAATTTTTAGTTAATTTTATTTTAATTGATATTGAATATATATAAATGTTTTTTAAAAAAATTGTGAGAGTTTTAGTTAATATTTTAGAGTGTAATTTAAAAAAAGATCTTACAATTTTTTCTCAAAATGCATTTTTTTTATTAAGGTTAAAAGAGGGGTTTTTGAAATGGCCCCAACCCTTTACATGAAAGAACCAAAAGTGAAGTAAAACAGTTTTTCAACAACAAAACTGCAATGAAACTATAGCCTAGAAAAACCAATAGTAGAACAGTTCACATAACAATAGTAGAAAGAATGAGAAACACAATAGACTAAAGACTATTTAAGGTGATGGTGGCCTCCCATTCATCTTGAAGGGCTTGCAAGTTGGAACTAATATCCTCGATACTCACGGAAACTACAACCTTCTTTCCACCCCTAATGCATGTTGAAGGGCCCTTTAAAGACTATGCACCTTGGTAAATTTTAACTCTTTCATTGAGTGTTTTTGTGTTGTTTAAAGAATTTGATATTGTGGATTTGCTAAAGTTAACAAGTTTCTATATATTCCCTTTTATCTCCTTAATGTCGTTCTCCAACCTTCCCAATCTCTTCTCCCAAAGTGCCATTTGCTCCTTTATGCAATTAAATAGGTGAGGTTATCACCAACTTAAATAGAAATTAGATAATCTTACACAATATTTAATACATTAAAGACAACCTAATCACAATGGACCCAAAACATAAGGGAAAAGGACATGGATATGCAATTTTCAACATTACAATAGTTTATATATTATACTTAATTAAATAATTATACATTTTAGATAGTATGTCACAACTATAGACATGATTTCTCCTTTATTTTTAAGGATTTGAGGGCTATAGAAACTCAAGAGAAAAAATTAGAGGTATTTTTAAAAATGGTATGAAATGCACAAAATAATGAAGTCTGATGAAACTATTAATGAAATCTTGGGTATTGGCTATCAAGATTGAGGAAGTGTGTGAGGTAAGATTTCATTGGTCACCTTCCATCATATTAAACATCAACCAATAAGCCAATAGACTGGTTGGCTAACTAGGCACTTGACATAGATTTCAAGAAGAGTGAATTAACACTTATCTATCTAATGTTGATTGAGACTGAAACTCACTTAAATCTAATATTTACTCATATTTTTCTCCCAACTCTAGATAACAAACTATTAGTCGCACGAAAGCTTATTCATCTATTCTGATGCAACCCCTTAATGAATAAATTAATTCTCTATGATATTAAATACACATAAATAACTAACATCAAAAAACATAAATTGACATCTTCATCTTCATCATTTGTCCCTCATTAACCATTTGAAAATCTTGCATGCACCAAACTCTATCAAGTTGTTTGGTACCCCTTGCAAAGCTATAGTTCATGAGTCCCACTCTTCTAAATTCACAAGTTCCCAAATGTTAAATTCCCAAATTTCTCTAAAATGCTAGGACAACAATCCATATTAAGCTAAACCTTCACTAATTCCTCCTTTTGGCATTGAAGATTACTCTTCTTCAAAATAAGAAATCATTGCTTTTTCTATTCATCATTATCTACTACTAAATCAAAAAATATAATGAAATGAAACTAATATAAGTTTCTCCCTTTTTCTTCTTCTTTACTAATTTGGAATGGCAGATGCGTTGGACTTTAATTTTTCACAATTATCCCATTCTCTATTAAAAGTGGCCCCTCCAATTGGACACTCATGTAAACAAAAGTTGTGGTTCTATTCCAGCGACAATAATGGGCATTAGTGGGAGTCTTTGACTCTCCTCACCACCACAACAACAAATTTCAACTATTTCCTATGCAAATTTCTTTTTAGTAATGCTTACAACAAATTTCAACAACATACAACTAGCTCAATTTGTAATCCAATATTATAATGCTACTTTTCCCTAGAGTTATTTTATTATTGCAACAAATTTAAATATAGTGTTACTAGATTTAAACAATAGCTTCCAACTGGGGTTTGCTTAACCAAATCCCGGCTTTTGATGATACGAAACTTCGGAAAAGACTTAATACTATTTGGGCCCAACCTGAGCCGAGGTGGTTGAAACTTAATTTTGATGGTGCTGCCAAAGCTGATGGTTGCGCCAGCGGAGGAGGTATAATAAGGGATGAACATGGTGATCTCATTGCGGCTTATGCCAGAGGAATTGGAAAGCAATCTAACAACATTGTTGAGGCAATGGCCCTCCTTTGGGGTCTCAAAGTGGCGATCTCTTTGGGGATTAGCCATCTTCACGTACAAGGTGATTCTAAAATCATTCTGGATGCGGTTACCGGTCTCTCTACTTGTGGGTGGAAGCTGAGTGACATTCTATCTGATATACAAACCATTCTCCATGGCATCCCGAATGTCTCTTTCTCCCATACTTATAGGGAAGGCAACTCGGTTGCTGATGGTCTTGCCAACTTTGGTCAAAAATTTCAAGTCTGGCGGGTTTGGCGCCAAATTAGCAGCATTCCTAGTCACATTGGAATGCTTATTCATAAGGAGAAGAACTCTATTTTTACATGATGCCTACTCAAGTGTCGAGTGATGAGGTGGCGTATTTTTCCACCCTGTCTAGGCTTATGCACGACCCCCATGCGAATTGGCAGTGGCGTCTATACTCCCTTCATGCGAATTTAATACTCATTATTTGGGTTGTGCTTGGGAACTTAAAATGTCATGATTGGCGTCAGCTGGGTTTTGTTCACATGAATACCGCTTGGTTTCCTCAGAAGGGTACTCTACATTTTATTTGTCTTCTCCTGCTAGGCATTGCGGTGTGGGCTATCACTATGGGTGGCGAAAGAATTCACACTAAACCAAACTCCTGCAGTGAATTCAAAGATAATGCCATTGTCTAGCATTACTGTAAGGAGGGGGGCATTATTCCATTCCTAGAATGCCTTAATGGGCATGATGAGTCGTTATCCATCTAGTGTGCTTCTTCGTGGGTTGACAGACGGGTCACCATTGGCAGTGTTAGCTTTGAGTTCTCAGAGCAAAGTATTGCTGAGGCGACAAGCTTATCCCTTAAAGGCATCAAGTTGCTGAGAAAGTTGAGGGTTTCCGACGTGCAGAACCAGAAGCTTTTCTTGGGTGACGGCGAAGCGCTGGTACCCTACCAGGGAGGGTTCGAAAGGGCGAAGCTTCCTCAGCCATGGGCGGACATGTGCTTTTTAATCATGAAGTACTTCACCTTGGAAGGCCGTTATGCCAGGTTCTATTACTACCATCTTCCCCTGCTTAATCATTTTCGCAGAAACATGGCTGTTTGTTTCCCTTACTACCTGCTTTCTTCCTTAGAACACTCGGTTAAAAGGGTTCATAAGAATTTAACCGCTAGGCCTTTGGAGAAGCCTGTGCCCCTTCACCAAGGCTTCATTCACAGACTCTACTAGTTTCACTTGGCCCTGATGCCCCCTGCCACTCTCCATCACCCGGTTGTGGAACCCTCCCCCAATTCTCCGTCGGCTTCTATCAATTGTGATTCCCTTCACACTCTTGTGAATAATAGTCATGATGGCCCGAATTCGGTGACTGTGAAAACTAATACCCCCACCCCTGGGCCTACCTCTACCCCTAAGTTGAAGGACTCTGTTAAGTCTAGGAAGCAGCTTCATCGCCTCTCTGAGCTGGCTAAGGAAGCGACTATTCTTAGATCCCTCAAAGATAGCCATGTGACCCCTAAAGGCAAAAACATGTCTGCTGAGAACCCTGCTAAAAAGGCTAGAAAGGGCAAAGGGAAAAGCACAACCCCTGCTGTTAGACGCTCTACCAGAATTGTAGGGAAGCCAGCCCCCAAGGTTAAACTTATAGACTACTCTGAAAGTAACTCTGAGGCTTCTTCTCACGGTGAGGAGGCTGAGAGTGATGACGATTTGAAGGTAATCTGCATGGATAATCCTATTTCTGGGGAGCAGGTTGATGGCCATGACTCTCTGCAGAATGATTACAGGGACAACCCCGAGAATGTGATTGGTACTGGTAGTGATAAAAATGAGTTTGACAATCAGAGCCCTGTGGAGGCCCAGTATGATACTGGCGATGGAGAGGGGAACATGAATGAGCAAAATCCTGCCGGTGCTGAATAGGTGGAAGCGAACAGTCAGTCTGTCCTCGAAGAGATTCATGATGATGATGACAGGGTTACTGCTGAGGATGGCAATGTGAATGAGGGCAGGGACAACTCTCTTTTTGCTGAAGTGACTCAGTTAAAGGACAAGATGGTGGCTCTGCAGCTCAAGCTGTCTACTTTGTATAAGTTCATTACCCACATGCTATGCAGGTCTTCCATGCTCAACTTAACCCTTTTGTAAGATATTCAATTCTTCTCCCAGGGAGCTGACAATGACAGAACTCAGGAGCTGGAAAAAGTTTTTGAAGTTCTTGCTAAAGATTTGGAGGACTCTATGTCCTAGTTTGCCTTCGGCTGTCTAGTTGCTGGTTTTTTGCTGTTGCTTACTTTCTGCCATTTGTTGGCTGGTGTTTCCTGGGTTTTGGTTCCAGGCTCTTTTTATTTCCTAAGCTTGTGCTTTTACTTATGTAATCTCTGTTAAGGGTTCGGCCCCTTGTTTTTGCTGTCTGTTGTAATAAAAAACAATATCAAGTATGCGAGGTTATTAACTCCAATCTACATTACATCATGGGATAATTTAGTATGAAATCTAAAATAAATAATTAACATAGTAAATTGGATAACATAATCACATAATTCAACCAAATTAACATCAAATTATATACATTATTCTAAATATCTTTTAAACATCAACAATTTTCAATACTTATCTAAATTAGAGTACTTGGAAATGCAACACTCACTCTAGGAGGACTTCAGTGGTTTTTGATCTCATAGTTATGGCACGTTCCATAGATCCTATGTAAGAACACAACATGTGTCTATGTATTGTGCTTACCCACCACAAGTGTAGAGAAAAACTAATGCATTGTAGACTTAACATAATTTAGGGGAAAACCTATCTGAACAGTCCACTCTGTCATTGTACTTCCTACATTAAATCATCAACCAAGGAGTGTAAACTTATGATGGTACTGCACTATATGTGCCTTTATGGACTCAAATCTTCTTAACTATCCCATTCAAACCTATTCTGATTAGCCTAGTTTGCTGAAATTCACAAAACTGTAAGAACAATAAAAACAATTTAAAATCTAGTTGCTACGAGTACCTTCAGCATAAGATGTAGATGACTATTAATAATAGGAAATTACAAAATTAACTCAAAACATTCTAAATGATAAAAGAACTAATGCTAACCTCTGGAGAACTTCAAATAGACATAGCATGCATGTGCTCATAGATCATACTACTATATTTTAACAATTAACATATTCTAATTAATTCACACTTCATTTATACATAAATGAAAAATTGATTGACAAGAATGCATAAAAGAAATGAGGAAATAAATGAAGTGAGGATTAGTACCTTGAGTGGCCGACTCAGGGGATTGACTCACTTAACTTGAAATCAAATCAAATCAATTACAGATAATCACACATATTCATAACATGTAATTCTATTTATTCCATATCATAAACAAAATCTTCTTCAAATTTTATTCAAATCAAAACATGTCTGGATAATTAATATTTAAAAACTAAGTAATGGCTAAGTAACTGGAAAGTAAAGGCAACTAACTTAACAACGAACTCATCCCTCCAACTTATACAAAAACAGGGGAGTTTTATGCAACTACTAACTAATCCTCAATCAATCCAACCCTAGATACTAGGATACAGGTTTCATGATTGATTTATTAATCTAACTGATCAAAAGAAGAAAAGTCATGTTCAAACAAGAACTCTCATGAAACGGTTTGTATGAAAAACCACTCATAGACTGCGTTTAGAACAAGTCTTCTTTTCTGCATTTATTCTAATCCATGATGGTATAGATTCATCCTCCATCTGTCTTCACTTTTGGTGTTCAAACTGTAGTTCACTTAATTCCCCTGTCCTGCAACTCACTATAATTGCTCTTTCCTTGATGCCATGTCCTTGTTGCATAGGGTTAATTCTCCAAACATATGCACACAAAAAAGATTTCATATTTAAACCATATGATTCTATCTATATTGCATGCATACTTATATTCGAAGTCATTCACTTGATAATATCACCACCATATTCCATATTAACAACATAGATTTAAAGTCTTTGAAAAGTATATGAGAAACAACATATAGTAATCGTGATGTTTGTATTTAGTATCTGCAGGATCATATGAAAAGGTTTTAAAAGCATATAAAAATAACATAAAAAGAAGTCAATAATTCAACCCATCATCTCCTCCCAACTACTCTTTTTCTTGTCCTCAAGCAAAATCAAGGAACTAAACATCTAGGGGAGAAGATTATAATGTGAAGTGATTCATCTGAGGTCCATGACTTCTCTGACTCCTTGTCCCTGTTTGAGATAAAAACCATTCTAGTAGGCAAGCCTATCCATCCCGACCAATTCTGCATCCCTACATTTATAACTCTTTTCTCCTATCCAATAAGGTATTGGGTAAAGGAGAATAGGAGGGTGAAATGGAAGTGGTAGCCATGCTACTCTTATTTGCTCTGAAATCCTGATATACCTGCGTAGCCTCTCAAACATGTTCATGAAATTATGGAAGGAGTGGGGCTCTTTCCTATGGAGTGCTGGAGTAAGATTGTCCCCTCTATTCTGTACATACCTGATGTAAGGACCCTCTTGGTTCAAACTCAAATTTTCAAAAAATTGACCTTATTAACAAGTTAATATGTGATATATCAAGACTTTGACTGGGTATTTAGGAAGACTTCAGCCAATACGGGCCATATGTTCAAATGGAACAATCTTAAGCCAAACTAGGCTCTTCTATCCTTTGGGCAAATAGGTTCATATGGAACCGGGTCTAACAGACCTTACCGCTACCCGATACGGGTAGAACAAATGGTGGCCAAATGGCCTAGTGGTCAAACAGACTAAGACTCTATCCAACACTGAATAAGTAAACATGACAGCCAAATAGGCTAATTAGGATAGGAATCATTATGCTCTAGCTAGAGACTTCTGACTCCTTCGAGACCAATACAAGTTCATGAGTCACTTCCTGGAGACCACAGTATGCCCAAGCATTGTATTGAGGATGTCAACAAGGGGATACATAACATTTGACTTGTACACACCTTATTTTTGGCATATCTAGGTACAAGTAATCCACCCCAGTGATTCTTTTGAGTACTAGGAGACTTCATAAGTTACCTAGCTAAACCTGTAAACTAGGGATTGAGATTACAATGTTGATTATAAAAGAGTATCCTATATCTGAGGGACCTGAGTACTAGGGGCATCCTTCACCGTCTAGACTGCCTACATACCCTGTATCCACGGGATCAAGGCCCTCTCCAGATGCAACCAACAAGGGGAATGTGAATATGTAGTTCTGTCTTGCACTATGTTTGATGCAACTGTGATTGGGTACATAGTTCTTCGCTGACTGCCACCCACTTGAGTGATACAGTGACATAATTCCTAAGAAACTAGTTTGTAAACACACCTTCTGGGAGTGTTTGACATTTAAGTTTTCATGTGTAAATAGTTTACCTAGTACGCATATTTGTTTGACGAGGTTTTCTGTTGATAGTTAAAAGGTTTTCTATCGTGGTGATCATCATACAACTAATTCAATAGATAGGTCTCTTTCTTTTTTAGTTAATCTTTTTAATGAGGTATCCGAGGAGATTTCCCCTTCCTGCGGATTTAGCTTTGACATGTCCCTTATTACTCCCTGATGATTTATAGGGATGGTGCCCAGATGTCATTGTTGTAGCTATGTTAGGCACGAGGTACTTGGTTCAACGTGACGGCATTACCCGTAAATGTGACACAGAGGTACCGTAAAAACTAAACACTGCAATTTGTTTGAGTTTGGATGTTTATTTACAAGTTTACCTAGCTAAGTAGAAAAGAAAAACCTATATGATAACTTAAAAGGAAATGAGAAGAAATAAACTTCTTTGCTTGTATGTAAAGAATAAGATTAGGTTCAATCTAAGATGATTTGATAATTAATTAGTTGAACATCAAGTAAACTTTGTTCAAAATAAATAATAATCTGTAGTTGCATATCAAATTAATCTTTATTTCAAATGTAAGGTACTAGATCCTTTTCTTGCATAGTCATTTCACACACACACACACACACACACACACACACACACACACACACACACACACACACACACACACACACATATGGAACCAGATTAAGGCTTGTAATCTAACAAGATAAGTTATCCAACAAGAGTTTAACTTAACTTCTTTAGTTGAGATTATCAATTTCTAACCCTGATAAATAATGTTGACTTCTAATTCATAGGACAAAATGAGAGGTTCTTCGATCACATTTCGAGATTGTTTCAAAGCACTAAGTTTTCATTTTGTAATTTCTAAAGTATTTAAGATTAACAATTGTTTAAAGAATTATTTCAAATCCATCTTTGATTCTCACTATAGGCTTCTACTAAGTATTTGTCCCAACCCTTGACATTGAAATCTATTCCCAAGGAACAAAAGTTTATGTATTTCCTTGATGATATCATTAGTTCAATAATGTTTATTAATAAATTCTTATTAAACATTATTATTATCCAAGGAAACGTAAACTCATATAAGGGGACTTGATCCTTCACTTTGTCATAATACATAATCAAATTCTAATATCTAATTAAATAGTTAGGTTTGAAATGTGTAACCCTATTATTGATTTTATCAATAGTATTGAGCATTGATCAATTATCGAAGTCTATAAGGTACCCATACATATTTAATATTTGTTTATTGCATTCATCCATTTGGAAGACCTTTGTTTTTGAAACATTATGCCTAAGGGACAAGCTAGTTTATTTACTCTGCTTATTATTCATTTTCCCTAGTAAACCTTAATGTTGATTTAAGTAAAAATAGTGTATTCTTATCTAAGGGAGCATATGTATTAAGATGACATTTTTAATGGTATTCAATTTTCCAAAACATTTCTCATGTTGACTCTTAAATAACCTAGATACTCATTCATAATGGTTGATATTTGTTTAAAGAGGTCATAAGGTCAAGAGAGTTAATTTTCAAATTCAATAATTATAATGTACACTTGATTATTGATTTTATAAGCAATATTATTAGAGACGCATACATGATTTACAAATTACTATCATTATGCAACGTTGATAACCAATAGATATCTTTCCATGAACAATGACCTAAGAACTTAATAGGATTACAAATCATAAATAAAGTATTTCAATACTATTATTGACCAAGGCATCTCGGAATAGTTTTATAATACTTAAACATACAGTTTTTTGATCGAAATGTAAAATTAATCTATTGGTTAAGTCAATTTATAATTATTAAGGCTTAATGTTTTAATAGGACATAATTAATTATACCTATATTTACTTTGGTTACAAATTCATATTTCGATAAGTAATGGCATCTATTTATTCATCCTACTAAGACTTGTGTGTCAAATAAGGTGATTCATTTTCCCACTTAATGGTCTCAAAAATATTTTTACAATGCAATTACATTATAAGGCTATGTATCTATGTGCTCAAAAGAATTACTAAAGATTTAGTTTGTAGAATTCAGAGTTCTGGTTCGAACAATAGAAATAGTCTTATGTTATGGAGATTACAACCAAAGAAAACTAAATATGTCATATCACTTTTATTCCTATTGAGACTATATTTAAAAGATTCAATCATCTAAAATAAATTAAAATTGGCTTAGAATCATATTTATTAGATTAAACTAAAATGGACATATTTACCATCTAACATTCTTCTAACATCAGTGACCATGCCTGTATTCTTTAGGTGCATTAGTTGAACCTAAATTCATCCAAACTCTATTCTGAGTACTGGCCTATTTTGGTTTAAAAAGGCCTTAGAAAATTTTGAGCAAAAACAACAGGCAGGTGTAGAGACCAACTCCTAAACATTTGTCAGCATCCTCACTGCTTATGTAGAAATGAAAGCTTGGGAACAGGGTATGGACATCCCTCACACATAATGGGAGGGGAATTTCTTTATGAGATGTTGTAATTGCAAGTTACCTGATAGACATGTGAAAGAAATGTGGAAGCACAAACTAGGCATGTGAACTGTTTAACAGAATACCTCAAAGAGATGTCATCAAGTGGAAGGCAATGATTGCAGGACTTTACAAAATGGATTTGTCAAAAAGGCTTTAGAAACTATTAAGTGAATGAAATTGGCAGTCGTTTGACACCGACCACCCTGCTTGTGCCCAATGGGCGCTTAGGGACAAAGTATGGGTTTTTTTTATCAAAACATGACAAAAGACAGATTATATACTCTACAAAATGAGGATGCACCGACAAGGCACGTTAGTCGTTTGACAAAATCCATCAAAGGCATGTCGCCTCATGGAATACAATGATTACAGGATCGCATAAAATGGATTTGTTGAAAAGGGATTAGAAACTTTCAAACAAAGGAAATTGGCAAGTGTACAGACAAAATCCATGACCTTTGCCAGCTTCCTCTCTGTCTGTGACTACATGGGAACGTTAGAACAGGGCATGGACATACATCAGAGCATAAAGGAAATACAATTTCCACCATATGTTGTAGTTGCAATTGCCCTGGTACACACAAATACTGATAGTAGAAGTATGCACAAAGCACACGAACTATTTGACAAAATATCTCGAAGAAAAATTGACCTGCTAAAAAAGGCTTTAAAGACTTTCAAGCAAAAGCAATTGACAAGTGTAAAAAAAAATAGAACCCATAACCCTGTGCACAAATTAGCATAACGGAAGGGGAATTTGATAGATATTATAGTTGGAAATGTTTTGGTAGACATGTATACAAAACGTGGAATGACAGACCAGGTATGCGAACTGTTTGACAAAATTCCTCAAAGAAAGGTTGTCTCATGGACTGCAACGTGTGCAGGACGTGAACAAAATGGATTAGTCGAAAAGGAATTAGAACTTTCAAGTAAATGAAATTGGCAGTTGTGAAGTCAAATTTCACAACCTGTGCTAACCTCCTCCCTGTTGGTACCTACGTGGGGGCTTTAGAACAGGGCGTAGACATACATCAAAGGAAACACAAATTTTATCATATGTTACAGTTGCAAATTCTCGGTATATATGTATATAGGAGGTAGAGGCATACACAACACACGTGAACTACTTGTAGGATATGCAGGAAATGGATTTGATGAAAAGGCTTTAGAAACGTTCAAACAATTACAAGTGGCAGACATAAAATTCAGGAACAGAGTACAGACATCCATCCTAGTATAAAGGAAAGGGGGTATATCAATTAAGTAGCTACCTAAGCCATTGCCATTCACCAAAACTTTCACAAAAACTTATACACAAATTTCTAATTGCAATTATCATATCATCAACATGAATTTCAAACTAAAATTTATTAACAAAAATTCAAGAACCAAACTTTCAAAGGAAAAGAAATAAAATTATGGAGAGGAGAAATCTTACAGATTTATCCAGCACTCCAACCAGATTTTTGTGTGTCCCTCCTTCAACAATTCCATGCTACTTATAGAAAAAACTTAACCCATATGGAGGAAAATCCAAATCTTGAGTCAAGTCTTCTAATTAAATGCTTTCTCTCTATTTTCCAAATTGTCATTCAAATTTTGTGGGAAAGGACTTGTGAATCTTAAATGGTTTCTCTCTATTTTCCAATTGGCATAAATTCAAGGAGAAAAAATCTCATTTTATTAACTTTGAGTCTTGACTTGAGAATGGGGGGGGGGGGTGATCTTCATTTATTGGTCTTTCTAGAAGTGTCCCTTTTTATGACTATCTATTTATTAGAAATTTAAATTGGGATACAAAAATCACCATTATTATTATTATTATTTGTTTTTAAAACTATATTTATATTATCTAATTCTACTATCTTTTTATGTGTGTTATTCAAAAGTGGGTTGTGACATCCTTCTCCCCTAAATTTATGCATCGTCTCAATGCATGTTAACAATAAGGTCAAAACATAGAAATAAGCATCGTTTATCATCAGTATACTTGCCTACCTTTAAAGTCCATCCTTCAACAAAGTAGATTAAGTAGTTTATCATAGCTAAAGAAATCAAAGAGTATCATCTAAGCATAATTGTCTGTATCATCTAAACATCATTGTCTTTAAGTAAAATTGAAGTTTGACGAGTTTATAAATTAACTAGAGTTTTCAAAACAAGTGCAGATATAGCTGTTGCATTTCCACTGTGTCTTCCCATGTAGCATTCTTAGGTGAGTACTAGTCCCACTGGACCTTAGATTGGTCCACTATCCTGTTGCAGAGCTGGAACTGGCACCTCTCGATGATTCTACATGGTTCTATTGTTATTGTACCAGGTCCTCCCACCTGCAAGGCATTCCAATTAAGAATATGCTTAGGGTCAGGTATATACCTTTTTAACAAGGACACATGGAACACATCATGAATTCAGCTCAGTGCTAGAGGTAAGGCCAAGCGGTAAGATACATGATTGATTTCCTCAAGTACTTCAAAAGGCTCAACAAAGTGAGGAGCTAACTTTGACTTCCTTCCAAAAGAGATGGAACTTTTATGAGGTCAAACTCTAAGGAACACTTTCTCACCAACTTGAAATCTTCTGGGTATCCTATCCTTATCTGCATAACTTTTCTGGCGATCTGAGGCTTCCTTCAACCTCTGTCGAATAAGTTGCACTTGGTTATCCATATCTTTCAACATCTCAGGGCCAACCAGGATCCTATCTTCTAGTTTATGCCAACTCAAGGGTGTTTGACAAGGTCTCCCGTAGAGAGCTTCGAAGGGTGCCATACCTATAGCTGCTTGGAAGGAGATGTTATAGGCAAACTCAACTAATGGCAAATATTCCTCTCATTTAGTCTGTTGATCCATATAATACATACGAAGGAGGTCTTCCAAAATTTGGTTGGTTCTTTCTGTTTTGCCATCCGTCTCAAGATGGTAGGCTGTGCTGAAGTTCAACTATGTTCCTAAGGTAGCCTGCAATGTGGTCCAAAATCTAGAAGTAAACTTTGCGTCTCTATCAGAGATGATTTTCTCAGGGATTCCATGTAACCTAAAAATTTCCTTTATGAACCTTTTTGCTACTGTATGTGCATCATCTGTTAGGTTTCCTGGTATGAAGTGGGCAACCTTAGTGAGTTTATCCACTACTACCAAAATTCAATTATGCCTATGAGATGTCATCCGTAGCCCTTGGAAAAAATCCATACTTATGACTTGACATTTATAGGAAGGTACATCATGCGGATAAAGAAGTATTGCCGAATGTACATGTTCTACCTTAACCCTCTGACATTCTAGGCATCTGGCAATTGTGTCTACCACATCCTTCTTCATTCCTGGCCAGAAATATAATTTTTTGAGATTTGCATACATCTTATTCACCCCTGGATGTCTTGAATGTGGAGTCTTATGTGCCTCTATTAGGATCATACCCCTTAGTTCTGCATTATCAGGAACATATATTCTTCCCTGGTACCTCATTAGCTCATCAGAATAAAAAACATAGTCCAAATACTTAGGTTCCACAGAGGTATTAGCTAGAGATGCATTAACTTGAGCGTACCATGGGTCATGTTTCTACTTGGAGAGTACTTGTTGCTTTAGGTCTATGTACAATTTGGATATGGTCATTATGTGTCTCCTTTTGCTAAGAGCATCGGCCACCCTATTTTCTTTCCCCTTGATATACTCAATCTCAAAATCATACTCACTTAGGAACTCTAACGACCTTCTCTATCTTGCATTCAAATGAGGTTGAGTGAATATATATTTTAGTCCTTGATGGTCTATTTTAAGGTCAAATAGTTTTCCCAACAAGAAATGTCTCCATTTTTGCAAGGCATGAACTATGGCTGCAAGTTCAAGGTCATGGGGAGCGTACTTGACTTCATGGATTTTTAGTTTCCATGATTTATAAGCCACTACTCCTTCCTCTTGGAAATGAACTCCTCCTATCCCTTCTATGGATGCATTTGTTACTACTATGAAGTCACCATTAGGGTCAGGCACCTTTAGAATTGGAGGTGACGTTAGCCTTTCTTTCAGTACTTGAAATGCCTTATCGCACTACTTAGTCCAAATGGACTTTTTGTTCTTCTTTTGTAAAGATGTGATTGGGTTGGCTATCCTTGAAAAGTCTTTCACAAACCTCATATAGTACCCTACCAATCCCATAAAAATTTTTACTTCGATCACATTTGTAGGTATAGGTCATTCAGTGATGGCTTTTACTTTATCAAGATCTACCGCTATACCCTTGGCTGAAATGATATGCCCCAAATAGTGAACCCTCCTTTCAAAGAAGGAGAATTTGGATAGCTTCCCAAACAACTTATGCTTCCGTAGCCTTTGTAAGATTCCCTGTAGATGGGTTAAGTCTTCCTCTTCATCCTTAGAATATATTAAGATGTCATCCAGAAACATAATCACAAACTTATCTAGAAAATCATGGAACACACTATTCATTAGATTCATAAAGGCAGCCAGAACATTTGTTATCCCGAATGGAACTACAGTAAATTCATAGTGGCCATACCTAGTCCTAAATGTTGTTTTTGGGATGTCCTCTTCTTTTATCCTTAATTGGTGATAGCCCAAGCAGAGGTCAATTTTGAAGAACACTGAGGCTCCCCTCATTTGGTCAAATAGATCATCAATATGAGGCAAGGGATATCTGTTCCTCACGGTGGCCTTATTCAACATTCTATAGTCAATGCACAACCTTAGTGTCCCATCCTTCTTCTTTACAAATATGATTGGAGCTCCCCAAGGTGATACACTAGGCCTTATCAACCCTTTCTCCAGCAATTCTTGCAACAGTATTTTCAACTCTTGGAGTTCTATGGTGTTCATCCTATATGGGGCTTTGGATATAGGTGCGGTTCCGAGAAGTATATCGATTGAAAAATTAAATTCCCTTTTGGGAAGTAATCCAGGTAGATCTTTAGGAAACACATCCTTGTAGTCCCAAAGGAATGGACTATTCTCAAAGGTAGGGGCTTCTTTCTCTTCTCCCTTCTCTGTTATGCCCACATTTCCCATGTGGTCACGACACACAACACATGTGTCATGTCCACATTTGTCATGTGGTCATGACACGAAATATCAAAAACCTTTCTTCGTGTCCCTAGAAACCCCCTTGCACACGTTTGCGTGCTTGGTGGCAATACGTATAAGGCGTAAACATGTCAATCCTATTCGGGGAAGTGCGTCTACCTATGCAATCCCCTGCGTGATGAAATCTGACTAGGGGTATACAACGCGATGTGCACCACTTCTAGGATTAGAATGGATTTAATTCGAACCCTAAGTTTCCTAGGAAAAAGAGATGATTTTGATTGATTCAAAACCAAGCCCTAAATCTAATGCATAAATGAAAATCGAATAATAATAACGCATCAAAAGGTAAGATGGTCACATGATAAAATGGAGTGATTAAAGAAATTCGTAAAAATATCATAAAAGTAAAACCCTAAAATCTGGGAAAAATTTGACAGCATAACACGTTTTCAATAATCGAAATAAAAATTTTAAAAGGAAAACCTCCAAGAAAAAATTAATGCAAAAATTAAAATAATTAATCATAAAGAAAAAAATAAATAAATTTCCAAGGTTAAATAAATTGGCCACTCAATAAAATTTGAATAAAATAAAATGACCAAAAATACAACTCAATACTTGAGTCTGTTAATAAATGTAATTTCGTCAATTGCATTTATTAATTAACTCGAGTTGAAATAATTAAAAAGGAGGATAGATTAAAATCTTCCCCCAAGATAAAATTGATAAAAAAAATAATTAAATCCAATAAAAAAGATTCCCAAATACATTAAATTTTAAAAGAGACAAATAATTTAAAAGGGATGCCCCATTAAAACTTACAAAGGGAAACAAAACTTCCCACTTAAGATAAAATCAAAACAATCCACTAATTAAAATCTCCATATGGAATAAAAATCAAAACCCTAAAAATAATATGCAACCCCACTAAAATAAAAGTCAAGGGTAAATAAAATTAATTCAAAAGAAGCAAGGGCAAGGGAGAGGGAATTTTAAATTCCCGTGCACAAGGAAAAATGAGGGAAATAAATAAAATGCATTTAAAATTCATTTTCCCTCATCCTCCAACCTAGCCCTAATCTATTATTTTATTTGTTTCCTACACTAGAAAGCCCTAATTTATATTTTTATTAGTTTCCTTATGGAAACCCTAACTTGTTCACTTGTTTTCTTCTCTCATTGCTTTCTTTTCTATTGTTTTGCCTCCATTGTTTCTTTTTGATTTTGCTGCTGCAGGTTGAAGTTTTGCCCTCCATGGCTGCCATGGAATTAAACCCGAGGTATATTTTCATTTCATAAACACATGGTTTTTTTTTTCTCTTTATTATTTAAATATATAAATATTTCTGTATATATACACACACACACACATACACAAATGGATGCATTCATTTATTCCTAGACTATGAGAGTAATTTTTTTAGATGCCGAGAACATAAAAAAACTGAAGTATATATATATATAAAACTATAAATAAAATTGTATATGATGCAGAGAAGCCAATGAACAAAGGACATGTGTTCAAAGAAGGGCAGCGGGTATCAAGTGGCACCACCACCGACTGAAGAAACCACAATGTTGTTTTGCTTAGAGAGCAGTGGTTGGTGTGGGGAGGGGGGCCGAACCCCCACCCACACCCTTGGGTATGGGTGGGGGTTCGACCCCCTCCCCACACCCTAAACAAAAGAGGCGTTGCTGTGGCAGTGTGGGTGGCGGCTTATGGCCGCCGACCACACTGTCACAGCACCCTTTTTTTTTTAGTATAACCCTTATCA
Source organism: Cunninghamia lanceolata (assembly GCA_027924645.1). Taxonomy (NCBI): domain Eukaryota; kingdom Viridiplantae; phylum Streptophyta; class Pinopsida; order Cupressales; family Cupressaceae; genus Cunninghamia; species Cunninghamia lanceolata. Next base: position 5,287,254 of record BSBN01001005.1, read on the forward strand.
AAAATCAAGGGCTCAGCCCTAAATGAAACTCGATCTCCCTTTTTGTCCACTGTATCATATGTGAAGTGAGAATAGTATGACATACAGCTATTCAATTATATTATATATTTTTTTTAAATACAGTTTCCTCAATATATACACACACACACCATTATATATACATTGTTGCACAGTTAATAGTGAGGTAAAAAAGAATATGCTTATAAATTAGAGAAGGATAAATTTATATAAATTATATATACATGTATATATGTGTGTGTGTGTGTGTGTGTGTGTACTTTATTATATATTTATACATGTAGAAGCTTTCAATAATGAATTTGGCTAGATTAAAAAAAAGAAATTTATAAGAAATAGAATATAATATTTTTCTAGAATGAAGAATCCAAATTTAATATATATTTTTCTTTTGCAAAAATAAACACAATAAACAAACTATTTCTTTCCCACCTTTTGACAACAATTAAAATGGAGCATAATACTGTTTCTTTCCCTTTTTTTTTTCTTTATAACAGTAATTATAAACTCCTATCTTTCATTATCTATGAGCATACAATATAGTTTACACAACAATTTCTTTGATTTCAAAATCTATTTCAAAGAATACATCAGCTTTTAACTTCCTTTTCGTTTAAATATAAAATGATAGCAATGCAATACTTCTTTTGTCAAACTCTCAAAACCAAATATGAACAATATCAAGATGATAAACATGTATTTTCTTTGGAGTACATAACGGCAACTTTTATCTCCTTACAACAACCAAAACAGAGGATAGTAACAATTTTGACAATAATTACAATAAGGCCTCTAAGGCCATGGCTCACAAAAACCACCCAAAATAAAGCAAATAAGGAAAAGAGGGCCTCTCCAAACTTCATTTTCTCCAATAAACACCTGCAATAAATAAAACACAAAAAATGAGGAAACAAGCCACAAAGGAACACCCTCCTCCCTACCATAGACCTACTAGTGGGTCACCCCCGAGCTAGGGAGGTAGGATTCACATGGTTTTGCACACACACACCACAACAAAAGAAAATTTTTTAAACACACAAAAATTCACTCCCATGGATTTGCACATACAAAACTCAATAAATTGAGTTTGGAGGGGGTAGGGGAGTGGACCCCTCAACTCAAGAGGCCACCCCAAGAAACTCCAAAAATCACAAAATCCCAAGGCCTCAAGCCAAACACATTTTCCACCAAACTCAAGAATCACTATGGCACTCATGCCAAAAATCAAATATTGTTCCCAAAACTCCATATGAAGCCCTCAAGGCTATAAATAATGTAACACTAAGGAGATGACCTCGATGAGGTTCACTCTCCCCTACCGCAAACTAGTTGAGCTTTTCCTCCAAATGGAGGTGCTCTCACCACATCCATCCCACACAAAAATAAAATAACAACCCACATAATTTTTTAACCACATACACAAAAAGAAAAGACATAAGCAAAAAGGGAAATGGCCATTGCCATGGAACTTACCTTCAAAATCCCTAAAATGGAAGTACGTTTGAAGAAGAGCTCCAAGCTTCTCCAAAAATTTCTCCAACTCTCTAAATTTCTCTAACACTCTCCAACCTCCAAGAATAGAAGAAAATTTCAAAAAAAGAACCCCATTCTCCTCTCCAAGAGGAGATTGTATAGGCCTTCCAATTTGGCCTTGAGGAATGAGAAGGTGACACTTGTCACCTTCTCCTTCCTCATCCCATGCCACTTGCAAGAGAGAAGGAGTGTGAGGGTGACAAGTGTCACCCTCCAATTCCATTCAAACCCTCACCTTATCTACTTGTGCTCTCACACATGTGTGAGAGACCAAGTGGAGAGGTGGCAACTCCCTTCAAGCCTTCTTGAGGATAAGGGATGCCACATGGCATCCTCTTATTTTCCAAGAGAGCCATCTCCCTCAAAGATGTTCTCACACATGTGTGAGAGTCTTGGAGGGAGATCCCACACACTTGGGAGTCTTGAAGACCTCAAAAGTCTTCTTGGTGAATGGATCCCCAAACTTTGGGAAGGGAGATGGGTCTTTCCCAAAGAATGACTCATCTCCCACCCTTAGCCATTTCAAAATTCGTTACTTTGACTAAACCCCAGTTTAGAGTGACCAAAAGTGAGTTACCCTAGGGTTTAGTTAGTCAAAATTGACCCTAGACCCTAGGGTTACCACCTAGGGTAAGTTTGGGACACTAATACACACCTAGGGAGGTATAAAATCACTTTAAATGGCCCATAAATAAAAATAATACCAAATGGTGTAACACAAATATAAATATACAACACATGATATAAATCAATTTAAAAAGGGGGTAACTAGGCCAACAAATAAATTAAGCATGCATGTAAGCAACATCGGATCAAACATGATCCTCATCCCTCTTGGGGATGGATCGACTTAACATGGAATAACATATGTGTGAACACTACCTTTGATTTCCCGTGGCCTGGGAATATAACTTGCACAACTAGATCAAGCGTCAATCACATCATGGGTAATCATAGCCGAAGCAACTAAAATTAAATTCATGTCATTGTATACAACATTAATCATTTACAACATAATTAAGATTAAAACTGCATTTTCTATCTAATGTCTCATACTCATCATCAGATAATAAATCCACATAATGAACTTGAATCCACCTCAATAATCATCATGAAATATGTCTCACATGTCTAACATCATCATAACATCAAAATATGATCAAACCAAATCACCACATGTCTAATCAATGCCAAACCAAAACCAAGAGATATAATCTAATCTGCATAATGGACACAATAGTCTCTAAATGTATGATAATGTCACCAACTGTAATGTAAAATGATTAAAAAAAAGGGAATTAAAAATAATCAGCTTCACATCCTCCCCCGCTAAGACTAAACTTCCTCTTGGAAGTCATAAAAAAGGTGAGGATAGACAGCCCTCAAACTAGCTGCATCCTCCCAAGTCATTGTGACCTCATCATAACAACCCACTGGACCCTAACCTGGTCTAGCTCTCGACCTCAAAGGCCCAATGTCCAACAGGCCAATATGCGAATTAGATCCAAAGCTAACTGCTTGTTTGCCTCTACCTATAGAGCACTCCAGTCCAATACATGAGATAAATCAGATATATATCACCTCAATACAGAAATATGAAAGACATCGTGGATACGCAACATGCTAGGTGGCAACGCTAGATGGTAGGCTACAGGTCCTATCTGCTCCAAGATCTCAAAAGGTCCTACAAACTGTGGTGTGAGCTTAGAGCCCTTTCCATAATGGATTGGACTCTTGTTTGGCCATACTCTAAGGAATACTCTGTCCCCAACTGAGAAGCTCTGATCTAGTCTCTTAGCATCGACATACTTCTTCTATCTATCCTACGCCTCCTGAAGTCTCTACCTAATCAATGTGACTTGTTGCTCCATATCTTGAACCATTTCTGGACCAATGGCAACTCTGTCCTCTATCCGATCCCAACTCAATGGTGTCCTGCATGGTCTGCTATATAAAGCCTGAAAAGGAGGCATACCCAACAAGCTGTGATGCCCATTATTGTAGGCAAACTAAACCAGATATAGATACTTCTCCCATTTAGACTGATGGTCCATAACATACATATGGAGCATGTCCTCCAACACCTGATTCACCCGCTTTGTCTGTCCATCTGTCTCGGGGTGATAAGTGGAGCTAAAGTTGAGCTGTGTGCCCAACGCCTACTGCAAAGCTCTCCAAAAGGCTAAAGTGAACACTGAATCCCTATCAGAAATGATGCAGTGAGGTACCCCATGTAATCTCACAATATCGTCCAAGAATACTCTCACCACTATTGGTGCATTGTACATCGTGCGTACAGATGAGAAATGAGCCACCTTGGTCAACTTTTCCACTATCACCATGATGGCATCATGGCGACACAAAGTCATAGGAAGACCAACAATGAAATCCATAGAAATGGTGTCCCATTTCCACTCAAGTATCTCATGAGGGTATAAAAGACTTGCTGGATGCTGGTGCTCAGCCTTGACTCTCTGGCACTCAAGGCATCAAGCAACAAACTTTGCAATATCTCGTCTCATACCCACCAAATGGTACAACTATCATAGATTGGCATACATCTTCTTCACCCCCGGATGTGATGCATATGGTGCTCTGTGAGCCTCTGATAACACTACGGTACGTAGGTCACCTGTGCGAGGTACATAGATGCACTGTCAATGACGAAGTAATCCATCCGCCTCAAGTGAGTATCCTGCAAACTTACCCACAAGGGCCCTCTATGAACGGATCTCCTGCTGCACCTCAAGAAACCACTCATCCTTAGGCAGATGCTAAATAATGCATCCTCTCAAGTCCACACTTAGAGTCAAAGTCAAGATCTCATGGTGCCTCCAACTCAATGCGTCAACAACCATGTTCTCCTTCCCCTTCATGTAGTGGACATCAAAGTCATACTCGCAGAGAAATTGCATCCAACGCTGCTGCCGAGATTTAGATTTGGCTACGTGAATATGTACTTAAGGCTGTGATGATCTGAATGAATCTCAAAGCATTAACCCAATAAGAAATGTCTCCAATGAACTAGAGCATGAACTACTGCTGTGAGCTCCAAATCATGAGTGGAGTAGTTTAGCTCATGGGTCTTGAGCTTTCACGACTCATACGCGATTTCTCTACCACCCTGCATAAGCACAACTCCCAAACCTCCAAGTGACGCATCTGTGCAAACCATAAAATCCACTGCTAGAACAAAAACTGCTAAAATGGGAGCGCTGGTAAGACTCTCCTTGAGGACCCCAAAGGCCCTCTCACACTGCTTAGTCCAAGTAAAACTCTTCCCTTTCCACTGAAGGGAAGTGATGGGGTGTGCTATACGAGAGAAACCCTCAACAAATCTATGGTAGTAACCAGCTAACCCCATAAAACTCTTGACCTCTGTCACACTGGTGGGTGCTGGCCAATCTCTGATAGCCCTGATCTTTGATGGATCTACGAAGATTCCATCACCAGATAGGATGTGCCCCAAATAATGTACCTCAGTCCTAAAAAATGCACACTTCGCCAGGTTCCCATAAAGATTCTGTTCCCTCAAACACTGTAAAACCTGATGTAGGTGCTCCTCATGCTCCTCCTCAAACTGCGAATAGATCAATATGTCATCTAGATAAATAATCACGAACCGATCCAAGTAGGTATGGAACACCCTGTTCATGAGACTCATGAACACTGCAGGGGCGTTCGTCAAACCGAAGGGGACCACAGTGAACTCATAGTGGCCATATCGAGTTAGGAAGGCAGTCTTATGGATGTCTGCCTCTGTGATACACAACTGATGGTAGCCAGACTTCAGGTCAATATTAGAAAACACCTTGGCTCCCTGCATCTAATCGAAGAGGTCATCAATCCTGGGTAGAGGATAATGGTTCTTCATCGTCACCTTATTCAACTGCCTATAATCCTTGCATAATCGAAGAGACAAATCCTTCTTCTTCACGAAGATGACAGGAGCGCCCCAAGGTGAAACGCTTAGTCGGATGTGCCCCTTCTCGAGCAAGTCCTGAAGTTGCAACTTGAGCTCATGAGTGGTCATCCTATAGGGTGCATGAGACACTGGCTCAACACCCAGCACTAAGTCAATATGAAAGTCTACCTCATGACGAGGTGGCATCCCTGGTAACTCTACTGGAAACACATCTGCAAACTCTCTTAGGTTGGGATGGTCATCCAAAGATGCCTCAGGCTCATCCTCCGATCTGTCACTCACTGTAATAGTGAACATCTGGCATCCCTTTTGCATGTAGTGCTTAAGTTGCTGAGAAGATATCATACGCACTGCTATGGGATTCTGAATACCCACTATCTCAACTAATGTACCATGATCATCTAAGCAACTAATCATCTTTTGGTGACAATCTAGCTTGGCTCGATGAGCCGCAAGCCAGTCCATACCCAAAAGCACATCGTAAGATCCTAATGTCATAACTCTAAGGTCACATACTATGGTAAAGGGTCCCAAAGATATCTCACAGTTGTGGACTAAGGCATCTACTATCATCTTGGCCTCTGAGGCCAACTCAACTTCCCACCTATCGCCCTGCCTAGAGGCCACCATCCTACAATGCTCCACTAATGATGGAGATATGAAAGAGTCAGTAGTACTAGAGTCAAAAGAATAAAAATGGGGACACCCCCTATCATACCTAATGTCTCAATCATTGATGCTTGAAAATTAGCCTGGCGGTTATCAACTGCTACGAACATACAGTGGGACCTACCCACATCTCCAACCATCTGCTCTGAGCCTCCTGCATGAGGTTGTCCCCCTACTGTAAAGCCCTGTGGACACTCTCTGGCTAGATGTCCTGCTCCACCACACACATAACATGGGCCCCTAGCCTATACCTGTCCAGTCTGAGTCCTACCTAATTGCTGCTGTCCAGATCTACCTATGGACCCCTGTGAACCCTTGTATGACTGTTGTGACCTCGCGGGTCCCACAGGTGGTCCCTACTGCCTCTGATCTCTACGCAGGTCCTGCTGCTACCAACCTTGATTATACCCCCCATGTGTCCTCTGCTATGGCATGGATCTTTGCTGCTACTATGGCTGCTACTGCTGTGGGGGCCTAGGAGGTAAGGATACAGAACTAAATCCTCCTCTTTGAGGTGGCGGTGGTGGTTTGCGGTAACTATGCTGATGTTGCTGCTGCCCATGATCTTGAAACTGAGGGCATAAAATTTACCCTTGTCCCTGTATCTCCTCAGCTATGTATGCCTTCTCAGTAGCATCACTCAGTTTCTGGGGGTCTGCCATGCGTACAGGGCTTGCTATGCTATGGTTCAATCCTCTGATAAACTTATGAACCAAAAGTTTCTCATCATGGAGATACTCTGCATATCGAGACAACTCGGTGAATCTTCCCTCATACTGAGCAATAGTAAGCCCTCTCTACTGAAGATCGTGAAACTCGTCTATGCGACGCTATCTATAGTGATATGATAAATATCACACATTGAAGTGCTCAATGAAAGTCTCCCATGTGAGTGTGTCTAAAGATAGATGGCGCTTGCACTCCTCAGTGTGCCACCAAGTAGCTGTTGTATCTCGCAATAGGTGGATTGTCAGACGTGCCTTCATGTTGCCCTCGTAAGGATGCAACGTGAAGCATCTGTCTAGATTGATGAGCCAAGCCTCAGCTTCGGCTCCCTCTGTGGTCTGGGTGAGTGTAGGAGGGTTCAGCCTCAATAAATCCCTGATGGGGTCTCCTCGGTCTCTATGTCCTCTGATAGGCTCATCTGCATAGTAATCATAAGGCCTGTGAACAATCTACTCCACTCGCATTGCCTCCTCACACCTAGCATGATGTGGAGGGCTCCTGCTATGGGCCTTGTAGGCCGATCCAACCTCCTCCACCATCATATCTGGTATCTCAACATATGGCTCCACACGTGGTGCCTCTCGCAGCTCGACGCGGGGCTCCACACCTAGCTCCACACGTGACTCTACTCGTGGCTCCACACGTGGCTTCTCTCGTGGACCAACGTGGGGCTCAACACGTGGCTCTATGCGCGGCTCAACTACAGCCGATGGTAGCCTATCTAACACTACTTGTAGTGCCTACAATATCTGTGGCCGAATATCTAGTATAGGTAGGGCCTGTGGTGCCTCCAATATATGTGGGGATGACTGTGCCTGACCCTCAGCTGAAGAATCACTGTGCACCTCGGTGGATGCACTGTGGCGTGAACGTGCTCGCTGAACTCGTCGAGGAGGCATCCCACAAAAATGAGGTAATTACAAATTAATCAAAGTTGCTGAATAATAATAAGCCCAGTGTTTAAACTTGGGCTCTGATACCAAATGTCATGCCCACATTTCCCATGCGGCCACAACACGTAACACATGTGTCATGTCCACATTTGTCATGTGGTCATGACATGAAATATCAAAAACTTTTCTGCGTGTCCCTAGAAACGCCCTCGCATGCATCTGCGTGCTCGGTGGCAATACGCATAAGGTGTAAACATGTCAATCCTATTTGGGGACATGCATCTATCTATGCAATCCCCTGCATGATGAAAGCCTACTAGGGGGTATGCGACGCGATGTGCACCGCTTCTAGGGTTAGAATGGATTTAATTCGAACCGTAAGTTTCCTAGGTGAAAGAGATGATTTTGACTGATTCGAAACCAAGCCCTAACTCTAATGCATAAATGAAAATTGAATAATAATAACACATCAAAAAGTAAGATGGTCATATGATAAAATGGAGTGATTAAAGAAAGTCGTAAAAATATCATAAAAGTAAAACCTTAAAATCTGGGAAAAATTCAATAGCATAACGTGTTTTCAATAATCAAATTTTTAAAAATATGCCCAAAATGTCAAGCTTGTGCACATGTCGACCACACACCAATGAGAGATTTGCAACTGATAGTTACACCTTGGCCCTTCTCTACTTGGGGCTTGGACTTAGTGGGGAAGATATCTCCCCCATCAACAGATGGACATTTGTTCATCATCATTGCAACTGAGTATTTTACTAAATGGGTAGAGGCCATGGATCTCACTATAGTTTCAGGGACAATGATTGCAAAGTTCATATTGAACCAAATTGTATGATGATTCAGAGTTCCACAAGTTATAGTGATAGACAACACATCATCATTCAAAAACCCACAAGAGAGTTATGTGAGAGATTTCACATCAATCACAATTGTACTTAAGTTTACTATCCTTAGGGGAATGGACAAGAAGAGGCAACAAACAAAACATTGAAGTCAATATTGGTCAAAATTGTAAAAGACTCCAAAAGAGATTGACATTTACAGCTATATCTAGCTCTTTGGGATTACAAAACAAGTGTAAAAACTCTGATTGGAACCACTCCTTATGCCATCACTTTTGGGTCAGAGGCAGTGTTGCCATTAGAAGTAGAATTGCTTAGCTTAAGGTTATTGTTACAAGGCCTACTAGATAATGAGGAATATCAAGCGGTAAGGTTATCCGAGTTGGAGATGATGGACGAAAAATGATTAAGAGTTGTTTAAAGACATGATTCCTACCTTGCAAGAATGAATAAGCAGTGTAACAAGAAATTTGTCCCAAGACATTTTCAAGTGGGAGATTTAGTACTCAAAATTGATATTCTAATAGATAAAAGAGCTGGTGAAGGACGCAATAGACCCAACTAGATAGGTCCTTATATGGTTAAAGAAGATGTTAGAAATGGTGTCTATCTCTTATGCATAAAGGAGGGAGAGGAATTTGGCAAAACAGTCAATGCCTTTCACCTCAAGAAATACTATGTTTGAAAATCATAAAAATCATAAAACACAAAAATACAAAAAAATCATAAAAATAAAAAATGTCAAAAAGAGTTTGTTTCTTGCATTTCAGTATCATTTTGTTCATCTTGCATTAGAGTGAATGACTTTCTCTTATATTATTTTCATTTTAGTAAGGATTCTAAGGTTGCCTAGGTATGTGTGATCCTTTTAGGTCCTGATATTCCCTATTTTCACAATCACCATTTTCCCCCCTTCATTCCCAGTGGTTCTAATCAAAAGCCTAGATCTTAGCTTTACATGGATCCCAATCTTAATGAGCCAAGATGTTAGGTCTAAACAAAGTTAGTATTCAAACCTAAAGTGTTCAAAGGAAGCTTGCAAGTAGACCTTCCTAATTCTTCCCTAGTAGAAGAGAAGTTCAACTAGATTACAAAAACTTTTTGTGGCACTCAGTCCCTTATCTTTCCTAGCCAAAAATGTTAGGAGGATCAAAACTCTGAAGGAAGCAATCTAAAATATGAGTGAATAAAAAAATGAGTGATCAAAATAAGAGTGTTGAGAAAAGTGAGAATTGAGAGATCAAAGTATTGCATATCCAAAGTTCCAAAAGCATTCATTTTCATAAAAGTCAAAAATCCAAAAAATGAGGAATCAAGTGAGGCATTATAGAAAATACAAAAAAAAGAGAAAGAGCAAAAAAGAGAGAGATACAAAAAGAGTGAAAGAGAGAAGACTGATGAATTTCCCTACTCTTGGGTGGAGATCAATCTAAGCTTAAAGCCTCAAGGGTGACATTCTATCAAAGAAAATAAAAGAGAAAGGTGCAAAGCACACACACGCACTAGCTGAGAAAATCCTAGAGTCTAGTAGTGTTTAGGATCATTTTCTATCTAGGGACCCTAGTTCTCTCCCATTTATCCTTTACCCTGGCTCTATCTTGCTTGCCATCTATGATCTAAGTCTAGTGAACATCAATAAAATTTGTTACTTGTCTAAGTTCAAAGCTTGTCAAATTGTCTTATCTAGATAAGGACTAGTGTTTAGCCTTTAGCAAAGCCCCAAAAAAGAAGCACTCCATTTTCACTCCCTCTCCCCACTTGAGTTATAAAATCCCTATCTCACAGACTTGAATAGGTCTCTTATACCAGGATAGCCTGCAAACCTTTGGATTGAAAATCATATTAAAGAGCGGTCATGTTGTTTGTTCCACATTGCATTCATATCAAAATCAAAAAAAGAGTTCCAAAGCAATAAATTCAATATCATAACTCATGATATTCCATAGAATTAAAATTTTCATTTTAGCATCGCTTGTGTTCTTGCATCTGCGTATCGTAAACTACATCTCATATATATGCCAAAAAATTACAACAAAAACATATCATCATTATCATACTTGCATTGTTAGAGTTGAAGGTCAAAACATAATCAAAGAGTTCTTAAACTTCCAAAAGTGTACAAGATATGAGTACCCATACAATAGCTAAAACCATAAAAAGACAAACTTTCATCGATATATCAGAAGTTTACATTTTACAAACAGTACAAGAGCCAAGACAAAATGCTCTCGAGAAAAAGTAAGGCTCCCCATGCAAGGGAGTGTGATTTCAAGAAAGAAAATAAACTCAAGGGTGGTTTCTGTAGACACCCAAATTTGTCCCAAACTTTGTCCATGTCTAACAACACCTTGATAAATCATTAATCATTAAGCCAATTAATTAAATAAATTTTATTTATTTAATTAATATCCCAATCATATCCTAATCCTACTTAGCCAATTAATTAAATAAATTTTATTTATTTAATTAATTCCACATCATATCCCAATCATATCCTATCCTCATCCCAATTAATTAAATGAATTTTATTTATTTAATTAATTTCCACATCATATCTTATCCCATTTTATTCATTTATCCTATTAATTAAATAAATTCAATTTATTTTCTTAATATCCAACTCATATCACAACTAATTCAAATATTTTATTTGAATTAAACACTCATCTTTTATCACATTCCAACACTTGTCCAGTCAATCATGTGTTGTAAGACAACTTTCATTCATATCCTTCACATGCACAACTAATGGAACCTAAATTTAGTAACTTTCAATCCTAGCCATTCACATAGCCTCTGAATCTCCATCGTCAATTGATCTTAGTTGAGTCCTATATAAACACCCTCTCACTCCATATGAGACATCTAGCAATCATATAGCACCTACATTATCATCTTGAGCATCTTGAGCATCTGAGCACTCATTGAGCTTTTATCATCCATCATGGCAGCTTTCAGCATTGCAATTGTTCATTGTTGAAGAAGCAGTCCACATCTCTCAAACAAGGAATCGAACGGTCTAGGTGATGTTATGCTTGAATTGCATTGTTCTTTTGATTTCATTTAGATTAGATTCCTTGATGATGGTAGGGTTAGGGTTTCATGACTTTGTCTAATCTGCTAAACCTGACTTTCACCCATCACATTTTGGCACGCCTGGTGGGACTCACGTCCTTGATTGACTTCATTTTTCAGAGTTGTTTCTTTGAAGATCAGATTTTGTAGGTGCTTACAGTAAATTCCGGTCACTTCTGAACGAAAATCTGCCGCTTCTAGGATCTCTGTGTCACTTATAAGCTGGAACCGGCCGCATTTACCTCTCTGGATCGCCTTTCAACCGACAGTGATCGCCTATGGTATGATACGCATCGCTTTTGTTTTAATAGGGCTCGCCTGTGATTTTAATATTGTTTGCGGTTACTTTTCAACTGTATTTATCACTTATGGCATAACAGTGATCGCTTCAGCATTCATTCGGATCGCTTTTGACCTAACAGTGGCCACTTTTGCACATATTCGCATCGCTTTTGATATAACAGTGGTCACTTTTAAACTTGTATGAATCGCTTATGAACTGATAGCGCTCACCTGTGCAGAATCAGGTTTTGTGTTTTGACTATCTTTTTGCAGATACAGGTCACTTTTAGCTCGCAACCAGTCGCTTATGTCTATAGCCGCATCACTTATGAATATACAGAGGCCGCTTTTGAACTAATAGGTACCATTTTTGAACTGACAGTGATCGCCTTTGCAGGATAGGGTTTTGACTGTGTTTTACAGATACAGGTCGCTTAGAGGCTACAATTGATCGCTTCAGATTTATTTACATCACTTATAAGCTTGCAGTCACCATATCTGTTATTTTTTGGATCGCATATGATATGCAGGATCTCGCCTGTCGCAAGATACAGATCGCTCATGTTCAACAATGAATCACATCTGGTAAATTTTGTTGCTTTAAAATCTGTTTCAGTTTTAGTTCGATTTCTTGGCTATTAATTGGGTATTTGCGCAGCATCTTATCGATTTGTCCAAGAAAAGGAGGTTATCAAACTACTGACATATTTGTTGCAGGTTCGATCGGTCCAAGATTTGTGGTTTTTCACTAAATTAGGCACATTTGGGCTTGGTGCTTAAAATGAATCATTGTTTGCTCCGTGCTTGATTTATCTTTTTTGACTGCTTGCATGTGCTTGATTGTAACCCAAATTTAATGGCAAAAGTATCCTCTCCCCTTGCCTATCAAATGGATCTTGGGTGTATGAGAACTTGTCATTATCTTTAGAGGGCCTGCCTTCCCGGTGTGAGAAGGGATACGACCCAAGCGGTAACGGGCTAAAGCCAAGTCCTTCCAAACCGCTATATAAGAAAAGTGTTTGTGTCGAAAGCCACAAACAACGAGTGTTGTTGCGTTATACCGACAGCCAACCTCCCCCAAAACCCTCCAAGGCACAACCCTTGCAGGCTGGGAGACTCCATAACGGAGAGTAGCGCTGCTGCATGTATAGCCACCCGAACGGATGCCCTTATTAGCAACTTTGTGTAGTAGCCAAAAACCTTCTATCTGTTGATGCAAAAGGTGGGACCTTTGAAGCGGCCCCGATTCACGTGGTTCTTAGTAGATATAGCAGGGACAATCCTAAGATTTAGTGTGCGGACAAGCCTTACAGGAAGCCCAGAACTTGGTATGCGTGAGAAGTGAGTGCCGTGGAGGGGAGCTGGTGCTACCAAGATCCTGAAGCTATCCGCTTTGAATAAGCACGGCCAGGGGATTCAACGGATACTGTCCTATCCTAGCCTAGGTTGTATCAGTTTGTGCTTGTTGTGAGTGTGAGTGACTGTTATCACTATTTTCTTGCTGAAAAACTGCAAAATCAGACATCTTTTTGACAAACACAGTTGCTTTTGAACCTAAACTGCCCGCACAAATAACAGACATCGCTTTTGAACTGTAGACAGCCGCTTTTAGCCTGAACTGTGTTGCCTTTAAACAACAGCTGACCGCATATAGGCTGAACTGAGTCGCTTTTAAACAACAGTTGATCGCCTACTGCCTGAACAAAATCACATCTGAACCACAGTTGATCGCATCTTGTCTGAACTAGATCGCCTTTAAGCCGTAGTTAGTCACCTTCTGTCTGAACGAGCTTGCCTTTGAACAATAGACTATCGCCTTTAGGGATACATGAGTTGCTTTTGATCAACAGACAATCGCCTTCAGACCAACAGTCATCGCCTTAGGAAAACCATTCGCTTCTGGTTAAGCACTGTGAATTTCTGTCGAACCTAAACCAGATCGCATTTGAGCTATTATTGATCGCCTTTGGCATCCTTTGAGTCGCATTTGAGCTATCATCAGTCACCTGTAGCCAAAATACCTGCAAATCTTAGTGTCTCAGCTGAATTAGCCACAGGTCCAACTTGCTTAAGTCTTAAACATCAGTTTTCAGACTTCTCCTTGATCAACAGCAAATACTTGGACTTTGTCTCTTGTTTTTGAGCTTATCAATTAATCACAACTCATGAGCTTTCCATATTTTTGAGACCCCAACCAGCAAATCAGACATCAACCCAATCATTTCAATCAGCAAACATCCTTCAGCTTTAGCTTCAGCCAACAACATCCTTTAACTTTAGCTTGAACAAACATCATCTTTCAGCCTTAGCTCCAACAAACATCAGCAACAAACTATCTTTCCCTTGAGTGTTTGAGCTATCCTCTAGGGACAACCAACAACAACCCAACAACAACAACTCAGCCAAAACAAATCAACCAAGCGAATTAGCCAAACTAGCAAACCAAAACAGCAACCAATCAACCGACCAGCCAACTATCATCTTTTAGGTCTCAAAACTTTACCAAGCTCAACTTCATCATCAACATCATGCCTCAATCTAGGAGTCAATATCGAGCTGAAATAGAAGCCAAATTGAAAGCTGAATTGGAAGCCAAATTGCAAGCTGAGATGAAACAATTCACAACACCTCTTAAGGACGCAACTCAATTCACAATTGGTATGCCTCCTCATATGTTCTTGCCTCAAGGATACACTATTGGCGAGTCATCTTCACAATGAATACAACCTACACCATCCTTGGAAACTTTCGAAGAACAATCTTAAGACGACTCATCAGAATTCCAAGATACCTATCTATGGGACCAAGTTGAGAAACTCATGATATCTGAGCCTAATCGTTGCTTTCTCCAACTTGCTCGCATGGGTGCTAAACTACCAAAGGACTTTGACATATCCGCTATTAGAGAGCAAGATCCCAACACTACTGTTGTTGTTGCGAAGGGACCATCTACTATCGTCACATCATCTCCTATTACATCGCAAACATCGTCCTCATTGCCTATTGTTGCTTCATTTGAGCCACCACGATCAGAGCATACTTTAGAACCATTGATAGTGCCCACCAATGTGCTCCCTCTCATATCACAAAATCTCAACATTCCACCTTTCCATGTTCCTCAACATATCTCTCCTTCTACCATGACTGTTTCCATGCCTCAAGTAACACAAGCTGTCCATGTAACACAAGCGCAAATACTTCAAGCATCACAAGCTATTCCCATGTCTATAGTGTGCAAACCTCTCAAACCACTCCAACAACACCTGTTGTCCATGCTTCAAACCCATTACAATCTACTACATCTCATACGAATACCATATCCCATATACCAACTACTAATACCTCCATGCTATCATATAATCCCAACGTTAGTCTCATTGACATGAGTGATCCACTCGTTTCTCAAGCCAATCCGAACAATAAGATTGCTTACGTTGATCAACTTACATCCATGTTATCATATTCTTCCAATCCTTCACACACCATCAATCCATTTTATGCTACCCAAAGCTTCCCTATTATCACCCAACATATGACACATACTAATCCTCATGTTGTCCACAATACAAATCCAAATGTTTCTGTCATATCTACCAACCCCTCTGTCACTTACCGTGTCGTGAATTCAATCCCAACTTCCCAACCATTCACTACTGTCAATCCGCTATCCACTTCCCATGTGATGCACACCCAATTGCCGCTTGTGTCTCAAGGACAGCAATCCTCCAACACATACGTGTCACATACCAATCCTTTGACATACATTGTGGGTACACAACCGCAACAAACAGTCACAACTCCATATATCCCACAACCTCAACCACAATATATCTCATACCATACTCCACCCCCTTCACAACAACAGCAATTATCTTCAGCAGATGTTCAACAGATGATCGATGAAAGGGTAGGACAAGGCAAGAAACCTTTTTCTCTTGAAAACATATGCGCCTGTCCATTTGACAAGTCTCTTAATATGATACCTTTTCTGCCACATTTTGAAATCCCACAATTTGATAAATACAAAGGGAAAGGGAATCCGGAAGACCATCTTCGAGCCTTTTTTGTGGCATGTCTTGATGTCTCTTATGACGATACGTATCTTTTGAGACTATTTCCTCGAAGCTTAGCAGGACAAGCTCTTGAATGGTTTTCTCATTTACCCCGGGCATCAAATCTTTTGCGGAATTAGCAAACAAATTTCGATCACACTTTGCCTTCAACATTGAACATGAGGTAAACATGAATGACCTTGTCAATACCAAACAGCGCAACGGTGAACCCTTTTCTTCTTTTACCCAACGATGGCGTAATATGGCTAGCAAATTATCATGGGAAATACCTGAGAAACAACAGCTTGACATCTTTGTTCAAAATCTTCATCCTGAGCTGTCATTCCAACTACAATTGCAAAGTGCTAGCACCTTTGACGAACTAGTTTCCAAAGGAGTTATTATTAAACGAGCCTTAATTGCTAAGGGCACTATCAAGATCTTTCGCGACAACAAAGATTCTCCCCAAAATTCCAATGATAAGTCTGGCTTTTGGAACAAGAACAAGAATGTTGTAAATGACGGTATTGTAGACGCAAAGAATATTCAAACTATGAGAGCTCCCATCAACATTCAAGCAGCCTCTACACCAAGACAACCTTTTCCACAACGAAGAAACCAACGCCAAACTTCCAATCCACGCCGACAATTTACACCATTAGTGGAACCCATGGAAGTTGTTCTTCGAAAGCTACTTCAAGCAGGAGATATTATTCTACCCGATGCACCACCAAATGGCGAACCACTCTTTCGAGCTCCTTGGTACAAAGAAAATGAGTATTGTGATTACCATCGAGTTAAAGGACACAAAACAAATGGTTGTATGCGCCTAAAACATGTTATCCAAGACTGCATTGATCAAGGTTTAATCAACATCACACCTTCAACGGCTCAACCTGCTCAACAATCAACATCAAACTATGACCTAGAGACTTTCAAGAATCCACTTCCATCTCATGATCAGACAAATAACCTTCAGGCTGGAAATGCTATTCTGTATAACTATGAATCATCTACCATTGGCTGCATTGACCATGCTCGCATTTCTACCATTACTGTCCAAGGGAGAGCACCTGATTGTGCCGTAACCACGCGAAGAGGTCAAGTTACTATTCAAGGAGCACCTCCACATCCTCCTCGATCTCTCTCTGACTATAACCTCTTGGATCACCTTGGCAAAACACCCGCACACATATCTATTCTTGAGCTGCTCCGCATATCCCCCGCACATAAAGCTATTCTTGACAAAGCCTTACAAGAGTCTTCGGTGCCTAATAATATTAATATCACACAATTCTAATCTATGGTCGCTAGCATTGCAGCTCCTTGTCACTTGACCTTTTCTGACAAAGATCTTCAACCCTCCATTCATCCTTCACATAACGAAGCCCTCCATATTGAAGTATTTGTTAAACAACGCCGTATCAAACGAGTCTTGATAGATGGGGGAGCTGGTCTTAATATATGTTCTTTGAAACTTATCAAGCAATTGGGATATTCTAAGAAAGATGTTGACACTTCCAAGGTTATTACCATCAGAGCATATGATGACACTGAAAGAGATACCGAAGGGATTATCTTATTGCCTATTCAAGTTGGGCCGGTCATTACAGACACTCGCTGTCAAGTCCTTGATATTGATCTTCCTTATAACATCATCCATGGTCACCCTTGGATCCATACCCTTAAAGCAGTTCCCTCTACATACCACCAATGCCTTAAATTTTCACATAAGGGTGTTGAGGTTACCATTCAAGCTGATCCCAATCCATTTGAGTTTTGCCGTGCCTTTCAAGCTAAATATCAGAGTCCAAATCGCATTCCTATCAACACCGAGGCATATCCATCTTCATCCTATATAAACCCATCCGACCTTCTCAAGCCCTCATCTAGCAAAGCCGCTTCCAACCTCCATATCAAATATACCGAACATGGCCCTGGTGAATACAAATTACAAGAGTCCTATTGCGTTGGTACCCTTCCATTATCCCCTAAATCCCACAGGAAGCCCTCTACATCTAAGCCAACTTCATCCTCCGTTGTTATCAAAGCTCCCCCTACAGTATTCATTAAAGGTGGATTCTTGGATGATGAAGACATTGATGATATAAACTCTTGGATATTCTTTGATGAAAATGACCAAGTCCAACTTGAAGTAGAGCGATACAACAATGGGTTTCGTATCATAAAGAACATGGGCTATAAAGGACATGGCGGCTTGGGATCACAGGAACAAGGACCTACTGAGCCCATTATTGTGTCTAAGAAGTTTAATAAGCAAGGCCTTGGTTACCAACTGAAGGTACCGCGACCCAAAGACATTAAGTGTATTTCTGATATTGACATTGGACCTTCTTCGGTAGGAGAGACTTCTAACTCGGATACTATCGATGACTCCTCCCTTCATATCACTGACCTCTTTCAAGAACATTCCATCTTCATATTTTCCGCAACCTCTTCTAGCCATCATGATTCCTCCATTAGCCTTTCACTCGTATATCCTCACCTCATCGATTGGGACCAACAGGGGGCACTGATATTAGATACATTTGAAAATGACGAAGCCATTGCAGAATTCATGGGTTTGAGACAAGGTATTCCATTGGGTGATCATAAAGCAGGTTTCATGATGGATTTACCTAAACTAGCATATTTTGGCGGAAGTATCAAATCCTTCAGTCGTAAAAGTGAAATAAACAAAATTCAACAAAATAGGTCACTAGGTAAAAACTGAAAGGTGCCTCTTGATCGTGAAAAAGTAAAAATAAAGGACATATCCAAAGGTGAAAACCTCTCTAAGGCACCTGAGGATGGGGGATTTGATCTTCCTGTTGCCACTAATTACCATGAAAAATCAACTGTGCTAGTTGAAAAATCACAAGACATGAACTTGGGAACAGAGAAGAATCCGAAGATCACTTTTTTGGCAGCATCACTATCAGAGCAAGAACGAAGAAACTTCACAACATTTTTTATGAGAAGAGCTATAAATTTTGCATGGACTTATGCAGACATGCCAGGTCTAGATCCTTCACTTGTGGTACATCATTTAGCAGTATCTCCTGATGCAAAGCTTGTCAAACAAAAATTGCGCAAAATGCATCCACAAGTGGCCTTATTGGTCAAAGCAGAAATTCAGAAACTGTTAGAAGCAAAATTTATAAAGCCTATTGATTATCCAGAATGGGTTTCAAATTTGGTACCTGTAGCAAAACCAGATGGACGAGTTCGCTGCTGCACAGACTTTAGAGATCTTAACAAAGCATGTCCTAAGGACGATTTTCCACTACCAAGCATAGACAACATTGTAGATCTTACAGCTGGACATGAAATGCTATCTTTGATGGATGGATTTTTAGGTTATAATCAAATCTGAATAGCAGAGGAAGATCAAGATAAAACATCCTTTATCTGTCCATGGGCTACATATTGCTGGGTTGTAATGCCTTTTGGTCTCAAAAATGCTGGAGCTACCTATCAACGAGCCATGACAGTTATTTTTCATGACCTTTTTCATACTATCATGGAAGACTATGTTGATGACATCCTGGGAAAATCTAAGACAAGAGAAGGACATCTGCAAGTATTGGCACAAATCTTTGATCGATTAGAAAAATACCAAGTCAGACTAAATCCAAAGAAGTGTGTATTTGGTGTAACATCAGGAAAACTGCTGGGATATATTGTGTCTCGACGAGGGATAGAAGTGGACCCAGCTAAGGTAAAAGCCATCATAGAAATGCCTCCACCAATGAATCTCAAATAGCTCCGCAATTTACAAGGTAGGCTACAATCTATCTGCAGATTTATCTCACAACTAGCAGATAAATGTCATCCTTTTCAGCTTCTTCTTTGTAAGGGCGAACCTTTTAAGTGGGATGAAAAGTGTCAATGGGCTTTTGACAAGATAAAGGAATACTTGGCAACACCTCCTGTGTTAGTACCTCTGATACCTGATCGTCCATTATTGCTTTACATATCATCAACAACCGTAGCATTGGGTGCCCTCCTAGCTCAACATGATGATTCGGGAAAAGAACAAGCCATTTACTACATCAGCAGAACCCTTGTGGGATATGAACTCAATTACTCATTCATGGAAAAAGCTTGTTTAGCATTAGTGTTTGCTTCCCAAAAGTTGCAACACTATATGTTGAACCAAACAACAAAGCTCATCTCTAATGTGGATCCCCTCAAGTATCTCCTCTCAAAAGCACTTCTCACAGGGAGACTAGCAAAATCGGTTATGATCTTAAGTGAATTTGACATACAATATGTGAGCCGCAAAGCTATCAAAGGATAAGTTATTGCTGATCAATTAGCTGAAGCACCCATCACAGACATTTAGCCAATATATCCAGAATTCCCTGATGAAGGATTGTTTAATTTGAATTCTCCAGCACGATGGCAGCTATACTTTGATGGATCATACACACAACATGGATCTGGAGTAGGCATCTTGTTTGTTACCCCTCAAGGAAATTGTATACCTAAATCATATAGAATAACATTCCCATGTACCAACAACATAGCAGAGTATGAAGCTTTAATCACAGGCTTGCACATGGTAGTACAATGGGCTATCAAACAGTTATGAGTCTTTGGTGATTCTCAGCTGGTTATCAAATAGGTCTTAGATGAATATCAAACAAAAGATGAGAAGCTTCTCCCATACAAGCTAATGGTGGACGATTTCAAGAAATATTTTGTGGATATTACCTTTGAGCAAATTCCAAGACTACAAAACAGAGCAACAGATGCCATGGCTATGATTGGATCTCTTTTAGACATGCCATCTAACACCCATAAATGTGAATTCTTGGTCGAACAGCTTTTGATCCTAGCATTTGAAGTTCCACAATCTGAGCTCATATGTGAAATTGTTGGTCCCAACTCGTCGTGGTACAAGGATATATATGAGTATCTCCGTAATCAAACCTTTCCATGTCAACTATCCAACACCCAGCGCAAAACCTTTATCCGTCGAGCCTTTCATTACACCATCTTAGGAGACACCCTTTATCATCGGAGTCTTGATGGTATCCTTCTTAGATGTCTTGATTCCGAGGAAGCTACAACGGCCTTACGTGAAGTAAATGAAGGTGTCTGTGGTTCGCATTCCGTTGGCCCTGGCCTTGTTAAGAAACTTCTACGAGCAGGATACTATTGGCCAACTATGGAAAAGGATGCACAACAATTTGCAAGGAGATGTCTACAATGTCAGAAACATGGAGATCTAATACATGCACCAGCACATGAGCTTCAACCTATTGTCACTCCATGGCCTTTTTGGCAATGGGGACTTGATCTCGTAGGTAAAATCCATCCTACTTCATCCAACGGTCATAAGTTCATTATTACTGCCACTGAGTATTTCACGAAGTGGGTAGAAGCCATACCAATGACCTATATCACAGGTAAACAAATAGCCAAATTCATCTTACATTATATTATCTGCCGTTATGGAGTTCCTCAAGCTATTGTCACCGACAATGGTCGCCCTTTTAAGAACCAAGAGGTTAGAGATCTTTGCAACAAGTTCCATATTCAACATAGATTCTCTATGCCTTACTATCCTTAGAGCAATGGTCAAGCTGAAGCCTCTAATAAGACAATCATCAAGATTCTTAAAAAGACTGTTAATGAAGCTGGTCGAGATTGGCATCTATAACTGCATCTTGCATTATGGGCATATAGAACAAGCATTAGAACTCCCACTGGAGCCACACCCTATGCTCTCGTCTATGGCACTGAAGCTATTTTGCCTATCAAGGTTGAGATCCCCTCTTTGCACATATCCCTGCAACATACTATCTCAGATGAAGAATATCGAGTATCAAGACTCCATGATCTTGAGCTATTAGATGAACGCCGCCTTACAACATTGAACCATCTTCAAGTCTACCAAAACTGGCTACGCCGCAGCTACAACAAAAAGATCAGAGAACGCAGATTTCAAGTTGGCGACCTTGTCCTTAAAGCAAACCAAAGGAATCAACAACATCGAGAGAAACAGGGCAAGTTTGAACCCAATTGGCTTGGTCCTTTCATTATCACAGCAGTCTATGGATCGGGTGCCTACACTCTGTCAACACCTGAAGGCATTCCCTTAGATGAACCAGTCAACAACGTTCATCTCAAGAAGTTTTATCCATGAATCTTAGCTATCCCTAAAAAAATTAAAAAAAAAAAAAAAAAACGATAAATAATCCGTCCTCTGGTGAAAACCTGGTAAACAGGCGCCTTGGATAAGTACCATAGTGAAAACCTGGCAAATAGGCACTATGTGTAGTGACCAGCTTCCCTCATCTGCTTGGTTCGTTTGATCATATTTCCCTATTTCACCTTGTATAAGCCATAATCACAATCCACCTCGCAATGTCATACCTAGCCTTTCGTCTTCATCTTCATCTTTGCCAATGCTAGCTATCATATTTGAGACATTGTCGTGATACTTATATCTTTTGGCACCTTAGCATCTTGGCCACATCCTTTCCGTATTGTCGCTTCTGCATAATAAACCTCACCCTGCACTGGGGGCATTTGTTGAGTCTTATTTGGAAGTGGATACTGTTATCTCTAGCTCATAACACATCAAACAACTCAGCTTACAACACAACAAACCTTATCAACTTCAGCCATGGCATATATCCAACGACAAATGTGACCTAACAATTTGCAACCAGGACCCATATCTTCGTAATATATCCATATTCATCCAACAATCGCAACAAACATCGCTTGATCAAACATCCAACCACTTAGCGACATCAATAAGAACTACATCCAGCTCTATCGTTGACGCCTTGATCCCGTGGATACAGGGTATGTAGGCAATCTGAGATGCGAAGGAAGCACTCTGATTCAGGCTAAGACGATAGCCCCTTTCATCATTCATCTTTCTTCTAAACATCCTTCAATCTTTCAGCTTACATTCTTCTATCTTTCATCATTTACATCATCAATAAAACCCAGAACTACATATTCATCATGTCTCATCTTCATCGTAAATGTGCTTTGATCCCGTGGATACAGGGTATGTAGGCAGTTTGGAATACAAAGGAAGTTTCCAGTACTCAAGCACAGATGATCCACCCCATCTTCTTCATCTTCTTTCATCATCCGATCTTCTTCTCTTTGATTAGCTCAAACAGGAAGCAAACCATGTGTATATTGAAAGCTCAAGCACTTTAACCAATCAATGGTAAGCCAGAAGCTATTTGTCCGCATGCCTTAAGCCAATATTTGCTATAGCAGTTTATCAACAACTTTAGCCTTCAACAGGATGTAGCTTTCCTCTTAACAAGGCGCCAGCTTGATCTATCCAAGAGCACCCAAAATTTGGCAAGAGAACGTGATGACAGTATCTTTTGTTTTATCTTTTGTCCCTTTCCTATGCCTAAACAAGACTGCCTTGATCTATTTATATCTTGGTATGTTGCGATGAAGTAAGGACTGGGGCATGGTCATATAGCTTTCGTATGTCATGTTTGCGGGATGATCTTATTCTCTTCCTATGCGTATTGGTATCTTGTACGTGTTGGGATTAGCATCTTACATATCAATATCTCTAGCATCTGAGAAGCTAAACAGTCTCTTATGCATTTGAGACTATTCTATGTTAAGACTAACTCCATACATATAACCAGCAAGCTATCATTATGTGTAGTGGAGATAAGCTCAAACCATTGCTTGTAGCGTCAAAGTCCAACACTAGCTGTTATTCATATCTTGTGCATGTTGGCTCAACATCTTGACCTCATGCGTTCAGACAAGATTGTAACACGCTAGTTGCGCATTCGATACCTCGACACCTTGGTCTCTTATACCCTGGTGCATAACATCCATATGCTATATCAAACATAAGGACTGCATTTCTTTTCATTCTGAGCAATTACTTGAAAGCTACCCATCATCATCCTATCTATTCATCCTATCTATCCTTTCTGTCATACTCAGCCAAGATCAATCATTTCCATCATCTTTTGTCCATATTCTCGCTCCTGCAAAACAAGTGTGTTAGACATACATAAGTCCATCATATATCCTTTCATTACCATCTATCTATATGCATAAGTCTATCCATATCATTACCATTTACCTATTCACACATTTTCCATCCATTAACATTTGCATAAACATCCATATGTCATCCATCACAATGTACACATAACATGCATAGCCATCATAATATCAACATCATAACCATTACAACATCATATAGATTGCCAAAACTGCCATATATATACATGTGTGTCAAAATATAAGTGTCTACAATACAAGCTGAGCCCTGAAGGACTGAATGTACAAAATCAGCTCTAGGCCTCATCATGATACAAAATACACAAGGTAGCCCTAGTGACTACTGGCAGCTCCCTCGCCCTGACCACCACCACCACTAGGTCTTGTACCTGGTCCTCTGTCTCTCGATGGCCCCACCACTGAGGCTACTGATAGAGATCCACCTGTCCTCCGTGAACTCGAAGCCCCTGACCTGCTCCTGAAACTAGGCTGCCTCTGCTCTGCTGGCACAACTCCATAGTATAAGCCCCTGTAATACTCAGCTTCACCCTGCACTCTCCGAAGCTCTGCCTGTACCCCTGTCAACTGTGTAGCTAAGTACATCGTAGCTCCATCAGTCCCTAAGGTAGCCACTGCTCTGTCTCGCTCACTGGTCATCCCCTGCAGCTGCTGCACTGCCCTATCTCTCTCAGCCCGCATACTATCTCTCTCAGCTCGTAGACCATCCCTCTCTGCTCTCATAGCCTGCTCCTGCTGTATCGCAGTGTCTCGCTCTAGTCTCATCATCTGCTCATGCTGTCTAGCTGCATCCCTCTCTCTTATCACTCTAGCTAGAGTACCGTCATCCTGTCCATCTCCTCCCTGTGCTCTCAACTATAGCTGAGCCTGATATGTCTGTGCCTGTGCTCTCTCATGCCGTAGACTAATCACTGCCTAATGCCTATCCATCTCCACTCTCCTCAGCCTCATCTGCGCTCGCTGCCTCCATCTCCTCTCCTCTCTGATCTGTCTCTGTAGCTGCTGAATACCAACGTCATCACCTGCTCCAATATGTGCCTAAGGTTGTGCTAATATAGCAGGCTGACCTAGCACCTGCTCTGGCATCTGTATCCCTGGTGCAGCTGGCACAATAGCCTGCACTGGTGGAGCCTGTCGTCGTCTCCTCCAAATCGGTCTCTCCATCCTAATCTCTCCAATCTCCCCATCTCATGTCAACCGCGTCAGCCTCGCTGTCGCCCAGTATACATCATACTCTGGCAATGTGCCTGGATCTACAGGACCCTGTCCCCACTACCATGCTACTGGCTGCAATCCCTCTCTCTCTGCCAAAGCTGTGTCAACCACAACCTCTGGACCCCAATCAAATACCTCCTGTCTTGTCCTCCCAAAAACGGCATCACCTACTGGTACTGCCTGTGCCTCTCTGAACTGTCTCAAGGCTCTCTCTGGCAAATAGCACTCTATAATATACACGCCGCGTCCAAAAATGTATCTCGCCTATCTAGCATAGACAAGCTCTGCATCCTCCTCATCCCAGTGCTCGTATCCTAGCCATGGCCTCCATACAAATCTATCCACCTCATCCAATCTCCTCCGCCAGTATACCACACCTCGGTGCTATCGATATGTCAAAGCCCCTCTATACATCTGTGCAAATGGCTCTCCTGCTGCTCTAGCCACCCATCCCTCTGGTCTCGTAACTGGAATGTGCTCATACGTCCACACATGTAACACTGTCACTCCTGCCGACATACTGGCTCCAAACATATACGCGCAATCATGCAGGTAATGATAGAGTTGTCCCAACACGCACTCTGCCCATGCATATCTCGTGCCATATGAAAACATGCCCTCCATCACTCTCCCCCATCCTACGGGAAAACCTCTGGCTCTCCTATCACCCACTAGCCATCTAATGATCGCCACTACTACCTGCTGTAACCTGTCACAAAGCTCCTCCATCCTCCCCATTGGAATCTCTGAACCCTCAGCTCCAATGTCTGGTGTCCCAAATAATCTCCTAAATGCAACTGGACCCATCTCCAGATCATAATCCACACGATCCCCATCTATCGGAATCCTCAAAATCTGGAACACATCCTCTAAGGTGATGGTCACCTCTCTTGTCGGTAACAAGAATGAACTATGCTCGCTCATCCATCACTCCACGATCGCTGTCATCAACCCTCGATGTGCCTGAACTGGCTCTAATTGGGATACATGCTCCAAGCCCAGGATCTCTAACACTAGTAGCTCCTCTGCATCTAACCGTCTCACCAGCCGTAAATCTCTCGAATGTGGCTCTCGTGATAGCAATGGCGGTAGTACATCCTGCATCATCCCTTTACCCTTGTCAGTCCATTCCGTTAGTCATCCATATCAAAATCTGCTCATCTATTTTCTATTCTACCCTACATCTACCATAAGCGGTCCATTTTACCACATGCGCTTCTTCCTAGCTCCTTAGCGACTAGCTTTACCTTATGCACTTCTATTTTGTCTCAAGGCGAGCTCTTTTTACTCATGCGCTTACTGTTTGCATATACGCGAGCTAGATTACTATAAGCGATAATCTTTGGTTTATAGACGTGTTATATGCTATATGTGGTAAGCTTTTCCCTAAACGCGAGCTTAATCCTATATGCGCCTAGCTTTTTACCATATGTGAGCCAGATTACCATTAGCGACTATTTTAGCCCTCTCAGCGCACTATTTTCCCTATGCGAGCCACTTCTAGTCATACGCGAGCCAAACTACCCTATGTGACCGATCTTTGCCCATAAGCAACACATTTTTGTCTATTTGTGCATTTCGCCTGTGTTTTTCCCGCCAACAGGATGTGACTCATTTTTTCCTAAGCGACCTACCTGCACCCATAAGCGACCAAAACTACTGCAAGC
Organism: Cunninghamia lanceolata; assembly: GCA_027924645.1. Lineage (NCBI taxonomy): Eukaryota > Viridiplantae > Streptophyta > Pinopsida > Cupressales > Cupressaceae > Cunninghamia > Cunninghamia lanceolata. Next base: position 5,314,209 of record BSBN01001005.1, read on the forward strand.
GCTCTCTTTTCCTACATAAGCGACCTCAAACTGCTATTTCCTAACCTAGTCACTTTTGGTGACGTGTGTGCATTAATTACGCTTTTAGGCTATTAATTACACGCTTTTGGGAAAAGTTTTGAAACTTATCGGTGTGCCTGCTCCCTCTGGTCGCCCATGTGTCCTCACTCGCTCCGCACGATGATCCCTGCGTGGAATAACCATCCTGCTAGCTCTGCAACTCTCACTCTCAGGAGCTCTAGATCTCTCTAGTTTCTGAGTACAAATGAGCACAAATGAGCCTATTTGCCATTGAAGAACCTACTTATAGCTCTTCCTCCAACCCTAATTCTTCCATGCCATAGCCTCTTTTCTCCCATTCAACCCCATTTTCTTCGTGTCTACCTTCTTTTTAGCCTTTTCTTCTATCGAGAGCCAACCCAGCCCTTCCTGGTTAGCCTGGCTTACCTCTCGAGGGGGCATCACCTGCCAGTTACACTGGGGCATAACTTGTTTACCGAATGCATATCATATCTTCTTTGACACAACGCTCTATCGAACATTGTATCAAAGAGGGGCAAAATGTAGACACCCAAATTTGTCCCAAACTTTGTCCATGTCTAACAACACCTTGATAAATCATTAATCATTAAGCCAATTAATTAAATAAATTTTATTTATTTAATTAATATCCCAATCATATCCTAATCCTACTTAGCCAATTAATTAAATAAATTTTATTTATTTAATTAATTCCACATCATATCCCAATCATATCCTATCCTCATCCCAATTAATTAAAAGAATTTTATTTATTTAATTAATTTCCACATCATATCATATCCCATTTTATTCATTTATCCTATTAATTAAATAAATTTAATTAATATCCAACTCATATCACAACTAATTCAAATATTTTATTTGAATTAAACACTCATCTTTTATCACATTCCAACACTTGTCCAGTCAATCATGTGTTGTAAGACAACTTTCATTCATATCCTTCACATGCACAACTAATGGAACCTAAATTTAGTAACTTTCAATCCTAGCCATTCACATAGCCTCTGAATCTCCACCGTCGATTGATCTTGGTTGAGTCCTATATAAACACCCTCTCACTCCATATGAGACATCCAGCAATCATATAGCACCTACATTATCATCTTGAGCATCTTGAGCATCTGAGCACTCATTGAGCTTTTATCATCCATCATGGCAGCTTTCAGCATTGCAATTGTTCATTGTTGAAGAAGCAGTCCACATCTCTCAAACAAGGAATCGAACGGTCTAGGTGATGTTATGCTTGAATTGCATTGTTCTTTTGATTTCATTTAAATTAGATTCCTTGATGATGGTAGGGTTAGGGTTTCATGACTTTGTCTGATCTGCTAAACTTGACTTTCACCTATCACAGTTTCCTCCAATGGAACTCTTAGGACTCTTTCTCCTCTATCTGTGTGTATTGCTAGTCACTCCATGAGACCTGTGTGAGCGAGGTGCCCTACTATGAGCATGAGAATGCAAAGCTCCCACAGTGCTAAGCTCACACTGCCAAATACCAAGGTGAGCCATCTCATAAAGCACCCAATTCTTACCCCTAAGGATGAGATTCTCAGCCTTGAAAGTAGCACTTTCCAGGCACCCATGGTAGGCAAGAGTGAAATTTTCAGTGTCTCATCTAGCCATAGGGGCATATCGGGGTCAGCTAAAAGTATCTCTCAGGTCAACCTAGTGAAGGGCCACCCAAATCAATATTGATCTATGAATGAAACCCCTCCACTCCTTAGCACTACCTGCAAAGCAAAAGTAAAGATGAAAAGTGTGACAATTCTTGAAAAGTAGAAAAAAAGAGAACAATGAGAAACTGGTAAAACAAGTGGACTTACATGGGTCGTCAAGCTGCTAGGCTGGATCAAGCTGTTGTATCACCTCATTAGAGTGAATAGGTCTAGGAACTGTGAACAGACCCTCAAGAACATCATCAACATCAGAACCAATATCTTGTGCATCCTCTGTCGATCCCTTGTCTGATAAATCATCTTGATCAGGTACATAGTCCTCTTTTGTAGAGTCTGAATCATCTACCACAATCAATCCTTAGGAAGGAGCGCCTCTCCCTCCCCTCTGTCCTCCTCTCAGAGTCCTAGAAGTTTTGGTAATCAAAACTCCAGGAGTCAAAGGGGTCAAGTAACAGTCCTCTGGTAAATCTCACCCATCTCCTAGATGGATCTGTAACACGTAGATACTAGGGGCAACTCCTTAGAAAAGTCCTCACCAAACTATTGTAAGACACGCTCAACACGATGAGCCTTGCCTAGACCATTACGATCTGAAAGCTCTGATATGTTGAGATAGTGCTCCCTAATCTGACCATCATGTGACCATGCACCCTCGATATCTACGTAAGGGTTAAAAATCATATCTCCATCTACAAGAGTAGCCACAGTATGTAAGGAAGTATCAAAGTGGCCCACATGAGCCCATCTAGCTACTCTCGTTAGTCACATGTCAAGAAGAGGAATCTCCTTCTAATAAGGTCTGATGTTCTCAAAAATCCAAGTCATGATCAAAGAGGAGTGGATAAAAGCAAGAGCTCCTCGTTGTTCAATACGATAGAAATCCCTATAAACCATGGCCAAAATGTTTGGTCCCCAAGCATAAACTCTACCCTACTCAATGCCCTATATAATTGGTGCCCCACACTATCTCAAGTGAGCCGAGGCTTTGTCTCTAGATAGCCTCCATGCAATCAAACTGATCAAAAACTTCCTCAAATGAGGAATGTGAAGTCAAGGCACAAAGGTAAGCTAAACACCTATCTGATCCTTAGGGTGACTCAACCCCATGATCTGTGGCCAAGAAGCCTTATCCTTAAAGGACTCGCTAGCTGGTGGAATGAGTGGGTGTCCTCTCACAGGAACCCCTAGAATGCAATAGACATCAAACAAAGTGATGGTCCCCTCTCCTGAAACCTAAGGGAACCTGCAAATGTTCATGTCTGCATCCCAATAAGTCAGAATGTCACAACAAATGCATGCCACAAGATGTACAACTAGCACCTGGTAAACCCTAGCCAAGCCTATTCTCCTCAAGACGGTAAGCTCCTCGGTAGATAGTAAAGCATACATCTCTAAAAGACATAATTGTTCCTAGTAGGCATTCCAATGGATCCTCATATCCTACCAGTCAGAAACAATCTTTAGATTAGATCTTGTCAACCCTTAAAAAACCCTAAAAATCATAAAACTTGCAAAAAATCTCACAAAAAAAACATTAAACCATCAAAATTGCAATAAATAGACAAATTTAGTAGTCAAATTAGATCAAAATAGAGTGAAGTAAACATCAAAAAGCATCAAATTGAAGTCAAAATTGATTTTTCAAGGTCGCCCCTTTTATTATATTAGATCTCCCCTGGGAGACCTTGATGTTCAGCAAGATCTCCCCCAGGTGACCCTGTTGCACAAACAGATCTCCACCGGGCGACCCTAATTGTCAGTAAGATCTCCCCTGGGTGACCTACTTGGCAAAAGGGGTGACCCTATGTGGCTATCCCTTGAACTAAAAATGCTCCAAACACCTTGTTTCTCAGCCAATTTTAGTAAATGAAAAACCAATCTTACTCTAAATGATGAAACAAAGACAATGCAATAAAGAAAATCATAAAAAATGGATAGTTTCAAGAGATTTTTCATAAAATTCAAACTAGGGTTTAGAGAAGGGTTTTCATTGTTTGCATACCTGATTCTCAGTGGTAGAAGAAGCAGTGGCCATCTTCGTGATCTCCTCAGTGATATCTACCCAACGACTGCTCGCACAATCAATTATGTTGCCGATTCACTTGAATTTCACTAAGTTGCCTACGTTTTCCTCTCCCTTAGCTTAATTTCCTTTATGCATTCTTAAATTAGTTTTTTCTTTTATGGATCTCTCGTGCGTTTGTTTTGCTTGCATTCATTCCTACAGGTCTCATCAACAAAGGCAAATAACTAGTCAAGCTCAAATGATCTATGGTATGTTCGTCATTTTAGTTTTCATTATTCATTTTGATATATTTAGATGCCAAACTAATACTAGTTATTGTAGGTACAATTGTGGGAAAATTGACGAGTAAGGCCTCGTTCGGGAATGGTGCCTGCCTTTCATGTAGACTAACGTCCCCGAGGGGACAAATATGTAAGCACCAAAATCATGCAGAACCTCCACGAGGACCCCTAATAAGAGTCATAATCCTTGTCACATACATGTAAGTGTGAAATAACATCCTCTCAATAGCAATTCTCTTGGTGACATGTATTTTCTTCCTCTTTGTGTTGTTTCCCTTTTGTCATTTTCTCTCTCTCTCCGCTTTCGACACTTGTTGATTTGTGTTTCTTGTGCTTGTGACAATGTTCCTAAGCCTTGTATGCATCTTGTCGGTGAGTTTTCACCTTTCCCTAGTGTTTTTCATCCAGTCCACCCCCTAGAGGCCTTCTACAAGTCCTCCCTATCCATCTCTCACTTTCAGTTTTCAATTTCACTCAACCTATCCAAATCTCCCCCCATTATTTCTAGATCTCCTCAGGAGATCCTACTAAATTGCAAGTGGAGATTTGGATTTTCACACATGATTGGCCTATTTCTGGAGGCAGATCCCCTCCTTTTCATCTCTTCTTCCATCTCCCATCATGTACTTTAACCTAGGTGCCCTCCTCAGAGGGTCACCTACAGGTCACCCCCAAGAGACCCTAATTGGTGAAAGGGGCAATGGCTTGGTGACCCTGTCATGTTTTCAGCCATGGAAAAACTCAAGTTTCTAACTCAAAAAAGCTTTATTTTTGAATGTTTTTCTTCCTATTTGCATGGATTTTCATGCCAAATATAGAGTTAACTATTTCATGCACCTACACATGCATAATTAGCTCTATTCATCTCACAGATATTTAGAAGCATTAGGGTGGCATTTGTTCAGGCAACTATATTCTAGTTTTTCAGTATTTTTTTCCAATTTTGTCTGCATCCTAGTAATTGGCATTTTCAGAGGCCTTCGGAGTGGAATTTGGGGTCAAGACTTTCATCGGTTGCTTTGAGTGGTAGCCACAGGTAAGGCTTAACACAACTCAATCTAGCTCTTCAAGAGATCTTTCCAATGAGTCCGAAATGTCTAGATTTTGACTAGCTAGCTAGAAGTTATGACCCTACCTAGTGGGGTCCAAAATTTAGTAGTTTTTTGAAATTTTGAGTTTTAGTAGTTTTGTCACCTTCCAACTATCCGTTTCAAATTCTATGGATAAGGTGACCTTTCACATTCTTGCTCATTGTATATATCCAACTTTTGATGCAATAAGAAATCCTCTTTGGTTGCCTGTAGCTTTTTACAAGTTTTGCACATTGAGGATTTTGTTTATTTTCACAATACTACAGGCTCAACGCTAGGTATTGTTATCTGAATTCTCCATTAAAATTCAAATCATCTATTTTATCTTTAATTAACAACTCATGCATTCTCTTGCATTCTAGTGCACTCTTTCTTCTTCACTTCTTCTTGAGTGATAAGCTTTTACTGGGAAGATCATCCCAATTTTATCCCAGATCACTCTTGATTCTTCTAAGTTAACTCTCCAATCAAATTGAGTTAACTCTCCTTCTTCACCTATCATCCCTTATTCTAACCTATAAATACCCCCTCCCTCAAGCACAAAGGGAGGCAATTTCATTTATGCACACAACTCTTGCAAGTTTTTGCTCTCCACATCAAGCATTCTCATGCTCATACAAGACATAGGAGCCTTTTGTTTTCATTCATTGTCTCACATAGCTTTCATACAAGCTCATTACACATCCATACGTTGCTCACATCAAGCCATAGTGCTCCTCAAAGCTCTCATTGAGCTCTCTTCAAAAAGGTTCAAAAGCTTCTTTTGCTTCCATTTTCATCTAGTTGCAAGAGGATCACCCCACTGCTGCAAGAGGATTTGAGGTTGCCACACAAGGATATCTAAGGGTAGTGGAGGCTCATGTGTCTCTAGGTGCCTTTATGCTTTCTTTCAATTTGTAGTAATTAGACAATCAAAATTACTCTTGGAATCAGTAATCTTGTTGATTTTTCCTTGATATAATAGATAGATTATGCATCCTTAGAGTAATCTACTTTCCAAGTTCATAGATCAATTCATTTAAAAAGCAATTTCCCTTTCCTTAGATTAATTTGTTCCAAATATTAAAAAAAAACCCAAAAACATAGTTTACATTGCATTACGCAAATCCCTCATAGCTTGCATACATTCTCTAATTCCTAGAATAGAAAAAAGCATCTTCAATTCTGAAAACATAAAAAAGCACAAAAAGAAGTTTTGCATTCATTTAGACTTGCATTCATAAAAATCCAAAAAGAACAAAAATATTAGAAACATAGCAAGTTCGCAAACCCTTGATTCTAACACAAGGTCAACTATAGTCATCCATTGGTTAAAACCCCTTGATTTCATCACAAGGTCAAACAAAATCAACGTGTAGCCAAACCTTAGGTCACACAAACTCTAGGTCAAACCCTAGGTCAAGTCAAGGTTAGCTCACAATTGCCTATCCCTTGTCTTGACTCATGAATGTGTTCGAGTATAGGACCACTAAGAGGGGGGGTGAATCAGTGGTCTATAAACTTTAAAAGATTTTTCACTTTTTAACCCACAGGGTAGAGAATGAGAAAGATTTCAATGATTTATCAAAACACATATGCACAAGATGATGAATAGTATAAATCGGGACCTTAAGAACAAAGCATTAGGACACACATACAAAGACAAATAATATGAACCATAACACAATGAATTTCATGAGTGGAAAACCCTCATAGGGATGAAAAAACACTCTAAAAATGCCTCATTGGCTTAATCAAAAACATGCCTCGTTGGCTACACAAAATGCCTCATTGGTAAGAGAACCTCACTGTTTATAGCCTCATTGGCAAATACAACTACCTCACTGGCAAAGGACTAACTCACTAACACATACATTACAAATTTGAATGAAATTAAAAATATAGAGGATCTCTCTATTCTCTATACAATATTTTCTTTCTTTTCAATCTCTCTACAAAACATTCCTCATATTGTTTATAAACATCATCATCGGCTTTTCATCAGGATTCACTCATACATCTGTCTTGAATCACTACCCCATACAAACTATGAATAAGTAAATAGATATCACTCCTCTATGTTTCTTTGCACACTAAAAACCCATTAAAAACAATAAAAGACATTCACAATATAGACATTTTTCCACTTTTCCTCGAAGGCCTTACTGCTATACACACAAATCTTCAATAACCCTAATCAAAAACATCACACACATCCTTTTTTAAATTTTCTTGTCCATTTTTCTGTTCAAGAGAATCCAAAAATAGTTTTAAGCTATATATATATCAGCTACCTATCAAACTTAACCATGGAGGAGTAACCGTTGGTATTCAAAAAGCAGTTCAATCATCACCACTTAATCTTCCTTTCATACCTTTGTGACTTTTAATCTAGACCTTAGATAACCTTTTTGGCACCCATGTCATCAAACTTAATTAGAATGGATGGTTCCACTAGGTCGAGGGGCCAGTGGAAACATGAACATGATACCCTTAAAATCTTAACTTAAAAGACTTCAACCTGCATTACTAAGTCACTTAGTAAAAAGGGAAAAAGCACTGATGGGTTAATAAGAGTTTTTTATAGAATATGGTTAAAACATGTATTTTAGGGTTTTTTAGAAATGAAACTAGGGTTTTAGGAGTTTAAGAGCATAGATTAAAACCCTTAATCATTCAAAATTTACAATGCAGATACTCTGTAGGAAGATATTGTAAGTAACTTGCGAAAGAGATGCAGAAGACCTTTACTCCACTAGGGTTCACCATAGATAATGTCATAAACTCAAACCTTATCACAAACCTTCTTGAATCAAACTTGAAGAATGAAGATCTTGAAAGATCTTAAAGTATAAACTCCAAATCATCAACCAACAAGCATGATCATTAAGATAGCTACAACACATTGTAAAAACAACTCTATCAATTGCCACCATGACATGAACATAAACCTTCTTCTTTGCAAGTCATGATATCTTAAAACATGGTGAATCTGATTGAAGGTAAGATCAACATGAACATCCTATGTGAACAACATGACTACATGAAGCAGCACCTTGAAGCTCTATACATATGAAGCAATAACAATGTATCAACTAAGAAACATGAAGCATGAAGCATGTGGATTGATGAAGCATCACAAACAACATCATCACCATTGAGACTAAACTCCTCCTCATCAACTGATGATTCACAACTCCTGACAACATCTTGAAACATGATGAACCAAACAAGCAACCTCATCAAGTGAATCATGAAGAATATTAACATCAACTCCATGTGAACATCTCTAATATCAACACCATCAGCCTAAACACCATCAACCTAACTGAGACAACACCATTATACATAACCCTAACCTTTGTCTTGGTCTTGTAACCTTTGACATCAATAAAAACCAAACAACATGCCAAAGTCCACAAACTCCCCCTTTGTCATTGATGTCAAACTAACATCAGCATCAAACACTTTTCCATCTTCTCCCCCTTTTGACAACAATGACAAAGAAATGCAAATCTCCCCCTGAGGCAAACACTCCAAACCTTCTTATCTTGTAAATACTTTGAAACATGAAGAGAAGCATGAACTCAACTTCTCTTAATAGCCACCATAAGGTTCTTCAACCCATCACTGTCATAGCTCACCAAAAGGAAATGAAGACCACTAAGTTGTACTTGGCAACTTGTTCACTTGTTCAAATGAGTCAATTTCCATAACAAGAAGAATACAACCAACACAGTCATGAGTAAGGACATTGCTATAAAATCACTAATCAAAATAAGAATACTGTCATGTGAAAGAGCATTTCCAATTGTACCCCTGATAACAAAAACCTCTAAAAACTATGAAGGACTGATGCAAGAACATAAGATATTCATTATACCATAGTCAATAAGCAAGCCAATGCATTCCACTCATTATAGTATATCTGGCACAAGGAATCTTACTAGTAGAGCTTGTAGCCCTTCTTCCAAAACACACCCTTGGAATATTCACTCCCTATCTCATAAACTGACATGTCTTAGTCCAAAGATAATCACACTATCTTCTCTGCCATAAACAAGACTATCACAAAAAAATCCATTGTGATAAAACACAAAAAAGTCACTGAGGTAGTGAGATCTACACATGTCTGCCCACAAAGGTCTATGCACAGACCTGTCCCTACACAAGACTCCAACAAGTCCTAGACGGTATCACATAGACATCAAGTTCTGGCTCTTTAAGTCTACTACATATAAGGTCTCCAAGTCTACTACAGAGCAAGATCTATTCCTCTTCAAGTTTGCTATTGCTACTTCATACATCAAGTTTGCAACTTATTTCAAAAAACCTTGTATAACTACCCTCAAGACATACATGTTTACCAGGGCACTTGAACCTATAACAATGCTTTGCCTTTCACTCTTTGATAGAAACCATTGAATGCTATGATGGATTGTAAAAGATTACTTCATTCCATATACCTCGCCATGAACTTGACCAAAAACAAAATTGAAGATACCATAGCTCCTTTATGAACACCACTGAATATCCCTATCATTTGACTTACATGCACACTATTATCACTGCATCAATACTATATGTGATAAAAGTATAAACACTATACTTCACTACTCATTCAGGCATTCAATGCAGCACTCCACCATAAATAAAGAATATGACAAGACAAAATACCATTACTGCATAAGGTATCAAAACAAAATTGTTAGTCTTATCCTAAAAGACTTGACACGAAGATTCAACCATTTCTCATCCTTCTCATACATATTCATTGCTCTAACAGTCTTGTCAACATCATGACATAGAGTCAAGAGGTGAATGATATATTCCCACAGCGAGATATCTCCAAAAAGTCACTGTCCTTAGAAAGCATTGTCAACCACAACATTTGACCCTTTTGGTTTCATGTAGGATCACCAAACTAGATTTGTACCATCTTGTCATACTTACAAATTGCATTCATGTCAACCAAGTCATTTGTAATAACATCATGCAACATCAACCTAGTTCATCTATCAATGACTATAAAATGTGAATAAAGGATGAGACAAAGTATCACTACCATCAAACTGTCATAAACCAATCACTATCCAAATATTTTATCACAACAAATATCTATCCAATAAGACAAGTCACCATGTCAGAGGTGTATCTTCAAGTCTGTCTCTATCTTCCGAGTCTATTCTAGCCTGTCTTCCCATATTCAATGATAACAATGAGAATGTACTATTCCTTCTCTATCTTGTCAAGGCCTTTCATTGTCACTGTCTTCTAGTTCATTGTTGCAGACTTGGATCCTTGCCAAAACTACTTCACTATTAGCAAAACAGGCATTGTCACTGTCATTTGATAAGTTTAATGTATCTCTCACCTTAATGCATCTCAATGTCCTCTTGCTAATACTATCACAGAGTTGAAATGCATTGAAACATGATGTTCATGAATGAAGCATCTCCTTTGATGCCTTTGATGAAGCGTGTCCTCATCTTGAAGCATAGGAACTAAATCAACCAGACTCTCTCTATCTGCATTGTTTATATCTTAATTCTGACCATGCAACCTGTTGAACATCCTAGGGGGTAATAGATAAGATATTGGATTGCTCCCCCTAAATCCATACCGTATCTTTTAAGTAGATATAGATGTTTCTTGTGTAGTATGCACAAGATTAGGTTCAATCTTCTCTTTTACTTGTTTCCTTCTCCAAACTGTCATAGGTTCTTTCTTCCTTTTACTCAAAGTATTTGTCTTCTTGACATGTCGAGATGGTTCGTAAATCCATTTCTACAAGAATATGCTTTATGCCTAGGGGATTTGCACTTGTAACATATGATATTGCAATCAAATGAATGATAATTTCCTTTTGAGACCCTATGACCACTTCTTTTGTGATTCCATGCATGATCATATCTTCCATGCATTCTACAGTTTCTTTGTATATGACCAACATTGTTGTACTTGAAACACACTAGATCAACATTCCTTATTGAAGGAGATTGACTGCTTCTATAGTTAACTGCTTTGTGTCCAAAATGATTACCGGTAAAACAATAATCAAACAATGAGTAATTATACCTATACATTTATGCTTGCCTTGCTAGAATAGTTCTTCTAAGATTTCTCCTTTGGTTATGCATTTTGACAAACTCTTCTTTGGTTTTCACCTTAGCTTCAATCGTCTTTTTGCCTTCAGTCTCAGGAGCAACAACATGATGACTTAGAACAATTTTCTTTCTAGGAGTCTCTTTGACTTTAGAAGTCTACCCTTCTTCGTATCCTAGACCAGTAGTGTCCTTGTAAAGTTTTTGTTTTCCTAACATCTCATACAACTTGTTGGTGCTCTCTTCAAACTCCTAATTTCTCTTTGACAGACTCTTGAGATTTTCAATATCTTTTCTCAAGGTGACAATTTCAGCCTCTAATTTTAGGTGACATTCAAACTTAGTAACATATTTTATCCTCTTGGCCTCTTCAATCTCAGTCTTTAGACTAATAATCAATTTGTTTGATTCATCGACTTGACTCCTTAAATGCATAATCAAATTTCTTGCCTCTTCAAGGTTTGAAACAACTTTGTCCTTAGAGTCCTTTTCTTGTTGAAGCTCCAACTCTAGTCTCTAGTTCTTCTTTTTGAATTTCTTGATCTCACCTATAGCACATATGAGTTCTCCTTTAACATCAACCTCACAATCCTATTCATCATACTCCTATTCATAGTCATTCATAATGTGATCTCTTTTTTCTGAATCAGATAGGACCTCATCTCTTTCATGTGAATGTCTCCTTTCATTGTCACTTTCCTTAGACACCAAGTTATCCTCTCCTTCAAGTGCATCACCTTGATAGATTCTAATCAACTCCTTCCACACATCCTGAGTTGTTTCACAATGCATAACTTTACAAGAAACTTCATTAGATAATCTAGACATAATAGCCTTCTTTGCTATATGATTTCATTCATAAGCCTCTTTGTTAGTTGTAGTATTAGGTGATTGAGAGGAAATAAAATACCCATTTTCAACTGATATCCACACACCATATCCTAAAGAAGATAGATAGACTTGCATTCTAATATACCAAATAGAGAAATCTGAACCATCAAAGAAAGGAACCCCAAAAAACTCTTCCTTTAATTTTATACATGACTCAACTTTTGAGACATTTCTATCGACCGATTCTAGATCACCATTTGAGTTTGGTATAGACGGTACCTTTTGATCAGTATGTGGCTTGGCATTTTTCTTTTCTCTATTTCTTTTACACTTTCCCATCGTACTCCACTATTAGGACCTACCCAAGCCTATTAGACTTCTACAGGGAACCTATGCTCTGATGCCACTTTTTGGAGTATAGGACCACTGAGAGGGGGTGAATCAGTGGTCTATAAAATTTAAAAGCTTTTGCACTTTTTAACCCACATGATAGAGAATTAGAAAGATTTAAATGATTTATCAAAACACATATGCATAAGATGATGAATAGTATAAATCAGGACCTTAAGAACAAAGCATTAGGACATAAATACAAAGACAAATAATACGAACCATAACACAGTGAACTTCATGAGTGGGAAACCCTCATAGGGATGAAAAACCACTCTAAAAATGCCTCACTAGCTACACAAAATGCCTCACTGGTAAGAGAACCTCACTGGTTATAACCTCACTGGCAAATATAATTGCCTCACTAACAAAAGGATTGTCTCACTGACACATACATTACAAATTTGAATGAAATTAAAAATACAGAGGATCTCTATGTTTCTCTACACAACATTGTCCTTCTTTTCAATCTCTCTGCAAAACATTCCTCACATTGTTTATAAACATCACCATCATCTTTTCATCAGGATTCACTCATAAATCTGTCTTGAATCACTGCCCCATACAAACTACATATGGATAAGTATATAGATATCACTCCTCTATGTTTCTTTGTAAACTGAAAACCCATTGAAAACAATAAAAGACATTCACAATATAGGCATTTTCCACCTTTCCTCGAAGGTCTTATTGCTATACACACAAATCTTCAACAACCCCAATCAAAAACATCACACACATCCTTTTTTAATTTTTCTTGGCCATTCTTTAGTTCAAAAGAATCCAAAAATTATATATATATATATATATATATATATATATATATATATATATATATATATATATATATATATATATATATATATATATATATATATATATATATATATCAGCTACTCGTCAAACTTAACCACGGAGGAGTAACCATTCGTATTTAAAAAGTAGTTCGATCATCACCACTTAATCTTCCTTTTGCACCTTTATGAATTTTAATCTAGACCTTAGTTAACCTTTTTGGTGCCCATGTCATCAAACTTAACCGGAATGGTCGGTTCCACTAGGTTGAGGGGTCAGTGGAAACATGAACATGATACCCTTAAAGTCTTAACTTAAAAGACTTCAACCTGCAATACTAAATCACTTAGTGAAAAGGCAAAAAGCACTAACGGGTTAATAGGAGTTTTCATATAATATGGTTAAAACATGTATTTTAGGGTTATTTAGAAATGAAACTAGGGTTTTAGGAGTTTAAGAGCATAGATTAAAACCCTTAATCATTTGGAATTTACAATGCAGATACTTTGTAGGAAGACATTGTAAGTAACTTGAGAAAGAGATGCAGAAGACCTTTACTTCACTAGGGTTCACCATAGACAATGTCATAAACTTAAACCTTATCACAAACCTTCTTGAATCAAACTTGAAGAATGAACATCTTGAAAGATCTTAAAGTATAAAATCTAAATCATCAACCAACAAGCATGATCATCAAGATAGCTACAACACATTGTAAAAACAATTCTATCAACTGTCACCATGACATGAACTTAAACCTTCTTCTTTGCAAGTCATGATATCTTGAAACATGGTAAAATTATATGGTGACTCTAATTGAAGGTAAGATCAACATGAACATAGGGATTCTGATTGAAGACATGACAATCAACATGAACATCTTGTGTGAACAACATGACTACATGAAGCGACACCTTGAAGCTCTATACATATGAAGCAATAACAATGTATCAACCAAGAAACATGAAGCATGAAGCATGTAGACTAATGAAGCATAACAAACAACATCATCACCATTGAGAGTAAACACCTCCTCATCAACTAATGATTCACAACTCCTGACAACATCTTGAAACATGATGAACCAAATAAGCAACCTCATCAAGTGAATCATGAAGAATATTAACATCAACTCCATGTGAACATCTCTAATATCAACACCATCAGCCTAAACACCATCAACCTAACTAAAACACCATTATACATAACCCTAACCTTTAACATCAATGACAACCAAACAACATGCCAAAGTCAACAGAATGTGCCCTGGACTTAGAGGTGAGTGGGTGAGGGAAATCCTTGATGAAATAGAGGAGATCCACCCAAGACCACAACAAGACCTGCTAGTCCTACAACAACAACAACAAGAATTTAGACAACTTCAATTACAACAAGCAACCATACAACAATTTGAAAGACAATGCCAACTTGAACAAGCGATCAACAAAAAAAATAGCCTACCCACACAAAGGTGGAATATCAAGAATCCAAATAGGAGAATAGTGACTAGTGACCCTATGGGTCATATAGTTATCTTTACAACCACAATCATAGAACAATGCTTCTACACAAGCACACAACAACATAGGACCCAAGACTGGCTGACCCCTCTCCATGAAGTCCAGCTCTCCAATGAGCCAAACCACCCCTGTGTCTCACCTCCTCTCGACTGGCTACTCCCATAAGAGAAAGAGTGATGTGACAATTCACCCCGTGGCAAGGAGGGAAGGGTCCGTGTGCACACCAAAACTAACTCAACAGCCCCAAGCTACTAACATTGCAATTTTGAGCATACTGTAGCAGACAACATTGTATGAGTTTTCACCCATATAACCATTTCTCCTTACTTTGGTTCTACATTCAAAAACCTTATGAACAAACTTATTGCATGTATAACAATAACCATAAAAGGAATGAAAGATCATAGCATTATGTTTTAGAGGTAGAAATGAATTCTTGCTCATGTAATCATTTCTTCTTGCCTTAGTTATACAATCAATAGCCTTATGACCAAACTTATTGCAAGAGTAATAGTAACCATGAAAGGATCAAGAGAACCTGGGAGTAGTAGTCTACTCAGGAGGGAATCTCTTAAAACCTTTCTTTTGATTATTGACACTTATGAAGTCATCATTCATCTCATGTTCCTTATCTTCAGTCTCTTTAGTGTAGGGCTCTCCCTTTTCCATTTCAAACATAATCTCTTCAGTGTAGGGCTCTACCTTTTTCATTTAAAACATGCCTTTAGGTATATTTGTTTTTTAACTCTAACCTTCCTCAAATCCAATGCCACCTTTGTTCTTAAGTGGTCGTTGACTACTAGTTATCTCATCATTGATCTTGGTGCTTTTCTTAAGTTTTAGACCCTTGTCTATCTGATCCTTTGCGTTCTCCATTTTTTCCTTAGAGTAACAATTGTTTCTTCAAGTTTGGAGAATTCAACTGATTCGGCATTGAGTTGAGATTTCATTTTGACAATTTCTTCTTTTGATTCTTTAAGCTTGACCTTATACTCTTTATTTTCTTTCCTTGCAATGTCCATATCTTCTAGGGTAGAAATGAGTTCTCCTTCAAAGTCAACCTCACAATCTTTTGAATTAAAGGTTGTCATGTCTTTATCATCTTCTGGAAAATTCTTGTCATTAAATAGTAATTCAGTTCCCATGTGTTCCATTCCAAGATCTACTTTAGCTATTAGACTGCATTCAAGGAACTTAGCTCTGATACCAATTGTTGAACACATAGAAGTATTGAGAGGAGAGATGAATCAATACTTTAAAATTCTTTACTTCCAAAAAAATCAAACAAATGTAAGAATTTAAACCATGAAGAACAAAAGAATATAGAAGCACACAACCATAACACCAGATTTATGCAGAAAACCCTAGAAGGGAAAAACCATGATGAGCAAGTTGCTTGGATCTACTGTCCAAAAATCAACCTCACAAATAGAAATAAGGTTACATTATCATTTAGGGGATATAACCCGAAAGGAAGTTGCAACTTCCTAAACTGCTACAACAGTTACAACTTTTAACAAAAAGGCTTCAACCTATGTAGAAAAATACTTATATGATAAACACTAACTACTCCAACATTTTGCTGACCTTCCCAACCTCTACACAACTACTTCATCTCTCCACAGTCACAATACCAAGTTCCATAACAACAAAACACCTTTAGCAACATTTCTTTGTTATAACATTACCTACACTTACCTCCACAAAAAAGACACATTACATAAACTGATCCTTTCCACATTTCATCAAAATTATTTATGTGGTTATCTTATTCACACATTATTAATTTTATCACTCAATACAAAACTCATACCTCCTTCAACCACTTTGATTTTTCATTTATATCTTCCACAAGCTTCAAAACTTTCTCCCTTGTTGGCCAACATGAAACGTATAATAGTTAGCACCCAAACATATGCGGCTCAAAAACAAGTTATAATCAAGGCCTATTCTACCTTAGCACACTCTTCCAAGCTAACAAATACACCAAACACATGAAAAAATCATCATCATACACCAAGCTAGCTCCATAAACACTTATCCTTCCTTGCATTTGGCTCCAGACCTAAAGCACTATCAGAGGAGACCAAATTATATCATGCAGACTGCACTATGAACACTATATGACTTGAAACTCATTCATATACTCTCATTTCATCAATCCATGCTATTTTATGCTAGCGCAAAACATTTGAAACTTGAACTAAGCATACCAACCATCTATATAAGCTTATCATCCAATTGACAAGGCCAAATACTAGTGTGCGGTGAACTGTGGTAACATCCACTATCTCCCTCTACTTACCATTACCATCAACAAGACTTGTCTTCATATAACTAACTTTGAAGAAGCATTTGCGATACTTGAAACTTAAAAATTGCATAGTTATTACTCTTATATAGCTATCCTCTAAACTGCAATACCATATCTTCATCTGTGGAGAAGTGTGGAGCATTCTCCTATCTCTCTGTGACTATACTTACCTTGTTTCACTAATGCCTTCACTCTTCTAACTCTAAAGCACTTTGCGGTAGACTTTGTGAACTCAAATTTGAATCATAGATACTTGAGAGCATTATCTAGCCACCTTTTTCTCTATAGGCCCATATCTGCATTCGCAGTAGAATGTGGTACACTTTCCTGCACCTGTGACACCTTTCATGACTTGAACTATACTTAACCAAATTTCTTCAATCTTTTTGCAATAGTCTTTATCCAATGCTAAGTCACATGTCTTCATATCATCCAGATACAACATAATTCACCTAGCATAGCACCCATGATATTCATTACCAACATAACATACCAAAGATATTGAAAGCATACATTTAGCCTAAACTTACACATGAACTTTAGAAGATAAGGTATGACTGTGTATATATGATGATGATCCTTTGTCTTACATCATCATTATTCCTTTGACCTTTTTGTTTGACTGCTTAACACATTCACATTTGCATTTTCTTTCCACATTGCCACTCAATTGACACCTATGACAACACATGTGCAACAATATCATCTTGCAGTTGTCTAAGGGTAGTTGTAATTATTCAAAAGCATCATCAAGACTATCCTTAGAAATAGGAGGACCTATTCTTATGCAATAGACCTAGCAAGGAATCCAAACAAAATACTAAGTCAAGTTTAAGAAAGTGGCAATCCTTGAAGTATTTTTTCAAGAGATTTTCAAGCTTGAAGATCATCTCTATTTCTTCCTATATCTCTTTATCTCTCTATCCTTCCTCCCTCTTTATCTCTCTCCCTCTCTATCTCTATATCTCTCCCTCCCTCTCTATCTCTCTCCCCTCTTTCTATCTATATCTCTCTCTTTTTTCTCTATCTCTATCTCTCCCTCTCCTTCTATCTCTTTATATTTCTCTCTCACTATCTCTATATGTCTCTCTCCCTCCCCATTTCTCTCTTTGTCCCACTTTCTATATTTTCCCTCTCTCTAACTCTATCTCTCCATCTCTGCAACTCTTTCTATCTCTCCACCCTCTCTCCCTCTCCCTCTCCCTCTCCCTCTCCCTCTCCTTCTCCCTCTCCCTCTCCCTCTCCCACTCCCTATGCCTCCCTCTCTCTATTTCTCTATGAACCCCTCTCTTCATCTCTCTCTATTTCTCCCTCTCCCCTACCTCTTTCTATGTCTCCCTCTCTTTATCTCTCTTTATTTCTCCCTCTCTCCCTATCTCTTTCTATGTCTACCTCTCTCTAACTCTTAATGTCTATCTCTCTATCTTTCCCTAACTATAATGCTCTCTCTTGCTATCTCTCTCTCCCTTTCTATCTCTATATCCATTCACCCTCCTTCCCTTTCTCTCCCTCTCTCTAACCCTATCTTTATATCTCTCCCTCCCTCTCTATCTCTCTCCTATCTTTCTATCTCTATCTCTCTCTCTCTCTCTCACCCTCTTCCTCTATATATTTATATTTCTCTCTCACTATCTCTATATTTCTCTCTTACTCACCCTCAATCTCTTTCTATCTCATTCTATGTCTGATATCCCCTAGCCTTGGCCATCTGTACATCTACCTGGTCTCCTCTGTCATCCCCCCAAGCTTGTCTATATGTTGGAGCATGTTGTCGGGCCTCTCACCGAGCCCTCACCTCGACTCCACCAATTGCCACCTCTCACACTACTCCCGCTACCCCATGTCTAGTAACTCTCACCGACCTATGTGTCTGCTAGTAGGTATCATATGTCGGAAGCGTTCCAGGGTCTACTCCCCCCGTAATCCAGACCCATATCACTGGGGCAAGTCATCGTAAATCTGCCAAAGCTGTATCAACTGAAATCTCAGGCCCCTAGTCCTCCACCTCCCTCTGAGCCTGAGCATATATGGCCTTGCCTATGGGCTCCCCCTATAGCAAACCAAACTATCTCAATACCCTCTCTGGAAGGTATCTCTCAATGGTATCAGTGCATCGACCAAATAGGTATCTTAGCTGTCTACAGTAAACCAGCTCCTCATGGTCATCCTCCCATGACTCATAGTCTCTCCAAGGCCTCCAAACAAAGATATCCATCTCATCTAGCTACCTCTGCCAGTAACTCACGGAACCAAGTCGTCGGTGCGTAATAACACCCTCATATAAGAAAACATATGGCATGCCATAATCTCAGTGACGTTGAGAGATAGGTCTAATCACTAAGATATGCTCTGAGACCCATACCTGTAATAGTGTAACACCTACTGACAAGCTACTCCCAGATCTATACACACAGTCATGCAAATCATGATAAATCTAACCCAAAACTTAAGGTCCCCATGCATATCGGATCCCATGTGCAAACATCCCTGATAGCATAGTACCCCATCCAACAAATAAACCCCTAGACCATCTATCTGGACATAAGAATCCTCCAATTAGAGATACAACAATCCGTCTAATCCTGTCGTAGAGATGATGCACTCGTACCCACCGGATCTCATGATCCTACACACCCAGGTCATGAGTAGCAAAAACTTCTCTCATGTCAGCCTCTCCCCGCTATATGGCATAGTCCACTCTCTTGCCCAGAAATGGAATTCACAGGATGCGCTGAACATCCTCAAGTGTCACAGTTGCCTCACCTGTCAAAAAGTGGAATGAGGTCTCACTATGATATCTCTCCACAACCGCTATCAAATAGTGCAAGGTTCACCCTGATATGCGTCAGATGGGCCACATGCCACAATCCCATGACCTTTAGAAATATCTCCTCCTCCTAGCCCAACTGTATCACTAGGTCGGCAATCACATAATGTCTCTCAGGACTGCAAAGGTGGTAAGACAATCTGCATCCATGACGACCACTTGTTAACCATCTTGCAAAATTTAACCTGACCCTAAATCTAAATCCCAAGTCCACATGGTACAAACATTACAAAATTCCTAAGTCAAACCTAGTCAACTCTAGTCTAAGCCTCTGAAACACATTTTCCAAAACTAACCTAGCTCAAACTACATTACAAACCAAAAGTGCTTGGATTTTATCAAAGGCGCTTAACTATCCTACCAAGAGCACCTTGCTACTTTGCAGAGGCGGTTAGCTTTGAACAAACCACAAACGCTTAGATTTCCATAAAGGCACTTTGTTGTGCTACCTAAGGTGCTTAGTTGTGGGCCAAGGGCACTTAGCTTCTACCAAACTCATAATGCTAAACCTACCAACAACACCAAATTGTCAGTCCACAAGCGCTGAGCTACGCTAGCAACAACGCTGCGACATAATCCAAAAGTGCTTCATCGTGTGCCTAGCAACCAAAGGCACTTAGCTTTCACCAAAGGCGCGATAGCGCACACCAAAGGTGCTTTAGTGTGCTAAAAGCACTTTAACATGTGCCAAAGGTGCTTAACCCGAACACAACACCTATGGCTAAAAAATTTCAAACCCTAGAAAAGACCTAAAAATTACAAACCAAACAGAGTTTTTTGATCACTTACCGCTCCTAAAGCTCCCGCTGGTCTCCCATAGGTCTACACTAGCTCTACATGGTGCTTATGCATAGGAATCAACATATCTACAAACTGTAAACTCACTCTACGCAGGAAGCGTGCTCAACTAAGCAAAGAGGCAAATTGCTCTGAATTTTGTGAACTCTTGGTGTGCAAATGAGTAGTGTTGACCCCTTGGGCCCTATTTATAGTATCCCACCCCTAATCCATCTTATCCTTGTGTATACTATCGTCTTCATCATGTCAGCCTCCGTCTACCCAACCTCGTCTTTCTCAAACACAATCTTCTAGTCGAGTGTCAACCCAGTTCTTCTGTCACTTCCCTGTCTTTCCTCTCGAGGGGGCATCCTACATCAGCTACACAGGGTTAGCTAGCTACACTGGGGCATCAAAATTGTATCATGTCTTCAACAATCATTTTATTTGAAGCAACGCTATAAACTGCATTGCATCAAAGAGGGGCAAAATGTAGACACCTAAAAATGACCATGTCATCGCATCACTTGCATTTTCATCAAATCTATCTAAATCCCCTGCATTTAACGTTAATTAAATAATCTAATTATTTAATTAATTTCATCAAAATCATCAATTTCCTCTAAATCAAGTATTTTCAACAGTAATTGAATAAATTCTATTTATTTAATTAATTTAATCAAAATCAACTTTATTCTTCCAAATTAAATAATAATTTCAATTATTTAATTAAATCGTTATCATCTTCCAAAATTCAAATCCACATCAATTAAATAAATTAATTATTTAATTAATTTATCATTTAAATCCTCTTCTCTATAATTAAATAATTTCTAAATTATTTAATTAAATCAATTATTCTTCCAAATTTAAATAAATCATTCAAATTTATTTAAATTAAATTTTTCATCTAAAAATAAAATAAAATCTAATATGTTATTTATCCTTCATCATGCAAAATAAATTAAATCAATTTATTTGTTTAATTTATTTAAATCTTTAAATCTATTCTATGTCTTCTATCATGCACAAAAAATTAAATAAATTTATTTATTTAATTTGCTCAAATATCTTCCAAATTTTCTAAAATTAAATCTTGTTCATCATGCACACATAATTAAATAATTTATTATTTAATTTTACTCAAATCATGCAAAAAACAAATCTAAAGTCGAGTTAATTGACTTAATCATTATTTCTTTTATCACCAACTCATAAATTAGAAAAAAAGAGTTCTATTTTTATGAAATCTAATCACGTCTTTTCCATGTCTTTTAGCCAAATCAATTAGTTAACTCAAACAAAAATATTTTTTGTGTGACACATGTCAGGTGCACATTCATCATGAATTCTAGATTTATCTCATCCATTGATTCCATTGAATTTTCTGGACCGTTGATCAATCTTCATTGAAATCTATATAAACCCCCCTCATCTCCATAACAAATCCTCTTCGATCATTTAAGCTTTTGCCTTCCTACAGTGCATTGAGCATACATCGCATCGTTGAGCACCTTGAGCACTTTGAGCATAAACACAATCTACATTTGCTTGTTGCAAACATGGTTTCACAATTCATAGAGCAATCCACATTTGACCAAGATAACAATACAATCTAGGTGAAATCTTTCTTTGTTTTGTGTTATTCATTGATTATTTGGTTTTTGCTTAGATCGTTATCTTGATGTTATAGGATTGAGTTGTTGGTTATTTCATTGTTTTGATTATCGTTCGATCTCAATTTTATTCCTATACATAATTACAACTTTGATTTAGCATAAAAACTCAAGGAAGCTACTACTCCCTAAATATTCTTCTCACTACAATTAGGATTTACAAGGATAACAAATATGTGGACTGTTGCAAAGTAAACATCTAACTTATGTTGATAATGCAATCTTCTTTTTCTGCTCAAAATATGCCTTCAAACTAATTCTGCACACTTCATATTTCACATATGTATCTATCACACTGTTACCAATCACAACTAACTTAGAAAATCTATAATATCCTCTGCAACACATCATAGCACTGATTAGGTCAGCATCATAAAAGAAGTTTTGATGAAAATGTGTAACTCCTTACAGGTCGACATCAATACATGTCTCAAGAAAATATGTTGTGTACCTTAGATCTTTATGAAATTATTCAAGACATATCTCTTCACATCTTCCAAAGTCAAAGCAATAGATCAAAATCTACCACACATACCAGACACTTAACCTGTCGGCTCAAACTACTCAAAAACTTCTAACTGTACATCTTCACACTACCAGGGAGATGCCAAAACCTTCATGCAAACCAAGAATTCAGTCATATATAATCTCAACATCATTCATACACCTTTCTTCTAAAGTATCAAATCAATCTATACAACCGCATAGTAAGAACTACTGGAAATAGAGTTTTTTGAACCACTTGTGACACTTCATAACTCAAGCTATAGCATTGTGGTACATCACAAACCCTAAAACCTTTAGGAATGCACTTAAACATCATTTTATACTCCTTCCTATATCCACACATCCTTGTCTGATATTTATGGAGGAAAACAAAAGCTTGACTAAGGTAAACTGGAGTCCAGAAAATAGTTATGCTTAATTCTTCCTTTACTGACTTAACTACTTGATGCGGTACAAGAAAATAAGGAATATCTACATGCAAATCAAACTTGAGATACATTGGAACATGTATGACCTCCATACAAACTTTTATGATTGATCTGTATATATTTCATCTTCTGCAAATATTCAATCATGTGTACTTAGGCTCCTAGAACAGTCTATATTTTTTTTATCACTTGAATGCTAATCTTGCGGACCACCACACTATTTGATACTTCATCATAGCATACTATATACATCCTTGAATCTATTCTTAGAATTGCATGACAAAATAATATCTTCCGAAGGAATGCGGAGCATTCCATTAAGTCTCTATTATTGCTTTGCCATGTCTAAGTAGTAACCGATACTCTATCCTTTGTAACTTTTCCTGCTGAAGGTATGTTGACATGAAAACTTGAATATATCATTTCAATATTTGGATAAACTTGTCTTCTGAACGACAAGACCAAATCTTACTCTACGGAGAAATGTCGATCCAACCATTGTGACTCTACCTCAGGATATACACTGTTTACTTCATCTGCTAAGTCTTCTAGACTAACTTGCCTTAGACATGCTAACCCCTTGACTTCAACTAAGTCAAACTATCTCTCTCAAATCTTCTACTATCCATCAGCTTCTCCTTCTTCTAAACTCATCCTCTAGACAAGTCGTATCTTATATTGTCATATACTATGAATGCTATGTTGACATCAATGACAACACACATTACCAACAACATGGTTCCACCTTGGGGTTAAAGACCTCAACACTTTTTTAACCACAACCTATTTGTTCACAATTTCACCAAGAGTAGCCATTTTATTGACCACATATTTTACTCTCACAAAATAGTTACTCACACTTTCAACTTCTTGCATCTTCAAATTCTCAAATTCCCTTTTCAATATTTATAGCTTGACAACTTTGTCTTAATCACTATTTTGGTAAGCTTCTTGTATAGTCTTCCAAACATCCTTGGTTGTCTTTGTGTCTGTAATTCTTAGAAATAAGCTCTTATCTAGAGATGTTTGAATATGAAATAAATCTATAGAGTTCTTCTTCTTACTCTCCTTCTTGTATGTTCTATCATTCATTGCAAGAGTGGTCCAATCAGCTAGCTCATCATAACCTGTTTCTACAATTTCCCATAAATCTTTTCCTATCAAAAGAGTCATCATCTAGATGCTCCAATATTCATAATCAGTTCCATTAAATTTAGGAATGGGCAAAGAGGTAAGATTTGACATGATCAATTGTTAAAGAGATCACTACCACAAAATATTAAACCCATTTTTTAACTTGCTCCGATACCAAATGAAGATTTAGAAATGAATTCACATTTTTATCAATATAATTAAACCCACTTACAGCAAAGGGCACAAAAGATCTCCACACAATATTGTTTAGAATTGAGTCAAAGATGGCAATTACACAATGCAAAACATAATACTAGATTGATTGTTCTCTGCTGTTCAAAATAATACATAATGTTTGCTTAAACTACAAAATAGAGATCATGCTAAAAATAAAGGATATAGATCATACCAAAATATATAACTATACACCACAAATTATTAATAAAAAACTAATCTATCACATGCAGTGGTGTAGAACATGCCCTTCAACTGAAAATAACAAAAATCCAAAATAGAGTTGAACGTTGGACATGAATAAAGCATGCAGCACCCACTCTCTCTAAATATATATGCACTTCAATAACTGAAGTTGTAGAGCATCAATTACCAACACCAACAACAACAACACAACCTCCCTCCTTCACCTACTAGCCCAGGATATGATTTGGTTTTAGCACCATGAGATATGGTGGTGCCATCATTTTTTTTGTAAGAACTTATGTCCAGGTGTTATGAATCCATTCACTAATGCTCTAAATTTTTATCTTCTATGGATGACTTGGAAATTTCAAATATGTGACTAGAGAAGTGATATTTAGAAATGTGAACCTAATCTTATACACATGAGCAATCCTATAACCTATAGGAATGATCTGATAGTTCATAGACTTTTGAACTTTGCTCGCCATGGTTTTCTAATGTCTGTATACATGTAAAGGTTGCGATGTTTACAAACATCTTTGGGAAATCTATTGGATTGTGAGGGACATGTTATCCTTAGTCTAATACCTAGTGGACTGGTTTGTAGACACTAAACAAAAGTTTCAGGACAACAAACAAGAACACAATATGCTCTTAGAATGATGAACAATGATAATGTAATCAATTTTATCAGTATGCAATCAAACTTGTAAGTGTCATCTTAAATTTCTAGATTTGTATTCAACGATTCATTTCTAATTGGGTTTAGTCTTTAAATACACAACCCTAGTGACTAATTTGGTGCAATTCACAATTTAGTTAACTCATTAATAGCTACTAGTGAAAGAGGTGGGAAAAGTTTGAATTTGAATTTTTATTTTAAGACTTTAGGACTTAAATCCGTGGTTGTGGACATAATCTAGATTAAGTTTGCATTCACATGTCTAACCTAGGAAAGGAGAATGAAATATTTATAGAATAGGGTGGAATATGGAGATGTTTGATGATGAGATTTGTTAATTGATGAGATTATTCATCAACTTATATGCAAATTAGGCTATTTTAGACATTATTTAGTATATTAAAGACAATTTAATTATAAAACATAAGAGGAAAAGACATGGATATACAATATTTACCATTACAATAGTTTATAATCTATTTTAATTTAATAATTATACATTTCATATATTATGTCACGGGTATCACTCTACTTAAACATCATTGGTTCAATAGTCAAATAGTCAATAACAATTTTACATCTCATCTACACCAAAAAGTGGTAAATATTTATCTTATTTTTATTAAATTTTATTAACCAAAATTAACGTGATGTTTAAGTATTGGCATGATTTCTCATTAGTTTTTAAGGACTTCAAAAACCATAGAAACTAGAGAGAGAAAAATTTTAGAGATTTTTTTTTAAAAGAAGATATCAAGTGCAAGAAAATGTTTAAGTATAGGCATGATTTCTCATAAACCATAGAAACTAGTGAGAAAACCTTTAGAGATTTATTTTTTAAAAGAAGGTATGAAGTGCAAGAAAATGTTTTATAGGCATGATTTCTCATAAACCATAGAAACTAGAGAGAAAAAATTTAGAGATTTTTTTTTAAAAGAAGGTATGAAGTGCAAGAAAATAACGAGGTCCCATAAAACATATTTCTTTAAAATATAAAGAACACGCCAAACTTGTTTTTTTCTCAAGATAGAGCATGCTGAAGGCATAGGAAATTTCCTAAAGCGACTCACGTAACTGGTGAACTGGACGTTGTACATGCATTCCAATCCGAGCTCTCTGTAACTAATATACAGCTTATGTTGCCATGTTATTTGAAACCCATAACAATTATTCAAATGCATTGAATGGCTTGGTCTAGGCTCAAATGAATTCATCTTCGTACAAAATAGAAAGAACACACCAAACTCGTTACTTTCTCAAGAGCGAACATGCGGAACGCATGGCATGTTGGTTTATGATACAGGTACAACCTAACAATTATTCAAAGGCTTGGCCTGACACTTAAACGAATTCAGCGCAGAACATGCAGAAGGCATGACTTGCTGTTTTACGATATAATCAACAGACCAAACTCGTTACTTTTTTCATTTGTTGTTTTAAGATGACAGCCACTTCCAAGGCATGTAGAGTTTTAAAGTTGTGTCATTTAAAAGAATAGGTCATAGGCATTTAAGTTTAGTGGTGAGTCTTGTAAAGGAATAGTTGTCATGGAAGAGATTTAAAATAAAAGAGAAACAAAGATATAGATTTGGAGAAATATATAGGAATAGGTGGTATTGGAAAAAATGGTTTAACAGATATAATCGTGGGCGTACACAAAGCCAAAAGCAAGCTGGGCTTAAAGCCCACAATCTAAGCTTTGACTTAGATGGTTGAAAAGTCCTTTATCCGTCTAGGTGCCTGATAGGTCCTATCTCCCTTTGAAAAGTCATATCTCCGTTTCCGTTTTCTAACGTATACAGAGCGCACTGTATAGAAGAACAACTGCGCGCTATTTTCTGGTTATTTCACAGAGATGGCAATAGCTTAGTAGAGCTGGCACACTCCATGGCTCAGCTTAGCCACACTCTCATCGTCAAGGAAGATTGATACTAACAGTGACGGCCGAATCAGTCTCACCAAGTTTTCAAAGCCATATCTTTCAAAGCCATATCTTTCGATACTCTGGATGACACCTCTTGGGCTTAGGAAGCATGATTTGTTTAATACATAATCCGTTCTACAGTTTGAGTTTAAATAAATATGGGAATGTCAGGGTAGGTTTATATTTTTTAAGTTTTCTGATTATGTACATGCTTTTGATCATCTAGACTAATTGTCGCAAGCAATTAAAGTTAGGGTTTTAGCTCTATCCTATGGTGGCTGAGAGTAGGTTTCAATTTTTTAAGTTTTCTGATTATGCTGTACATGCTTTTGATCATCTAGACTAATCGTTGCATCCTCTGCGAAGGATGGACTAGCCCAGAAATTTGTATTTATTTCATTCTAAGATTATGGACTTTGAGTAATTCTTCTTTTATTCTTTCAAATATTTTAATAATTTAATGACAGAAGATATTGATTTCTTAAGTTCATAAGATTTTCACAGTCCAATAGTGTATTTTTTTTACTTTATCCTTGATAATGGACGTTTTATAGATAGATGTATTACACTCAAATATAAAATTTAAAATCTTATAGACAAAGGAACAATACAAGTTGAGGCTGATCATATGGAATTGAATGATGATTATTCTACTACCATTAGTAACAACAAATTTGTATATTAATCTTTTTTTATTATCATTTTGTAAATGAATCTTCTATAAATAGTTGCATTACACTCAAATATGAAACTTAAGATCTTATAAAGATAAATAATATGAGTTGGAGCTAATCATATGGGCTTAAATGATGAGGATTTGACTACCATTAGTTACAATGAGGATATTAATTTTGATAAGCATAGCACACCATATGTTGAGGTAACCCATGAGGTCATCAAGCTACATGAATATAAAGGAAATGAACAATTGTATGATACAACATCTTTATATAACACTTTTGTTCATAGAGAAACACTTTATGATCATACATCACCCTCTATCCAACATGGCATGGGTAATCCCATGTGTAACATGGATTTAGGGATGCATCTCTTGAACATGTTGAGATAGACACATTTGATGGTGTAGACTTTGTTGGTTAAGTCTCCTACCTATTTCTCTTACTACATACTATATATTATACTTTCATGTTATTCATTTATATGATTTGCACTTGATCCTGTCACTTGAAGGGAAGGTTGTTGTTTGTTTTTGTAGGGTACATGCATCCATGTTGTTCAAATTAGGGGGCAAAATTGGGGGCATATTTCATCTTTCATCTCACAATCACATGGTTCATGCAAAGGTAATTATCTTAGGTGTGCATCTCAATTTTTTAAATTTTATCTTAGAATTTTTAGACTCAATTAATCATTCTTATTCTTCATATTTAGTTTATCATGCCTATGCACAATCTCTAGACACACATTATTATACTGTGTGTGTGTGTGTGTGTGTGTGTGTGTGTGTGTGTGTGTGTGTGTGTGTGTGTGTGTGTGTTTGTGTGTCCCCATTCATAGAACACACAAATAAAGGGGGGAATGTTATTACTAATTACTTTTGAGTTTGTGTGTAGTTCACAAGTTTACTCCAATTTTTTTGCTTCCAAATGTGTTTGTCTTTTCTTTTTACTTGGTGTACTTGCTCATGTATATTCACATGCACACCTAAAGGTTAGGACAAGTTTTCCTATCAGTGAATCTCTCCATCTCTATTTTTGATGTGATTTCCATTTTTCCTAAAACAAGATTTCCTTATGTGCAAACTCCCACTCAATCCAAGATAAGTATGAAAAACTCTATCCCTAACACCTAGAATTCAAGGTGATCAAGATCTAATACTAAATGAAAGGAAGTAATGGTACATAAATGCTTCCTACATTGACCTTTAAGGGGAGGTCTATGCAAAATAAAAGATTTTGTAGTTACCAAAAATACACAAAGAAAATTCTACCATGACAAGATGACGTACATGGGGAAAACCCATTTGGAATAAAAACTCCACTCTAAGAAAACCCAACTATATTATTTTGCAACTAAGAGGTTATAATATAAATCTTAGGCTATGCCTTTACAAGAGTATCACCAACATTCAAAATTTGGAGCAATTCTAGCTATTTAAATTGGTCTTGATGGTGCATGCTTGCTAAAACCAAGGGAAGTCGGTCCTTGTACTCTAGCACTTAAAGGAGCTAGAATGTAGAGTACATAGTTACAAAGGACAAACAATCCAAAATAATGTTGCTAGTTAAGAAGTGGCTTGATGGTGCATAATGTTGAAGTTTGTTGTGTAGAGTTGCATAGTGCATAGTTGATTAATGTTAATGGATGTTAGTGGTTGTTTTCCAACATGATACAATTCTGGTGTTGTTGAGTTGAGATATTATCCATATGAAAGTGAAGTTGTAGTGGCTTTGTGTGCTTATAGGCTTGGGGAAATTGTAAGCTTCTAATGCGAATGTGAATATGGCTTGCTACAACTATGAAGTTATGAAGGTAAGCCTATGTCATTGTAGTGTCATAGGTTGATGAGCATATGTGTTTATTTGAAACATTAAGAACAAAGGAGAATTTTTGATCATAATAGTTAGATGATCTTGTGTGTGGTAGTGAAAATGTCATTGTTGGTATGGGTCAACATGTTGAGATGATTGGATCATAATAGTTAGATGGTTGGTGTGGGTCAACTTGTTTCTTTAGAGGATAAGTTCTATCAAGGTTGTTGATGTGTTTGCCAAGGTGTTTTTTTGTAGAAGTGGTGCCATAAGAAATGAAGTTGCTTTATCACTTTGAACAAACTAAATAGATGTAAAATTTGGTGCACAAGAGACAAAAGAGGGTGTGCATCTAAAGGGTTGCATAATATATTCTGAGAGGTCAACCTATTTAGGCTTGTTTAATTGTTTGTCTATTGTGTTGTTGATGGCTATATAAGTTGGAGTTGTAGCCATTGTGAGGTTAGCTTTATGATGCAAGTGATCCAGTTGAAGATTTCATTGTGGTGCATGCTTTTCAATACATTGTGGAGTTCACATTTAAAAAGTATGTTTTGTACCATTATTGATGTCACCATTTCTCTAGAGTGCATTTGAGGAGAGAAGATTCTAGAGCCTTTTCCACCTATTTTAGTGTAGAGAGGTGTGAGTGAGGAGTTGGCAAAGCTATTGTTGAAGCTATTGTAACAAAATTTGGGATGTCATGTGGCCATGGAATTGTGTGACACAACTAAGAAGTATGCATGTATGGTTTATTCGCACTAAGTAGAGTTTGTGTAGTTGATACTTGCATAGATTTATGCAAAGCCATATTTATAGAAGATTCATTTATGTATGATACTTACTGAAATTCTATGAGTGTACAAGGAAATGTCGAGACATGAGATGGTGTATTAGTAAGTTGATGCACATAAATGAATGATGTGCAAAGTTTGCACTTGCACCATTAGGGATGTGAATTCAATTATGTTCCATAAACTTATCTTGTTTCTCCTCTCTTTCCTCATCAAATGAACCTAATCTTTTAGACCCATTGATTGATAGGGTTCATAGAAAATTAGTTGGTTGGAAGGGCTACCTCCTTAGCCAAGTTGGTAAGATAAAATGAATTAAAGGCACATTTCAATCTATTCCAATTTATCTAATGTTAGCCTTCAAAATTCCTAAGAAGATCTATAAGGTTGTTGCCTCCATCTAAAAAAACTTTTTTTGAATTGGTGTTGAAGGAAAAAGGAGGATCTCTTACTTAGGTGGAGGAAGGTTTATCTATATAATAAATTAGGAGGTTTGGGCCTAAGGAATAATAATGTGATTAATTTGGCCCTTGGAGATAAGCTAGGATGGATAATCTTTAAAGAAATTAATAGCCTATTGGATAAAATTTTGGGGCTTAAATATTTTGTCAATTTCGATAAAAAATATATATTTATAATGTTGGACCCATGTAGGAGTTCAATCTTATGAAATCATATTGTGGATTTGACAAAGGAGCTCTTTGAAAAGGAATAATAATTTTCATGCTACCATGCAAGCACATGTGCCAACCTCAAACACCTACCTAGTAGTGCATAACCCCACATGAAACTCCTTGCACCATGCGCCATGCATGTAGCACTTGGAACCATGCCACACAACTTGGATTCACTCCCCAACTCATGAGTAGCTCTTTGCATCATGTACCACTCATACATTGTTAAGGATCATGCTACACAACTTTGGCGATAATTTTTCTATGTTTTGCACCACCCTTACATCCCTACACATTAGTGTACATAGGGCACACAATTCATAACTCATTGTAGAGAACTAGGCAACATCTAATATAATTGTGAAATAATCTAATGGACATTATAGAGTTGTTTTATAACACACCACTTATTAGCACAATGGACAACTAGATCCTAACCATTAGGAGATAAAGCCTCACACATGGAAGTTCAACCAATTCAACATCCATAATGACCTTTGTCTTCATGATCATGTAATCGATAAATGTACTTCTATAACTTAAGTAGATAAGAGAGAAAAATAAGATAGATACGAGTAAATACACAAGCATACATCTCCCTCAAGAGTATGACATGTAAAAAGTACACAAATTAATAAAATGATATGTTCTAGTTCTTGTACTCTTCTCAATCTAATCTTTCATCTAGACTGTAACTTATTTTGTATGTATGTAACACATTATGTCCTCATATAGAACATTGTCCATCAAACCACCTAGTATTTGGATCACATAAGATGGAGAATTGGACATGGAAAGAAGGTTGTTTTCTTGGGAGATGCTTGGATTGAACAACAACACTACCTAATGACCCTAATTGGAATTTGATCAAGGATGATTTCTAGATAAAATGGGGAGATAAGTTTTTTTTATTATATGTAAATTAATAATGGAGGTGGGAGAATTTGGAAGAGATTGGAATGACATACTTGAATGGTAATCAGACAAACATAGTTTTTCCTTTGATGAACTTACTCAATTTTTTCCATATTCCAAAATGATAGAAGGAAGATATGTAAAATTGGGGGAGTTCCAAAGATAGGGACTATACAGTGAAGTCGGACTATGATTTATTGTGTGAAGAAGAGAAAAAATTTCCTTGGAATAAAGTTTGGGACAAATATGGTATTCCAAACATAAACACTTTTCTATCAATACTTATTCATGATAGAATTTTGACTACTCAAAATTTATTTAAAAGAGAGGTTTCCAATATCCAAATAGATAAACTCTTTAATTTAATAAGGAAGTCAATTTAGATCACGTGTTCATTGATTGTACCTATTCTTAGGAAATTTGGTATAGACTACTTAAAGATCTAAATGTAGATTGGGTAATGTTACACAATGTAAGAGGTTGCACCTATCAATGGATAACCCCATTCCATAGTGAGAGATTAAAGTGCATTTGGAATATAATTCCATCATATTTTTCTTGGGGAGTTTGGTTGGAAAGGAATAGAAAGAATTTTAGAGATGAAATTAGAATATCAAAGAGGATATATTACCAAATCAAGACTACAATATTGAGACAATTAAAAGAAAACACATTAGCAGTCCTAAGGAGTCTTTATCAAAAAGTAAGATAGAAAAATTATGGGATTTTCCATGTGCTCTCCAACTTCTATG
This sequence comes from Cunninghamia lanceolata, assembly GCA_027924645.1. Taxonomy (NCBI): domain Eukaryota; kingdom Viridiplantae; phylum Streptophyta; class Pinopsida; order Cupressales; family Cupressaceae; genus Cunninghamia; species Cunninghamia lanceolata. The sequence goes on from BSBN01001005.1 coordinate 5,347,269, forward strand.
TCTAATACCATTAAAATTAATAGAATACATGTCAAGTGGGATCCTCTAGTGGAACGTTGCATTAAATTAATTTTTTATGGTGATTGAAAGAGGAATCTAGGATTTAATAGAGAGGGAGGTACATTTTAAGAAATTGGACAGTGTTTCAAATATAAGCACTTTTGCTAAGCCATATGATCAATCAACAAATACTTATAGCAAAGGCAAGAGCCATGTTTTCAAGAGAGCAAGAGACTTAGGAACTCAAATATTGATATATAGAACCTAAAACTCTTTGAATGTTATTAAATTTTTAAAACATGAACCCACAATGAGGTGGATAATTCAAGACACTATAAAGGCATAAGACAAATGTGTAGAGTTTTCAGTCAAATTTAAATTCAACACACATATAGTGAGGGTAATGTTGTTGTTGATTATTTGACTTATGTGGGCACTTGGAAGGAAGAGTATCTTTAGTGGGAAAATAGTGATGATTTCTTTTATGCTCTCAAAAAACTATATTTAAAAAACCAAGAAATAGATAGTATTTAAGGATGGTTGAAAGGATAATTGTGGGTTAATGTAGGATCAATAGTCTAGTTGTTAGATTAGGCTTTGGCCTTAGTAGATATGGGTCTTTTGTTAGAAGTGTGGGTGTTTAGTTTTTAGTGCCAAGAAGTATTAATTGTATTCATTCTTTATAGTAGGCTCAAATTGTTAAGAATAAATTTTCTTTTTGGATGAAGGCCCTTTACTTTGTAATCCTCATTTAGTAATGACATGTTATTAGCTTTGGAGGCAAACCAAATGTGATGTTAACCTTCAACCTTGGATTTGTTTTAGAATTTGGTTCTTCCCCTAAGCTCAAGGCTCATTATGCAACTTTCAAGAGGATTAAAGATAGTTTGGGTGGGAAATTGTGTTCAAGTAATTCATGGATTCATGAATAGGGTTTCCCTACTATTGATATGACTTAACAAATTATGGAGTTATAAATGTTGATGCATGGTCACAAAGTTACCATTTTCCTAGAGGAATGAACCTGGAATAGTATGGTCGGTTGTTCTCAAATATAAAATAAAGCCCATAATAATGATAGAACAATAGACACAATTAAATAAACACTAGAAAAAATAAAACAAATCAGATAAATATCCTTTCGGCAATCTTATCATATATTTCCGTTTCATCTTAATGGTGGACATAAAGTGTGATCACAAACTTTGATGGAAAAAATTACACCATCCATAAAAATACACATACACTATCAGATTTATGGACTGTGAAGATCTTATGAACTTAAGAAATCAATATCTTCTTGTCATTAAATTATTAAAAGATCTGAAATGAAAGAATAAAAGAAGGATTTCTCCATGAAATTCCATAATCATAGAATGAACAGTCCACTGAATCATGAAAAAGGGATCCTAACAGAAAAAGGAAATAAATACAAATCGCAGGGCTCAGTCCATCCTCTAATCGCATAGGATAGAGCTAAAACCCTAACTTCAATTGCTTGCAATGATTAGTCTAGGTAATTAGAAGCGTGTACAACGTAATCAAAAAACTTAAAAACTTGAAACCTATTTTCATCCACCACTGTAATACCCTGTCATTTCCACATTTATTGAAACTGAAATTCTAGAACAAAAAAAAAACCTATTCCTGTTATTTATTAAACAAATCATGTTTCCTTTGTAGAAGAGGTGTCATCAAGAGCAGCAAAAGATATGGCTTTTGAAAACTCAACAAAATTGATCTAGCCGCCAATGTTAGTATCAACCTCCCTTATCATTCCAGTCAATTCCTTGATGGTGAGAGTGTGGCTCAGCCAAGCCATGGAATGAGCCAGCTCTACTACTATGATGACGCTATTGTCGTCTCTGTCAAATAACCAGAAAATGGTGCGCATTTTTTCTTTTATATATAGTGTTCTCTGTATACGTCGATGTTTTTAATGGATTAGGTGGTAGGCGGGAGATGTAGAGTCAAAAGAGAAATTCAAATTTGACCCTAAATGTTAGATTAGGCAGGAGAGGGATTTAAAAAAAATTAAACTTAACTGTGAGAGGAAACCATGACAGTGACGTTGGAAAATGGAAACAGAGACAATGGAGATTGGACTTTTCAAGCACCTAAGTCAAAGTTTAGAGTGTGTTGTTTAAGCCTAGCCCCAAGGGCACAATGACATTGTGGATTTGTTAGCTAAAAGTGATGGATTAAGTAAAGATAATCTATATATATTATTTTTCTCTTTATTTGTTAAGGTTTGATTTTAATTTAATTTTTTTTTGGAACGAATTTTTTTTACCACTTACCTCACAAATGAAAAAGTGTAACTAAAGGATGGAGGAGAGGTGATTCCTAACATTCAATTGAAAAAGTGTATTGAAGAGTGAGAATATCCAACATTCAATTGAGAAAGGGAGTCGGTTCTCAACATTTATTTGAAAAAGTGTACTAAAGAGGGGAGGTGATTCCCAACATTTAGATCCTTCCTTTAATTCTATAGTTGAAAAAGTTGATTCAGGTCCTACATGTTGATTCTATAATCATGTAGAATTTAGTATATTTAAAACTTCAATAGAAGACGTGTGAGAGCACTACAGATCCAAACTTTGTAATTTGAATAGAAAAGGTGTCATAGTGTGGTATGACGAATATCTTGTGCTCTTTAAAGCCAAAATTTAAAATTATTCTATGCCTTGAAGAACATCTAAAGTATTATGTGGTCTTTAAAGCCAAATTTTAGTGACCAAGGAAGCTATTTTTGGGTTATGTTTAATTAAGGCCTCCAAGTGTGCATAAGGAAGAGACTATTTATTTGTACAAAGAAATGAAACTCTAGATTTTTACTATTTATTGTTTTTCGTACATCACTACCTTTTAAAGGAATTTGGTTTCTCTTCTTTGGTATATTTGCATTCATGCTAGGAGCAAGAATATTTAATGGGTTAAGATGGTGGCTTGTGTGGATCTCTTATTCTAGCATGGGAAAGTTTTATTTGCATTCATGTTGCATGAGGAAGAATATTTAATGGGTTGAGATGGTGGCTTTTGTAGAATTATTTTCCTCCTCTTTATCTCTTCTTTTTAAATATTGAAAAAGAATAAACATAACTCTAGTAAACATGGTTCAGGTAAATAATCATATGATATCGTGTTGGGTCTATAAGGAATCAAGATGTGTAGAAACAACTTCCTACGCTAACTTTGAGAGATGTATTATGCAAATAACTTAAAAACAAATCCAAACTTATTACAAAAAGTAGAGAAACAAATAGAAAGCAACAATAAACAATAAACCATAACATAGTTATTTATGAGGGGAAAACTCTTTCGAGAGAGATTTACCCCACACCCCAAAACCTATACAATGTATTATCAAATTCAATACAATATTAAAATACACTTGCAATGCAAGGCTCTACAAGAGTAAAATGCCAATATTCAAATACGGAATAACTCCAACAACATTTAGGCAGCCCTTGTGTACCTACAAACTCTCATAGACAAACTAATCAAACCTTCAATTTATAGACTTTTTGCAACCTAGAAACTACTTATGCTTTTTCAAAATAATGTATAGAACCTCCCATGAGGTGTGGCCCCTAATCTAGGCACAAATCACAACACCTCACAAAGAGATTTCTTACATCTAGCTATTATTACCATATTCTCTTACATCTTATAGCTTGTCATAATAGTCTATATTTACCCACCCAAGATGGGCGCCCAAGTTTGTCAAGATTTTATTCTAAAATAAGGCTCTTACAAATGCCTCCTACAATATCTTCCAACCGGTCAAGATTCTCAATAACTCCCTCTAAATCTAAGTCTTCTACATCATAGGATTTTTCATAGCATCTGTCATAGGATCCCACAAAAGTTAGGAGTCCCCATTTTATTAAAGATAATTTCAAAATAAAATATTAGTATTCCACCACTTGTTATAACTACCACATCAAATTCCACTGTCTCATTTTATGTTAGAGCTAAATATTAAATAAAAATAATAACAATAATATGTAACTAACTGTGGGAAAATATTAAATGATAAATAAATAAAAAATAATGTGAATTTTGCAAGATTGAGACATCTAATTTCCCAATAGGTTTAGAAATTTTTTTTATATTGAAAAAGATTATAAATATAATTTTAATGCATATGGCAAGCTCATATAAATAATCACTTCATTTTACATATTTTATAATTTGAATTTTGTAGCGTGCTATTGTAGCAAGGGAGAGAATGGTTGTTTGCAGGCTTAGGATCATTGATTTATAGAAAAAAGTGGCCACTTTTGACCCCCTTTTGGTGTTGCTATATGGAGCCTAATCAGACTCAGAGGTTAAATTTACCCCACTTCTATTGGCACGGTTTCCCACCAAATTATTTAACGGGGTCAAGGGGCAACGCCCCTTGCAGGGGTTTGGGGACAGTGCCCCTTATGAGGTCCAAGGGTAGTACCCCTGGTGCACTCCCTGTCACGATATAGGGTGAGGTTGAGGGGCAGCGCCCCTGAAACCTTAAACAAATTTTATTATTTTATAAAGGCGTCGGGAGTTATTTTTCTATTGGCCTTGAGCTCTGTTGCATAAGATTTTTGGGGAATGATAAGAACAAAAGCATGAAGCATATTAAACTTTAGATATGGTCCCCCTTTAGAATTCAATTAGTGAAAATCTTGAACCCGTCAAGCATAGACTCCAAAGAATTGATATTCTAAACATCAAAGATCTTCCCAACTCAATTGTATGGGGCAAGTTGGCCCTACAAGAAGAAAAAATGTGAAAATCCTTATAGACTTCACTTAATAAAAGTTCAAAATCATTAGTCATACTTTGCTCACTTTGTCACCTCTGAGGATTTTAATGTTTTGATTTTCCATATTCCTTTCAATCAAACCCATAAGCATCTTAAGTCAAAGTTTATAATAAGTTTATATCTAAAACCATAAAGCTATGAATTCATAAACCATAGCGGACCTAGACTCATTAGATCAATTAGATTGCATCTACCTCCTTATATCCAAAGAACTCACAAATCAACCAAAGGACCAATAAAACTTATTGGTGTTTGCCATGTGTCTACTCTTAATTCCCTTGGGGAATAGTCCATGTCACTACCAAGCCTCATGTTAGACCTCAATTCACTTGAGCACCACCTTACAATTGTGGACTTGAGAGTATAAAATAATGGACCCAAGCCCATTCATTGAGCACTATTCCATAACAATTTGGGCTCTGTCGAGAACATAAGAATGAAGTAAAGTGAACTTCAAATGTGGGGCCCCCTTTAGAATTTGATTAATGAAATTCTTGGTTGGCGCTACACATTTTAGATTGATATTTCACACTTCAAGCATCCATTCAACTTAACTATATAAGACAAATCAAGTTTGCAGAAAGCAAAAACAAGTGAATGCAAAAGGAAAAAAGCCTTTTAGATTTCACTTAATAAAAGCCTATTTCAAGTTTGGAATGATTGGATTTCTATGGACCAAGACTTCCATTAATGAAGTATATTAATCTTTTCACGTCCAAGATCTCTTGCATGTTCTTCGATAGACTTAGGCTCTTGTATATCTCTTGGCTCATTGACAAAGTTTGTTTCATGTCCAAAGGTGCCCATACACCTAGAATTTTATTTCAAAGGAGTTTGACTAGAGGTCTTGCATCCAGTGAGAAACTCAAATCTTGAGATTTGAAAGAATTGACATCAAACAAATAACACTCTAAACTAATTTTCGTTGGTCCTTAAAACCAATTTATTAAATCATATTATTAGCAATGTACATCAAATCCTTGTTTAATACCTTTTATTTAATGTTAAAAAAGACATTAAAAATTATATCTTTAAATTTTATAGTTTATTACACAGCATTACTAGTTTATCTAATAATGAATCTAACGAGAGGTTCCAAGTCTTATCTTCTTATCCGTAGGCTATTCACTTTTCTTTTGGGTCGTAGGAAGGCTCTCTGAAATTTTATTATATAAGTGTTTTGTTTTTGCGGGCCATTTCCACGACAAATCTACGCTTGTCAATCATCGTGTAGGTAATGAGTGAGATAGATTTGAATTAACTACTTCGATATTTAAACAAGAGACGCAATGCGTCATGTTCCTGCCTTTATGCATTTAATGTTGGTGTAGTATATTGTGAGAAAGGAAAACTCGATGGGATGAGAATAGCTCATGCGAGTAATGATTTCATATGTCGAATTTAGTCTGCAGAGCATCAAATGGAAGATTGAGAACAGAGGAAAAAGCATTAGATGAAAAATGTGCAATGAAATCTTAGATACAAGATAGTCTGAACAGATTATTTCATTATGTATTAAGGACCATAGTTGTTTTTTCTAAATACTTCGTGTGTACAGACTGTGTTGAGAATTAAAGCAAAAGAAATTGTTTGGGATTGCTATAGCAGTACTACTGATTATTGTAATTTCAATCTTCAACTGTGAGCCATAAACCATTCATCCTTGGTGTAAAAATCATGTTTGGCATCTACAGTTAAATATTTATTATTTGGAGATTAAAATAGCCACAATTGGTTCCTAAATTTGCGTCATAAAAGAGCAAATATTAATGCTTGAAATAAACTGCACAAGGAAATCTAACCTAAAGAGAACTTAGTGAGTCGGCAAAACTGTGAACTGTTGAATTGATTGAACCAATGAACCGGTTCAATGAAGCGGCTCAACTGTCGGCAGAACTTAGTGAGGCGGCGAAAGTGTGAACTGTTGAACCGATTGAACCAATGAACCGGCTCAATGAAGCGGTTCAACGGACTGGTTCAATGAAGCGGTTTAACAGATGGGTTCAATGAAGTGGCTCAACTGTCGGCAGAACTTAGCGAGGCAGCGAAAATGTGAACTGTTGAACCGATTGAACTAATGAACCGGTTCAACCGACCAGTTCAATGAACCGGCTCATCTGTCGGCAAACCTTAGTGAGGCGGCGAAAGTGTGAACTGTTGAACCGATTGAACCAATGAACTGGTTCAACGGACAGGTTCAATGGAGCGGTTCAACTGTCGGTAGAACTTTGTGAGAGGGTGAAAGTCTGAACTGTTGAACAGATTGAACCAATGAACTGGTTCAACTGAGTGGTTCAATGAAGCGGTTCGACTGTCGGTAGAAGTTAGTGAGGTGGCGAAACTGTGAACTGTTGAACCGATTGAAGCAATGAACCGGTTCAATGAAGCAGTTCAACCGAGCGGTTCAATCAAGCGGTTCGACTGTCGGCAGAAGTAAGTGAGGCGGTGAAAGTGTGAACTGTTGAACCGATTGAACCAATGAACTGGTTCAATGAAGTGGTTCAACTGAGTGGTTCAATGAAGCGGTTTGACTGTCGGTAGAAGTTAGTGAGCCGCCGAAAGTGTGAACTATTGAATTGATTGAACCAATGAACCGGTTCAATGAACCGGTTGAACCGAGCGGTTCAATGAAGCGGTTCAACTGTCGGCAGAACTTAGTGAGGCGGGGAAACTGTGAAATGTTGAACCGATTGAACCAATGAACCGGTTCAATAGAGTGGTTCAATGAAGCGGTTCGACTATCGGCAGAAGTTACTGAGGTGGTGAAACTATGAACTGTTGAACTGATTGAACCAATGAACCGGTTCAATGAACCGGTTCAACCGAGCAGTTCAATGAAGCGGTTCAACTGTCAGCAGAACTTAGTGAGGCGGTGAAACTGTGAAATGTTGAACCGATTGAACCAATGAACTGGTTTAATGAACCAGTTCAACGGAGTGGTTCAATGAAGCGGTTCAATTGTCGGCAGAACTTAGTGAGCCACCGAAAGTGCGAACTGTTGAACCGATTGAACCAATGAACCGATTCAACGGAGTGGTTCAATGAAGCAGTTCAACTGTCGGCAGAACTTAGTGAGCCGTCGAAAGTGCGAACTGTTGAACTGATTGAACCAATGAACTAGTTCAAAGGAGTGGTTCAATGAAGCGGTTCGACTGTCAGCAGAAGTTAGTGAGGCGGTGAAACTGTGAACTGTTGAACCGATTGAACCAATGAACCGGTTCAATGAACTGGTTCAATCGAGCGGTTCAATGAAGTGGTTCAACTATTGGTAGAACTTAGTGAGGCGATGAAACTGTGAAATGTTGAACCGATTAAACCAATGAACTGGTTCAATGAAGCGGTTCAACTGAGTGGTTCAATGAAGCGGTTCAATTGTTGGCAGAAGTTAGTGAGCCGCCGAAAGTGTGAACTGTTGAACTGATTGAACCAATGAACCGGTTCAACCGAGCGGTTCAATGAAGCGGTTCTACTATTGGCAGAACTTAGTGAGGCGGTGAAACTGTGAAATGTTGAACCGGTTCAACAGACCGGTTCAATGAAGAGGTTCAACTGTCGGTAGAACTTAGTGAGCCGGCGAAACTGTGAACTGTTGAACCGATTGAACCAATGAACCGGTTCAATGAAGCGGTTCAATCGAGTGGTTCAATGAAGTGGTTCAACAGTCGGTCAAACTTAGTGAGGCAGCGAAAGTGTGAACTGTTAAACTGATTGAACCAATGAGCTGATTCGTAGGGTGGCCTAAGACCTGAGGTCCACAAAAATAGATTTCCACAATCTCTTTGGAACTAATAAAAGTGATTACAAACCGTATTTTTTGTTGACTAACTTTGTTATTGCACATGTAATACATGAATTTATGTATTTTCTAATGTCTAACCTAAGGTGTGGCCAAAATAAGTGCTTATACAACACTACAAGGGTTATTTCTACTCTAAATATCCTACAACCTTGCTAAAATGAGCCTCCCAAAGCAATTTCTATCTCTCTACCTCATGTAGAATGCACAAGTGCCCAATGTTGTAGGGAAGTCCATCCTATAAGTAGAAATCTTGAATTGGATTACAACAAAGCAAATTTTGATATATCTCAACAAAATCCTTGTTAGAAAGATAAAATTATAATCATGCATTGACTTTATGTTCAAAAGTGTAGAGAATAAAAAGGATAGATTGAAATGGTAAATGACTTAGATAATCTACAATTAGATTAGTACTTTCCTTCTTACACTTGATGTTTAGGTGGAACTGTTGAAGATAAGAAGATATTTTTTATGCTACTCATTATTGTAAATTATGTGTTATTTGTAAGAATTGAAGTGGCTTGTGATATATGCAGATAACTATCTCCTTTTCCAAATTATAATGCTTCCAATGTTTACATTCCTACACAATCACATAAAGGTCATGATTATATGTTGGGCATTTTATAACTAGTGTAATGAATATATCACTATGGTATTCAACCAAATGATCATGATGAGTTGGGACAACTCTAAGTGCATATTGTAATTCATTAGTATCAATCATAAATGGTTGCTAAAGATCTAATAATAAAAGTACTAATGCAAAATAAAGTCTATATTTATTTTAATTCTTTCTATTATGTAGTTATCTAGACGAACCTTGCTTTGGTGCAATATTTGGTAACCTAGTTTAGCAATTTTAAGTTGCATGCAAAAATCCAAGTAGAAACCTCCTATATAAATTTGTCAATCCTAAGAATCTATAGATCTATGTGAGATTCTTTGGTTGTGGCGCACTCATCATTTGACTTAGATGAATTGAATCTTGGTTGGGTCCATATGCAATTTCTATGCATCTACAATGTGTCCCAAATACCATGCCTCCTTCTTAGTAATTGAACACTTCTCCATGTTTGCATACAACTTATGTTTTTTGTAAATTGTTAAGCACTTTCTCAGTATGGTCCACAAATGTTAATTCTATTGGGACCCAACCTAAAAATGCAAAAAAAAATCCTAAGTCTATTGCCCCTTTGTTGCATTGACCCTTTTATGCCCATCATATATAATTGATCTGAGAAATCTTTCAATGGGGTTTCCCTTCAAGGTCAATTTTAGTCTTGGAGTTGTGCATTGCCTTTCCCATGTTCCTATCATATGTTGGAGTGTCCAATACATAAAAGTTGGAGGGAAAAGAGATATAGCAATAAAGAGTTAAGTAGTGATAGATATTCACATGCACCTTGTATAAAGCTATGGAATAGATTGTTAAATGTAAATGATGATTCAAATGCAATGGAACATGTTTTGTACCAAATTATTTGTGTTGAATGATGATTTGGTGCACTGTTGTGATAAATGTTTCACTAAGCCAATGTGTTTTTAAAAGTATAGATAGTTTTGTGCAAATTACTAACTTCTACTAAACACTTCATCCATGTGACACCACCACAACCGACTTTTTTTTTGTTTTCTTTGCCGTGGAAAATTTCATGCTAGAAAATTTTCTTAACTTGTCAGTTGTTAAAGTTAGTGGAATGCAAAGTGTCCACACCAGTGCATACCACATAAACCACTATAATTATCCATGTGTCTCTCTGTACTGTGTCCACCGCATGCTTAGCCTATGATTTGACAAATACAACGTTGGTAGGCTTTAAAATTACATAATTTTGAAATACATAATCTCGCCACAGTGAAGCAAAAAATTCTTTCAAAATTATATAGATTGAATGGCTCTGTATTCTTATTTAATATCTTGAACAAATTTCCCATTGATTTTAAGTTAAAGGCAAGCAATCTATTGCATGGTATGGTGATGCAATGGGTCGTTTCAGGGTTTGTAGCAGTAGCAGAGGCAATTATATTAGTGGTTTTAACAATTGCTAGAATTAGCATGCATTGTTAACTGTGGTACCTTTCAGCCTGTTTTTGCTGCTGAATATCTATTAGAAATACGAGGTGAGTCCAGCCTATTTTTTGTTTATTACAAGCATTGCATATACTTGTCAACCATGGGATAGAGAAGAGAGCTCTTTGAATTTTTTTGCTTCATGTTTGATAGAGATTTTTGGTGTTCTGTACAGTGGTTTTCACATCTAATGTTTTAAGAAAAGTTCAAGTTCCTATCAGTATTGTATGTACTTTCAAAAAACTCAAAGTAAGGCTATTATGCAAACAAGTTTCTCCTAATGTCATTGAGCTCAATATTAAGGCTATTATGCAAACAAGTGTCTCCTAATACCATTAAGCTCAATATTTGTTTTCATTTATTATTCATATGGTGCTTGACCTTGTAGTGTTTCCATAAATAATGAACATGGCTTGGTTTAGAGAGTTCTTTTTTATAATTATAGTGCTGCTTGTTTTTCGTTAAGTGTTTCTACTGTAATTCACCTTGGTGCTTCGCCTTTGTAGTGTTTTCTTTGTATAATTCACATCAATGCTTGATATTTGTATTAGAATAGTTCTTAAGAATTTTGTTTGTCATGATGTTTAGGCATGATGTGCCTTAGGTCTCTTTTATTGTTATAGAATAAGAACAGTGACTAATTTAATAAAAACTTAAAGTTATTAGAAGTTACTACGATAATAATATAGCTATTTTTTAAAACAAACATTTTGTGCGCTAGATGCAAAAGGTTAAGAAGGGTAACCATTATTGTGGCATGCAATCAAACATGCAAATAAATGACTGCACATAACTATAGATAATATGTATTTTCCTGTGTTGCATCAGTAATTCAAAATTCGTATTTGGAAATTTTTGAATTACAGGGATTGGAAGTTGGGATGGATAAGTCAGGAAACAACACAAAATTTGGGGTATACTCCTTAAGTCAATCAACATAAAACAATATCAAAAAAGGCATGAGCATTTTGTAACTCCAACAATCACTGTCATAAACTTCCAGATATTACTAAAAACTTCCAAAAAGAAATTCAGGAATATGAAATCAAGTCATGGTTTCTTCTGGGAAACTTCTAAATTGGAGCTGTAAACTCAAGAAACCAATTTTCAATCCCTTTGTGATTTCCACAGGTAAACATTTTGAGATATACATCAGGAATCAACCATGTCTTCCAACATTTCGGGTCAAACTTCAAGAATCCTCTTCGAGGGTTTAGATCTTATTGATATTCTAACAATTTCCAGGTCAAGAAAACATCCAGAATCATCAAAATGGATTTCCAGGTTGTTGAGCCATTTTCATTTTTGTATTGCCATTCCATGGGAATTAAATTTACTTGTTCAAAGAGGAAGCAAAAAAGAGAAAATGGGAATCAAACTACTGTAACTGAAATAACTGAGAAATACAATATGTTTTTTAGAAGATCTTGGGTGACTGTATGCTTGCTCTTCATGGTTTATAACTTAACAATAGAGACACCATAGCAAAACTAAAAGCTGCCACATAGAATCCTTATAAGACCTGGTCCTTTGCAAGCATCATAAGCTCCGTTTGTTTCATATTTTCTTCATTTTATCTGTATAGATACTTGTGTGATAGTTGAAGAACCACCAATAGCTGGATATCTTCTATATATGTATTTTATGACCTATTCAAGATGCACTCGACCCAGTTGCCTAAATCTGTGAAATCCCTGAAGTGAATTTGAAGTTTTGTAAATTAGTATAATCATCTTGTAATCCCTGAAAATAGATTAAAAATATTTATTCATTTTTAAAATAACCCTAACTCACTCTTCTCAAACTAATTGTTATGAAAAGCTTCAATGGTGTAAACGATCCTCAATGCTCCTATGTAATGAAGTCCTAATACTGTTTGTAACAGAGTCAAGGTTGGTCCAAAGCGTTGGGTTGTGAGTCTAAAAAGATGATTGTATAATGAATTAATGTTTAAAGATTTGTTAGTTGTTGTGGAAACTAATGTTTGTAGCAATTTGTCTTTGTCCAAATATTTTTTAAGATATTTTAATGAGTGAGATTATTTGATATTGAGTGCCTTAAGGAAAAAAGCTCATCTGGCAGCGACACTCCTAGTAGCTTTGTATTTGACATATGTCTCTTTGAATCTATGCCTTCAAAGGCCATTCTTTGTTATATGGTACACTATTTCGTATAGCCTGGTATCACAAATTGTTTAGACTGAGCCTTGAATTGAGTTGTGGCTTTGACCTGCCAGAATGACAGCGTCTTGGCAGTATCTCCTTCCCTATGGTGCGTCGCTGATGAAAGGTGGAGTCTTCAAATTTATATGTTGAGACTTTCTTTTGAAGATAGTGCCTTCATCTTGAATACACTGCAACTTCCTTTTGCTTTTGGAGGCCCTTGGTCTCTTATTGAATGCTGGTTTCAACTCTTGGTATAGAGGCATTTCGAATAAACCAGCGTAACCCTAAGCAAAGGCGCTCGGCCTATTCGAAGCATTGCAACTCGTTCAGAGCATCAATGTTATAATATTGCAGGACTCGGCCTAAGAATTTCAACACTGACATTTTACAATGAGCATGCTACAATGGAATCAAAAGTTCCAATGGCACGAGTCACAACTTTGAATCATGGCACTGGTTTTATAAAGAAGAATGGCTATCAAAATACAGGTGCATACAAATCTTTTCACATGTATGGCCCACCCTATCTCGGCCTCTATAAAGTTTCAATATTCCTAACCATTTGGAGATCAAACACAAAGGTGTTGTTACAGGGATGCATATCCATTTATATTGATGGTGCAGCTGTTTTGAGTCAAAATGGGAAATGCTACCATTGTGCAAACAAGTGTTGTGATGTTCACAACATGCCCCATTATGCTCCTTAGCAAAATGGGGACCCCTGCTGATGTTTTGCTTTTTGCTTCTGCTTGTGTTTTTCTGCTTTCTGGCGGTCTGGTAAAAATGAAGGTCAGGTGCATCATCATCATGATATAGGATGAGGTAGGTCATCATCATGAGGTCAGTTTGTCAAAGTTCATATTTTGTTTCTGTGACCTCATATTTAGAAAGAGCTTGAAATTCCATGCAGGTTTGCCTTTTACTTCACTTGAAAATTTTTCCATATGTGGAAGTTATGCACAGTCAAAGTTTTGGTCAAACCTGATAATCGCAAGTCATCATCATATTTTTATATCCTAAGTCATGTTGTCAACATCATCATGATCTTGGTCTATCACCCGATAAAAATCATGCAGTCGCAACATCCGGACGTCAATCTTAGGTGGCAGTGCTTTTTACCCGTCAAATAGCCTTATGCGCATTATGCATCATCATGACATTTTTTAGGAGGGTCATTCGTTATAAACTCGGTTTTGGTTACATGAAGAACATCATCATCATGATATTTGAACGCCTCCCTGATAATAGCCTGAGGTTCGAATATCATGATGACGTCAACTTTAGGTCAAGGTAAGTTTCCCCGTCAAGCGGTTTTTGTATCGCGAGCATCATCATGATATTTCAACATTACCTGATCTTATAATATCATGCTGATCACCCTGACTTAGAAAAATCCACCTTCGGCATATTTGCATGCGCGTGTTATAAACCTATCGGAGGGTCATCATCATGATATTTGCTGAAGTTCGAAATATGATGATGACAACTTCATATCATCCTGATCTTTCACAAGAGGGTCGTATTCGCTGAAATTCGCTAAGTGATGGAGACATCATCATGATAGTTCAATGAAGAGGATCATCATGTTCATATCCTCCTGATCGCCCTTTTTGCAATATCATGATGATCACCCTATCTATTCAGAAGAGGGCGATATTTCATTCGTTAAAACAGCCTGATCATATTTTACAATATCACCCTAGCGCAAATATCATGATGACCTCAACTCATCCTTGTGCTCTGAAAACGAATATCATGATGACGTCATCATGATAATTCGATGATGAGGGTCATCATCATATTGTTTTATCCTGTCCTGTTATCAAGATCATCATGATCTTGTTTGTTCACCCGATATTTCGTAAAGTCCTCCTGCCGATGAAGTAAGACCTTTTGAAAATATCCTGATGATCATCATCATCACATTTTCCCTTCGGCAGGATTTTTCCCAAACATGATCCGGTTGGCGAAATATAATGATGACGTCATGTTTTAAGTTTAACGAAGGCCCCAGATATCATGATGATGTCATCCCGATCTGTAAACGAAGAACCAAATATCCTGATGATCATCATCATCACATTTTCCCTTCAGCAGGATATTTTCCCAAGCACGATCCGGTTCGCGAAATATGATGATGATGTCTTATTCTATGTTCGACAGAAGCCCGAAATATGATGATGCTCATCATCATCGTGATCTTTCGAGTAGGTTACCTTGGCCGCAAAAAGGATCATATTACATTCATCATCCTGATCATGCTCCTTAGGTGACCCGATATCACAATTATCCCCTGATCTTAACTGAACATGATGATGACATCATCCTTAGCATTTCAATGAAGCCCGAATATCATGATGACGTCACCATCATTTTCCTTTCCTCGACAGCATGATCATATTCATATCCTCCTATTCTTCTTCAACATGATGATGATGAGCATGATGATGATGTTATTCTTTTCCCCGATATACAAGAGCGAAACATCCTGATGACGTCATCTGGACCTTCAGGAGGGAGAGCATCATATTTCTGGAATATCATGATGATGAAGTGAATATCGACCAACGTGTTTTTTTTGACGCACCGATAGCGATAGTCATGCCGATGGGCGGGAAATGAGGCGGTGGAATTTTAAAGTGTTTTTTTGGCGCTTCTGGCATTTCCCGGTCAGCGATAGTTGACCCGGTGAATTTTTAGCAGTCTGAACGCATTTTTGACGCGTTTTGAGAGGATTTCTGATATGATTTCCACAATCTTGCGCAGTCACCTGGATTTAAACGATTATTTTAATTTCATGCTGCTTATGTGATAAATGAAATACTTATTGCTTGTCTTGTCTTGCAGGCTTGCAGTTGAGGAAGCAGCTGGAAAGTCAACACAGTGACCTCATGAAGGAAAGGAAATCTGATCTCAGGAGCAAGAAGATAAGGATAAAGTGTGAAAAGTCAAGGCCATTCAAGTAAAGGACAGAGTTGCAGCTGGAGGTATTACTACAACAGACAAACAGAAGTTATTACCCAGCTGCCGGAACTTCTCAGAAGGGGCAATATTTCGCCCAGATTTGACACTGCTCAGAGATTTTTTTTGAGAACTGGTTCACCTGTATTTATTGCTGTAACCAGGGGTTCAGTTAGGTTTTTGCTGTAGTGAGGACAATCGGAATGTTATATATTGTGCCTCTCTACACTGTAATACTTTACAACAGGGGCTACAACAGGGATTCTAGGAAAACACAGCAAGTTAGCTTAGCATAGTTTAGAAGTAGAAGAGGGAGGTCGCCTGTTTGTCTGCAGTAAGGTGCGCGTGGAATGTCCGGCTGCCTTACTGTATCTGTAAAGCTTGTAAGTTCTCTGTAGTATGATAAATGAAACTAAGAGTCATTCCTACATTGTAAACCATGTATGACTATTCGTTTCTAATACAATAGAATCTGGAGTTCTGCATCTATCTTCTGAGTGTTCTCCTGCTCTTCTTTGTGTTTTGAAATATCTTCTTTGAGAGCTTGCAATTTTAAATGTATGTTTGTGAAAATGCTCAGAATTTACATTTAGGGTTTTTACTGTGGATTTGATCAAATTACTGTGGTATTTACATAGTGCATAACAGAAACAATTAGATCCTTCGGTAGATTAAATGAGGTATAGATTAGATCTTTCTAACTTTTCCCAACCCATCTAAAATATTTAGATGAAAACGTAGAAATCCAAAGGAAATTGTCTCAAATTTGAAGAAGCATGCATAACAGAGCTATAAGTAGACAGTTTTCATAAACAGATAAAGAAGAAAGCTCCAAAAATCCAAGAAAACCCTCTGAAACTTGCAGCACAGTATCACCTTTATGCAAATGAACAGAATACTTGTTGAAATCTATGACCCTTTTGCATATTCTTAGGCCAGTGAACCACAAAACAAACCTAAACTATGTAAGGCCCCTTGAACATTACAGCTTCACATTGACCAACTGAACTTGACCAACCGAACCATTGTAGACTTGGGATTAGTTGAATCTCAAATGATTCCTTCTTATCTTTCAAGTATAGTTTCAGTTCATTATATGTGAATTTTAACTTATTGTTATGATTGCATCAAAACAGTCATCAACAGTTTTCTGGCGCTAGAAGAAGGGCTAGAAGGCTGTATATTGTAATCATCAACAGTTTTTTGGCGCTAGAAGGAGGGCCATAAGGCTGTATATCGCAATCATCAACAGTTTTTGGCGCTAGAAGGAGGGCCTGATTTGGTTTAGGGTTAAAATTCTGAGTTTTAAATGTTATATTCTGAGATATGTTAGATCTCATAAAATTTCAAAAGGCCTAAAAGGGTGAAAAGAAGGTCCCATTTTTTTTAATGGACACATATGGGGACATTTTTCAAGTTAACAGTCCTTTATTTCAGGGAGCTTTGAATGAACAGTTTTATTCTCAAAGTCTATCTAATTTTTGTTTGTCTAGTTGTTGCAGGATACACCAGACTATTGAACACAATGAACTTAAATGTTTAACATTTCTCACTAGGATAGATTCATATTTGAAAGGACTAATTATTTTTTTAGATGTGTTCAGGGCTGAAAGCTGGCAGGAAAAAGAAATTTTGCAACAACAAGCTAATACAGCACTAGAAACTAATAGGTGGTTAGAAAATACAATAGAAAAATCAATTCTGGAAGGGAATGATAACAGAGCATCTTTTCTTAGGTCATATTATGGAGGGATTGATAGTAGGTCTCTACTTCCTAATATAGGAAAAGGGGAGTGCAAGTATAAATCTTTTAAATCTTGTAGAAGGGAAACCATTTGTCAGGATAAGGTTTTTATTGCTGATCCTAATGCTTTTGGTAAAGATAGTAAAACATCTTTCCTTGAGTCATTTTATGGAAAGGAGAAATGTGGGCAAATGAAAAAATTAGAGTGCACTGAAATTGATGAGATCCCTACTATAAAAACTAGTGAAGTCATAGAGGAGAAAGTAAATCCCAATCCCATGACTGATTTCTCTGAATTGAATGACCAAGTTCAAGATTGTTGCAGGTTAATACAAGCAGACTCCACACTGGACGATAAATGTGAGTCAGTTGATGACCAATTCTTAAAAATTGAAAATACAGAAGATCATAGAGCTGCTGTGCATAATCAGACATCCCCCTCATGTCATGTTGAAAATAAAACAGGGGAGTACTCCTGTCAATCTAAAGATGTCATCCCACCTTTACTCTCAAGTGATTTAGAAATAATTAATTTCTGTATG
Source organism: Cunninghamia lanceolata (assembly GCA_027924645.1). Taxonomy (NCBI): domain Eukaryota; kingdom Viridiplantae; phylum Streptophyta; class Pinopsida; order Cupressales; family Cupressaceae; genus Cunninghamia; species Cunninghamia lanceolata. The sequence goes on from BSBN01001005.1 coordinate 5,365,364, forward strand.
TCAGATTATGATGATGAAGATACTTACTTAAGTGCTGATGTGCAGGAAACTAATGAGAACATTGAGAGGTGTGCTAAATTTGAGGATAAACTGAACATCCAGAATGAAGGAACAAAGCTGGATGAAGATGAAGAAATGATACATCTAGAGTCATTCATCTTTCAACTTGAAAAAGGACTAGACATAGAGCTGGGCAATGAAAATGCAGAGCTAAATGAAAAGCCAGCTATTAATAAACAAGTGTGTTCCACAGAGCTAAAGGCACATCAGGTTGTCTCTTTCCTTTCCTTAGTAAACAATGATAAATGCTATTTTGATTATGGAAATTCAAGAGATAGGACATGCATATGGATTAATCATAAACCTGATGAGCAGCCTCAGTTACTAGTTATTAAGAGCTATTCTGATAAACACAATGAATCTAGAATACCAGATTTTTTTTCAGAATTCAAAGATAAATCTGCTAGGATGAGAACCATAACCAGTACCCTATTACTCCTGCACAATCTAAAGAAATATGCAAGTAGGGGTGTTCTTGGGTCTTTTTCCTGGGTTTCAGTTTGCCTTGGAGAGGCTTGTATATAGTCTGGTAGGGTAGTTGTTTTTGTTTTTGTGTTCTTCTTTTGCTGTTTTCTTTTTTAGGTTGGCTGTTTATATAGCTTGTCTTTTGTTTGTTTTTGCTTTTTGTTTCTTTTTGTTTGTACAGTTTTTTCTTTTGTTGTGGTGTTTGTATAGCCTGTTTGTTTGGTTTGTTTGCTGTCTCCTCAGCAGGGATCTTTATTTTACTGTAGAGTATTAAGGAGCAAAACCAGCAACCATTCAAAACAGTATATAATTTAGGATATTCAGGTTAACCATTTGCAATTTACACATAATTTGTCACTGTCATGAATGTAGAGAGTTGTTCATCTTCTGAAGTTTTGTATTCAATAAATGTGATTGAGAATTCGAAGCAGGTTTCTCACGATGACACACCTAAAATCCTTGGGTTTGTTGAACATACCAGTGTAGATATTAGGTGAAAAATCAGAGGTCACCCTTGCTACCATTACAATTCTCAGCTTAATTTCAGCAAGTGCCCACTCCTTGCATCATGAAGTTACAAATTGCTATATCTTATGAAATCTTTCAAAATTAGAAAATAATAAATAAATAAATAAATAAAGCGGATTATACCGAAAATCCAGATTAAGCCATCTAAGTAACTCTACCGGGGCTATAGACGCTCGCTGGCAGTGGGGCTCTACTTAGGAGAATTGTAACGATAACCTTGCCGGGGCTATAGACGCTCGCTGGCAGCAAGGCTCTATCCAGTCGGCTTTTTGCTTCTGCTTGTGTTTTTCTGCTTTCTGGCGGTCTGGTAAAAATGAAGGTCAGGTGCATCATCATCATGATATAGGATGAGGTAGGTCATCATCATGAGGTCAGTTTGTCAAAGTTCATATTTTGTTTCTGTGACCTCATATTTAGAAAGAGCTTGAAATTCCATGCAGGTTTGCCTTTTACTTCACTTGAAAATTTTTCCATATGTGGAAGTTATGCACAGTCAAAGTTTTGGTCAAACCTGATAATCGCAAGTCATCATCATATTTTTATATCCTAAGTCATGTTGTCAACATCATCATGATCTTGGTCTATCACCCGATAAAAATCATGCAGTCGCAACATCCGGACGTCAATCTTAGGTGGCAGTGCTTTTTACCCGTCAAATAGCCTTATGCGCATTATGCATCATCATGACATTTTTTAGGAGGGTCATTCGTTATAAACTCAGTTTTGGTTACATGAAGAACATCATCATCATGATATTTGAACGCCTCCCCGATAATATCCTGAGGTTCGAATATCATGATGACGTCAACTTTAGGTCAAGGTAAGTTTCCCCGTCAAGCGGTTTTTGTATCGCGAGCATCATCATGATATTTCAACATTACCTGATCTTATAATATCATGCTGATCACCCTGACTTAGAAAAATCCACCTTCGGCATATTTGCATGCGCATGTTATAAACCTATCGGAGGGTCATCATCATGATATTTGCTGAAGTTCGAAATATGATGATGACGACTTCATATCATCCTGATCTTTCACAAGAGGGTCGTATTCGCTGAAATTCGCTAAGTGATGGAGACATCATCATGATAGTTTGATGAAGAGGATCATCATGTTCATATCCTCCTGATCGCCCTTTTTGCAATATCATGATGATCACCCTATCTATTCAGAAGAGGGCGATATTTCATTCGTTAAAACAGCCTGATCATATTTTACAATATCACCCTAGCGCAAATATCATGATGACCTCAACTCATCCTTGTGCTCTGAAAACGAATATCATGATGACGTCATCATGATAATTCGATGAGGAGGGTCATCATCATATTGTTTTATCCTGTCTTGTTATCAAGATCATCATGATCTTGTTTGTTCACCCGATATTTCGTAAAGTCCTCCTGCCGATGAAGTAAGACCTTTTGAAAATATCCTGATGATCATCATCATCACATTTTCCCTTCGGCAGGATTTTTCCCAAACATGATCCGGTTGGCGAAATATAATGATGACGTCATGTTTTAAGTTTAACGAAGGCCCCGGATATCATGATGACGTCATCCCGATCTGTAAACGAAGAACCAAATATCCTGATGATCATCATCATCACATTTTCCCTTTAGCAGGATATTTTCCCAAGCACGATCCGGTTCGCGAAATGTGATGATGATGTCTTATTCTATGTTCGACAGAAGCCCCAAATATGATGATGCTCATCATCATCCTGATCTTTCGAGAAGGTTACCTTGGCCGCAAAAAGGATCATATTACATTCATCATCCTGATCATGCTCCTTAGGTGACCCGATATCACAATTATCCCCTGATCTTAACTGAACATGATGATGACGTCATCCTTAGCATTTCAATGAAGCCCGAATATCATGATGACGTCACCATCATTTTCCTTTCCTCGACAGCATGATCATATTCATATCCTCCTATTCTTCTTCAACATGATGATGATGAGCATGATGATGATGTTATTCTTTTCCCCGATATACAAGAGCGAAACATCCTGATGACGTCATCTGGACCTTCAGGAGGGAGAGCATCATATTTCCGGAATATCATGATGATGAAGTGAATATCGACCAACGTGTTTTTTTTGACGCACCGATAGCGATAGTCATGCCGATGGGCGGGAAATGAGGCGGTGGAATTTTAAAGTGTTTTTTTTGGCGCTTCTAGCATTTCCCGGTCAGCGATAGTTGACCCGGTGAATTTTGAGCAGTCTGAACGCATTTTTGACGCGTTTTGAGAGGATTTCTGATATGATTTCCACAATCTTGCGCAGTCACCTGGATTTAAACGATTATTTTAATTTCATGCTGCTTATGTGATAAATGAAATACTTATTGCTTGTCTTGTCTTGCAGGCTTGCAGTTGAGGAAGCAGCTGGAAAGTCAACACAGTGACCTCATGAAGGAAAGGAAATCTGATCTCAGGAGCAAGAAGATAAGGATAAAGTGCGAAAAGTCAAGGCCATTCAAGTAAAGGACAGAGTTGCAGCTGGAGGTATTACTACAACAGACAAACAGAAGTTATTACCCAGCTGCCGGAACTTCTCAGAAGGGGCAATATTTCGCCCAGATTTGACACTGCTCAGAGATTTTTTTTGAGAACTGGTTCACCTGTATTTATTGCTGTAACCAGGGGTTTGAACCAGGGGTTCAGTTAGGTTTTTGCTGTAGTGAGGACAATCAGAATGTTATATATTGTGCCTCTCTAGACTGTAATACTTTACAACAGGGGCTACAACAGGGATTCTAGGAAAACACAGCAAGTTAGCTTAGCATAGTTTAGAAGTAGAAGAAGGAGGTCGCCTGTTTGTCTGCAGTAAGGTGCGCGTGGAATGTCCGGCTGCCTTACTGTATCTGTAAAGCTTGTAAGTTCTCTGTAGTATGATCAATGAAACTAAGAGTCATTCCTACATTGTAAATCATGTATGACTATTCGTTTCTAATACAATAGAATCTGGAGTTCTGCATCTATCTTCTGAGTGTTCTCCTGCTCTTCTTTGTGTTTTGAAATATCTTCTTTGAGAGCTTGCAATTTTAAATGTATGTTTGTGAAAATGCTCAGAACTTACATTTAGGGTTTTTACTGTGGATTTGATCAAATTACTGTGGTATTTACATAGTGCATAACAGAAACAATTAGATCCTTCGGTAGATTAAATGAGGTATAGATTAGATCTTTCTAACTTTTCCCAACCCATCTGAAATATTTAGATGAAAACGTAGAAATCCAAAAGAAATTGTCTCAAATTTGAAGAAGCATGCATAACAGAGCTATAAGTAGACAGTTTTCATAAACAGATAAAGAAGAAAGCTGCAAAAAATCCAAGAAAACCCTCTGAAACTTGCAGCACAGTATCACCTTTATGCAAATGAATAGAATACTTGTTGAAATCTATGACCCTTTTGCATATTCTTAGGCCAGTGAACCACAAAACAAACCTAAACTACGTAAGGCCCCTTAAACATTACAGCTTCACATTGACCAACTAAACTTGACCAACCGAACCATTGTAGACTTGGGATTAGTTGAATCTCAAATGATTCCTTCTTATCTTTCAAGTATAGTTTCAGTTCATCATATGTGAATTTTAACTTATTGTTATGATTGCATCAAAAAAGTCATCAACAGTTTTCTGGCGCTAGAAGAAGGGCTAGAAGGCTGTATATTGTAATCATCAACAGTTTTTTGGTGCTAGAAGGAGGGCCAGAAGGCTGTATATCGCAATCATCAACAACAAGCTCTAGCTATCAATAAGGCACGGCTTTTGAAGGACCATAGTAAACACACAAAAGAAACAAAATATATATATATATATATATATATATATATATATATTTATATATATATATATATATATTTATATATATATATATGGAAAAAAACCTAAATTATATTTTGAAACCATACATAAAAACATCAATAAGAACCTCTACAATTTCAAAGAATCTTAATTAATATAACAAAAATTATGACTATTCTTAAAACATTTTCCATTCAATAGTCAAAGGTTAAATTTTAACCAATAAAAATAAGAAAAAATATTTGCCAATTTTTATTATAGGTGAAGTGTAAAACTACTATAAACTATTTAACCACATAATAGTGTTTAAGTAGACTGAAAATATATATAATCAGTAACAACATCTAACACTTTGTATCCCTAAACAGAGAATCATAAACTCTAAACAATAAACAATAAATCAATTAACATTTTCAGATTAACTGTTCATTAAAGACTGGACTGTTTTAAATGAATTTCTGGGAAGACTGGACTGTGATAAGCGAAGACGAAATGACTTATAGACTTGTTTGCGGGTCATTAACGTTCTCACTCCATACTGGCCGATATTCCCATCATTGCCGGTCGTGAACTAGTGTAAAAACTAGTGTATTTCAACCTCATAAATATATTGATCCAACTCATAAAATGACATATTTCTTTCTCTTAATAAATTCTAAAATCAATAAGGCAGATTACTATATTCCACTAGCAATGATGTTTTGGAAACTTTCCAAAAAGAATAAATAAAAAAATAAATATTCCCATGCCTGTCGTGAACACTACTTTAACATCAAAAGCAAGAAATCGTGCCAGCAAATTTCTAGGGTGCGCACCTTATCGCACATATTATTCGTTTCAGATTTCTAAAATTTCAAATTTCTAAAATTTCAAATTTCGTTTCAGATTTCCAACCATAGTAGGTTCAAGGAATATGGTGATAGGAACAACCGATGAGTTTATAAAACTTTACGGCATGAATTTTTTTACGGCGTGAGACAATTCCGAGCACTATGATGCTCACATATAAAAGCCTATGGGCTAATTATATAGAATTAGCATTATATATATCCATTTCTTATTAGATAAGAAGGTCCTTGTATTATTATATTCCCTATCAAAACATAATGTATTTCTCCAAGGCAAACCAAATAATTATTTGTCAACCATACAGGAAACGTCACAGGTTTTAAATTAACTTTCTTTTGGTAAACGTGAAAGCCATCACAGATTACATCAAATCCCAAGGCTATAGAGGCCAAGTGCCAATGCTGCAGAAGCCAACCCTAAACCCTAATGCCAAGTGCCATGACTGCATTTATTTAAAAAGTGGTTCGTTATAAGGACGACACCAAAGACCTATGACAAATTATTGTTAAGCCGACTAGGACTCATAAATAAGATATTAAGCCTGCTTATGCCTCACTCTCACTAGGGTTAGAAATTTAACCAGAGGATAGCTCTATCTTCATGTGAAACAACCTTCAAGTCTTTTTTATTATTCTGGTGGAGAGCATGTTGATTTGCAGAGCTTAAAATGGCTTGTATGTCGAGCTGTACAGAAATAGGAATTCCCACGAAGCTTAATGCTCCGAACCTCACTTCTTCCCATTGTAAGTCACTGAAATTTTAACACATTAATTTCAATGACATGAGTTGATTTTTTCAAAATATGTTTTATTAATTTGTCCAGCTAATAATATCTTCTCTTTTTCGACTTTCAGCTCTACACGTGAGTATATTTTGCTTCCCTCTACAACAGATACACAATGAATATGTGTAAAACCTTAAAAAAAATTAATATATATACAGAGTATATGAAACCATTGTAGATACACAATGAATATATGCAAAACCTAAAAACATACAATATATAAACATTGAGTATGTGAAACCAGTTGTAGATACACAATGAATATATGCAAAACCTAAAAAAATTCAAATATATATATTGAGTATATAAAAACATTTTGAGATGAAACAGGGGATACACGACAGAGATTGCTCCAGCCATCCAGACGACATCAACCACGCAGTGTTGATCGTGGGGTGTTCATCCAAAGAGGGCGAGGACTACTGGATTCTGTAGCAGCACCGTGAGCTCAATTTTCTAGAAAGTTGGCGAGGGTTTGCATGGCCTCAACCTGCATCTTGAGCGCCGTTATGTAATCCGTCATTTTCTCTAGAAGAAGCGGTGTGTCCAGGCCAAGGCTTCCTGGTAAAAGTGCCCTTAGGGTTTCTAACCTTCACACCATGCTTTGCTCTTCCTTGCTAGGGTTTCTGTGCCTCACAGGGCTTGCCTTACAAGAAAAAGAACTCAATTTGCACTGGTTGGCAGCTGATTTTGTTAAGCAGAATGAAGATCCAAGAAGATTGGTGGTAGATTTCATGCCCCAATGCAGATGGAACTTTGCCCAGTCTTGTCGTCCTCCTCCGTGGCCACCTACAAACAAAGTCTCTAAACTTTAGGGTTTTAAGCATAAGAGTCTATTGTCAATTGTTGAATTTCAAATGATATGTAATTAAGGTTGAAGATTGTAATTGGGATTTGTAATTAAATTATAGATTCGATGACGCAAGAGTTGTGTTTGTTTTGGATGGTCATCTCACCGTCCATTTGTTTTCATTGTAAAGGACGTCCGTTGATTATTATCTGTGTGTATGTAATCTGATTCGCTGGAAATTTGTTAACCATGGATCCACTCAGCTTTAAAATCATAATAAATGATCTATTAAATGCATATAAAAGGTTTTTTGGCATCTTTGAAAATTCAATAAATTTTAAAATCATTATTTCATTTTTAGACTTACTGTTCACAACATAGACCAATCAAAAAATAGATAAATGGTATTTTTTAAATGATTAAATAAAAATAATAATAATAAACTATAGCATTGTGGTTGCAAATTTTTAGTTCTTTAACATGATTGGACGAATAGTTTGGGAAATTGCATCTAGCCGATGCATTAGTATACCTGCCGAAGGCAGGAACTAATAACATTACAGTTAATTGAATGGTCTGCTGGAATCTTCTCAATTTTGTCCAATGCCTCGATAATTCGTTGGGCTCTCTTTTCAGTTTTTATTAACTACTACCAATTGCTCAAAGTTTATTATTAACGATTATATATGAAAAATTGAATGCTTTAGTGAGATTAATATTTTGGTCGATAAGTCATTCTATATGTGTACACATCTTGTAACTAAAAATTTGATAGTCCCATTATTTTGGTCATCCAAAAATAAAAATAAATTGGTCCTCCAAAAATAAAAGTGAGGAAATAAATTAAAAAAAAAACCGTTTAAACTACTACTGCAATGTGGCATCATTTTTATATGAAGCAGTCATTCACCAGGGCATTTCCTGTGATGTCTAAATCCCCATTAATTGCACACCAGAAGATGAATCGGGTGAAGATGATGAGTCTAATGCAGAGTGTGGATCCAACTACAACAATTTGAACAATAATGGATTGGGAGGGCATTCAACCTGTGGTATTGGTATGGTGATGGATGTGGGTTTGCACTCAATGCGAATGATTCGACAACTGGGGAAGGGCCCTCGAATCTGGCAGGATTCTTGGTCAGTGCTGATGACTTGGCCAAGTGGGTGTCGGCATGTGGTAGCAGTGAAGAGGATCAAGGTCTCAGAGGGGATGGATTTGATTTGGGTTTAGAGCAGGCTTGAGAACTTGTGCAGTGCATCCATATGGTGTCCAAATGTCTGCACCTTCTGTGATACAAATGCAAACGGACAACAAGTTGAGTCTCTCTTTTTTTCTTTTCTTTCTTTCATCATTCATCTCTAAATCAATTTTTAAAATAAGTAGGGTTAGAAACATGTAAGCTCATTTATGTTTATATCTTAAAAGTAGGGACCATTAAAAACAAAGGTAGATTTTTTATCTGCTCTGCAACCATTCATTTATATTCTCTATTTTATACGATCTTATCCCAAGATTGTCAGAAAGTGGAATATCCAGAGCATTGTGAGGATTTGATGTGCTTGTCAACAAAAAGCAACATTTGAAACAAATCAGATTTGTTTATCTAAGATTTTTAGAATCCTTATCTGCTAGACCTAATTATTCCCTCCCTTTATATAATTATCAGTTCTTGGGAATCACTTATAATTAACACAGACTGTAACTATAAATAGAATGATCTACAAGATGGGAATTCATACTTGTCTCTCACAATTTAATAGCAAACATGGAAGAAGAGATGATAAAGTGTGTTAAAGTGAGAGTGTTGAAGGGCAGGAATTTAGTTGTTAAAGACAGGTTTTCTAGAAGACGTGACCCATATGTGGTAATCAGACTTGGTAAAAATGTTTGTAATCTTCCACTCAACCTTCCTTGTCTCTTAATATGCATGTGAAAAAGAAGTCAAACTATGTATGGTCATGGAGAAGTGCATGCGCTCATTATAGGCAAAGATGCAACAAAATGAGGCGCAACTTACATTGGAGCAGATCTTGAGGTATAGATTATATGCTCTACTACCCTGACTTTTAGCTACCAATCCAAGTACTAGCTTCTTGATTTTGTATTGCTTTTCACTGAGATACTTACTTGTTTATGATTATAAAGAATGCTTTCAAAGCTCCTATAAAGAATGCCTAGAACTAGAGCCCAGTAAGCCACAAAGTCCTTACCTAGAATCAAAAGAATTGACTAAGGATTTGAATCATATTAATGCAGTAGAGAATGAGCCTAAGGGACCATAACTTGAGGGGGATTTATTAAATCTAGATCAGGCTACATTTTCTTCCAAAGAATAGTAGAACAATTTTGCTTTAGCTCTTTTCTCTGGTTCTTTAGAATCAAGTACTAAAAACAAATGGGAGGGATTTTCTACTATGGATAAGGATTCTGAATCTAGAGGGAGGGCTTCTGGATGGGAAAAACAATTGGGTGAAACTGGAAAGGTTGGTTGAGAGCTTGCTCTTGTGGAGTCAACTAGTAATCTATCAAAACAATGAGGCTCAATGCCTAGTGGTTTTAATCACTTGGTCTTAGAAGGTTTGTATGACCAAGCTGCAGCCCGTCAACAATATATGTCATAGCTTTCTGCACCTAGAAGTGCAAGCAGTGTTGTGGTGATCAACTGACACACATCTTCAGTCTTGGCATTACCTGCTTCAGTTGCACAGAGTGGATAGGATTCATTTGCTACATCATTAAATGTTGCTCCTCCTTCATATGCTCAGATGTCAAATATGGCTAAAAAACAACAGCTTCTAGTCCAAGAGCAGCAGTTGTAGCTACAATATCAAAGGGATGGCATTCAGGAGCAACATGGGATCATGAGGTTGTATAGTAATCCATATGGAATGGCTGCACGAAACTAATATGGCATAACTCCTTATGGCATGCCCCACTATGGTATGGTAGGATATATCCAAAGCTATCCAACTACTTATTGATCATTTTCTTTAAGAGCAATTCATTTTGCAGTATTTCTTAATTGTTGATAGAGAGTGCATAGATCAATTAGATGGATATTTTGGGAAAGCCAAGGGGTATTGAATACCATAGTTCATTCTTTCATGAGGGAAAGTGGATGGGTACAAAAATTGTTGGATAACTAATGTGGATCTACCAGATATAGCAGTTTCTATTTTCTTAGTTGTTAGTTGTATTTAGGAATTTTCCCTTCTTCTTTGTTGCATGTAAATCATGCTATCTTTGGTTTCTTGTTTCTATTTTTTTTATATATAGTTTCCTTTGTAGCAAATTTATATACAATGTAATAAAGAGCTGTAGCTCTCTGGTTTTTATCAACAGCAATAAAAGTTTATTCTCTGTGTCTGCATCTATCCTTTTATGGTTTTTTGTTTGTCTGCTATCATATTTGTTTGTTTAAAAAATCTTCATTTGGTATCAGAGTAGGTTAATTTGTTAGAAAATTTATGATGTCAAAGTCTAACTCTTTGCCAATCCCAGAATTTAATGGATTTGATTATGATTATTGGTGCATCAAGATGACAACTTTTTTGATAGGAAAAGATTTATGGGAAATTGTAGAAACGGGATATGAAGAGCCAGCTGATTGGAATGTTCTTGCAGCCAATGATAGAATTGCTAAGAAGGAAGCTAAGAAGAAGAATGCACAGGCTTTATTTCACATCTAAATAGCTCTTGATAAGAGCCTATTTCCAAGAATTGTAGGTGCACAGACAGCTAAAGATGACTAGAAGACTCTAAAAGAAGCTTACCAAGGTAGTGATCAAGTTAAAGTTGTGAAGTTGCAGACATTAAAAAGAGAATTTGAGAATTTGAAGATGCAAGAAAGTGAAAATGTGAGTGATTATTGTGTAAGAGTAAAATATGTGGTTAATAAAATGGCTACTCTTGGAGAAACTATGGACAATGAAGTTGTGATAAAAAAGGTGTTGAGGTCTCTAACACCAAGGTGGAACAATGTTGCCATCATCATTGAAGAAAGCAAGGATTTGACTGCTCTTCAGTTTGATCAGCTTGTTGGATCTCTCATGTCTCATGAAGAAAGATTGAGAGATACATCTAGAGAAAGTAATGAGAAGGCTTTTGCTTCCAAAGTACAAATTACAAAGAATGAAAATGCTAGCACAAGCACCAAAAATAATCAAGGCCAAGGCAGAGGTCAAAATCAAAATTCTTCAAGAGGAAACATAGGACGAAGAGGTGGTCCAAGAGGAAGAAGCAGAGACAGATTTGATAAAAGAAATGTTCAAAGTTATCACCGCAATAGGTATGGTCACTTTGAAAGGGAATACAGATTAAAAGAAGGTAATAACAATAGAAGTGCTAATTTTGCTAATGAGAATGATGAGGCTTCTCTTGGTAATTTATTCTTATCATATGACAAAGCTAAAAATAGTTCTAAAGAAGTCTGGTATTTAGAGTCAGGTTGTTCTAACCACATGTCAGGGAATAATGAGATTATTTTCTACAATGGATAAAAGTTTTAAATCTAAAATTAAGCTTGGTGATGACAAGTCCTTGGAGGTTGCAGCTAAAGGTGCTATGGAGGTGAATACATAAGAAGGTAAGAAATGTGTGACTGATATTTACTACACTCCACAATTAAAACATAATTTATTGAGTGTTGGGCAATTGTGTGAGAAGAATTATAAGGTGGTATTTGAAAATCAGCAATGTACAATTTATGATAAAAATCAAGGCAATAGGGTAGTTACAGTAGTGCCTATGTCAAAGAATAGGATGTTTCCATTGAAGTTTGGTGAACATAGCAGCTATCTTGCCAATATGGCATATGAGGATAAGAGTTGGCTATGGCATCTGAGATATGGACATTTGAATTTTCATAGCTTGATGTTTCTCACTTCAAAAGCTTTGGTTTATGGTTTGCCTAAGGTTCAAAAACATAAGGAAGTTTGTGAAGGTTGTGCTAAAGGAAAACATGCAAGAGAGTCATTTCCAAAAGGCAATGCATGGAGGGCCCGTTACCCACTTCAATTAGTTCACTCAGCTATTTGTGGTCCTATGCAGACAAAGAGTTTGGGTAAGTCATCATATTTCATTACTTTTATTGATGATTACTCATGTAAGTGTTGGGTTTATTTTTTGAAGGCCAAGGAGGAAGCCTTTGATACATTCAAAAGGTTTAAAGCCTTTGTGGAAAATGAAAAAGGTTGTAAGATCAAATGCTTAACGACAGATCGTGGAGGAGAATTTTGCTCCAGAGATTTTAAGAATTATTGTGATATGAATGGCATCAAAAGGCAACTCACCACTACTTACACACCTCAACAAAACGGGGTAGCTGAAAGGAAAAATCGTACAGTGGTGGAAATGGCAAGGAGTATGCTCCATACCAAAGGATTAGACAATTCTTTTTGGGGTGATACAGTTGCTACGGCAGTGTACATTCTCAATCGGAGTCCTACTAGATCACTTAACATGATGAATCATTATGAATCCTGGTATGAAAAAAAGCCTAATGTTAATCATTTTAGAGTTTTTGGTTGTTTAGCCTATGTTCATGTGGCTGATCAAAAGAGACAAATATTAGATCCCAAAAGTGAGTCATGCATTTTTATTGGATATAGTGAGCAAAGTAAGGCTTACAGGTTGTATAACCCTCGCACTACTAGCATTCTTGTTTCAAGAGAAGTGATTTTTGATGAAGGGGGAGTTTATGGTCATCAAAAAGACCAAGTTGAGAAGTCTAAATCTATTTTGAATGGTGGTATTATTTCTGATATTGATCATGAGCAGCCAGCTAATACTTCAATTCCAAGTGCTATACATCCACCAAATTGCCCCTCATCTAGTTCTTCAGTTTCAACTACAAGTCCAAATTCAAGTCCAAGTCCTACAAGGAAGGTAAGAAGCTTAAGTGATATCTATCAAAGAAGTACAATCCAAGCACATGAAGAAATCCTATAGGTGAAACAATAAATTTTGCTTTATTCTCACAATCTATTTTTAAACCATCAAGTTATGAAGATACATGTGTTAATGAAGTTTGGGTGCAAGAAATGCAAGAAGAGATGGATGCTATTCATTGGAATGGTACTTGGGAGCTTACAGAGCTTCCTCATGACAAGAAAAAGATTGGCACTAAATGGGTCTACAAGACTAAGTACCATAGTGATGGGAGTGTTGAAATACACAAAGCAAGATTAGTTGCTAAAGGCTTCACACAAAGGTATGGCATTGATTATGAAGAAACATTTGTACCTGTAGCACGATAAGAGACTATTAGAATGTTGATTTCCCTTGCAGCCCAAAAGAAATGGAGCATTCATCACATGGATGTGAAAAGTGCCTTCTTGAATGGGTACTTAGATGAGGAAATTTATGTGGAACAGCCACAAGGTTTTGAGGTGCAAGGAAAAGAACATCATGTCTACAAGCTGAAGAAGGCCTTATATGGCCTTAAGCAAGCACCAAGAGCTTGGTATGCTAGGATTGATGGGTATTTTCAGCAAAATAGCTTCAAGAGAAGTAAGAGTGAGCCTACCCTCTACTACAAACAAGAAGGTAATGATATTCTTATTGTGAGTTTATATGTTGATGATTTGTTGTATATGGGCAGTAGTTCTAAGATGAAGGATGAATTCAAGCATGCTATGATGAATGAGTTTGAAATGAAAGATTTAGGCCTTATGCAATATTTTCTAGGCATGGAGGTTTATCAAAGTAAGGATGGAATCTTCCTTTATCAAACAAAATATGCCAAGGATATGTTGAAGAAGTTTGATATGGTTGATTGTAAACTAGCCTCCACTCCAATTTCTCATGGAGTTGTGTTGTGTAGAGAAGATGGTGCTAAAAGATTTGATGGGACAACTTATAGAAGTGTTGTTGGCAGTCTAATGTTTCTAACCCACACAAGGCCTAATATTGCTTATGCAGTTTCTCTTGTTTCAAGGTACATGATAGAACCTTCTGAATTACATATGCAGGCTGCTAAAAGAATTTTGAGGTATATGAAAAGAACTCTTGCTTTTGGCATTCATTACTATAGTTCTAAAGGATTTAATCTAGTTGGTTTCAGTGATTCTGATTGGGGATGTAGTGTGGATGACTGAAAGTCTACCTCTGGTAATTGTTTTACTATTGGTTCTGGTTTGGTTTCTTGGAGTTCAAAGAAACAAAGCATAGTTTCTCTTTCTTCTACAGAGGTAGAATATGTTGCAGTCACCTCTGCAGGTACTCAAGCATTATGGCTCAGAAAAATTCTTGAAGAGATTGGAGAAAAACAAGTTTAGCCTACAGTTCTTTTTTGTGATAATATAAGCACAATCAAATTGGCAAAAAATCCCATGCATCATAGTAGAACTAAACACTTTGATCTGAAATATCATTTTATTAGAGATTTGGTGCAAAAGAAAGAAGTAGAACTCAGGTATATCAAGACTATAGAACAACTTGTAGATATTTTCATTTAGGCAGTTGCAAAGGTTCAGTTTTTGATGCTTCGAGATAGTATTGTGACTCATCTCTGCATCAAGGGGGAGTATGTTGGATAACTGATGTGGATCTACCAGATATAGCAGTTTCTATTTTCTTAGTTGTTAGTTGTATTTAGGAATTTTCCCTTCTTCTTTGTTGCATGTAAATCATGCTATATTTGGTTTCTTGTTTCTATTTTTTTTATATATAGTTTCCTTTGTAGCAAATTTATATACAATGTAATAAAGAGCTGTAGCTCTCTGGTTTTTATCAACAGCAATAAAAGTTTATTCTCTGTGTCTGCATCTATCGTTTTATGGTTTTTTGTTTGTTTGCTGTCATATTTGTTTGTTTAAAAAATCTTCAAAAATAGAGGGTGGAACTCAGTAACATTGTGGTATGATAAATAAAAATCAGAATCCTTATATGTGGCATTTGCGCTTCTGTGGATCAGTTATTTGACATTGTTTACATATTTGTTGTACCATGCCTATATTAACCTTTGGGGATAATCAAGATGAAGTAAAAATGTTATTAAAATGACTCTGCTCATCATGCAGGCTATATTTTCTAATTGTTGAGCACTCATGGACTATACTGGTTTTTTAAGGGAGCATACGGAATTGGTTCATAGTGTGTTAGGAATGTTCTCATCTCTCTTTACACTCTTTTAGTGAAGGATTTTGTAAGTTATCATTTGTAGCATGCTTCTCTCAGATGCATTGTTGTCATATAAAGCATTATTTTTTGTTAAATGGAGTATGTAGTCATTCACACATGTTCATCCCATAAAACGAATAATTTGAACCACAGCTGCAAACTGTTAAACCTTATTCAAAAAATTTTGGTACCCTAAGAAAATGTTTTAAATTACTTCTTTGTTTCTACCCTCCAAGTAGCATTAAGGAGATAAGAATAGAAGCATTTCAATCTAAATCAAGAGAAATGAAATAATCCTCTTTACCTTCATGTTGTTAGCATCCTAGGCAAGTAACTGCTGAAATGAGTATAATATGGAGTTGTACATTCACTGCTATCTTTTTGTTGCCGATAAAGTATGGTACTATATTTTACTACTTTATGAGCTGCCCAAGGTAGTACCAAAGCTTGCACATTTAGATGTATGCTTAAGCACATAAAATAATAATATTAGAATGGAACATACACATACTTTTGAGTTTCTACATTTGGCATGAAATTATTACAGTACATTTTTGAAATATTTTGATGTCATCTCCACTAGATTTTATTGTTAACATTTGAATGGTTTACATGACTATTCTTTTTTGACAAGTGGCCTACTTTATGTTAGAAGAGAAAAGTCACCACACTTGGTTAATGTTAGAATGCTTCACTCTGCTCATTAACATAAAATTGCAGGCAAAAATCATAACAGAGTTGTTCTTTAATAGGCATAAGAAATTCAATTAGGTTTATTCAAAATTCTTATTCAATGATACTTTATTCCCAAGGGTGCCTTCTTTATCATCCTTCATATGCTCTCTAATCTTAGGATATTTACCTTTGGAGGTCCTCCAGCATTGGTGTGGCTTTCTAAAACTAAATCTTGTTGCTTATTTCTTGACTGTTGTCAAATTTAAACACACACTTCACACACACACAAAACTAAACATATTTCAACATGTTAATTTTCAATTCACACTAAGTGAATGCAAAAGTTCAAACTTGCTTAAACACACAAATAGTAAATAGATCAAATAAGTGAATGATAAAGGTAGTTCACTCAGGTTTCACAAACAAAAAATGAATCCACAATTATCTCAAACAAATGAAGGCGATGCCAAAGTTCAAACATATGCTTCACATAAACAAATTGGATGTGAGTACACAAACAATAAACGGGTTCAAGTCCAAGTGAATGTCAAAGTTAGTTCA
This sequence comes from Cunninghamia lanceolata, assembly GCA_027924645.1. NCBI lineage: Eukaryota > Viridiplantae > Streptophyta > Pinopsida > Cupressales > Cupressaceae > Cunninghamia > Cunninghamia lanceolata. The sequence goes on from BSBN01001005.1 coordinate 5,382,025, forward strand.
CTATCACACACAAAGTGAATGTGAAAGTTAGTTCATACACATTTTACACACATAAAGTGAATGCTAAAGTTCAATCACATAAACATGTGCACACACAATGAATACTAAAGATAACTTTCAAACCTACCCACCCACACACAATGAAAGCCAATGTTCATTCACACACACATACACTTGACACAAAGTTAACATCAGTGTTGTTGTACACACATAGAGTGAGTGCCAAAGCTCATTCACACACACATGCATGCACACACAAAGTGAATGACAAATTTCATTCAAATACATAGGCACACACTTCAGACAAACTGAAGGACCAAATTAACTTTCACACACACACACACACACTCTTCACATGAAGTGAATGCCAAAGTTAACTTTCAAATAGGAACACAATGAATGTTGAAGTTTATTCACACACACATACAATGTTTGCCAAATTCATTCACACACACAAAGACTCACAATGAACACTATTGAAGTTTGTTTTTAGACACATTCCACACAAAGTGAAAATCAAAGTTTATTCATGCATCACACGAAATGATAGCCAAAGTTCATTTGTGCACACACAAAAAAAAAAGAATGTTAGTTCTTTCAAAAACATTCCACATAAAGTGAATATCAAAGTTCATTCATACTCTACACAAAATGATAGCCAAGATTCATTTGTACACACACAAAAAAATAATGTTAAATCTTTCAATTTCATTCTACACAAAGTGAACATCAAAATTTGTTCATACACTCCACAAAATGTGAGTTTAAGTTCATTCAATCCAAAAAATATGATAGCTTAAGTTCATACATAAACAAATAAAAACTAAATGTCAAAGTTCTCTCTCTCTCTCTCTCTCTCTCACACACACACACACACACACACACACACACACACACACACACAACAAATACCAAAGTTGGCTCAAATATGTACATACCACACAAAATGAATACCAAAATTAATTTTTAAACACACACCACAAAGTGAATGCCTAAATTAACTTTCCCACATACACAAAATTTACATAAAGAAAAAGTGAATATGCCAATGTTCAAACATAATTCATTCACAAATCTAGAACAAGCATGAATGACCACTTAAATTCAAACATTCCAAACCACAAACACATTCATAAAGTGAGTGCCAAAATTAATTTTCACACATAATTCACACAAAAAATGAATGTCAAAGTTAAAACACACACTTCACACATAGAAAGTAAACATGTGCCAAATTTTAAACATGCTTCATGCACAAAGTTAGTTCAATCACACACTTTATGCCAAAGTAAAAACAAAATAACTTAAGAATCCTCAAAGGCCTTCTCTTTCACTTTGATGTCAATGGATATTCTATGAGTACTTTACATTAATTATGTATGCTTACTTTCATCTACATGATTTTTAGCATTCTTGACATAATATAATTTTATTTTTTTTGTTATTTTTTTGGGTAGTGAAGTGTGGGATTGGACTTGCTTCTTTTTATTTTCTTTAGAGCCACAAGTTTGTGGGCAAAATTATATGTGATAAATGTTAATTATGTGGCATTTTGTTGGGTATGCCTTATCACTACATTAGAAAAGCAAAACATGTCAAATTCAACAACAATTATGAATTAAAGGATACTCACGTTTGATAATCCTTGAAACTGTAGACTCTATTATTTAATTTGACATGGATTTTCTATGATCCTACATTATTTAGGTAATATAGTTCACTTAATGTCTTGATTTCTTATAATGTATCTAGGGGATGACTTTGGGGCACCAGTAGATATACCACTTCATAGTTCTCTAATGGTCTATTCATGATTTAGTTCTTTGATAGTTTTTTCATGATTTAGTTCATGTTCTTATTCATTTAATACCAGGTATTCCATTAATTTTATTTGTAAAAAAATAATTGAATTCTCTATTAAAATTAAAATTAGGATTAATAAATTTTTTAGTGATTTTTGGATTTAGCTTCAAACATTTTTTATGGATTATTTCTTTATAGAATTTTTTGCCTACTACAAATTACTTAACAAAGATTTATAATGAAACAAATAATTATAGTATGTATAGCCTTAAGTATCCACAAAATACTACACTAATGACATTCAAATAAAAATATAAGTGTATATTATTTAGTCATAGGCCTATAAATATTTGTGCCTATCAGCCATTTGATAGCAACTTTGGTGCTTTTACTAGTATAATAGCATTATTCTCAATAGAATGGTCGGTTGGAATCTTCTCAGTTTCTTATTATTATTAACTATTACCAATTGCTCAAAGGTTATTATTAATGATGATATAAGAAAAGTGTATTAGGTATGGTCAATGGAATGGTATTAATATTTAAATAGCATTATTGCCAATTCAATGGGTAGGAGACATGTGGAATCTTTCTGTTTTGTCCAATGCCTCAATAATTCGATGGATTGTCTTTTCAGTTTATTATTATTTATTATCATTGTTTTGACTTTATTATTAACCACAATATAAGAAAAGTATATTGATAATAATGTTTTAATTGTAATTGGGTAGCATATCACTTTCTAGCTATGAAAAGAAAATAAATCTCAATCCATTCACACTAAAAATGTTTGAGTACCATTAATAAAATAAAACAAAGTTGATATATTTTTCTCTTTTATGTTTTAACCTAATTTTGTAAGTTAAACATAATTTATTGAACACAATTTAAAGATGTCTATTATTTTAGTGGCTTCATAATGTCTATGCTTTTATCTCACTATTGACCTATAATTTCAAATGTTAAATAAATAATAATGTTTATTAATTAAAAGAAAAAAATATTTTTATTAAATATTATTTTATTATTTTTATTTTTTTAAAGTATTCTTAAAAATTTAATAGTTAAACTAGTATATATTTATGTGAATTTTTATTTATTTTGTGTCTATTTTAATAGAATGACAATATAATTTTATATCCACAAGTGGCACACACTTATGTTAAGTTTGGCTCACAACTTTATGTTTATTTGTATGTTTTCTACATTCAATTACACATATTTCCATGTATTTGATATTCTTTCATTTTTATTTACATTCATTCCCACATATTCATCATTATGAGCCATTTATTGCATTCATATTTGCACTCATTTCCACATATTTGTCATTATGAGCAATTTATCGCATTTATATTTGCACCCATTTCCACATATTTGTCATTATGAGAAATTTATCGCATTCATATTTGCACCCATTTCCACATATTCGATCCTTACCTCAAACCAAAATCAAAGGGTGGAGGGATAGTGTTTGAAATGCACAAAGAAATGTCAAAGGGGGATTGATCAAACCCCTTTAGATTAGGCCTACTTTTTTCATGATCATGAGGTAGCCTTTTCCCCTCTTATAGAAATGTTATAATTTTAGAGGACAAAATAGGCCATTCCATGTCATGCATATAGGGGTCAAACAATGTCACTTGGAGATGAGATTTAATGAATGCATATTCCTCAAAAATAGCTTTCTAAAAAGTATAATATATATTTTTAATATTATATATTTTTATTTATTTTATAAGCATGATAAATCAGCATTACAAAAAATAAAGACCTCCACTTGAGATAGCAATGAAAATAACAAACTAGGTAAGAATTTTCAAGAAACTACATTATAATTTAAATTGATGTGCTTGTTTAACAAAAATATTAATTTCAATAAATAGGCAAAGACAAATGTGTTGTACAAATGTGTTTCTGTAAAATGTATCTCTAAATTTCTATTAGTGCCAATTAAAAATTAGTCAATAAAAAATTACCAAAAAATAATGTGCACTAGATATTGGAGTTAACGAACTAAATTGACAAAAAGATTTTATTTGTAGTAAAAGTTATGCATTATAGTAAAATGTCACTCACTGTAAAATAATAGAAAAATAATATTTTTTTATTTAAAACTAACCAAGAATAATAGACATAATTTTCTAAAAAATAAAAAAGAAATTCAATCTATAGAGAAATGACAATTGAATCACTAGCTTACATTGTATTTCAATTCTTGATAGTTTGTTTGATATAATTGATAGAATGTGCTAAATGTTGAAAAAGATTGTGACCCAATAATGTTTAAAAGAGGGACACACTATTGTACTTTCACTCTTAATTAGCCTAGATTTATAGAAAAGAGTTTTTTATTCTCTAACAAGAATATATATTTAAGTATTTTAATTTTATACTTAAATAACTATTTAGTCTTTCACCATCCCACCATGCATGAAAGTCAAGAGAAACTCATGTATCATCCCCTTTTGTATGCTCCACCAAATCATAATGCTCATCATCATTGTTTAAGCTTGTTTAGTGACTGAGGTTTTATCCCTCAAGTCCAACATCTAAATTGTAACCACTAATGATGTTTGTACAAAATGGATGTTGAGGGAATTGTCTTCCAAATGCCAAATTGTTGAAGCACCCTCTCAAACTAGAAGCCTCTCCATAATAGTAGTCTACCTCTTAATAAACCATTTGGATTGCTTGATCTTATCTAAGGGAAAATGATTATCTACCTCTATAGGCAACTTACTATATGAACTCCATTTGATATTTCTTAAGGAGAATGGTCAAAAGTGTGTTATTGTGCTTGAAGGGTTTTTCCCTCCCTCCATTAACCAATAGTAGAGTGCCCCGTTGGTATACCAATATTGTGTCCACTACTTCAATTGATGATAATCAAACATAATGGGTTATGTGAATGTGCTCTTATCTCCAAACTTGTAAAAGTGATTCAAGCCTAATACTAGACGTTGTGCAATCAAAAATATATGTAGATCATCATATAGATGGTATAGAATGCACCTACCCCAAGAAAAAAGACCCTGGTGCTCCTATATATCTCCACAAATTTTAATAATACAATATGATATAGAAAATCCCTTTAAATTTGGCAAGACAAGGATGTTGACAATTAGGGAAACTATTTGCATCTACATGATGCACCATCAAGTATAATATCACAATAGGGGACCTCATCCTTCCCATAACTTGCTCACCTAGTACAACAGTAATATAAATCTCTATCTTGGTACTATGTGGTATGTTGTGTCTCTACATGACCGTCCCTAATAGGGAGGTGCATAATTTTCCACACCTCCTGCAATGTCATAGTTATAGGGAACCAACAATATTGTAAAACATAGAAATGAACAATTTGACAATCTCATTGAGAGAGATGTGTGCCTATTCAAACTACCTTTATTCATTTTGAAAAACAATATTTATACATGTTCAAAGGTCACCATGAATATCAAAGGTCACCACATCCTTTGAAGTTGAAATGATCAGTTTTACAGGAACTAATTAATTAACAAAAACTTATTTATTTTGGTATAGGATCATTCCCCCCTTGAGAGGCAATGGGCCCCATTGCATCGATGTTCTGTAACAAAGGAGGAAAGTATTTTGTAATGTGCACCCTAGTGAACTAATTTCTTTGATGAGGTAATAGTCCCGACTGAACCACATGATAGAGAGGAATCAATTTTTTTTAGTGTCTTCACAAGAACATACCTATAATCTAGTCATTGGTGAATAGAATAGTAGTTTCAGGATTCAAGTTTATCTTTTGAATCTATTTGAGGATAGTACATGACCTATATTGAAGAGGATGAAGTTTCCTATTTGGTCCCTGAAGTCGCTCCTTTCGTAGATGAAGCTTTGTCGCCAACCTAAAAGTGATGAGGCATACGAAGTTGGTCATGTCACTCCTTGTACTTTTGGTTGGTGTGATGTACTATCTCATTAACTTGTTGAATATGGTGAATCTTTTTGCAAAATTGGTTGCCTTGTCTAGCTACTTCTCAACATGTGGTGATAGATCATTCATCATTTCTAAAAGTGCAACATCCATAGGAGCCAATGGTTGGTATCCATATTTCCAGTCAATTTTGGTAGAAATCTTAGCCCCACTTAGTTGGTCCAAAAGATCATCAATGTGAGGGATTGGATACCTATTCTTTATAGTGATCTTGTTCAGGGATTGATAATCAATGCATATTCACCATGTTCCATCCTTCCTCTTAGCTAGAATGATTGGCTCCCACATAGTGAGACACTTGGGCAAATGTGTCCCTATTGAATTAACTCATGCTCGTTTGTCTCTTGATCTTGTCATTATCTAAAAATGATCTTCTATGTAGTGGGCCATTTGGTAAGGTGTTCCTGGGATTATATCAATTGGATGCTTGACTTGATAGTGCAATGGAACCACTATTGGTGAGGTGAATACATTCTGATATTTTGTCAATATCTAATCCATTTGATTATGTTGAATGGCGGTGGTGGTTGTTTTGGTATGAGTGCTAGATACAACTGACCTCACATCCTCAGGTTGAATCATCAGCACTAAAAAAGCTTTAGTTTGAGAAACCAAATACCTACACAATTTTTCACTAATTAGAGATGCAAATTTCATAGGAATTACCTTAAGTATCTGATACTTTCATTCACCCAACTTGATAATAACACTACAAGGTCTATACTCATAGATGTCATGACATTTGTACATGTATGGTTGTCCCAACAGTGCATCACACATGTCCAAAGGTGCCACATCATAGATTACCTCATCTTTAAATGGTTTGATGGAATAGGATAAATAACACTACTTGCTTACCTAGATGTCTCACCCTTGGCTCACCCAACCCATAGAGTATGGTTGTGGATGGGGTGTTGTCTACAGGTCCAACCTCTTAATAGTCTTAGAAGAGATCAAATTCTTTTGACCCCCACTATCAACAATAAAATGTGAGGATTTTCCATTCACTCACATCTATGAATGGGACAAACATTCCTTATCTTCACAAGGCAAGATTTTAGTAGTGGCAACCATGGCATAAGGGTCTACCTCAATGATATGCTCACAATCCTTTTGTTCAAAAGGGTCTATAGGCAACAAATAAAATTATTACTCCGCTTCATGGATCTCTGAAATTAATGTCTTAGAAACTTGACAATCTTTAGTACCCTTATTTGATGTTGGTGATTGTGAGGAGAATCCCTTGGTGGTCTATTTTCCTACAAACTCGCTACTGCCTTCGCCTTTTGATTTATTATTTGTGTGGTAATCTTTTTTCCCCCTTTGTTTGAATTTGTCTTCAATTTTCACTATATATTTGAAGGTGGTTCCTAGTGTCTCAACATTCAATAAAGCCATCTCAATTTGAACATATTAGTATAGCCCACTGCAGTGCTTGAAAACCTGATGTTTCTTCATATCTTGGATGCCAAGATTGGAAAATAATGCATAGAAGGTATTGGTGTAGTCTTGAACAGTTTGGTCATTTTTTATCAAAGCAACTACCACTGCATATGCATCTCCTCATAATGTCTTTCAGAAAATATTCTTCTTTCATGTATTCCACAAATTCTCCCCATGTGGGGATATCATCTATCTCCCCATCGAATTCTTGATCATCAGGGACTTCCTTGGATAACAACTTAGCCTCTCATGATTGCTTCACATGGTGTTCAGCTTTGAGGAGAGAAAATATTATCTTTTATGCATCAAAGAAGTGATTCATGAAAAAAAAATCTAATTTTGATAACCAACTTCATCTACAACATCTGCATCAATTTTTCCTTCAAAGTTTGGGATATCAAAATTCACTTGCACCTTGAAAGAGGTGTGACCACCAAATAGAATTTTTGTTATGTTTGGTTGCTGATTTCCTCTATTTTGTTGGAGCAACTAATAAAATTAGCTCATCATCTCCTCATGTTATTTTCTCAGAGCATCTTCAACCATCACCTTGAAGGGATTTGAGTTCTTCCACCATCTTTGGTCATGTGTGTCTCAAAGGGAGATAATGTGATGGATTTTGCGTCTCCAATCCCAACCTTTAATAACCTGACCTCATGCAATATGATATATAGGAGCAACCAGACTCTAGATACTAGGTTTGAATTAAAAACCAACTTCCTCAATCTAAAATAGATAGAAACTTGAAAATCTGCTAATTCATACATTGTATTGGGTTGATGTCATTTCATCATCTAATCTCTTCAGTATCAGTTTGCATTCCTTTGTCATGGATGTATTGGAGATACAGACAAAGAAAGCATCATGATCTTGCCAAATGTAAGTAGTAATATCCTAGTGAAAGTTATGAAGCACATCAATGATGTTCAACATCACTTTGTTAGGGAAATGGTTGAGGGTGGTAGGGTCATGTTACAAAAAGTGGACATCTTAGTGAATGTTGCATATTCTCTCACTAAGCTAATGAGTACAAAGAAGTTCAGTTAGTGCAAAGAGGCCATGGGTCTCTCCTCTTTGAGAGCTTGATTTATTATGTTTTTGATTATGTCATTGCAATGTGAATGTCAATGGAGAACTTAGATTAAGGAGAGGAACATGTGAAGACTTCCATACGGGTCCATTACTTTACATGGACCTTATTTCCTTTCATGTTAAAATATTTACTTTTCATAAATGGTTGAGAATGCTCATATACTTTGAAATGCATGCACTCATTTTGAAGATTCACATGCACCTCAAAGTAGGAAAAAATGTAATGGTGAAATGTGCATACCCATACAAAGTCCCATTTTGACTTAATATAATTACATAGTGACAAGTGGTGCAGTCTTGGGCTACTTAAGTTTGGCTTATTCTCCAATCCTAAAATCCATCTCCATTTACACATACTTCCATACATTTGACCATTTCCTATCCCTATTTGCACACATTACAACATATTTTTCTTTCTTGGCTATTTATTGCACTTATCTTTGCACCCATATCCATACATTCACTCCCCACCTTGAGATATGTACCCTATGCACCAAGTCAATCCCATGACATTTAGAATTGGTCTCAAGCTACTCAGGATTAATCCTTAATTTTTAAAATTTAAAATTTACCAACTCCTGCCCATTTCATTGGTCATTGTAACTTGACTTGCTACATTTTTCATGACTTATTACTATGTCTTAATATTTAAAGGCATTCAATGTGTAATTAATTTATAGGTATGATCAAGGAGAAATCATTCTAGGAATATTTTGATTTGGAGCACAAATGTGAATCTATCTACATCAATACCTGTTTATAAGCTATTGCATGCTTGAACCTCCTATCTTCGATCATTAGGCTAGGTTGTAAAGCTAGTCCATCAAGGAGGATGACTGAGTGGAAATTGACCCTTGCAATCTAGTAGTTTTCCGAAGGTATTTTTAAATATTGTTATTCCTTACATGCCATCTGATATCAGGTATTATAGCAAACCAAGTTATAGTTCATACATAGCTAGATTAATCCTACAAGTTATAAGATGTACTTAGGGATTAGGTCATTTCTGGAGTGCTCAAGTTCGACCTTGAGAAATGTGGATTCAACCCATAAGAAATTTTGTAAGTGTATGGAGTATAAAACAAGAACCAAGCTAAAAAACATTTAGTTTTTATACCAGGACAATAAAATTTTATGCTACCTTAATATTTATTTCTTCATTGTAATTTCTAAAACTAAATATATTATCCTTTTGCTTAATTTTTAAATATTTTTAATTACAAATTATAATTTCCAATTAATTATAATTAAATATAAGTTAATTGTAATTTTAATATGCATTTATTTAATTTAATTAGTCTATTTTAAAAAAAAAGGGATTTTATTTCTTTACAACACTATTCTCTTTTTGGCTTTTCCATTTTCCACGAGTGTCTCATGGAAAGGCATCTAACTAGTGTGGACGTAGATAACAACAAAACGTTAAAGAAAAGCATCGCAAGTAGAGAAGAAGTTGCTTCTATAAATGGCTACTTTGTAAATGGCCATTCTCAGACTGAATCCAAGATTATTAAGTTGGTGTTGTTTTTTTTGTGTGTGCCGAGCAACTCTGTTTTCTCAAGTCTTTTGGCGACTTTATTTTGTCTGCCTAGAAACTTGAGAGAGGAATTTTAGGTTCATTCTCATTTTTGTAACATGGCATTTGTTGGAGAAGCTGTTCTAGGAACAATTTGTGAGATCACCATTGAGATGGCTGTTCAGAAACTAGCTGAAGAGGCAAAGCTGGTCGTGAATTTCAGAAAAGACTTCATATGGTTAAACAGGAAACTCACATATGTGAGGGGTTTTCTGAAAGATGCTGATCAGCAGACTCGACGTAAGGAGGGTGTGAAACCATGGCTGGAGAACATTCGCGTTATTTCCATGCTTGCAGAGGACATATATGAGGAATGTGCAGTAGAATCTATGTATGGAAATAACGCTCAATCTTGTGGGTTGAGTTGTAATCAATGGATTTTCGCTGGAAGATAGGGCGGAAAATTAGAGACATCAAGGACCGCATCAGAACTATTATTGAAGAAGGCAACGAGCTGAAGCTATTGCGTAAAGTTTTTCCCACAGATGAACCATCACCGAGTACATCTCAAAGTGTAGACAGGAATAGATCTAGTGTTATGCCCAGCGATTCACACCCAGTAGGAATAGAATACAAGGTTGCTAACATTGTCAAATTGTTGGAAAACAATGCCTCTCCAGTTACTGTGGTGTTTGGGATGGGGGGGATGGGCAAGACCTATCTTCTTCAGCATGTTTACTACAACATAAAAACAAAAGAAAGGTATGAGAAATCTATATGGCTTTCAGTGTCTCAGTTTTATTCTATTTCCAAGTTGCAATGTGACATAGCCTCCCACTTAGGTTTAGAAGGGCAAATTAGGGATGGGGGAGTATCTAAAGAGAGAGCAGCAGAGTTGATTAATGAAAATTTGCAAGGAAAGAGGAGTATTGTGGTGTTAGATGATGTGTTGAGGGTTAGCAGAGAAGATGATTTATTATCTAAGCTTGGCCTCCCAACTGGAAAGAATAGCCCATGTAAAATTGTGGTTACTACAAGAAGCAGGGAGGTTTGTACAAATTTGAATGCTGAAATTTATGAGATGCAATATTTGTCTGATGAAGAGAGTTGGAGGCTGTTTTGTGTTTATGCATTCGAGGGATTTGAGGAGAAAAAAGAGCCACTGCAGCATCTGGAAGAGGTGGGTCGTAAGATTGTAAAACAATGTGGAAATTTGCCACTCGCTATCAGCTTGAAGGGGTTGTTGCTGCCGATGATGTTGATCGAATCATGCCTATTCTCAGACTGAGTTATGACTCATTGCCTGCACGTCTTAAAGCGCGCTTTGCTTATCTTTCTTTCTTCCCCGAGGATGAGCAGATAGATTGTGAGTATCTGATTTATCTATGGATAGGAGAAGGAGAGGGCCAGTTGTTTGGGACTGTTTATATCAACTTGCCAATCTCTGTCTGCTTCAACTTTGGGAAGGAGAGTTTCTTCAATATTGTACAATTCACGATTTGTTGCTTGATTTGGCCATACATATATCGAGAGAAAATAAATGGGTTTTTTCTGTTGAGGAAGCCTCTAAAGATACAAGTGCTGACTGGTGTCGGGTTTTACTGGGCAAAAGAAATGTAAATGACGACGCCATCTCAGAGAGCCGTCCTGTTTGTCTCCGTACACTCTCTCTGTCTCAGAATAAGCAGATTACAAGCCTTCCCACCAACTTGTTTACCGCTATGAGAGGACTCGCGTTCTCGATTTGAGAGGGACACACATCTCTACATTGCCTGAAGGCATTGGAAAGATGAAACTTCTCAAAGTTTTGAATTTAACTGGGGCAAATATTGAGGAGGTACCGGAGTGTGTGAGACATCTGAAAAGTCTCTTGTTTCTTGCTCTGCCTTTGGGATGTAAGAAATTACCAGTATGGATGAATGAACTTAAATGTCTTCAGCATTTAAATTGCAGATAGCTTAAGCGCATGCCAAAGGAAATATCAAAGATGGTCTCTTTGAGAACACTGCGATCACGTTGGTTGGATGTCTCCGTTGGAGAGGACGAATTGATGAGGTCAGAGGATTTTGGCAATATGACTGAGCTTCAGGAACTATGGTTAAATGTTAACCATGAAATGGAGTTGAAAGGGATGGAAGAAGGGATCTTGGCGCTGCTGCTGAAGATGCGTCGTCTTTTATTTGGAACAAGACGAAAACAGAATTGGAGCTTCCTGAAAAAATGAGAGCAATGAAAGATCTGGAAAGTCTGGATCTAATCAGGTTTCCAGTGCCAAGTTGGATATGTGGTTTGGCAAATCTGAGGGAACTCAACTTACGTTATTGTCATTGTAGTGATTATCCAGAGTTGCAAATAATGCCCAACCTAGTGAGCTTGCTGTTGAGGGAGAATAGTTGGTGCAGAGAATTGCTAAAGGCGTTTGGAAAGGCGGGAGGGTTTTCACACCTCCGCTTCTTCAGAATTGAGTCCTTCCAAGAATTAGAGGAGTTTCCAGAATTGGAGGAGGGGGTGATGGCATGCCTTGAGGAGTTATGTCTACTTCACTGTCCGAAAGTGAAGAAAGTGGGAGAGGGATTGGAGCTGTTGAAAAGATTGAAGCTCTTCAATTATGATGGAAGTAGGAGGCATGAATTAAAAGAGACATTTAAGGAAGGGGGAGAATATTGGAATAAAATAAAAGCCACGAATTCTCATGTAAAAATTATTTAGCCATTTTTATATTTTAAATTGTTTTTTTTAATTCATTTATAATTTTAAAACAATTTTATTATGATGGAATAAAATCTCTTTTACATAAATTTAGTTTAATATTTAAGGTTTACAATTAATTAATTAATTAGAAAGGAGGTGGGAATTAATAATTAAAAAAAAATTATTGTGAGTGAATAAAAATCTTTTTACATAAATTTAGAATACAACCAATTAATTTAGATTTAATTAATTTGAAAGAAGAGGTGGGAATCAATAATTGAAAATGTTATTTTTAAATAAATCAAATTTAAGGAACTAAGGAATTCAGTTTTTAAATTGATGATGAAATATAGATGTTAGAGAATTGTATAATCAATTCATTAAACTATATAGAAATTTGATATGTTTAATGTGCCCATTATCTTAAAATTAGAATATAATAGAAATATTCTATGGATTGATCCCCTAAACTCTCTTTTGACCTATTCTTGTCTCTTTAGTTGTGGTTTTATAGAAACATTTGGTATTTTATGCACCACCACACTTTACTTTGGGATCCATGTAGTCTTATTTGTACATAAAACTCTAGTTTTTGTACTACCATTGCAATTGCCTTTGTACCTTTCTTTCATAAATAGTTTGTTCATTAATAGCTTTATGTGTTTTAATGTGAGGGATAAGCTTATTTGTCCAATAGCTTTTGAATTCTTGCTTTCTCATCTAGATGTATCTTGAATAAGTCATGTGCGAGATTATCCCTCTCATGTGGCACATTGTTTGATGTTTGAACAAATGCATCTACTATAAACGAATTGTATGAAAATTTGGAGTATAGTGAGCTCTTTGAATTTTGACTACCTCTCCTTCCTGTAAAAAATTAACACATTGATGTAAAATAGAAGGAATGGACTTATATTGTTATATCCATGGTCTCCCAAGTAATATACCAAATCTATCAAATGATGGTATAACATGACATAATCTCTGACATAAAAAAACTTATTTTTGTAACTAACATAAGACTTGATAAAAGCGGCTAAGGGTTAGGGTTTCCATTGATGTATTATAGCATTTTGCAGCGGTATTGAGTTGCAAGGATTGCTGGTTGTAATTGGTTTGATTTACTGGATAATAATATTGGACTCTCTATTGGTGGATGTAGCCTAAGTTTGGGTGAACCACGTTAAAAGTTGTCTCTCCCTATTATTATTTCTGTGTAGTTTCATTCCTCTGTTTAATCTTTATTTGTATTTAATTGATATCTTATGCATGCAATCCCTAACATTTGGTCTCCCATTTCCATGTACATACCCTGGGTTTCGGCAAGAAGTTGGGTCCACATATAGCGAAGCATCGGGCAAAAAAATCCTGACAGGAGCGGGTGTACGAGCCTAAATGGGTACGTATTTAGGAATGGATAACCATTTCGTAAAGATATTATTTTTTTAAAAAGCCATGCAGGCTCATTTTTTCCCATAGACAAGAATAGGTACCCATTCTAAAAAGGAACGAGATCCGTTTTAGAACAGATACCCATTCTTAAAATTTTGAATTAAGAACCTATATTTTTGGTTTGGTTTTAGGCTCAAGAAAGGCATGTTAAATTGACCCTTAGCCTTGGACCTGCAAGTACAAGTCCATGTTCAGAGAAAGAGAAAAGACTAACTTTACCAATATGGCTAACGATGTTTTTTTCTTGAATTTTTTTATAAAATTAAAACCCATTATAGATGATGATGTTTAGTTTTAAAATATGTAATTTCTTTTATAACTTGACTTATTTTTATACTGATTAATTAATTTATGAGAAAACTAGTCCATAAACTTGAAATGTGAGGTTTTTTATATTTTTTTAATAACTTTTAATTTTTAAAGTTTTTTTTTTTTAAATTATATGTCATCAATCTACACATCATTCTTTACACAATGAAAAAAAATTATTTTACGATTAGTTTAGTTCAAATTATGTTGGTCGTACATGAGGGGTATTCAAAAACAACAATTATGGCCAATAAAAAATCAATAAAAAAATAATTCAAAAAAAATTATAAAAAGATATCCTTATCAAACATCACTATAATACACATCTTTCCCAAAAGGATTTATAAAAATACTTTTGTTTAGGTCAAATTATGTTGGCCATACATGTGCATGATATGGTCCTAAAAAAGTGACTTTTAAAAAGTGGTTTTTGTACAAGCCTATGCAAATTAATTTTTATCATCTGGGTATTAGAATAAATTATATATTTGAAAACTAGACTCAAAATACTACATTTCATATTACTGGACTTTCTTAAGATTCTATGTGTAAGTGCTTCTAATTTTGACTCCAACTGTGACAAAATTTAATTTTCAGGAAAAACACTTTCACTTTTTGGCCAAAAAATGGACCCAACTTCTTGCACTTACCCCCTTGTGAATGATTTGGAAACCGAAATTCATTCTTATTTTTAATCAATTTGGTGAACAAGGACCTAAATTTTCCATAAAATATTTATTGAGGTCACGAAAGAAGGCTAAATTTCTACTAATTTTTAATTGAGGTGGCAAATAAAGACCAGATTTTTGATAATTTTTTAATTGAGGTTGAAAATTAAGTCTAAATTTCCCATAAATTTTTTAATTGAGGTGGCAATTTAAGCTTGAATTGCCCATACATTTTTAATTAAGGTGCTAAAGTTATCCTAAATTTTAATAAATTTGTAATTAAGAGGGAAAATTAAAACCTAGTTTAATAAAAAATTTTAATTGTGGCTGTGAATGAAAACCTAAATTAAAATACAAATTTGTAAGTTAAGTGGAAAATTATAAAAAATAAAAATATTTGTACATCTTACAGAACATTGGTGTCTTGGGTTGTAGTCATCATTAAGAATTTGATTTAATTCACCTATGACAAGACAACCTTCATTGTTATTTATTGATACATGTGTCATATAGTTCACATTACATTTATGACTTCATGAGGCTAATTATGCAAGTTGTCATTTCAAATTTTTAGTAGTATTGCAGTGTTAAGTGATAGTTCTCTCATCTATAACTGTCTCTTAGAAAAATCAAGGTGGTGAATGAGGTTTTCTTCCTATGTAGGGTAGCTTTGGCTAGGATGGCTATTTAAAACATTGAGGTGTGTTCACATGTATTTGCTCTTTTGTTTTCAAATTTCTACATTGAAATGGTTGTAATTTTTACTAGAGCTTCGTGATAAAGTAGCTTCTAGTTTCTATGCTTTTTGGTTTCAAATTAATATGTATTTGCAAGTTGCGTACAAAATTAATGTAAATAAAAATATTTTTGCATATCTTGCATCACATTCATGTGATACTTTTAGTGAAAATATAGTGTAGCACATCATCAATATTTCTATTTAATTTAGGGAAACTTTAAAGAAAATGTGTACCATCTGTGTGATCGTCATCAATAACATTTGCATTTAATTCCACACACTAGAACTATCCATCTAAATGGTTTTTGAGATATGCACAAATATTATCTAGATATTTATAGTATTATGATGAAGGTCATCCTTTCACTCAAAGTATCACACGCATGTTATTTAAGATAGGTTCATGCAAAAATATTATATATGCATGTGTAATCTAATTACTATAGTCTTATTCATTTTTATTCAATTCAAAGAAAACATTCAATTAATTTAGCTTTAAATTACATAAACAAAGAGGTATCTAATTGCACGCTTAGCCAACTATAATAATTTTTCTCTACTCTCTTCATTTTGTGGAATTATTACTGATCTTCTTAAATCTTGGCCTATAAGATCATGGAGCCCCTCTTCTTCTTGTGTGCTCTTCATAGAGAGACAAATTTCCATGGATCGGTCTTGCAAAGCTAGTTAAACATTATCTTCAATTTACCCTTAGATGAGGTAAAGGTGGTCATTATGGAATTCATTAGCATCAACTACCTAGAACTTGATGTGAAGATTCATGTCAATTCTAGGTAGTATCTTATTTCCTATCTGATTCCTTACAACTTACTCATCCCATGGCATCAATGGTACTCATGGAAGAAATATTTTTCTAACCATAATATAGAGTTGGGTTAGATGGTGGCAATAAAGGACTAGCAATTCTTGTAGGAGACTTTAATAGTTGTTGGGAATGAATTTAGAGGTAAGGCTTCTATAGGAGCACTATGGGAGATGGAGCAGAGAAAGATGAGGCTCACAATAAATCTCTAAACACTCTTGGAAGCCATCCTCAGTGGTAATTTGGGAATTATGTCTTTGGGAATTATGGGTATTTTGAATAAAATGTGCACTCATTCCATTAATTTTCATCCCTTTATATATAGAGATTTATTCAAGTACACTTGTCGAGTGGCATTGTTTCTTCTAGGTTTAGCTCAAAATGCCAATGCCAATAAACAAAGGTTACTAAGATAGTTTTTAGTAAAGAGTGTAGAATTTTGTAAATAGTATAATAAATACTATAGTTTATTGTAAATAGTGCAATAGTTTTAATGGTGGAGTAGTTTTAATAGTGCAATAGTTTTTGTTTAACACACCAGGATATTGAGAGGGGGGGGTGAATTGTTGAAATGCACAAGACAACTGAGAGGGGGGTGAATCATTTGTAGCTTAAAATTCCAAAACCCTCACACACATTTAGATCCACAATGCTTCAATTAACCCTTAAATTGTTATGGTGATTAAGCATGAAAGAAAATAATAGAAACTAAATCAAATCAACATCAAACACAAGAGAACACTAGATTTATGTGGAAAACCCAAGAAGGAAAAAATCATGGCGAGGATTAGCTCACAATATAAAGTAATATTAACACCAAAATACAATAGGCTCACTACCAGAGGGCTCACTACCCAAAAGAAAGGCTCACTACCAAAGGCTCACTGCTAGAATAGAGAAGAAGATAGAGAATATTGTTACAAGGAGAAAACTATCTCAATGCAATAGAGAAGTCCACCACAATTATCACCTACACCTTCACAGTCATACTGAAGAATTGTAGATACCTTCTGCTCACTGCATCCAGTAATCTAACACATGAAAGTATGCACTGCATTCCACAAGTTCACACTTTATAACTTTGTAATTCACATCAGACACCTCATACTCTTCTCTCACATTATCCTTCAAAATCTTGACATATATTTATACCATCTTCAATCTTAAGAACATTCTCCAATGTCAGTAAAGCATCTTAATTTCATAAATTCAAATTAGGTTGGCACCAAAACATTCCCACAGTGGAAAATAATGAAGGATGACCACAACACACCTTAGCTTGGACCTAAACTCATTGTTGAGCATGCCACTCCACACTTCCACAATCACCGAAGCAACTCCACAATTAGTGTAAACACCCAAGGTCGACCAAACCTGTGTTGACACAATGAACTTTTAAGTGCATGCTTTCTCAAGGCTAAATACAACTTTGTGGACCATATCTAAACTTTAACACCGTATAGATTATTCCATGAACATCCTGAAACATCCTAAAATCCAACAAATTCCTCCACAACAACTTTCACTTGCCGCACAGCCTTATCCTGTTTATCTAGTATACTTAACTATTCGTGCACTGTATCTTTAGAAATCAACTTCCAGAACACTAAACCATGAACAAATTCAATAGAAGAAAGATATGAACCTTATAAGCACACTTCTAGAACTACAAGACCTAAAACCACTTTGTAGAGAAATGCAGAGCAAAGACATTTCTCCTAGAAACCTCTACAAATCACAGTCTTCATACTGGTGAACACACCTCCCTCTACATAACAATCTAGCATGCCAAATCTTGAATGTAGCATCTATAAACACCTCTAAACAACATATTCAAACCACATGAATAGATCTTCAATATATAAGAAATGTGGAGCAAAACTAGAACACTACTCTATAATGCAGAACATATTTACAACACCTTGTTTCCTTTATTAATCAAATTTTCTCAAAAGCACTTGGAAACCAAGCACTAGAAGCAAATTATCACCAACTACAACACTTTCTCATCATCAGAGATAGCATCCACACAAACCAACTTGCTCACACTCTTGCAATATCCTCTTTCTCATACAGTTGACACTAATGACAACACAAGCTTGTTGATGTTATTGACAACACTGTCTGCACAAACTTGCAACAATCTCCCCCTTTGTCATTGATGTTTTTTCACATGATGTGAAAAACCATCAACACAACAGTCCTCAAAAATATGCAACTCTTTTCCTTTCTCTTTCTCTCCCCTTCAGCTTATTACTCTCTTCTTGACAATCGACTCTTTCCTTTTTCACATTATTCTCTCTCCCCCTTTGACATCAATGGCAAAGGGCTACACATCTCTCTTTCATTCTCACTTTTAGACAATTTCCCAGGCTTGTACCTGCTCACTACTACTTTGTAACATCATTTATTTTACTACTCTACATACTTCCCCTTAGAAGCAACCAACATTAGAACTTTCTCCCCCTGACTGCAACAACCATCATGACCACTACCTATTCCCCCTGAGATGTAGGCTCCAACATTAGTCCAAAATAAGGAATGAATCTTGAAATCCACTGGACTAATGTATCTCCTTATGCATCTAGTTTAAAGGAGGGGCAATAACCCCTAACTTCTCTTCAAGGTACTCAAGTGTATCCATACGAAGAGCCTTAGTGAATATATCAGCAACCTAATCCTTTGTAGGCACATACTCAAGCTTCACTTCATTCTCTGCAACCTTCTCTCTCAGAAAGTGATACCAGATTGATATATGTTTTGTCCTTGAGTGCATCACTAGATTCTTTAAAATGTTAATAGCACTTGTATTATCATAGAAGATATGAATATGTTTATCATATACAACTCTAATATCCTTCAAGGTTTGCCTCATCCAAAACACTTGTGTGCAGTAAGATGCTACAACAATGTATATTCTACCTCCGCAGTAGACAAAGATATTGAATCTTGCTTCTTACTTAACCATGACACCACTTTGCCTCCAAGAAAGAATGCACCACCATTTGTACTTTTCCTATCATCTACACAACCAAAACAATCTGCATCTGTATAAGCACTTAGAGCAAAGTCATTATCCTTTAGATACCAGAAGCCATGATCTAGAGTGCCTTTTAAATATCTAAATATCCTCTTCACTGCTGCAACATGTGACTCTCTAGGATCTTGTTGAAATCTAGCCACAAGACAAACTGCATGCATAATATCTAGCCTAGTAGCAATTAAATATAGCTGTCCTCCAATCATTGATCTATATCTTCTCTGATCAGCCTTAGGAGATTCATATTCTTACTCAGCTTGTAATCAATAGTCATAGGGGTACATACTAGTTTAGGATCTTCCATTCCAAACTTCTTTAACATCTCCTTAACATACTTTGATTGTGAAATAAAAATACCTTTATTTGTCTGATTGATCTATATCCCAAGGAAGAAGATTTCACCACACATTGACATTTCAAATTATTTTTGCATTTCATCTACAAAACTCTTACACATACCTTCATTTCCCCTAAAGATTATGCCATCCACATATACTTCCACAATCAAAATTTGATCTTCTCCTACTTTGATGTACAGATTACTATCTGCAGAATCTTTATTGAATCCTTGTTGTATTAAGTACCTATCTAACCTTGCATACCAAGCTCTGGGAGCTTGCTTCAAACCATATAGTGCCTTCTTCAATCTGCAAACCATATCCAGTTTATCTAATGACTGAAATCCATATGGTTGATCTATGTATACTTCTTCTTCCAATTCACCATTCAAGAAAGCAGACTTTACATCCATTTGATATACTTTGAAATCCTTGTGTGATGGAAAAGCTAGAAACATCCTGATGGCCTCCATTCTTTCCACTGGAGCATAAGTTTCCTCATAGTCTATTCCTTCTACTTGTGAGTATCCTTTACACACATCTATTGTATATTGGATACCATATGATTATTTATGGAAGGGTCCCAACAAGAAATATTGATCTCTATAATCGCTCAGCTAATCATATTTCTCCCATTAATCAAAGAACTTAGTATCCAAAAATGGATAAACCCTCTACAAGTTTCAACCATTCCACCACCTAGTTAAAATAACTAGTCAAATTCCTTAGTTGCAATTGTAATAAGCCTCTCTATTCCCTATATGTACTCAAGGAATGAAAAGTTGCATTGGAAAAACAACTATGCTTACCACATTCATATGGTGGAATTTGTAATCATAATGGCTAAGATAAACCTTTTAAACATTGTGCACTATGTCAAGAATTAAGAAAAAGCCCCTTCAAATCTATGGCTAAGGGTTTAATGCAATAAATTAATTTGTATGATCCCTATTCCATCATTTGGCTATTACTAACCATATTTCAAAATGAATCTCTTATATTATTTTACTAAATGCACATTAATATAATATTTATTTGATCCTTTATATACATGCAATGTATGGCCCACCACATGTACATCATGAAATAATCCAACCATGACCACATGGCATCTTCTAATTTGATACTCCAAATGCAAATCTCCTTTCACATTTTACTCATTAGTATCTAACCAATAAGAAATGATCCATTTTTTCCATTGAGCCACATGGCATTTTATTACTCTCCCTCAAAATTTCCAACTAGGTCATCATGATAACATAGTTCTTAAACATACATGTGTAGCTAACAAAAAAATACTATGTACAAATCTATGCATGCAAACACTTAGGACAAATCTTTAGCGAGCCCCACTACACTGAGTGAATAGGACACATGGATATATTCCACTAGTCCACCTAGTACATATACATGGGGTATTCCATTTGCACATCTTCCAAATAATAAGAGGGGGTTAGACATAATCCATATCCACCTTAGGCTACCAACAAGAAAATTTGTCTTCCACAACCAGGATCATGTAACTTATTGATGATTGGGTGGCCCAACCTTATTATTGACAATCCATGGTCTAGGATGAAACACATGGGGAAGAGATGTAGGCACAATGTTTCACCACTTCACTGCTCAAATAGAATTTATACACAAAACCCCTTCTTTATGCCTTTTATACTATATTTTGCCAAAAAAAGGAATCCCACAACCTTTCTAACATGCACCACATTAGACCATTTGCCAATAATATAATATTAAATGATATGTTCCCCCATTGGTCTATGCCCAATGAAAGAATGTAATGTTTCCATCCTATGTACAACCTTTTTAAAAATGAGCAAATACACTCATGTAGTCTCATCAATATGAAAACATTCATTCACTAGACCAATAATTATCTACTGCATTATTACACCATAGAATATAATTGCCACCACCCATTTTCTCACATGAATGAAGAAACTAAATACCTACTTACAAAGAATTCATTTGGCCATAAGGTGGGAATAAAATATTACCAAGATTAATCCCTTATTATGCCTTAACCAATGTCAAGTTTCCATGTAGGAACCACTAAGTTTTATTATAAATATTGAGTGTGCCTTCCAACATAAGCGTACATAAGCATCCACCAACCTATTTACCAACCACTAGCTATATAACACTATGGCATTGAAGTTGTGATCATACATTGCCAACCATGCTCTCTCATTTACACAAAGAGCTAAAAAATACTTAAGTGGGATGTATTAGACCATCAAGGAAGTTACACTACCTGAGCTAGTTATTATCAACTTGCTAGTTAGTTCCAATCTCTATGTTATAACAAAAGATCCACTTAAGCTTTGGGTGATGAGCCATAGTATGTCAAGAATGAATTACAAATAAAGGGTGTGGGAAAACAAAGGACTTAGATAAATTTAAATAGGCTTCCATGTCTTACTCTACTACCCTCCAATCTAAGGAACTAGTCTCAAATGACTAGTCCTTCCACCATCCTAAAGTTGATTTAAACCCATTCTCACTTCACCTTTATTTCTATTATAGGTAAAAGAGGGTTTTTGAAAGGGTCCAAACTCTTTTGCAAAGGGAAAACAACTCGTAAAGAAAGCCCCAAAAGACCTAATTAATTTGGCATAATTCAAGAATCATATCTCTTCCTTTCAAGTTTCTTCATTCTATATTAGTTTGTTCATTGATTTAAATTTGGCATATCATCTATTTTCCAAATTATTGTCCCATATAGTGAGTTATATGCCTATTTACTCACATTATCTCATTTTCTAGGTCTATAAATTTTTATCTATATTGAACTCTTACTCTCCTTAGTACAATATGTTGTTTCCATTCATATTACATGTCTTTTCTCCCTCTTACAATTGTTGTTTGACCAATTTAACCATTCTATTGAAGTTACAATTGTTTAACTTGACCAATTAGACCAATTGT
Organism: Cunninghamia lanceolata; assembly: GCA_027924645.1. Taxonomy (NCBI): domain Eukaryota; kingdom Viridiplantae; phylum Streptophyta; class Pinopsida; order Cupressales; family Cupressaceae; genus Cunninghamia; species Cunninghamia lanceolata. The sequence continues at coordinate 5,404,855 of BSBN01001005.1, forward strand.
TGTTTGACCAAAATAAATAACCATTCTATATATATAAACATTACTATGACCTTATATTTTAATGTGCATGTAATTGTATTTTCCTCTCACAATTAGAATTTTGACTAGCAATTAGAATCAAGACTTGCAATAAAGACATGTAATTGTATAAATTTTCCTCTTATCTAATTAGAATAAGTACTTGCAATATTACAATTAAATACATGATAATCTTAAGTATTAAATATGAGATATGAAATAAAAGTTTGAATATAGATGCATAGTGGACATTCATTAAATAGTAAAATAGTCTATGAAATAGATGAAATAGTCTATGAGATAAATACTCAAATAATAATAGTCCATGTAAAAAATAGTGAAATAGTCATAGTCTATGTCCAGTCAATACTGAAATAGTCATAAGATCCACATAAAATAAATACTCTAATACACATGTGTGTAGTTTGAACATGAAATAAATATAACAAATTACATTTTGTGCCCTAAGTTTTATCATCATCCATTTCAAGACGCCTTTTGGTTCTTGTTGTCACATAGAATTGCACCTTGCTCAGAGAGATTCTAAGCATTCCAATGACAAAATGGGAATGATCTCGAAAGTGTGGGACTTTGCAAATTGAGATCAGACCTTCAAAGAAGGCTGGTTCCTCATTCTAAGCCTAATGCTTAGAGAAAACTATCTAAACCTAGTGCTAATGCTTGCAGGGGAAAAGGGTTAGAAGGAAACTGAAATGAAAGGGGTGATACACTAGATTTAAATGTGTTTGGCTGCAACTAAATCAACATAGTAATAATCTCATAGCTGGAAAAACTTACACATACTCATATTAATTCTAACAAAGGTCAAGACAGAATAATGGAGGAATGAAAGGGACCCTTTTGTCCACAGTACACAACCTACACTAATCGAAAGAGCAGACGCAGTGCTAAAATAATAAAAGAGAGGCAAAATACTAGTTTATATTGATTATAGAGGCCAAGTAGCCATTACAAAAGAGAGAATAATGCAAAGAGATAGACACAGAACAACCAATTACATTCATTGGCAAACAAAACTAGAGACATGAGAGGCTCAACAAAAGACCACAATCCATCAAATCTAGTTGTTCCTGTAATTGCATTACAAAGGTCTGGTTACAAAAATCCTCTATCCTATAGTAGCTTAGAAGAAAAAACCAACAGCAATACATCTATTTTACATGTATATATAGCATTTTGCATTTTGACCTAATCCGGTTACAACGAATTCGCCCAATGGGCTTTGTCAGAAAGTATCAGCTAGAAGGGATGTCCACCTATAAGAAGTTATGGCAGGAAATATCTAGAACAGAGGATGTGGAAGATATTTTGAATCTTCAATGTGAGCAGCTAAATCATCAACCTGCACCCATAAATGCAACAAATATCTACATTGAAGGACCTCTACAAAACTTAATTCGGCCGCTGAGATGTCCTGTCACCAAAACTGCATATGCATCTTCTGAGTCAGTGACCATTCTTGACTAAATGCAGACCAAGCATCAATTTTGTCTTTGTTGCAAGAAGAACCGTTGTTTGTATGCATACAGACATACAAAAATTGGATGCACTTTGAAAAAACATGATGACGTCGCCATCCTAGAGAACCTAGTCGAGGAGGGGATCTGGATGACATCACCTTCATATCGGGTCCTCAAACTGTTTAATTTTGCACTTATGCGATTTCTTCATTCACCTTTTAGCATATGCAAATTTTGTATATATCAGGCTGTCGGGGTGACCTCAAACGTGTCTCACCGATATACAAAGGTCTTGATGAAATGTCCATTGTATCTTCCTTTGCATCGGCCATTGGGGAGACTTCAAACTGGGTCACCGATAAGCAAAGTCTCGCTGAAAACCCATATATACATTCCTTTGCATTGGCCTTTTGAATCTTCGTTTGAATCGGACTTGAATGTCCCTGACACGTGTCACCATTCCATTGGATCTTCAAGTTGTGGCCTACTACTACAAAATAGATCAATGAAGGAACTAGGGCCCACCACTGCATAGAAGACATGCAAAGAAACCCCGATCGGGCTTTGTATATGCCTTTGCATATGCGATTGCATATACAAAACATACAAATATACAAAAGCGGACTTCAACATTTTATGAAGCGGATTGGAATTGGAATTGGATCCATCTTTTGTATCTCACCTTTCTTTTGCATAACGTATATACATGCATCTCAATATACAAATGCGGACCCCATTATGTTTATGAAACAGATTTGAAACAAGTTTAGGTCCATTTGTATATCCCCTCTTGTATGGCTTTGCATCTGACCTTGTATGTGATTTTGTATATACAATTGTATATGGGAGATGTAATCACCAAATATACAATTGTGGAACTCAAAGGATTATCAATCAGAATGGAACTTTAAAACAAGTTTGGCCATGTATCTTGCTTTTGCATATTGCCTATACATGCAATTATACATACAAAAGATGTTTGACTTTTCTACCTTTCGGTATGTACAAATGCACATTGCACTTTTTGATTCTGCATTTGCGTCCGCAACTGCATCTTGACTTTTGTATATCGCATATACATGCGATCATACATACAACTGCGGACCCCAACTGAAGTCCACCAGGATTAAATTTTCAGTCGCGTCCGGGCTTGCATCTCCACCTACATGTATCAGCTTTTGTATATCCTTTGCATCCTTGACATAAAAATACAAAAGTGGATCTAAACCGCTATCAAATATATCATGAAGGAATGGTCAGGTCCAGATTTTATCTGCACCTTTGTATCTCGCCTTGTATATGCATTTGTATTTGCAAAGATACAAACAAATATACATGCAAAGATGCATACAAAAATGCATACAAAGAGGCCCAATACAAACAAAAATGTCTATGAGATACAAATTCAACCAAATGATAAAAAAACCCCAAGAAGAGGATGACGTCACCCTCATATGCATAAAATGACTAAGTATGGAGACTGAGAAATCTCTGCAATGGGAGGCACTTGAAGGCAAAGGGTTTTGGGGTTTTTCTGGGTTTTCTACGAGGATTATCTAGATGATTTTTTGGGATTTTTTGCAAGGCATAGAGTGGGAAAATGCAGGATTAAGCCTTTCCTCCTTCTATTTAGGTTTTCTCTGATAAAAGGAGGGAAACATGAATATTTTGGGGTCAAGCAAAATATGACAACATTTTTGGCGACCTCTCGGGGATGTTTGTCTGCTAAACAAATTGATCAGTGGTCTTATGCATCCATTAGGCAAAGAGTCAAGTCTAAAACATGCTGGAAAACTGGAACCTGCCTCCAAAACATAAAAAGGGGAAAGGGCCTGCATTCTCCTAATGACAATGCAGCATGTGCAAGAGAACTTATTGAAAGGAAACTTAAAACTGAAATAAAAACTACTCTAATCCTAAACTAACCAGTCAGAGGTGACCTTAAACAAAGCCATTAACTAGTTCTTGAAAGTAATTACCCTTCATTAACAATCTACAATGTTTCTCATGCATGTGGGCAGTTAAAAAGAGGCGAGGGAGGGATGGGCATATGACAAATTGATAAAAACACCCCTGACAAAATGGAGATAAACTCACCTATCCACCTGGACTGATTGTTGTTGCTACTAAGAGATGGATAAATGGGTTGATCCCACTCATTTTGATGTTCAACTTCATGCTTAGAGGTAAGCATGACAAGTGGTGACTCCTCTTGATGTGTCTCCAATTGGGTTAGATGCCTGATTGGGCATCCCCTTGAAGTGACATGCAAATCATCACTGTTACATGTATATCTTGTTAGGGTTAGCCAACAGAAGATATCAATTAAATGCAAATAAAGATTAAACAAAGGAATGGAAATACATAGAAAATAATAACAGCGAGAGACAAGTTTTAATGTGGTTCACCCAAACTCAGGCTACATCCACCAAATAGAGAGTCCAATATTATTATCCAGTAAATCAAACTGATTACAACCAGCAATCCCTGCAACTCAATACCGCTGCAAATACTACAATACAATATCAATGGAAACCCTAACCCTTAGCCGCTTTTATCCTAGGGGGTAGGATGTAACAACCCTCTTAGTTGGCGATGTGAGTTGATCGTGAGTGACTGGCATAAAGTTAATTTTTTTTTCATTTCAATTTAACTCTTTATGAGTACATGAGGATTTTATATGGTAATAAAATTAGATTTTATGGGAGGATTTAAGTTAGTTCTTTTTTTTGTATTTCTCCATGCCTTACGTAGGTTCTTGGAGAGAAAAGGTTGGTGAGGATGTTAAAGTCAGGGAGGAAAATATTTGGCGATGGGTGAACAAATTTATGGGGCTTTTGACCTATCTCAAGTTTTGGGGGGGTTTTGATTCATTCACACACGAACGGACCTGCTCTGGAAATTGGGGAAAAGAAAAACAAGAAAAAGGAGAGCAAGGGTTTTGGGGGGAGAGCAAGAAGGAAGAAAAAGGCAGAGTGTGGGGAATGGCGTTAGCACACATTTTCAGGAGATCTCAGACCAAACGATTTGCATTTTGGTTTATCCCAGTTTACTGTAGAGAGAAACAGAGCCTTGTTCAGAGATATCCCTTTTGGCCAGGGGTGGATAGCTGCTGCAAGGGCCTTCAGGTTGGTTGATTTATTGCTAGAAAAAATATCTCATTAATAAACTGTTTCAAAATGGCAAACATGTAGCAATTGTCCTAGAAAACAAACTTTTAAGTTTTAATTGGTGGCTGAGGGCATATGCAGTAGATCTTATATGAAATTTTAAAGGGCTAATATTAAATTTAGACTATAGCGAAATAATGTTAGGAGTAATAATGTGGTTGTTGTACATGATCTACCTAATTGTATGGAGATTCATTCCAGCTCTGTAAACTATAAAAACAAATCCACCACTCTTACCTTTGCTACTTAGCAAGAGGGTTTGTCCTATCCATCTAGGATGTTAAATCATTGATGGAAACTATATTCTAATCCCACTTTCATGTGAAATATCTAGATGATTAGGCTTCTATGATACAAATTTTAATCAAGTTTGAGGTGACGGGGAATAACTAAAATTGTTAACTTCATGGATTAACTTGTATCCCGTGTGATATAATAAACATCTAGGTTTTTTAGTACATCCACAGATGTTAGTATGACTGATGCATCAGCAGCTATGAAGCCTAGCATTACGTCTACTAATCACATTTGCTAGAAAGCTTTTAAAGCCTTTTCGAAAGACCCATTTTGTTAATATCCTGTAATCATTACATTCCATGAGAGGACGTTGCTCTGAGGCATTCGGCCCAGCAGTTACGTGCCTTGTCTATGCTTTCATCATTGCTCAGGCAGAGAGGATGCTGGCAATGGTTGTGGAACCTAGCTTTACATCTGCCCATCGTATTGCTTGAGAGTTTCTAGCCGTTTCGTCAAACTCATTTTGTGCATAACTTGCAATCATTGCAGTCCATGAGAAACATCTATTTGAGGCATTCTGTCAAATAGATTGTACCTTGTCTATCCTTCCACTTTTTGCATACATGTATACCAGCGTAGTTGCAGCTACAACATCTGACAAATAACTCCCTTCCATTATACTTTACTGGGTGTCCATAACCTATCCCAAAAGCTCCCATTTTGGATAAGAAAGGAGGATGCTGACCGTGGCTATGGTATTTGAGCATACATCAGCCAGTGCATTTGCTTAAAAGTTTATAAAGTCTTTTTAACAAATCCATTTTGTGTCAATCCTGAAATTAGCGTGCCCCATGAGATGACATCGTTCTGAGGGATTTTGTCAAATAGTTGATGTGCCTTCTCTATGCTGCCATTTTGGCACAGGAAGAGAGGACGTGGGCAAGGTTGTAGTTATGTTTTGTTATGCTTTGTTAAAAGGAAGTTGTTATGTTTTGTTAAGTTGTTTGGATGTTAAGATTGTGGATGGTCATTTGAGGCCTTTAAGTTGATTATGTTACCTCCGTCTTTGTTTCATCTTGGGTACTGAAGCATTTATCTTCCTACTTTTTTTCTTAGTATAAGGACCTAGTAAACCCTCACTCATCAAGAAGGAAATTCAACCACCTTAAAAATATTTCGAAGGGATTGGTTGGGAGAAGATATATAAGATAATTATGTGCTATATAGAAACCACATGCTAGCCACAAGGTAGTTGGATACCTCTAAGTACACCAAAGATAATTTATTTTCCCTTCCATTCCAGTGGTATTGTTTAAGAGGACTGATAGTCTTTTGAGGGAAGACAATATTTTGTTCTTTCTTTAGAAAGTTAGTGGCTTGTATCTATGAGTATGTTTTTCTCTATGTGAGCTGCACCATAGCCTAAGACCATGTTTTGTCCACCTTGAAACATATCATTGCGGGTGAATTTTGACAGTACTCAATTAGATTAACTCTTCACATTTCTAGCCTAAAATCAGTTGTAATGATTATGGTGGCCTATCCCAGGTTCAAACATTGATGGGTTTTCTCATCTCTATGTTATGACATTGGCTTTATGCATTGTGTGTCGTGTCTACTCCGTGACTGATGTGAGTGTTGGCCATTGTATCCCTTGCCTTAATTCTTTTGTCTAGGCCTTGTGACTATCTCCGAGTACAGTGGGGTGGTCTCTTTCGAGTTCACATGGTTGGGAGGTGTTGCCACCGCCATTGGGAACTGGCGTATAGGTTTTGGAGCACCAGTTGGAGATGTTCTCTCTCTCCATTACCTTATCAGTTGATGTACTCTTTCAGTTATTGTATCTTATCCATGGCTATGCCATTTTACTTATGTATATTCCTTTATGTAATTTTTGTACTCTCTTGCGAGAGATGATGTAAAGTATAGTAATGAGAAGAAATGTGATGTTGTTCTTATTTGACTTATGAATTCTGGTGTGGGTATTGGATCATCTTGTACTATGATCATTATGGCTCTATGTTTAAAAGTGGATGGGATTGAGGAACATTTGAATTGGTGTATAAAATAAATGTAGTTTTAACAATGTTTCCTCTAGAGAGTGAATTAGTCCTCTCCTTCAAGTTGTTCATTCAGCCATACTTGGCCATGAATGTTGTCGACTTATCGATTCGACAATCGTACTATGCGTATGTTATCACTTTGTTTTCAAAAAAAAAAAATTCTTGCCCTCTTTTGGCCCTTACCCTTCGGGGTTGCAGCGAGGGATGTTACATCTAATGAGCCACCCTATTCTTCATCCATATGTGGTCATGTGCATCTCAAAGGAAGGTAATATGATGGATCTCTTTCCTTATTTTAATCCCTTGATATCCTAACTATGCATGATGTGACATATAGGAGTGAACAAGTTCTAATACCACTAATCCAAATTAGCCTTAGAATTCAGAGGATAATACCTAGTGAGGGACTGGTGGTATTGTAAAACACACAACAAACAATATGTAAAAAAGTTTTATTTGGAATATAAAGAGTTCCTACAATTTAAAAAACTCGATGGAAGAGATGTGTGCCTCAAACTCTACCCATTAGCTTTGAATTGAGCCCATTTATACATTTTAAGAGAAAATAAAGTTCACCACATTTATGTCCTCCTTGGAAGTTTAAATGGATAGCTAGATGGGGTTACAAAAATGAAAAATATTGGGAAATGATTTAATTTTTGTACCTCAACTTGGTGGCATCATAACTCTTAGCCCACAAGGTGAAAATTGGACTAGTTCGATGTGTTAGAAGGATCTCCAAGAGAACTAGTTTGATTTGTTGTTTAAAGTGTGTTATCTATCAAGGTATTTTCAAGTATCTCTATCCTCATAGAAAAATCTTGTACCAAAGAGGATATTATAACAAAATCTAGAGAGCATAAGAGATCAAGTTTGTGTGCATAAGTTGAGTTTGTAGTTTCAGACTAGATCTAGGACAATGAAGTCAACCCAACATAGAGTAGAGAAAAATTATTTTGGTTCTTATCCATACAATTGATTTCCCAAGACATCTCTAGATTTTGAGGCACATGGATCTCATTGTCTTTATTAGTAGGCATAAAACTAAGGAAACTATGTCTTTATTTATTACTATTTGTAGCATGAATGTACTTTCTATTTCATATTGCCTAATCTTATCCACTTCCCTCCAAACAACTCATTTAATGTAGATTAATTCAAACTTTATTGCTTCATTTAATTAATAAACTTAATATAACCCTTAATGAAATTTTTTATTTCCCTTTCAAATCTTTAGAACAATTTTATTTTTAGCTCCTTTTATAAATGTATATTAATACTTAATTTAATTATGAACTAATTTATAAGTATAAATAAATGAAATTTATTTAGGAGTAAGATAATCCTATTGAATCATTATTCTACATAGTGTTGAAACTCAATTAAAAGAAGCATGGCCCCTTAAATCTTGATGATTTTCATTTTTACACTTAATTATTACAATCATCATATTAAGTTGATTTGCATAAATCAATATTACTACTTGTTTACCATAATGATTTATTCTAACAATGATTGTAGTAGAAATATGTGAATCCCCTTGAATTCCAATGCCAAACTTCAAAACTAACATAATCATCAACTATGCAAATAGTTTTGAAATAATCATTAATTAAGGAAGATGCTACATAAACACAAAAGAACCAAAAATATCTTAGTACATCTATACTAATTTTCACAATCTACTTAATTCCAATATATCTTTTTTAAATTAGTTTCTAAAAATATTTATTTGAATTTTAAAATGTTCCTTCATTTACATAGTTACATATATCACAATTTTAATTAAGTGAAAACTTAGAACCTTATAAAAGTCCAAATCCTTTATAATTTTGCACCTTCCTATCTAAAATCAAACAAAATAAATAATTAAATAATACAATTTGAAATAACTTTTAGGCTATGTCTAATATATAAATTTATTAGTACATATCAACTGAAATTATTAGTATATATCATATCATTACATGTTGTACGTAAATTTATATTATGTTTTATGGGCTCTATTCTTCCACTAAAGAAGAAACACTTAAATAGACTGAATAAATATTCATTATACCTAAATTTAAAATTTATATTATGTTTTATGGGCTTTATATTCCCCCATAGTAAAAGAAACACTTAAATAGACTTGAACAAATATTCATTATACATAAATTTATATTATATTTTATGGGCTCTGTATTCTATGTAAACCCTAAACTGACTGGAATAAATATTCATTATCCATTATTGATGAGATTATTATGGGTATTTCACTATGAATCAATCACTGGATGTTTGAGCACAATATGATGGTTTTGTTGTTGGTTATCAACACATAAGGGTGGAGTGGAAAGTATTAAATGAAACATAAAGGATATGGGTCAAGATAACTATTGATTGTGATGTGAACTTTTGGATCTATGATATAGTTTTATCAAATAATGTATATTATATTGTTTTCATCTCAATAGTTTGGTTTTATTATCTTGATCACATTTGTTGGTACCCTAATCAATGATGAGAATAGAAGTAATAAAGTTGTGAGAGTTTTTACTTTTGACCATGGTTGCATGGTATCTATTGTTCATTGGTTTTAATGTTTGAACTCTATTTTGTTAGGATGATAAATCTTTTCCTTACTTTTGCAATTGAATATAATATTAAGTAAATGTGGGTGAAAGCAAGAAGATGAGTCCACTTTTTGTGGAAGTCTTGTAGGTAAAAAAAACTTGACGGAAACAGGCATGCGCTTTGAAAATAACGAGCGCCCACTTAGGAATGAGGGCCCGAGCCTAAATAGGAGCCCATTATGTAATGGGCCCCCATTGAGGATGAGGAGCTCGAGCTAAATGGGCTCCCGTTGCATATAGACTCTCCTATCTGGAATGGGTGCCCATTTTATAAATGAGTGCTTGTTCACTAAAAGTATATATATATAGTGCTTGCAAGTTCATTTTTAACAGTTTAAATGGTCGATAGGGATGGAAATAGGAAGACAAAATGGTTTTCTAGTTTTAATTGTTTTTAATTATTTTTAATAATTTTTTACCATTTTTTTAATTCACAATTAATTTTAAAATCTAAATTTGTAATCAATTGTTATTTACATGTATTCATATTAATATGTCAACATTGTTAGTTCCTAATTTGAAACCTTGAACCCTAAACTCTAAACTCATAAAATTGGAAACGTAATCAAATCTCTTACCAAAATCTCAACTAAGTTCTTTGGAGAGCCAAAATAGGGTCAGTTAATACTCAATGTGCTAAAAATAAACTTCTATCCTTAAAATTGCACTCAATCCTTTAATTTGAGCACTCAATATTAAACTTTGTGTAAAATTGAAATGTAGATTTGTGTAAAATTGATAACCATTGGGCCATAAGCCAAACATAACAGAAGAGTGTAGCATTTATCAACAAGTAATTCAATTAAGTTGTTCCAACAAAATAGGCCAAAAATAACTAGGAATTTATAGGGGTATGCTAAATTCACCATTACAATAATGTATCAATTTATTTACACCTTTAAGTTAATCATTCACTAGGAGCACTTTAGTTATCGAGACCTATGAAATATTAATAAAATGCCAAGCTTGGTTCTTGAAATCAAAACCCCAACCATAAAGGTCTTCAGATAACTCAATTTGGTCCTAAACCATCACAATTTGGTTTCAAATTTCCTCAAACTCTCTAGTCTCTTGATGGCGTAATGGGTAATTGACGAGAATCCTCCCTTGATTCCAGGTATAATCCCTCTCAAGGTCCTCCTCTACGACATTATACACATCCATCTAGCCTTGCCATATGCTAGCTACTACCTTACATCTCCTACTAATTTGTTTCTAGAGTGAAAATATGTCACTTTCCATGAAGTTGACTACACAATTAAATGGAGACACTTATCATGATTCCAACTAGGGAAATGACTTTAGAAGGTAGTTAATGCACTAGTTTGAAATCATTCTAGTTACCAAGTGGAGAGCATGTACTTTAATGAGCCTATAAAATAAGGTGTCATAGTAATTAAGCATTGTCATTTAAAAGGCCATGCCTAACTAGAGTTAATGCATGAATTTTTATTTGCATCCTACAAGGCTAGCCATATTGATAGGCAAGATAAAAACTAATACAAAAATGCAAGAACTAAGGTGTCACTATATAAGGATGTGATTAGACCTAATAAAATATTTTAATGAAGAAAATTTGTGAATATTAAAAAAATTCGACAATTTCTAGATGCTATGATTAAAGAATTGTCATTAAAATATCTCATACAATTGATCATGCCTATATATTTGAAGTCTTACCACCCATTTTTATATTCCTTGGCTTCTTTGAGGTGTTTTTTGCCCATCCTTAGTCTGTATGCTATTTTTATTCCAGATCTTGCACGTCCTTCATGTTTGCACCATTCCTTGGCTTCTTTGAGGTGTTTTTATTACTTATCCTCAGTCTGTATGTTATTTTTATTCCATAACATGCATGTTTGGTATTTTAAATTTTCTTGAGGTTATGTATTGGCTTCTCCACCATGATTGCACATGGTAGGGTGTGCTATAAATGTGTCAACCATCCTTAGTTATATGGTACCTGATTCAAGTCAATATTATTCCTATTGTCTTGTGCACAGAGATTTATCTATGTGTGTATGGAACATGTGAGTGTCATATGGGGTTGAAAGAGTGAGAAGGGATTTGGGCCATGAGGATCCCTCTAATCCAGTGGAGCATGCTTCCCAATTCTTGTATATATATTTTTTTATCATAAAGGACCGAGAATATAGGTTATACATAAGGCAAGGTTTATATACTAATGAAATAAGTCAAGTAATCATGTGAATCTCAATAACCCTAGTATCCTAGGGTAATTAAAAAATTTAATTGTAAAAAAATTTATTATAAAGTTCAAACAAACCCACACATATTTAATTATATGTTTTGCATGTATTGAAAATTTTATTTTAAATGAATTGTGATACTCTATTTTTATATTTGTAGGGTAGATCCACTTGTTGGAGAACATTCAAACAAAAGGCTAGAATTGTCACATCCTAGTTTATGTGCATCGTTAAAATGACACTTGTGTGTAATTATTTGATGATATTGTTGTGTTTGTGCTTGTGTGTGTCACAAACTTCTAGGGTGGATTAAATATTGTTTTGTCAAACATTATTGACTTGTTAATATTTTTTTTGTATGTAAAGTTGGAAATATTTGAGAATTTTGCATAAGCATGAAAATGATATGTTTGCTAATGATATATTTGTTGTTCATTTCAATCAAATGTTATTATTGTTGATTTAGCCAGTAGGTTTGATAATGACTAACTATCCTTTGTTCTTTTAATGATCTTGAGTGTGACAAGATGAAACTAACACTCTCATGGGTGTAGAGAGAGGGTGTGACCAAGGAGAAGGCATTATCAATTTTGAAGGCAACTTCATGGAGAGAACCTACACACACGCACATAGATCATGTAATTATTTTACATTTTGAGTGATTATCATTATTGAATGAAATTATTTATAAATGTTCATTTTACATGTGTGATTTTTAGGAGGTTTTATATGCTTTTGTATGCTATAGATGAAATAATTATATAATATATATAATTATTATTTTCAAACTTATGTATAATATATTATAATTTTTTTGTGTAATATATCTATGTAGGGTAAATTAATGGATAAAAGATAAAAGAAGAATCCTAAGCTAACTAACTATAGGCATGTAAATGGATTAATATGCATCTGTTAAATAGTTTACAAAGGAGAATGGAGTTAGTTATTGGTAAAAATAGTTCAAAGGAAGTTATTATTGTTAGTTATTTGACTAGATGGAGGAATATAGTTTTGCGTGTTAGTTTGATGGTTTAGATGACCATGTCCTAGTTGTTCCATCATGAGAGCTCTTTTGAATGTTTCATCTAATATGAGTACTCCTTCAACAAAACTAGAAAATCGAGGATCAATCCCCCACAAGTAATGTCGTATCAATATATCTTCATTCAATAACTAATTTACACCTTGCATCTTTTGATACATGAAGAGAAACCTTTGATTCAACTATGAAATAGACTCATAAGGATGTATTCTAACTGCTACAAATTGAAGTAATACATCTTGTCAGCCCAAATTTTGATCAAATTGTTTCAAAAATGAATTTTCTAATTCATCCCATAAAAAGAAGAATTAGGTGGAAGATCTACATACCAATGTAGTGTTGCACCTTGAAATATGTCAACATGTAGATAGCAAGAAACATCCTCATGCTAAAATTCTAAAACTTTTGCATTAATTCCTTCCAAAACTTCACATGTTCTAAAGCACTTTGTCCACTATGAGAAAAAATAAAGGAAGCTTGTTATATGCATGCATGTGAATCTCATGGAGACCCCCAAGTATACATAAAAGGCTACCTGTTTGAGCTAGATGTCCCCAATATCTAACTCATTCAAAATATGTAATAAACTGATATGGTTGAAAGATTGTACGAAGATAACTCCATTTTATTCCCTCCTAGCGCCAATCAATTGATGAGATGTTTTTGTACACTTCTCAACTTAGACAAGATACTGAGCACCTTATCTCTCCTGAAAGGTATAAAATCCTATAAATTAGAAAATGACTACCCCTAGGTCTCTCCCAACTAGGTCTTGACCTTACAAAATAACTTAGTAGTTGATATAGTTTGTTCTTTTACACAAAGGGACTTACACAAATTATTCACTAGAATTTGATAACAAGCTAGGATTTGAAAATGACTATATCTGATTTAACTTTAATCCAAAAATATTTTCTAGATCTGCAAATCTAAAAATAATCTATTGTTGGAAACAATATAACCGTCTAATTTTCAATTTTGTGATTCTCTTCCTAAAACTAATCCTAAACTAACCACTTGGATAAAAAAAGTATCAAAAGAAAGGGTGACAAAGGAAAGGGGTTTCAAAAAACTCTGATTATCAAGTTCTATAGCCATGAGAATAAGTAGATAGATCTAAATAAAACTAATCTTTGTTTAACCAAACATCTCATAGCACAACAAAGATAGTGTAATATTCAATGGAAAATAATTTTTCAAATTATGAATTGATCTATGTCAAACACCCAATCTTTGGTGCAATCTAGCAAGATATTCCATAGTGAGAAATATGAAATAAAAGTGTTTAGGATAACTACACAAAGAGACTTACAATCAACAAGAAACAAGTAGTATGAACACAAGAACCATCAAATACTTATTACAATTCATGCATAAACAATAGATAATTCAACCAAGTGATTGGGAACCATGAAGTAAACTTTGTATTAATAGCAAAATTTTGATTGGTATCAACAATTTTCAACCCATGTACAAAGTACAGTGGCTACCTTATAGGAGAAGGTAACACACTTCATTACAAAACGAATGGATAATATAAAATACAATGAAGTGCCTAGATTACAAAGCAAATAAATTTTGGAGTCCAAAATAATCTTCATTATCCATTTCTGACTAACCCAATATCTAATGCTTAGAAAATATTACAAGTTTAAAGGTAGGTTGGCCTTGCCCAACAACATTTTATAAAATTACATTCTAAGAGTGGCACAAAGTTTTTTAAAAAAATGGCCCACTTGAAAGCCATCTTTGCAAATATAAAAATTAAAATAAATGTGTTAAAACAAATGTGGCACATTCTCAGAAGTAGAGAAAATTCTCATCTGTCTCCCTCTTCCCTATTGAAAATATCTTCAATGGCTACTTGATCCTTTTGTTCTTGACATCACCCTGGAAAACCAAATATGCCATAAGATTCTCTAAAATTTTAAGAAATTTGAGTCTTAAATAGTTTGCTACATTTTTTGAGTTTTTAATGGACACCACATTTATAGTTTAATAAAACTCTTCTAGTTCAAATAAATTCTATATAAAACAAAATCTAGGCTAAATCTTTTGTAAAATGTAATTTGTGAAAGAAAAAAAATGGAACTAGATATCACATTTGTAGTTTAGAAGTCCTTCGGCTCACAAAAATTGCACAAGAATGAACTCTAAGCTATAACCTTTGTCAACTGAAATTTGCTAAAAAATGATATGTAACTTGACATAAAATATTATAAAACATCTTGCAAGAAGGGTAATTTTGACAAATAAATCATGTTCATTTGTTATACTCTTACACTTATTTAAATAAAATCCAAGTTTAGGAAAATATATTGAATTTAACATTTTCATTACAATATCTAGTTGCTAAGTAAAAGTATGCATTTTAGTTTTCTACTCTTCATTCCTTTATTTCATCATTTATCTTTTTACGGGAATGTGACACAAGAAATTAAGTAGAAGAGTTGGTTTCAAATGTCCTCCTATTTAATTAAATTCTATAAAATAATTTATATACTAAATACCTTTGTTAACTAGAGTTTGCTTAAAATAATAGACAACTAGATATAAGATGTTAACTAAATATATCCTATAGTAAAAGAAACTTTTATGAATGAAAATTATGCATAGTTCTTGACCTTTAAAATAGCTACACTACTTTTCAATAAAATATAAGATTGGATAAGAAGACAAAATTTTAATGTTTCATTGCAATATCTAGTTCTCAGGTGAAGGTCTGCATTTTATTTTCTATGCTTGCACTTCTATTTCACTATTCTAAATGTTTTATGGAACATTGAATAGGATAGGAAATAAAAGTCATCATGAAATATCCTCCTATCAATCAAAATTTTACAAAAAATTGCACTAAATGCTTCACTTTATTTTCTTTCCTTCAATAAGATCTAGATGCAGAAGTCTTCAATAGTTTTGAATGTTTCTCTAAGAAACAAGTTCTAAATTTGGACCAAAATCTCATAGTTTTCTATGTTTTGCAAATGAGTCTTTTGTAGATAAAGTAAAGAGATGCAAACATGAATGCAAAAAATTAAGTTTCACTTTCAATTTAAAATCCCACAACCAACCTGTAAGTTTTTGAGTTTTGTAGATAATTTCTCTACTTTTAGATATGAATTGTTAAAGGCCAACAACTTCTATCCTAGACCAAAATTTTCACCTTTTCTATTTTGTTTAAGATTTTCAACATGTTTTCTATTAATTAATCTAAGTGTGAATGTAAGAGAATCAAGGAGAACAGGATGTAAGATCTAAATTTAAAAATTCCAATCCTCTTACGAATTTTTATAATTCCAAAACTTATATGTTTAAAACAATTTTCAAATTTCATAGGTTTTGCAGTAATAGTAATGGGATGTGGTTGTTTGATAACCATCGTAAAGTGGAAGTAAGACAAGTACTCTCTACAAACTTGTAAAACTTAACACTTGGAACCTTTACTCACAAAAGAGAACTTTGTGGAAACGACAAGGGGATCCAAATGCATAAGACAATTCTAACATATCCTATAATGAGATGGAATTTTTCAAATCAATAACTCAATGACTCTCAACATTAAAAATCACTTTGTAGAAAAATTGGAGAGGAAGAGAAATTCAACAAAAAAATAAAAGATACATATTTGTTACCAAGTCAGGATCCCACAATCTTTACACAATCCATTTTAACATGTACAACATAGACCTTTACAGAAAAAATGAAGTGAACAAAGCAAGCGACCAAGAAACATGACATCCAATAGCAAGTTGAAAGTCTACAATTTAGCAAAAAGGCAAAAAAATTAAGGTTTACAAAGGACAAATATACTCAACCTTTTGAAAATAATCTAGGCACTTAATGAATAAATCCATAGTCATTCAAAACATAGAATAGAAGTTACTTTGACAAAAATGGAAGGAAGAAGAAAACCAAACAGAAAACTAAACCCAAATAAAAACAAAAACGGACCCATATTTTATGAAAAGCAAAATGGGGTGTGTTTGCAAAGCACAACAAGATCACACCTTGTCCATGTGTCATGCATATAAGGGTTGTAGAGTCTAATTATGTCATGATCTTATGTTTGTTAGTTAATTGGAATCTAAAATCCAAAACCTAGAGTCTTATTAGGTTAGAATTTACTTGAGGACTTGTATCAAGAATGTTAAAAGTTTATTCCCAAGCACCTAACAAACCCTTAGATTTTATAAAATCTATCTCACTAGTGGATTTCATGTCCACATTATATGTTTAAAGTCTAAGATTCCTTTCAAATCATCCATGCTTGTCCTTCTCACTTAACCTTGAGTATCTATGGGTTTGTTAACATGACATCTTTCTTAGCCAACATATAGAGCTCTCCAAATTTTAGTTTTATAGAAAGTCCTAGTAAGTAATTAGGTTTAAAATGCATTTTATTACATGTACAACAAGTGAAAGGAATGTGATGAATGTCTTTGAGATGATCTAACATGACTATCTTAACTATGAAGCCTAGCCACACTTCATGAGACATTAGAGAGCTATGTAATCAAGTCTATAACATGAAGTTGTGATTATAATAAGTCAAACAAATGATAAACTAGTCATGTGTTAAGGGGGATAAAGCTAAAAAAATTAGTCTATTTTTTGGTGGCCTAATTGGTTATTGCAGATAATATCTTGAATTTCAAAATTAAAAATTAGGAGAAATCATACCTTAATGAAATCTCTTGTCCATAGGACTCTATAAAGGCGTTAGTGTGTGAAATGTAGAACTAGAGTTTAGTTATGTCAAAACATAAGGTGATCTCACATTTGTTTGGTTCTTTGGAAGAATTTAGTTCTAAATCACATAAAGAAAAACCCAAGTAAGTCTAATTTTATAGAATACTTAGGTAAATAGGAGCAATAAGACTTTAGAGAGAAAGAGATAGAATAATTTGAGAATTCTAAGGAATAAGAGAGGTCCAATTCTTGACCAATTGAAACTCACCATGCATCATCCCTAACCTTGCCTATTCTTGACACTTGTTTATTATCTATAGAGCCAAAGTCTAGTTAGACAGAAGGCCAAGGAACCATGTGTAAGGTTTGCCATTTTCTAAAGAAATGAAATCCTTAGAATTGAATTTACTTATTTGGAGGGAAGAATTATTTTATGTCTACAAGATATTCATTGGGTATTAAAAAAAATAACATGGCCTAAATTTTTATGGATCTAAATCAAAATTGAATCAGACTAATTTTCTTTTAAGGTTTAATAAATTTTCATACAAAGTTAATGTCATGCCAATGAAGGTTAACTATGAATTGACCATCATAGCTCTATTAATATATAATTAGTATTTTTTAAGACTTTTCCAATTGTCTATTAGGGTTTTACATCCTCACAGTCATGATCTTGATCCATCTAAATGTAAAATCAAAATCAAAAATTTCAGTCTACTAAGCCCATTTTGCGCTTTGGTCTCAAGTAAACTATACACAAATATTCACAATTTGGTCTTATATTCATCTATAAAGAGACATAAATTTGTATTTATTTTAGGACATTAGGTTCCAATAGCCCTTATCACATAGAGAATCACAAGAGAAATCATTCACATTTGCATTTAATATATGAAATCAATTAGAGAATCAAGCACATAGGATCACACACTCATCCTAGAACATGTGATTCATGTGGTGATCATTCTATAATTCATGTGCATGTTTAAAGTGTCTTGTATATCAAGGTATTTTCAAATATCTCCATATACATAGAAAAACTTGTACAAATGGGGATATTATGACAAAATATAGAGACCATCAGATATCAAATTTGTGAGCATAAATTGAGTTTGTAGTTGTGGATTAGATCTAGGATAGTGAATTCAACCCAACATAGAGTAGAAAAAAATATTTTGGTTCTTATCCATACAGATGATGGCCAAAGACCTTTCTAGATTTTGAGGCACACGAATCTCATTGTCTTCAGTAACTAACATTCATTGTTTAGTCATAAAACTAAGGAAACCATGTCTTTATGTATTACTATGCATAACATTATTGTACTTTCTATTTCATATTTCCTAATCTTATCCACTTTACTCCAAAAAGTCATTTAATCTAGATGTATTCAAGCTTTATTGCTTCATTTAATTAATAAACTTAAAATAACCCTTAATAAAAATTTGCTCAATTACAAGAAAGTTCAAACACATCTAATTAAAAAAAGTCTTTTGGAAAATATTATTCTTAAAACTAAAAAAAATTACACTAAAAAAATTATTCTTAAAAAAAATTGTAGAGTTCTTGTATAATAAAATCAATATAGCAATTCATTCCACATACATATATATAATAATGTCATTATTTAATTTAACTATGTTTGCCAACTGAGCATAAATCTATATATGTACGTACATTTCTTATCAAGATTAATGATAAGTAACCTAAATATGCAATCAGATTTTATCAATGTTCCTCCAATGTGAAGCATATAATCTTTATCTTGCAAGTGAATTATCTCATGTAAGGTTGTTACATTCATCACATGCTGAAAAAGATAACTCTTTCACACTTCAAAACCTTGATCAAAGAGATTACTTAACACTAATACTTTCAATAAAAAATTTGATGAGACAATTCACTTGTATGATAAAAGATTATATGTTTCACATTGGAGCAATATCGATAAAACTAATTGCATATTTATGTTATTTACCATCAACATTGATAATAAACATTCTTCCATATAAAATTTGTGATCCATAGGGATTAGTTTCCCATGCAACAAGGCAATGAGTTTGGGAATGAAAGATAATTTGACAATATTTCTAATGTGTCACCACTTTGACTCCCGACATCCATTAACATGAAACATGTTTTTACATGAATTCTACTCTTTTTTTTGTTGTTTAATAAATTTAATGTCTCTCATTTATTAGAAGTTTGTATTGGAAAAGAAAGAGAGTAGTCACAAGACATATTTTGTAGTGCCCCTCATTTTGCTTTCTATTAGACTGATAGTTGTTCTTTAGGACTAGACATTATGACACTTTGTTTGATGATGGGTTTTCTGTTATGATGTTAGATGATGTGGATTAATCTAATTCTGAGCCTTATGTGTTATCTGATTATGGTTATGATGCTGATTTTGGTATTTGCTCGTAATTGATCATTATAGAACTGATTTTCCTATCTTGTTTGATTGAAGGTTATGCATGATGTGGTTACTTGTTTGATGTGCTTATTGTGGAAGGAATAGTGTTGCATTATTCATGCATGAGTACCCTACTATGCTGCGATTTCCTTTCATAATGTTTGACTGTATGATTACATGGTTATGCATCTTCGACCATGTTTAGTTGTTGTAGGTTGTAGGTACCAGGCATCGACTCCACCTGTACTGACAGTTTTGAGCGTGCCTTAAAATCTAATGGAAAAAGTTGAATGGAGATAATGTAGGGTCTCCTATCTTATCACCATCCTTGAAAAGGATGAGTATTTAGTCTTGCATCCTGTCAGTAAGGTCAGTATGGGCATGTTGTCAGTCGCTATTGTTCGATCGTGTGTTGTCATCGGCTATTGTTCAGCATTTAATTTATTTATGTTGTAGTTGTTTGATTAATGTTATGGCTAATTGCTTTATTATAATAAAATTATTAAAGAGGCACTTTGATAAATTAATAACAATAATAATGAAATAAATAAAGTGTTTAAATCAAGAATATATTGATAAATTAATATGAAAATATTTATAAACAAATAATATTTTGTTAGTGGCTATAAAAAAAAAATGCATTTCATTTATGTGTTGTCTTAAAACCTATGTTTACCAAATACTAAAATAAATAAACTCATATAGAAGTTATTGTGGGATTGGAAATGATATATTTAGCATATTGTAAGCAAGTAATTAGAGGGAATTGATTCCCGTGAATGAGGAGAGTTTATGGCCATTAATGAGGAATAATTTGGGGGGATTTCTCTATGTAAAAATCATTCTTTTGGGAGAATTGAAAAAAGGGAGGGAAAATCCTCAGTTTCGGAGATTGGGAAGAAATTTCCAGGTTTGGGGCTTTGGAGGAGGCTTTTGGAGAGACTGGAGCTGCAGGATTGGATTGGGGAAATTAACATCAACCTTTTTGTTAGTCAACGAATCCAGGTTCCTTTGATTTCTGTATTTTATCTCAGTTATTTCTTGAAGCCCTTTCAATAAATCTTTATACGCTTTCTCTGCCGCTTGTGTTCAATGCATTCTGGCTTGCACTATGTCATATAGGTTGTGTGCTTGAGCATTCTATTCGGCTGACTGGTCTTCATTGAAGGGTTGCATGCTAATCTCATAGACATGCCAGGCTTTGTATGCTTAGCTTCACTTACATTGGCTTATGATGGATAGACTCTATGCAATATCTTAATGCTGCATCGGATTCTTATTGCTGGTGTACTTAGATTGAATATGTTGCTATTTTTCTTACCCGTTTACTAGAGTTGTGTTTTTTACCTCAATATCTAACAAAACTCTTGATTCCTTTATGCATCGGCGGATGTCCATAAACCAATCCAGATCTCACGTTATGGCATGCACTGGCTGTAAGCTGGCAAAGACTGTAGGATTTAACTTGCACATATAATGATCGCTGTAGGTGTAATATAATTAGGGTCTAAATGTGATCAGAGTATGCACAACTCTCAACCATTATTCCTCTATGGTCACGCGTCCAAATCTCAGGCAAGGTTTATAATGTTAGGGTGTGTGCCAGAGCGCTTCATTAATTTGGGAATTTTGAGATCATTCTTGCAAATCCATTTTGTGTGTATCTTTCAGTCATTGCATTCCATGAGATTTCATCTTTTTAAGACAATCTGCCAAACAGTTTATGCGCCTTGTCTATGCGTCCAAACTTTGCATACATGTCTACTGGAGCATTTCCAACTATAATATCTAAAAGGATCCCTCTTCCATTATGCTACGATGGATGTTCTTATCCTGTCTCAAAGCTCCCATTTTGGCATAGAATAGAGAGGACGCTGTAAAAGGTTTAGATTTGGATATACTTCTACCTAATACCTTTGTTTTAAATTCCTCTATCCTTCACCAATCTCTTATCATAGGATCCCCACCATACATGCCACTACTCCGTAGATGTTTGAGAGAAGAATAGAAGTTGTGCAGCAGTTTCAGGATCCAAATTAAAAGTAGCATCGCTGTAAATACTCTAAGTCTTTATTCATATGTAATCTACAGGAATCAAGATAGCATATTTGCACCTTCACCCCAGCTATGATTGGTATCTTAATGTTATTCATTATTTATATTCTCTCACTAACCAGAATATAGGTTAGATTCTGGCGTTATACTTGCTAATTGATATGTAAATAAATCTGAGGAGATTCACCTGCTAATTTTAAAGATAGTCCTCGAATAAGACAAGCAGCTCCCTTATACCGGCAGGCATAGACATATCATACCAAGAAAGAAGACATGCACTTTTGAAATTAATTATCTAGGGCCATATCTTCATATCCCTTATTTGTTGCCTGGGTTGTAATGAATAACAGTGAACCTGCACCGATTGATGTAAAGTGTGTATCTATTTTCAATTATATTTGAAGAGCATATTGTTTCAGATTTGTCTTGACTAATAAATCTTGTTAATATAAAAAAAAATAATACAACTAAGTTTTTAAAAAGACTGTATCATATGAAAGAAAAGATTTTGAACTAACTGTCAAAATTTATATAGGATTATGATGATATGTATATTTGGTGTTTATATAATTTACTTATACCTAAGCAGGTCATAGTATTTTAAGGCACTTTTGATTAGATAACTGTTATAAAGAAAAACTTTCCTTGACAGTAAAGGTTGACCCCTGAGGTAAATAAAATAACATACTTATCATTGGATGAAAAGTATTTGCCATTCAATGATCCATGGTATAATATTATTATTATTATTATTATTAATTCAAAACGTAAAAGATGATTAGTTAAATGTCCAAATTTTATAATAATGTTATTATTTATGGTTAATGTTAATTGCAATTCCTTCGTTAGAATGGTAAAATCATCAGGTAAGTTAATTTATTAGGGTAATGAGTTATATATATATATATAGTAATCGATTGTTGTCTAAAGACAAATATAAATCAAATATTATAGTTAAGTTAAGTGATTTTATTAGGTTAAATTATTGAAATTTATTTGATGAGAACATTTGATTTATCTATAGTTTGAAAGGAATAAAATAAAGAAAATTAGTTGATATAGATTGCATTGCATCTGATGCATTTGTTTAATAAGATTAAATGGAAATCGATATGATTAAATATTTAATGTTGATGAGTTTAATTTAAATTAATATTTATTTTATTATGATAATGATTTTATTAAGTTGGTATTTGGCTAATGGGATTGGAAATAGGGTTATGAACATTGTATTTGGATTTTGATAATTAGTTTATTGTGAGTGAAACTTGTGTAAGTCATCGAGGTTTAGTTTCCAAAGGCATAGGCTTTGATGTTTTGATTGTATATGTTATGATGAAAATCTATCATGATGTGGAATGAAGTCTTTCATAGATGATGTGGTTCATTATTGTATTGAGCATATAATAAATATTGTGTTGGATTTTCTCAATGGAGAGACATCGGTATCCGTAAGGGAGAATTTTGTTTATGAGTTGTTTCATTTGGAAGCCATGGACAATGTTTTGTGAATATGTCCTTGTGATTAAGCCTTAGTATGCAAGAAGGTTAATGCCTTGCGATGAGCATGAATATTTATTGTTATGATGATTTATGACTTGCTTGATGGATGGGGTCTTCTAGATGCAGGTAGGGGAGTGGCTTTCAATGTGGGGGCTGGGGCCCAAAGTGGCTAGCCAGGATAACCCATTGAAAGTTGTTAATCAAGTGATAACCTAAAATTAACTAGGGGGAAAAGGGTAGAATACACATTAAACAAGATAATTAGATTCCTCACCCATGTTTATAGTGCTTGTTTAGACTAAGGATGGGATGAGAAGGCCTGGTTGGCATGATCAACGTCCTTGTCCTCACAAAAGGAAAGTTAGTTCCGCATGTGTCACCCTATGGGGCCAGTGCCAAAGTGGCTACCAGGATAACCATAGATAGGGGCCGACGTCTAGTGAGAGGCTGTCAGGATAACCCATGTCAAGACCATGTGATGACACTCTTCCTATTGTAGCCTAGCATTCCCTAGTTATACTCTCCCCATTCATTATGTGATTGCCTCTGGAAGTACTGTTGAGTTTCTTGTGTCATTGACCTATGATGTTGGAGTCATGTGTAGTCCTTGTTCCTTATAGTCTATTGTCTACCTAACTGTTTGTTGTAGTGGAACCTTATGTTATCTCCTAACACGGGGGATGGACCTTAGGGTTCCACATGGTCAGGTGGATGTGCTTTATCTCCATTGGTTTTTCCCTGTTGTTGTTCGTGTGTGAGGAGGAGGTATCTCTTGTAGTAGATATCAGATCTTGTACCAATTGGAGAACATAGTTGTTTATGCTCATGTACTAGCCCTGTGTATCAGTTAAGACATAATGTATGTATTATGTTGTAATCAGGAGATGATAGTATGTAAAATGAAATGATGCACTCATATGTATTTGTATATGCACATGTAATTGTGTATACAAGATCATGTTGAATACTTATCTGATGATATAATATGGAAATGTATGTGTTTATCCATTTAATGCAATAGATTTGGGATGAACTATTGTTGTAAATTAATTCTTGATGTATGTCAGATCATGTTAATAGTTTTCTCAGTAATGCAACCATGGAACATTAGAGGAGGAAATGTTAGTTTAATGATATGTGTAGATATGTTAAACATTACTTTGTTATTTCTTTCATTTAAAAAAAAAATTGCCTGTTTGCATAGTATAATTGTGTTGTTCTTTGGAGTTTCATGGCAGGGCGTTACATATTTCAATAACATATAAACCCTTACAAGTAAGATATTACTTAACTTATAGTTTTGCATTGCTAGATTAATGTTAGTGCAAAAAGTATTTTGTAACTCCTATCATCAGATTTATATGGTTTTGGTTGTTGCTTAATGTGTTTAATGCCTCTCATTTACAAGAAGTGTGAATTTGAAAAAAACAAAGAGCATTGGAACGATAGATTTAATAACATATAAACCCTAACAAGTAAGATATTACCTAACTTGTACTTTTGCATTGACTAATTCTTGTTATACTATGCATGAAAAGAAAAGAAAAATTGCTTGAATCTAGAAAGTATACAATATCATTTTTTAGAAAATGAATGACATGCATTCACATTATAGACCATGTGGACTAGATATTATAATTCCAAATGACATTAACAATGAATTATCACAAGAAATATCACCCATTATAGGAAAACATAAAATTAGTATCCACAAATTGAAACAATACATTAAAAATAGTAAACATGTGCAAATTAGCATCTCTATACAACTCACAAATGGATTGAAGAGAATTGCACACAACTCACTTTGTAAAACAAAAAAAGACATGCAAAAAAAATATAATCATGACATACACAAATCACCATAGAGAGCAAAGACTCCAATAGAAACTTACATGGAGAAACCACAAGACACCTAAACATGTGTGTGATATTTGTGAATAATTGTATTTAAAAAACATAATAAATTTTACACAAAAATAAAAAGAAACATATTAGATAATATTGTTAGAGAAATAATTTAACTATTTGGAAATAATATATGCAAGTTTTGTAACCAAAAATTGCAAAAAAAAAAAACAAGACATGCAACACTAGAGTCGATCAAAATAAATGAGCCATTACAATCCATAGCTACACTTTCAATATTTGAAGATAGGATAGTGCACAAATTTTGCAACTAGGACACAAGAGATCACAAATTGGACTAAATAGAACTATTATCAATGTGCCAATACACATGAACATTATACAAAAAACATTCCCATGATTAGCCAATGTAACATGTACAATTGTATTTGCATTGAAGATATGCCTACAATATAGAAATGCATATCAAAAAGGAAGTGTGTGATCAAATACTATTATGAATGCTTTAAATGAGTTGTGTGAATCAAAGTTATACGAAATAAAACATGTTAAATTGAAAAAAATTGGCATCAGCATTTGTATTCTACACAAGAACACATACAAAGTAGAAACTCTTCATCAAATGAGAGGGACAAAGACATTGCTAATACTAACAAAATTGAAATAGACACCTTGATACATCGATTTTCTAAATCAAGAATTATAGATTGTATTCAAGAAAAAATCATAGAAATTGCACCACCAGAAGTAAAACAACCCCTTAGAAAGTAAAACGGCCCCTTAGAATCATTCAATATATATATGTAGAAGAAATGAACTTTCCCACACTATTTTTTGGAGAAACACATCATATGTATATTACAAGAAGAGTTCCATGCCACAAAATTACACAATGAAAATTACAAAACTCAAATCAAATATTTTCTTGTAATACCACCAACTTATTTTTCAAAACCATCAAAATAATAGGCCAAGTTTTTCTACCATGAGGATAAGAATTCGTAAGGAAAACTAAAAGGCAAAACAATAGTAGAGAAAGATATCATGTAGTGCCCCCTCATTGTTAGCTTGTGATGGCGGTAGTTCTGTATTGCTCTCTGTCAGTCAGAGATAGTTGTTAATCGTTCATTTCATTGATACAGTTTTGAGATAGTTGATTTGTAGGTTATGATTTATGTTTATCTGGTGAACGATATTTGACTGCTATATTTAGACATCCATTATGAGTTAGATGACATTATGAGTACTTCAGTTATGATGTGTTGAATAAGCTTAGTAATGGATTATTATTTACATATTTTATTAGATTCGTAGATATCTGTTTTTGAATGTTATGATTATAATCTTATCCAAGAGCAGGGACGGTGTAGCATTACTCATTTCGAGTACCCTACTACGCCGTGATTCTTTGACTCTCTGTGTGTTGTCATATACGTACTTGATCGTATTTAATCAATTGTTTGGATGCAGGCTACAGGTACCGAACCTCGACTCCACCTGATATAGCAGGTTTGAGTGGGTTCTTTCACCAATGGATATTAGTGATGGGAGATAACACAAGGTCTAATCCACTAAGTCAGTCCTTGTCTTCTGTTGTGGTCATGAGTCATGTTGGGATACCTGGTCCTTGTCTTATGATGATGGGTCAGGTTGTGTCGTAATGTTTAGTCAAGCCGTATTTTATAATGTTAAAATTATTCTCCTGTGTGGATGGAAGATTCTCTAATGGATTAGTGGTTAGTAATAATGCTCCTATTTTGTTTATTAGATAATTAATGAATTAGCTTAAAAGCTTTGGATGACACCTTGGTTAAATGTGATAATAGGTGAGAATTATAATCTGCTGTCCAAAAAGTAATTATGTGGTAAAATTGGAGTTACGAGTACTTAGTGGGATTGAGCGGTGTTGACTAGTGTTAGAATGGTATCCATGAGATGTTTCCTATCTATTACATCCTAGGACTTAGATTGCCCCTTACAATATTCATCTCATATCTGTATCTAATACAATCTCTACACTTTTATTGACATGTGTAATCAATTGTTTTCTTTTACATGGTACCATTTGCTTGCGAGAGAGAGAGTGTTGACAATTGATTTTCTTACTTCCAAAGGCAACATGACTACTAAGTTTCCATATATGTATTGGCAATGGAGGAGAGAGGCAGTTCCTAGAATGGTATTTTGAGAAAGACTTGTATCTCTTCTTTTATTTGAATTTTGAATAGGGTTTCTAGGTGCTTCTTTGGGAAGTAAAAATGATTTGTTTGGTGGAAAAATTTGTCATCCCATTATCTATTGTGTCACCTAGCACTAGTTGAGTGTCTAAATGCAATATGATCAATCATACACTTGAACCATCTATTCATGAGATCGATCATGTTCTTGCAACATCTTTCTACTATCTGGATTTTAGGATCACATGGTTGATATGTAAATTCTGACATTGTAGGAACACAACTAATTCTTAGTGCATGGGGTTGAAACTCTGGCCATTTTATATATTTATTTTAAAAAAAATCATCTACATAAATTATGGTTGTGCATGCTAGAAACCAGGCCCTTGACTAAAATTATGGCCAATTAATATTATATATAAAACACATCCATGTATTGAATCTGTAGTTGCCCTTGTTAGGAACCAGTCAATACAAATCTAATGATTTTAATAGCATGGGAATTAGACCAATGGATTCTTTGCAATTCCATTCCAAAGAGGATGAATTTATTTTCCTAAGGATTCTTTTGTAGATCCTTGGAGAGCCAGTTATATGTACTTCCATGGTTCTATTCAGTAAATCAAAGCATTGAAATTATAGCCTTCACCAAGGATTGGGAATAAAAGTTGAGGACTATAAGGCAAGGATACATTAGTTTCTTTCTTAAATGTTTATTTTCCTTTTATAGGGTCAGTTTTTGATACTTGGTTCCATCATCTGACCTTTTGGTGGAATGTTAGAGTAAAATTGGGAGTCTTGTAAGGAAAACGATGCGATTGGAAGACACATAGCATCCTCCACCGCCCATGCTAGCTGACAGTTGCTGTTCATGTTGTCCTCTATTTATTATGATGGGGTTTATTGTGGACACCTATGAGGTTGGAAGGGACAGCTGTGAGAAGATGAGGGTTTTTTTTCTTGCTCGTAGGGT
The DNA here is from genome assembly GCA_027924645.1 of Cunninghamia lanceolata. Classification (NCBI taxonomy): domain Eukaryota; kingdom Viridiplantae; phylum Streptophyta; class Pinopsida; order Cupressales; family Cupressaceae; genus Cunninghamia; species Cunninghamia lanceolata. Next base: position 5,433,379 of record BSBN01001005.1, read on the forward strand.
ATAGGAAAAAGGGGGACGATGCAGGGAGAGAAATACTTTGCAAGGAATGGGAAGGCAGATAGCGGGGAAGTATACCAACAGGAGATAACCTGCGAATTTATTTTGGGTGCATGCCCTAACAATGCTTTGGGAAAAATGCTCATTATCATACAACCACATCCAAATGTGGACTTCAAAAAGAAGGACGCCATTTCCCTGTTCGCATCGCAAAAGAACTGGCAATTTGCAATATTTGTTAGGCCTTCCCTACATTCTTGTAAAGGTATGTTCAGTTTTTCCTTCATTGTAATTCGTTTCTCCTTTAGATGAACGAAGGAACTCAATAGTTTTTACCATTTCTGTTCCTGTATTAAAATGCATAAACTTCAGTTTAGTATTGAAAACCCTCCTATGTCCCCGGAGATTGATTGGAGGGGCGCACCTGTTGTTGTTGAAGTCACTGGAGCCAGGGTTTAAATTCGACAGTTGTATAGCTACATTTAGGCATTTTGCTATTAAACGCAATCGAAATTTCTTTAAATATCATATCATATGAAAGGAGAGCTCAAAAATTTGTTTTATGTTCCTTCTCCTAATAACTATCATAACCATGCTTATTTACACACTGTTTGAATTTAATAAAATTTCCCTGGTGTTATAGTCGTCCATAGACAATATCAACTCCTCTCTGCCTAGAAACAAATCCCACAACACTTCCCTACTTGAAAATCCACTTCAATCAAACCCATAAAGCACAATAGAACTTCTCAACAGCACAAAAAAAATTCAGAACACAAGGAGGGGTCATATCACAATTGGGATCTATTCCAGACAGACTTCCACCAAACGCTAAGTAGCTTCAAGATTTATGTTTATCCTGACATCTACAATAGCAACAACTCCCTTGCAGGAATTTTTCTCCCCCAGCGAAACCCCTATGACCGAAAGCTTGGAAACTATTTCAGTGAACACATGTTCAAGATCAACCTTCTTAGGAGCCCTTTTTCTTACACCCAGTCCAGTGGAGGCCCACTACTTTTTCCTGCCATTTTCCATCAACGCTCTCAAGAATGATCACAGGGTGTTTTCTGGGGCAGCCATTGCTCAGTTTGCAGCAGATTACTCTAAGAACATTAGTGAGAGTTTTGGGTTTTGGAACCGGTCTCAAGGGGCTAACCATTTTTATGTATGTTGTCACTCTATGGAAAGAGACGTTGATTCCAAGTTCCGTTATCTGCACAGCAATGTAGTACAAGTGGTATGCTCCTCTAGCTACTTCCAAGGATTCTACGTTTCACCTAAAGATGTTGCCTTGCCACAAGTCTAGCCTCAGCTGCCAAAGAAACAATGGGTTCCTCCAAGTAAAAGGATTTTGGTGAGCAACATGTCTACAAGATTGAAACCTAGATTTTGTCATAGAAGCACATCCTAGCTATCACATAATCGTTGGTTTTTGGACATATTTCTCAAATTGTTTAAGTTCATGTTCTTGTGGTGCTGTTAATTTGCATTCATTGTGACTTCTACCAGTAAATTGGAACTCATAATTCTTTACATGTGCACCCACAGACTTGTTATAGACTTGCTACAGTATAAAGACACTGAGAATTGGTGAGAACAGAATTCATAATTTCATACTCGTGGATATGGATCCTTAAACAAAAGACCAAACTGGGGTCTTCAGTAAGGAACCTACATCCCCTGTTATTTATTCCAATGTCCATGGCCTGTTCAAAAGATTCCATTTTGGCACAGGCAGGGAGGATGTTGGCAAAGGTTGTGGAATTTAACCTTACCCCTGTCAATTACATCTGCTTGAAGATTTTAAAGCCTTTCCAACAAATCCATTTTGTACATGTCCTGCGATCATTGCGGTCCATGAGACCACACTTCATTTAGACACTTTGTCAAACGGTTCACGTGTCTTGTCTATGTTTCCAAGTTCTGCATGCAAGTCTACTAGGGCGATTACAGCTACAACATCTTACAAAAATCCCCCCCCCCTGTTCTGCTTTGATGGATGCCCATAGCCTTTTTTTCATAGTTCCACGGAGTTTCGGGGACGGGGACGGGGGGACGGCAGGGGACGCGTTTCGGGTTCGGGGACGGGGGGGCCTAAATTTGGGGACGGCGGGGGACGGCGGGGGGATGGCAGTGGGGGGGCGGCGCGCTGAAATACATATAATACTTGAAAAATTAGTTATAAAAAGATGTATAATTGTAGAAGCCTAAGGAATAAGTAAAGTTTAGAGTTTAAACACATTGCCATGATTTCATTGAACTAGTGAACATTGAAACAATGTGAGACATTGGAATGAGAACTAGATGTTTCATAATTTGAATTTCATAATCATTGTTCATAATTACAATCAAGTTTCAAGTTTCAATAATGTTCAAAATATTGAAATAGTAAATAGTAAATACTAAATAGTAATGCCAAAATGGTTAATGGCTTGGTGCCACCAATGATGAATGATCTAATCATCCCCAAGCTCCATGTCGATCTCGTCATCACTGGAACTGCTGGACCCCAAATGCTCAAGCTCATCTAAACCAATACCAACCAGCCCTGTCTGTGTAGCATCCTCATCTATCTGTGATGGCTCTTCTGGCTCTACATCCCATCTGGCTGCTGGACTCTCCCTGTATGTAGTTGTGGTGCGGTCAATGAGATGCAAGGAACTATGTACAGCCACAAGCTTCTCTGTCCTCCTAGAAGTAAGCCTGTTCCTCTTAACAGAGTGGATGAAGCTATAAGTAGACCAGTTCCTCTCAGTAGCAGAAGAACTAGAAACCTGGGACAGCAAACGAATGGCTAGAGTAGTAATCAAAGATCTAGGCCCATGCATAGTCCACCACAACTTGGGGTCCTCCTGTGACATAGTCTCCAAATCTATCTGGGCTGCCTCTGAATATCCCCAAAGAATGGCAAATTTTGACCACTCAGTACGAAGCAAGCTGGCCTCTGTAGAATCATACATTTTGTCAATGGCCTTCATGAACCCTTCCTTCACCTCAGCATCCTGTATAGGTGTGATTCTACCGGGCCTAGGTATGTACCACTTTGGGTTCAATGCATAGGCAGCCATGTGTAAGGGAGTGTTGAGCTTCTCCCATCTACGTTGAATGATTGGATGAATATGCTCGGTGTAGAATTGCATTGTGGGGTCCTTCTCTCGCACAATAGTCTTCATTTGATCAAGCATGGAATCAATGCACTCATATACCTCTCCAAGGGAAGGTGCATTAGAATCCCCAAATCTAATAACTGTGAAGACTGGCTGAATGATGGAGACAATATATTTGGCATCAGCCCAAAAGACATCATTCATCACCACCTCCTTAACCCTCAATCCCTTCTGTGTCTTTGACTCAGGCCATCGGTTCCATTCTGCTGTCATTACCATTAGTTGCAATGGCTCTTGCAACTCAAGCATCCTCTCCAAGAGAATAAAATATGATGCATACCGAGTCTCTATAGGCTTCAGGAATTCCTTCTTGGAGAAGGACCTGAAAAGTGCATGTGAAGGATGGTGATTGTAGATAAACATCTGCACATCTCTAGCATCACTGACAATTAATTTGATCCAACTGATTTTACCCATGTCCTTAAGTGCATTATTCATAGCATGCACACAACAAGGAGTCCACCAAATATGTCTATAGGCTGCCTCAATCAACTTCCCTGCAGCTCTGCACACATGGGCCGCATCTGTCACTACCTGCACCACATTTTGTGGCCCAACCTCCTCTATAGCATCCTTGAGGATCTGGAACTGATAATGGGCATCCTTGCTATGCCCAGAACAATCAATAGCCCTAAGGAAATAAGGGCCCGCTGTAGATGTAACGATGATGTTGATGAGTGGATGGTGCCTAATGTCCGTCCACCCATCCATGACTATGCTACATCCACTTGTGATCCAGGTTCTCTTCATCTTCTCCATCAAAATATTAATCTTGGAATAGTGTTGATCCAAGATTGTTGTCCTCAATTTAGTCTCCCCTGGTGGCACATATGATTGTCCTGCCCTTATTATCTTTGACACAGCTTCCTTAAAATAAGGAGAGCGAGCCACATGGAATGGAATGCCATTAGCAAAGAAGAATTTGCCAATGGCATCATCTGCCTCATCCTTTGCTTGCACATTGAATAAATCTGCCAATGGTTGTGAAGATGCCATCTTACGTTTCCCCTTAGGCTGTGTTGCACTTGAACTGGATGGATTTGGTGGCCTTTGAGTCTGCAAAGTAGCACTAGAAATTTGATCACCCCTACTCCTTTGTGGCAACATAACAGAAGGTGATGCTTCATCCTCTTTACAACCCCATAATTTTAATATTTCAGCCTTGAACTTCAAGTTACCATCCACAACTTTGCATACATCTACACCTTTGCCTCAGACAAGAAGAAGGTGAGCATTAGTTCTTGTAATGCTTCCAAACCATGTAAGCTTACATATGTTGCACTTCCATTTTCTAGTGCCCCCCCCTTTGCCGCAGGGTTTGCTTCTATCTTAGATGCAAATTGTTTTAAAGGTGATTTTGGATCAAAGGGGCCCTTGGCCCATTTTTGAAGGAATTGTGAAGGGCACTTATCACAAGCTTTACTCCCAACGGAACTTGTGTTAGTTTGAGAGTGAGATCGAGTATTTGAGGCATGTTCACCCTCCCCTTCTAAATCAAAATCAGGATCTCGATCATCAGATTGAGATGAGTCATTTTCACTATGAACTTCAACCTCTCTATCCTCATTGTCACTTATGCTGTGTGACTGTGAACTCATTATGATGATGATGCTGCAGCCTGCAAAAGAAAATCAAAAATTAAAATTGAAAAAAGTTAAAACAATGTACAACTTCATTGTTAAGAAAAAATTTTTAAAAATGAAAATCAGAAAAATTCAAAAATCAAAATGTGGTCTCATGGACTGCAATGATTCTAGGATATGCACAAAATGATTGCAGGATTTGTTAAAGCAAGCTACAAATGCAATTGGCTGGTGCAAAGCCAAATTCGGAATTCCACAACCTTTGCCAGCCCAGCATCCTCCCTGCATGTGTCAAAATGGGAGCTTTGGAATAGGGTATGGAGTTGGACATCCATCTATAACATAAAGGATAGAGGAATTTTCAATTTTGTGACTTGTCAGATGTTGTAGTTGCAACTGCCCTGTTAGATGTGTATGCAAAGTGGAAGCATAGACAAGGCACATGAACTGTTTGACAGAATGCCTCAAAGAAATGTGGTCTCTGCAGTCTGCATAGACAAGGCACATGAACTGTTTGACAAAATGCCTCAAAGAAATGTGGAACAGTGGAAGCATAGACTGTGATAGAGAAGGCACGTGAACTATTTGACAGAATGAGGCATTATGTCAAACAGTTCACGTGCCTTGTCTATGCTTTCAGTGTTCACACCTTGACAGAATGAGGCATTCTGTCAAACAGTTCACGTGCCTTGTCTATGCTTCTAGCCTTCCACATTTCTTTGAGGCATTCTGTCAAACAGTTCACGTGCCTTGTCTATGCAGAGACCACATTTCTTTGAGGGAGACCACATTTCTTTGAGGCATTCTGTCAAACAGTTCACGTGCCTTGTCTATGCTTCGGAGCTTCCACATTTCTTTGAGGCATTCTGTCAAATAGTTCATGTGCCTTGTCTGTGCTTGCTGCTTCCACTTTGAGTTTGCAATGTGCATATAGACTACACTCTACAGTCTAACAGTGCAGTTGCCGCAACCACAACATCTGACAAAATTCCTCTATCCTTTATCAAAAAAATTTAAAAATAACCAAAGCTCCCATTTTGACGCAGGTAGGGAGACGCAGGCACTGTAACGATTGCAGGATATGCACAAAATGGATTTGTCGAAAAGGTTTTACCATTTTAGAACTGGAAGTTTAGGAAATGCCAAATGGAAATCCAAAATTAAAAATGTTTTTAAAAATGCTGAATGCCTCAAAGAGATGGCATCGCGTGGGATATCCCACACGATGCCATCTCTTTGAGGCATTCTCTATTCTTCAGAGGAACGTTACTACAAACATTTGACTGTAAGCCTGTAAGGTATTAATGGCCGCACTTCCAATAAGATTGTTCACAGTTTATTATTGCAGCATAAAAAAATATCAAAAAGAATGCCTCAAAGAGATGGCATCGCGTGGGATATCCCACGCGATGCCATCTCTTTGAGGCATTCACTCTACGAATCACCCAAAATAAAACCCTCGGGCCTCAGTAGTACCTGTGATTCGACGGAGGCAGAATTTAATCAAAGTTCAAACGCAGTAATCTCCTTGAATGCGAATGGGCCGGTGAAGTGAATGAAAACTTCAAAACAATGAAAAGTAAAAGTTAAAACCTAAACAAAAAAAACAAATATATGTTTTGAGGGGGGACGCCTGGAAGACTCGGGGACGTCCAGACGTCCCCCCAATGAGAAACGTCTTCTGATGCGGCGGGGGGACGGCGGGGTGGCGGGGGGACGGGGGGGACGTTTCCCTGACGTCCCCCCATCTCGGAAACGTCCCCGTCTCCGAAACGGCACCTTTTTCGGGGGGGACGCATCCCCGTGGATCAGTGCTTTTTTTAAGCTCCCACTTTGGCACAAGCTAGGAGCACACTAGCAAATTTAGATTGATCAAGTTGCTGAACTATTCACTGCATTCGATGAAACATGTGGATTGATTGGCATAGTATACAAGCTTCTAATACTAGATTGTGGACATGGTAAAATAATAATTATCCAATGATAATGAGAAATGTTTTTGTTTGTGAATTCATATTAACGTCATAAGGACCTAACATAATGCAGCAGTGGTTTTATTTCATGTACTGCCCACTTGTAACTATAAATGCTGATCACGATGCATTGTTTGGAAGGCGTTGTCTACAATTTGACCATAAAATACCTAACTAATGTGGAAGGGTTACATGTAGCTTACAATAGGGTAGGTTGCCATGGCAAAAATTGCCAATACTAAGTATGAGCCTCGAGTTATATATTATATCCTCATCCCTATATGATAAATAAGATACAAATCCACCACTGCCAGTTTTGCATAAAATAGCGAACAGTTCTAAGTGTTCCAAAATCAACGGAGGTAGCTGATTAAATGTGAAGTTCACGTTTTTGAAATTAATTAGCATGTATTTGAAGAAGATAACATTATTAGTGTAAAATTAATAAATCTGGTTTTATTTTGGTGAAACACCTAATAGGATCAGTATTGTCATGCTTCTTTCTAATCTGAACTAAAGTGTGTTTAGAAGGAAGTATAGTTTTTAGTAGTTCCTTATGCTCTTCTATTTTAGTTATAGAATAAATAACTCAGTTTAGTGATGTAAAGAATTATTCTTTGCTTAGTTTAAAAAGTATTTTTAAATAATAATTGCTCATCATCCTTAATAATGTATGAGGTTCTAGTTACCATTATATAAAGCTTATATGAATATTATCTTCTCTAGCTAGGTATATAGTCTACTAAGTGGTTGTTCTTGCTTTAATAACACGTCGCAAGGATAAATCTTCTACCTGCATCATATCAAGCAATTGTATTGGGTTTCTTTTTCCTCATTCTTTAATGCGAGCTTATAGGATAGCATGCTATGTCTTAGGTAAGTTAATGGTTAAACCAATAAGGTTGGTAATCTTAGATAATTGGGGATGGAGTTTGTAAGAATCCTTAGTGGAGGACCTATCAAGACTCACCTTAGTAAGATAAAAATCTACCAAAATATTTATATGTCATTAAAGTTATAGATATCCCATCCTAGAGTGGAGATGTGTTTTGTGTAGGTTATATATTATGGAAATAATAGTAAACCTTTATTGGTACATGATGTAAATAGAATTGTGTAGTTGTCAACTTATAAGATAAGAATGTTTTAGTGTTACCTTAATTGTAGATAATGAAGTGAGAAATATTTTAATGTTTTAGTGTTATTGGTTGAATTGAAGTTAGTATAGATGGAATTAGAGACTATGTAAGAAAATGCTAAATTATTATGATGTTATATAGATCATAGGGCTATCTCTTGATAAAGATGGTAACAATGTTAATAATGTGCATAAATGGAGTCATGCTAGGTTATAGATTGCATTTCAAGATGGTTGTTTGAGAAACATAGTTAACGATGGATTCATATATGAATACTAACCTTATAGTAGATATGAGGTGTTGTTTTGTCTTGAAGATTGAATTTATCTTATGTTGCAATTATGGGATTATGATTGAATTATTAATAAAGGATTTTAGTGTGGTCCTTTGGATGACAAGGTGTTTTTGAGAAGGAATCTCAAATGTGTGACTACTGATGTTTTATTCCTTAAGTGCTCTCAGGATGGAATTGGGAGTCTTATAGTCATAGCTATATGCCTGTAATGGATCTTGTGTTTGTCTTGGGTGGAGTTGTCGTCTATGTGTTGGTTTGTTAGGAAGAGGGGATCTGTGTGATGTTATGGCCACTGGTTGTCAATGTGGAAGTGTTGATCTTGCCTGTTTATGGTTTCTTTATCCTTGGCTGTACCTAACTCCAGAGGTGAGGTGTCTTGATCTTTAGTCTGGATAGTGGAATGACAATGCAATGGGATATTCAGATCTCGTGCCCTGTAATGAAGGGGAAATGGCCCTGGGATGTAGTACTTGGTTCTTAATGGCTTTGCTTCATTTTGAAGGGATTATGGATTTCTTGCTGTGGACTAGTGAATGGCATGTGTTATGGCCCAGATCTGATTTATGACTTTTATGCCTATATGTTGTGGTATGTATGTTCAACCCGAGGACGCTAAGGGAGTGGCATTCATGGTGGGGCTGGTGCCTAGTGAGAGGCTGCCAGGGTAACCATAGATGGGGGCCAGCTTCTAGTGATAGATAGCCTGGGTAACCCATGATAGGACCATGCGAAGACGCTCACCTTATGCAGTTCTATTGTTCTTGATAGTACCTCTGGAGTGATATCTTGGCTTGTGTAGTGTTGTTGATATGGTTGGTTGTTTCATGTCTGTTGTCATTCTGTTGTTGGTTGTTTCTTTGGCTTAGTGGAATCCTCGTAGTTATCTCCTAGCTCAAAGGGGTGGACCTCAGGGTTCCACATGGTTGGGAGGTAAGAGCTATCCATTGGTCCTTTTTGGAGATATAGTTCGAGTTCTGCGCAGAGGTGTTTCCAGATCCAGTTCACTTGCCTCCTTCAGAGTTGTATGTTTCGTATGTATCCTTTTGTAAATCGACATGATCGGTCTTATAATCTTGTAATCACATAATCCTGTACTGAGACTCTGTAATTAATCTATTTTGCTTCAGTGAAAGTTAATTGTATCTGTTTTAGCAGTGTAATGGTTATTGCTTCTGTAGTTTTAATTTCTGTCATTAATGTGATTATGTTGCCCTAGAGTTGTTAGAAGAGTAATTTCGTGTAATATGTATGTTATAGTTACTACTTTGCACTATCCTGCTTTTAAAAAAAAAATTATTCCTGAAATTTTGCTTTGTTAGCCTAACTCTCTAGGGTTACATGACGGGGCTTTACATATCAAGTAAAAACAAAACCTTGAAAAAATATTGCAATTTGATATTAGATATGTAGATTTAGAAAAAATAAGAATCTCGTTAGACTATTGGCAACATCTCAAGAAAAATATTTTTGCAATGATACAGAAGTTAGGCACACTAAATTTTTTGTACCATTCACTAGTGCAAAGAAAATTGGGACCCATTAACAAAATTTTTGAAAGAATTATAGATTACACATGAAAGAAAATCAAATCAAAACCAACCTGATCAGGTTACTGAGATTAACATTTTATCTTTGTTTAAAATCAATCCAACCACTTGTACTCACTATTAAAAGCATAGAATAAAGGCTATTAACCAATTAATATGTGTAGATGAAACATTCTTTAGAAAGGTATTGGACTACTTTTTAGTTATAGAGTTTTAAAATCAAGGAAATAAACATGACCATTTCATGTTATGGATGAAAGGTGCACCAATATATAGAAAAGACAATACTAGAATCACACATTTTTTACACAAATATGTAACTTGCAACATAGGAAATTTGAATGAAAAAATAGTTAAAGTACATATGTACATCACTATACTAGACAATGCACAAGGACAAAAAGGAACAACTACAACTATGGTTTCCCATAGCCACCAATGAGAGAAACAACAATACTTGAACAACGCATGGACAAAAAAAACTAATATGTGTATTGCTGAAACACTCAAAGCCACTTTGGAATGTTCAAGCTATGATTATTTTGTATCCTTTGAAGATTTCCTAGTGAACATAGGAGTGAGTGAAAATGAATACATATTATCCATACAATCTATATTGTTTAGGCCAATGATGTTCTTAACAAGGAAGCTAACTCAAATATGGAACAATACATTTACAAAAAACATTCCATGCCTATGGAATGAAAGTACATATGCATAAATTGTTCTCAATCTAAATGCTAAAACAATATATTGTAGCTTGTACATGACAAAAAGTAATATCTCAATAAAAAATGCATTAAACAAGATATGCACATACCACAAAGAACAAAACATTTGTGTTATCAATATGATAACAAAACTTGGCAACACCTTGCTCAACCTACAAAAAATGTCTACTCAACAAGTTATATACATTGTGCTTTAACATCCTCTTAACCATAGTTCAAGGAAATGTAGATCATAAAAACATCTACTGCTAACAATTGCACATTTGTTTTAAAGACTTCTAGACAACTAAATAAAAAAACAAATGAATCAGAAAATGTTTTTTTAAAAAGAAAGGTGGAGACCACCAGACAGATATATTGATATAGAAAAAAGATTACAAAATGCCCTTAGTAACACTAGGCTATAATTAAAGAAGCCTTCATAAGGCTGCATTCAAAAATCAAATGAATCACAAAATGTTGCTTGTAAGAGCTTAATTGACCATTATATTGAACATTGTATTTTCTTACATTTTTTTTATATACATTGTTACCATTTTTTTACCACAGCTCAAAAATTAGCTGAGCAGATTTAACATTATTAGTTTTGAGTGGGGTTTGATTTATTTTTGTTGTGTGCTAGTTGCATAGTTATTATGACAAATGCAGTTCAGTTGTTGAGGAAAGAAAAGAAAAGTTTCAAAGCATTTATTGCATTGCAGAGCAGTAAAATGAGATAAGTATTCATTCACCACAATGGTTATTCATTTACAAGTTTGAATACATAAAGGAATAAACATTGCATTGAAGGAAACTAAGACATAATAGATGTCCCACACAAGCTGTGGATTATAGCTAAACTCATACAAATACAAATAAAATACTATGCATCTAATGAAAGAGGAGAGAAAAACATAGCCATCATTGCCTTGTTTTGGTTGATCTTCATAGTAGCCTCTAGTCCTGCTCCCGACCTTGGCATGTACCTAAAAAAATGCAGGAAGGTCATGTTAGAAGCTTCAGATATGAAAATCCTTCATCAATCAAGAGAGACATAATATTCTAGTTGTAATGCATTGATCAAGTGAGAACATCCACATGCAGAAGGAGCTAAAGAGAAGCAAACATAAGAGAATCATTGTTTTATTCTAATCTGTTTGGTTCTGTTAGATCTAGGGCACACAACTAAGAGGGGGGGTGAATCAGTTGTACAGAAAGTTGCTTCTACTTCAAACACTTGATTCTTCTTTGTTAGTTAATAGCATATCAATTAACCATCCATGAAAGCATAATGCATAAACACAGGAGCAGATAAACATCAACACATTGGACACCAAGATTTTGATGTGGAAAACCCGATTAAGGGAAAAACCACAGGGTGATTAACCCAAGGATTATTCTCTGTTAGAAGAATAAGAAAAATGAATGGCACATGCCAATTAGGGCTCACTACCCGAGCACATTGCTCACAAAGAGATACACTGCCTACAAGAGACACACTATCTACAAAGTGATAAGAATCACAAACTTGAACTGGAGATTGACATCTTTACCATGTCTGGATCAGTTCCATTTAAGCCCGAGATACTTCTGCTCTGCCCTTCGCTCTTTCGCTATACCACTCTCATCCGCTGCTCAACACATTTTGAAATGAACTCACAAACCTTTATTTATACAAGACATCGACTTAGGAATAATCATCTAAGTCAGAAATCAACCATAAGGACATTCACAAGATGATTAATACATCCGGTCAGCCACCACAAGAACATTCGCAAGATGAACAACTTCATCTGGTCAGTTAGTCTGAACAAGAACTTCATCCGGAAGAATATCTTCAATTCCGGGCTCTACCACCAATGCGGATCAACAACACAACCTCAACATGATCCAAGAACCTTCACAAGCTTGCTTGAATGACCAAGAACATTCGTACTTCCTCTGCTTACCGGAATCTCTTCTCTTCCTTATCCTGAACTTCAAGAACACAGTCTACCACCACTGTCATACTGAAACATGTGCTTCCAGACCTCCAAATCATGGACAAATTGAGATGACACATCACAAGGACATCCCAAACACTTCTTCCAATCTGCAGAGTCTGATAATGCACCTCCGGATCTCACCGGACCTTTTTGTAATACTCTATCCCTCCGAAGCATCTCCTGGAACCGGTTCTACTTGACCGATCACAACTTTTTCATATCTTCATGCGAACGTCTAAAATCTTAACTCGATCATCTCAAGACTCATATCTACAAACCCTTTAATCCGCATCCTCTGATTCTAAACCTATTGAGTACATTTGCCTTCTTCTTATCACTGTTCTTCACTGTTCCTGATTGAGACTACTTTTCTCAATATCCTCAACACACAGCTCATCCAAACCTTCTTACCAATGTAATATGAGCATGTTGACATCAATGACAACACTGGTTAACCTCATACTTGCAACAATCTCCCCCTTTGTCATTGATGGCAACATATGATGTGAAAAACCATCAAGACAAGAACTTCTCTTTTCTGTCACAACTCCCCCTATCAGCAACAACTCTTCACATGTCTTCTCTTCCTTTACTACTCCCCCTTTGATCATCAACCACTTGTTTTTCACATGTCTTCTCTCCCCCTTTGACATCAATGGCAAAGGGCTCATACTTGTACTTGTAACATATCAGAATCATACCAGCTGCTCCCCCTTAGTAGCAGCTCCCCATTAGTAGCAGCTCCCCATCATCAATCCGGATCACAAGATATGACTGTGATATCCACCAGACTGATGCACATCAGTGCATCCTAGTTTATCACCGGAGGGGCCATGACCCCTAACTTCTCCCGAAGATACTCAAAAGAGTCCTTGGGAAGAGGTTTAGTAAAGATATCTGCAATCTGATCCTTGGAGGGTACATACTCCAATCTGACTTCATCCTTGTTCACTTGTTCTCTCAAAAAGTGAAACTTGATAGATATGTGCTTGGTCTTAGAATGCAACACCAGATTCTTAGAAATGTTTATTGCACTTGAATTATCACAGAAAATTGTGATAGGCTCCTCATATTCTACTTTCATGTCTCTTAACATCTGCTTCATCCATAAAATTTGAGTGCAACTACTTGCTGTTGCAATATATTCTGCTTCAGTTGTAGACAGAGATATTGCCTCTTGTTTCTTGCTTAGCCAAGAAACCAATCTCTTTCCCAAAAAGAATGCTCCACCACTGGTGCTCTTCCAGTCATCCACATCTCCTACCCAATCTGCATCTGTATATGCATGAAGAGAGAAATCTGGATCTCTAGGGTACCATAGACCATACTCAACTGTTCCTTTCAAGTACCTAAAAATTCTTTTGATTGCCATAACATGAGATTCTCTAGGATCAGCCTGGAATCTTGCCACAAGACCAATAGCCTGCATTATATCTGGTCTAGTCTGAGTGAGATACAATA